>OW386289.2:115535079-117005913 GCA_936432065.2 Rutpela maculata
TTAGTCATGATCAGTACCCTAGCACAGTGGTCATGTGTAATTGTCCAAAAGTATTTTTTTAATTAGGAATTAGTCGGTGTATCGGATAAAAATAAAACGAGATTATTTCCACTAGTCAACGTTTTGAATAATCATTTATTCTTCCCCAAGACTGTAGTGAAACAAAACCACAAAAATACTTCTTAGGTGAGGAGTCATAATATTGAACAACAAGCGAGTTGAAAAATAAAATAAAATCCAATGGACAACATAACATATAATTACTAAACAATGTGAATGTATGGACGTGAATAGTTTCATACCAATTACAATACTACTAAAAGTATTTTTAATAAAGTGAGATATTCTAAATACATAATTATGAAATTAATAAAAAATTAATTATTTGTGTGGCCCTGCTTATCGTCTTCTTCCTCGTCAGTTCCATTGTACCCGTCGCCACTGCAGTAACTGCCATTACTTTCTACTTCATTTATTATAATAAATGTAATTATTAAATATTTATAGTGGCACATGATAATTGAGATGTAATTAAGATAATCCGAAACACTGGTGCAACAACTAGTAGGTATGCACCTATATTTTGCATAAAAATAAAAAACGCATTTTAAAGTAGATGGAAAAACCTTTTGCCTTTAACGCAAATTTAAAAATACAAAAAATCGTAAGCATTTTTGACCAGCTCCAGGGTTGGAAAAAAAAACAGTTTTTTCTCATTTTAAACAAAAAAAAACAGTTTTTTTCAATGTTTTAAATGGTATGTTTAAATCACATTTAAAACAGGTTTTAAACATTTAAAACTTTATTGCCGGATTTTACAGCACTCTACAAATAAAAAGCTCAGTTTAGTGCATGTGACCACTAACCATTTGACTCATATGAGCAAGACTACAGAGACTATTGTGAGTGTGTTTACTGTTTATATTGGAATTATCGAAATTATTTATCGGAATGAACCATTATCGGAACTTTTCCTGCTTTTCCATAAACTTCAAAAGAAAACTTTTGTTTAAAACATCGCCCTACGTTTTAAACCGTATTTTAAACAGTTCTTTAAAACACACTGCGATTTTTTAATCATGTTTTAAACATGCCAACCCTGACCAGCACTAACGTAAAGCTTTTTCTGTTTACTCTAGAATTCTAGATTGATTTTTTATTTTTATTCTGCAAGCTATGATGAGCAAGATATTGCTGTTTAGAGCAGTGCTTCAAAACTGAAAAATCATCATAAGTGGCCGGTACTGTATAAATTGAATATTTAATATACTTGTTACTTAATATAGGAAAATTCTTGTATGTAAATATTAGTTTAAATAAAAATCATATTTAGAATTGGACTTTGTTATTTAAGAGGCATTCTTATCAATTGATACTTCAACTGAAACGTTATATTTCTATACACTGCAATGCATGTAATTCCTATAGCATCAAAAAAGGCAAAAAAAAAAGGTTTAACTCAACACTACTATAAATAACGCGTCATTTTTTACAAAACTGAATAATATGAATCACCCACGTGGCACATTAATGCTGCATGTTACTTTTTACAAATGTTATTTTCATAGTTCCCGTAAAATAAAAATAATAATAATACTTGATTATATTTGATCACAGATCATTGTCCCCGATCCTTGAGGACAATGTTTTTCGTAAAGATTAAAGATTAAAGCCTAAGAAACAATTTTAGACAAGTCCCAAAAAATACTGGCTGTACTTTCAAAATGCCGGCCATATGTTAAAAAAAACTGTTGCCAATATTGTTTTTGTCATTTAACACAAAAACTAAAAAAGATGGACAAAAACTTTTTTGAAAAAAAAAAAACAACGTGCATAAAATTTTCTACAATTTTGTTCCTATACAATATTTTGATAGGATAGTTTTTCAGATAAATGATTCCAAAATTAAGAAAACATGGAAATTCATATATCGGTAAATCATTTAGAGGAAATAACTTTGACAATTATTTTAAGGCGTATAATATAACTTTATATTTGACAATTAATTATTTTTATTTATTTGCTTTTATCATGATTAAAGAATATTATTTAGGTATTATGCAAATCACAACTTACACACTTTTTTATTTATTATGAAAATACCTACTTTCTGTATATTGTTGCCCTAATCTGGGCACGCTAATATACTAGTTAGGTAAATACTTTAAAACACTCATTATTGGAGAACCAATCAAAACAACTACTCTTCTAGCTAATACTGACGAAGTATTGAATTACATGATGATTCTTAGCATTTTAAAGAAAAAAAAAATTGGAAATACTTAAATCATTCATTTACATTTAGTCATTCACACTTTTTTCATTTAATATGAAATTATCTACTTTCTGTATATTGGTACCTTAATCGGGTCACGCTAATATACTACTTAGGAAAACACTTTAAAAAACTCATTATATATGTATTTTTTTGCTTTAAAATGCCAGAAGTCCTATCATGTAATTCAATACTTCGTCGGTATTAGCTAGAAGAGTAGTTGTTTTGATTGGTTTTCCAATAATGAGTTTTTTAAAGTGTTTTCCTAAGTAGTATATTAGCGTGACCCGATTAAGGTACCAATATACAGAAAGTAGATAATTTCATATTAAATGAAAAAAGTGTGAATGACTAAATGTAAATGAATGATTTAAGTATTTCCAATTTTTTTTTTCTTTAAAATGCTAAGAATCATCATGTAATTCAATACTTCGTCAGTATTAGCTAGAAGAGTAGTTGTTTTGATTGGTTCTCCAATAATGAGTGTTTTAAAGTATTTACCTAACTAGTATATTAGCGTGCCCAGATTAGGGCAACAATATACAGAAAGTAGGTATTTTCATAATAAATAAAAAAGTGTGTAAGTTGTGATTTGCATAATACCTAAATAATATTCTTTAATAACTTTATATTATTAACATAACACAAAATAATATAAACTGAAAAAAAAATATAATAATAATAATAATAATATTATAGTTTGCAGATATTTATCTCAAAAACGGTAACGATGGGTTATGAAAAAATTGGGGTTAATAGTGACATTTTTGGATTCTGTTGGCTCATTCCAGTAAAATTAAATGTAAATTACTTTGATATCAGATTTGGCACTAAAAGAAGGCTTATTAACATATCTGCATTAGCAGAAGAGTACGGACCTCAAAAATGTTCGGCATTACTGGGCCTTCATTCATTTACTAGATAGATAGATAAAACTTTATTTGTTCCTTTGTGTACAAAGACAACAGAAAACCCTAGTGGGCGTAGGACATTGTCAAGTAGCTTAATATAAAATATAAAATAAGAACAGATATATGTATATATATACAAATATAGTATACAGGAGAGAGAAAAATATGTCAGATACAAATACACTAAGTTAAAAAAATAAATAAATACAAACAAGTCACAGACACTACGTGAAAGTAATACATTCTAAGATATTCTTTCAGCTGGTGTATAAAGACAATTTAATAATTTATAAGCACAATGATAGGTATACGGAAACAAACATAAACAACTCAGTCAGCGCCTTTAAGGGAAAGATAAAACCCCTAAAAATGTTACTTTCTCCCAAGTATACCCAATATAACCGCCTTAATTATGTCGCTTACAATGGTTTTACTTCTAACTCATATACCGTAACATCAGGAGTACCACAAGGTTCCAATTTAGGTCCGCTATTTTTTGCTCTTTTTGTCAATGATCTCAATGACACTCTTTGCTGCAAAAAGCTTTTTTTCGCAGATGACCTAAAAATCTTTGCGTCAATAAACTCCATAGACGACTGTCATATGCTACAAAGGGAATTTAATAAAGTAGCACAGTGGTGTCATTTAACCTCCCTTGCTCTAAATATAACCAAATGCAAGGTTGTAACTTACTCACGAAAAGATGAACTCATTGAATAAGACTATCATATCGACACACAATCTTTGTCCCGTACCGACTCAACCAGAGATCTAGGAGTATTGTTTGATAACAAATTATCATTTGCCAAGCATATCGAGTTAACGGTTTCCTCGTCTATGAAAACCTTGGGGTTTATTTTAAGATTAAGTCAAGTCTCCCGGGACAATGGCGTCTTAATCAAACTATTTTATTGCTATATTCGGTCTAAACTTGAGTACTGCTCACTTATTTGGAGCTCTATCTATGATTATCAAGTCAAATTAATCGAGTCCGTTCTTAGTAAATTCTTAAAACTACTCTGCTTCCGCACTGATGGTAGATATCCAAACAGAGGCTGCGACCAGACTTATCTGTTAAATAGGTTCAACTTCGACTCATTACAATTTAGAAGGCAATTTTATGCTGTAAAATTCCTGTATTTGCTCATACACAACAGGGTTGACTGCCCTCCTGCACTAAGCCAGTTGAACTTTTTGGTTCCAAGAGCCGCCAGTCGCAACCCTCTCACATTTTATTGTCAACCGGCACGAACCAATATAATGCTGAAGTCTCCTATATTGGTTATTTGCACTAACTACAATTCAATTTGTGATACTTGTGATATATTCAACTGCACGGTCAATACAATTCATACTTCTCTTAAGAATTGCAGGGTCCCATAATGTTAATGTTAAAATAATATAAACATGTAGGGCACTTGTAATTAATTTTATATTGTTTGTCACTTATATGTATGTATGTAGCTATGTATTTTTTTTGTCGCTTTCTTGTCCTGTAATTGGTTCTTTTGTAGTGTTGGACAAATGTATTGAATAAATAAATAAATAAACATTTCAGGATTTGAGGAGCAGCTGGAATATTGATGATGAATTAGTCACATCATTAGAAGAGTTTACATGTGCCATATATAGATCAAAGAAATGCGCTAGAGTGGACGAGCTTCGCCTAATTGCCATTAAACAGAAATGTGGTGACAAAGATTTGGTTTTATCAATTGACACTAAAGTTGATTTTTCTTCGATTCCACCATCAAGGGCTCATTAAAAGGAATGTTTACCAAACGCGTATTTGGCGATTAGCCGACGAAAGTATTCACAATATTCCAAAGCCTTGGAATGATTATGGATAGCAAGAAAATGGAGAACCTCTTTGGTGTTCAGCAGATAAAATACTGCCTCAATCGCTTACTGAAATTCCTCAGGAGATGATTCCAAATCAAATTATAATAGACAAAAGTGAGGATGATAACGATATCATAAATGAAGCAATAGAGAAAGAAGACTTGGAAGACATATGCGATGTATCGGGAGACAGTGATAGTGAATCTGAAAGCGAATGAGAGGTTACTTACGTTTTATATTGAATTTTATATTTTAAGAGCTGAATCATTTATCTGGAAAATAGTAACTCCTATCCAAATATTGTATAGGAAGAAAATTGTAGAAAATGCACTTTGTTTTTTGTGCAGAAAGTTTTTCTCCATATTTTTTAGTTTTTATGTTAAATGACAAAAACAATATTTACAATTTTTTTTTATTAACGGACGCCATTTTGAAAATACAGCCTATTTTTTTTGAGGACATGTCTAAAATTATTCCTTGGACTTTAATCTTTATGAAAACATTGTCCCCAAGGATGGGGGGGGGGGGGTTGCACGTACAGTTATGGTGGACTCCCGTAGTGAAAGTCCTCAAAAATTGTTTTTACTTCATCCACCCCCACTAAGTCCCCTAGTGAGTGGAGATGATGGAAGCATCACCTCCACTCACTACCAATGTGGCATATCGTTTTATGGGTTTTTGGGGTAGACGATTTCAAATATATTATTAAAGTCCCATAAACAATTATTCCCACATACAAATTTTTTTCATTGTGAGAGACTTGGATAGAAAATCTGAATGTAGAAACAGTGATTCCTTGGGCAGCGGTTTTTGAATATTTTATAGTTCAAATAAGCAGTTTACCAGAAATGAGCCGGTAGACTATTTTTTTTTCACTCAAAAATTTTTCAGAAGCGAGCGGTAGGAATTTATACCCTAAAATATATCATCAGCTCCCGATCCATGAGTATACTTCTAATTTTAAATATGAGACTGACTACACAACCATAACAAATTATGGTGTATACACAAAGAATTTTGAAAACTATATACCTATGTATTATTCTGACTCAAAGATGTTAATGGTTTAAGCTTCTTATAAAGCAATTGCTAGTCAACTTCAACTATACATCGAACAATAATTTTTTAAGTTGATGATTGAGAAATGTTTACCAATTAGTTTTGCCAGCTCATAAAGTGATAAATTATAATGAAATAGCAATTAATAAAAATGTTTCCTGTGTGTCTTCGATAAATGTTCACACAATATCATCGAAGATTCATTTAATTACCTTTCATTATTTCGTAACTAGGCGGCTAAAATCAACTACCTTTCAATTTAATAAATAATTAATAATACACCATTGAATAATAAATAGCGTGGTTTAGTACATTTGCATTTAACTTTCAGATTAATCAGGGAACAAGCCAAAAGAAAACTTGACATTGAAAGAGGTTATTGTTGTATTCGAGTTTGAATATTCTAATATATTTATTTACTAAACTAATATTTATTTTAGAACTAATAATACAAGGAAACTGATTGCACATAACCCATAATTGTTTTAGATTTTTTGACGTGGTGTTCTACAGTTACAGTTATTCAGTATTGTTAATCATCCACGGCTTACTTAATTTTCAATATTTTTTATAAATAAGCGTTCCTTATTATACGAAATAAACACTTCGACATGACTGTTAAGTTTTGTAATGAAAATCATTCACAGAAAGCTGAAAGTGGGTACAGACGTTCGTCTTTGTAATAGTAATGGTATAAGAGTAAAATCTATTCCTTCGCGTAGGTAGTCAAATTCAAATCCAAGATGGTCGACAAACATCAAGGAAATATTTTTTTCTGACTATTATCCATACGTTTTTGACCAAGTAACGGGGCTCATTACTCACGGCCGTGGGTAATAATTCATTACTCATTGAACTAGGACCAATCACAAGAGTTCATATTCATTATTCAACAGTTTTTGTGGAGCAATCACAAAATACGGTTTGCAATACCGGTTAGCCGGTTAACCGGACAAAAAACACATGATGATAGTGACCGGTTATTTTTTTACCGGTTAGTTCGGTAAATTCTAAAGTTACGATATGTCACGTATTCAGCATTTCTATTTATGGGAGTGACAATCGCAATTTAAATTTCAAACTGTTATGCACATGTAATTTTCTTTAAATTTTAAAATTACCATTAGATTTTTTACATATTTTAACAAGTTTGTTGTGAAAAAATTATTTCAAGCAATGAAAAAATTACTGGTACTAAAGATGCTAGTTTTATTAATAATGAGTAGGTCATAGATTTCGCCGAAAATCAAAAAATGTAATTTTTCTTACGCTTCTGTGGGCTTGAATTTTTGTTTTCGCCGGTGCGATTCGCGATATGCATCAAACGCAATTCTCCTTCTTTCCATAATGACATAATATGGCCCTCCAACTTATGTATTAAAAAATTAAATGTAAAAAAAACTTTTTAAAAACAAGCTTTTATTATTTAGTCCCCTGCAATAGGCTCCCGTGGTCTCCTTGATGAGGCAAGCGTGGTAGTAGTCTGAATCTCTTTGTTAGGCCTTGAAAAAACATAATTTAGATGTTGGCACTCTCAAAAATGATGCGCATGAGTACTGCGCGCGAAAAACAAAATGGCCGCCATCGCAAACACTTTTTCCAATTTATCTAAGTAACCATTGGGATTACGAAAAAAGTTTTATACAAAAAATATTGCTAAATCATAAAAAAGGTTATTTTAAGTTTTTATGCAGGACTAACCATTTTCCCTGAAACTTAACTTTTAGAATTATTCCATGGCTTTATATTTATTAATAGTTCCTAGGTACATTAGCCCAGACGACAGAGATCATTTTATAGTGAAACATACTACCACAAAAAGTTGCAAACCAAATAATTTTTAATGAGTTCGTGAAAGTGTATAGAATAAAGTTTACATTCTGCTCGAATGCAGAACATAAAAAAAAGTGAAAATAATTTTTTTTTATCAGTTTTTTCAAAATTTTTAAATTAAGTCAGGCTAGAAAAAAACAAAAAATACAGGTGGGTAGACCACGTGTTTCTGAACAAAAAATATTCTAATAAAATTTATCGCTAAAGCCACGGTTTTCCCGGAAAAAAATAGTGAAATAACTTTGTCACTCTGCTCGGCCAAGCGCGCGGTTAAATACGTACTATGGAATCTCTAAAAATTCTTAGCAGTTCTAACAAGTAAAATAAACCTTTTTTCTCTTTCTGATTACACATTTTTAACATTTTTCTTAGTGACTAAGAAGATAAATAGTGAGTCTGGAGGGAAAATATATAATTATCAACGCATACACAGACACCACACATAGCCGCTGAATCGCTCGCATGAATTTTTACTTGCCTTTACTGTATTGTATTTATTACAGATACACTTATCCACATTTCAGCTATATCCATTTAATTCCTTATACATTTGTTAATGTATTGGAAAAGTTCCAGAATTTATATTCAAAACAATCAAAGATATTCTCGTAGTTATAATGGTAAGATCGTGACAATCGCAATTTCTTATCATGATATGATTAATCATATTTTCGAAAAAAATGCATAAAAGTAAACGAATAGATGACATGGCGCTTCTTCACACCTACCACAAACCTAGCACAGTGAAGACATGCCGTGACTTCGGTTTAAGCTTCAGCAAATGGATCGGGCAAAAATTCAGCAATTACAGTGAGGTCCATGTTGTTTTCGACTCTTACGAAGGAAACTCGTTGAAGAAAGCCATGAGAGTGATTCGGAAAAAAGGCTCAGATCCAATCCAGTACAAAATCAGACCAGAAACGAAAATTGGAAGTATAGCAATGAATAAATTCTTGACCCACGATAAGACGAAGGATGAACTGATGGAGTTCCTTTCCGGTCAGATTCTTCAATTTGGCGTGACCAATAACAAAAGGTTTGTAATCAGTTGGAGGGACAAAGCAGCTTCATCACATGGCGATGATGTATCCAGTCTTTCAAGTACGCTGGAGGAGGCGGACACAAAGATCATATTACATGCAGTATATTTAGTACAGAAAGGAATTAAAACTACTCATGTATTCTCCCCCGTTACTGATGTCCTAATTTTGGCACTAAGTCGATATCCCCAACTTTCGAAAGAGTTTGCATTTTTCCTTGGCCATGGCATGAAAAGGTTTGTTCAGCTAGGTTCAATTTACAGAGTACTCCGGTATACCGAAATCTGTAAGTGCGAAGGTAATCTCGACCTATGTGATAATATTGGAGAGTGCGAGCAAGGTGATGATGAAGATTTGGGGCTAAGTGAGATTTGCATTGAGTCACGATGATTTTAATTAAAAACGTCATTGTACAAGTGAAAAGTATTGCTTGTCTCTACTTTGTTTATGTAAATCTGTAACTACTGTATTTCTCTAAGTTTCTTCATTAAACGTTAAAATCTTTTATTTTTTTTTTCCCTTTTCTGGCCTTGGATCGGTTCCATCAGCCAGCTACACAGATGGGAGAAAGAGAAGGAAGTAAAAAAGGAAAACGTTAAAATTATATAGGTACTTTTTCTTTCAATTTCCTATGTCTACCTATACTGTAAAACATAGGGGAGATGGGGGTATTTGTTAATTTATTTATGTTTGTATTGTTTTAGTTATAATTATTGTTTCCAGTGGCCCAAGAAATAGTATCAAATATGTTAATATGTACTGGCAAATCTCTCATCATAGACATATTAATTTTTATTATTGGAAACTATAAAATGAGAGAACGGTTAGTTCTATATAAAAAATTGTAATAACCTTTTCTCTGTACAATTGATTTAGCAATATTTTTATATAAAACTTTTTTTCGTAATCTCAATACTACTTAGATAAATTGGAAAAAGTGTTTGCGACGGCGGCCATTTTGTTTTTCGCACGCAGCTCTCAAACGCACCATTTTTGAGAATGCCAACATCGAAAGTATGTTTCTCCAAGATCAACAAAAGAGATTGGGACAACTACCACACTTGCATCATCAAAGATCCCACGGATGTACATTTGATGTACCACTTTTTGGTACCATATTATTACATTGTCACCATTATTGGACGTCATTAAGTGGTTCAAAATTGACTTGCAAGATTCTTCCTAAACATACTAACTAACATACAAACAGGTCAAGTTAAATAGAAGCTTGTAAAAAATATCGTTTAAACGTTTAAATACTTGTGTTTCGTCTTCTTTACGGATTGCAAAAACGGGCGCCTTAATACGGTTTTTGTCGAATAACTCGAAAAGTACCACTCCTAGCTAAAAATAAAAATCTTAAAACAAACATTCCCAAACCGAGAAATAATTACTGTTTTTAAAATATCCGTAATTTTTTTTTTTTTTTCAGAGATATGGAAGTTCAAAAGTGGCGTAGAACATTTTTAAGCCAAAATACTCATTTCAAAGTTAAATATCTTAGAAACTGTGGTACTCGCTCCAAAAATGGTGGTACTCGCGCCAAGAAACCAAATTTTAAAGATTATCGATTAAGCTGAAAGTTTTTTTCTCCTGCTTAGAAAATAAGAAAGTTATGACCGATACAATGTACGTCTTCAGATTTTTCCATACAAATCTAGTAATTTCTCACAATTATTTTCGACTTTACCTTAAAGTGTAACTTCCTGTTGAGTAGTCGTAGAAATAGTATAGTATTCTACTCACCTGTAATAGCTATTACTCACTCGGATGAATTATGACACTCGCCTTCGGCTCGTACCGTAAACGTCATCCTCTTGAGTAATAGCTATCATTACACGCTCGTTGAATAATATACTGTTTTCGAAAAGTGTGATTGATTTTTACATAACATCTAAGACTTAAGACTCAAAACGATTGTTTTTGATCATTGAGAACAAATTAATTAATCATTATTGCCAAAATTTTCTCTTAAAATCTTTAATAATTTTGGACAGTTTTCGAAAATAAAAGTTGTTTGATACTCAGTTGCAAACTTCTTTTTCATTATCTTCCACACTCAAAAAAAATCATCCTGGAATGCAAGTAGGCATTTCTTAATCTGGAATCAAAAACAACTATTTGTTATTTAAAAAAATTAAATCGAGAAATTAAAAGCATTTCTCAATCGAGTATCAAACAACCTTTTTTCGAAAACTGCCCTAAAATTATAAAAAAATTGAGGAGAAAAATTTGACGTTTACGATTAATTAATTTGTCATCTTTTTTATGACCAAAAATTGCAGGATGTAAAACATTCTTTTGTACGACTGCTTTGAAAAGTGTTTAAAAACTACACTTGAATATTATTGATTTCACATAGCATGTGATAAATCCTTAACGCACTCTAGCAGCGTGTGAAAAGTAACTGTTCTCACGCTCCTTACTAGCTTGTATCATAAGAGTGCATTGGAAACAATTAAAGTTGTTTTGCGATCTTCGCTTTAGAAACATTAAATTGTTTATCGGATGTGTCAGAAACTCAGAATGATGTTAACAGACGATATCTCCGTTATTTGAAAAGAAAAAATATAAATAGAACAGCTGCAGAAGACATGAAAGAGTCCGTCTGATCACAATCCTGGAACCGTATTGCCTCTTGCAACCCCTAAGAAATCACCCCCAATTTTTTATCCAAATGACACCCTGTATAGCTAGAGCCTGAAGTCGCATCCTCGACTCATTCTGACCGCAGTGATAAATGTATTAATCGAATAATGTTACAGTGTTACAATACTTTTCACGTGCATTTTCATCTTAAAGTGTTTCATAACCTTAATATTTACTGATCGTTATCTTCTTCTCGATAGCAGGAGTGACTGACAGACAGACGGATAGACAACGAACATTTTGAAAGTTGTTCAGAATTCTATGACTGCGCAACAGGTTAAGTTCAGCGCTCTTACTATGTTTTAGCACACCTTAATGAACATTGAACATATATGCCAATTTTCCAAACTTTATCAGTTATTTCTCTCCAATTTTCCCTATTTGACTCGAGTAATACAACATTCTAGCTTTTTAAAAGTTACGATGCGAGCTATGCAACCAGAGAAATAACACAATTTTGAACATTCTTTTGTTTAAACAAATGCCTTCCAGGCCTCGGATTTATTCACAAACTTTTGCTACACTTTATAATGTTTACAAGAAGTTCCAGCAAATTTGCTATTATAGATAATTTCTTTTTAGGTGACTTGGACTCTTATATATAGTTCACTATTTGTAGAATATCGCTCGTATCGTTAATGGAATAATATAAAATGTCGTAGGCTCAAGTTAGATCCTTGCAGCACCCTTAAAATGGCTGAACTGAAAATATATATTAATTTTGTTCAGGTATCTGGATGCTTCTAACAAAATGATATCATGTTTTATGAGATTAAGTACCTTTAAGCTCGACTTGGGAATGATTTAAATTGTTTTAAATGTGTTAGTTTTATAATCGCATGTCTAAAAGAATAATGTAACACATACAAGTTTGCAGTCGGGCAGTATATCATTAAAAATAACTTTTCTTTGTTCGATTTCAGTGTAACTTGAATTATTTATCTTTCCATTATATTATTAAATTTTTTTGTGTGTATTTTTTTTAGTCAATCTACAGAGTTAATGGTACTTTATAAGTAAAAGTAATATTCGAATATTTAAAATTTCAAGAATAATGCGAGAGCTTAACTTTAAATATTTCTAATTTCTTTCTTTCCTATTGCCTGATTCATCAAGAAGTTAAATCAACTTCTGGCTCTACTCCAGGTCTGACTCAAGTATTTTTCTATGCTGAGAAGGTAAATGTCCGACATAAAATAAATTACTGCGGACAAATTCGCAACTATTCTGTGTACTGTGTATGTTTATATGTTCTTATAATCAAGGATATATGTATGTCACTAATGAAGATAATTACCTGTTAATGGTTGACGATTAATGGCTTAGCGAAAAACAGATGGTAAGCGGCGATGTCCTCCAAAATGTTGGACTGATGTGATCAAAGAGTTGAAGGGAGAGATCTGTGGTGAAGCCATACGCTTAAAAGGTAACCGCAAGAGATAATGTGAGACTGTCAGATATGCCATACAACAGGGAGAGGCTAATTAGGGGGTTATAAAACGTATACTAAGTCGTAAATAAAAAGACACGGCGCACACAAAAAAAGTCGAGTGCGAGAAGGCAGACCTATGTATTCCCATGCATTTTGACCTGCTGAACACGAATCCGATGTCCGTTTTGCCCGATTGGCTCTTGCATTTTTCCTAACCTCAAAAAACACCTTAAGAATGCCCGAAAAATCTCAAACAAGTAAATAAAAAGCTTAAATGAGCTGACCACCATTTCCATACGTATTTTGGGGCGCTGAGGCCAAATCTGAGGTCAGAATTGGCCGATCAGTTAGGAATTTTGACATAATCTCAAAAAACACCTAAGAAATGCCCGAAAAATCATAAATAAGGAAATAAAAAGCTTACATGAACTGATCACTATATCTATACGTAATTTGGGTCATTGAAACCGAATCCAAGGTCAGAATTTATGCGCGACGATCGAATGGACATCTTGTAAAATCCGTATTTAGGATGAAAACGTACCCAAAATTGACTGAATCATATCCCGAAATTGACTTTGCTCTACATAATATCTGAACATATAATTTCTGACGTATTTTCACGAGCTGAACACAATACCGTAGTCAGAATTAAAGCGCAATCTGCAAACTTCATCATTTCAGCATATATTCTCATCAACCCTAGTAAGCGGAGATGGGTAACTTTTAAATTTTCAAATATCTAAAGAAAAATATTACTGAACAGTGACATTTTTAGGAAAAATTTTTCGGACAAAGTTTGCTCTGTTGAGAGAGGAATATCGTTTGGACTTAACATTTACCTACGCCCTTGATGATTTTTTTTCTTTTTTTTCTTAGAGCTGTTTAGAATTGTATAGTTTTCTTTATTCTGTTTGATTGTAATTTGCCATTTGTTTCTTCTTCTATTTTTGCGACTAGAACACCTCCACGTGGTGACGGTGGGCAACGATTTATTTCGGCTAAGTTCCTAGGTAAAAAAAATGCCGTCATGGCGAAAGTAGAGAACGAGTTTACGATGCAGGGGAGGGAAACCCCAGTATCGGCGGCTGGTCAGTTTGGGAAAGCGGGACCGCGGGCGTCGTCATCAAGCCACTGCAGCTCTAGTTAAGTGGGAAACTTGGCTTCCTATGAGTATAGGGCTACAAGAAATTTGCACAACTGTGTAAATAATGCGAATTACTTCTGTTTTGTTTGTCGTAAATTCAAGGTTCCGAAAAATCGAAAAAAAATCAGCGATGAAATAAAAAATATTTATCTAAAATCTATATCTGACAGATTTAAGCATATTCATCAACCTTCTTCATTATGACAATATAAGAGCAAGTGTTTTTTCCTTTTGTAAAATATTTTATAAAGTGTTTTTCTCTTTTTCTGTATGAGCTAGAACGAACATGACTTGATACTAAATTGTCTTTTTCCATAATCGCCGCTAAATATTCTTCCCTACCATTAGATCGACCAAGATTTCTAATAACATTATTAAGTTTATCATTTCACCAAATATTGGGAGTTTTAGTTATCATCGAACACTCACATTCACTATCTTCATATTCACTGTCATCTTCTTGACTTTCGGAACAATTAGTTTTCATTAACCCTTTTTTAGCATTAATTCCAGAAACATTTGAATTGATAAAAAATAACACTCTTCACGAATTCCAGGTTCCTTCCATATTGTTGGATTTTCATATTTTACTTTTTAACATTCTTTCCATTTGTCTAACATCTTATAACATATGATGCAAGGTACAATGGAAAACCATTAACCACTATTTCTATACTAAAACATTTTAGATAAATATTTTTTATTTTATCGTTGATTCTTTTCGATATTTCGAAACATCGAATTTACTAAAAACAAGGCAAGAATTTTACACAAAGAACTTTATACCAAGAACTCCAAATCTAACTAAACTTAAGGCAGGAACTTTGCACCAAGAACTCTAAATGTAACATATTCTAAGACAGGAACTTTACACAAAGAACTGTAAACCAAGAACTCTAAACCCTAATAGTTCTTGCCTTAGGAACTTAACAGTTCTTGTCTTAATTTATAATAGGTTTTGGTTTAAAGTTCTTGTCTCAGGTTATGTTGAGTTAAGAATTATTAGTTTAAAGTTCTTGGTTTAAAGCTCTTGCCTTAGGTTACCTGAGGTTTAGAGTTCTTCGTTCAAAGTTCTTGGTGTAATGATCTTGCCTTAGGTTATGTTAGTTTTATAGTTCTTGGTTTAAGCTATTAATTTATTTGTTTTGGATTTTTGGGCATTTTTTGAGATTATGTCAAAATTCCTTACTGATTGGCTAATCCTGATATATTCAGTTTCAGCGCCCCAAATTAGGTATAGATCAGCTCATTTAAGCTTTTTATTTACTTGTTTGGGATTTTTCGGGCATTTTTAAGGTGCTTTTTGAGGTTAGCAAAAATACATAGGTCTGCCTTCCGCACTCGACTTTTTTTTGTGTGCCTGTGTAATTAAACAAAAAAATTTACACCAGAGCGGTGTTTATACGTTTTCTTTATTGGCATCCCACAAGGAAGTGGCAAATATTTTCACTACGAATTATTTTATGAAGAAATAATATTGCTGATCCCCATTTTTTTTTTTTGATTTTATGACATTAATCCCGAAATTATTTCTTTCTAATGACGACTCTGATTTTGCCGACAAATCTATTAGACCTGTAGCCCGCGTTAGTACTTTTAGGCATGATTAACCGATAATACTATCTGTTTTGATGTTAAATCAAGCACATTTATTAATTACGCCATCTGATGTACAGCAAAATCTTTTCAGCTTGTGTAAGGTACCAATATTACTCTTGTGCTAAATTTCATCGATTAGCTAGTTACTGTGCTATCGTGTCCACATACATACGCACAGATTTTTTTTACTTATTTAACGTCTTCCTATTTCCGCTACCAAGGCCATCCCCGATGCCAGGAGACAAGCTACCTCTAACCTAAAAATTTTACCGAACTTTTCTCTGTCGAAGGAGGATCTTTTACTTGCCTAATAGTCTAGGTGCCCGTCGACATAATTGCAATTTATACATATCCTCGTATAACTTCTTGTACGGCATAATTGCGCCTAGTCTATCACTTTTTTCCTCTGCGAAAATTTTCGAAAACGATGAAAAAGACGATTTCCACGCCTCGGACTGGAAAATCGGCAAATATATTTTGTCCGACAATTCGAAAATTGGATTCTACATATTTTTATTAAGCAATCTTGAAAAAATCAGCTGGTTATCAATAAATGTTTTAAAATTATGTTATGTTATGTTGACACTCTTAACGTTCCTAAATTTTTGTCGGAAAGTTTGTAGAGATATATGAAATATATATGTAGAATCCAATTCTCAAATTGTCCGACAAAATGTATTTGCCGATTTTCCAGTCCGACGCGTGGAAATCGTCTTTTTCATGCCGAGGAGGAACGCCGCGTTTTCAAAAAATTTTGCAGAGGAAAAAGTGACTAGGCGCAATTATGCCGTACAAGAAGTTATAGGAGGATATGTATAAATTGCAATTATGTCGACGGGCACCTAGATTATAACCTTTAATAGACGAGGGGTCGACTGATTTATATCGCCTTCGAAGGTCGGTATATCCACTACATAATCTTCGCCTCAAGTTAAACAGCTTCTACGAATACATGCTGCTAGAAAATGAAACGAGATCGCTGCGTTTCCCCATACGGGTCACCCATCTACGTTCTAACTGCAATGAACGTTGCTTAACTTTATGTATAGAAATATAACAAAGGAAAAAGAATTTTATTTGTAATTAATAGCTACATGCACCTTTCGGGAACCTGTCTCGGAGCCAACCAAGCAACCACGGCGCGCAGCGCCGGCGCCGTGGTGACTGTAGGGTTGGGCGGGACAGGTCCGGTTCGGCTAAAACAACAATTGAGGAAAAAAGTTAAAACCTCTGTCTTAAAATTTATAATTTGGTTTGGGAATAATAAACAGAAATACTTAAAAATAATTAAAAATTACACTATAAATTAGCGTAGCACAAGCGCACTGAATAAATTTTGATTGTTGGCCCGGGAAAAAACTGAACGAAAAAACCCGTTCAAGAACTGGTGGTCTACCTGCCTCCAGGAAAGTGTGGTCGAAAAGAAAAATTAAGATTTAAAATGTTTTAATTTTTTGAATTTTTGGCCTAGAGGTAATTTAAAGACAAAAAAGACAAAAGAACAAAAAAGTATAAACAAAAACAAATTGAATAAAAGAGAGAATAGAAAGGATTGAAGATGTAAAGTTGAGGAAAGATAAAATTTAGGATAGTAGTAAGTTGCGGTAGACGAAAGTGTGGCTAAAGGAGTTACCGGAAAATAGGCAACGCTTGGTATGGTAGGGGCTGTCTGATGTCGAAAAGTATGGCATTATGCTGTCTGATTCGGGTTATGTTGCAGGTTAGCGGACTATCGTTGTATACGAAAATTTGGATTATCGCTGTTCCAATATATAGAACTAGAATTTTGCTTACTAACTGGCCCATTAGTTATCGGAAAAATTATATTTTCAACAAAACGTCTATCTTTAAGAATATTTTCTTCGATCCACAAACTAACTAACTTATATGGTGTGATTGAATATCGGTTCAAATGAGCGATTTGCTTGTTACAAAAATCGGATTATCACCAATTAAACGACAGTTATAACAATTTAGTGTGTAAAGAAATGTTAGATTTTTTTCATTATCAATGAATACTAACTTGATCGAAAATCATGAACACTAATTTCTGTCTGATGCTTTGAAACGAATCACAATAGAAAAAGAAATTATTATTTGTCCCTAATATCATGTAAAAACGTAATTTGAAAATCTTTCCGGAAAAAAATATCCATAATCAAATCAAGTTTTTTGGCAAGGATCTGTTAACCGAAAAGAGGTGACTTTTTCATCCAGAATTACTTTTTTTCGTAAAATCGAGAATTAAAAAGTTTTTCGTCTTGCGGACACTATCTGTGGACACACGGTATAATATTTTTATATAAAATTTCTCCTCTTTCAATTGGTTGAAGTCCATTTTAAAAAAGAAAACAAGATAACACACTTATTTACAAAAACCACAATTTCGCATCTAATTTGTGAAATAAAAAGGTGCCACAAGCTTAACGAACCGCTGGAAAGTTTTTAGATTATCATTTGCATTATCTGTAGAACATCTCAAATTATCAGCGAAAACACGTAGTTTAAGAATTAACTCACAGTATAATCCTCCTTCAGAAAAATATCTTGAAAAATCCCTAAACGAGAGAGATATACAAAAGTCACAAACCTTTGTACATCCTTTGTTTTTCAACTGGTATATACGTCATGTGTTTTATTGTTTATTTTTGATATATGATTTTATAAAAAAATCGTAGCTTATAAGAATCTACACACGACCCAGCGGCAGGGAGCAGACCAACCGACCTTCTCGGTACACTTTGAAGATTGCCATGCGAATTCGTAAAGTCTGCTGGATTGAACTGGTCTGCTCGATTGTCGGTACGCTTTGAAGACCTGGAATTCAAGCAGAACACTTTTACGAGAGTTGTTATGGCAATTTTCAAAATGTACCGAGAAGGACGGTTGGCTGGATCGTCATGACTATGACTGTATGCCATAAAAAGCCCACTTAAACCACAGATATCTTAAACTTTAAAATTCTGAGCTAAAAATATGGTCTCCTGTAAAAAGCGTATTACTTTATTATTTTCTTTTCCAAAAACGTTACAAAAGGTGCTCTCAAATAATATATTAATTTATTCTAGTTTTAACTCTCGCATTTTTCAATCTCTCGAAAAGGAAGGTGACAGTGAAAAATTATCCATTACATAGTCCGCCAAAATGACCTGTTTTAATATCAAGTTAAAGCATAGTAATTACATTCTGAATAATTCAATAATAATACAGTTTGATTATTTAAATAAATGAATATTTTGATATTGATTTCTAAGATTCTTGACGGTGTTTACTGATGCTAACATTTTTATCATTTTTTTTACAGGTACGTGTGCCACCCACAGAGTTCGAGGACCGATTAATAGGTTCGTATAAATCACCAGGTACAAAATATTTATTGTTACGAAATTTGCTGAGCTGCAAGTGTTAAATGCAGCCTAAAAATTGCATGCCAAGTAGTTATTTATCATCTTGGGAAAGAGAATGTGCATTAACATTATCAATAATGGGGGTTATATGAGGCCAAATAGAATTTTGGGACGTGACTAAAGTAAATATCATAAACCAAATGTTTATGATAAACTGCATTTTTTCAATGTTTCAGTATTGCTTAACTGTCACTAAACATTAAGATTATTTTATATAATGGTGTTATATACTCTTCATTTTAATTTCGTTCTTTCACTACCACTTCCAGTGGAAGTATAGTAACGACAGCAAAAATTTTAAAAGACTTTTATTGTTCAAATAGGTTTAGAATGTCATGACACGTCGAGATTTTAAGTTTGAGCAAAAGCAAAATTCTGTCTGTCGGTTTGTCCATCTGTCGGTAACTTTTTTTTGTGTGCACGATTACTCTGAAACCGTTTAAGAGATTGACATGAAATTTGGTACACGTATGTATTTTAACTAGATCTGGAATTAGATTATATTTTCATCTTATTCCGTTGAGGGATTGGGTTGGGTTAAATGGGGGTAAATAGGTAAATCAAGCAGGTGAGAATCCACTACCACCCCCTATCAATCTATCCTATCAAATATTATATTATTAAAATTCCATAAACAGTTATTTATTCATACAAAATTTTTTCGTTGTGAGAGACTTGGGTAGCAAATCTGGATGTGGAAGTAGTGATTCATTGAGCAGCGGATTTTGACTTCGTGGGGTAAAAATAAAGTTGAAAACCAAGATAAAGATCTCACTTAGCTGGGAGATTTCAAACATATCACAGTCATTATATGATTCTGCTTTTGCCCCGCAGTATCTAAGTGGATGATCGGATTGCAAAAATGATATGATAATGGAGAATATTTTCAATAATATTCCGGAAAAATCTAGATACATATACCAAGACATAAATATGCAGATAACAATTACAGTACAGTAAATATGCTCTTTATCCGACATATTTGGGTATTTACTAGAAAAACGAAGGACCCGTGTTTTTTATTTTTTTCTAGCAGACCGAAGAAGTAGCAGTGAGCAAATTCAGAGACATCGTATGTGAAGTAAGGTTGCCATGCCATTCAAACAACAGATGTCAAATAAAGAAGAAGAAGAGCAGGACATTAATTCTTTCGAATCTTTAGTGTGTCACTATTTATTTAGATGTTTGTACCTAATCAAACTAGTTTTCGTAAGTCAATGCATTCCCCCAAAATGAAATTGTGTATCGTACATACAATGAAATATAACCTCTAAGTTCATAATTTCGACGTTGATGTTGATATGATGAGTACGTTGCCAAGTTGTCTACATATTTATTCATGTGCATTAACCTGTAATTGAATATTTCAGTAATACATTTGAGATTTCTCCTCGAATGCATCAGGTCCCTACAGACCTAGCATGATTAAAACATCATATTTCAATCCCAATACGTCGTTACAAATTTTACTAGTGACGGGAATTCTTCAAAGAACTATATCTCAAAAATTATTGGGATTAGAGAACTGATATTCGGCAAAAGCACTCTCTTTTTTAAAAGCTTCAACATATTCTAGGACATTATCAATTCACTGGAGTAAGAGTAGCTTATTATGCCATCAAGTCGTAGAGCAGTATTTTCTTTGTTTTTAAAATGATGATACTAAATTGCTATTAAGGATACAGATTATCTATTATACATATAACAAATAAGTACACTCCTCCGAAGAATATAGATATACTTTTGACAATTAGGAAGTTTCCTATTTTAGAAATATCATGTACATTCAACCTCATTTAGTAGTCTTTTAGATAAGTAGTCAAACAAAAAAAAAATTATCTCGATATCTGAAAAACTCACGAACTTATTCAATTTCTTATTTGAATACTTCGCCTCGGCTAAAGTCCACCGTGACGTCACAATACACAACGCGCTGACTTGCCATGCCGGCGGCGCGCTGTATGTTCCCTTTATTTAGTGTATGTGCTCGATTTTCTGAACTGTCACAAAATGTCACTTTTGATTCGTTCGTGCCGAGCCGAATTTTCGAATTTCGCCGTGCAATTTACGATCAGGTTTATCTGGAAGACTTCCTCTTTACGTCGCGACATCATACGGCCGTCCCAATGGTGTTTTTTGAAAAATATGAACGTGCCAAAATTGCATATTTTAGTAATTTTTTCGGCTCTCAAATGCAAGCTGGCTATAAACTGCCGGTGCCTGCCAGAGAGTATAAAGGTGCCCGCGCCCGCTAGCTGTTGGCGGAATCATGTATTGTGACGTAATCGAGCTCAGCCCAGATGATCGCGACATTTTAAACTTGGAAGGACCATAACTTTTTTATTTATAGAGATAATTAAAAAAAAATTACAGATATTTTTTAGATTTTTACGACTATTTATTACGAGAAAATGAGAAAAATGGAAACTTCCTAATTGTGAAATCATCTGCCAATATTGATTAATCTGTTACACTATAATTAAATACATATATCAACAGTAAATATTGAAAATTATAAGGAGCTAGAGTTGCAACCTTGCTGCACTCCAAATATATTGATGACTTATGTTGTAAAATATTCATTGTTGTATGCCTGTTATGTTTGATTGAAAATTGATGGGGTGAGTTAAATCTAGACTGTGAATTTCTATAGAAGTTATGTACTGATGATCCAGACGATCGAAGTCTTTAATGATAGTTCAGTCAACGAATTATTATAGACTGCATGGAGGACGGCAGAATTTTTGACTTCAAGGGTTAGGGGTAGTTAGGAGGTAAACATACTAAAAGTCGCGGGAGGGCCTAAATTTCGACTTTTTTTGGTTTTTCGCTTATAACCCGATAACTATTGGTCCTTGAAAAAAAATTATTCTTACCTTTTTGAAAGCCGACAAAATTTCCTATACTTTTTTACAAAAAGTTTCTATTTTCAACCGTTCTCGAGTTATCCGCTGCTGAAAATCGCTAATTTCCGGAAAACGCTGTTTCGGATCATGTTTTTCGTTATACTCTGCTCTTAACTCCTCAAATCTTCTTTGTAAAATAAAATACAACCAAATCTAGTGAAGAGGATTAAATTGGCTTAAAAATTATATATTCTACATATAACTAATGGCTGAAAAGATGGATTTCAAGATTTTTTGCTGTAATGTGATAGGGTTATTGCTTGAAATCATTACCTACATTTTGCATTTTTTTTTAAATCTATTTATTGTTTAAGTTATTGCATTTGGTATAGTAATGAGTAATGAGACTTAAAACAGTGGTAGGTACCTCTATAAAAAAACACCACAGTATTATGGTTTGAACTGCTTTTATTTACATATAATTGGCTAATAGCTAATTAGCTAATGCTTTTTTTAAAGAAAGAAAAAACCGATCAATGTTCGGATGGGGGAATAGTTTATGGGGATACCAAGACAGCAGAAGAGGAAAATGAATCCTCCAAAGAAACTACTATGTCATCAAATTCTTCATCCTCCTCATCCTCTTTTATAGGGACTCCATTGTGGCCGTTGTCCTGGCAGTTGAGGCATGCTGACGAACAATTTAATGATGCCTTTCTGCATCGACTTGTATTGTTCACTTGACGAATCCAAGACACCCCAATATTCCTCGAGTGAAGTATTCATTCCAACAACCCAGTTACTTATAGTACTATCCGTGATTCCCCTTCCTCGGGTCATGCCACCACTGCTGTGGAAGTTGCGTATGAGAGTGGTCTCAATCGTCATATCGAACCACAATCCTGACCAGAACCTATCACTTCGCCTCATTGTGAAGTATCCTTTCTCCACAATCTGGTACTCTTCAGTTGACATTTGGGAAGACAGTTTTTCCATGTCCTGCACATAAAAGTGGCATAACTTCGCATAGGGGAAATGCCCGGCTGCATGAAAGTAGGGTAGCATTCGCTTACAATAGTTTAGGTGAGCTTGGAAATCGCCAGCCCTCTCCTTCATCAATTCCACCATAAGTATTGGATCCAGAGTTTAGCAGTTGGTCCGTGGTCGGTGATGTCTTCCATTGCTGTTCCAAATTTCATGGCAACTGATTGGAGATGTGGGTCATTATCCAGCGAATCTACAGAGGGAGGATCGTCCAGAAAATCTGATGTGAGTGTGTCGATGGTTGCCTGTTCTTTGGCGTGAGATGGATTTCGTCTAAAATAAAGTTTGCTAAGGTGTTTTGGACGAGCAAATTACAATTTATTTTACAAAGAGTTATCGAGTTATAAGCAAAAAACCAAAAAAAGTTAAAATTTAGGGCCTTCCGAAAACCCCTCCCCCGCGAGACTCACCTCCTAGGGTCGGGAACTTTTAGTATGTTTACCTCCTAACTACCCCAAACAAAACCCTGAAGTAAAAAATTCTGCCGCCCACCCATGTAGTCTACTCCATATATTGATATATTCGTTGACTGGACTATAAAGTTATTAGAAACTTGATTAAAGATTACAAGATTCAAAACAGTTAATTTATTTAGACATGAAACTATACTGACATAGTGATGTGTTTTTTGTTAACAAACAAATATAGATAAGGCATATATGTATAAAATAATCTTTAAAATCTCCATTGCTTGTACATTAATGCTAAATTATAAAACTATTATAAAAAACCGGTAAAGAAGATATCCTATCTTACACTATCCTTATAAAATATGCAAACGTAAGACCATTACATTGACCCACACCTCCGATACGAATTATTATTCAAAATGGGACTCTTAGTGTGTCTACAGCTGTGGGCATGTAATTGTACCCAATTTGCAAAGATTACATTAAATAGATACATTAAATAATAACATGTAAAAAAATGGCATATATTGAACAAGTACAAAGCTGCAGTTTTAGTCTCTAATGCTTGCATGAAATTCAGGACGATAATGGTTATATTATTATGCGGGAACTATCATGTGAGTTCATCTATAGTAATTAAATTTTTTGTCAGTAATAGTGGTGATATAACATATTTAGTAATGCGCAAGGAGTGTTAGAGTACTCAGTAATAGAAAAATAAAAATAAACATGATGCTAGAATATCTTTTAATTAAAAATTCTCATACCATGAAACATCACTTTACTTATACAGGTTGTCGCAGAATAAGGGTAAAAAAAGGAATGAACGTATTAGCACTTGTCATAATAAGAAAAAAGTACTTTTTTGTATTTGAGCCCTAAAATAGCTATTTTACGGACGCATTTGAGTCCGTAAAACGAGTCTTTTCCCGACTTTTGAGGATCATTTAGATAAATAATGCAAAATGGTTCATACAACAATTAAACGAATTTATGTAATCTAATCGGTACAACAATATGACTTAATTATTAGGTTTGTAAGTTGAATTAATAATATGGCCCAAAATGAAAATTAAATAAACAATTTTGAGCACCTTCAAAACTGTTACCTCCAAACGAAATACCCGAACCCGAGGGTATCGTGTTAATTTCTCGTGGTAGTAGCTTCGGTAGTAACCGATATTATGTTACTCGATGGTTCGATTTTCTTCTCCCCCATTAACTTTCTGCACACTTTTTTCTTCTTCTCAATTGATTCTCCTATATATGACTCTACCACTGACCTGGAATTAGTTACTATTTAGAATAAAAAGACAATAATATTTTCAACGAGATTAAATTGACGTCAGCATCTGGCGCAAGAGACGCAGAACTTCACCGGAAGCAATGCCCTGTATACTCTGTCGGGTTCGATAGTTTAAGAAATTCAGCAACGATAGAGGGCTTTTTCCCAAAAGAATGGATTCCTACACGTTGTACCGTACATTTTTCCGATAGGAAATAATAAAATAATCGTGTTTAACATTCGCTGGGCTTAGTCGAACATATTTCTGGTATACTTCCATGGGATTAACAACTTCACCTTCAGCTACCACGGGAAACACTCTCTTAATGTTGATCTTCGTACCAGGAATTGTTATAAGAAGACATCGTGCCTTTTTGGACAATATCTTGTATTTTTAGTGAATGTAGAGCTCTTCGCGCCTGCATGCACCACACACGCCAATGAGAAGAGCAATCTGCGAAATTAAATATGAAACTGATCCATGTCATTAAAGTATGATTTTAAACTTACTTTGATTAATAAATACTTCTCATCGTCTCCATTTATCAGATATATTAATTTCTTGGCGCGTCAAAACTTTTGAATTTGTGGGCTCGTATCCTACTGAATTTTGCTTCAAAAAAGCTATGATGAATTTGTTTATTTCTATATTTTCTTTGACAGACAAAACAGCTTTTATCATCGAATATTTTGACCAGAGAGTAGATGGTTTTACTTCTTGTGACTGTAATAGGAAAATACGAAAATAGTCACAATAATAATTTACATATGTTATTAATACTGAATGCAAAGAATAGCGGCGGAGGAAATTTACGTGGAAATGCACAGATAGTTACTGTCACAATTTGTCAAGGTCTGTGCAGATTTAACCTACAGGAAAATACAATGGAAACATATTTTTTTAAATTGTTTATTTTCTAGCATTAGTGTATATTACCATTGTAATTGAAACCATTGATTTCAATTTGTGGATTATGCATTTTATACCGTATAAAAAGAATGCGTCAACATTTTTTTGTTTACATTAAAAAAAATCTGGTTACTATGGTCGCATGATAATTAAAATTCGAAGTTCACTATTTTCGAGAAATATTTGCTCTGATTAAAAATTTAAAATATGTTTTAGGGACCTTTAACAAAAAAATTGTTGTTTGTAACACGTACCTACCTAAAATAACTATATACAATGCTTCTTGAGGCTTCTTCCTGTAAATGTAATAGTTTGTAATGGTGGGTGATATACATATATTGAAGAGACGTTGTGGAAGAAAGTAAACAAGTAAGCAATGGCTGAAGGATATGTCGAGCATTCGTTAAACAATAGACAACATATACCGAGAAAATATGTGGACCTGACAAATAAAATCGAAGATTGATAATGAAATTCATCGTTCTAGTTCTGCAAAATGGACTTCTGTTTCTGTCGTCAATGCCGATGCCTTTCGGTCTTTTATCGCTGCAGATTCTTCTCCTAATATTTATTCAATAACTAAAGCAACAAGAAAGGGATACTGAAACAAATCGTTTATTTTCAAATTTGGGGATTTAGTTTAAGTATGAATCGATGGTGTAGATCTTGACCCTTAAGCAGATCAGTTGCAGATCAATCATTCTTTAGGGTTAAATTGTGGGATTTAGTTTAAGTATGAATAATTCAATTATTGATGGAGTAGATCTTGATCCTTAAGCAGATCAGTTGTAGATTTGAATTTCAAAAATTAGTGTGAAAGTTGATTGTTTTTCATTTAATCTTTTGTAAATAATCTCTCCGGTTTTGAAAGTGACACTTTAGTGTTGAAAATAGGAAAAAACTAGTACTTTTATTCTCGATTGCCCCCGAAAAGCAACCTAAGATCACAAATTTCCAGCCGACCACAAATACAAGTTTTAAGAACATTAACTAAAAACCTTATTTTTGCAATGGTATTAAAAATGTTGTTGACTCCTTAGAAATCATTTTAGAAGCCATGTTTATACGCACTTTTTCGACTAATTTGCTAATCTACCGAAATTTTTTTGACATTTTAAAGAAGAAAAAATTAGAAAATCAATGAAAATTTGGAGGTTCGTATATTTCGCTCGTAATATTACGAAAGCGATGCCTTAATTGCAAAGGGCACAGAAGGGTGTTTCTTGAGTATGTATAAGGGTGAAAAATGCGTTTGTTAATAGTCGCGAATCAAGAGTGCCAAATTCGATCACTTAAAGACATACTTTTCAAAAAATTGTCTGGAATGACCTTGCTGATTTAAATGGTACCATTCTGGCCGCGATTGCAAAAAGACGTAAAAAAAATGCACCGCCACCCTCCTTGAGAAAATGATTTCGTAATTCGACGATTTGTCCTACATCTCTGAGTCGACTGGAAAAATTTTTTGATATGCTTTTTGAGACAACTTTATATAATGATACTAGGCTATTGAAAAGTCAACCAAAATATTTTTTTTGATTTTCGCACAAGTAAAAAAAAATGTCTTTCCTTAGTTTTCAAAAGTACCATTCTACAAAGTTGTCTCTAAAAGCCCATCAAAAAATTATTTCAATCGGTTTAGGAGAAGTTGTCAAATTACGTTCACGGCACCGTCCACCTTAAACAACTATATTAATAACTACATCTTTTAAATAATATAACTCCGCTATACATAACACAGGAATATTGTACCTACAAATACAGTACTAAGTAATAGAAACGACTGCCCGCATTCCTCGGTTTCTCACTTGGAGCGCGCTCCCTTGCATGACAGCCAAATTAAAAAAAAATCATATCACGCAAGATATCATTCACTAAAAATAATTTTGGTGTTTTCTTGTAATTTCGTACGATCTAGTTTTTACCAATTTCCCAAAATAAACAAAATCCTCGCAGGTTACACTTTTCAATGCGCCGACGGCGTAGAGGTTTATACAACATTTTTTTGTAAAATTTCTATAAATATTAGATGTGTTTTGTTTACACTGTTGCATTAAATACACTGTGAGCTACAATTGAAAATATAGAATGGATTTTTAGCTTATCTTTTGTGGGAGAGATGTTATATTTTAAAAGTTCAATTTTTCACGATTTCCGAAATAAGGAGAAATTCGCGGTTAACAATCCCTGATTTTTATGCCCCCTCCGGATTCGGATTCAGCAAAAATTTTACATCGAATACGACACTTTCCATCTGTATGTATGACAGGTACATTGAACTGAAAGGTAAACGTCTCCAGAATCTTTGAAATTTTTATTTTTCATGCATAAGAAGTACATTTAAGTTTATTTAGTCGCATGTTGTTTTCTGTATCTCATGAATCTTTTAAGGTATATTTATAATGTAAAAAAATTTGTTGGCAAATAAATTGTTCTTTAAATTCTTCTCTTTTTCTTCATGGCAACAAATGATAATATTGACGACGTGTAAGTAATGAGCATTATAAGAACATTTTATAAATATTTTATTATGACAGTATATTTTAGTGTAATTCACTGATGGGCCAGAGCATGCGGAACGGTAGCGGAAACAACGGAGCAGAGCAGTGCAAAAATAATCATATCTTTTACAATAACAAAGCAATGCAGATAATTCTTTCACTAAAAATTGTGCCATTTTATTCGTCAGATTTCATATCGTAAAAGTATTCATCTATCTGCACTTCACTTTTTGGGTACGCTTTGTTTAAACAATTGCTGTAGCATTTGTTAGTACAAATTTCGGAAACCTGAATCTAGAAAGAATAAACTTTCCTTTGGTTTGGAAATCATTAAGAAACGTTAAAAAATAAGCCTGTAAATGCGGTGGAAACATAAAATTAATAAATTTTCAGCAAAAAATTTTCGTAAAAAAATTTTTACTCCGTTTCCCAGTCGCGACCAAGGTCATTCCAGATAATGTACGTATTATTTTTTTCAAGACTATGTCTTTGAGTGAACACCCTGACACTTTTGGGAGCGTCTTTTAAAGAGCTAGATTCCTGACTATAATATTAAGAGCGAAATCTGCAAACCTCTATTTTTTTTTAAATTTTACCTGCACTATTTTTGTTAGCGAATATTCACTTAAAATGTGGTATTTCCCGTTAATAATGAAATAAAATTAGACGGTGCGGTGACTCTGTTAATAAAGAGTAACGCGGAGTTCCACTAAGTGCATTAACTTATGCAATTTACTTTTTTATTCATATATGGAAATTACAGTTTCCGTTAACTAATTATAATTAAATTGCTGTTTAGTAAAATTATCATTAATTTGGTAAAATCAACGTTGCTAATTACACAGCTCTACAAAAAAAGATCTTGTCCTAAGGTTCTAATCTAACTTTTCTGGAAGTATTTTTACGCGCTGGAGCCAATTTTTTATACAAAACAATTCTATCATGTCAGTTTCCCTCTACCACCCTATTTTATCTCTAAAATAGGATTTTCTTTCATATAGCGACAGTTAATAGACATTTTTTTTTAATTTTGTAAAGTTTTGAGTATAAAAATTTAATCATATCACCATTCTGCAAACTTATAGATTTGTGCATTAAAGAATCGTGCTTTCCAGACTGTCTTAAAGGGGCTCTTGTAATTCCTATATTCACAAAAGGAGATGCAAATGATGCAAATAACTATAGGCCTGTGTCAATACTACCTTTCTTTTTCAAAATAGTGGAAAAACGCTTTTGACAGCAAATAGCAAACTGCTTTGAGGCCAAGAATATTTCTTATATTAAGCAATTTGGTTTTAGGAAATCAAAAAATACCACCTCTGCAATTCTCGATTTGATAGAGCATGTTTTGGAGGCTTTCGAGGGTCGGGAGCATATATACACTATATTTTGCGACTTAAGTAAATCGTTTGACTGCGTCTCACACAGAGTACTGTTAGAAAAGCTAAAGAGGTATAAGTTCTGCCATAGCAGTATATCATTATTAAGATCGTATTTAACAAATAGATATCAAACAATTAAAGTAAATAATGCGCATTATAATAACGCAAAAATAATACACGGGGGTACCCCAAGACTCAGTACTTGGCCCCCCTCCTATTCTTAATATATGTGAACGATTTACTATATTCAAGCGAACACTCTAGTGGCATACTGTTTGCAGACGATAAAACTATTTCCGTTCAAAACAAGAATATTGAACAACTTTCTGCAATGGCGGAGTTTATCTAGATGACAAATTATCCTGCAAGTACATGTAGAAAACTTGTCAAAAAATCTAGCAAATGAAGTAGGTGAAGAAGCTTTGAAAAAGGATATTTTGCACTATGCCACTCTTTGCTTTCCTTTGCTGTTTTAATTTGAGGACAAGCATCAAATTGACCTAGAATTTTTGCTCTGTAAAGACGAGCAATACGTGTAATACCTGGGTTAAATTATATAGAACAGTTTCGTAGACTAGAGATACTCACGTTACCCTCAGTATACATTTATGAGTTGCTTTTGTATGCTAGAGAGAGCTTGTATTCTCAAAGTGTAAACAGAGAATGTAACTACCATTACCATAGTATGAGACATAAAAATATGCTAACAGCACTGTATGCGAGACCGTATGTCAGATTAACTAAAAATCAAAAGGGAATTCAATATAATAGGTATATCTTTTAATATTTTCAATCTGTAAATTAAAGATTTTAGATTTTTTACGGTGTTGGTGATATGATGATTCCATTTTAAATGAGGGTCTAAAGTTATTCCCAGATAGTTAAATTTTTCACGGATAGTTATGATCAAATTAGTGTTAATAATATTTGTTTCATTAAATAAAGGTAAATTGCTTCTATAGGAAATAGCAAAAATAGCAAATATTTTGTTTTTGAGATACTAAGGGGTCAAGATATCAAACCAATCCCTAATCACCTTTAAGTCCAATTCCGAAATTCTTTTCATTTCCTCCCATGAATTTCCTTTAAAAAAATATGGCGGTGTCATCTGCAAATGATATTACATCTCCTCTAATATTTATGCTAAATATGTCATTTAGATACATAATAAATAAAATTGGGGCATTGGCTGTGAAAGACCATAGACCACGCTTGTTTGGTTGGTTTCCTATTTTTACAACTTGCGTCCTTTTATCTAAATAACTTTTCAATAAATCGTGGCAAAGACCAAAAAAGCCCAAAATTTTCTATTTTTTTTAAATATTTTATTATGACTAAGTGTGTCAAAGGCCTTTTCCAGATCTATAAAGACACAGGGATGGTGTACTAATATCCAAACATTTATAAACTTTTTTAGTGACGCAGGCTATAGCATCACTTGTTGGTGTGTTTTCTCGGAACCCAAACTGGTTTTTTGATAATAAATTTGTTGAGTTATTCCACTAATCTTTTTTTAACGCTTTTTCGAAAATGTTTGCAATATTACAAGTCAAGAGATACATCTTATGGTTTTTAAATAAACCAAATCAATAAATCTATTCTGAATATGTTTAATTGTGCATAAAAATTCCACTATTTTTCTATATAAATATTTGATTACCTAGAAAACGATTATACCGGGTGACAGCGATATAACTAGGAAAGTGACACTAATGCTTGATTTTTAAGTAGAGCACCCTGTATATTGTTGCATTTTCAGAATCCAGGGAAAATTCTGAGTGGGTTTGAACTATTTTGGTGAGTTTTTACGCCGACTTGATTTTTTTAGAGCCAAGTTTTGTTTTAAATTCAAAACAATTTAATAAACTTTAATAACTAGGTGCATTCTAATCTTTCGAAATCAGTTTCTTGCAAAAAAATTTTTTTTTTTCAAATGATGAAAAAGAACTTAACAAACACAACTATTTCGCTGACTATCAACGTAACAGATGTTCAAAGTAGATGTTCAAATTGCAGATCTCCCTCTTCTATGCATGTACTTCTGGAAATGGTATTTTGGGCAACTTCCTCAAGCGTATTCTGTTTTCTAAAATTGCCAATGTTGCTGGGAATGTATAATATGCAGCCGCATAGGAAAAAATCGAGAGAACGTGAGGGCCAATGTATAGGACCATTGGCTGCAATAATCGGTTCATCAAACCTGTCTGTCAAATTACTTGAGTGCTTGAACAACATTATCAGCATCGTGTTGAAAGTATAGTCTCCTCACAATCTCAAGAGGTAACTGTGAAATCATTTTTATTTTTCATGGCTTACTTTAAAAACCATTAATAATATTTTTCTATCATAATGAAAAACAAATAATAACTTCTTTTGAGTTTAATACTCAATGGATTTTGGGTTTAACGGCACCGTTGGATTGGTCTTGAAAAGTTGTATTTAACTGAGGGGATGCTGCAGGGTGGTGCCGTTTGAAAAAAAAACTTTTTTGCAAGAAACTAATTTCGAAAGATTTTGTCATTTATGATGATTTAAAGTTAATCGCAGCACTCTAGATTCAAAACAAAACTTGACTCTTGAAAGGTCAAGTCAGCGTAAAAACACCAAAACAGTTCAAACCCATTCAGAATTTTCCCAGGATTCTGGAGATGCAATAATATGGAAGGTGTTCCAATTAAAAATCATGAATTAGTGTAATTTCTGGCTAAACCGAAAGTCCGAAAAAAACCTTCAAATACGTCAAAATGTGTAATTTTACGTCTATATTAAGTATGCCGAGTTTCATTTTGATATGAAAAATAAGGCACAAAAGAGTTATGCTAGTGATATCGTCGCGAAAAATTAATCATAACCTCAAAAGACGACTGTAACGACCTCACTCAAAGTGTGAAATTAAATTGTAATGTTAATTGCTGACCAATCAAATTTTTAAGTTGAATTTAAACTGCAAAAAATGTTCTTATTTTTATTATTTTAAAGGAGGCATCATAATAAATTATAATAACCTACAAAAAGATCGGCTCTTACATCGCTTGGTCTGTTTCAATTGGCCAGAAGTTTAGATTGTAGCTTCGATCCACTGTATTCTTTTATTGTGAAATAATTTGATATGCACAAGCACACCAGTGTCGTAGCTGTGGGGCGATAGGCACTCTGTTCCCCCGCCGCCATAACGTAGCTCCTCTGCTGTAGATAAAATTCTATATTTTATTTTTTACTTGCAACTATTCCATACCGCCCGTATTCAACTGCCCCAAACAGCTGGCCACGCCACTGAATCACGACTGAGCTTAGCGTGTGATGGCAGCTAGACGCCTCTTTTAAAAGGGCATAGCAGGATAAGCATGTGTTAGGTGCCCCCGCACCAATCGGGTCGAAATTTTTAGCACAAGTTGATAGTAGTGTTAGATGAAATTTCCCAAAATATTATTTTTGGAAAACCATTTTTACGGGAGTTATGGGGGTAAAAAAAAATGGAAAAAAAAATTTTTCTCGAGAACGGATAAACCGATTTTCATGAAAAAAATATATGTTATGGCTTTTGATGGTGCAAATGTGGGAAAAAATTATTGAGTCCATTTGTCGAAAAAAAGTGGTGAACAAATTTTTTCAAAATAAAAAATTATTTTTTCATAGGGGATGTTCTAGAGGCACACCCACCATTTTCTTCCAAATAAAAGCTTATATGCCCCTTTAAAACATATCCAATTTTCAAAGCGATCGAAAGGGTACAACATACTCAAAATTGATAATCATTAGCAGACTGCGAGCGGCGCGTAGTCTATGTGATGAAGCACGACTTTTTTGTAAATATTTCGTGCAAAGACGAGATTACCTCCTCCTCTTCGTTTTCGAGGGTGCTGAATACGATGCAAGTGGTGGGAAGAAGAATGAAGACTAAGAAAAGTCTCATCTATATAGAGTAATCTGATTCGTGAGAGGCAGGAAGACTCACGCAAAAAAGTCAACCCGAATTGTGAGAGGAAAGGGGACTCATAATAAACAAGCACCTCGACTAATGAGAGGCAAGGGAACTTACAATAAACAAGCGCCCCGACTAGTTAGAGGCAAGGAGACTCACGATAAATAAACACCCCGACTCGTGAGAGGCAAGGGGACTCACAATAAACAGGCACCTTCACTAGTGAAAGGCACTGTAACCTCCTCGTAGTGGACTTTGAAAACTAGTTCTTTCGTAGGCTGACTGCGGACGTCATCCTTGCAAAATCTTCAGATTTTCAAACTAGATTTTGTTTGACTCCACAGTTGACGTCAGAGAATTTTTGCACCACACTTCTTGAAGTTTAATACTGATTTAAATGGTAGGGTTGTAATGGCCGCCAGGGGATCCATAAGAGGGATGGCCGTTTCAGGGGGGTTGCGGCGGTCAAAAACTTCTTCCACCACCTGCATCGTGTTCAGCACCCTCAAAAACGAAGGGGGGGAGGTAATCTCGTCTTTGCACGAAATATTTACAAAAAAGTCGTCTTATAATGCTTCATTACATAGATTACGCGCCGCCCGCAGTCTGCCAATGATTATCAATTTTGAGTATGTTGTACCCTTCCGATCGCTTTGAAAATTGGATATGTTTTAAAGGGGCATATAAGCATTTATTTGGAAGGTGTGCCTCTGGAGCATCCCATAAAAAAAACATTTTTTATATATTGAAAAAAATTTTTCACCACTTTTTTTCGACAAATGCGTTCAATAATTTTTTCCCACATTTGCACCATCAAAAGCCATAACATATATTTTTTTCATGAAAATCGGTTTATCCGTTCTCGAGAAAAAAATTTTTTTTTCATTTTTCTTTTTACCCCCATAACTCCCGTAAAAATGGTTTTCCAAAAATAATATTTTGGGAAATTTCATCTAACATTACTATCAATTTGTGCTAAAAATTTCGACCCGATTGGTGCGGGGGCACCTAACAGGTGCTTATCCTGCTATGCCCTTTCAGATCCTGTGAAAATATTTTATATCACCGCAAATCAGATAGAGTTGTATTAAAGAAACATAGCTTTCTGACTATATCTACTTTCATAAATTACCAGAAACGTTTATGAAAAAGATGTAATCCTGAAAAATGCTTCCCTGCCTTTTGCGTGTCTAACAAAGTTTTTACGCTTGTAGCTTGTAACACAATACGTGCTGATAACTCCCGTTCAAAGACCCCTTTTCAGCCCACCAATGCTCCAATCGCTTTGATACATGAAACATTTGGGCGTCTTCCCAATTACCTGTCCAGAAAAAGAAAAATATTGCTGCTATTGAACAATTTTTTTGTGAGCTGGTGCTCGCATTAAATTTTATCCGCGTGCGTGAAAAAAATCGACACGTGCGACGAGGGGCCCATCCTACTATTAAAATTAGAGGATAATTTTTAGATGTGGACTACGAATTTTTTTTTTAGCCCGCTCGACTGGTTTATTACTACAGTCACTTTCAGCAGCTGTAAATGTCGGCCAACTTTATTATCTACATGCAATGCGGTAACCGGGAAATTTGCGTATAATCTACATGAACTGTTGGAAATGATATTCTAAAAAAGCATGAACATGTCGATAAACATTGATTTTACCATTTATTCCCTACTTCTGGTGTTTTAAACTGAAATATAACGTTTTATATATTGTAGGAAATTATAAAAGATTTGTAGCTATTATAAACGAATATAAAATAGGACAGTTAAATTTAATGATGATATACAGGGTGTAATCAGTTTCATGTCATTAAAAAAACTGGTTGTGGGTAACGACTACATGAACAAAAAAACCTTATATAACATGGAGTCTAAAGCCCATAGTTTTAGAGAAAAAAAAAAGAAACAAACATTTCGAAAATTTTCAGTAATATTGTTTGAAAACTGCTGGAATGTTGGGATAGGCTTTTATCTTCGCGTATGTTGGCGCCATCAAATACGGTAATACGGCTTTATCAAAGTTAGAGACCGCGCATCGGTGAGGACACAAGTTAATAATCATCTGACTTTTTTATTGCTTTTTAAAAGTAGGTAAGGTAAGGTCTTTAGCGGTGCGGTAAAGGTGAAAGATGTCTGCGTTTTCTGAGTGCTTAGTAGATCTGAACAATACTCTCTCTTGTGCAATATTTTAGTTTCTGTGGGCACTTTGGTAAGTACATACATCCAACGCGTTCGTTGTTTTGTATGTTGCTTTTGTTCGTTTTGAATTTTGGGCCACGTATCTATAATTAAGATTTATTTTATTGACCTACCGTTCAAGTCGTTAAGTTCTTGATTACGTACAGACACTACTTACTTGTTTGTTTTTTTTTGTGTTGCTCTTTGGATTTTGGACCAAGTTTTTTCTTTTATGTTTTGTTTATTGACAACGTTAGTTGATAGTTTAGTGTGTTTAGTGTTGATCGAAGTGCGCATGTCCTTAGTTCAACGTGCCGAAATGTGTATTGATGCAGATGGAGGTCATTTCGAACAATTTAAGATAAGTTCTAGAACTTACCTTTATATTTTAGTTTTCGATACCTGATTGGCAATTCGTTAAATAAATTAGATTTTTTCCTAACTTACATAATTGTTTTCTGTTATCGTATTTCAGACGTGTAACTCTTTATTTCCCAATGTCATGCAATAATTACTCATTTTTTAAGCTTTTAACCCAGAACACTCATTTAGGTTACAAATGTTAATAAACCACATTTAAATCTGATAAATTATAAACCACAATAAAAGCTCTAATATTTTTTTCTAAATTAAAAAAGCACACATGTAAAGAAATGCTGTGTTTAAACATCTACGCCCATCATTTGCTTGCAGTTCTGCAAAAAGAGATAACGAATTATTTACATTTTTATAATTGGTTCGGTTGAGGCGGTCATCAAAGGGACCGCCCTTCTTTGCTTTGAAACCGCGGGCCGGCGAGAACGAGTCGGTCGGTAATCTTTGCACTTTTTTATGACAATTTAAAAGTTGTATAACTACACGTCCATTTACCCAGAAAGGCAGTGGTTATCAAATGTTTCTTACCCTAATATTCAACCAGTTTTTTTTTAATGACATGAAACTAATTACACCCTGTATCAATATATTTGACACAACTTCGCGTAGAAAGAGAGGAAGAAAGAAACGAAAATTGTTTGATATGAAGATAGTGCAGATCAAGATATTGGAAGTCTATTTCTAGTCCAATTGTTTCTATGCCTAGGTATATTGTGTTATTTCATTATTCCAACAAATCATATTAAAAATTAACTGGGAAGTTTTCTTTGGGTTTTTAAAATGTCATTACAATGATTCTTATAATCTAAGCACTATCGGCCTAGTTATGCAAAAGATAATTCTGACACCTGCGGCCGGTTGACTTCAGATTTGGCAGTTATTTTCCTTTTTCATTGAAATTGCATTTAATAGTTCTCAAGTGCCATATTTGCCTTTGTAACCGATAAAGATTTATTACTTATGATAAGATTTGAACACAGGTCCATGTTGCTACCAGTCATGTTTTCGGAGATTTCCGAAAGGTAATCACAAGATTTTGTTATTTGTTATTTCATCTATTCAAATAAAAGGGTATAGCCGGAAAAGTTAGGGAAATGTGCCCCCGCACTTACTTAGTTAAAATGACTTCCAGATGATGCAGTTTATAGAGTATATTACACGGTAAAAATTTTAACCCTGGAAAAAAAATAATATGTCTTTAATTATTATATATTTTTTTTCGGTTTCTATGCAACCGATCGATTTGAAATTTGGCACGAGTATTGCTTGCGTGGAGATAACTCACTCCAAAAAATAAGGTCATTTTATGACCATTTTAACCATCGGAAAAAAAATATACATTTTTTTTTAGAGGACAAAAGGGTGGCTACCCTTCGTGGTACAATCACCATTCTATGATATATTATGGCTTGACACTTCGTGATTATCATACTAAATTGTCAGATTTTTTGCTGTGGTGGAACAATATGGAAAAAAATTAAATTGGGTAAAATAAAATATTTACCCATGCCTCTTAGTTCTAACAGTTAATACTTATAGCCTTACAAGATATTGTTGCATATCTACAACCGACCACGGGTGCCACTGCGATGTTGCCAAGTCTACTTTTTCCCCAGACGTACGGAAATTCGGCACAATCTGGCAGTACCACTTCTGGAGGTCCCAGGGTCGAAGTATTAACTCTCTAGGACCTTGGGGAAAACTTTAGCAACGAATGATGTTCATTGTAATTACTGTCGCATTACGACATCTAAAAAACGACGTACTGAACCAGATGAAGAAAGTGAGGGAACGATCGTAGAAGCTTTTTGTGCCTTCGACATCTTCTAGCACTATGACTAGTGACTCTGACGAAATAATGGAACTACCATTGCAAAGACCCGTTGCTACACATAAATACTGTTGCATGTGTGGTGATTATAAAGAACTGACCGTAATATCCACTAATGTGAGACTACAGTGCTATTGAAACAAACAAATGTATATCCCCGAGGCAGTCGTTGTTGTAAAATACATACATCGCTTTTATGAAGACGATATTACTCATCTGGAACCATATCCCAATTGTAGCTCGATTCCTAGATCGGATTTTTGCATTCTATTGAATTCCTTAACCCCAATAACAAATCTAAAAGGCTCTGCAGACCACTGCGGTTTATCAGCGAAGCAATTATTAACGTTTACAGGCTTAACGGTAGATGCCATTTACGAATTAGACTCACTGTTGGAAAATTCAAGTACAAGAACCTCTTCCGTCCTTGTTTTTCTATTAAAACTGAAAACAGGTAGTAATAATGCTAACAGAATGACCTCCTACATTACTAAATTGTTCGATATGGTGCCAGCGTGCAGCGAACTTGCTAGGAAGTTGACCATCTTCAGAATGGTATCAATGGTATATTATTAAGGTTGTAATTAATAACCATAACTAATAAGATAGTCTAATAAACTGCGGTGTCCTGTAGAGCCTTTTAGAGTTGTTATGTTATTGGGGTTAAGGAATTTAATAGAATGCATAAATCCGATCTAGGAATCGAGCTACAATTGGCATATGTTTCCAGATGAGCAACGTCTTCATAAAAGAGATGTTTAATCAAATATAGACACATTTCGCGCCCAGAGATCCATCAGGACAACTTAAGTTTACTGAGATAAAAAATTATCCATCTGCGTAGCTGGCTGATGGAACCCATCCAAGGCCAAAAATGAGGGGAAAAAATCAAATGTATTTTACAGCAATCTTTGCCTCGGGGATGTATATTTGTTTGTTTCGATAGCACTGTAGTCTCACAGTAGTGGGTATTACGGTCAGTGCTTTACCATCACCACATATGCAACAGTATTTATGTGTAGCAACGAGTCTTTGCAATGGTAGTTCCATTATTTCATCAGAGTCACTAATTGTAGTGCTAGAAGATGTCGAAGGCGCAAAAGGCTGGTCTTCTTCGATCGTTCCCCCACTTTCTTCATCTGGTTCAGTATGTCGTTTTTCAGATGTCGTAGAGAGTTAATACTTCGCCCCTGGGGGTGAACCTTGGAATCTTCAGAAGTGGTAATGCCAGATTGTGCCGAATTTCCGTACGTCTGGGGAAAAAGTAGACTTGGCAACATCGCACTGGCACCCGCGGTCAGTTGTAGATATGCAATACCTACTAAGGCTATAAGTATTAACTGTTACAACTAAGAGGCATGTGTAAATATTTTATTTTGCCCAATTTTATTTTTTTCCATATTGTTCCACCACAGCAAAAAATCTGACAATTTAGTATGATAATCACAAATTGTCAAGACATAGAATGGTGATTGTACCACGAAGGGTAGCCACCCTTTTGTCCTCTAAAAAAATTTATATTTTTTTTTCCGATGGTTAAAATGGTCATAAGATGACCTTATTTTTTGGAATAAGTTATCTCCACGCAAGCAATACTCGTGCCAAATTTCAAATCGATCGGTTGCATAGAAACCGAAAAAAAAAATATAATAATTAAAGACATATTTTTTTTCCACCTTCGTAGGGATAGTAGCGGGTTAAAATTTTTACCGTGTAATATACTCTATAAACTGCATCACCTGGAAGCGGCCTTTTAACTCAGTAAGTGCGGGGGCACATTTCCCTAACTTTTCCGGCTATACCCTTTAACAGGTGTTTAATTGGGATCAGTTGATCTCTGCTAAGTTGTAATTGTAACTAGCAAAACAACGATTCATCAAAACACCGAGGTTTTTATGGCCTCCCAACTAGGATTCTGGTTAGGTGAAAAAGAATACAACAAAACCTTCGACAATTATATAAACTTTTGGAATTGCAATTGTAATTATATCGCTACTAAGAAATTTTTCCGAATTTGTGTCAGATTCTACGTATGCCGATGTCAACTATCAATATTTCAGGATAAACGACTATTGTCTTGGTAAACAATTAATTTTATTGCTTGTATAGCTGACCTGATTATTCTACAGAAGTAAATGTGACGATTTGTTCCAACGAATGCTTCCCATTATTTTACTATGTGACAATTGCCCCAACGAATATTTAATTTATACTTGAAGTAAATTATTGTGACTTGTCCCAACGATTATTTTCATTCAAAATGTGTCAGTCCCAACGAATATCTAATTTGTAGATAGAAATGAATAAGGCGATTGATTGATTGATTGATTGATTTACCAGCGTACGGTAGGCATTGCTACTACTCCCAGGTATACTGCTACGTCCACGCTGGGTTGGATTAGGGTCATGCTTGTTTCCCGCAGCGAGAGCCACATGGCGCATGGTAAAGGAATATGAGATGTGAGGTGTAGGTATTTCTGAGATGCGTTACCGCATTGTGTCGTAAAGGAGCGTTTAAGCTCCCTTTTTGTGTTTTTGGTTCTGGACTTCTGCCTCTTCTGGACTTCTGAGTCTTCTTATGAAATATGTGTTGTGTAGTGATATGGAGTGTTTATGCTCCTCTTTTCGTGCCCCTGCTTCTTTGAAGCTTCTTTTTCTGGGTCTTCTGATTCCTCGGTTTCCGATGCTGGGTTGGATTTGAGTTATGCTTATTGTTAGCACCGAGAGCCACATGACGCAGCGTATAGGAGTTGGGGGCAGTGTAGGTGGTATAAGAGGAATTGGCATTTTATTAGTAATGTAAATAAAAAAATTCTTTTAAAACTATTTTATATCTGGTAGCAGCATAAAGGTTTATGTTGTGGGAGGAGAGGGTGCTTGTCGTTGGGGGTGTTGGAAGGTGTTGGGGTATTGTATAGTAGTAGGGGAAGCTTAGGGTGCAGTTTATTCAAAGGAAATATGATTTTCAAGTTCAAAAACATCATTGGGGGAAGTTCTGTTTGGGGGTGGAATAGATTAAATAGTGAATATATATGATAAAAAAAAATTTCGAAATTTTTTGATCAAAAATAAAAATTGCCGCAAATCGGCTTTATAGGTCCTCCTCCTTTATATTATGACCATACTTTAAGAGTATGCATTCATTACTGATTATTGCGCGTTTAATTTATATTAAATTCCTTTGAATATTTCTATTAATTACGAAAAGAGAATTACTTGAAGGTTTACATAAGAAATTTATATGTCCATACTTTACGAACAATGCGTTATTGATTATTTCGGGTGTAACTTAAATTAAATTCCTTTGAATATTTTTTATAATAATTGAGAAATAATTTAGTTGAAGGTGTACACAGGAATGTTATGGCCATACTTTAATGATTTATTGTCCTCCCATAAATTTGTCGACAGCTGTCGACTTCAAGGCTTTGATGGACCTAAACACTTACCGGTGGTTTATTTATGTTTCTTAGAAAGCTGGAAATTGTCATAAAATTATTAGTTAAAGGTATTGGCATGATATCAAAATGTTTAACATAGCTTTCGTGTATTTAAAGAAATAAACTAAAATTGCTGTTTTATATGTTCCTAGAGATAGAAATCCACCGAACTTAAGTCTGAAGATCGTGATGGCAAAAATATTGGACCCCTAGTACTAATCCATTTGCTTCTGAACATATCCCATATGTGTCTTCCAATGCGATAGCGCACCCTCAAACTGGTACTGCATATTCTTGAGCAACACTAGCAAGCTCATAATTATAAAAATATACAAAGAGAGTATTTTTAAGAAAAAACTGAAAAAAGAGTCAAATAAACGTATTTGCTTCTGTTTTTTAAAATACTTTAGAATTATGTATTTAATATTAAGCTTCCACTGATTTCGGTTTGTAAGACTATGGTTCTCGCTCGCGTGTCCGCCATTCCGCCCGCCCTTCTGTTCACACTTTCTAACTTTTAAATTATATACGCTGCTATATGTACGAAAATACACCAATTATGTAAAATAATGACCTAAAGCCAAGGCAGATGTTATTTTGAAAAAAGAAATTGTTTAGTTTAGGCTGTCGTTTAGGAAAAAGTTAAAGAAAAGCATATTTTTGTCTCTTTGAGCACAGTTCACCATATTTTTTTCCATTTTTTTTTGTTTTTTCGTTTAATGGTTTCAGCTAATTGCCATTAGCCACGTAAAGTTGCTAAAATACAACCTTTTTAAAATATGTGGAAAGTGTACGAAATTAAGCTGCCCCTCTCTATTTTCAGTTGCTGCATTTTTGAGACGTCATAAATTTGTACTATGCAACTGTAGCAATAAAATTACCATCCAAAATGTTCATTAAAATAGTTATACATTTAAATAATTATATTTGTGTTATTCACTATATAATTTTGCATAAAACTGATTTTTAGCCAAAATAAGTAAGTCTTGCACTAGATAATAACTCTGCCAGCTATGCTCTCAAGCGATATTATTACCTATAATTTTCTCTATTTTAGCACCTTTCAGCGATGCCATAAATTGACCCAACCGGTTGAGGTTTAGTTTCCTTGAATGTGCTCTTGAGTTGACAAGTTTTTCTAATAAACTTATATTACATCCCATTAAATTTATTTATTTTGCATTTAGCATTATGGAAGAACATAATTTGGTCTCGGTTAAGGGAATGAAGTTAGGTAAACAGTAGATAATTTCTGTAACATGGGATCTAACATGTTCCTTTAGAATATAATTATTTTACGCCATGTAACCGGCGCATCCATCATTTATTTCGGTAATTACTTCGTGAATAGCTTGGTGGCAGGTCTCTGACCTAAGGAGGGGTGAATATCAGATGTGGTGGCACGGTAAAGCATTGGCTGACCATAATTAGGCCGCGTGCATAATTCAAAAAATTCTATCTAGGTAATAATTTCTTTGATTAACTGCGTTGAGGACACAGTGTATTCGGAAATATCGGTTACAAACTTCTGGTGCAGATTCTACATGCAAAAATATGAAAAATGGTTCATATAAACATATGTTCACAAATGCTTCTTAAGATAGTTAAAGCCCTTCGAAAGTGAAGCCCTAGAGTAGGTTTTTATTTAAAATTTCAGGAACTATTATTTCATGGCATTGGCCTAAATTAAATTCATCCAGGGGCGTAGAGACCCAACCAGCAAATTTGTTTTATAATTTAAATGTTATACGATTATTTTGTTTTATTGCTATTTTATTAATGCTTCTAAAATGCTAATTGGTTATATTAGAGTTGTAGAAAGCACTTTCTGGTTGCCTGCAACTAAATTGTTTTATAAATTTATCATCAAAACGTTTTTACAGCAAAATTATAAACTAACTAAAGCAATTAAGAAATTATTTTAGAAACATTTCGATGACTAAGCTATAACACATTTCAGCTTATAAAACTAAATAATTTTATAGCCCTTTTTTTAGTAACGTTTGGCAGTATTTTCAGCACCGTTATATATAAATATAATATATAATAATAATAATAATAATAATAAATTTTATTTTAATCCAAATTTACAAGTATTTTTCTAACATTTCACATTTTAATGAAATAAATGCACCTGATTTCACAAGGAAATCATTTTGTGCCTTATCATTTTACTAAAAAATCTTTATATATGAGATTAATTATTTTATAATTGTTTCCCATTACCTATCTTATAAAACAGTTATATTAAAGCCCTATTTGTGACAGTTTTGCTATTGAAAGTAAATTGTTGTTCCAGAGTCTGCTACATAATTATTATATAGCGTTGCAATCTACTGCAATATGGCAACGGCAATAAAGTAGTTACAAAATAAAAATTTTTTAAAGAGTTTTTTGATCGGAAATTTTACGTAAAAAAAGTTTATTTTTAGGTCCGGCGCCTTCGCCAACATTTCTCAAACTTTATTTTTTTTTCTACACTAGTTTTATTAAAACAAAAAATCTTTTTAGTGCGAAATATTCTAAAGGGTTATTAGAAAGTATCACAATATAAAACATTTGAAAAAAAATCATAAATTCGGAAATTTTTTAACTTGATCGCTTGTACATTTTTTGAGCTATGTCTCGGAAACTAGACATGGGATCGAGTTGGGCCTATGAGAACTCTTAATCACTAAGTCGAAATCTACAACAATTACCAATTTTAGTAGCTTAAGGTCGGTAGCTCAGTGTGTTGGCGCGTCTAGCTTGCACTCTGAGCGTACCTAGCGAAGTGGGTTCGAGCCCCACACAGCGAAAAAATTTTTCATTGGAAATTTTCCCCAAGAAGTGGTTCGGATTCTACTATAAACTGTAGGGCCCCGTCTCCTTTACTCAGTCAAATCTAGATCTACTAGACTTAAGAGGGTCATTGAGGTGACATGGAAGGCGGTTAAAACACATTTTAAACACATTTTAAACACATTAACAGGCTATTTTTAACCTCTCGTTAATAATTCAAAAGTTACTAATGTTGATAAATAGTGAATTAAAAACGTATTAAACTAATAATGTTCCTGCACCCAGCATGTGATTAAAAGGTGCGCATATTTATTAAAATTGAACAATAAAAATTTTAAAAAAAAATAGACGTTACTATATTTTCACTGGATGTGGAAGTAAAAGTGAAAGTTTTCCCAATTTTAGTAGCTTGAACCTACTTAAGATGAAGAAACTTTTAAGTTATTTTTAATCTCTAATTACTAATTTTAAGCTGCAAATATAAATAATAATTATCTTTCTATAACCTGTCAACAATAGCCCAGACGACAGAGAACATTTTTATAGTGAAACCCACAAAAAGTTCCAAACTGAATAATTTTTTTTTTTAATGAGTTCGTGAAAATGTATAGAATAATATCCTGAAAAGTTTACATTCCGCTCGGATGCAGAACATAAAAAAAAAGTGAAAAAATTTTTTTTTCCAATTTTTTCAAAATTTTTAAATTAAGTCAGGACAGGAAAAAATAAAAAATACAGGTGGATAGACCACATGTTTCTGAATAAAAAATATTCTAATAAAACTTTTCGCTAAAACCACGGTATTCCTGGAAAAAAATAGTGAAATAACCTTGTCACTCTGCGCGGCTAGCGCACGGTTAAATGCAAAAATTCTTAGCTGTTCTATCGAGTAAAATAAAGGTTTTTTCTCTTTCTGATTACACGTTTTAAACATTTTTCTTAGTGAATAGGAGGATAAATAGTGAGTATGGAGGGAAAATAAATAATTATCAATGCATACACAGACACCACACATACCCGCTGAATCGCTCGCATGAATTTTTACGTGCCTTTACTGTATTGTATTTATTACAGGTACACCTATCCACATTTCAGCTATATCCAATGGATTCCTTATACATTTGTAAATGTATTGGAAAATTTCCAGAATTTATATTCAAAACAATCAAAGATATTTTCATAGTTATAAGGATAAGATCGTGAAAATCGCAATTTCGTATCATGATCTGATTGATCATATTTTCGAAAAAATGCATACAAGTAAACGATTTCGTGGTTGAACATTCGAAAAATATACATTTTTTCTGAAATAGTGATATTTTATTTTTTCCAATGGGTCAATTTCTCGACAAGTTACAGCCCCCAATACATATATTTATCAAAAAAAAAATCATCAAGCAAGGAAATTAAAATGATTTGAGATGTACTTTTTTTTTAATCCTCGTTACTACAACGTAATAAACCATAATAATCATGAAGTGTACATACTTTTCAACAGTTCTCAATGAAGAAAGAATTTTTTTGAAGGGCTTTTATTTTTTTCTATATTGTTTATTGCGACGATTGAGTTCGGGCGTGATAATATATATATATAAGTATATTTTTCCCATCCATCCTTTGCCTGTATTGTTTAAAACAAAAAAGCATCAGAAAGCTACAATTTCCATCTTTTAAATGAACCAACACTCATATAGATTGAACGAATTCTGATTTAGTGACATGTAATTCAGTGCGTCGGTGTCACAGTCATGCGTATTCAAGCGCGTGCACGCATGGATCTCGCTTCGAGTTATAATGTTACATTTGACTATTTTTCTCGGGAAAACCGTGGCTTCAACGATAAATTTTGTTAGGACATTTTTTGTTCATAAATACGTGATCTATCCATCTGTATTTTTAATTTTTTTATAGCTTGATTTAATTTCAAAATTTTGAAAAAATGAATTAACAAAAAACACTTTTTTTATGTTCTGCACCCGAGCGAAATGTAAACTTTTCAGGATATTGCTCTACAAACTTTCACAAACGCATTAAAAAAAAGTTTACACAGTTTGCAATTTTTTGTGGGTAAATACCTACGTCGACTGGGCTACAAACAAGACTAATAGATCAACCCAACCTTTCTATGTAGTACCTGCACAGCCTACTAACTAACATAACCTAACCTAACCTAATCTAGCTGTCATTCTTATATTTATTTCTTCATTTAATTTAGGAGTGAAATTTTCTTACCGTATCCCCACGTGCTTTAATTAACTACCGTAAGTTTTTCAAGCACTGTGGAGATTACTAGTGAAAATTTTCATAAAATGAGCAAGGGTGTTAAAATGAAAACTTAACATGCAATTCAACGGTAATAGTTACAATAAATTATAGTTTTTGTCAAAATGTTTGTGATTCTGGCTACAGTTATTTTTCTTCATTTATAAGTTATAACAGAAATACCAAATAACCATTTTTTGAAAAATAAAAAATTGTTATATTGGTGTATTTAAGATACGGCCCTGTCACAAGTCCGTCACCTCTAAGCACATTATTTTATACATGTTTTGTATGAATCGCCTACTTATAGTTTAATTATCTTAAAATGCTTGGTATTAACACAAAAGTACTTTATAGAGGGAAGCCATTTCATGAGACCAGCGTTCGAGGTCGTAAATATGACAAGACATAAAAAGTTTAAAAATCACATTTTTTAGTTTTATTAGCATTCAATCAATTTTTATAAAATTCCAAAAATTATTAGAAACCTTCAGTAAACATGAGGGGCACTTAAAATTCATCAAAAACACATGGCATAATTCACAGTAAAATTTTCTTCGCATGAAAAATTGCAGGCTGTATGTGTTAACATGTCTCTAAAATAATTCAGTAAGTTCTTATCCACTATCCAGTAAAATCACTGAAAGCTTGGTATATATAGAGATCATCATTTGTAAGTATATGTATGCGACTTTTTGAATACATTTAAGAAATTGTTTTATTTTATTGTTGTTTTGTAGTAATAACAACAAACAGTGAAGTATATGCTTTATAACGCAATTAAATGAAGCCTCAATAAAACTGTTTTATAGTGGCGGTACCGAATTTTTTTAGAGCTTGCGGAAATGTTTATATAGTTATTTTGTAATGGTTGCAATAGGCTTTACCAAATATCAACATGACTGAATTATTTTATAAGATGGTGCCAATTTTACATTTATAGTCGTAATAACGTTTCTAAAGTGTTTCTGGGAGTAATCTTGTTTTATAAAATTTGTGTCGGAAATATTTCTGCAGCTTTTACAAAATACCAAATTGCTAGTTGTGGGAGGCGCCCTCCTTTATACTCCAAAATTAAGTCGAATACAACGTCCTCAATATTTCTTTTTGTTCTAAAACCATATTGCTTTTTGTAAAATATATGTTTGAAGATATTTTTTTTTAAACATTTTTTAAAGGCTTTAGTAAAGTTGTTTATTAGCGAAATTGGTCTGTAATTCGTTAAATTTTGAGGGTCGCCATTTTTGTTTTGGGATTAACAACGAAGTTGCTTTTTATGTAAAATTTTGAATTGGAAAATAATTATCAACTTATTCATAACGACTTGACAGACTTTCTGTGATTCTTGCATTATTCTAGTTGGCCTCTTGCTGTATGGCAAGTCTAACAACATTCCGCCATCTATCACGGCTGCTTGTTAGGTGCAAGTCCGCACCAAAGCTTTTTCAGCTTCTTGATGATATGAGCTCGTTTGCTTGCTATCTCGTTTCCCCTAAAGTATCAAACGTTCTATATTGTTCTCTCTCAGGTTGATGTGGCCAAACATTTAGAGAAGATTTTTGCTGGATGCTGGAGAACCACTTTGGGGGACGTATTTCTTGGAGAAGCGAGCTGTTGGTGCGATGGGCTATCCAGGGAATTCGTATCAAACGATTCCAGATCCACATCTTAAAAGTATCAGTACGCCGTCTGTCTGTCTCTATACCAGAGTCCATGTCTCAGAGGCGTAAGGAAATATAGACAAAAATTCTGAGCTTTGTGCATTGTATGATATTTCTGTAACGCAAAATTTGGCACAACTGGCAAGTTGCCAATCTTGCCCTGTATTCTTCATCGAGTCTCATATTCGTAGTTGCCAATATTGTCCACAAGCTCTTCAGGGTATACCATCTTGTTTACTCCCTCGCAGTCACTTAATAAAGGCGCAGTTACACGGCGCGTGGTTCGCCGATCCACGAACCTGGTGCGTGGTTCGGCAAACCACGCGCCGTGTAACGGATAGCGAGCCAGATGTGTCAATACGGCGCGTGACCAATGCAGATTTCGTGTGGGGTTGTGGATTGTAGGCTCGTCAAAACTGCATGGATCGACTGATGACTGATCTTCAGGCGTAGTTACCGACAACTAGATGGAAGACGCGAGCCGACGCGAGCAACGTCTCCCGAGTCACAAGCCATGCCAAGTTGCCTATGTCACACGGCGCGTGTTTCGTGACTCGCCGAGCCAGGCTCGCCTAATCACGCGCCGTGTAACTGCGCCTTAATGTGTCTGCTTTCCTTTTTGATTGGTATATAATGGTAGTTTTTGTTTCAGATTTTCAACATGTTGCTGAACATATGCTACCCTCAGTAAATATACTTTTTATTCACAAAACTACTGACGTGTATATTGTTTATAATTTCAATGTGGCGCATATTGAACTTTTATACATTTTTTGTAAAAGAATGAAAAGTCGAAACGTGTTTTTGTTCTTAGCTTGGCTTTAGTTTTAAATTGTCTTGTATGTATTTTAAGGTATATTTTATAATAATTTTAAATCATAATTGTAGTTATAATAAAAAAAAAATAAGAAGAGTTAATAACATTCGGGAGCAAATGCAACTATACATGTTATTATTATTACTCGACACAGTTGCCTGAAAACGATAAAGCAATATATTATGGTCCAACATGCATCTATATTTTAACATGTCAACATTGCTTGTGTAGAAGGTTATACATCTTATTTCAGCATTTCATTTTAAACAATGGGTATTTCTGTAAAAAACGTTTATATTTTTAAATGTCATAATCCTTAAATATTTGTAATGAAAATTCCTAGAAATAGTCGTTAACCTAATGTTATTGTTAATTCGACATTAACAAGGCTGTTCCGGTTTATAACTATTTAGAAGATCACTGCAGTTCGAATATTCTATATGAAACTGTATATAAATACAGAAGAAATGAAATTATATTTTTATTTTATTTGTTTATGTATTCATTTATTTATTTATTTATTATATCTATTATTCCTATTTGATTTAAACAAGTAGGTATATTATAACTGAACAAAAATTTTTAATAATCATAGAAAAAAAATTGTCCTAAAACTTAAATATAGAATAAAACATATCTGTATGTATGTATGTATGTATATTACTCCCCTCGCTTTCCGAAGGGAAGTATTGTAACCGTGAAAAAAACACCATCCGATTTAAAGTTCTTTCAGTCCGTTACTCTGTCTGTAAAAATCTATATTAGTAATGTAAGATATAAAATAAGTGATCCGGGAATAGATCTTTGCGGCACTCCAGATGTTTTTTGAAAATAATATATTTACTAAACGATTATTTCCTATCAGTTCCCAGTTTCATAGTCAGAGCTGTCCGAAAAGGGAGTACATCCGACATTGCTATTTGGCGGAACAGAAATTTGAACTCAGGAGAAATATACAGTGTCTAGTCACGTTCTCTCATACAACATGCTCTAACAACATAAAACAGCAATTTAACACACGATATAGCAAGTTAATTAAATAATATTGTGTCACATCACATCTATCCATCACTAAAATTAATACAAAAACCCCTGCCTAAGGAAGCACTACTTCCACATCCAGATTTCCCTATCCAAATCTCTTACAATGGAAAAAATGTTGATACTCTATTTTCATTCAGCTATGTGGAAATAATTGATCACAGAGCTTTGATAATATAATATTTGAAATCGTCTACCCCAAAAACCCATAAAACGATATGCGACATAAGTAGTGGGTGGGGTGGAGGTGGCTGATACTAAAAATAAATGTGAGGACTTTGGTTTTTGCACACACACTAAATCACGATTTATTTCTTTTTTATCCTTTTAATAATGGGGTGGAGGTGATAGTGTAGGTGGCAGATACCAAAAAATGTTTTGAAACCTTGGCTTATCGTGTAATATGCACTAAATCCCAATATTATGTACTCTTGCTTGCTTTACCTATACCCCCCCCCCCCCCCCCAACCCTTCAATGTTATTAAAATAAAAATAGTTCCAGATCTCGTTATTTATAGCTGTACCAAATTTTAAGTCAATATCATAAACCATTCCACAGTAACCGTGTGCACAAAAAAAGTTACATACCGACAGACAAAATTGTTTTTGCTCGAACTTAAAATCTTGACGTTTCCTGACATTTTCAATTTTTTTTACGGTTACTATACTTCCACTCCACTACGTGGATGTGGAAGTAGAACTTTGCAAAAGGCCGGTATAATGCCGGGAAACATACAGTTAAAAGGATGTTGTATACCCTTTTTGACACAGAATGTATATTATACATTAAATCATTAAGTGGTAATGTAAATCATGGAAGTGATGAATATATAAAAAATTGTTCTTAAACCGCTCTTGCTGTTGTGTATAATGTTCAAAGTAATTCCGAAAATTTTAAGCAGTCCCGAAGAGAGACGGAAAACTAGGACAAGACGGTATATTATGTCAAAAGTTGTAAGTAACATACACCATATATTTAATTGTCAAAGTTGAAATACCTAATTATACATATGTGAGACAGCCACTGCTCCCTAAAGATTGCATTCACTATCCACAGTGAAGCTCGCAAACGCCGAGAATTTCAAGTTTTTGGTTTAAAGGCACTCGCACACTCATTGGCTTGACTACAGGCCGCACCTCCGTGGTTTACCTCCATAGCAACAGCAATTATTATGCAGACTGTACTACGACTGCCTTTTTCCTCTTCAAATTATTTATTTTGGAAAGTCTTTTCTCGACGACTCGACTACAAAAACACAAGAACAACGATTTAGAATTAGAAAGTTAGGTTAACAATTTTTTATTCAATTTATGTTTGCAATGTTTACGATTCTAGCACTAAATATTGTTATTTATAGAAAACTGACAACTGTAAAACAATCGTCAATAAATACTTACTGCTTACTGCTGTCTGTAAAGAGGCGTATATACTGACTATTTCTAAAGTTTCTCTATCTTGGCCCACAAAATAGCCATGTTCTTTAATAAGAAAGACCAGTAATAATATTGTTAATTTCCAAAATTGTAACAAATATATAAAGCACCTCAAATGCATTATATGTAGCTAAAGAAGTGTGAATATCATAACTTTTGATAAAAGTAAGCATAGATCAAGAATTTAAATAAAATATAAATAAATTGGGATTAACTCACTGAAATGGTGGTAACCATTTGTGCGTGATTTTTATAATTCATAACCTACTGATATACATAGATTTTAACCAATTTGAACCATGTAACACATCTATAAAGCCACAAAACTTATGCATACTGAATTAAATTAACATTTATAAAACATTTATTGAATTGAGTATTACAAAAATATCCTTTTTCTAGTTTGGATTAAAATAATTTGATTTATTATATTGTGGATATTTTGTCGTGGTTTTTCCAAGCCTTTTTTCTTATAAACTTACAAACTTCTATGTTTCTTAAGTCTAAAGTGTTCATATATTCTCATAGTTGTCTCAAATCAAGATCTCCACTTTCTTGACAATGATTACACTAGCTTAGAAAAAAGCAGTCGTGAACCTGAAACAAAACCTGTCAAAATATATATATATATATATTTTTGTGCGCTGCATCCGAATCTTCCATCAGATTTGGAGTATGTCATCGATTTTTTTTTCTACACTCGATGAAAGTCAAACGTTCCCAGTTTTCAAGAAAATCGTTCGACTTTCACCGAATGTAGAAAAATATTCCTATGCCATAGGCTATTCTGATGGGAGATTCCGATTCAGCGTACAAAAATACATACATTTTGACAGGTTTTGTTTCAGGTTCACGAATTTTCTATTGTGTATACCGGTGTTATTGTAAAAGAACCTTACATACAGGGTCTAATGGACGTGGCACCAATTTATTTATTATGGACGCCAGTCGCCTTCCCCCTTGATTATGTTTGGTTGTTTCCACTCCCCGTGAGTTCTTTTTATTTAAGAGATGTTTGATAGATGAGAAAGGTAAAAGCTGTACTTACCGTAGATTGCTAACTGTCCACTCTCTCAATCTGGCTTCTCTAACGGTACACTTTAGCTTATATTTCTAACACTGTAGAGGATCTTGTGCTTAGAGATCTCTTAATCACAAATAATACCATTTCTTGTTATGTTATGCAATCCTAATATGAACATTTTTGAATCGCCTCTCCAAATCCCCAAACAGGGCAAGGACGAGTGCCTCTTATAGAGGGCGTTTATATCGCAACTACCATATAATGGAGAACGTGCAATAGCAATCGATTAGATAAAAAGATTCACACAACTTCCTCAGAAATGTATGAAGGCATTTTGGATTTGGTACTGACTGAAAAATTTTAGGACACTAGTGGTGAACTTTAAGGTTCTTTTTAGTGATTAGATCATTCACAAAAACGGCTTCAACTGTAATATTATGAGCAAGAGAAAAAATTATGAGAATTAGATGAGATTTAAATAACTTAAATTGTTCGTACTCGGTTGCACGTTTCCTACCTTTATTGGCTGGATGTTAGGAGCCTGGTTTTGTCGTCTATCGGGCAGGATTCAGCAGCGCAGTGGACTGTAGACTTTATTGCACAAGTAGAACAATTATTTATCATTTGAGTTTAATCACACAAAATAGAGGATGAGTACAATTATATAGATTTCGATAAAATAGAGAAAATTACTACAGTTGTAGCGCGTTCGCAATCAAAATCGAACTGTCGTTTTCGTACCACTTCGGTATCCTTCTTCAATAGCCGAACAGCAGGTTTTTGTGAAACCGAGTAAATCACGCTGGCAAGTAAACAAAAAATTTAATTTAAATCCATTTTATGGCAAAGGAAAAAAGGAATTTATTTTTAAATTATATCAAACAATAAAGTAATGCACCTGAAGAATGAAAGTTAAATAATTAACTAAATTAAACTTAAAATTAAAGAGAAAAATAGGAGAATATTGAACATCAGCTATATATGGGTTTATTTTGTTTTTCTGACTCCTTTACGGCGACGTACCGGCCCTATATAGGTTCAAAAAAGGGTATGTGACATGACCTCGCTTTCGACTGGCGTTTTTGCAAATGAACTTTTTATCTTACTTATGCACAAGGCGGTTTTCTCTATAACTTTGCCATCTTTAAAAACCTGCATTTGATTTAACTGCCACAGCTTTCTGCCGATTCTCCAACGCACTCGTCCAAGTGACGAGTCTTTGGATGAATCTAAATTTGTTTTATTCGAGAAACCGGCCTTGTCCATTTTTGTTAATTTTTGTTTAATAATTGCATATTTGCCACATTTTTCGGACTCGTCGTTTCAGTACGTCGCCTCATTAAAATGTTATTGTCATTCTTTTGAATGATATTCGCAACGACTGTGTCTCCAATTTCCCTTTTTTCGTGAAGCGATAAGAAATTAAAAAAATATTTTGAAAAGATAAAATTCGTCGCCGAACGAAAGTAAAAATAATTTTGGTGCACTTTCGACGTACTTGTTAAAAAGTATAATATTTTTTTTCCTTATTCACAAAAATATATGCTTAGTGAAATTTTGGCGTACTTTTGAATTGTGCCCCTTGTTGTGCCTTACGTTGTTGCGAATGTGTATGAGTCCTCTTGTGCTAGTCTTCAGCCTTGATGGCTTAAATATGATTAGTTATGCTATAAATTGTCTTTAAATGAATTTTTCCTTAATATGTAATTTTTGTCGATCATTTGACCTAGTTCGATTTTGGGAGGTTCTACAAGATTATGAGTGGAGTACGTTAACTTTTTGTCTTATTTTTAGTATCCATGTTTGTGTCATATTTAAACTATTTAAGTATAATAATATTCGAGAATATTATTTAGGTATTATGCAAATCACAACTTACACACTTTTTTATTTATTATGAAAATACCTACTTTCTGTATATTGTTGCCCTAATCTGGGCACGCTAATATACTAGTTAGGTAAATACTTTAAAACACTTATTATTGGAGAACCAATCAAAACAACTACTCTCCTAGCTAATACTGACGAAGTATTGAATTACATGATAGGATTCTTAGCAAAAAAAGTGTGTAAGTTGTGATTTGCATAATACCTAAATAATATTCTCTAATCATGATAAAAGCAAATAAATAAAAAATAATTAATTGCAAAAAATAATAATATTCCTTAGATGATTGCATTAATGAGTAATATATAGTTTTAAGTTGCTCCTATGCGAGATAAAGTTTTAAATATTTAAACTTAGAAAGCAGACATCTTATTTTAATAATTAAATTCTGTATGTATAGACACCATCGTAAATGCATGTCTATCATTATGCTCTAATATTTTATTGATGTAGTTTCGGAAATTTGTGTATTATTATCTACAGTGTGTCCCAGGATAGATGTAACAAGAGGTGTAATGGACCAAAAATGTTGGAATTTTGGAATGGTATTTGGGGATTGATTCCTGCTTGTTGTAAAACTAAAGTATACCAAAATGACTTGATTTGGTGTTCTACAGGGTGTTTTATAAGCAAAGTTGTAAAAATCACCACTAATAAAGTACCTTTATTTTTCAAAATATGAAAAAATTCCACTAAGAAAAGTTATTTAGAATGCAACTTTATACCTCCATACCATATTTCAGGAATATCAAATTATTTTTTTGAAACTTCCCATTTTTTCAATAAATTAGTATTTTATTTTGAACCATTCAATTAAAACTGCATAGAAATTATTTTTTGTGAATTAATATTTAAAGTTATGTAGAAGCTAAAAGTAGGCTATGAGAAAAGCAGTGGATACACATTTATCATTTATTATTGACATATCTGTCAAACGTAGTCAATATTATCCTTAATTTCTGTTCCAAATTAACGAACCAAGCATAAAAAATTAAGTGAAAATGGTACTCACAGTGCGTGAAAAAATTTATATTGTGCAATGCTACGGAATTGGCGGTGAAAACTCGCTAAGAGAAGTGGTAAGCCAATTTAATTTGAAATTTCCAAACACTGCTTTGTCACGTATTCAGGCTATGAGAATAATTAAAAAGTTTCTGGCTACTGGTAGTGTTCTTAACATGAAAAGAAAAATAAAAGCATATGATGAAGACAATGTTGGGGCTATTATAGCTCATGCCTCTGTTATAGAAAATCCTAGGATGCCACTAAGATCAGCTCTTATTAATATTAGCAAGTCTGAACTCCAAAGAATTTACAAGGCAAAGAAAATTAGGGCATATAAAGCAAATTGTAAACATACGCTTGACGGTCGTAGGTTGGATTTTTGTTTGACCATTGGAGAAAAAATCATGGAAGAGAGATTTTTTCATCATTTCATAATTTTCTCAGATGAATCCACATTCACAACCAATGTTTCATCTCAGAATTGTCGGTTTTTGGCTTCTAAAAATCCAAATTTTAGAATTCATTGTAGAAGACAATATAAAAAAGTGAATGTGTGCCGTTTCTTATCACGTTGGAGTTATTGGACTTTATTTCATTGAGGGAAGGTTAAACCAGCACACTTATTTACAGCTTCTTGAAAGATTTTCTGAAGAACATTTACATGTTTTAAGAGATATGCCTTTAGTTCATTTTCAACATGATGGTTGCCCTGGCCACTCCACAGAAATGGTTAATCGGTGGTTGAATTTAAATTTTGGAGAAAATTGGATTGCCAGAAATGGACCGATCAAGAGATCCCAGGCCGGCGACATCCCCAGACCTATCAATATTGGATTTCTTTTTATGGGGTCGCCTCAAGCAGTTGGTTTACGCTGAACCACTTCCTAACGATGTAGCAGTATTGAAGCAGAGAATTACAAATGCCGTAAACTCCATACCGTTAGATCATATTCGAAACAGTTTTAAGGACTTCAGGCGAAGGATCGAAATGTGTGTGGATGTGGGTGGTAGCTACGTCGAATAATAAAAAAATTGTAAACATTGTTTTGTATTGGTCAATAATTAATTTGTTTGTGAATCTGTTATGTTTTTGACATTTATTACTTGTTATAACTTTTAAACCTCATTAATCTTCTGTTAGTAATTGTTTCTTGTTTTACAATTAGTTCGATTAACATTATACCTTCTTACATCTCGTATATTCAATTTTTTATTTACCAGTAGCCTACTTTTTGAGATGATTAACATTTGCTCCTACACAACTTTAAATATGAATTCAACTCTTAATTTGCAAAAAATGGGAAGTTTCAAAAAAATAATTTGATATTCCTGAAATTTGGTATAGAGGTATAAAATTGCATTCTAAATAACTTTTCTTAGTGGAATTTTTTCATATTTTGAAAAATAAAGGTACTATATTTGTGGTGATTTTTACAACTTTGCTTATAAAACACCCTGTAGAACACCAAATCAAGTCATTTTTGGTATACTTTAGTTTTACAACAAGCAGGACTCAATCCCCAAATATCATTCCGAAGTTCCAAAATTTTCTTGAAGCACCTCCTGGGACACACTGTATATTCAGCAGACTCTTATTTAACAGGTCATTGGAATACGAGGTAAATGATAAATATAGAGATTTTTTTGTAATTAATAGGTAATAAAATTAAATCCATTGAATTTACATATTAGTAAATATACAGCTTGCCTCAATTTGGATTGCACATTAGACATAATAGCTACTATGCTAGAAATCTACTTATATCCCTCCTGTAGGAAGAACCGAACTCTTTAAAGCATTTGTCAATTATTGTCATTCGACGTTCAGTAATCATCGACGACTGCTATTAAGCGAGAGCTCCTTTGAGTAGGAATTAGTATTTCAGCTGGTGTTTATCGCAAACGAAACTTTAACTTTTTGTGGCAATACACAGTTATTGTACTTAACGCGGCCAGGCTTGTAATTTGTAAATCAGCGCTCGGCGGGGCATTAGACCGGAGAATAGCTATTGGTTGCAGTCTGGATATTTATTCCTTATGTATTTAAGGAGGAGTAGTTTGACAAAATATTACGTTAATAAAAGCATACCTACTAATTTGATTTTATTGTTAGTCATTTTAAAATGATAAAATGAAATACAGCAAAAAACGAATTTTCGTTTTGTTACCTTTGACAACGATACCCTTAAGAAAATCAACAGCAGACTGAATTCTGGAGTCTGGACAACGCAGAGTAAAAGTATAACTGTGTACGTCCCACCACATTCGCTATGAAGGGTTTAACTGGTTCTAGTACAATTCCCTATGGTACCCCACAATTTATACTTTTACCGTGTCTAAGTGCATCCCATATTTTAATAAATCGTATTCTTTTCAAAATTCTGGCACTGCTTATATGGGCCTCGTCTGTCCATATAATTGTTCCTTCAAATCCCATGCATTTCATTGCGCTGACGCAAAAACCACTAAATTTATATGGTTTTTTTATTTTTTTAAGCAACGCAACGCAGTTGGTTTTGGGATCCCTAAATTTTCCTGTATTTCGCGAGACGATATATTAGGATTTTCTCTTACAGTTTCTAAAACAATGTTTTCTACAGCTTCTCTACCTGCTTTATTATATATTTTTGCTCGAGGTTTTACAAATGATCCAAACTCTTTTAAATTTTGTTGTAGCCTTTTGAATATTTTTATGCCTGGCTGTCTCTTTTCTGGATATCTAAAAATATTGTTTAGGCGGCACTTTTAACAAAAAGTTTTGCTGTTTATAACTCATTAAAATAAAGCTCGGAAGCTAAATTTGAATCTTCTCCGCATTCTATAAAACACTTAATCATATCATATTTTTCACCATTACTAAATTGAACCATTTTTAACAATGTTCACTCACAATTAACTCACAAATTAGTTTTTGACGTTTACGATTATTTCGATTTTCTTTTTTTTTTTACCATGGCCTTCTCAATAAATATTAGAAATACGATAAATATGCATAGATGACAATGGAAGACAATTCGAACATTTATTGTAGTTTAGTTTTCCTGTTTTTGGCAAAATTATTTTATATTATAAGAAGTGTTGTTGTTAAGCGTTTTCCATGGCCTCCTCACAAATATATTAAATTTTTCAAAAATTAACCACTTTTTCTAGAGATAAATATGACATATGATATATCGTTGGATAGCTAATTTAATCTGTGATCGAATAATGAAATAATTTACAGGGTGTTAAAAAAACAAAAGTTATGTTATTGGTTTTTGTCTATCTGCCGTAGTTTTAGAGAAATTCCCAAATCCCATCTAATTTGGTCCACCTTGTACAAGCGTAAGGAATACTACCCATTCCAAATTTTCTAAACCTTGTCAGTGCTTTTATTAATTATTTATGTTAGAGGTGGAGCTATATCATCTACGTTTTTGAGTTCTAGTTCTTTTATTATTTCTTTTTTATTTTGTCTTTATTTATATCACCTAAAAATTATCTTTTCTAATATTCTAAAATTTTCTATATAAGTTGTACATTAATTTGGTTGCCACACTTTTGTCCAAGACAAATGTAACAGTCAACTAAATTAGCATTTGTGATATCTTTTTTTTATATGAATAAGTTTTATGTTTAATAAATAAATTTAAGAACATTACTATACACAAAAGAAGGCATGAACCTATGCAAGTTCGTTTATTTTTCTGCAATGACATCATTTATGTTAATACCTAATGTTCAAACTTATATATAAGGAACTATGTACTCATGCATTAACAGCGTCCTTCACTTGCTATTCGTACAGTAGAAATTATTGAACTCGGTCAATAGTTATTAGTTTTATAAATCGCAATCTGTTAATAATAATAATAAATAAAACAAAAAAGAAGACAAAATTCTGCATAGGGAATTCTGATTTCTACGCTGTGGGTAAACTACAGAAGAAGAATCTCCCAAGGAGTCTTTTTGAGTTCTGTGTTATTTTGCATATCCACTCTTACCTCTCTCGATTGGGCTCATAACAGAGAATAGATATAAATCAGGAGAGAACATAGAATCGCTCACCTCTTCTATACGGATGATCTTAAATTATGAGCATCTAGTAAAAAGATTTACATTCCTAGCAACGCGTCGGACCGTGTATTCGAAGTCACCAAACTGATGGTCTGCAAAATTATAAAATATCTTAGTACAAATTCCTGGGTGTCTCCCAAAGACGCACCCGGGACACAACTCTAGTAAAAGAGACTGTTCGTAATAGAAACAAAGCACCCAATGAACAATTTAAAAGTCATTTGGACTTGAGGAGGTTTTAAAAAAGGTTTGTCAGGGTTAGGAAATAGTCTTGTGCCTTATTGATGTTGTAGTTAAGGCCTTTTAGGCTTCAAGTATACTTGCTCTTAATGATAAGTTTTAAAGCATTCTATAAGACCTAATTATAAAGCTAACTTGCTTCTAGGATAATATGTATTTGTAATGGGTTTATCATACCTACATAAAATTCTCCATAAAGTTAATTAGTTTTATGAACGTCTTAAATTCCATTTAGATTTAAAGAGGATTTAAATTATTCTTTATGGTTTTAACATATTTGCAATAAATGCATTTTAAATCCTTTTTAAAACTAGACATTTTCAATGCCTATTAGTACTTATTAGAGGCCATTACAAAACTAGGCTCTTAAAACATCCTTGACAAATGTTGTGATGAAACCGTTATGAAGAAAAAAAGGCCTCTATAAATCTAAAAGGCAAATTTTAATTCCATAAAACACTTTCTAAAACCTCAATAAAACATTCATTATAAAAATAATAAGCAATATGTTTGCCTGAATTGTCGTTGGTGCATGTGAGTGTGTGTTAATTAAAAGCATTTCACGACTTACTGATGTGCAATTATGTCTTTTATGGAAGAAATTATTTTGAGGTTAAGTTTTAAGTTTTTTGTATCAAATGTCAACGCGGTTCGTCATGGAGGCGGTTCTTTTAAATCCCAAACGTTTTATTACAGCTTTTATCAAGTCCATGTGATCTTCGTCAAGTGCATTTGCATTTATGTAAGGAAGGGATTATTTGTGATAATATACAAAAAGACTAAAAGAACTTCATTTAGAGTAAATGTTCTTGGTCATTACCATTATTAGAATATATAGTTTAATGAAAGGACTGTAAAATGACAATTAGGTTTTTAGTTGGTCGGCCATGTTTTTCTTATATAGAAATATTCAAGGTCAATCTCACAATAATTATGACTTTTTCTTTAGCAAATTAAGGTAGAATTACAAGAAACGACTGAAAATTATCATGGGAACCGAGAAGCAGCCTACTTTTTTAAATTTGCTGATTACAAGTCTATGCAAATTTTGTACGAATATTATAATCATTATTATTTCTGACTCTCCTTTGTTTTTTGGGCCTTTCTTTTGTAGTTTTAACGATAAATTATAAATTTCAAATTCCATTTTAACTTCAATATGTCTGATGGTGTGTTTGCTTAAATCAGTTTAGAAAAAATAAATGCAATAATAAAATTATTTGGATTCCTTCGTGGACATTCTTATAGCTTCTTAGTTCTAATATGGAGTTTTAAAAACCAGTTTTAAGGTAGCCTTCTAGGTGTTTTCTAGAAATGCAGGAAGCTAATAAAAAAGCCTCAGACAGCTTTAAAATAGGTTTTAAGAAAGGTTTTAAAACGGCCCTAACAAGGTTTTCAAGAGCGGCACTAGGCCTCACTAAGGAGTTTTATGGAATTTAAAAAGGCCTTAACAACCTTTATAAGAGTGGGCCCTTTTAGTGTACAAGTCGCTTTATGATGGTATTAAGGATATTGTTGCAGCAAAATAGATTTTTCAAGGCATTTTATAAATAGTTTTACAGCACCCTTGTATATATTTAAGAAACCAAAATTGTTCCTTGGGCACTATTGCACAAATGCCTTTGCTTGCCTATTCTCGACTTCGAATTTGCTTTTATTTTTTTCCTCACATCTGTAAACAATTTGAGGTAAATTTGCTCGTCACTAAATTGGTGCACTATTCTTCTGACCTAATAGTAGGTCGAACTGTGACTATTTGTTGGGTCATTACCTTGGAATTTTGTAAACAAGAGTTTTTTTACGTTCTTTTTAACTTAATATGCAGTTTCATTGAAATTTTCTATATGTTGTTTTATTCTTAAATCAAAACTACGCTATATAAATATGTCTTACGTCTTATGATTAAAACAGCGATTAATTTGAGAAACAAGGTTACAAGACGAAGCCACAATTTCTTGATTTGACGTCTCTAATACTTCGCAGTACTTTTTGCAATCTAAACTGTCACAACATTTAATTAGAAAGAAAGTGCTTTATTTGACGTGTAGTATTTATACAAGTCAATGATACTTCTGCCGTAATTACTCATTTTATTTCACTTTCATTTCAATGCGTGTGGTTTATTCTTGCCAGCAAACACATGGCATACTACGACCGGCTCCGCTGTCTCGATGCCACTAATGACCGCAGCGTTAAATGATTTTTATGTAACTTATTGGAATTCAGTTCTATGTAAAAAATAAATCGTCAACTGATGGGTTATAAACCATTTTTTTTTGTCTACGATTGAATTTATTATTAGCGATTTCGAACTTTCTTCCAGTTGTTTTCATCGATAAGAATTTACATAAATCATCCATTTATGGCACATTATAACTGTCTAATTGATTTGGTATATTCCCGCAAATGATTGTACAGTTACTTGGCGTGAGCATTATTTGATAAAGTATTTTTGCAGATAAATATAAAGAAAATTCAATTTCAATTTGAAAATAAAATTAAAAAACTCAAACTTACCTCTTTACCTTTCTATTTCAAGTTGTAAGAAACTAAACTATACCAAAACCGTAAAAGATCCTCCCCCTTTTAGTAATTAATCGGCAAGTTCTGCGCGCAAAAAGAATCCTATTGGCGTTTGAATTTGTAGGGGATGTAATTCAAAATAAATTATACAAAGGCTTATCAAATCCACGTCGCTTTGCTAAATGTGCCACTTGAGACTTTTGACAGTTCAGTTCATCACTATCCCCCTTTTACGGACTTAGTATAGATACACCCACATAAGTAATAAGCATAATAAGAACGTTTTGTAAATGTTTTGCACTCACATCAGTATACCGGGTGCCACAGGCTAGTGGCTCCCTCTCTATATTTCCTTTATTTTCTAACTTAACCTTTTGAAAGGGGTGCATAAAAATAGATTTTTGGACATAAAAATGAGACCGTTTCCGGTTTACCCGGAAATGACCGCAACTTTCGATTTTTAAATGGAACACCCTGTATATTTTTACATATTTGGATTCAAGACAACATTCTGAGTATACCATGAGATTTTCGCGGATTTTTGAGTCGATGTTCAGTTCTTTTAAGCATTTTAAGACATTCGGTAGGTAAAGTCCAAGGGAAAAATATAATTTTTCGTTTAATTTCATTAATAACTGCCTCCAAAATTGAAAAAAATCACTTTTTTATCGAAAACTTTTTTTTTTTCAATTGGGAAGGCGGGTGGCTCATACTGTTCAATAAATGATAGATTTTTTTCTGAATTCATTGATATCCATTAAACTCTATGCTATTTGTTTTTCTATTTTATTGAATTTATTTAAAAATAAAAAATCACTTTCAATATAATTTTTCTTGAACTTTAACGTAGTTGCCTTTGCAAAAATCATATGTCTAATAATGAAATGTGAATAACTACCTTTTTGTAAATAATAGCCTTTTGGTTCTCTCTTTTGTTTCTTAAGGTATAAGTACTAGTGCAAACTATAAGGATCAATAAAAATTATTTTTAAAGTGATTTTTTATTTTTAAATAAATTTAATAAAATAAAAAAACAAATAACATAGATTTGCAATGGATATCAATTAATTCAGAAAAAATCAATAATTTATTGAACAGTATGTTCGAAAAAGTTTTCGATAAAAAAATGATTTGTTCAATTTTGGAGACTTCGTAAATATTTATTAATGAAATTAAACGAAAAATTGTATTTTTCCCATGGGGTTTACCTGCCGTAGAACAAATTTTGGTATTCCAAACACTCTAGACGAATATTTTAAAATGCTTAAAAAACCAAACACCGACTCAAAAATTCGCCAAAATCTCATGGTATAATCAGAATGTTGTCTTGAAACCAAATATGTAAAAATATACAGGATGTTCCATTTAAAAATCGAAAGTTGCTGTCATTTCCGGGTAAACCGGAAATGGTCTCAAACCGTTTTTTATGTCCAAAAATCCATTTTTACAGGTAGTTTTTACACCCCAAATTTCAAATAGCTAGCCTGTAGCACCCGGTATTGTGAGCAAGATCGGATAGAGCGCGCGGACGTACACTTATAAACTCAAAACAGTAGCGGAAACAACAAAGCGCTATACAAAAATAAATCATATCTTTTGCAATTACAAAGGAATGCAGATAATTCTTTCCCTACAAAATGCTCCATTCTTTTCTGCATATTTCATATCATAGAAGTATGCATCTGTCTGTATTAGTTTTAAAAATACCTCGATTCTGAAATTTACATTGGACTTTTTGGGTACGTTTTGTTTAAACCTCCGATTAAAGAACTTATATCTAGATACATAACAGGCTATCTTTTCACTATATACCTTGTTTGCTCCTAACATAGTAACATTATATGTCCATTAAAATGGATAGATGAACATCACATCCCATAGGCAACAGCGGCGTTGTGTGTGTAGAAAATGTGTAGAATGGTAAATATTTTCATTAAAATGAATTATTGCAATTCCTGCATTACCGGCTCTTTATATAACGTGATGTAGGCATACGATATTACAGTAAGATAAAACAGTAAGATAAATATGTATTGAAAGGATATTAAAATTTAATTGCTATTTACTTTATAACTGTAAACTGAACTTCATCATGTTACGACTATGGAACGATCGATTTTCTTCTTTTCTAAACTGCTTTCTGCAAACGGCACAGCACTACACTATTTATTTGCACAAAATGTATTGTCACTAAACTGTGTAAATATGAATAGAGAATATTATTTAGGTATTAAGCAAATCACAACTTAAAATAAAATTACTTTTTCACCAGTTTTTGGTCGGAGAACACGAAAAACATTTATTGACATTAATGGCCGAAATGTCAACTGTGATTATGATAATCGAACTGAAGCCGATCGTGCACGAGCGGCCGCGAATACGCCGATGGGCCAATCAGCAACTTATGGGAAGAAGTGCCTTAGATTGTGAGTCTTTCAGCGACAAATAAATCAATGCCATTATGTATCTAGATATAAGTTCTTTAATCGGAGGTTTAAACAATTTGTTTAGCAGTTAACAACAATTTCAAGAATGATTGGGCGGCACCTGAATCTAAAAGCAATAAGCTTTCCGTTGGTTTGAAAATCACGAAATGTTTAAAAATAAGCCTCAAAATGTGATGGGAACATAATATTAATCAATTTTCGAAAAAAAAAAAAAAAAATTGGTTACGCCTTTTTGCAATCGTGACCAGAATCGCACCCTCCACATTTATATCCGCAAGGTCATTCCAGATAACATAAGTATTTTTTCATGACCATATTTTTGAGTGCACACCTAATGATCGAATTTGGCACTACTGATTCCCGACCATATTCCAATAAAGAGCAAATATAGGTCTGGTACAGACAAACACAAATCGATACGTCTGATTTGGAATACACTTTTTTATAAAAAATAAATAGGGATTTCATAATGTTTGTTGGGTATTTTGCCACTGTAAAAATATTTAAAAATTTAAGAAATCATGAATATGCCATAAATAATTAATTATACACAATAAATAAATAGTGATTAAATTTGCTGACATATTGAGAGATGTGATGAGACCGGTGAGGATACCGGGTGCCACAGGCTAGTGGTTCCCCCTTATATTTCCTTTATTTTTTAACTTATCCATTTGAAATTTGCGGTGCATAAACTACCTGTAAACATGGATTTTTGGACATAAAGAACGGTATAAAACCCTTTCCGGTTTACCCGGAAATGACCGCATCTTTCGATTTTTAAACGGAACACCCTGTGTATTTTTACATATTTGTATTCAAGACAACATTCTGAGTATTTCAGTCGATGTTCAGTTTTTGAAAGCATTTTATGAGACATTGGTCTAGAGTCCTTTGGAATACCAAAATTTGTTTATGGCAGGTAAAGTCCATGGGAAAAATATAATTTTTCGTTTAATTTCATTAATAGCTATTTACGAAGCGTCCAAAATTGATCAAACCACTTTTTTATTGAAAACTTTTTTTTCAAATGGGAAGGTGTTCAATAAATTATAGATTTTTTTCTGAATTCACTGACATCCATTTCAAATCTATGCCATTTGTTTTTCTATTTTATTAAATTTATTTAAAAATAAAAAATCACTTTCAAAATAATTTTTACTGAGTTTTGCACTAGTACTTATACCTACTAAGAAACAAAAGAGAGAACCAAAAGGCTATTATTCACAAAAAGGTAGTTATACACATTTCATTATTAAACATATAATTTTTGCAAAGGCAACTACGTTAAAGTCAAGAAAAATTATATTGAAAGTGATTTTTATTTTTAAATAAATTCAATAAAATAGAAAAACAAATAGTATAGATTTGAAATGGATATTAATGAATTCACAAAAAAATCTATAATTTATTGAACAGTATGAGCCACCACCTTCCCATTTGAAAAAAAAGTTTTCGATAAAAAAGTGATTTGCTCAATTTTGAAGGCTTCGTAAATAGTAATTAATGAAATTAAACGAAAAACTATATTTTTCCCTTGGACTTTACCTGCCTAGAACAAATGTTGGTATTCCAAAGCACTCTACACGAATGTCTTAAAATGCTTAAAAACTGAACATCGACTCAAAAATTCGCGAAAATCTCATAGTATACTCAAAATGTTGTCTTGAATCCAAATACGTAAAATTTACAGGGTGTTCCGTTTAAAAATCGAAATTTGCGGTCATTTCCGAGTAACCCGAAAATGGTCCCATATCATTTTTTATGTCACAAAATCCATTTTTACAGGTAGCTTATGCACCCCAAATTTCAAAATAAAGGAAATATAGGGGGAGCCACTAGCTTGTGGCACCCGGTATATCTCATCGGACCGAACTGGATAAGTTATCTGAGATGTATACTCCGAATTTTTTAAGTTGCTACGGTAGTTGAACTAGGATTTTTGTTCCCCAGGCGCTACTTATTTATTGATATTTAGTGGAATCAGTGGAGTCGTCAATCCATTTTATAATAGTGACAAGTGAATTTGCTGTTAGAGCTAAGATTGGGGGATTTTAATTGTAGGTTTTGTTTAGGTCGAGTTGCAGTTGTATATAATGAGTGAAAAGGTTCCTATATATTTTAATATCATCAACGTATCAAGAGCGTTTCTCAATAAGCATACGTGAACACATCGAATGTGTAAATTAGATATAGTAGCGGACCTAAGACGAAACTTCGCGAAACTCTGCTTAAAACCATTTTTATCTCAATATTTGACCTACCTTAACCCGAAATTTCTATTGCTAAGAAAATCTGAGTTCCAACTCACAAGAGAACTGTTTATTCCGCTGTGCTCCGTCTTTTTTTTTACTAGTCGGTTTAAGGGAAGTTTATCGAGTGCCTTCGAGTAATACAGGCATGACATCCACAGGCTCGTTGTTATCAAATTGTTATCAAAAGTTAATGTTATTCAGACAAGAAAGAAGATTAGTAGCTGTTGAACGGCCAAGAAGAAAAGCTTGTATTGGAGTAATATATTATCAAGAATGTATCCATCTGGATCTACAAGCATGGGATGTTTACCTTTACGCACGCAATAAGATTGTTGCAAAACTTTAAGACAAGAACTTTTCTCTGTGATCGAATAGGTACATACAATCATTACGAACAATTACGCATGGTTAATCTGGATGTGTATTATATAATGTATTTGTGAATTTGTGCCCTTCTATATATTCTTTTCTTGTGATAGCATTAAATCCAATATTTTGTCGAGTAGAATAGTTAAAGATTACACTTAAAAATTCATCACTTATGCCTTGACGCATCTAGCATAGAAAGGCAAAGGGATCTTCTTTTATATATCTTGAATTAGTTTCTACGTTTATTGGATCGCAATAAGAAAAAAATTCATTAAATTGCTGCTTAAATATTGGACACAGTGCCTTAAATTCGGAATTTGTGAAATTTCCGTACGCAGTGCTTGGAAAAACAATTTATGATCATTAATTGAACGTAAACTTTAAGTAACAATTCAAAAATAATAACTTTTTCGTCCAAATGATGTTAACACAGTAAGTATTTTCTTGCACGTATATATTGCGCTCAACAAGAATGTTAATTCTTCATTTCATTGAAAGCCTATGTTTATTATTTACAGCATTACAAATTAAGCAAATATTGGAAGAATATTGGGTTAAAAAAAATTAGCCTTAAACAAAGCGTATCATTTTCTATAGCTTGCAACTCCCTTACAATAGATGAATTGCAATTATTGCATATACGTGTTTCTTCACCAATAGTAAATCTACCACCTTCAAGAACACGTTTTGTAATCGCTATTTCTTGTTTAGCAGCGTTATTTTTTCCTAAAATTCTCACCATTACTCTACGAATAAGGACGTTATTGCAAATATATCATTCAATTCGATTCATAATGAATACCAAAAAAAAAAAAAAAAGTAATCGAACAAGTAACAGAAAGTAATAAAAAATAATTTCTTTAAAGACCTAAACAAAATAGAAAAGCAAAATTAAACAAATACTAAATTATTTGTATAACTAAAGATACCTAATGCTATAGAGGATATGCACGTAAATAAAGAGATTCGCAAAGTTGCACAAGAAGCTATGTAGTTATACGTGTATAAATTACAGTACGGGAGATGTTGGAGAGTTGGGATAATTTTCACAAATTATTTTTATTTTTGAAAATTTAAAAAAATTAAAAACAGTAATATACCTTCTTATGTCGAGCCACTTGTTGTAAATATTAGTTAAAGAGTTACCCCAAAAATCGACCATTTTCAAACTAAGTGCTAAATTATTGTTAATAATGAGAACATCCTGGATACAAAATTTCAAGATGAGCATATGTTTGATTTTGAGATATGAGGTATTGAAGTTGTGATATGCCTGATGCTATCAAAAAATACACAGCCCCACAAAAAATGAATACTCATCAGCTATGGCAGAGCAATCAAGATATTCTTAATATTTTCAACGCAAAATTCATATCCAACATCGACGAATCCGTATATCCATTGATTAATTCAGAAGTGCCAAAAACATCCCCTATATAAGGATGAAAATAGGGAAAAATGATGCTATTGAGTTAAAGAGCTTCCATGAACAGAAATATAGTATAAGTGTCTAATGGCTGAATGCATGACCGAGGGTGTTGACTAGGGCTCACACAAAGTAATTGAGGCACACTCCAATATTACACAAAACTGCATAAAAGCTCCAATAACTGGCGAAAAAGCCTGAACCCTCTAAGCTTTATTAATAGGAATGAACCATAAATCTGTTACGACCTAGTACACGAAAACAATCCATTACAGGGTAAGAAACTACCCTTTATCTTGAATTTGAACTTGAGTCAGGGAAAAAATAGTGAATGTACCAGATATCACATTTTGATTTGCAGTAGGTATGAATGTGGGACGATAACACACCTACGATGAGGGGATGAAAACTTATTGATGGGTCTTCACCCTCTGACCCTCGTCGGGATTATTTGGGGGATGAAAAGGAATCAAGAGGCCCTGACATAAGAGAAAAGTACTCTTGGAAACCGCTACATCAGTATTTTTTTATTAATTAATTCATTAATTAATATAGCGATTACGAGATTGCTCCGATATTCATCTCCTCGTACCCTTACCCTCTCATAAAATCCACTTGAGGACCTATGGCGTTCAGAATTTTTTTCCATGCAATATAATGATTGTAAAATTGCTCAGATTCCCACCCCCTAACCCCTGTGAATTCCTCTAGATCGATGAGAAAGAATCACGAGGCCATGACATTCCTAAAGAGCACTCTTGAAAACCCTTGCTACAGGATTTTCTCTAATGTGATACAGAGATTGCGATGTCTCTGATATTCACCCCCTCGCACCCCTGGCTTCTTATAAAATTCACTTGAAGTTTGACATCAGACCATTAGGACATTAATGTGATGGAGAGCTCCCTTTATTATTCTTGTGGCAGAATTTACTTTAATGTAATATTCTCACAGCGAGATCTCTAATATAAATGTGCGTTGTTTTCTCAACCCTTCACAGGTCTGTAAAAAGACTATTGTGGGAATATTGGTTATCGTTCCAGGTCCAGACACACTGCAATCAGAATGCAGTATCTGATACATTCACTATCTTTTCACTGACTCAAGTTCATGATTCAAGATAAGAAGTAGTTTTGCACACTGTGATGGGTTGTTTTCGTGAACTAGGTCATAACAGATTCATGGTTCATTCCTATTAATAAAGCTTAGAGCTTTTTCGCCAGTTATTGGAGCTTTTATGCATTTTTGTACAATATTGGGGTAGTTTTCACCCTCTTAAAGGTGTGTCTCAATTACTTTGTTTGAGCCCTAGTCAACACCTTCATTCATGCATTCAGCCAATAAACACTTATACTATATTTCTGTTCATGGAAGCTCTATAACTCAATAGCATCATTTTTCCCTATTTTCATCCTTATATAGGATAATGGATATACGGATTAGTCGATATTAGATATGAATTCTGCGTCGAAAAATACTAATAATATCTTGATTGCTCTGCCATAGCTGATGAGTAATCATTTTTTGTGGTGCTGTGTATTTTTTGATAGCATCACGCATATCACAACTTCAATCCCTCATATCTCAAAAACCAAACATATGCTCATCTTGAAATTTTGTATTCAGGATGTTCTCATTATTAACAATAATTTAGCACTTAGTTTGAAACAAAATTCGAAGGCTAGAAAATGGGCGATTTTTGGCCTATTTTTGGGGTCACTCTTTACTTAATTGGGACTAGCGATGAGGAGATTTGGGACAGGTAATTAAATTTTCACAAAGATATGGAAAAATATATAATTATTGCCAAAAATAACAAACAACGAGAAAGAATAAAATTTATTCAAGAATCTGACAAGTGCTCAGAAGAAAAACCAAAATATATTCATAAAAATTTTTGCTGACGCAATCCGCTAATATTGCGAAAATATTTACATGGAAGTTCAACCATATTGAGTGCGTATGGTACCTTTCTCAAGCCGCCATTATTTTTGCGTTCTGCAACGGCTTCTTGAATTAAATGGATTGGAACGATAGGATTGTTCTTTTTTTTTCTTGTAGCGTATCGGCATACCTAAAAACGATCCAAATAATATAGGAAAATTAATTCATACATGGAATGGGGGAGACATAGGATGGGCCAACTCTCCCTTAAAATAACGTCCTAACTCTACCTCGGAGCTCGGCGTCATTAAAAGTGACTAGATTTATATTTAGGTGAAAGTGAATCATGAAATGATCCCAACATTTAATAGCTAAAACGTCGGTCGGTACATGTAAAATAACTCTCCAGCAACATTTGCACCCACAAAGCAATGAATTGGATAATTTGAACCAAAAAGTACATAAAACAATTAAAATTACCTGAGATTTGAAGTACCTACACAACACACGGGCGAAATACTGCAGTTTATTTACTTCTCTCACAAATGTACATAACCTGTATGACACGCATTATCAAACTACCAACCAATCGGTATAAAAAGTCACTGTCCCAACTCTCTCACATCTCCCCTAGGTGTGTAAAAAAGTTTTAGCCAATTTGACCGAACATTTTTTTCACTTGTTATTTTTAAGTAGAACTTCCGGCGCCTTCGCCAACATTTTTCGAACTTCATTTTTTTTTCCTACGCCATTTTTATTAAAACAACAAATCTTTTCGGTGCAAAATATTACAAAGGGCTATTAGAAAGTATCACAATATAAAATGTATGAAAAAAAAAATCATAAATTTGGAAATTTTTTAAATCGACCTCTTGTACACTGCTTGAGCTGTATTTCGGAAGCTAGATGTAGGGTCCAGTTGGGCCCATGAGAACTTTGATCACAAAGTTGAAATCTATATTATATTAGGCCAACCGCACACAGTCGATTTATAGTTGGACGATAGTTTAGTCGGTCTCGATAAAGCCATGAACTTAAATGTAGGTGCGCACACAATCCAACTGAACAGCCACCCGATTATTTAAGTCAAAAGCAGTTGGAGACGCTAAATGATATTTTAATCGTTCAGCTATCGCACAACTTACAAATATCTACTGCTGTAAATGGAAGTGCGTAGACGGCCAACTGTTTAGTTGTCGTTGTCTGTCTCAAGCGGACTGTTGTGCAAAAATGGATGAGAATAATTCAGAAAATTCAGTACTTGCAGTCCCATCTACAAAAGGAGTACCAGCAACCAATTTTAACAAATCGTGAAATCTTGTTACACTCATCCGATAAAATGCAAAGAATTTTTCGGGGTATTTCATCAGTTCTGCATGTAACGTATAAAACAGACCCATTCTTAATCGACAACTGTATATTTTTTTCCTTCGTATATATAAAAAAGCACAAATCAATGAACGTTTCCGCATTTTTAAATGAACAGACTACGGCTAAAATCGTCTGTGTGCGCAAGTTGCCTGATTTCTTCCCAACTAAACTGTTTAGTTGGTTAGAAATCTTAACATCAAGCAAACTCAACTAAACAGTTTAGTCGGGCTAATATCGACTGTGTACCTAATGATTTATCCAATTTGACCGAAATTCAATTTATGTAAGAAAAACACCGGTTCTTTGTTAGGAAGAGAAAAGAATATGTTGGAAAAAAATGGCAATTAATCTCCGTTCCTTAAAATTTGCCGGTGTGTGTATTTACATCTATATTTATTTATTCTTAATCGTTGAAGACACACGCACGGTTGTAATTTGCTCAGCAATCTGTGCGAAGACGGAGAATACCAGGTGATCTCAAGTTTAAGCAACGCAACGGCGGAAGTTTGTTATGAATTAATCAATATGACCGTGACCGCCGCTGGCGCTGTAGTGGAAATGAGGCGATCAGAACATCTAAAAATTACTGATTATTTTCATGGTCAGTTTTATGCCTATGATACGCACTGAATATATATTTATATGGTATGATCATCGAATTTTAATTTTATATGGTACATAGTGTAGAAAATTGTCATTAAAGAAAGGCCCGGTACAACTAGATCTAACCTTCCAATGTAGAAATAGGCCTATAAACTATATTAGTCGCGTTAATATAGACGTTAAAAATTGGGAAGTTTTCTGGAAAATGACAAATTGGCCTAATTTTGCAAATTGTTTATTGAGGTCCAAGGAATATTAGTAAAAAGAAAAACTAAACAAATTAATTAAATTTGTTAATTTGTTATCTTGGAAAGTATTTGAGAAAACCGACTGAAAATGTGTACTCGGGTGTTTTTAAGATCGCTGATTACAATTTCGAAGTGGAAATTGGAAAATTCAAGTTGGTTGACTCAAAATGGCGGCTGAAAATTATAAAAACGCGATATATTTTTTAACATATTATTTAATACTTTTTTAAGGCAATCATTACTATTTTAATTTCATACGTAGTTTTAAAATGGAAATAATGGTCTTAAAATAGTAAATATTTATCATAAAATTTAAACTTTCTGTACGTGTATTTTACGTGGAAATTACAGAAGAAAAAGTGTTTTAATATTGTAAGGAAAGAAGTGTTACGTAATTCTTTAAACCTTTAGCACTAACAGTATGAATTTTTCTATTCCATCATTATTACAAATAAAACATTTTTAGAAGGTTCAGTATCCATAATAAGACCTCGATGTTAAAAAAAATATATATAAACCTACATTTCCAATTATAATTAAGTATTGACTATTACTTTATTTTATCCAATTAAAAACATTTCATACGTTTTTTATTTGAAATAACTTAATATTTTATTTTCTTTAAGAATATAATACTGATATACAGTGTAACATAGGAAAATACATTATTCTAATATTCATATCTAATATATAAAAATCTCGCGTCACAGTGTTTGTTATCAAACTCCTCCGAAACGGCTTGACCGATTTTTATGAAATTTTTGGTGTATATTTGGTAGGTCTAAGAATAGGTCGTAGGCTATTTTTTATACCCCTAGGTGATAAGGGTGGCCCTATCCAGAAATTTTCTTTTTATTTTTTGGAAAAAAATTTATAATTTATATGGCAAAACAACGTTTGCTGGGTCAGCTAGTAATAGTATATTATTCAACGAGCGGTAATGTAAGTAATAACTCACGCAGATGTAATTCATCAAGTGAGTTATTACCATTACCGCAAGCTGAACCTACGATTATAACAATAAATATTAAATTCAGAAAATATTGTTTAAATTACTCAGTTTGTTTATTAATAAAATTAACTGTAAAATTTAATTTTTGTACACACTTTTATATTTGTTTTGCGATTTTTTCAAGTAATAAATTATGTATAGTATCATTAGCTACTATCTTCACTAACCGAATTCATCATTTTTGGCACAATTATTATTTAAGGTGATTTGAAATCGTCGAAACTATTCAAAGATGATAAATCACCTTCCTCCCCTCAATAATAATTTACCGTTCTATTTCACCGTGTCGGAAAAGAATTTCTCTCGGACAGAGCCACCTTCTTGTCGCGCATTACGTCGATTGGACAGGCTTGGCATGAAGATAAAGGTGATTGGCTCTGTACCAGTGATTTATAATAACTCAGTCATTATAACTCACGCTATTTGTTTATGGATACTATAAATTGTTCAAAAGCAGTCCAATAATAAATATACAACCTAATAAGAGTAGATAAACAAATAAAAAATTCTTACGCAAATAAGAAGAATCCTATTTTACTTCCACGTCCAGTGGAAGTATAGTAACGACAAAAAAATTTTAAAAAATTTTTATTGTCCAAATAGGCTTAAAATGTCATGAAACGTCGAGATTTTAAGTTTGAGCGAAAAAAAAGTTTCTGTCTGTCTGTCGGTCTGTCTGTCGGTCTGTCTGTCTGTAACTTTTTTTTGTGCGCACGTTTACTCTGAAACCGTTTAAGATATTGACTTGAAATTTGGTACACATATGTACTTTAACGAGATCTAGAACTAGATTATATTTTCATCTTGTTCCGTCGAAGGGTTGGGGGGTAAATTGGGGTAAATTTGGGGTAAATGGGTAAATCAAGCAGGTCGGAGTCCATGAAATTGGTATTTAGTATATACAGGAGAAGCTGAGGTCTCAAACAAATTTTTGGCATTAGCCACCCCCATTACCACCCCCACCTCCTTATTAAAGGGGATGAAAAAAAAATGTGATTTAGTGCATGTACAGGAACCAGAAACCTCAAAATATTTTTTTACTTCATCCACCCCCCACTACCACCCCCTTATCACCACCCCCACCCCACTACCGATGTGGGGTATCGTTTTATGGGTTTTTGGGGTAGAGGATTTCAAATATTATATTATTAAAGTTCCATAAACAATTATTTTCACATACAAAGTTTTTTCGTTGTGAGTGACTCGGATAGAGAATCTGGATGTGGAAGTAGTGATTCCTTGGGCAGCGGTTTTTATTCCAGTGGAAATCAACAAAATACAAACGAGATCGTATGATTCGTTTTCCTGATAATATATTTATAAAAATTACCAAAAATTAAAAAAATTTGCGTGCATAATAGAAAAAAGTGTATTTTTATTGGACCTCAGAAAATAAATATACCTTTTTCCTTCTGTTTTAACGATTCTAGGCCAAGGTTCTTTAGCTTAAAAAATGTGATTTCGGCATTTTACAGTAAAATTGACATTTTTATTGCATAATATTTAAAAAACAGGACAAATTCACATCACGTTGGTATTGTAATAAAAATAAAGCATAATAATATTATTTAATTATATATTTATTTACTTATGTACACAATATTAATATTCATGTAACTGCTTCATATACAATACATAAGTCCTTTTCGATAAAAAATACGTAAAATCGCGTTTTTAAAATTTTTAATTTTGGAGCTTCGACCTGCTGTATTTTTAAAATAAAGACATTTTGGAACTTTATCCATAACAGTTTTCATTGAGAATGACCTAAGGATTCTTTCTATGCCTTGAAGTTGCAACGATTCCGGTGACAACAAATTACCCATGCATTTGATGCGGGGTCCTTTACTTTGAATTTTAAATTTTTTTAGCAATATATATATAGGTACGTCAAAAATAAAATAAATAAGTAAAATAATTGTTTTAAAAAAGAAAAATTGTGCATTGAAAAAAATATACATTTATTTCTAAAAAATTTTATAGCCACCATTTTGAGTCAGCGATGTTAAATTTTCGAATTTTCCGGGTATACATTTTCAGTAGGTTTTCTCAAATACTTTCCGAGATAGCAAATTAACAAATTTAATGAATTTGCTTAGTGCTTAAAATTGTTAGTTTATTAATAACAAAATGAGAAAAAGACCCAGAGGCCTGTTTTCTCTTTTTACCAATGTTCTTTAGACCTCAATAAACAATTTTCAAAAAAAATTAGGCCGATTGGTTCTTTGCCAGAAAACTTATCAGAAAATGTCTGTCTTGATGCGACTATATGGTACAATGTAATTTATTAAGTTTACTGCGGACCCAAATAATTTTATTTTCACCCAACATATACCGTGAGCTGACGCATTTTTTCTTATAAGTTTCTAGTCCAGTAGAAATAGTAAAAAAAAGACTGAAATTGATTGTAATTTGTTTCAGGATGCCACGTGGATTAAACGATAGTTTTATTGATTACGAACATGACCCTGAATTTGGTTCACTTTTTGACCGCCGAAACATTGTTTATTTAACGATTTAATGTTGAAGAATTCAAGAAAAATCGACTTTTTTAAAGATAACTCAAAGACCTTTGACGATAGGTTTTTCAATTTGTAGATACTGTTAGAACTTTGAAAACCGGTTAATTTGAGAGATGTTTCGTTTGAAACGCTTCAAAATTTGTTTAAATAATTGCGAAAAACCCCGAAAATTTTAGCAATTTGCAAATATTTTTCATTCTTTAACAAAAGCACTTTAGTGCTTGAAACTTTGATGAAATATGTCTTTTATTACCCCAAAGTTATCCCTAAAATTTTATAAAAAAATTTTAATTAGTTTAAGAGATATTCAATTTGTTTATTAAAAACATAAATAATGTAAAATGCATCACCCAGTTCCCGTTGTCGTAGAGGGTTGATCTGGACATCCTCTTTTTTGTTGAGACTTAAACTTTATGTTTTCATTAATGAAAATGTGTGAAAAAACCCCAGCAACAAAGATATCAGAACGATATTGCAAAATCTTCAATTGTTTAGAAGTTATTAGCAAAAAACCTAACCTCAAAATGTGACACTTTTTCAAACGCCATTTTGAAGTTGAAAATAATGCAAATTTGATTTACCATTAATGAAAACATAAAGTTTAAGTCTCAACAAAAAAAATTATGTCCTCTACGACAACGGGAACTGGGTGAATTTGCATTTTACATTATTCATGTTTTTAATAAACAAATTGAATATCTCTTAAACTAATTAAAATTTTTTGATGAAATTTTAGAGGTAACTTTGGGGTGATAAAAGACATATTTTGTCAAAGTTTCAAGCACTAAAGTGCTTTTGTTAAAGAATGAAAAATATTTTCAAATTGCGAGAATTTTCGCGGTTTTTTGCAATTATTTAAACAAATTTTCAAGCGTTTTAAACGAACACCTCTCAAATTAACTGTTTTTTCAAAGTTCTAACAGTATCTACAAATTGAAAAACCTATGAGTTATCTTTAAAAAAGTCGATTTTTTGGAATTTTTCAACAATAAATCGTTAAATAAACAATGTTCCGGCGGTCAAAAAGTGGACCAAATTCAGGGTCATGTTCGTTTCGTAATTAATAAAACTATCGTTTAATCCACGTGGCATCCTGAAACGAATTACAATATGCATATTTGCTAATTCCACTGGCCTATTCTTGCACTTGTCCTGTCAAGGCAAAGGCCCATTTTTGAAATTGAATTTTTCCATATTTGGTAACTTTCTTACTCCACGAAAAAGTTAACCCCAAGTAGAGTTGTGCCATACAGACGCAAGTTTTTATGGCCAGCGGGGACATAAAACATAGTATGATATATCACTTTGCTCAGAATGACGTGGAGGATGCGATTTCAGGTTCTATTTATACAAGATGCCATTCGAAAAAAGAAGTTGGGGGTGGTTATTAGGGGTTGCAAGAGGGGTGTGTTATCAGACAGAGCCTTTTATGCCTTTCGCGGATTTTTTTATTTATATTTTTATCTTTTCAAATAACGTCATTCTGGATATATGCTAAAAGGAATCATAAAAAATGACTTTTGATTAAAAATGTGGACTGCACAATATTTCAATTTATTTGTCGTCCTTAGGGAATAGTCGCGTATTTTCTATTCTTCCCCACTGGCGGGACAATCTTTTTTTGCCTGGTTTCGTACCATTACTTGACTCTTCTTGAAATTTATTTTCAGTCCAGATGCGGTTTCTTTGTTTTCTAAAAATCGAGTCTGCTCTTCTTCCATGACAATTAAGAGATTATCCTTATATGCTAGTACAATAAATTTTCGTTCTTTTATGCAAGAAGGTTTATCAGATATGTATAAATTCAGTTTGAAGAGCCCTTGATAGAGCTATAAGTATACCATAGTGCAAGAAAGTTTTAGTTAATTTCCTGATCACTTATAAGGTCGCGTGTCACATATTCAATTTATTATTCGCAAATGGATGTAGAGATTTTTGAATCTTGCATTGCTACACATAAACAAAAATTGCTAAATTTTTGCAAAAAAGAGTAGTAAGATTCCGGGAACTAAATCATAAATCTATTCGTCATTTGTCAATTTGTTTTTTCTTGACTTACGTTCTTTGTTTTTCCGAGGTATTTCTTAGGTAATACATTGTTCGTGATTTCATCTTTTATTATTTATCCAAAGACCTGCCATAGCCTAAATATGTCATCTATTCATTTGAGAAGACAAGAAATAAAAGGAGTAGCTCTCCTCACCAAAAAAAAAATCCTTCGCCGCCAATGATTTTATGTGTATTTAAAATTCCTAAACCCAATAAAACAATAATATTCAGTTTAATCAATGCATTGTTTTAAATAATGCAAAATTTTGGAATTAATTTAATTTTTCCAGCAAATTCTATCACGCTTTTTAAAAATCCTTTATTGCAAATAAAACAAAACCAGCTAGTCCAGTCAACGAAAGAGTTGTAGCAAACATGGAGGAGGGCAGAATTTTCCTCTTCAGGAATGTGTTGGGGGTAGTTAGGAGGTAAACATACTAAAAGTCCCCGCTCCTAGCCCCGCCGCTCCTAGCCCCGCCGCTTCAGGGGGGAGGGGGGTCGAAAGATTCCTTTTTTAAAAGCTTTTATTTAACTTGCAATGTTTGTTTATGTGTTTGTATGTGTGTTTGTTGGTTTAGGTCAAATCTTGCAAGCTGAATTTCGACTAGTTCTAATTAAGCTAGAGCTTTGAAATTTGGCAAACGTGTATAAGTCCGGTGACAATGCAACACAGTATAGCCATTATCGGTCTAAATCCAATATGGTGGACGTCCCAAGATGTCGGATCGACTTTTTAATAACAACCCCCTTGATATGGGTATCAAATGAAAGGATTTAACGAGTAAAATACGATAAACAATGTGACGTCATTCTAAATCCAATCTGGCGGACGTCCCAAGATGTCGGATCGGATTTTTAGTCACAACCCCCTTGATATGGGTACCAAATGAAAGGGTTTGACGAGTAAAATACGATAAACAGTGTGACGTCATTCTAAATCCAACATGGCGGACGTCCTAAGATGGCGGATCGGCTTTTTAGTAACAACCCGCCTGATATGGGTATCAAATGAAAGGGTTTGACGAGTAAAATACGATAAACAATGTGACGTTATTCTAAATCCAATATGGCGGATGTCCCAAGATGTCGGATTGGATTTATAGTCACAACCCCCTTGATATGGGTATCAAATGAAAGGATTTGACGAGTAAAATACGATAAACAATGTGACATCATTTTAAATCCAATATGGCGGACGTCCCAAGATGGCGGATCGGCTTTTTAGTCACCCCCTTGATATGGTTTGACAAGTAAAATACGATAAACAATGTGACGTCATTCTAAATCCAATATGGCAGACATCCCAAGATGGCGGATCGGCTTTTTAGTTACAACCCCCTTGATATGGGTACCGAATGAAAGGGTTTGACGAGTAAAATACGATAAACAATGTGACGTCATTCTAAATCCAATATGGCGGACGTCCCAAGATGGCGGATCGGCTTTTTAGTCACAACCCCCTTGATATGGGTATCAAATGAAAAGGTTTGATGAGTAAAATACGATAAAGTGTGTGACGTCATTCTAAATTCAATATGGCGGACGGGGCGGAGTGGAAAGAGGTGGGAAAGGGGTGGGAAGAGGTGGGGGAGGGTGGGAAGAGGTGGGAAAGGGGTGTGTAGAGGTGGTGAAGGGGTGGGAAGAAGTGGGAAGTAGTGTTAGAGTGTGAGTGTGAGAAGGCGGGAGAGGGAAAGGGTGGATGGCTGTTTGTAAAATAATTAGACTAAAAAGTAAAAAATAAAATTATAAAAAAATTTTTTTTTAAATATATACACCTGGAAACCAAAAGCTTTGGGGGCGGTCATATAGCGCTATTGTATAGTTACTTTGCTTAATTGACCGCCCCCAAAGCTTTTGGTTTCCAGGTGTATACATTTCAAAAAAATTATTTTTACTTTTTAGTAGTTTTTTCAAATAAAAGCTTTTTCTTAAAAATATTTTTTTTTGTAATTTTATTCTATTCGTCGCTTGTAACTTGGAAACGATGCGTTGTGCGGAAAAAGGTAATCTATGCAGAATTAAACATAATTAAATTTCCTACCGGAATGTTTATATTCATTTTCTTCCTATGTGTTATAGTTTACGAGATATTCGTCAGCCAAAATAGATAATTAATAAATTAATTAATTAGGTACCTTGAATATTTCTATCAAAGCCGTTTACCGTGATCTGCTAATAAATCACAGTCACAAAATAATCTTTATTTTGCATCCCTCGACGTATCTACTAACGTAATATTTTGTCCAAATCTATACGTTTCCTTAAATATACAGTGTGACTCACTTAAAATGAAGACACCCTTATAACTTTTATTTTGTATCCAATTTGAATAAAATTTTACTGGAATATAGAACAAATTAGGATCTACTTATGACCAGAAAAATATTCGCCTACTACAAAGGCAAAGCCACCTGTGGTACCAAAATATGCTGAAAGAAATTAAAAATCATGTTATTGGGTCTTGACGATTTTCGCATATCCACCACAAATTGCGGAAACTGAGGATCTCCTTTGCCAAATGAGCTTATGTATGAGAAATCCTCCATCAATAACCTAATCAAATTTTGGTGTATGGACGTTTGTTGTGGCGCCGATCCGATGCATTTTTTAGAATTTTTAAAATTCAAAATGTTTTTACTTTTTTTTCGCATATATTGGTACCGCAGGTGGTTTTGCCTTTGTAGCAGGCGAATGTTTTTCTGGTCATAAGTAGATCTTAATTTTTTCTATACTTTAGTAAAACTTTATTCAAATTGGAAACAAAATAAAAAAGTTATAAGGGTGTCTTCATTTTAAGTGAGTCGCACTGTATATTTAAGGAAATACATGGATTTTGACAAAATATTACGTTAGTAAATACGTCGAGTATTGTAAAATAAAGATTGTTTTGTGACTGTGATTTTTTATTAGCAGACCATGGTAAACCGTTTTGATAGGAATATTCAAGGTACCTAATTAATTTATTTATTAATTACCTATTTTGACTGGCAAATATATCTCGTTAACTATAACACTTAGGAAGAAATAGACATTTTTGTAGGAAATTTAATTATGTTCAATTTTGCACAGAATACCTTTTTCCGTACGACGCATCGTATCCGAGTTATAAGCGAAGAATCGAAAAAAGGAACCTTTCCACCCCCCCCCCCCCCTGAAGCGGCGTGGCTAGGGGCGGGAACTTTTAGTATGTTTACCTCCTACCCCCAACACATTCCTGAAGAGGAAAATTCTCCCCTCCTCCATGTTCTCTACAACCCCCTTTTAGGTATTCATCGATTGGGCTAAACCAAATCTTTTGATTACATTAAAATTTAAAAACTATTTCTGCTTCTACTGCCTCATCCTTAAAACAATAAATGATCATTCGCATAATAAATTAACAACTGTTTGCTGAATTCACATAGAACTGTTAATTTGTCATTGACCATATGATGCCGTCAAAACTATATGCAACCTAATTTTTGTTTAGTTAAAACGTTATAACTAAAACTGATCATTTGCAAAATTGCGTTAAGTTACAGTTATATTTCTAAGAAACCTATAAAAACTGGAGAAATAAAACAGAGACCATCAACCATTAGAATAAATGGTATAATATAGTCAGCACTCTCAGTGCTGCACAATTGAAGTGGATATTGTCAAAATATGGGCCATATTTTGACTGCTCTATTTTTGGAACGAGATGGTTAATCTGAATGCGTTTTTTTGTGACCGTTAGCAAAATTCATTGACTATCGATCATCTAAAATAGATTTCTAAATTACGATTGTTTCTTTTATCTACAGGGTGATTAGCAAGACCCTTACATTGTTGTTAAAAGTCATCGTTCTTCCAAATTCCTAAAAACGTTTGTAGATTTTTTTTAACATGTCAATTATAGTCTATGAATAATACTTCCGAAAGGGTTTTGGAATTTTTTAATTATCTCTCTTATTGAATGAGATAAATTTTTTTAAATAAAAGAGTAAAATTTGCATTTGAAAGGTACTTGAATCACCTTAAAAATCTAAGGCAGTGTGATGTGATATATCGGTATGAATAATACAATACTGGTCGCTCTCTTTTAAACCATTGGCGTACTGCAAATATTTTCTAAAGGGTTTTTTTTTTCGGCGACACCACTTTAAGTCGTGGAAGTTACCTTCAGGCTCCCCCTCCAACCTGTTTTTTTTAACACGACCGCCACCATACCGATAATTAACATTGTCAGAAGATGGTTTGTGTGCCCTGGAAATGACGCTTTGGGAAACACCGTAAATATTTTATAAGTTTTTTTAGGACATTCCAGTATCTAATAATCGAATGCAATTATTCAATTCTTTTAAAGTGAGATGAGCCATTCTTACATTGTTTTTATCACGAAATACTCAAATAATTGTTGACAGAAATGTCAAATTGAATTTTGTTAAATAACCAGCACTTCATTTATTGAAATTCAGCCTACGCTCAATTAATATTTTTAGGATAAGATGACGTGCGCCATGTCCCAGTCATCTTCCCCGTCATAAAATCGGTCACCTGCAATAGGCTCAACAGCACGAATATTGGAATGTCGCAGACTGGCGAAGATGTTTAGATTTTTAGATGTATCATTTGTATCATGTTTTACTTTTGTCCTTTTCGTTTGTTAATTCGTTAAATCATTACATATTGCAAAATTTGTTCTTTATATCTTTTCTCACTACGCTTATAAGCCGAAGGGAGCTAAAAATTTTTAGAGCATGTAGAAATTAAAGGCAAATTCCACAAGTCCCAGTGGTGTCGCCGAAAAGAAAAACAACCCTTTAGAAAATATTTGCGGTACGCCAATGATTTAAAAAAGAGTGACCAGTATTGTATTATTCATGCTCATGCCGATATATCACATCACACTGCCTTAGATTTTTAAGGTGATTCAAGTACCTTTCAAATGCAAATTATACGATTTTATTTTAATAAAATTTAATCTAATTTAATAAGAGAGATAATTAAAAAAATCCAAAACCGTTTCGGACGTATTGTTCATAGATTATCATTAACATGTTAAAAAAATTGTACAAATTTTTTTAGGAACTTGGGAGAATGGTGACTTTTAGCAACAATGTAAGGGTCTGGCTAATCACCCTGTAGATAAAAGAAACAATCGTAATTTAGAAATCTGTTTATGTTAGTCGATAGTCAATGAATTTTGCTGACGATCACAAAAAACCACATCGAGGTTAACCATCTCGTTCTAAAAATATAGCAGTCAAAATATGGCCCATATTTTGACAATATCCACTTCAATAGGGATGTTCACAAAAAAAATATTCATTAATATTAGTTAAAACCATACATTAGAGTCCCTAGTACCAAAATCAGATTTTTTTTTTATTAATAAATATTTTAATTTTGTCAATTGTTCGTAACAAAAATCACCCCAATGCAGCGAGGCTAAGAAACGTTCCCAGGCAGAGGCTAGTAATATGACGTCACTTACCTTGCAGGCACGCGGGCCTGTACGTGTAATGCGGGTCCGTTGTTTTTTATCGAAAGACTAATATAATATTATTGATCAGCATATTTTAGAACCCCTATATCCAGAATTTAAAGACTATATCCAGAATTTAAAGACATTTTGATTTATGATTTTCGAATTACGGCCCCCTAAAGTTACATTTTTCAAATATTAAATAATTAATAACTTTTAAGCGAATTGTTTTTAAATTCACTTTTTCTACAACATGGCGTCATCCATACTTTCAAATTTCATAAGCTAAGAATTTTCATTGAAAAATTACCAAAAATGATATCAAACAATTTATAACTTGGAAACGAATTTTTTTTTCGAAAAAAGTCATTCCTTTTTTTCTATTTAAAATCGCTTTTTCTATCACCCACTGTTGTCCATGCTTTCAAATTCGGCAATCCTTAATGCTCGTATAGTTTACAGGGTTGCTGGTTCAAAATGTTGACAATTTTTCAATGAAAATTCTTAGCTTATGAAATGTATGGATGGCGCCATATTGTAGAAAAAGTGAATTTAAAAATAAAATGAAGAATGACTTTTTTTCGAAAAACAATTCGCTTAAAAGTTATTAATTATTTAATATTTGTAAAATATAATTTTAGAGGACCGTAATTCGAAAATCATAAATCAAAATTTCTTCAAAATTTGGATATGGGGGTTCTAAAACATGCTGATCAATAATATATTAGTATTTCAATAAAAAACAACGGGCCCACATTACACACACAGGTCGGCGTGCCTGTAAGTAAGTGACGTCATATTCCTAGCCTCTGCCTGGGAACGTTTCTTAGCTTCGCTGCATTGGGGTCATTTATGTTACGAATAACTGGCAAAATCAAAATAAATATACTTTTTTATTGTTACATTAGTATATAATGGCGATAAATCTACAATTTTCAATTAAAATTAAAATTTTGTGAACATGCCTATTATTGTGCAGCAGTTTATATGCAACTTATTTTTTGTTTAGTTAAAACGTTATAGCTAAAATTGATCATTTGCAAAATTGCGTTAAGTTACAGTTATATTTCTAAGAAACCTATAAAAACTGGAGAAATAAAACAGAGACCATCAACCATCAGAATAAATGATATAATATAGTCAGCACTCTCAATGCTCTATTATTAATGTTATTATACATGCAAATAAAGCACTTATTAAAATATGCATTGCTTTGTTCCTTTTTCGTATCATTGTGTACGTTGCCATTGCTCATTTTCCAAATTCACTGACGTAATAGTCAAATAATCCCATTGCATACATGCTATTGTAATTATTTTTTATTAACATTCGACCTTGTTTATGAATTATTTATAGTATCTTGTAATTTGGTAGTTTTCGTCAACTTTGAGACGCATTTAGTGCACATAAACATTTTTATTTTTTCTGATAACATCATTTTATTTATTGCAAGTATTCATCTGTACAAATATTTTATGTTTACACTAGATGCGATCACTAGAAAACGACATGTCACTTATCGCACACGCGCATTTTTTTATATCGGGAATATTTTAATATGAATTTTTGCCAACATAAATCATCGTTGGATATTTTTGTCATATTTCATAGTATATGTATGTATAGGGTAGAGGGTCGTCTCATGTTGATACTCCCCTATTATATAGGGTTTATTTCCATGGATATAAAAAAGACTACAAACTTTCAGAGTTCTTCCTTAACTGGAAAAATTTATTACAAATAAGTGTGTCTTAGAAAAATATCTCGCCTACCTTACGAAAAAATACTTACGTATCTCTAAAATTTATCTCAAGGTAAAGGTCCTAAATTCTGCAGTATTTGTTTTAAACTCATTTTTCTCGAATATCGTACATCCTACCTTAACTAGCATCAAAGTAACAGTAACTGAGTGGATGAAGTAAAAAAAATGTTGAATCCTTTCGTTCTTGTACACACCCCAAATCACAATTTATTTTTTTTCACTCCCTTTAATAATGGGGTGGGGGTGGTAATGGGAGTGGCTAATGCCGAAAAATGTTTTGAAACCTTAGTTTCTCTTATATATACTAAATACCAATTATGTAGATTCTTGCTTGATATTTACCCCAATTTACCCCCAACCCTTCAACGGAATAAGATCAAAATATAATCGAGAATATAATCTAGTTCCAGATCTCGTTAAAATACATACGTGTACCAAATTTCAAGTAAATATCTTAAACGGTTCCAGAATAATCATGCGCACAAAAAAGTTACAGAGTGACGGACAGATCTACTGACAGAATTTTTTTTTGCTCAAACTTAAAATCTCGACGTTTCATAACATTCTAAGCCTATTTGAATAATAAAAGTGTTCATTTTGTTTTTGCCTTACTACACTTCCACTGGATGTGGCATTTAGAATCAACGTCAGGAAAAATGTTATTATGAAGTGACAGCGGGAATTTTGAACAAGCAGTGACAACTTTACTGCGACTTTAAAGTGACGCTAGTCCCATTCGATGGTTTTTAATAAATATGACTTCAGTGTTACATTTTTGCAGTTCCCGTCACTATAGTCAATAGCAGCTCCTTTCAAATCGCATTTCTTAGTGAAAACGACTTCAAAGTGATATTATGCTCCACTTTGATGGCCAATTACATTATTACAAAAGATTAACCATAACTTCACAAAATTTAATTTATCGCAAAGTCTGCACCAAATATAATAAATTAATACAATACTTTAATTAAAAAATGCAAATTATAAAGGCGCGTGGTTAAATTCGGACGTTTTATAACTATATTTGAGAATAAAATTGCATTTGTTTTAATTTTGACGCTTAGACCATTGAGAAATAGTAAAAATTTTGCATTCTGATATTACTCTTCTAGTATTCTGTTGAGTTTTTGAGTTAGGGACATTAACAATAATCATATAGGAATGAAACTTAAGTATAATGATATCAGTTGCAAGACAAAGGCAATATTAATTTGAAAGAGTAGACGTCGCCGCTACGTAACCACGACATCGCTGGAACGTAGCCGGACAAGTTTAGAAAAGTGACCGGAACGTTGCGATTACCCAAATAGTGTTCCCCACTTTGGTTGTACGCACATAATGGGAACGTTCCTATTATTTTCCTGTGACTAGTGGCAAACACTTTAAAATGCCTAACAGTCGGTCGTCGTTTCATTCCAGCAACCAATTTTGCTAGTTGAGACATCAGTTTAACAAGAGGACGTTAAAAACATTAAGTGGACAAAAAGGGGAACTCCTCCCCAGTTTCGACTTCGTGTATAATATCATTATATTACGGAATCTCAAAAAATACATTTATTAGTAGTAACACGTGTGCCAAATTCCGTAAAAAAAATCCAAGAGTTGCTAAAATTTACTTAAAAAACAATTTTTATTTCCCCCAGCATGCTTAAACTGTTCTACTTCCCTTATATTATAAGCGCAAAGAGGTTTTCGTGGAAAATAAATGATTGATGCTGGTAGTGTATTTTTTAGTTCCTTGATACCCTGTGATACGTGTCGTTCCCACCCATCATCTTTTTTAAAGTTAAAAAACGTTTGTAGAATAAATTAATTTAGTATAGCTTTATCGAAATTTCAAAAATTTCCAGAATTACGACACAATAATACACGTTGCATTATTCTAATTATTTTCAAACATAATACCTAAATAGCAGCTTTTAGAAATAAAATGCAGTAAATTTAATCCATATAACAATCCGTCTAAACCTTTCTTTAATTATTGTACTATTATCATTTAAGGCACCATATCCAATGTTAAAATTTTTTTTGGGAAAATAAATGTATTTATTTATTTTGTCGTAGTAAATTTCTTAAAACTAAATCTGGCATTGAAAAGGTATTATGCAAGAGCAAGTTTTGTGACCAGTCTCACATTTTTCGTCAATAAATTCGTTTAATATGGTTATTTTAATTTTTCTTGTGATTGTCCTAATTCTAGCCCCCGTGTTGAATTTTTGAAATCGCCATACTGTTTTCGAAACTACTATCCTTAATGGGAATTTAGAGTCCCGAAACATTTTTTCCGACGCTTTTATTTTTTGTTGCAAGACTGTTCCGGTTGACATGGAATGCGCAACGTATTTTAACTTAAATAAAACGTCGCAGTGTATAGATGTAGATACAGCTCAATATCAACAGTAATAATTTGGTGACAAGTGATAAGTCAAGGCAATGCCGAAATGAAACTCTAAACTTATAATCAAAATATCAATTGATTGCTAAAAAGAAGTAAATTAGTAAGTCAATGAACCGCAAATGTGTTGTAGAGAAAATCCTTGAAGTCAGCTTTTTTTGGATTGTGTGAATCACATAATATATATATTATATCTCCTATCTCCGTGAAGTCAAATTAACAAATGAGTGATAGTATAAATATTTGATTGTCATGGCCTCCCTGGCGTTCGATTAAATCGAGTTGTTAGATTTCGTTTTAGAATATCAATCGTCAATATCTAATTCCGTCCCATGGGACCTCACAGGGGTATTATGAAATATGCATTACGAGAAACTCGGAGTCGTTGCAAAATTGTTCAACAAACAATTTTTCCATTTATCTTCGCGATATTCAACCAACGATTTTTCCGCTATCTCTGTAAACAAAAGAGATCGTTAACCGTGCAAACAATCTTTTTTTATTGATGACTCATCCGCTAAAGGTGTTTATATTATGTATTCAAAAATATAAGATGCTATTTGGAGATGTATATTATATGAGAAGTTTGTATACAAAGGAGATCGTTCACAGTAGAAAAATAATTTTTGTTAGTAAGCTTATAGCTTGTTAATATAATTTGAAAGCAGTATTTAATTACAGAATTTTATGTTTAACTGCATACATACCGAATTCCTCAGATTCATTCTATGCGGATAGCGCATATTAGCAGTTTGGAGGGAGATACTCTTGTGCGATCCTGGTGGAGGATATACAGGGTGCATCACATGGTTAGTGATGATCTGGCATAAAAAAAATAAGGCATAAGGCATTTAAAATAAAGAAGTTGATGTCAACTTCCGGTATAACCGGAAGTGTCACATACGTGACGTTATTTTCATTAAACGCCGACATTAACCAATCGGCGGAGTAGCGATACTGGTTCATAGCAGTGCTATATCAGAGATATTTACGTAATGCTTAAATTGAACAACAGATGCAGCATGCAGGTCATCCAGGCTTATGTCCCCTGAGGAAATAGATCAGTTCTATATAGGCCTTTCCATGGTTAAGAATGCGGAGAGAACAAAGATCAAGGTTCTCATCGGTGATTTCAAAGCTAAAATCGGAAGAAAAATCGCAGCGGCAAATATCGGCAGCTTTAGACTGGGCAGATGAAATCATGCTGAACTTCCTATAGAGGGAAGGGACGTATTGCAAGAACACCTTTTACCGAAAGGCCTCTGCCCTCTATGGACCTGGAGGTGCAGTTAAGAACGATGTGACACTGACAAGCGCATGTGCATCGCCGTGACAGTCCTAAATCGCTTCAACACGGAAGCGGTCACATACTGGTGAGAGCCAGAATATGTGTCGACACTGATTGGAGAGAAAGAAATAGATCGAGAAGAAAATGAGACCAACAAAGTTGAAGGGAAAGCAAGAAGCGTTTTGCGGGCAAATTAAATGGAGACTGGAACCGACAGATACACCGAAGAACCTGGAGCTAAATGAGCTGACGAGTAAATTCTTCGGCAGTATACAAGTGACAACTAAAAACGTCTGCACAGAACCTGACCACCTCCGTGCGAGCAGAGGTCGAGTGGTTAAGAATGTCGGATTAGAGATCCCCGAATTGACGAGTCGAAGCTGAGAGCAGCACTGCGACACATAAGGAACCATAAGGCTCCCGGAGAAGACCAAGTGACGAGTAAGATGCTTTAGACTGGAAGAGAAACTCTGGACAAGGCACTTATCGTTCTCTTTAACAATTGCTTGGAAGAAGGAAGGATTTCAGATGCATGGAGGAATGCAGAGGTCACCATCTTCTTCAAGAAGGGTGACCTTACGAACATCGAAAATTACTAGCCGACTCACCTCCTCTCTATTATGCAAGCTCCTTACCAAAATAATCGCCAACCGTCTCACTAACATGCTCGAGTTTTACCAACCGTAGAGCACGCTGAATTCAGGAATGGGTACAGCACAATCAACCACATTCAGGCAGTGCGCATCATCCCATTCCACCTGGGGTTCGTTGATTACCAGAAGGCTTTTGACTGGGCAGTTTTGCAACCAATGGACGCTACGAGGATCGACTCGAGATACTCAAATCTCATCAAAGATATTTACGAATATGCCACTCTCCACGTCAGAGTCAAAGAAGACTTAGTCACTGTTCACCCTGACGCTACAAGAGGTTTTTAAAAATCTAAAGTGGGAGCAGAAAGGCGTCAATATCGATGGGAAGTTCCTAAGTCGCCTGCGCTTCACTGGCGATATCGTCTTGATGAGCACCGATGCCGACGAGCTTGAAGTCATGATTAAAGGGTTGAAAGGAGCTTCCGAGACCGTGAACCTGAGAATGAATCTCCTGAAAACCAAAGTCATGAGTCCCGATAACATCCAGGCCACACTCGACAATCAAACACTTGAAGTGGTTAGATAGTAGGTGTACCTAGGCCACAATATCAAGCTTGACAATGACAACCAGACTGTAGAAATAATCAGGCGAGTTTACTTTCCGTTGGTGGTGGTGGTGGCTTTTGGAAAAACTTAGTCACATCCACAGGACATCCCTATTAACCTGAAGCGGAAAATTTTCGAAATACTAGCCGTCATGTCATAACTTACGGCCTCGAGGCTGTACGCCGGAACAGAACACACGGTCTCCGGAATTGCCAACGGGCAATGGGACGAACAATGCTGGGAATCAGCTTGGGGGTACTAGTTAAAAACGAGGTCATCGGAGAAAAACAAAGGTCGTCGATGTCTTGCCACCAATAAATGGCATTGGACAGGGATGACATCAAGTGGACGAAAATAATAATGCAGTGGCAACTTAGGCAATCGGGAGCCCCCAGACAAGATGGAGGGGCGACATACAGAGGCAAGCTGGCAGGAATTTGATCTTTAGTGCTCAGGATAGACAGCGGTGGAGAAACATGAATGGGACGAGAACGGGCTAAAGAAGAAGCAGTGTAGTCCTTCGAAATTCGTGCCTGATTTGTACCCAAAAATTTGCCATTTTAGGGAGTAAAACTGGGAGGTAGAGAGCTACGATTTAGAGGCATAAGTTCACTCTCTTGAGTCACTTATTTGTCGAATTGACAGAATATATTTCCGTAATGGGTGATCCGATCTTCATGATTTTTTTAAAATTTGATTCAGATTTTCAAGAAATACCTGTACATATTTTTAAAGAAATAAAATATAAGCGAGATAGGTACACGCAAATCGCTAAAATAAAAACAAATACTGTTCCCAATAGCGATTGTAAGAGAAGAGTGAGCTTCGTCGCCCATTATGTTTTGCAAAAAATTCAGATCCTCTTGCAACAAGTTACTGACGGTTTGTACATATTCTTAGGTGTTTGTTTAGTGTGCAGTGTCCTGTTAGGATACCCACTGCACATCTCAGATGTTTTCTACTTAGCTTTAGCAATTCGTTGAACTTAGTTTTGGATGGTCCGCCAGCGCTCCTGCCCACAACAAGTTGTGTTTCTGACTTAATAGTTCCTTCCAAGATTGTGTCGACCTTCTTTGGCCAGCTTATTTGCATTTTCATTGCCATGGTATCCTCGCGTCTACTACAGTTGTACTATGTTGTGTTCCGCCAGTTTTGACAGGAAGTCGAGGCAGTCTACAGTTTTGAAATGTATCTCTACTGCATCAACTGCAGAGAGCTGCTTCGCTGTCAGTGATGATACGGATTCTTTTGTCAGTGTATGACCTCCGTATGATTTCTTGTGTACATATTTCTATAGCTGTGACTTCTGCTTGAAACACTGTTGCGGTGTTACCCAAGGCTAATGCCTGTCCCTCCATAATTTCTGCACCAGTGCTCCTTGACGTTTTTGATTCATCAGAATACCATATAATATCATTGGATGTCTTCGCAGTTGCCTTATTTTCGCTTCTCCCTTATCAGGCATATATACCTTGAAGGTTTTTGTGAAGTTGTGGCGTGTAATGTCTAACATATGCACGAACATGCTTAATTTTTTCAACTGAGCGACAAATACGATATCAACTATTACATCGGTCACAGAACGCATTAGATAAATGCCGCGATGTCTTTCCATCTGGAGTATATCGACCTTGATATATACGAAATGCATGTTGAGCCAAAACCATTTTCGAAAAATATTTTAACAATTTCTGTACGTTCTGGTGGCGTATATCTTCTTAATAAACTGTATGCGAATCTACTTTATAACACACGCAAGGAAATTAGAAAAATATCAGTAAGTAATGGACGGAGTGGGTAGACTATCTTACAAGCCTACTAACTGAGAGAAGGCCACAGTATATGAGGGAAAATATGCCAAATAACATCGGCCAAGAAGCAATAGAACTAGAAATGTCCCAGGTAAAGGAAGCTACCAAGGCCACCAAATTAAGAAGATCTCCAGGACCCGGAGGGATACATCCGGAATTTATAAGATATGGTCCAGACAAACTTATGACCATGTTGAAAAATCTATATGAACGATGTCTAAATGGTGAAGAGATTGGAGAACGGCATATATTACACCTATACATAAAAAGGGAGCAAAAAATGATCCACAGAATTTCCGGGGAATCGCGGTTATCCCTACGATAGGCAGAATATATTCCCGCATACTTAAAACCCTATTGGAACAGGACATTAAAGACAAACAACCTGAAGAACAATCCGGATTCCGAGCAGGCCGTTCAACAATTGACAACTTATTCACCCTTAAAATAGCCCTGGAGAAACGTATGCAACGAGGTAGAGAGACACACATAGCCCTGATCGATCTAGAAAAGGCATAGGATAGCGTCCCTATATCTCAACTATGGGAGAAAATAGAGGAACTGGAGGTCAGACCTACTCTGCTGCAGGCCATCAAGAACTACTACAGAGATAACTCGGCAAGAGTGAAGCTAGAAATAGACCTGACTGATAGCTTCAAGACCAACAAGGGACTCAGGCAAGGGTGCTGTCTATCCCCTACTCTTTTTAAAATTTATTTAGACCGAGCCCTCATAGGGTGGACACGAAAGTATAAACAGATGGGACTAAGAGTGGGAGACGACGCGCTCTATAGCTTATACTTTGCCGATGATCAGGTTGTGGTAGCAGAGGACCAAGACGATTTGGGGTATATGATTAGAAAGCTGAAGGAAGAATATGAAAAGGCAGGCTTAACTATGAATATGAGTAAATGCGAATACCTAGCAATAGGTACAGACAACCGCAATGATCTCAATCTAGAAAGTGATGTTATAAAAGGCGTGGAAAAATCTAAGTACCTCGGAGTCATATTTAATAAACAAGGAAATAGCAGGGATGAAATAATAGAAAGGAATAATAAAGGTAGAAAAGTCATAGGTGCCCTAAATTCAATCCTTTGGGAAAAGGATATTAGAAGAACAACAAAAAAACGATTATACGAAAGTATTGTTCAAAGTGTGATAATGTACGGAGCTGAAGTATGGGATATAACTAAAACAATCAAAAACAAATTAATGGCAACAGAAATGGACTTCCTAAGAAGACGCTGTGGATTATCAAGGAGAGATAGGGTGAGAAATGAAGAGATAAGAGAAAGAATGAGCATGGAAAAAAATATCTCGGAAGAAATTGAAAGAAAACAGTTGACATGGTTTGGTCATACGAAAAGAATGGACGAAGGCAGATGGCCCAGGAAAGTATTGGAATGGCAACCACCGGAGAGAAGAAAGAGAGGAAGGCCTAGAAGGAGTTGGAGAAATGGCTTGGACGAGGCGATGGAAGTAAGAAACCTAACCGAGAATGAATGTCTTGACAGGAGAATATGGAAACTGGGGACGGAGAGGCGGCGCCAGCCGTAGAAATCCGTTATATATATATATATATATATATATATATATATATATATATATATATATATATATATATATATATATATATATATATATATATATATATATATATATATATATATATATATATATATATATATATATATATATATATATATATATATATATATATATATATATATATATATATATATATATATATATATATATATGTTAGATCACGGTTCACATGAATGACTTTTTAAAAACTTTTATTTAGTTACATGGAGCCAACGTTGGCTCTTGGAGAAGGAATATAATAATAAAATTAGAAGTGTTGCATTCTAACTGAGTTTAATAACTGATTCAACAAAGCGTGTTTAGTCATATTTATAACGTACAGAACCTGAGTAAGCAAAATATATAACAAAGGAATTGCAGTTCTGCAGTCTGCACAAGTTATGAGAAACAAAGGTGTAATATGATATCTTGAAGATAAGCAATTAATAAGAGAAGCTGTTATCGTGAAATACGATATACCTGTGAAGGTTTATTATGGCTAAGTCGCAATAAGATAGCGTGTAATATTATATAACAACTTCCCCCTTAATAAAAAAGTTGATGTTATGCAGCAACTTTTGAAAATTGTTAAAACGTTAAATGAATATAATGCAAAAATAAATTGAAACAATGTTGAATGAATACAAAGCAAAATAATAAAATAATGTAAAAGTTAAAATTGGTAAGCGATAATAAAACATTACATAACGTAATAAGGATAAAATACAATAGTCTAAATTAATAGACAAGGGTAAAACTCCACATGAAAGTCTATGTTAACTCGATGTCCTCTTCTTCTTGAGGTCTAATACCGGGTCGCTTTCTTGGAGGGATCAGTCTAGGAAATTTGGTAAATACTCTGCTTCGCTCTGAAGGAGGTGAAGGAGGGTTATCCGTTGAGGGTTGGATTCGCAATGCTCCACATCTTCTTCTTCTGCATTTACAAGTTATGTAAAGTAGAACTAATAGAATGATGAGAGTGATTATGAAGTATGTGAACCAAGATACATGTTTGGTCACAAAAGGTTCGTTTATGAGGTCGTCTAGGTCTTTGGAATATTGCTCTAGTTTGTTTTTAGCAATATCTAAATCTTCTACGTCGAGACTGTTTAATTTAAGCGGTTTTAATTGTGGGATTTCGATTTTGTCGGGCATGTGATTGCAGCATTCAAAAGGAATTTGGATTGGATGTGAATTGTCCTTAATTTCGGAAAAGTCTTTAGCACTGGCTTGTATTCGAGTAATGCCTGCATAGGCGTAACATCCTGGTTGTAGTTTTATGATGGAATTTTTGTTAATTAGCTCTGTTATGGATTCTCTCTTCGGGCAGTTGATGGTAATGTGAAGTGGTTCGGAATTAATTACTAGCCATGTGTTGTCTTCAAGTTCTTGGACGTTGTATCCTTGACTAATGATGAAGGAAGTTTGACAATTTTCTGGGAGTTTCGGCAATGGTTTTAATATTCTAGCTTCACAAATGGCATTTTGGTCGATAGGATAAGCAAACAGGTTCGAACATAGTTTGGTTCCAAAATAAAGTGGTTTGCATTCTTTCAAATTTTGTATAGGTATGTACATTAAAGAATCATCGTCTCTCGCGATAAACTTTTGTGAAATAGATAAAAAGTGATGTAGACCAGTTCTGTTATCAAGTATAGGTATAGGGTACAGACGAAAGGTGTTGTAATTTTGAGGTTCAATGAGAGGTATTGTTAAAACAAATATTAAGTTAGAATCTAGTTGAAAGGCTTTTAGTTCAATAATATCCAGATATTGAGCAACTGCTGATAGTTTAATTGGAAGAGGTAAATTGTTCCTTCGCAAACTCTGTGAAATCTCTTGTAACGCCGTTACTAAGTGGTCAGGTGTTATGATTGATGAATGAATAATTCCTAATCTGGCGAATGTTATTGAATTTAAAATATCGTTTAGATTGTCTTCGATGTACAAATAGCTGGCCATTAGTTGTTCGGAAATGTATAGAAATTTTAGTTTTATTTCGGCAGCTTGGATCGTTTGAGTCATAGTTTGAATTGTGTGCTCGATTTCTTTGATATCTTTGTTAAATGTTTCCTCATCAATTTGTAATTTTTGTATAGTTGAGTTGAAATTTTTGATAACAGAAGTTGTAACTGAGATTTGATTTTTGATTAAGTTTTCTAATTGATGTTCGTCATTATTTAATTTATTTATACAGTTAGTGTAGTACTCGCCATCTTCGGCGTCTAAGTTTCCGGTAATTGATTTGAATATTGTTCCGAAACCGTTAAGTATTCCGCGTTTATATCTCTTTGTGTCTGAAAAGACTTCGTCAAATTTCGTTTTTATTGAACTAGCTATTTGCATTAAAAGGTTAAACTCTGTTTTAACTTCGCTTCTAAACAGGATTGATTTTTGATCAGCACCATCGAGGGTGTTCAAGATTCTGTCTAAATTATTTTGATTCTTGTCAAAAGCTAGTTTGAGGGATGAAATATTTTTGTGCACTAGTAGAGTCCATTTGTCATTTGTCACCACGATGTCCGTGTCTTGGTGATAGTATACACCAACAGTGTTATTGATCGGGGTAATTTTGTATTGACAGAGTGCTGATCCGAACAGCAGGAGAAACCTGAAAATAAATTTAATTTTCAGTATATGGTTTCATTCTATCAAAATTTACTTTAGTCTCTTGTTTTGTTTCGAGATTTAATAGGGTAGCAGAATTTTGAAAAATTTCTTTTATTTTAAAGGGACCGTTAAATTTGTTTTGTTTTGTAGTTTGTTCTTAATTTGTGATTCTTTTACATAAACTAAGTCACCTATTTTGTATTCAGGTCGTTTTTGGGGAATATTTCTGTCGAAGCGAACTTTTGCTTTCTCTTTTTGAGATTGTGTTCGACTACGGGCTATTTTATAGTAGTGGGATATTCTATTGTTTAAATCTCTAACGTATTTAGTTATTAATTATTTTTGGTTGTACAAAGTTTCGGGTGGTCTGTTAGATGTATGACCAAAGATAAGTTCATATGGGGTAAAACCGTGTGTTTTATTTACCGAATTGTTATAGCATATTACTGCATATGGTAAAATCGTGAAAGGATGTTCGTTTGGGTTTTCAGTTTTGTGGATTCTTATCATTTCGGCTAAAGTAGCATGAAATCTTTCTATGGATCCGTTCGATTGGGGATGTCCTACGCTTGAATAAGTTAATTTTATGTCGTAGAGGGTGCAGAGATCTTTGAGCAAGCGGTTGTCAAATTCGCCACCGTAATCGCAATGGATTCTTAATGGGGTACCATAATGTTGGAAATATAACAACAAAGTGTTTACGACAGATTTTGCGGATTTATCCGGGACTGCATATGCTTGCGTGAATTTAGTTAATTCGTCGCGAATGGTTAAAGCATAATTTCGAGTAGGGAATTCAAATAAATCGATATTGATTCTTTCGAATGGTGTTCTTGGGGTTTCTGTGACTACTAGAGGGTTATTAAGGTTTTTCCGGCATACTTTAGTTTTTTGGCAAGTTTCGAAATTTTTTATAAAATTTTCAACGTCTTTAGTTAGACCTTGCCAAGTGTATTTTTCTCTAATTCTTCGAATAGTTTCGTTTATTCCGCGGTGTAGATTATTTTTACCAAAATGATTTTGCTCCAATATAATTGGAATTTCGTCTTCGTCGGCAGTTCTGACGATATCTTGACAAATTACTACTTTTAAGTCTTTTTCCGCAAAAATGAATGATAGGATTTCAAGTATGGGGAGGTCTAAATTATTTTCGACAAAGTATGTCTTAGAGAGATCTAGAACATCTTGATTTTTAAATAGTACCAAAAATAGATGTTCAGTTACAGATTCGATATCAAAAGGTAGAGGGATGATAAAATATCTCCTATGTCTGACTGTTTTGCTTGATACAATATTGATTTTATCGTTATGAAATTCGGGGTTTTCTTCGAATATGTCCTCGATAATTTTGTGATGTAGGTCTTGTAAGTTGTTTTGTTGGAAAAAGGTTATAATATCTTTATGTTCTCGATACAAAAGTTGTTTGTTCGAGGCTTTGATTTTCGAATAGTCAATTAAAGATGTTGTTTTATATAAGTTGGCGAAAGTTTCAAATTCTTGGGAAATCTGTTCGTTAGTGATTTCGTTATTATCGTCTGGGTTTTCGTCGTCGTCTGACTCTTCGTCGTTCGCGGCTAGAACCTTTGAATAGAATTTGGAACATTCAGAAAAATGATTAATTTTGATTCTGGAAAGTGCATCCGCGTTCTTATTGATTTTGCCGGGTTTATAAATTATTTCGTAATCGTACTCTTCTAATTTGAGTCGCCAACGAGCAAGTCTACTTCCTGGATCTTTTATAGAGAATAGCCAGGTGAGTGGTCTGTGGTCGGTGACAAGTTTGAACTTTCTACCGTACAGGTATGGTCTAAAGTGCTTTACACTCCATACTATGGATAAAAGCTCGCGTTCAATCGTTGAATATTTAGTTTCTGCACTGCACAAGGTTCTAGAAGCATAGGCAATGGGTAAATCTTTGCCAATGGGCCCCTGGCTCAGCACCGAGCCGACGGCAAATGCGCTCGCATCAGTGGTTAGAACGAAAGGTTCATCAAAGTTGGGGTAGATTAATATCGGAGTTGTCGTTAATGTTTGTTTCAAATTTTGAAAGGAATTTATACAATCATTGTTGAAGAGAAATGGTACGTCTTTTTGTAGTAGTTTTGTTAAAGGCTTGGTTATCTTGAAAAAATTTGGGATAAAGCGTCTGTAATATCCGGCTAAGCCTAGAAATGACTTAATTTCTTTTGGATTTTTCGGTTGAGGAAAATTTAAAATAGCGTCAACTTTCGAAGGGTTCGGTTTTACGCCGTCTTTTGTAATGAGATGTCCTAAATAAGCGACTTCCTTGCGGAGAAACTCGCATTTGTCTGGTTGAATTTTGAGGTTGGCTTTTTGAAGGCGTTTAAAGACTTCAGTTAGACGAGAAATGTGTTCGTGAATTGTAGGAGAGTAAATAATGATATCGTCCATGTAGACGAGACATCGTTCATTTTGAATACCTAACAGGATGTTATCCATAACTCTTTGAAAAGTTGATGGAGCATTTTTGAGTCCAAATGGCATTCGCACGAATTCATAATGACCGTTCTCAACTGTGAAAGCAGTTTTTTGAATATCTGCGGGATTAATTTCAATTTGGTGGAAACCAGAAGCCAAGTCTAAGGTTGTGAAATATTGGCATTTGCCAAGTTGGTCTAAAAGATCGGAAATGTTGGGCAGAGGATATTTGTCACCAATTGTAACCTCGTTGAGTTTGCGGTAGTCGACTACGACGCGCCATTTCTGTTTACCAGAAGCGTCCAGTTTTTTGGGAACTACCCAGACAGGAGAGGACCAAGGTGAGATTGAGGGTTGAATAATACCTTGACTTAACATTTTCGATACTTGGGACTTAACTTCTTCTTTATGGACTTGAGGATATCGATACGATTTAGTGAATATCGGTCGGGAATTTTCGGTGTCAATAGAATGCTTAATTTCGTTAGTAAAAGTTAAATTGTCTCCTTCCAAATAGAATATATCTTGAAAGTCTAAACAAAGCTGCGTTACTATTTCGGCCTCTTCTTCGTTTAGATGATCCAAGCGCAATTCGTTCCTAATTTCGAAGGATCTGTCTGTCTGTGGATGTTTGTCGGAATTTTGAGTATTTAAATTAAAAATTGATTTGAATTTTTGTACTGGTTCTAGTTTAAGGTTAGAGAAATTTATAGTTTTCGGTATTGCGTTAGCGTTCACGATCGAAGTTAAAAATTCTCCGTTGCTGTCGATTTTTACGAGAGCATTTGGTAGGCGTACTTTTTCAATTTCTTGGGCTAACAGTATAGCCTCGGTATTTTGCAGATTACATTTTAATTTACAGATTTTTTCCATGCGAGGTTCGATAGAAATTAAATTTTTGATTTTGGTTTTTGATGTTAGAGTTACCAGTTGGTTGTACAGGTAAATTTACTGTAGTTTCTTCCGTGACTTTAAATAGTGGTACGGTTTTAAAATTTGTGACTAGTTGTTTATTTTTGAAATCTACTCGGCATTCGTAATGTTCTAAAAAGTCTGCGCCTAGTAGTCCATCAAAATCTATATCTAGGTTATAGATATAAACCTTGTGTGACTCATCTGAAAAGGGGATGAGAACAGATTCGTTGATATAAATTTTTTGATCAGTAATACCCTGTATAATTACATTTTCAGGGGATCTACGTCTATAATTTTCAGCTGTTTTAGGTTTAAAAATTGAAATTCCTGCACCTGTGTCAATCAAAATTTTAAATTTGCCGGTTGCGTCTTTGATGTAATAAAGATTTTTTGAATTTACGGTTAATAGGGTGTGAGAAAGCGTATTTACATGAACGTCTGTTCTGGGAAGTTCAGCATTGGATCGAAACTGTCGTTGAGATTCATTGTTTGTATTTGGTTTGATATTTGGTCGAATTGGTCTATTTGTTGTGTTGGAGTATCCGTGGGGTACTCCGGATCTAAGCGAAAATCCTGAGGATTAGCAGTATAATCCTCCTGTAGTGTTTGAGAATTAGCAGTATAATTCTCGTACTGCTCATAATATTGAGAATTAGCCGTATAATTATCTGAAAAGTTTTGAGCGTTGCCTGAATCGTAATTTTCATAACTATCACTTACGTTTTGATAATCGGGTGAGTAGTCATTATATTGATTATAGTTACATTGATTATCATAATTGTCATAGGGTTCGTAATTCAAATGATGAGCTTTTTGCTGGTTAAAGCGATTAAAATTTGGGTTAGGTTGGATAGCTGATGGTCGCTGTTGCATAAAATTAGGGTTCGGCCTTATGGCTGAGGGTCTGTTTTGCTGTGATTGATTTGGCTGATTATTTTGAGGGAATGTCCTCTGACTAAATTGATTATTACTCGGTTGTGCGAAGTTTTGATGAGAAAAATTTTGTGAGTTTGGGTTTCCTTGGAAACTTGGTCTCTGGAAGTTTTGAGACTGTTGCCTTGTGCGGCATTCGCTTATTACATGTCCATTCCGTTTACAGAAGGAACAAAACTTTTGTTGCAAATTGGGACCTTGTGGTCGCTTTTGTTGAATTACTGGATTTTTGACTGGACTATTTTTTGGGAATTTTTGCTGTTCAAAATAAGAGAGTTGTAGCTCTCTACGAATTCTAATAATCGCGTTCATTATAGAAGGAGGGTTACTGGCACGTATTATTCTGCCTAGATTTGGTTCTAGACCCGTTAACAAATTATTTAATGTCATAGTTTCAATCAGGTTTGTTTGCGCGGTTCTTTGCTCCGAAGTTAAATTTTGTTTTTGCACTGCAGCGTGCATTTTCGCATTGTGCGTTTGTAAACGCGAAACAAATGTTAAGGCGGATTCACTAGGTAATTGGTGAATTCGTTGTAGGTCCTGAATTAGGGACGTTAAATCTCGGGAGTCTCCGAAGTGAGTTTCTAGTAGTGCCTTTATTTCTGGCCATGTGCTAGGGTTGCGTGAATTTATAAGTTCGGCGGCTCTGCCTTTTAATTTATTTTTGATGTGCATGGTTAATAGAATTTTTTGGCCATGAATTGCCATACTTTGTGCACAGGAACACGAGTTTAGGAATGTCTGTAAATTTATGGCGTTGCCATCGAATTCTGGTATTAGTGAAAAAATTTCAGAGAGCTTGTAAGGCTCAATTTGTTGTGGTTGTTGTTGTTGTTGTTCGGCTGGTGCCGGTGGCACTGGTTGAACAGTCTCTGGTTGAGCTCTATCAGGCATTTTGCTTTTTTATTTAGAGATTTTTGGACTAAAATTGGTTACGTATCAGCAGTATGATACGGAAATTAAATTAAAATTAGCTTGTTTTGTTACGTCGTAAATGAATTGTGTATTAACTGTATAATACACAGTCGTTTCGTGAATACGAAAATATATAACTTAAAATTAGAATTGTTGCGTTGTAGCTTGTAAAGGATTTGTTTGATAACAGAATTGGCTTTGTTTGCCGAGTGTATTAGCGGTATAATACACGTAAATAATTGTGAGAAATAATAATTGTAAAAATGAAAAATAAAATAACGAGATGATTCTTAAAAATGACTTACATTAATTTCATCTCCATGAGTAGGTTCTTCGTCCGTCAAGGGATTGGGATCCGCCACCACCAGTGAGGAAGGTCTCCTTGTTCTAATAGATGTACACGCACTAGTTAGGCACCTTTTGCAGATGTTCCCCTTGTTCTCTTACGCTTCACTACCAGTTAGGCTTCTTGTTCTGATGATGTTTACGGATCCTACCGACTGCGCCAATGTTAGATCACGGTTCACATGAATGACTTTTTAAAAACTTTTATTTAGTTACATGGAGCCAACGTTGGCTCTTGGAGAAGGAATATAATAATAAAATTAGAAGTGTTGCATTCTAACTGAGTTTAATAACTGATTCAACAAAGCGTGTTTAGTCATATTTATAACGTACAGAACCTGAGTAAGCAAAATATATAACAAAGGAATTGCAGTTCTGCAGTCTGCACAAGTTATGAGAAACAAAGGTGTAATATGATATCTTGAAGATAAGCAATTAATAAGAGAAGCTGTTATCGTGAAATACGATATACCTGTGAAGGTTTATTATGGCTAAGTCGCAATAAGATAGCGTGTAATATTATATAACATATATATATATATATATATATATATATATATATATATATATATATATATATATATCAGTAAGTAATAAAATGGCGATGGCTTTCAATAGGGGACTTAGATCTTCCGCATCCGATATTAGGACAAGAACATTTTTTTCATTTTGCGCTGAATTTTATCAGATTTTTTTCTTAGAGCTACTTTTAATACAAAACGCAATCGACCAAAACAATCTATGATCTTCTGCATATTTTCCTAAAAAAAATTTCGTGTTCCCCACCGAGTTACAATGCTCAAACATAGGGAATTTCTTGGCCACCAAAATAAATCGTTTAAGTAAAAAAATCAAGTCCCTATGTAGACCACGTGACGACGGTACTACTAGTATTTTTGGCGTACCCGGAAACTCCATAAATCAACTTATATAATATTGTTCTCATCAGTAGTATATAAATTCGTAACACTACGAACAACAATAATTAAGCTTCCATTACCATAATATAGTCAATGGTCGATGTATTTTGGCTACAAAACATTTACATTATAACACGTGGCCTAAGTGTGCATTTAAATTTATTGCATTATTTTAATGAGGTATTTTAAGAATAATAATTTCGTATGAGAAATTCGTAGAATATCTAGAAATTCCTTAGAATATAAATGTCAGAACGCTAATTTGTTAAATAACAAGACAAAATAAGAATATCTAGAGCATTTTTTCGGTCATATGTCATATCTGACAACTTTCTTGTACTATGATACACTTGTAGTCCCATTCAAAGACCAATATAGTGGGCGGCCAACTCTGAGTCCCGGAATCGGAAGCAAAATGGCGTACGGCCCATTTTTAAAATTGATGTTTTTCTTTTCTGATAACTCTGTTTCACTTAAAAAAAAGTACTGTGGCCAACAATGCTGATGTTATGTTATAATAATAATAGTAATAAGTCGTCTATATTAGAGAAAATAAATACTTTCCTTAATCTAAAAGGCGAAGTTTAGCCCAACAGCTATTCTTACATCTTTAAAAACCTTTAAAATGTAATAGAAAAGTGCTTGTATTAATAGTCCAATAAATAAGCCGAAAAATGTGGAAAAGTAGTGGACCAGCACAGATTTGAAAAATCCGTTTTTTCACGTGTTCCCTAGACCTCCATTCATCAGCACTGACCACTTCAAACCGTTAAGGGGTTTGAAGTGCCCCAAAAAGTAGCTGTCAGAATAATTTATAAAATTAATATTTCGCCTCGGAAATGGGCTCTAGGAGGTTTTTTGGGTCGCTGATCACGAATCCGAGGTCCAAATTGAGGAACTCCATACTCCAGTATGAAATTCGTGCCATTTTTTTAATGAAAATTCCACTTTTTCTGGCGGAAATTTAAATATGAATATTGTGCTGCGGAAGTATCCTCTAGGGTCGCTGCTCATGATTTTGAAGCCCAAATTCAAGAATTCCATATTCTGTACTGAAATTCGTGATATTTTTCGTGTCGAATTTCACTTTGAAGAAAAAAATTATGTATGAATATTACGAGTATTTCAAAATAGGTAATTTTTCAAGTCAATTTTACTTTGAAAAAAAAAGTTATCTATGAATATTACGAGCATTTCTAATTAATATACATATATGGCAATTTTATAAACACTGCAGGAATGCATGCAAATTTTTTCTTCTTTCAAGTGAGGTAAGTGATTAAAAGATAACAATTTTTATAAAAATATAACATTTATTGTGTTGGTACAAAAGCTGGTATTCTGTGCGATAAAATAGTTATTAATTAATTATTTTTTTATATAATTTACACCATTTACATCCAGGGGCGGCTTTAGAAACTTTCAAAGGGGGGCCATTTATTTTTATTAAAGGCATTATTATTTTTTTATTAGAGGCATTATTATTTTTTTTAGCCAGTCGCCCTTCTTCCTGTCTCCGACGCCAGACCAGTTATTAATATTATTATTATTATTAGTATTATTTTTTTTTTTTTGTGAATTCAGTCGCCCTTCTCTCTGTCTCCGATGCTAGAGAGGGTACACTGGTAATACCAGAGACCACTCCCTACCCCATAGAGTCAGTGATCACTGCTTCAGCGAATCGTGTGCTCTGAGCAGGCGTAACGAGATAAGGATAACGGCCTTCTGCATTCTCCCAGCTAAGATTTCTGCCGAGTTTCGGCATGCCGGTATCGTCTTCAATTCAGCAAGCAGTGTATGCCTCACCCCACCGAAGGATCCTATAATTACTACCACTAGTTAACGGTGTGGTCTGGATAGAGTCTGCGGAGTTCGAAGAGAAGATCTGGATATTTAGTCCGTTTTTCCTCATATTTCGAAACAATGTTTGTTTCCGTTTATTATTATTATTATTATTTAAATTACTGTCCAACAGACATAAGCCCAGTTACAGGAACAGGACAGGAGTGACAGGACAGGACATTTATATCTAAATTCGGCGTGTGTGTAGATATGCTAGATACTGTACAAAAATAAACGTATGGAAAATAAAATATATTGTAAATCAGTAAACCCATTTGTTCTAAATTGCTACCAATAGTAAATAGGTATTCTCATATTTTTTCTGATTTTTTTTGTTTCAAAAAATTTTAAAAATGCCACTTAGGGGGAGCATGGCCCCATGGCCTCCCCCCCCCCCCTAAAGCCGCCCATGTTTACATCAATCATAATTTGAATCATATTCGAGAACTGGTAATTCAGGATTTGTTGGTTCTTCTTCAGTGTGTCTTTCATCTTCCTGTTCATCCGTTATTTCAGCCGGACAAATCGATTCATTTTCGTGGAAAAACGTTAATATTTAAATATTTTCTGAAAAAATGGAATTTTCTATGGCACGTATTCCAGTCTGGCATATGGAATTCTTAAAAAAACCTCATAGAGTACATTTTCATGGAAAAACATTAATATTTAATTTTTTCTGAAAAAATGGAATTTTCCATGGCACGTGCTCCAGTCTGGAATATAGAATTGCTCAATTTAGACCTTGGAATCGTGATCAACGACCCAAAAAACCGCCTAGAGCACACTTCAGCAGCTCAATTTTCATATTTAAATTTCCGCACAAAATAGTGGAATTTTCATCAATAAAAGCATTATTATTATTATTATTATTATTATTATTATTTATTATAAAATGGCACGAATTTCATATTGGAATATCGAATTCCTCAATTTGGACCTCGGATTCCTGATCAGCGACCCAAGAAACCTCCTAGAACTCATTTCCGAGGCGAAATATTAATTTAATAATTTTTTTTGACTACTTTTTGGGGCACTTCAAAGCCCCCTAACTTTCTCATTTTCGGAGGTAATGCAGGGGTCAATGCTGATGAATGTTCTTGGGGGTCCAGGGAACACGTGAAAAAAGGAATTTTTCAAATCGATGCTTTTCCACCACTTTTCCACATTTTACACTCTTTTCCGGCTTATTTACTGGATTATAAGTAGATACTTATGTAATACTAATAGAAATTATTCAAATAACAGTAACAATAACAACGATAATAAAAAAGTGACTAATAAATAACAAAGTTGCAGAGTTACACAGCATAAAATAAATTCTGCATATAACCAAATTAAAAATGTATACGTATATACATAAGTATGCACCTCGACGCGCGGCATACCTATACTTCTATTGCCAAGACTTCATGCTTCTAGTGTAAGTATTTTTCATCATACATTAAACACCAATTATCAATAAACAAAGAGTGTAATACATGTATACCGAGTAAGTATGAGTCAATGGCTTTCTGAGGTTAGAACTCCGAAAAGTAATAAAACAATGAAATCAGACAATACCATAAATAATTGCGATTAAAGATGTACGCTCGCGAAGGATGCTTTCAGTTTCCTGCAAGAATAAAATGCACAGAGAGAGCAAATCGAGCGTATCATAGGACCAGAGCGAGGCGTCCGCAGGAAAATACACACACTGAAGCAACGCCGCCTGCGACGTATAACCTTGTAAAGTTGATATGCTGCTCGCGGACGTGCACTGTGGGCTTACGTAATAGTTCTATGCGAATGCGTCCCCCTCACCTCACTTGGCCCCCTCCAATTTGGCAACTTGCGCCAAGTTCACCGAACATTTTTTCCTGGTTGCCAGAAATAGATAGGCTGCAAAAATCGCGATTGCATTTATTACTCCATTATATTGTGCGTGTTTTTTTTAATCAGTTTGGTAATAAGGAGTTTCTGCGGACTGTATTAACCCTGTTATAATGCCCTGTTGGTGCCCCAAGGGTTGTGGAACTCTATAAAATTGTGCGTGTTAAAAAATAGTTTGTGCTATAATGGAAATGCGAGGTAGGTGCCAAAGAGAATAATACTGCTCCGTTTATTATTCTTGTTCATGTAAATCGTAGTGATTTTTTAATAGTTTATTGAAAATAGTTTTTTGTTTTTATAGCGCGAAACACATCGAATAACATTAATTTGTATTGTAAAATATGCATTATTTTATTATAATGTGTAAATTTTTAGTAATTTAAAATAATTTTTAGTTCCTGTTCTTGCATTCAATAATTATTGCATTTTAATTTATTTTTAGGCGCTACTAAGAAAAATTTCCAGACTATGCATTTTATCTTTTTGGATATTTTGCATTAAGAAAAATAACGCCATAAAACATATCTTATTTAAAACGCTATTATTAGATTAAGAATAATTTTAAGAAGGCAATGACACCAGTCTTAGATAAAAAATAAGTACGCAGTTCTTTGATAAGCTGGAATAATTTTTTATAAACAAATGTCGTTATGCAAACTTCAGTTAAAATGATAGTCATTAATTGAAACGATGAAGTACAGCATTTCTGAGCAATTAAAAAACGTGTTGATGCACTCGTAAAATTATTTAAGATGACTATCTTATTTTTCCATTATTTCGTATTCGCAGAAATACTTTTTTATCGCGTATCTAGAATATGTTTCAACGAGTGCAATAAAAACAATAATATGTCATATTTTACATTTATTTTTATTTTTGCAATACAGGGTGTTTTCTGCTCGTGAGTTCAATGACACGTACGTCGTTGTTTATAAAATTAGATTCGCAAACGTTGGGTGCTTTGTCTAGACGTAGAAACAGTATCTGTTCTAGAAATCGCCGATTTTTTTAGAAGCATTAGATGCGTGTATATTTATGACACGACGACTGATACAATCGATCAAATCAAATATATTAATCAAGAATCGCTAAACAGCTTTCTAACTTTGATAAGGAATTTCTCGAGCAATTTCACTGCTTCTTTTTCGAATGTTTAAAAGTGAATTTTGCAGTTAATTCGTTATGAATGACAACCGGTTTTGAATACACAGTTGTAAGGAACACTTTTAATTTGTTTATTTAATATATTGAGCGTTTACTTGCTTTTGTTGTTATAAATTCGTGATAAGTGTTAATTTTTGGGCCTCAGAGGTACGAGGTGAATATATTTTATCATTATTTGTAAAATACTATTGTTTTAATGTATTTTTTTTCTTTGATATTCTTGATTTGAAAATATTATATGTGGGTTAAACTTCTATGCTAGTGTTCTTAGATTAGGTCAATGTATATAAGACGCGTAAAAGAATGAATGCATTTTTTTTCTAATTAATAGTTTTCGAGGCAAACTAGCCATGCTTTTAACCTTTACATAATTAAATCCGAATTTTTTATATTTATTATAAAATTTTCGGTTGTTCTCGTTAATTTTACCATCTTGTAGAAATATTCGTAGATTATTCACATTTTTATTAATAACACTCAAAGTAATTAATATACAAGATGTCGCGTAATATAGTGCAAAAAATTTAACACTTGATTCAGGAATCGACATACCAGGGTGTGTTCGTATTTTTTCAAAATAAACCTACACCCCCACAGAAGGGTGTGATGAAAAATGTTTTTAATTTTTATATCGAATTATTTTAAAAGGAAGAAAACAAATTTGGCACATCTCGGTACTAATCCTGTCAAATTGAAATTTGGCACCTGCCTACTCTGTGTTTTAGACTAATTTTTAATCATGTTAATTAGCTTAATTACCTAGTAGTGGAGTCAAACTAGGATTTTAATGTGAATTGTCTGGTCAGGGCAGTTTTTCGGTTTTAACGTGTTCGGGGGATCAACTTATGTTCACAGCTGAGTTTTGTAGTTTCTGCGAGGTCGGCGTATTGTTTATTTAAACAATTTAATATTTTAGGTCGTGTTTTCCATCGGTTTTCTTTGAATATCTCGAAGTCTATAAGTCCTATGGAAAACAACAAAAAGAAGGATTGTTTTGAGCTGTACAATAAAAGTACATAAGCTATAATTCATTCCAATTATTATTTTAAAAAAATTGAACATTGCAAAATTATGCGTTTTTAAACAAATCACTGTTCTTTCAAAAATAATGGATAATATTCAGTGAAATTTTGGAAAAATATAGCTCTTATTAGGTACAATTATCATTTAAAATTTCAAATCAAAATGATTACTGAAACTGCTCAAATATGCAATTGTTGCTAAAACTTTGCACCCTTGTGAAATCCTGCCATCAAGACCAAGAAATGTGTACGATGGCTCAAATTGTAGCATTCTCTAAGTACTTTAAGATCACGGAGAAAAACATTTTTTTTTTTCAAAATTTGAACCAGTTTTATTGCAGTTGTTTTTAGTTTTCGAAATTTTAGTTACAAACAAATTCAAGTAACTCTCTGTTTTTTTTTATGAAATCTAAAACGATAAACGAGTTATGAAAGTAGATTAAAAAAGCCAACTTTTGAAAAAAAAAATAATGCTCTACTTGCATTTGGAGCTGAGATACATTAGTTTTTACGTTTAGGTAACTTATAGATACACAAATCGATATTTTTTCTTGAAATTTGGGCTGGTTATTCTGTTAAGTCAATTTATTTGAAATTAAAGATAATCCCGCGCTGGGGTTGTGAGCGCATGTGCGCGAGTTGAAAGGAGAGAGGACATCAATCCAGTTAGTAGAACAATGGTTGAGCGTCGAAGCATACTGTAAAATTTATGTTATAAACTGTAAAGAATAAGTAAACTAATTTTGTGTGTGAATGTATTACAAGGAAATAAAGGGAAATTATCAGAAGCAGCGAATATTAATTACAGTCCACATTTACCCTCTGCAGAAGGAACAACAAAATTACATCTAACATATTCTCCAATGCTTATTATTTTGTTTATGCTATTTGAAGATAATCCAAAGCTACAATTGTTAAAATAGCATCGAATAAAGCGGCTTTGAGAACATAATGCACATTTTCAATTTTTTTTGTAACTTAATTTTGGTCACGAAACTGGTAAACCAACCTAACTTGAATAACTACTCTTATGTTTATGTATATAGCTTTGTGATAATACTGATACAATAAAAAATATATTTCGCGAGCAGGATTTGAGCCCGAGACGTCACGCATCCTAAATAAAAGATGGTAGTCGCCTTACCCACTGGGCTATCTAGCGTCTATAAGTCCTGTTAGTAAAAACATAATATAACATTTAGACATATTTGGTGATTTTCGGATCTCTAACAAAATCGCTAAAGACCCCACTTTCGGGCCTCTAAACAGTATCTTTTAAGAATTGTAGCTTTCGATTATTTTCAAGTAGCAGAGACAAAATAATAAACATTGGAAAGTTACCAGTCCAAATTTCAATAAGAAATATCGATTTGTTTATTTGTAAGTGACCTAAGCGTGAAAACTAACGTATCTCTCAGCTCCAAATGCAATTAGAGCATTATTTTTTTTTTTTGAAGTTGGATTTCTTAATCTACTTTCATTACTCCTTTACCGTTTTTGATTTCATAAAAAACCAGACAGTTAGTTGAATTTGTTTATAACTGCAATAAAAAGGGTTTAAATTTTGAAACACTTCGATTTGAAATTTTAAGTGGTGATTGTACTTTATAAGAGCTAAATTTCTCCAAAATTTCATTGAATATTATCAATTATTTTTTAAAGAACAGTGATTTGTTTAGAAACGCATAATTTTGCAATATTCAATTTTTTTTAAATAATAATAACAACTGGAATAAATTATAGTTTATGCACTTTTATTGTACAGCTAGCTCATAACGAACATTTTCCTTCTTTTTATTGTTTTCCATAGGACTTATAGATTTCGAGATATTCAAAGAAACCCGATGGAAAATACGGTCTAAAAAATTAAATTGTTTTAATAAACAATACGCCGACCTTGCAGAAACTGCAAAACTGAACTGCGAACTTTAGTTGATCCCCTGAACACGTTAAAACAAAAAAACTACCCTGACCAGACAATTCACATTGCGAATTTTTTAGTTCTAATTTGACTCCACTACTAAGTACCAGTAATTTAGTTCATCTAATATATAAAAATCTCATGTCACAGTGTTTGTTATCGAACTCCTCCGAAATGGCTTGACCGATTTTTATGAAATTTTTGGTGTATATTTGGTAGGTCTGAGAATAGGTCGTAGGCTATTTATTTATACCCCTAGGTGATAAGGGTGGCCCTATCCAGAAATTTTATTTTTATTTTTTGGACAAAAATTTATAATTTATATGGCAAAACAACGTTTGCTGGGTCAGCTAGTAGTAAAACAGTAGTCAATCTGTCATTTGATCTGTGAATAATTCCTACATGGAATTTTTGTTTACATAGTGTAAGGAGAGTTGCCGCAATCATTAATTAATGTTGAAAAAATTTTATCTGAGTTTTTCGAATTTTCACCGATGCGCCAACGCAAACATTTTTCCCCATTGTTAAAACTTTACACCCTCCTAAAAATGTGAAAATATATGCGTCACTGCAGATTTTTGCAATTATCTCTGTCCCCATTGCTCTTATATAAGTAAGTAGCTATTATCAATTTTGAAGAATATAAAATTTTCTAAAACTTTTGTCAGAATAATTTTCTTCCTCTAGGTACAAATTGCTTACAAATTTGCTTGAAAATTTAATTATTTATCAAATTTCGAGCTGCTGTAATTTTAAAACAGTTCATCATGGAAGAAAATTGTATAAACAGTAGTTTTGGGAAATTTTGTAATATACAATATTGATCATAACTAATTGCTATATTGGATAAACGGGGACACAGATAATTGCAAACATATGCAGCGATGCACAAATTTTCACCATTCGGCTGTAAATTGAGAAAAGTAATTTAAATAAAAGTTGTAACTTTTTTTATTTTCTACAATATTGGTACAAGATAATTGGGAAAAACCTATTTTGACAGTCATTTTTCACGGAGGCCGTAGCAGCAGCGATATTTTTGTGGAAAACATTAACTAATGATTGTGGCGACCAATATTATACAAACATTTAGTGGAATTTTTTTTTCTTGGAAAAAATTTGCAGGCAAAGGGATATTTCAAGAAATTTAAGAGGAGGTGAGGGGTGTTAATATCACCCATTTGTAAACGCGCTAGTTGGATAAAAAAATTTTATTAAATGCCCTTTATTAGTAAAAGATATGTACTAAATTTGTTCTTTTTGCGTTTACAATATTTTGAGATAAAAATTAAAAACCTTTTTTGGCACGCCCTTTACAGGGAACGTATCGAGAAGGAAGGCTTATTTTGATGAATTGTATATGAACAATCGGCAGTTCAATTTATGCACTTTATTATGGGACACCCTGTATACATTTAAACGTTCAGATACAATTGAAGTGAGATATTTTTGTTGAATATACTAACCCCAGTCGTGGTGCCTTATTCAAAGACATTTTCAATTTTATGTAGAATATTTAGAAATTTTCTTTAATAAAAAATGTTCGTTTATCCGTTACTGACTATTTTATTCATCCATAGACGTCTCCACAACTCCATCAGAGGCAAACGTTAGAAATGAAAAATTATTTTTTTAAGAAATGTGTCAGAATTTTTTTAAATACAAAAACAATTTCATACCGTCATCGACAAAGCAAAATAATTATCGGCATAGGAACTAGCAACTCAAATCCTGCTGCGCTGAGCAGTACTAACCGCCAACCAATCGCCGCTGGCAAATATTCAGGTTTATACAGTGTCAGTAGTCGCTCTCACACAAAAGTCAAGGCAGGGCGCATTTTTAGCTCATTGACTTTAGTCCGTGGCATGTAGTCACCGAATATGTTCTATTATGACGAATATCTTTATATTTTGTGATTTGTGTTGCTCAGCGCTGTTCAATAGAGCAGTGCTGGCCATGTTAGTACCTTACAACAAACTGTCATGTTTGACGTGCTAAGAAGTCGTTTTGATAAAGGAAATAGAACGAATTTTTCTGAAACGTTAACAGCTATCAATTTAATTTTACTTCCACATCCAGTGGATGTATAGTAACGACAAAATTTTTTTTGACAATTTTCATTATTCAAATAGGCTTAGAATGTCATGAAATGTCGAGATTTTAAGTTTGAGCAAAAAAAAAATTATGTTTGTCGGTCTGCCTGTCTGTAACTTTTTTTGTGCGCACGATTACTCTGGAGCCGTTTAAGATATTGACTTGAAATTTGGTACACGTATGTATTTTAACGTGATCTGGAACTATATTATATTTTCATCTTATTTCGTTGAAGAGTTGGGGGGCGAATTGGGGTAAATGGGGATAAATAGAAAAATTAAGCAGGTAAGAGTCCATAAAATTGGTATTTAGTATATACAAGAAAAGCTATAAGGTCTCAAAAAATTTTTTGGCATTAGCCACCCCCATTACAACCCCACCCCTTTATTAAAGGGGGTGAAACAAATTGTGATTTAGTGTGTGTACAAGAACCAAAGACCTCACAATATTTTTTTACTTCATCCACCCCCACTACCACCCTCCTATCACCACCCCCACCCCAATACCGATGTAAGATATCGTTTTATGGGTTCTTGGGGTAGACGATTTCAAATATTATATTATTAAAGTTTCATAAACAATTATTTCCACATGCAGAATTTCTTCGTTGTGAGAGACTTGGGTGGAAAATCTGGATGTTGAAGTAGTTATTCCTTGGGCAGCGGTTTTTAATTATAGAATTATCGTTTAGTATTAAAAACCAGCCTCTGTGTGATCCATTTAGCGTAGAGTTAACTTTCATCAAAATGTTTTAAATATTTTTACAGAAAGTGGCAACATATCCAATAAACATCAAAAGATATCTTCACATCCTTCGTGCTGATGACATAATATATATTTTTTTTAATTGCGGGCAGGCATTTTGCATGGCCTCCGAGCCCTTCTTTCCCTGTAAAACTGACAGTGCTGCATGTTGAGCTGCATGGTTTGAGTCTTGTGCATATTTATTAATTCCCGATTTAGGTACTTCATAGTTTTGCTTAGTAACGTTTTTTTTTTTTCAAATATTAATAAAACACTTCTCTATATTCTATTTGAGTATTAAAAAACTGGAACATGTAGAGGCCACAGAGCAATTAAGTAAGGTTCCTACTATAAAGACATAAGAGAGTGGAGGATATAATAGGGATTTTATTTAATTGTATCAGGCCATTGTGGGTTTGCGGACACGACCAGGAGGGGAGTCGACTGGGATAAATGTCCTGGCATATCCATCAAGAACCTGGACAGAAAATACATAAACTATAAAAGTGCTAGCTTAACTGAAATTAGCTAACTTCTCTACCGGGGTCGAAATTTCACGTGATTTCGTTGTAATTCGAGTGTTTACGAATTTTCGAAAATGGTGAAATATAGTAAAGTCTGTTCGCTGATAGAGTCCCGGTGTGACGTCACGAACGTCTGAACTAAGATGCCGTAGGCTGGTTCGTGTTTTCGAATGCACAATGGCGTCGCTTTGTTTTATATTTTGCTTGATGTATTTAATTAGATTTATTTAAGGGGGATTGAATTATAAGCATATATAATAATACATCTATTGTAAATTTATAGTAATTTAAGTTAAGTAAATAAATTTTGATATTGAATTGTTTTGGTTTCAAGTAAAAAATATGATAGAGCAAATATACAATATAAATACACTTAAATAGTTGTAGCTAAATATTTTTTATTCATTAATATAATTTTTTCAAATAAGACGACTCAAATAAGTATATATTACGTAATCTTAAAATAAAAATATATACTTAATACTAATTATGCCGAACACTATATAAAACAAATATGGCAGTAAAATACAAATATCTAGTGTAAGATAAATAAATAAATTTAGTTTTCTTCGTCAATGTCTAATTCTTCCGAGTCCTTACCGTCCTTTCACTAACACTTATAATGAGTGCATAACTTCTTCAGTATGGACCTCTCGATCATATCGTCCCCCTTATCACGTATAGGCGTAACTAACAAAAAATGCAAAATTGAGTTACGCCGATTCTAGGCTTTTCTTGAGTGCACTTTTCATCTCACGAAGTTGCGCAACTATATATCTTATAGTTTCGTCACAAACAATGCATTGAGGGCGTATTTTCCAAAATCTCTACATGATTTCTCACGTAAAGGCGTAAAACAGATATACGCCTGTTCATGTGATAAAATATTGGCTGGCACGGATAAACTGCTGGCTTAACTTACAGTATAAGCTACATGCAAAATTTATGGAACAAACTGCTAAACTGCTTTGAAATCAACGAAGAACAACGGCATAAAATTTTTGATGTTTTCAATAACATTGGTGACTTAACATCTAGAGGGTATTTTTGACGCGGCATTTAGAGGTTAATGGAACAAAAAGAACTACTACCAATAAACATAAATCTCATAGGCAGCATACTATAATATCAAGCTGACAGTGGATAATGAGGATGTTGTGTGTTAGAAACTATTTTTGGATACTTTAGGAATCATAGAAAAGATGTATCTAAAATAAATGATTTAGGTGTTTTATTAGAAAAAGACCAAAGAGGTGGCAGACAAATAAGTGTGAAATCAAAGAAAAGGAGAGAAATCTGAATAATGCAATAGAACAACACATAAACAGATATCCCAAAGTTGAATCGCACTATTGCCATGCTAAGACATCGAGGATGTATCTTTATCCAGATCTTCCTTTAAGAAAGATGTACTCCATGTACTTCGCAGATTTAGAAAGTCAAGGAAGAACTAATAAAAAGGCAAGTTATTCTTTGTATAGGAGATTTTTTAAGCGAAAAAACTTATCTTTGTGTAATTTATCGAACAGGAGGAGACGAAAACGTAAAAAATAGTTTAGAAAACAAGTACAATGCTCATATTGCAGAAAAAACCGCTGTCAGGAAAATTAAATCTGAATGTAAAGAGAAAGCCCAAAAATATAAAAGTAAATTATGTGGCGTAGTTGATTTGCAGCAAGTTATATATCTGCCTATTTCAAAGTAAAACGCAATTTTTTGTAAAAGCCGATTGTAAAATTTCAACTTGACAATTTTGGCCAAAATAATACTGTTATCCTTGCAATGTTGCTGTATTCTTTGAGTAAATTCTCATCGTTGGAAGAAATATCTTTACAATATTTCGAAACTATACTTAGGCAGAATGAGGGTATTTCTGCTCATAGTGCCATTTCCAATGTAATTTCTTCCGCAGGAAACAACTATATTCCTGCCCAGCTTCTCCGTATAATTAGATTAGCACGGCGGAAACAACCCTATAGAGTTATACCAATGAATTACGATGATTTTTAAAGATTTCAAGTCTTTTTCAAAGCAACTTAGAAATGAGAAACTGATCGAGGCAATAATGTGTTGTGGCCGAATACCATGGAAGTAATAGTGACCAAGAATTCTCCAAATAAATTGTTTGTCAAAAAAAGCCATCTTGATAAAGAATACGACTCCATTAGTCTGAAACGTTTAGAGAGTAGCGTATACAATACGCAACTTCATGCTTTAAATAATGATCCCCCAAAAATACCTACGACTGCCAGAGTGGAAAGAATTTTTTAGATCTTTACCTCATGACCAACAGTGAATTCATCGTGATTCTTTTCTTTGCAAACATTACATTCAGCATGTTATTTTTTTACTTACAGCATTGTAAAACTTTGTTTCTTTTTTGTTAGAACAATAAAATACTTTAGTTATGCATTGCTTTTAATGGAATAACTGAAAAGTAAAGTATCACCTTATACACTAGTTGCGTAAATTGCTATTAAATAAAAAATTACACGCACTTTCGCCATTTTTTAATGGTTATTTATCGTTTCTATCATATACGTATCTTACATAACGAAATAAATATATTTTCACGTAAAGGCGTATCTGCGAATTTCGTCCTTTAAAAAAAAAGTATGATGAAGTATATTAACTATTATTAAATGAGCGTAAAGTACATATTCTTTGGGTTTTAACTCTAAGATATCATTTTAAAATACTGCGAAATAGAAATGATAGGGGCATTTCAATGTCACACATTTTTGTTTTTGCTCTCTCCTGTAAGATATGCAAAATTCAGATACGCCCAAACGTGATAAAGGGGACTAAAATCAATTTATTTATGTGAATTACACACTTGGACCAAATTGAGCTCGACATTTGAGATAAAGCCTCATTCCACATAGCAAAAACGGTTTCGTCACTTTCCCGATATGTTTGTCGTAATACTCCTTACAAATTCCCCAAACAAGTTCTATTGGGTTGAACTGACAGTGATATGGTGAAAGCCGCAGTTCTTCATATCCATGCTCTTTAATTAACTTGTCGACAACATAGTGTTGCTCTGTTCTGTTAGTTCCAGCTATTTGGAGCAATTCGTCTTTAAATGCGGTATCACTGAAATTTATGTTTTTGTTCTTTAACCATGTTTGTATTTTTTCTTTCGTCCAAGATCGGGTTGATTGTTTTTCTTCAACCCGAGAGTGGTACTTAGCATTATCTAAAACAATAATGCTTGGATTTTGCAACCCTGGCAAAAGTCTCTCTATCAGCCACGTTTCATAATTTTCAGATAACATTTTTTATTTCATATTTTACAGCATGGTTTAACTCTGTTTTGGACTTTTTACGATTTCGTTTAACCGAAGCTTGTGGTTCCACATTTTCTTTGTCGTTTTTACCTATTTTTCTTACAGTCTTTTCATCGATTTTTAGAGCCCCACCCTTTCGCCTTTGAACAGGTTTTATTGACAATAACGCTCCACCATCTTCAGTTTTCTTTTGAAAATATTTCAACAAATACAAAATTAACTGCTGTGATTGCGGATTTAAAAATTCACCAGGACGCATGTTTACTATTTTAACAATAGAACAAGAGTAAAATTAGTGCCTAAGAGGGCACTAATTGGAATAAGTGTACTATACCTGTTATACCCGACTTCTGAGACAATCGACCCGCCTCTGGAATCGCCAGTCGCATTCGACACGCGTTACGCAAATTGGTTTGCTGTCGAACAATAGAAATGCCGCACGTCGGTCGTAACTTGACCACAAAAATTAAAACTTACGTTACAGATTAGTTACAAACAATATTTCAATAAAAACAAGGAAGGATGGGGCTCCGGACGATGTTCCTTACACTATACAACCGGGATTCTATCAGCGAACAGGCTTTATTCACTTACCTCTGCTGCTTTTCGAAAAATCAAGGAATGAATAGTGAATAATAAATCCTCACTTCAACCTAACAAGGAAATCAAGGAATAATAAAGAAACCCTCACTTAAACTTGAAAGTTTACAAGGGCACAATAACACAGCTCCACAAAAAAAAGTGTTGTGTTCACCAGACTAGACCAACATATCTGTACGTTTTTGGGGTCGCTGAATCCGAATCCGGGGTCTGTTTAACCCCATCAGGTCAGGGTCAAGGTCAATCCGAGGTTAAATTAAGAAAAAGACGATTAAGCGAAGGAAACCACGATTTCTGTACGTTTTTGGGGGTCACTGAATCCGAATTCGGGATCTGCTTCATCAGTTTAGGGTGATGGTCAATCCAAGGTCAAATTGGGAAGAAACCTTTGAAGGCGCAGAAAACCACCATTTTTATACGTTTTTGGGGTAACTAAATCCCAACTCCTGGTCTGTTTGACCCATCAGGCCAGGGTCAAGGTCATTCCAAGGTCAAATTGGGAAAAACATTTAAGCTAGAAAACCACGATTCTTATACGTTTCTGGGGTTGCTGAATCCGAATCCGAGGTATGTTCAACCCCATCAGGTCAAGGTCAAGGTCATTCCAATGTCAACTTTTGTTTATCAAATGGAAACGCGTTTTTGACCACGGATTCTGAAAGAGCGGGATATTTTACGTTCGCATATGGTTTGACCTATGATCAAAGTGACATTTGGCCATCAGAAGGTCGAATCATTCTCTCAAATTAATTTATCTAAGATCAAAGATGATTCGTATTGATAAATCTCAGTTACAAATCTTTATCGAGCATGGTTTAGCCTCGTGATATTTCTCCTAGGGAGATTGGAGAACCAAGTCAGCAGACACTATATCCACACGCAACCAACGAGTGGCGTCTTCCAATCCTCTGGCAAAAACGAAACGTCTATGTTATATACTGACTGCCCAAACATCTCGGTGAAAGGGACTGATGAAGTTACTGGAGCATCACTGATGAGGCCAACATCAGTATCCGAGCGATACTGATCCTGTTATTAAAATTAAAAATCCTGCTTCTCAGAGGATGCTGGAAATGGTGACAACTGCCTTAATCGAGGATGTGTAGAATGATCCATTTTCCGATCCTTCGTGGTAATGAAACGAGTAAAGGCGTACTGTCCTGCAGTGGGGCGTTAGGGTGTGAGGATCAAGCCATAGCGTGTCCGACGATGAGTTGACTTTGTCCTCGTCAAAGTCGGAAAGCCCTCATACTTAGACCTGGACAAAGTCAACTCGTCGTCCGACACACTATGGCTTTAGGAGTTGGGATTTAGTTACCCCAAAAACGTATAAAAATGGTGGTTTTCTGCGCTTAAAAGGTTTTTTCCCAATTTGACCTTGGATTGACCATCACCCTGGCCTGATGGGGTCAAGCAGATCCCCGAATTCAGTGACCACAAAAACGTACAGAAATCGTGGTTTCCTTCGCTTAATCGTTTTTTCCCAATTTAACCTTGGATTGACCTTGACCCTGACCTGATGGGGTCAAACAGACCCGGATTCGGATTCAGCGACCCCAAAAATGTATAGATATGTTGGTCTAGTCTGGTGAACAGAACACTTTTTTTTGTGGGGCTGAGTAATTTGTTAGGTTATATTATGTTTAGTTTTTCGTTTAAAAACTGCTAACCTGACCTATAAAAATAAGGGTGCAAATTGCTTTGCTTCGATTATTTCTATTCGAGTACAGATGGCGCGGCAAGTAACAATGCTCAATGAAAATACAAAAACTCAAAGCTCCAAAAAACCACTACCCGGGGGTTTTTCTACAAAATCCCACGTTTTTGCCAACGTTAGATTCACCATTTTGAATTTTTAACTTTTGACATCAGATTAGGTATCAGCCACTCCTAAAATACCTAACTACCAATTTTAATACAATTCCAACGAAATTTGAATTTTGTATAGTTCTTCAAAGTCCCGCCCTCTGTGCACTGGTCGTAGCTTGATGAAAATAAAATGAGAGCACTGCCGAGTGGTCCCTACAATTTGTAAAAAGATTATAATTATAAGTTGTTTTTTGTCTTTAGTGTATTCGCCAAATTTGTTTCCAATTTGTTCACCTTACACTAGACGTAGCTTGATGAAACTATAATGGAACCACCGCTAAGTTAAACCTTCAGTTTGAAAAAGATTTCATAGAACTGTACATATGGATCGAATTTAAAACCTCCTCCTTTTTAAATTTTTTTAATGTTGACTAAAAACATGTTAAACTTAAAATTGCGCCCCATCGAAAAATTAAAAAAAACGGGTTAGAGGTGATGAGTCAGGTGATGACAGAAAGTCGTGGTGCTTTTCATTTTCTAGACGAAAGCCGATACCTAAGAGATAACTTAAATCAATCTAAAAAATATCTCGTAGTGGGATCATTAAACTAATATAATGTATTTGTCAGTGAATTCGTTATCTATATAATCACACGATATGGATTGCTGATTTTTTACACGTGCCATATGCATCTTTTTCCACAGCATAATGAAATTATACACTCGGGTGATTCTACAGTAATCGTGCACATTGGAACGACAAGATCTTTTGTGTCTATTCTTCCATATTTTTTGTGAAAAATATCAAAAATTATGTAGTTCCTGTACCATACTTTACGTGACTGTAATTCAGTTTTTCAGAAAAAAAATGTGATAGGTTGTTTTAGTATACCATACCTATGTCCATTTGTCATCTTTCCTGCCGCGTGTATTCTAAGTAAAATAATTAAATTTTATAACTATAATGAACACGAGATTGTTTGCCATTTAATATGTTAAAATAGTCTCTTGCAATATACGAAAAAAAAATTACATACCATTAACGATTTGCCCATATTTTAATCTGTTTAGATTGACTCCGCAATCAATGTCATTTTCCTGCCACACTTAGAATTTCGAAATTGGCGTCGTTTATCGGTTATCGCTTCTGTAGATTGGCGCTATATTACTGGATACATTGTCAAGTTGGCAGCGGTGACTCAAATATTTGAGTTTACGAATAAGTTTGGTCTAAACAGCACTTGTGTTAGTATCTCATGCCTAGTTCCACTAAACATTTCATTTTCCTGGTAACGGATATTTCTTTAGAATAAGGACAAAAGTAATAAGGAAAACCAATGAGGAGTCTATACGTTAACATGTGACTCTGGCCCTAAAGTAAAGGACAAAAGGGTTGAAAATTCAGGAAACGAATCAGCGAACACACATATAGTTTTAACAACAAAAAACTAATTATATTTACGCTAATCACCTTATAGAGGAAAACCACAGGAATAATGATAATTTCGAAATATTACATTTAGAAAATAAAGGATCAAAACTAAATTTATTAGGGTCTTTAGAAATTGATAAACTAAAAAACTCAGGAATAATTTTAAATGATCAAAAAGAACGAACAATTCACCTTTGTTTTTAAATTGAACTTCATCCATACACTAAAAAGTTTTAGAAATACATATTAATTAACCAGTTATTATGAATAATTTATTATTATTAAGTTTCTTAGTAATAATTTATACCTAAAACCCTTTGTTAAATTATCGTATTGGTTATATAAACCTTTTTATACATTGTAATGTTAGTTTAGTACTCACATCCGAAGAAACTACTGTGTGGCCAAACAATTGTCATGTACTTATATATTTGTTAAAAAAATATGTAATATAGTTTTGTGAAACTCGTAAAACAATAATAACTTTTATTTATTCGTCGTTCTTTAGAATTGCTATAATTTCATAATTAATTCATTACCGTTTGTAGCTAATTCACCGAAGATTAAGCCTTTAAGATTTTGATCAGGATTTCAGTGTTTTCTGCAATTTATAGTGTTTCATATGCTCAAATGTCATTTGTCTGGCGTCATTATCCTGTTATTTAGTCGACAGGAAAATGACATGCTTTCAGGATAGTGACACTGCATCAACATATGGGTGTTTATAAATAAAACTACAGTGTTTTTAAGTTCTGCTTGCCAATATTTGTTTCATGTAAAAATCCATGTATCCAGCTTCAAATAGCTCTATTATGAGAATTATTTATTGAAGATTGAAATACCAGTTTGTTATTTACTTTCCTCGTTTACCGATGTGAAGTATTGTAATCGTGAAAAAATCGCCCACCGAGGTTTCTCCGGATTTTCTCGTGTCAGAGTACGTAGATTACGAAAATTAAAGCCATTTAATTCCGTCAGTCTGTCTGTTGGCCTGGTGTTGTCTGTTGGCCTTATATTCGGAGATATGAACTTTACTTTGAACACCCGGTTATTTTTACACCATCTGAGAGCAAGGGCGGATCTGGACCTTGAGCTTGGGGGGGGGTAACACAGCCGCGTGCTGAAAAAATGTTTTTTATAAATACAACTAAATACACAGAGGCGTAACTAGACGTCATGGGGCACAAGGGCAAAAAATTGTTGGGGGACCCCTATTATATTATTTTCTTAATATCTAATAATACCTAATACTAATCCGAAAAATTTTTTTGATGAGCGGGGGGGGAAATTCTCAGTTACGCCTCTAAAACGAAAGTTGGTGGTTTAGAGAATCTTGGGGGGGGGGTAATTACCACGTTGCCCCCTCATAAATCCGCGCATGTCTGAGAGGCCGTATAAAAAACTTTTTAGTGATATACAAAACGTAGTATTTTTCTTAAAAACTATACTAGATATTAAATTATATATTTTTTTACCATTAAGTCATGGTAGTCTGAAAAAAACATATCAATCATTCATATCATCATTCTCAAGTATTTTTTTAATACTTATATGAGTAATTTCCTGTTTATTTAAATTTTTGAACCCTGTATATTATAGTTAAATTAAATTGTAAAATTATGAATTTATAAATAAACATATCTATCTGTAATTCTCCATTATATTTAAAACAAAGTGAAATTAGTTACCAACAAATATCTTGTCAGAACCATGTTTACTTTAAATTACATAGTAAAAAAAAAATTTGAGGCCTTTGGTTCTTGTACGCACACACTAAATGACAATTTTATTTTTTTCGCCCCCTTTAATAATGGGGGTGAGAATGGTAATGGAGGTGACTAATGCCAAAAATACCAATTTTATGGACGCTTACTTGCTTGATTTGCCTATTTACACCAATTTACCCCCCAACCCTTCAACGAAATAAGATCAAAATATAATTTAGTTCCAGATCTCGTTAAAATACATACGTGTACCAAATTTCAAGTCAGTATCTTAAGCGGTTCCAGAGTAATCGAGCGCACAAAAAAGGTTACAGACAGACAGGCAGGCAGGCAGATCGACAGACAGAATTTTTTTTGGCTCAAACTTAAAATCTCGACGTTTCATGACATTTTAAGCCTATTTGAACAATAAAAATTTTCAAAATTTTTTTTTTGGCGATTCTATATTTCCACTGAATGTGGGAGTAATATAGTAAACGTGAAATTATCTAAATGGTTTATTATTTCGTTATTTTTAGTTATGGGGGAAATACCCTATATTTTTCATTAATAGTGTAGCACGTTTCTTCCTTAACAATTGTGTTAACTACCTATCCAATATTGTCATCTGTCACATTTTTTATTAGTTATTTTTTAAGTGTCCACCAGGTGGGACTAATTTTTTTTCTTGTACATAAGGAAAATGAATGGTACTCAAAATGATGTAAACAAAAATCGGCTCGTTCAAGAAATATTTTGGGTCTTTCCATTTCAAATACACAATTATAATTTTTTATGACTCCCTATTTGTGTAAGAATGTATGCAAAAGTTTTCCAAACAAAATATTTTTTTAGTTATAAGGAAATTGTAAATTTGTCCCTAAAAACCTTATTTTCACCCAATTCCAACTTTTTCAAGACAATATTAAAATATCCATATAACCAAAAAATACATCATAAGATCGACTTTTGTATACACATCTTTATAGTTGTAAGCAGAAAGATTTTGAAAATACAAAAAAACCGCTGCCCAAGGAATCACTACTTCCACGTCCAGATTTTCTATCCAAGTCACTCACAACGAAAAAATTTTGTATGTAGAAATAATTGCTTATGGAACTTTAATAATATAATATTTGAAATTCTCTACCCCAAAAACCTATAAAACGATACCCCACATCGGTAGAGGGGTGGAGGTGGTGATAGGGGGGTGGTAGTGTGGGTGGATGAAGTAAAAAAATATTTTGAGGTTTCTGGTTCTTGTACACACACTAAATCACAATTTTTTTTCATCACCTTTAATAATGGGTGAGGGTGGTAATGGGGGGGTGGCTAATGCCAAAAATTTTTTTGAGACCTTAGCTTCTCTTGTATATACTAAATACTAATTTTCTGAACTCTTACCTGCTTGATTTAGCTATTTTCACCAAATTTACCCCAATTTACCCCCCAACCCTTCGACGGAAGAAGTTGAAATTCTAATAATCTAGTTCCAGATCTCGTTAAAGTACATATGTCTACGAAATTTCAAGTCAATATCTTGAACGGTTCCAGAGTAAACGTGCGCACAAAAAAGTTACAGACAGACCGACAGACAGACAGAAATTTTTTTGGCTCAAACTTAAAATCTCGACGTTTCATGACATTCTAAGCCTATTTGAACAATACAAATTTTAAAAAAATTTTTTGACGTTACTATACTTCCACTGGATGTGGAAGTAATAGCTACTACTTTTCTTATTTTCAAGGTATTTGTGAACCCTCAAACTTTTCTTCGATCGAGTTGAAATATTTTCACTTCATTTTGAACCCAAATCCTATTTATAAGCAAAAATTTGTAATAAGAATGTTTTAATTTCACCCTAGTGCCCGCCCTGTATATTTTCACTAAAAGCATAGCTGGTTCTTTCCTTGACAGTTGTTGTGTTTACTACTTGTCAGATATTATTGTCCTCTGTAATATTTTTTTCATTAATTACACAGCCACACAAAAACAGTATTTGGATCCGCTGAAACCGAGTCCGAAGTCAGAATTGTCAGACTGCTTCTTTTTTCACCTCTAACCCAAAAAAAAACATCCCCTCAAAAAAGTGGTCTCACCTGCCGACCATACCAGTGTATCCTTATGTATATTGACCCTCTGAAACCGAATCCGAAGTCAGAATTGTCAGATTCGCTTGCTTTTCACCCCTGACCGCAAAAACACCCCCAAAACAAACAAAAAAGTAGTCTGGCCTGCGGACCATATCAGTGTACCCTTTTGTATATGGACCCGCTAAAACCGAATCCGAAGTCAAAATTTTCCGATTGGCTCGTTTTTGACCCTCTAACCCCAAAAAAACACCTCCCACCCCAAAGTGTTCTGGCCTGCGGGCGATACGAGTGTATCCTTCTGTATTTGGACCCGCTGAAACCGAATCCGAAGTCAGAATTGTCAGATTCGCTCGTTTTTCACCCCCAACCCCCAAAAAACACCCCCAAAACAAAAGTGGACCAGACCAGTGTATTCTTACCAAATACATAAGCTGCCACTGGTATTCAATTCAATTCAAAACAAATTTATTACTGTTAAATAGTACAGTCGTGCGCCTCGGCTGGGGATTAGTTTAGAGGCCACTGGTATGGCCCTCCGGACAGACCATTTTTGACGTGGGTGTTTTTTGTGGGTTGGGGGTGAAAAACGAGCTAATCTGACAATTCTTACTTCGGATTCGGTCCAAATACATAAGGATACACTGATCTGGTCCACAGGCCAGACCACTTTTTTTTTTTTGGGGGGGTGGGGGGTGATTTTCGGGGTCGGGGGTGAAAAACGAGGGAATCTGTCAATTCTGACTTCGGATTCGGTTTCAGACGGTCAAAATACATAAGGATACACTGGTATGTTCCGCATGCCAGACCACTTTTTTGGGGGGTGTTTTTTTGGGGTTGGGGGTGAAAAAAAAAGCAATCTGATAATTATTCTGACTTCGGATTCGGTTTCAGCGGGTCCAAATACATAAGGATACACTGATATGGCCCGCAGGCCAGACCACTTTTTTTTGGGGGTGGGGGGGGGGTGATTTTCGGGGTCGGGGGTGAAAAACGAGGGAATCTGACAATTCTGACTTCAGATTCGGTTTCAGACGGTCAAAATACATAAGGATACACTTAATTTTCGTAATCTACATTGTCTGAATCGTAAAAATCCGAAAAAATTTCTGAAAGTGATTTTTTCATGACTACAATACCTGGTAGGCGATGGAAGTAAAACTCTACTTTGTCTTATCATCCTGAACACACTGTATAAATAGTAAAATATAACGATTTCATATTAATTTTTGCAGCTGGCAACGTCCGAGTGCAACTATTTATTGCTAGTTTTATTCGCAATCTTTTTTTTTCTTCACAAATAGACCAGAAATGTATAAATGGACACTCAGTGGAGCCGCGTATCTGCCATAGAGCATAGAAAGATACATTCATAAGCGAATTATCCTTATGTGTTCCTGTCTAATTTTTCTATTGTTTCAGTAGCTCACACGTGGTATAAATTTAACATTGAACAATGTTAAATAGTCATGCAATGTTCAACGAACTTGCTATTAAAATTTGTAAGTTAAATTTGCAAGTTGCAAACTTGGAGGAGGATTGGCATTGAAATATACCATTAACCTCTGTTGATTGCATAATGTTATTGCGTTCTTTAAGTCTATATTTAACACAACGAAAATGGTTCCTGCTTAGTGAGTTGCCGTTTATTGCTCGCCAATATCATGGGAGTCCGTTGAGACAAATTTAGAAGGGGACTCATGGAATTAATATTTCATGACATGGTTTTTTATTTAAATGTCAGTGTATACGAATGAATAAAGGAGGATTTTGTAAACTTTGTCGAGGGTCAGCAGAGCTGTTATTTATTTAAGATGTTTGCAGCTTTATCTACTGAGTGTTAGTGAAATTTTCGTTTTGCGATTATATTCCTAAAAATATTGCAACAATTTGTAGTCAACTAAATTTGATTATTTAATAGTCATTTTACCAGTGAATAACAATTCCTGCAATAAATTTTCATTGTTTATAATAAAGAGGAGATTCTCACAATCATTAATTCTAGTTTTCCGTAAAAATATAATTTCGCTACGGCGCAAAGTGGTCCCAAATTTAGTTTTTTAGCTCAAAAATGGCTAGAGAGCGTAAATCTTGTCGGAAATGAACAATTTTTTAGTTAAAGGACAAAAACAAAACAAAAAAGGATTTTTTTTCCAAAATTCGGACTTCGAGGATTTGTTGGAATTTCGGTAAGCTCTAATTAAAAAAAAAAAATTATTCATTTCCGACAAGATTTGCGCTCTCTAGCCATTTTTTTTGGGCCTTTAACTTAATATAAGTAATAAAAATGGAAAATTTTTTTCAAAATTCGGGCTCAGAGGATTTGTTGGAATTTCGGTAAATAGTTCAGGAACGGCGTCATCGAAAGGGGGTGATAGTTACTTTAAATGAGGTAGTAGATTTTTTTTTTATCTTGTATGTATTGTAGTGAGTATGTAGAATCCAAGTTTTAGACCTCCAAACCCTTGACAAATTTTTGTGTGGACGAAAAAACCACGAATTTTTGGTACTATTTTCAGTTTGTGGCCTATAACTTAAAAACAATGCATCCAATCGAAAACATCTATTATGAAAATTAAAGAACATTGAATTTCTCTTCGAATGAGTACCTCAAAGTTGAAATTTCATCAAGAGGTATGGCCGTATTTTTTTAATTTTATTATTCTTATTTTATTTATTTATTTTTTTTTTTTAGGTAATCTATGAACTTGAAATTACATGCTCTACAACTTTGGCGTAATTGGCAGTCGAATAACAACAATTTTTACCAACTTGTAAAAAATTCACACTGGGCAACTTTTTAAACGTCTTCAGCTCTGAAACGGCTAATCTTAATGAAAAAATCCATAGAATGAAAGTTGTAGAGCATGTAATTTCAAGTTCATATGTTACCTAAATAAATAAATAAATAAATAAAATAAAAATCATAAAATAAAAAAATGCGCCTATACCTTTTGATGAAATTTCAACTCATTCGATGCGAAATTTAATGCTCTTTAATTTTGATAATATATGACTTTTCGATTGGATGCATTGTTTTTAAGTTATAGGCCACAAACTGAAAAAAGTGACAAAAATTTGTGGTTTTTTCGACCACACAAAAATTTGCCAAGGGTTTGGAGGTCTAAAACTTGGATTCTACATACTCTCTACAACATATACAAGATAAAGAAACATCTCGTTTCTTGTAACTATAAACTACCCCGTTATTGAACTAAAACTTCAATTTAAAAAAAAATTGTTCATTTTCGACAAGATTTGCGTTCTCCAGCCATTTTTGAACCAAAAATCTCAATTTGGGCGCGGCGCCACAGTGATGGAAAATGGAAACACGGCCACGCGGCAATTTCAATCGTACAGCAATACATTTTTTCTACGATTGTGCTGAAAGTCAAATTTTCTAACTTCAAACTGAGTGCAGAAAATATTACTTTGCCGCACGCCGTGCGGCAAAGAATTTGCCACACGCCTTGATTACATCTTCACGCACCGGAATAAAATAGTGTGTTTACCTTAAAGAATTGTATATTACTTACTGGTAATAACAATTAAATTCTATAAATGTACATTAATTACACATGAATTGCAATTACAAAGTCAAATTTTCTTACTAAAGAATGACAGCGGAAAATGTCACTTCAAATAAAATCTGACAAGCAGCAAATTTAAAATTTTGGAAATACTTTGAAAAGGGAAATAACTTCACAACCGTAGAAAAAATAGTATGTAACACACGTGTGGCAAGCTTCATTGCAAAACTCGTATGATAGGAACACTCGCTGCGCTCGTGTTCCTACTTTCATATATCGTTTTGCAATGAAGCCCTTGCACACTTGTATTACAATCTACTATTTTTTTCTCGGAATAACATGTATTTTATGGGGGAAGTGCGGAAAATGTGAAATTTGGTTAGGTGTTTTCATAAATCGGAGAAGGAGCCATTAGTGGCAGCATGGAAGTACCTAAATCCGAACAAATCTGTATCTACGAAGCTAAAAACAAATAATGCGATTGAGGTTGAAAAGTAGAAGAAACTAATCTCATAGTCTTATTACCACGTCAAGGTAGCAGTCTTCAAAAGGGTTGTTTTTTTTAATTTTTGTTCTTTTTATATTTTTTTGTTTTTTTTTACATTTTCCGCACGTCCCCTATAAAATACATGTTATTCCGAGGAGAATAAAAGAAATGTATCGGTGTACGATTGAAATGGCCACGTGGCTTGAATTGTTTCCATAAGGACTTTTTTTGGTCAATATTATAAGGAAAAAAAATTAGGTAAACAAAATACTTTATCAGAATTAATTTAAAAATGCAATGTATTTATTTTAAACAAAATGAACAATAATAAGATGTAATCATCATCACTATCATCTTCGTCATCATTTGTATGTTCGTTTTGTTCATTATTTGGGTTTGATATGAGAAGGCCGAGAACTTCGAATAATATACGTTTAGCTTTTTTGCCTCTTAATAGGAAAACTGCTGATAATCGGATCTGAAAAAACTAGTAGCATATGAATAAGTATGTCATTGTATCGATTCGGCTAAACTTCTCGCATAGTTTTATTCCTGCAAATGTTAAATAACTCCTTTGACAGAATTCTGCCTCCAATGCTACGGTACGTTGTTTTTTTTTATAATCTATTTATTTAACGTCGGCCTATTTCCGCTACCAGGGCCTATCACCGACGCCAGGAGACGAGCAACCTGGAAACAGGATGGTATATCCACTACGTAATCCTCGTCTTGATATTACATAGCTTCCGCGTATACGCTGATATACAAGCCGCTAGAAGGTGGGACGAGATCGCTGTGTTTCCCAAGATGGATTTCACCCATCCAAGTACTAACCGCGCTGAACGTTGCTTCAGTGGATTATCGAAATACAATCACACTCAAGACGCCTCTACGCTCGCCTCTATCTCAAGATCCTAATTTTTATCTCAAGATCTTGACTTTCAGCTCATAATCTAAATATTCATTTTGAATTACTTAATACCCATATTTCCAATTCATTAATTAAACCACACAAATACCATTAAAGTATTACTGTTTATGTAAGACTGCAAGATTTAACAATAACTTTGGGTTGCAGTGAAATAAAATTCAAGATCTTGAGATAGAAGGTAGGGTTTTGTAAAAACAATTATGATTATGGATTGTGGTGAAATTTAAAGTCTTACAAAAAAAAGTCAAAATCTTAAGAGGGACGTCAAAATCTTGAGAGAAAGTTAAGATCTTGAGATAAAAGTTACGATATTAAGATAATGAAAGTCAAGATTGAGATATTAAATGAATCCGTCAGCTTTTCTATAAATAGGCACGTAATGTTTTCTTGCCTTCTCCAGATAACGCGCCGCTCATTGTTTGCATATTTTTTAATTGGTCTGTCAACTGAGCTTACAGGATATCAATTGCTCTTTGCTTAATTAATGCATTCTCTTTTACAAATCTCTATTTACCTATTAATATTATTACTGCACATTTTGTAGGATATTTTTCGCAGTATTTTGTCGACACGCGATCCTTGAACCTCGGGTTTAAAGTGTAACCACTAGACCCCCATACGTTAGTAATATAGGCGTTAATGTCTATTATCTAATGTGTCTAGGTGAAAATCATAACTTGAAACTTGAATATTATATTATGGAATGTATGTTAGTAAAATATATAAATAAGTAAATATAAGAAATAACATTTCTATTCAATTACAAAACAAAAATTAAGGAGACATTTTTTTCCAATGTTAAATTAATTAATAACTTTTATATTTACTGATCGATTCTGTTCAATGTGGTTCAATATGGTTCTTGATCTAGCTACACTAACTTACTGTCCCAGTTTCAGTACAATCGGACTTTTCTTTATTAAGATAAGAAATGTGACGGACGGACGTACATTTTGAAAGTTGTTCAGAATTCCTTCACAAACACCATAATATGAATTTTTTTACAAGTGACGTTTACTGTTAAAATGTGACGATCAAGTACAGTGTACTCTTCATTTTGGTATTGCGAAGAGTATAATAATATCGATTTTACCTCCAGTTTGACCATGACCGTCATATTGAAAATGACGTGATCAAAATTATAAGACTAGTGTGATCATGACCGTGGTACATCATTATATGCGGGTTCTCGGATATTTCATATTTCTGTACAGAAACACTCTTATTAATATTCATATTGTAAGATTAGATTAGTATTTTGTATTCGTTATTTTATCAGTAAGTAGTCACGTCGGTATAGAGGGACATAAAAATGCTAAACGCCTAGTATCGTCAGATATAAATACATTTTAGATATATAAGTAATATAAAAGGATTATATTTATAAGAAACGTTTTAAAATCTTCAGTGCCGGTAGTTTATACACATGTAGAATGTAGTTCCCTGATGGGAGCCTGTTATTCCTGAGTTTTTGTTGGACTTATATAACTCAATTTATACCATTCCAAAAATACATCCCTAAGGAACTATATCCGCTCAAATGAGACGAAATTTTTGTTCAATTTGTCGTGGTAAAATGAGACAGAAATAAACTAATTTTTCCAGTAATTTACGTTACATAGAAGATCTCGTGTGTCATTGGAGCCCGCCCCCGTGCCTTTCATTGTTTGCGTATTCCTTCAGCAACTTTTCAAATTTTAACGATAGCTGTCTCTCTATGGGTACGCGATATATACGCAATATCAATCAAATATCTTTTTCTTTCCCAACATTTTTTCACAATATTTAATGCATATGTCATACTTCTTTATATGTGTTTTAACTGCTTTTCATGTCATCTCAATGACCCTTTTAAGTCTAGGATATCTAAATTCTGAGTAAAGGAACGGAGCCCTACAGTTTATAGTGGAATCCGAACCACTTCTTGAGGAAAATTTACTATGACAAATTTTTTCTTTGTGTGTGGCTCGAAAGCCACTTTGCTAGGTATGCTTGCAGTGCAAGCTAGACGCGCTAACCCACTGAACCACCGAATATTTGACTATATTATTATTAAATGATATTTTGTCTGAGAAGCTGTTTACACTTCATACTCAAATTAGGTGTATTTCTCAATAGTTCATTGATCTACCATGTCCTCTTATACTTGATTCTACTCTTCTACACGTTGTCCACATGAAATGGTTTGAAGTCTCATCCAAAACTATCTAAACCTCAAGTTTGAGCTTCAGTAAGCCTTTGGAAGTTAAGCTAGACAGTCTTCGACCCCACGTGTTCTATTTGCGTTATATCAAATTTCATAATCAGAACCATTAGCTGTTGGATGTAGTGGCGCCATTATCTTATTAGAAAATGTTATTTTCCATTTTTTCTATTAATAGACGACGCCTACAGCTGCAATGGAGGCTCCTCCAATATTCTTGGCTAAAGATGACGATCGCGGATGTCTGAGACCGGGCAGGACTATTGCCCTTTACCCCAGTACATCTCTCTAGACCTGGACCGGCCTCGTGCAAGGCGGGCGAGCTTACGGTACATCGGCTCCGCTCACAAATGTGAGCGGTACAGATGATTTCGGTCCACCTCCCTGGGTCCTGGCTTGTTGGACCTTGCTGGTTAAGGCCTTTATCTTCTGGCGCTCCTCTTTCTTGGTGTTCTTTCTTCGCCAGCTTGTCACACCCGGAGGTAGTCATCGGTCTGTTAGGAAACTTTGGTTTTTTTTTGGCAGGGATTGACTGCCGGCACGCAGGATGTCTGTGATATCCTGTCATCCGGACCATCGGTTAGGTAAGGATGAGTTATGTAGCTCGAGGAAGGGCAGAGCTAACTGCTTTGGTAGCATTTTTGGTCTGCCCGGAGCTAGGTGACTACAGGTACTGGACGGTGTTTCGTACGATACCCGCAGGGTAGTGGGTGGGTGGTTGGGTGATCGTCATGTCTCTTCTGTGGGTTGGCTTCATCGGCGGTGGTATGGTTCACATACTCCCTATTTATATAGGAGGTGACGTTGAGGACTGCTCTAAGATCGCAAGCTGTAGGCTAGTGGAATATAAAAGGCACGGTTACGAGACTTGCCGTATTCTGGAAGAGGCTACAATACAAATTCCTTGTCTGGGAATGGGGACCGATCGTATTTTCCTATATATAATTTTAACAAGAACTTCTAGGTAAGTTTGAACGCATCCGGAAATGATGAGCCGGACGTGTAAATCTACACCGATGATTCAATAATAGTTTGTGGATCAGGGACTAGGGTCTACTCAGAAGAACTAGATCTACACTCAACAATACCGCTCGCACAAAATAGCAGTGTCCAGTTCCGCTGATGGAATTTAGAGTAACGAGAAAATAGATGGTTTAGTCCGCAAGGGCTTTGAGAGGGCTCTGCATGGTCCGGAACCTGCAATAGCGCTCTCGGATTCAGTTCACAGTTCCCTGTTAAAGAACTATACTCTCAAATGCCACGTGGACTGTTGGAGTGGTCTAAGCAGCTGCAGGCACAGCAGAATGGCTTTAGCCACACCCAGTCGTAAGATAGGCAAACATTGTCTCCAGTTGTCCAGAAGTAATCTGCATATCTATGTAGGATTGCTAGCAGGACATTGCAGACTAAACAAACATCTTCATACACTGGGAGTTATAGACCCAGGTGTAGAGGGTGTATTCTGAAGGACGAGACTGCTGAGCATGTGTTGTGTCACTGCTATGCTCTCATAACGAAAAAAGGATCCATATTGGGGAACTTCTGGCCCAGTATGTCCAGAATAGGTTGCGCCACGCCAGGCCTTCTCCTCAATGCATCACAAGTGTTGGATGGCTTGAGAAATGAGGACTCGGTGCTTCAGTGCACGTGAGCGTAAGCTCACCCCCTCCAAATAATCCAGATCCAGATCCTTTGCATTAAGGAATTATGTATATGGTTAAGCCTTGAAAATGTCTTCATTCATAACATATTGCACCCCTATACCATGAGCTTAAAAACTGTATCGCATTCTAAAACAAACTCTGAATTATTGCTTTCACCTCTATGTCTTCGTTGGTAAACATAAGCAAGGACGATAAGAATGGATTCCAAATGAAACCATTCGCCCGTATGTAGTAACTGTGGAAAATCTTCGTTGTTTATTAGGTATCCAACAATTTGTTACCACCGTTCTGTGCAATTTTTTTGTAACTCGCAGTTTAATAGTTTCGCAATGACAATGGTCCAATATTAATAGCATTAAAATTATTTAAATATGTGTGTTATTTATACGTTTAATCTACGCCATGACATTCATTAATAACTAAAAGAGAATTTAGTCAACTGTTATCAGACATACTCGTATTGTTTTTCATGCTATTGATATTATAGGGGATGGAAAATTCGTATAGTTAATAAATAACAGAAAATGAACCATATTCATTTTTTTTAAACTCGAAACAAGTAATAAAATAAATTTCACCATTTCAAAATAATGTACCTAATGTTACTAAGTGTGACTAAGTATGAATGTATCTTACAACCTAACAGTAATTTGTGACATTCGATCAGAGGTTCCTAGATTTTTTTGTTCTTTTTTTGGCAGTACTTTGGATTTCAATGGTACATACATAGGATACTTTTGACAAAACTGTTTTGGAACTTTTTACAGAAATTTAATAAAACTTAACTTGCAGATATTTGTGACAATGTACTTTTTTGTTACAATAGACCTATTCTGACTATTCCAGGTATGATTAAATGTATAATCAATTCATTTTTCTGAAGTTAGCTTGGCATGTGTTTCTACATTTTTTTCCGAGATATGGGTGTGACATTTTTATTTAAATGTTTCTGTCGTGGGTGAAAAGCATGAATAAGACAAACGGAATGTAATTACAAATTTCCTAATTTTAATAACTATATACCGGGGTCTTCAAAAAAATTGGCTGGCATTCCATAGGGTTTGATTTAAACCGTTTTGTAAAATTTCAGCTTTTCACGTTGAGCATAGAAGAATAGTGTAGAGTAAATGTTCTATATTCATCCATTTCCATCACATTCTTGAAATCGTTTGGTAATAATTAGTAAAATGGTTAAGGGGTAGATGCAATTTTTTTAAAATTTTTACTTGCGTTTTATGTTTTCTATGACACTAATATTTTATCTATAGATGAGAAAGTAAATGCCCTCGTAAATACCATAATTTGGTTTTATTTTATCTTTTCATCCTTGGCTCTACCTTTTCAAATACATGTATTTGTTTTATATTTGATAATGTGATAAAATTAATTCTAAATACTATCAAAACATTTATTTACAGCTTTATTTATGTATGTATTTTCAACAGTTCAATGACTTAAAATGGAACTTTTTTTTTTACGTTAATGTATCTAAACATACTATATTAATTAATAATTTTACTTTTTCCCATATTCTCTTATTTTAAACGATAGTTTCGTTCCATAACTGGTAGAATTGACAACAACAATAATTTATAATTCCTGTTTAGATCAAAATAGAATTTTTGCTTCTTTTTGTACTGACCTAACGAAACCGAAGAATTTCCTGCACTAAAGAATAACTTTTTGTTGCAAGTTTTAATATCAATTTCAATGCCACCCCAAATAAGTTTTTGTTGTTGCTAATTTTGGGGTGCTAAATACGAATCTGACTCGATCACGAATCGAAAAAAGGAACCTTTCCACCCCCCTCCCCCCCGAAGCGGCGGGGCTAGGGGTGGGGACTTTTAGTATGTTTACCTCCTGACTACCCCCAACACATTCCTAAAGAAAAAAATTCTCACCTCCGAAATGTTCTCTACAACTCTTTTATTGACTGGACTAGTAATACAGATAAGTGCACTTAGAAATGATTAACTGTGTAATTTAACAATCGAACTTTTGATTGTAATGTGCATTTGGAAAATAATAATGCACTGAAGTATTTATTTCACTGTTACAGTCGATTAACGTAAAAAGAAACATTAATTGTTGTATTTATAATTTGGAATTCGCTCTACATAGATTGCAAATTTCGTATACAAGCAGATATTCCCTGGTTTAGTCTAAACTTAAATAACTACACAGTGCTACTTTTTGTAATGCTTTTGTTGGCTATTGTTTTCTGTTGATAGATCTATTAGCAATTGTACAAAAAGTTAAATTGATATTTCTGTCACACCAACGGATTTTCAATTAATAATTTTTATAGGTAAGTAAATTGATTTAAAAAAAGATAATACCGAAACGTACCGCAGCCTATGCATTCTAAACAGTCAGAATATAGACTACGGCATAAATTCGGATAAGGTGCACGAGTGTACTAATGGTTGTCGTGTAGAGTGTAGGTTATAATTTTAGAAGTAAGCTGCGACACACCATCGGACAAGTTGGCTAGCATTTTCGACCATCGAATGCTAAAATCTTAATTCAAAATTGATTATATCACAGTCATGTAATGCCTCCATAACTGTACGTGGATTTTTCAGCTTCATTTACGCCAAATTCCAGATATGGATGCTCTCTTTACTTTAGAAAAAATAGCTGCGAAAGAACAGTGTTAAAAAAGGGCTTTTTTGGCCCATCCGTGGTAAAGCACTTACTAATTTTGAAACGAATTCGTCACCCGTTTTGGCGAAAAATCTCGGGAACACGTTAAAAAACAACCCTTATTTGGGTGCCACAAAGTGAAGGTTCTCATTTCCCCAACCGAAAGTCATTTAAATAATTAAATAATGTTTTAATATAATAAAACAAGTAATTAATATTTTCTGGATAGTGATATGCACACACACTGTACACTTCAACCAAAAAAGTGTGAAAAATATTCAGGGGTGAGAAATATTCATCTGAATTGACTAAATCATCTTGTTATGATAAAAAGAACATGAAACTGGGTGATTAGAGACTTTTTTTGCAATTAAAACCAACAAAAACTCTAAAAAGATAAAATCCACCACGTTAATTGGTGGGGATGGGTGTAAAAGTATTCAGAAGTAATCAGATTATAACCTGATAACAGTCATTTAACGAGGAGTTTTGTTTTTTTTTAATAAATAAATAACCGTATATTAGATATTCTAACTTACACCGTTCTTATGAGTGGTGGAGGTTAAGGGAAACGAGAGGGGGGGGGGGGATTTAGAATTTTTGCTTCTTTTTGTACTAACCTAACGAAACTGAGTATTTTGAAAGAATTTCCTGCACTAAAAAATAACTTTTTGTTGCAAGTTCTAATATCAATTTCAATGCCATCTCCAAATAAGGGTTGTCTTTTACGGTCTTCCCGATGTTTTTAGTCAATTCGGATGTTTTGATTGTTTTGTAACTGCGATTTTTTTATTCATTATCGATTTTCGCTGGCAAATATCTCGTAAAATATAACACATAGGAAGAAAATGAATATAAACGTTCTTGTGGGAAATTTAATTGCGTTCAATTTTGCATAGATTACCTTTTCCCATACGACGCATCGTTTCCGAGTTATAAGCGAAGAATCGAAAAAAGGAACCTTTCCACCCCCCTCCCCCCCTGAAGCGGCGGGGCTAGGGGCGGGGACTTTTAGTATGTTTACCTCCTGACTATCCCCAACATATCCCTGAAGAGAAAAATTCTCCCCTCCTAAATGTTCTCTACAATCCCCTTTTGGGCATTCATTGATTGGACTATACATACTGTAGGGTGTTATGGCTCCATTGTAGTTTTTTATCTATCTACATCCAGGGCACAGTGACTTTGACTCTTAAAAAGTACAAAAAAGTCAAATTTCACCAGAATTGCACGAGGTGAATCACATCCAAAATTTTGCACACTAGATTTCCGTTTTGATGAAGAGTACACAGATTTCTTTCAAAACTGAAAAACATTTTTTTATTATTTACTATCAATATCGAATCGATTCCGCCTCAAACGAAATTTTCTCCCACCCTTCTCCTTCCCCCGCCCACCTCTTCCTAAACAGTGAAAATACACGTACAAAATCAAAAATATCCTTTTTCAGCAACTCTCATGTTAAAATGTTTCAATGACCTGCAAGAAAATCAACTGAATGCTGATCATTTAATAGTTGAGGAGGGTATAAATAGGGGAGGTGAATGCCGGAAAGTTTCGTTTGGGGTAGAATCGATTCGGTATTGATAGTAAATAATAAAAAAATGTTTTCCATTTTTTTTTGTTCAAAAATAAATTAGGCCGAAAACCGGTCTTATGGACCCTAGGTCCTTTCCATGGATTTCCGATTTTATTTAGTTCAGTTATATTTTTAAGACAGTTTATCAAGAAACGGTATTAAATACGAACAATAAAATAGTATAGTATATATAGGTCAAATTGCGATATAAGCAACGAGATATTCGACACATGAGCAGGCCCCCCACATCAAATCATGGGCCCCGGTACCAAATTCACTGGCGGGCCCCCGCGCCTAATGATAGATGAGGGGAGGGGGGGATATAAATTTGAAAAAAAAAATGTCAAGATCTCTGGCGGACCCCCGCACTTAATGATTGATGAGCGAGAATGAGAAATGTAAAAAAAATGTCCAGGTCTCACAATTAAGGATTGCGTTTACTAGTCTAACCAGTGGCCGGGCCCCTGCACCACGATACCTACTGACTCCCCTTTATGGGGGCCCTGACAAGAGAAGTTAATAAACTCAAACGTATAAAATATAATCAAAAAATATATTAACATAACGTAAGTAGTATTAGTCTGGCCGAAATAGGCAAAAAAACGGTAGTAAGTCGGAATCTTTTCTACTTTAGATTTTTTTGCATAGAAATGTTGTTTGAGGTCTACACAAACAGGAAATCATAACGGACACTTAGTAGGTGGGGGAACATATATTTAGATGCACTTTTATGCAAGAGAAGTGCATTTCTCATGATTTTTGCTTCTTCTTCGTTACATTTTCAAATGTATACGCTTCAAAAAAGTTTCAATTTATTAAAAATGTATTATTTTGTTATTATTTAAAATTTTATTACCACATAGTGCCATTTATAAGCGTTTAGAAGCCCTCTAGGACCTAAAATTGCATGCATAAGTGCATAATATGCATGAATAGGGAACAAGCCGTATAGTATGAATATTTAAAATTTTTAGTCGGGGGTTTTCAAGGTCGCTGATTACAAATTTGTTGTGAAAATTGGAAAATTCAAAATGGCTGACAAATGCAATGCAATGTTCAAACAACAGTTTTTGCAAATATTATAACCTACAATATTATTATGAATTACCACATAGGACCAACGGAACAGAGATAATTGCAAAAAACTTCAATGAACCATAAAGTTTAACTTTTCTGGCCGCTGTATATTAGAAAGTATTAACAATGCAGACAATTTGTTTAAATAAATGTAGCCTTTTTTCATTAAATACAATATTTAAAGGTAGAACTAACGAAAAAGAGATAATTAAGAAAAACCTATTTTGACCTTCATTTTTTCAACATGGCTGTCGTAGGGACAACGACATTTTTATAGAAAACTGTATTAATAGGTATGCTTTTAGATGGCAAAATATTTACTAGTGAAATATTTTTGTCGAACTCTTTTAATATATATGAAATAAAAAAACAGACTGCAACCTGCAGCTATTCTCCGGACTAATGCCCCGCCGAGCGCTGAATTATGAATTACAAGCCTGACCGCGTTAAGTGCAATAAGTATGTATTGCCACAAAACGCTAAAGTTTCGATTGCAACAGACACCAGCCGAAAGACTTATTCCTACTCAAAGGAACTCTCGTGCCAGTCACTACACTCCACTTGCAGACTGCAGTTTCGAGTTATTGGCTCTCGTCAGTGCAAGATAAGTCTGAGATGGCTGGACCGCGGCTCTTATTCACTCTTGGTACTTAACGAGATTTATAAATCTCGTCATGTGCCAAGAGTGAACAAGGGCCTTTGATAGTTGTGTTAACTGTATACGAAATATTATCGTCCCCCGCCACATTTTTAAATTTTTTTTTGACCACCCTATATTTTTTTTTTTCATATTTTTCTTCCTTGACAGTAGTTGTGTTAACTAGATGAGAATTATTGCCGTTTGCCGTCATATGTTTTCCCCTAATTATGCTTTTTATGGGGTCCACCCCATTCCAGTTCTTCGTTAGCAGTGTGGTCAACTACCTACCGAATATTATCCTTCTCCATCAAGAAGTAGTTTTGTAGTTATAGCGACAACAGACAAACGCTAGACCGACAGACAGACTGACTGAATTAAACGGCTTTAATTTTCATAATCTACATACTCTAAAACGTACAAATCTGGAGAAATCTCGGAGAGTGATTTTTTCACGATTGTAATAGTTCCCTTCGGTAAGCGAGGGAAGGAAAAAAGAGATAAAACACATAGGTCGATTTGAGAACCTCCCTCCTTTTATAAATATTAAGTCGGTTAAAAATCTACTATATAGCAGGGGAGCAAATTTTATGACAACCCGTATGATGCCAAATGATATTTCACCGATTTAGATAATTTAGATTTGCAAGAAAATTACACTAAAGTAGTGAAAGTTCATAGTTATTATAATTTTTATAATGTCAAGCTTATTTATTTTAAATAGTAAAAATATCTGCCGTCAGAACATATATTTTTTATTTAAAAAATACATCCAATTTGTCACCAAGTTTGCACGTTTTGCCCATTATTATTTGATTTATTTTCATTATTTTCCGCATGATATTAAGACAGCATGTAATTAATATAACGGTGGTTATCAAAAGAACTGCTAATAGATATTCTCACTATGTCTATTTTTCACTCAACACAGCACATGGTCAAACATTGTTAAATTTTTTGTATATTTTAATATAATATGAGCGAAATTGCAGGAAATTGAAGTTTGTATATATTATTATTAACTCAAGGGCATATTTCATAAATTTGAGAGATGTGATTATGATACATTAAAGGATAGCGCATTTTCCTTTTCCAAAAAAATGTTCCTCTTGTCCAACATATTTTCAGTTTTTACATTATTATTTTCACATCTACTGTTATTTGAAATTTGAATATAGGTACATTATAACCGGACAAACATTATTGATAATCAGGGATTAAGAATATTGGTTTTTTTTATTTTTTTTTTTTTGATTCCGCAGATATGTACAGGGTGGACCAAATTAGATGGAATTTGGGGTTTTCTCTAAAACTATGGCAAATAGACAAAAACCAATATAGGTGTCCTGAGCTCGATTTTCGAGAAACAAACAATGGCACAAACCGGGATCATCTATCCTTTTCGACTACCGAGCTACAGAGCGTTTTTGGGAAATTAACATTTTTGGATGACCTCTATATCTCAATTACCAAGTGCCGATTCGAAAATCGAGTAACACATTCTTAAGGCACTTTTTTGAGTAGAATATGTCACTGATAAGAAGAAAATTATGCATGCCTCAGTTTTCGAGATATACACATAACTTGTGTTTTTTTTAAATGGAACACCCTGTAAATTATTTGATTATTCGATCACAACATAAATTAGCTTTCCAACGATATATCATATGTCATATTTATCTCTAGAAAAAGTGGTTAATTTTCGAAAAATTTAATATATTTGTGAGGAGGCCATGGAAAACTATTAACAACAACAACACTTCTTATAATATAAAATAATTTTGCCAAAAATAGGAAAAACTAAACTACAATAAACGTTCGAAGTGTCTTCCATTGACATCTATGCATTCTTGACACCTTCTCCTTACAACGTTTTTTGCATTTGCAATCATGACATGAGTTATTGTCCGAAACGCAGCCAGTGTTTTGTTTTCCAATTCTTCTGTGTTATTAGAACGTTCTCTATATATAATACTTTCTAAATAACCCCAAAGCCAAAAGTCGGCAGGGGTTACATCGGGAGATCTAGCTGGTCACAAAATAGGACCATTATTTCCTAGAAATTAAACAATATCTAAACTACTGTATTGTTTATTAATGTCCAGTTAGCTAAATTATGATTATTACTTATTAGTTGAATTAGTTATCAATTTAGTCAACTTAGCTAACCAGACATTGATAAACTAGTCCTGAGTGATATATAGATATCTATCCAATCCTCCCCAAATTGAGCATTTAAATAATTTCGTGTTTCATTTAACGTATAACCTGGGGCGCCATCGTGTTGGTAAATTATTCTTTGAAATTGTCTTACAGGCATATTGTCCACAAAGGGCTCTATTTCTTGTCGTAGAATGTTAATAAAATTTTCCTTGAAAAAAATGAGGACCTATAATTTGGTATCCAATAAAACCACACCATACACCAAATCCAAATCGTTCGTGACGATTAACCGTAGTGATTACGTGCGGATTTTCGTGAGTCCAATGGTGATTATTATGTCGATTAAAAATTCCGGCACTGCTTATATGGGCCTCGTCCGTCCATATAATTGTTCCTTCAAATCCTGGCACTTCCCTGCACTGACGCAAAAACCACTGGCAAAAATCAATACGCCTTTGAAAGTCGTTTGGATATGGATGGTGACTAATCCTAATTTTGTAGGGTTTGAATTTATTTTTTTAAGCAACGCAACGCAACGCAGTTGTTTTTGGGATTCCTAAATTTCCCTGTATTTCGCGAGACGATATATTAGGATTTTCTCTTACAGTTTTTAAAACAATATTGTCTGCCTGCTTTATTATTATACTCTTCGCAAAAACGAAGAGTATATTGTATTTGATCGGCACATATCTAAATCAGTAAATATCGCTCGTAGAGAAAAAATGTTTATATCGTTATGTTAGTGACTGAATTCTGAACAACTTTCAAAATGTCCGTCTGTCCGTCTGTCCGTCCGTCCGTCCGTCACGTTTCTTGTAAGCACGATAACACAAGAAAGAAAAATCCGATTGTATTGAAATTTGGAGAGTAACTTAGTGTTAGCTAGAGGAAGAACCCTATTTTCAACAAAATAGATTGGTAAATAAAAAAGTTATTAGTAATTTAAAATTTAAAAAAATATTTTTTACATTTTTTTTATGGTTTGTAATAAATAGAAACCTTGCGAAATGTTATTTCCTATCACTATTTTTTTTAAATACATTTTACTGTGTGTTTCCTAATAACCACAATAAATTTTCTAACGGTATATATTACACTCATTAACAATTTTAGTAATAAGAAATGGTGGTGTAGCGGCAAGAGTGTCGTCTCGCAATCGACAGTTATCGACCGATTTCGTTGCTGTCGGCGATCTCCAAGTTGGTGGAGAAGGTCATCCTGATCAGACTAGACGTTGCTCAGGATGAACTTCACATTGATGATGAGTGCCAGTTCGGCTTCAGGCGGGGCAGGAGCACTGTGCAGCAGGTCGTCAGGATCGTGAATGACGTCAAGGTGCAATGCAACCTCGGGAAGAGCACCGTCATGGTGCTCCTCGATGTTGAGAAAGCCTTCGATACCGTATGGATCCCGGAGTTACTCTACAAACTAAACTCATTGGACTTCCCAACGCACATCACGAAACTTATTCACTCCTTCCTGTCTGGTAGATCGTTACAGGTCAGGGTGAATAATAACCTATCAACTCGGCGGGACATTCGCGCGGGCGTCCCCCAGGGGTCGTGCCTGTCGCCAAAGTTGTACAACTTGTACGTCTCCGACTTCCCGGAGTTCCCTGAATTCGAACCTTGCCAAATACGCCGACGACACAGCCATGTACGTGCACTCGCATAACGCGCAGGCGGCTAATATGCTGCTGAAAGCGCACATGGCACGTGCCACGGCGTATTACGACAGGTGGAAAATTCGGATCAACGCCGAGAAGTCGGAATCGATTCTCTTCACGCGTCGCTTCACAGAAAACCGGATTCTAACACCACTTTCGATCGGGGGTAGAGAAATTCCAATTAAGCGGTGCGTGAAGTATTTGGGGGTGAACCTAAAGAACAAAAGACTGACGTTTAATACACACATTAACGAGACGATACGCAAGGTCTACTCCATGTCCAGGAGTCTGTACCCGCTCCTGGCACGGGGTAGCGGACTCAACAGGACTAATAAAAAGTTGCTGTACACGATGGTAATCAGGCCGGCCATCACATACGCGGCGCCGGTGTGGTGCAGCATCCCGGCCACGACAATGCGGAAGTTGAGAGTATTAGAACACAAATTTATGCGCCTCATTTCAGACTCTGGTAGGTACACCTCCCTCAGAAATCTCTATGCACGTTGCCACGACATAACCCCACTAGCGGACTACGTCCGAGAATCATCGCAAAAATTCTATCAGTTTAAGCTGGACGGTAGTCCGCTAACCCGCAACATTACTCGAATCAGACAGCATAACGCAATACTTTTCGATATAAGACACCCCCCTACCATACCAGGCGTTGCCTATCTTCCGACAACTTCCTTAGCTACACTTCCCTCTACGAAAACCTAACCCTACTCTATTATTTATCTTTCCTCAACTTTAACTTTCCAACCCCTTCTTTACGTTTGTACAACTTTGTTATTTTAACCTTTTTGTCCCCTTTTTGTCTTTCTAAATTCCCTCTAGGCCGATAACATCCTGTAAATCCAAACTTTTTAAATTCAACCCTTTTAACTACCCTACCTTCCTTGACGGCGATCAGACCACAAGGACGTCATTTGCTCGAACGGGTTTTTTTCGTTTAATTCTGTTTTCCCGTATCAGCAACCAAAAATTTGTAAGTGTAGTGCAAGTGTTAGTTTTAAGTTTTTTATTCATTAGTTTTAGGCTCGTGCAAGCACATTTCCTAATTTTAACCTAGTTTTAAGTCTGCCTAAGGCGGACAGGTGTCCTAGCTGCAACAAGCATTATCGTCAAACCAAATCGGACCCGCCTCGTCCAACCACACATTTTCCACGACGCTACGCGCCATGGTTGTCTGGTTGGCTCCGGGCCGGGATCCGATGAGGTGCATTCTTGTAACAAGAAATGTCAAATAAATTTGTTTTGTTGTTGTTGTTGTTGTTGTTGTTGTCTCGCAATCCAAGGGCCCCTCACATCGTGATTTTTTTTTCATATATTTTTTTTTTCACAGCAAAGTTGGTATCACAAAATTTAGAATGTGTAACAATTATATAAAAAGCTCAGTAAATCGGCGAAGAGTATAATGCTTCCTCTAGTTTATTTTTACTCGAGGTTTTACAAATGATCCAAACTCTTTTAAATTTTGTTGTAGCTTTTGAATATTTTTGTCTGGCTGTCTATTTTCTGGATATCTAAAAATATTGTTTAGGCGGCACTGTTGGCACAAAGTTTTGCTGTCTATAACTTACCTATTAAAATATAGCATATTTATTATCCAGAGCTCCAATATAATGTCAATCACATTGACTAAAGCAGAAGTTGCACTATAACCAACCCTTTCGGAAACTTAACTGAAATATCTTGTGGAACAATTTTGAAAACGTAATAAAATGTATAAATTCTAACAAATAAAAAAAAATACTATGGAATGTATTTCTATCAATTCTGTCACAGAAGACTGGGTCTGCCTCTCCTCACTGACATATAAAAGAGACAAATCGGGTATTCCATTCTTTCTCCGTGCGCGCGAAGAGTAAGAAGGTGCGAGAGAAGGAAATCGAACAGAAAACTTAATGTCTCTGTTCGCTCCCTGCTTATGCTCCACGATAGTGCACACGTAACTCAGGCTTCTTCCTTTGACCCCGCTAATAGGCGTCTGAATTTAAGATGCCAGCGCCGAAGTGGAGAACTCGTGAACTAATTATAGGCTTTTTGTTTGTTTATATGGAGAATACTTATATTGATTTTTTTCTGTTTATTGTTATTTTTGGCGTTAAAAATAATAACATTAATAATATATGATCTAAAGGTTTACAAGATTTTGTTGTAAGTGATTTGCAAGACGTTAATGGCATTATTCAGCAAAATTCATCTTTTTTTTAGGTTATCTAGTTTTTCCCTTGAAAAGTACAATTTCTTCGACATAAACGGTGTCTGGCTAGTTAAATATTAATAAACTTAAATATTTCTTTAAAATGTACAGTTGTAGTTTAAATCACTTTTCTTTCAGGAAACATGAGTGACATTTAGGTTAAGCATATTGCAATGTATGGGACATTTGTAAAGCACTGAAAATGTAAAAATTCTAAGTGTGTGTATGAAGGGGAATATGATTTAAATGCAGGACATATTATTTTGTGTGATATACAACTCATATTCAACACAAAACTTAATAAATAAATGTGTATGCTCTATGTTTACAAACAAGTGCCTCAGATTCAAATACCCATGAAATTAGTGGTACATTGAATATAACTGAAAAGACATTTATTAATTCTTTAAATAAAATAAATGAAACAGTATTTTGTAAAATATGAAATAGAAATATTCAGGGGATAAACATAATAGTGCATGGTGCAATAGTATATATTAAGTACTTTTAAATATACTGGAATTACATATATTTACTTATTTCAAAAATTTCACTTACAATGTGTGATTGTCTAGGACATTATTATTGCTACCCGGGCCACGGTTATTTGCACCAGCTTTTTCCCTCTCAATGCCTGGTTAAAGGTGTCTACATCAAAGAGGGTATGCTTTGAACATTGTCGTGCCAACTCAACTTTCACGAGTTGTCCATGCAATCTACAAAGGATACCGACTAGGTTGGCTCCAGCAAATTGTAGCCCCTTTAAACGCTATCATGTTTTTAATAACTTAGCATCTCAGTTTATCATTTACTTATTGTTGATATCATCGTACACTAAAGAGACAATGACAGAAAAGCCCATAATTAGTTTGACTATTGGCCACCAGGTGGCGTACTCCTTATTTTCAGACGCCTATAGGCATTGAGAGGGAAAAAGCTGGTGCAAATAACCGTGGCCCGAGTAGCAATAATAATGTCCTAGACAATCACACATTGTAAGTGGAATTTTTGAAATAAGTAAATATATGTAATTCCAGTATATTTAAAAGTAATATATACTATTGCATCATGCACTATTATGTTTTACCCCCGAATATTTCTATTTCATATTTTACAAAATACTGTTTCATTTATTTTACTTAAAGAATTAATAAATATCTTTTCAGTTATATTCAATGTACCACTAATTTCATGGGTATTTGAATCTAAGACACTTGTTTGTAAACATAGAGCATAAACATTTGTTTTGTGTTGAATATGGGTTGTACCACACAAAATAATATGCATTTAAAACATCCCTTCATACACACACTTAACTAGCCAGACACCGTTTATGTCGAAGAAACTGTATTTTCAAGGGAAAAACTAGATAACCTAAAAAAATATGAATTTTGCTGAATAATGCCATTAACATCTTGCAAATCACTTACAACACAATCTTCCAAACCTTTAGGTTATATATTATTAATGTTATTATTTTTAACGCCAAAAATAACAATAAACAGAAAAAAATCAATATAAGTATTCGCCACATAAACAAAAAGACTATAATTAGTTCACGAGTTCTCCACTTTGGCGCTGGCATCTTAAATTCAGACGCCTATAGGAGAAATTGAGTCTTCTCACGACATTGTTCTCTCTCTCTCTTCGTACGGTTCGTGCGACTTCACTTTATTCCTATACCTCGCGCATAAAGTATTGACAGTGAAAGATGCGAGTTGGGATTACCAGGAGTATAGCGGTACGCCCACCTGACAGCCGTGCACAGTGCCATACGCATCCAAGCACGTGCTTTAGTGTCACTCTACTTTTAAGCTCTCCAACTCGCATTAAATCACTGTCGATACTTTATGCTCGAGGTATTCATGTCGACAGCACTTATTTAATTATTCGTCGATCATCTGACCCCTGATGTTTCAAGAAAGTCTGATGATATTGCGGTGAAGCATTGATATTTTGATTGTCTATACGAATTTTCGGGCGAATCATAGACCTGTGGTAGGACTAAGTCAGCGAATTGTAAGCAGATCCATCTACCGTCAACTTGGAAAGGGCTCCACCATACTCTGTTTAAGTTAAATATATGATACTCTCAAAGGCCATGGCAGGTTAAGATAAGTGTCCGTGCCTTTGCAACCTTTTTGTGTGATTCCTTCCAGTGATGTATCTTTGTGTAAGACACTACCACAAAAAGTTTTTCCCTCAAAGACTTCATCTGGGAAATTTTTTTTTTTCGAAAATCCGAAAAAAAATGTTTCTTAATCAAGTGAACCAATTTGTTTGTATTTCACATATATTGTGAATATACTCAAGACAATTTATTATTGATATTTTAATGAAATCTTTTCATGAAGAAAACAAAAATTGATGCTTTTGAATTTTTTGAAAAATTTATATACTTACGTACTTACACGTTAGCGACCACCTCTATTTTTTTTTACTAATTATACGCCATACAATAAGCTATAACATATATTTTTTACAAAACTCTATAGAAGAGGTAACGTACTCAAATTGGCAAAGATAATGTTACGTGCTTACACTCCCTTTAGTAAACACCCTGTATCGTGGGTTCGGAAATTATAACACCAGGGTAACACTAAACAAAAATGTATTTACTTACGTACTAATTACAACAAATAAAGAAAAAGAGTATAAATTGGTTAGAAACTCGATATATTAATAAATATATAAATGAACAACTGCATGGATTACGCGTAATGAAAATTTTTTGGAGCAGCCTATGTATTTCTTTGAAATAACGATATGTATTTTTCACAATACTTCTTTTCTACAAAGCTCCATCGAAACGGTAATACATAAAAAAATTATGTGTTTAATAATAAGAATACATAATAAAAAAACATGTTATGTAATGATATATGATAATATTAGTCATCTTCATCACTGCCCTCAATTATTCTGCGAATAATTCAGACAGTTTTACTGATGATTTCGGAATATCGTCGAAAAACCTTGCATATAATAAATGGATCTATATGTAACAGAAAACTAATTTATTTTTTTTTTAACTTAAACATGAATTTATCATATGCAAGGTTTCTCGACGATATTCCGAAACCATCAGTAAAATTGTTTGAATTATTCGCAGAAGATATCAGTGTTACAATAAATGAGGACAGTGATGAAGACGACTACTATTATCACATATCATTAGCATAACATGTTTTTTCATTATGTATTTTTATTATTAAACACATAATTTTTTTATGTATTACCGTTTCGATGGAGCTTTGTAGAAAATATGTATTGTGAAAAATACATACCGTTATGATTAAGTTAAATGATAAAATTTTCAATACGCGTAATCCAAGCAGTTGTTCATTTATATATTTATTAATATATCGAGTTCCTAACAATTTATACTCTTTTTCTTTATTTGTTGTAATTAAATACATTATTGTTTAGTATTACCCTGGTGTTATAATTTCCGAACCCACGATACAGGGTGTTTACTAAAGGGGGTGTAAGCACATAACATTATCTTTGCCAATTTGAGTTTTGTAAAAAATATATGTTATAGCTTATTATATGGCGTATAATTAGTAAAAAAATAGAGGTGGTCGCTAACGTGTAAGTACGTATATAAATTTTTCAAAAAGTTCAAAAGCATCAATTTTTGTTTTCTTCATGAAAAGATTTCATGAAAATATCAATAATAAATTGTCTTGAGTATATTCACAATATATGTGAAATACAAACAAATTGGTTCACTTGATTAAGAAAAAAATGTTTTTTTCGGATTTTCCAAAAAATTTTTTTTCCCAGATATTATGAAGTCTTTGAGGGAAAAATTTTTTGTGGTAGTATCTTACACAAAGATACATCACTGGAAGGAACCACACGCAAAAAAGGTTGCAAAGGCACGGACACTTATCTTAACCTGCCACGGCCTTTCAAAAATGAGTAAATATTTAAAGAAAGTTTCAAATTTTTATTACATTTGTTTCAAGTTTGTTTAGTTGAAATTATGCATAATTCTATATTTAGAGCATGGATCTCTCGACTTGAATAGATTTATCACAAGTTCAGTAGTTGCCATTCTCAAATTTTTTAATAAATATATTTAATGAAGCAATGAATTATACTATTTATTTAAAACGTATCTCTACTCTGTTTAAGTTAAATATGTGATATTCTCAAATTTCTAAACAAATGCATATATCCAAAGGAAGAACTTTAATCTTGTTTCTTTGTTCCAAAAGTAAAGTATTTTTTAGTTGTAATTATGCATAGTTTTATATTTAGAATATAAATGTCTCAATTTGAATATACTTCTCTCGAGTTAAGCAGTTACTTTTCTTAAATTTTTCAATAAATACATATGAAACACAAAGAATTCTACTATTTATTTCAAATATATGTAATTTTTAATCTAAGGCTAATACATTTTTAACTTAAAACTATGTATAGTTTTCAATGAAGAATATGGATGTCTCTACTTGATTATACTCTATTTAAGTTAAATATATGATCTTGTCAAATTTTTAATTTATGCATATACTCAAAAGAAGAATTATATTCTTGTTTCAAATGTATGTAATATTTGTTCCAAGAGTAATGCCTTTTTAAGTTGAAATTATGCATAATTTTATATTTAGAATGCGAATGTTTTGATTTGATTATCCTCATCTCAAATTAAAGAAATTTATCAAGATTTTGCTTTAGTTTTCACAAATAAATATATTGTTTCAAACCAAGGAAAATCTCTTCAAATTCCTGAACAAGAAACAAGAATACTTTTTTTGTGAGTATTGATTATTTTTTTAAACGAAAATGCAAACCTCAATTAATTGTGAATTCTAATTGTTACTGCCTTCTCGAATCCTATCATGTTTCAACTAGGTTATTGTTTTTAGACCATATTTATGATTTGAGTTCTTTGTTTCCATGCACGCCAGTGCAAATATCCTTTCACGATGAGAATAATCCATTGTGCATTTTTGTGGGTCCAAAAAAAAAACTGGTATTAGAAAAACTGGAATTAGTTGCAATAATTTCTAACCTTGAAGAACTCTCAAGTGCATTGTCCTGCATTGGCATTATACAAATGCTTTTTTTAAGGAACGTGATATTTCTTTTTAATTAAGGTATTTTAAAAGGTTTGAATAGAACAGGAAAAATACCATTAGCGTTTTTTATCTAAGGCATGACGTAATTTTCTAGTGTTATTGCATTTTTTTTATCTCTTCTACGAATATAAAAATTATATGTCAGTATTTAAATAAGATATTTTTTTATCAGCTTGTTGTTTGTTTTGGATATTTGGCTAAAATTATCGATTTTTACGTACATAATAGATAACTGACACGAGTTTGGTGGGGGATGCATGGATTAAATGCTCTATTTTTATCTCTAACCGAATTTTTTTACATGGTCTCCACTCCACAATTATTTGTTTTTATTTCTGTTATCACGATTCAAGCAAAAATTGTGAATCTTTGGAAAGATTCAAGGCGAAGCGTTTGTTGCTGAATTGTTGCTATACGTATTTAACATAATGCTGTAGCTATGGGTCTTTGCGTATGCGAAACGACTTTCTTATTGATTTTTGTTTTTCGCTAATAAAGTTCGTTTTCCGTATCAGTGACGAATATTGTATTTATATGTTTTTCACCACCGTGATCACGGGGTTGCTAACATCGATAAAGGCAGTGTTGTTTTCTAGTACTACTTAGTCAATACAAACATTTACTGTTTCAACAATCTCAATCATCTCCAATCTTTTAAAGAGCGTCTCGATCAGTCTGTTGTTAAAACTAATCTAAACATCTCCAGAAGATGCGTACTTGGTTGCTAGTTTTTGATGTTTCGGTGTTTGTGAAAACTTTGGTAATATGAGTTAAAATGTTCTTCCTGTGATTGTAGGCCCTTGCTTAAGAAATATAGGTATTGTTATAAAGGCTGAAAGGTACTAGAGCCCAACAAAATAAATGAAAATTCATCCAAAGGAAGGGAGTTCATTAGACCTACAGGAGTCTGTAGTGGATTAAGTAACAGAGCCACAATTTTATTTGGTCTCAATCTAAGAGCACTACTAACAGCTCCATTTCTAGTATACCGTATATTAAATAAAAATCATCTTACCAAATTAGGCATGAAAAACCTTTACGTTTGCAAAAGGATGTGCGAGGAAACAGAAGCTCCTAAAACTAAACACAAGTATCTTTTTAGAATACACATTTTCATAAATATGAAGGTAAATAAGTTGCGTTGATAAAGGCAACATGCAAATAAAAGGAAGGTTGCGATAAAAATGTTGATAATAAAAGTGAATATGAATTCGTGATTAGGAAAACCGCCGAATTTTACAGTCCTAAAAATAACACATTTTTAGATAAGAAGACTAGTCGGTTGTATTTTAGAAGGTTTTAACTTTTAACTAACAATGTATTTTTTTAATCTGTCGCATGTGGCACTTACCTAAAAATGATCTGTTTGTAAATGTAATTTTAATCCGATTTGTTTAGTTGTGTAATTAGTGATAATAATTGAGAAACATTTTATTTATTTTTTTTTTTTTCGTTTGAAATATCTTATCAAGGTAAAGTTATATCAAGAAACAAGGTAGAAAAAGTGCATGTTTCACTTTATTCATAATGATAATAAAAACACTTTTGAGTAAAAACCCAAATGGCCATTAACCGAAATTCTTCAGTCTATTCATATTATGGAAAATCAAATAAATTCAATGCACAGGTAGGAGATGCACAGGTAGGAGACCCACCATTATTCTAATGGCCTTTCTGAGCTAGCGCAGTAGGACTCCGTAAATTTAATCGATCATTCTTTGTTTAATTAACTTTTGGCCTTTCTCTTGTGGGAAACTCGACCACTATTCCAGTGATATATTTTGTCAGCATTTATTAATGTATTCGTGTGTATGGCTTACCTACACCAGAAAAGGTTTATGAGGTCCTACTATGACCTTACACGTGCCTGTCTTATCAATTTATCTTCATTTCCTTTGTGACTCCTACATCCAGACTCACTCTCTTCCGACTTCCCAAGTCTATAAGGATTCAAGTCTCAAATTAACCTGCATGGAAACAATTTCCCTTTACTCTGATTAGCTGTCGGAGAAAATGTCAACCGACTAATTGACAGTTTCTTGCCTGTATCGCGACTACTTCAGCCATGCCATGCCTTCCTAGACCTGTCGAAGGTTTCTGTTTTTGGCCTCGTCTCGTAAATCCCAGCTCCACCCTCCTGTTCCGTATTTGCGCTTTCTGTGTACTAGATCAGGTCGTGCCGATTTGGGGATTATTTTTTTCATTCTTCCCTGTCTGGTATTTTAATTTGAAATTTTTTATTGACGTTATACTTTGGGACTAAAGTGTCCGTGGACATTTCTATTTGTCTGCATGTACCTTATGGTGCTTGATTCCGTATGCTGCTGTGTTATCAAAGTTGCCTTATATTGACTTATATATCACGGATCGACCTTCTCCTTGGATAAATATGTCGCAGATCTAGAAGGATACAATGTGACTGTGGGAGCTGTTGTTGTGGCCTCCACTTTTGCTATTCATCTGCCTGCACATTCCCAGATTAATTTTTAATGTCTGTGTGACTTTTTCAATGTGGACATCCCATGCCAATTTTTACTTTTTCAACTTTAGCAGTAGTAATTTTAGGCTTCTCAAAACTTTTTTTTCGTGTAAAAGTGATGAATGTGGTTTTGTGAGAGTCCTTCCTTACTGTTACTGCAACTTTTCGACGATATTCAGGACTCTCTGTGAACCTTCTTCGTTAATGAATATGTTGTCGCGTTATTGAATACTCCTTCTATATGCAGAAATGTTGCCACTGCCATCTTTGTCATTTAATTTCATTATCATTAGTCTATTCAAATCATCTAGCGCAATATCTGTCGATTTCACTGGCTGGTATGCATATTGACGCTCACCGAGGTGATCGTCCCTTAGTCTCTAATGTACCTGTCCAGTAGTCTTTCCAACGTCCTGAGTGTAAGAGTACGGGCCTAGGTCTATATGACTTAGGCGTTATCCCACACATAGGTAGAATATCATGAATTCCACTGATGTTTGGTAGGTAGATGACCTTCATCCTCCGCCATATGTATGGTCTGTTTCTCCAGACCAGACAAGCTCTGAATATTTTACACAAAGGTTCAGCTTTTGTAACAGTATAGGGCAGATTTCACCCATCTTAGGAATGATTGGAACTTGCTTATCTGATTTTGGCGATGGCTAGCATCCAGAGGGCCGAATCTCTATTAGAACTGTCGACTCGAGCGGTAGTAAGACATCGCTAATACCACTCGAATATATGTTGCATAACGAAGTATGTCAACACTGTATAACAACTCTATTTTACCGATCCAAAAAAGTATTTGACAGTGTTGAATGCAAGTGGAATCGTTGTAGAAAATAAATGTTGTTTTTTACATGTTAGTGGCTATAATAATAGTGTTTTAATGAACGCAAAAAAAAGTTACTGTAGCCAACGGCAGGAAAATATGTTGGTGGAGTAAATAAAGAAGAACCAGACATGTTGTCTGTTACATTCTCTGTTAAGTTTATCTATTTATTTTTTATTTCCGTAAGTTACTGATTAATGTCTTATTTACGAAATAAAAGCATTTATTTTTATAAAATGTGCTTTATTTAAAAATTTACATTCTTGTAAGTCAAGTAAATATGGCATGGCCTTTCCTTCATTTTCAGACTTAGCACGAAAGGTCGCGTGTTTTTTGTATAAATGGTCTAACATATTCTATTAGATTTATTACTAAATCTTTACTTAACCACACTTTCATAAACTGCCCATCATGTAATACCTCCGTTCATATTAATCTGCATCTTCTTTTTCAAGAAAAAAGTTTTCGATTGCAGCAAGTATATTTGCTTCGTTCAAGTTAGCCATTTTTATAAAACTTTGCTACTGTCATTAATTCGCATGCGAGAATATAATGTCGTGTGGTCTTTATCCATTCGTTGAACATTCTACTGATAATTGAAGAATGTAACATTTGAGACTGCATATTTTTAGAGTCGTGCAAATCTCGGTAGACATTTTCCCAAAGTAGTATGTGACTTTTGGAAATAAAGGTTCGAGAATAGACTCCCTGGCCAATACCTGGAGTCAGTGAGCAAATAGCTTTAGTTGACAAGTATGTACAATGTACATACTGACAATCCAGTGAGAAAAGAAAACGATACTTCTGACGTACCATGATTTTTGACCAAACACGGCAACTGAATAACAACATACTCGTAGTTATTCTTGAAATCACATCCATCAGAAAGAATAAAATATTACTTAAATAATGAAGATAAAATTGTTATTTATTTATTAAAAGTACAACTGCCCAGACAGAAGAAATCCAATTAAAGGACAGGAGGATACAAATGATAAAAACAAAAATATATCTCTATATGAAGACAATCTCAAATACAATCCTATTATATAACTTAATTACCTAAAATGCATTTCCACTATAGTCAAAAAGGTCTAAATGCGCCTGATATTGTGAGCATATGGAGTAAATAGGTGAAAATTTTAATAAATTAGTACGAGGAGCTGTAAACAAAATAAAGAATACGATCGAGTTTGAAAAGAGAGTATATTGAAGTAAATTTCATTTAATAGCTCAATAGTCAATTTTGTTAGTTAAAAGTTTACCTATCTAAAAAGTGTACAGCCAAGTAAGCTCCTTGTAACGCTAGTTCATTTATGTTAAATCTAGCAATTCAGATTGCAGTGTACCAACGGCTGGATAAATACCATCAGACTTATAAGAAAGGTATTTAGCATACTTCCTCTGAACTTTTTTTAAGTTAGAAAGTTTGAGCTCCAGACAACTGAAGCGTATGCTAGTTTAGACCTGACAAAGGCATTAAACAGCAAAGTAATTGTTAAAACATCTTTAAAGTGCCTTGAGTTTCTCATAATAAAACCCAGATTTTTATTGGAATTAGCTGTAATGTAATTAATATGAGCAATAAAAGCTAGTGTGGAATGATAAAACCAAAGTCCCTAAATTCGGAATATCTGGTAATGGCTTCACTACCTATGTAGTTGCGACATTGAAGCAGTACATAATTATTGTGATTACTTATTTACTAAAAGTTAGTGTACTAAAATGTAGCATATATTTCTTAAATCTAATGTATTCCCAGCGCTTTACAAACGCTAAAACGGTTACCTGCGCTGCATGACAATAGGATGCCAAAACTTTAATACCAAACATGGCTGACCCTGAACTGACCGAGTGAGTTGAGTATTTACGGAAGAAAATATATCGCAGGATATTCTATAGTGAGGTAACAGTGGCAAAGACTTTATCTGACAGGCATATACTGATGATTCAGTTAGTAAAACAGATGGAGCCCTAACCGAGTAACTTCCGCTTCTGGTAGTCATTAACATTACAGCTTAACATATTATCACAAAATAAATATATATTGCTCATAATACCAAGAAAATTGTGTTATTACTTTTATTCGACTATGTGTTATATGACTGAAATAATATTGCAACTATTTTAAGGCACATTTTCGATAGGTAGGGTCAATATAAACTTTAAAAATGATTATTTTTAAAACGTTGATGTTGTTTCTTTTTAAAATCATAGGTAGTATCTTGAGCACTCCTTTCCTTTAAACAGAAAGTGAGGAATGACTCGCCTAATTTATTAGGAAAATTCAAAATAAGGAATCAGATAAATGTCACCAAACTGGTATTAAAAACTTTTCTAAAAATTAAACGTTTAATTTATCTCCAGTTAGGTACATACAATGGAAATGACTCATATAACAACCATTTTTATTTTGATAAAATGTGTACAAAAGAATTGTATGCACGTTTTAGCATTTCAGTTGCCAGACATGCTGAAAGTACCACCTGAAACAATTTCAAATTATTTACATATTGTTACTAACTGTAATAATGGTAAAGTTAAAATGCTAGAAGTGTTAAAATATGTGCCACTGAGATTAAGTGTACAACACGCAAATATATTTTATTTTTATTCTTCAAAAGGTTTTTCGCATTCGGTAATGCGTAAGTCAACTTTTCCTAGTTTTGAAATGCTATTATAGAAATTCTTTTAAAAACATTTTAAAGTGTAATTGATATACCACCGAGATACTGTGACTAAAGATAGATAGTATCATGATATACCAGCTGGTGTTTGAACCCGATAGACACACTGTATATGTATATTATAGTATCGATATCTTGCATATCTTCATATTTTTGTGTGCTTCGACTTCAGCGTAATGTGAAACAGATTTCTTTACATTTTTTTTTCTACGATCATCATTAAAAACATTTATCCGGTTATATAGTATATAGCAATTTGGTTTAATTAGATAGATATTATGATTGATAGACGCTGCAATTTAAGAATTGAGTTCACAGCATAACTCGGTCAAACGAGACTTATGATTTTTTTTTTAATTTTGGGACATATGCAAGTTATTAGTGCAAATTTTATACATTTAAAATTTTTAATGTGAATGTCCGGAAGGTGGTGATGGACGAACGCACAAGGAAGATCAGTACGGCCCTACGGTACCTTAAAAAACAAAATTTACTAATATTCTGGATCAGTGGCGGATCCAGGGGGGGGGCGCAGGGGCACGTATGTGTCGTTTATTTTGGCAAAAAGAACTGGTTTAGAAAAGTTCATTTGCAGATAGCGCTGCCATATGGTCCATAGTGTTTCAGCATTTAAGTTTAAAAAATAAATTTTTTCTATTAAATTAAGAGTATTTTCAATATTTTTGTGTTTCGACGTTATTCTGCAATTGTTTTATATGAAAATCCTGTATACAAATAACCATAAGTTTAAGAAATTCTTAGAATTAAATTGTAAAAGTTTGTTTACCAGTTGGTAATAAATCGAACAATAAATGAGTAAACTATATTTGTTGGTTATTGAACTTACTCAATATAATTCAAAGTAGACTATAAATCAAGTGAGAGTCGGCATTCGGCATGGAACTCGTATACAATACAAAAGATTATTCCCAAGTTTTATTTCGAATCCGACTTATCTGATGAAGATATCCTCGGTGCGGCCCGAAAATATGAAACGCTACATGGGGAATTAATATTATGGAGAGAATTTTGGAAGCAAAAACCTGAAGAGGTTGATACTCCAATGGCAACTTTTGAACTTGCCTTCTTATTTCTAAATATTCAATGTATAATGAAATCCTTGTGTATTACCAGTTACTACTGCAACATCTGAAAGATCATCTAGCGCGTTAAGAAGGATTAAGACCTACTTGAGAGGTCAACCATTCTGGATATGCCGCTGTTCTGGATTGTCTTTTGTTAGAGTGAAAATAACATAACACCTTTAGGGACTCGTGTTGCTAAAGAAATATTTGCAGAAATATAAAAATAGTGAAATTGTTAAATTAACTTGATTATTATTATTGTCAATTCTTGGAAAAGCTGAACTTATATCATCTTAGAACTATCTGAAGAAGTCTGCACATTTTTTTTCTATAAAAAAAGAGAAAATAGATTTATGGGTTAGTTCGATAAAATTCATTTGTTTCTAAGAAAAAATAAACAAAAAATTGATTGATACAAATTAAATTTTCATCGTTTTTAAACATTTTATACAATATCAGGTAAATTGCATGAAGAAATATTTTTTGTTTCCGTAAGAAATTAAAAAACTGTTAATTTGTTCATAACGATCATATTCATTAACTTTTGATATTATTCTATTAATAGACACCGTATTTAAGCTATTTCCGGAATGTTTGGCGGGTTTTTCTAGGATCATTCTTGCTTTTTGTTGTTTTGTTGTTTGTTTTACATAAACAAATATTAAAAATCGGCCTAGATATATCTCTCTTAAAAATAGATTGCTGAATATTTTTAAAAATAAATTATAATTAGTTGGAATACTATGAGCACTCGACTATTTTGCACTGCACATTTTGTGTTACGTTCTAGCCGGATTCAAAATTAATATAATAACATAACATCCCAGTTGTTTAAATCTAGATATTACTGGACTAAAACGACCAATATTGATGGTGAAAATAAAGATGTGCGTATAAATGAGGTATTTCCGCTTTTATAAGGAACCTGTTTTACAAGTGTATAAATCAATAAAAATCATTTAATTAAATCCTAAAATACAATTACAGGCACAGTTGGTTACTTTTGATAGAGGAAAGGCAAGTGCGAGGTGCCCCCGTTGTCCCCCTAAATATGCCATTGTTAAAACGAATATTCAAACAACATTTTAGTACACTATACTTCATTTTAATATTGGTAAAATTCATGGTCTCGTTTAATTTTTAACTATCATCATAACACTGCTGTGAGTTCAAGGTTGAAACAATAAGTTTAAATATTCTAGCTGCATTGATTGAAATTTTTTGGTGCTGTTATTATTACCACATGGCAAGGTTGTAGTAATAAATAAAAAGACACAGTCGTAACAAGAGAATGGCATAACAGGACATTTTCTTAAGGACACTTTTTTAAATCGATTCAATTTATAGTAATTTTATTTTGATGTTTTCCAATTTATGTTTTAGCTTATCGGTAAAATGTAAAAGCGTAGGTAGCAGTCTCTATACTTTAATCTAAAATTTAGAAAATGTCTTCGTGAATTTTCTTTATTAATTCTAGACAGCCTTTCATATGAAGTAGTGGCTCAGGAATCTAGACTAGCCCATTGGTTTATTATTTATACACGGATGCAAACCAAGGGCTCGTATATCGGTTTGAAGCGGAGGTAGGTGCGCAAGGGAAAATCTCAGAAAGGTTTCGTTGAGAAGCATATTTATGTATGCAGCCAGGTGGCTCTGTGGGCTCTTGCGTCAAATAAAGTGACCCCTAAGCTGGTGCTGTATTGCAGCATTACGAGCTTTATTATTACTTAAGGCACTCGTATGGGATAGACGAGACACCAGTGCTGCCTTACGCTCCGGGGGATATTGAATGAAAAGTGCCTAATTTACTGGAACTACTCGTTTTCCACCGTCAGGCAAATACAAACTAATAAGCCTGACGTAGTCCTTCTTAACTACCAACTCAAGACAATTTTTGGAGTTCTCGGTTCCCGCGGGAGAATAATGTTGTCTTGAAGGAGGAGGAAAAACTGACGAAATGTCGAGATTTGCTCTTCGAACTGCGCAGGCTCTACCCTGGTCATATTATTAAACTAGTGGTACTAATTATGGGTCCCCCCTCGGTGGGATGAGACACACACTGCTTTCAGAACTAAAGATCATATCGGCATGCCGAAACACGGCAGAGATCTTAGCCGGCAGAATGCAGAAGGCTATCATCCTGGGTTCATTACGTCTACTCAGGGCACACGATTCTCGGACCCAGTAGTCACTAATCCTACGTAGTCCAGTGGAATTAGAAAATATGCATATTGTAATTCGTTTCAGGATGCCACGTGTATTAAACGATGGTTTTATTGATTACGAACATGACCCTGAATTTGGTCCACTTTTTGACCGCCGGAACATTGTTTATTTAATGATTTATTGTTGAAAAATTCAAAAAAATCGACTTCTTTAAAGATAACTCAAAGATCTTTAACGATAGGTTTTTAAATTTGTAGATACTGTTAGAACTTTGGAAAACGGTTAATTTGAGTGGTGTTTCGTTTAAAACGCTTGAAAATTTGTTTAAATAATTGCAAAAAACCGCGAAAATTTTCGCAATTTGCAAATATTTTTCATTCTTTAACAAAAGCACTTTAGTGCTTGAAACTTTGACAAAATATGTCTTTTGTTACCCCAAAGTTATCACTAAAATTTCATCAAAATATTTTAATTAGTTTAAGAGATATTCAATTTGTTTATTAAAAACATAAATAATGTAAAGTGCAAATTCACCCAGTTCCCGTTGTCGTAGAGGGTTGATCCGGACATCATTTTTTTCGTTGAGACTTAAAATTTATGTTTTCATTAATGGTAAATCAAATTTGCATTATTTTCAACTTCAAAATGGCGTTTGAAAAAGTGTCATATTTTGAGGTTAGGTTTTTTGCTAATAACTTTTAAACAGTTGAAGATTTTGCAATATCCTTCTCATATCTTTGTTGCTGGCGTTTTTTCACACATTTTCAAAAAAAAATGACTGTAGCCTTACTAGAAGCCGAGATGACTTTTTTTCTCAATAAATTCGTGATTTGTTTATTAATAAATATTAACAGCTGAAACTTGGCGAACAACTAGTTTAATAGTCTATCTTTGTAATAGAGCAGAATTTGGGGGAAAAAATTCAGTTTGCAACGATAACAATAATTAATTTTAAATCAGCGTCAGAATAGGAGTGAGAAGCATGAGTCATATCTGTAACATGTTCATAAAATGATCGAGACGAGTTCAAATCCGTCAACCAAAAATTTACCGTTTCTCCGATTTTGACTTTTTTTTAAAATCTGGGATAGCGTGATGAAATAATAATATCTGTCATGTCGATTTTTTTCATAATTAAACAATAATTTGTTATAAACAATTATTTTTTGTTAAAAACATTTTTACGAATTTATTAAAAAAAAAACCATCTCGGCTTCTAGTAAGGCTGCAGAGTCATTTTTTTTTTGAAAATGTGTGAAAAGAACCCAGCAACAAAGATATGAGGACGATATTGCAAAATCTTCATTTGTTTAATAGTTATTAGCAAAAAACCTAACCTCAAAATGTGACACTTTTTCAAACGCCATTTTGAAGTTGAAAATAATGCAAATTTGATTTACCATTAATGAAAACATAAAGTTTAAAAAAATGATGCCCGGATCAACCCTCTACGTTAACGGGAACTGGGTGAATTTGCACTTTACATTATTTATGTTTTTAGAAAAAAAACAATTAATAAATCACGGAGATATGGCAGTCAAAAAACTATCTGTAAATTGACCCAAAAGAAAAACAAGAAGGAAATCTTAGCAACGCTGCATCCGTTTGGCAAAATATTTTAGGTTGTAATACAGGACCCTTGGAGGCTTAACTGGCGCCAAAAAATACGGAGTGTTCCATTTAAAAAATTATACTTTCCTGTGTAACTCGTTTTTGTGACGCCTTGTATAATTGCAAATAGTTTTACGTTATAGTAGAGACGAAGCATTAAGTTATGTTAAGGAAGTTATTTTATAAAGTTAGCCGTTTTTGCATAATCTTCCGAGGGAACACTAACTGGACACCTTGTATATTTAGAATCAATTATTACATAATTTTGAATATGCTTGCTGAGTCTGTGAACCTATAAACCACATAAACACCAAAAGGGTGTAGTTGAATAGATTTCAGCAAATAGAGAAAATTAATTATTTAATTTCATCCATTGTATTAAGGGTACTTCACAATTAAAGAAAAGTTGACACGGACACGTTTTTCACCTCTATCAAAAAGTTTTTTAATTTTTTTTGTACAAACTAGGTAAGACATCAGTAAATAGAGTGAACAACATGAGGTTAGAAAACAAGACCTTTATTATAACTAATATATCAAAATTCTTATCCCAGTTTTACTCAGAACATATTTTAATAATTCTACTTTGTTTCGACATAAAACATGTAGTAAATTGACCGAATAACTCCGCATTTGATTGTACATAGGCTGTTGTATTCATCTATATATTTTTGGCAGTTAAACATTAATATTACAGAGTTGATAAGGACGAAGAGGGAAGGAATAACGTATCGTAAAGCTCCAAAATGTTTTTATTCACTTACAATTAAACAAAATATTCTCATATTGTTAAATTTTAATTTTTTTAAATCGTACTATTCCCAAATGCAGTATCTTGAAAAGTAAACAATAGTAAACATTTAAAGAAAAAATACATAGCTGTAAAGAAAATTGGAAGATTTTTAAAACGAGGTCATTTGACTCCTACTCCCTTTTAAATTTTTTGGAAGGGTCGCTTCTCCCGCGTAGGGGATGGAGTAAACAGGTTTGAACTTTTCTCAGTAATACAATCAAAATTCTCGTGTCTCAGCGTTTTTTTTAATGTATAGGAAAGGAAAAATAGAATGTAAATGGGCCACCCTGTATAACATTACTAAGTAGAAAACTTTGCCAAATCGTAATCCTTAATATGCTTCAGGTGCTGACGCTGACTTTGCTGTTATGAAAAATCAACAATTCTCTTATTTATGCGTTTTGATATATATATGTACAAGCATGATGGTTTAGTGTGGGTATCTAAACTTGTTATTGAATTTTGGGTTGCCTAATTTCTTGAGTTTGAATGGTGTCATTGTGAAGGTATTATAAATATAGATAGCAAAGCTGTTTTCAATCAATGTTTTACTTTTTAATTAATCACACTCTTACAATACTTAACTGATAATACTTTTCACAGTGGACAATGGTAACAGCAACTTTCTACTTCAAAGAGCTTAAACAAAATTTTCACGCAGTTGACGCAGTATTTAAGATGTTGCTACTTACCTGTTGGCAGTAATCTTGTTTTTTTTTGATGATTTTCTCTTCTAATATGTTTTATTAATTACTTGATTGAGTCTTTAGAACATATCGTGAAAAGTTTACCCTTGAGGCAGGTAATCAAATAAGTCCAGTGGTGTTAAATCTGTTGACCTAGAGGTAGAAATGTTTATTGTGATTTTTAGATTAGATGGAGTCGAAATCAAAACATGTATTAACGTAGAAATATACTTACAGTATTTTAAACTAAAATAAGAACCAATTTCAGTCCTGTGTTCAGGGAAAGTGCAAAAATAGGGAAGCCTGTACCTTTGCGTTGCATTCACAAAGAATTGCAGACTTTCTAAATATATTATTTCTGTATATAATTATTCTAGTTGGTTACATTTACTGTGTGGCACGTCTGACAGTATCAGGCCATCCATCAACCTCTTGATAACATCACTTCAACATTTTGGAAGGCGTACTCCTCTGCTCTTACCATTGGCTTTTCCTGAACTATCAACCAGTCTATATTATCCTCTCTCCGGTTAATGTTAATGTAAAAATTTCAGTGGAATACGATGCTGGAGAGTCGCTTTGGAGGGCGTATTTCTTGGAGAATCGAGCTGCCATTGCGGTGAGCTGTCCATGGAATTCGCTGCAAACGTCTCTAAATCCACATCTTGGCAGCATCGATACGACGTCTGTCTGCTTCACTAACACTGCATGTCCCAAAGGCGTAAGGAAAGATAGAGAAACTAAGGCGTCGACAAATCTGATCTTTGTGCATATCGTGATATTTCTGTCACGCCAAATTTTAAATTTTTCTCACCTGGCATATTGCCGATCTTGACATATTCTTCGTCAAATCTCATATTCGCAGATGTCGGTATTATCCAGAAGGGATACAAGGTGTACCATGTTATTTACTATCTCTTTTGTAAAGATAAATTAATAACAATCTGAAGGGTACAACTACATATATTATAGAATAAGTATTACATGTTTCTAACGCTAGCTGCTCTTAGAACAATCTGTCTTCTCATTATAATCGTTCATTATTTGAATATTGTATATAAACTAAGAAAGGCAATACTTGCTGATCATGGGATGCCGGGAGATGACATTGGCTGCCGTAGGCGTAGATGTCTATCACATTCGGCCATCCCCATTTCAAACAGTTTTTGAGCTATGATTATTTCAAATAATTTTTGCGTAAACTAGGGTGCTGTTTATTTTACCATTAAAATCTAATATGGCTTTGGTCTTTTGTTTTGTGTTTGTTTTTCACTTTATGACATTTCGACCATCCTAGTCCTGTCCTCAAGACATATATGCACCCATGCCCTCACTACTGATTCATTGCAAACTGCATTTCACCGTTAATGCCAACTGCATGCCACGTTGTTGTCCGCTGAATTTCATCTTGTCGCCATCTGTCGTGTGCCAACTGCATTTTAAGTTCTCGCAAACTGCGAATGTCTTGTGCCAACTGCACTTTATGTTCTCGCTTCTCGTCAACTGTGAATGTCTTGTGCCGGCTGAACTTTTAGGAACGAACCAGGCTCTCCGTTCATTTTACAGTCTTTGTTACCTTTCCTTTGAAATATGCTTGGAATTTGAGCATTTCTTTTTTTTGTACAAAATTTTCTTTATTTTCGAAATTCCCTGGCCTTGAATCTGTGCCACTCTAATCCATTCAACAATATGGAATTGATTTCCGTCATAATTTGTGTTACGACTCAATGCGTCTACATGAACCACTCTTTTTTCGACTTCCAACTGACTTGGCATCCGTGCGCAAATCATTAAGTAAACTGGAGTTAAAATAGATAAAAGAGGTTTTGAAACTAAAGCTGCTTTCAAATTTTCAATCTCATTAAAAAATTGAACTGTCATACCATTTTCGCGCATCTCAACATAATCAACTAACAGCTAATTTTAAAGACTTCAATTTATTCCTACTGTGTTCATCCCCAGCCATCTACCTTTTAGACCCACTCGACAACTATCAAATTTTCCACATTCGTATCAAATACCTACTTGATACATAACAGTTTTATTAACAACAGCCTGTATGTAAATCTGTGTATGTGCTTGTTTGTTTATTCAATTGGAAACTTCGTTTACAAAGTTTCTTTGATTTTTTCTTTGATTCTTTCCTAATGTTTCCAAGATGCTTCTGTGGCTCACATAGTGGCAATTTGCAAACATGGGAAACAGAGCTATACTGAAAGAAATATTGTTTACAAATACTGAAAAATGTTGTTTTGCATCCAACTTTAATAATTGAAAAAACGTTGACACAGTTTAATTCTGTACAAGATGTCGGCCGAGGAGGGTCCTGGTATGGCACTTGCTTTGTACGTAATTATGAACTGTTTAAGAAGATTGTAGAGGAGAAAACGGTTGTGGTTTTTTTTTATACAATTTTTGCAATGGCAAATGGCATCCCACAACAGTCTATTTGTATGAAATACTCTGTCATTTCATTCTATTCTATTCTCTTTTTGAATAGCAGAAAAAGACATAGTCGACCCACATGGCAAAGTCTCACTTTGCTCCTGGTCGACAGTGTGTACGTCCAAACGCTTAAACATTGCTTCTTGTATCCCATTTGAAATACCTAACAAAAAACATGATGTCCTCTTTGGGAAACATAAAGGACACATGGAAAACTTGTTTGCAGGCAGTTTGCAAACATTATCACAATTTTTTTGTGAAAAACGCTAAAAAACATTCCGGAATCAGGAGCAACATTATTTATTAGAAAATGTTTCCAAGCACATACTGGGCCTATGTTTGTTATTTGCTTGTTTTTTTTTGTTGTTTTTTGTTTGCATATTCCCTCAGAACTCGAAAACCATTAGCGATATTGAAATGAAACTTGCAGCTCTCCAGAGAGTCGTCATTTTTGTTTATCTTACAGCAATTTGATGTATAATTCCTAGGGCGATGGACATAGAATTCATGTGACATTGACGCTTACGCAAAATACTAAATTCTATGATTGCCTGGTAGTACAGTAACTGGAGGTTTTAACTTCAGAAAAATGTCATATACATTAGACTTCATTCATTTTGGTAGCCTAACAATAAATGCATCAAAAAAAGTTTCTGTATTATGCGGGACTTGCTAAGATGCCACCCTTTTTCAGATACCTAAAAAAACAAAAACATTGGAGCTGAAAGGGAATTAAATTTTGAGAAGAAAAGGTTCTAAGCAACTTTTCATATAAATTGATAGTTTTAAGTTACAACGATTTTAAAATTGAGATTTTAGCTTAAAAAACAGTTATTTCAAAAGGATTTTCGTCAAATAACTCGAAAAGTATTACATTGAGCGAAAACATGCTAGAGACAAATAAGAAAGATACTAAATTGAGGATGAGTTTCGCTTTTCTATTAAAACAGCCAAAATCATACACTATTAATTAGGCTTTCAAATGATTTTTTAAATATTTCTATTTCATAAAAAACAATGTGCTTCTTATTCTTCTCAACATTTTTTAAATAAAAACGTCGCAATTTTGTTAATGTAAGTATTTAGTAATTAAAAAAATATATTCTCATATACTGTCTTTCGTTAACATATTATAGTATGACCAAGACGCTCACATTTTTTCGTCCGTTTACAGCACTTGCTTTAGAAAAAAAAAATGCATTTTAAACTATAAAATAATTTTAGAAAAAACATAAAATTTTTGTTTCTTTGCAAATATCTCAATAAATATCTCTATAAAGAAGTTAGAAGGTAAAGGGATTAAAGATAAAACGAAAGGTAAGAAGTTTGGCGAATAGGGAACTTGCCCATTTTATTTTATTTCATTAAAGTGTGTGTTGTTTACGTGTAAAAACACGCCACACCGAATATGAGCTTTTAAATTGCAGTGCTTACTTTGCAATAAATAATTAAAGTTGAGAATGTTGAGATCCTCGCGAAAAGCACTGTGACGTCAGATCGAGAAACTAGTCTCGCGTGGTGTCCCACAGATGGCGTACTTTAGCCGAGCGGTATACGTCTTCACCCTAATTAATAGACTGGGCGGCGCGGCGGTTGGCTTTGAGACGTCCGCATATTCGGTCAGAAGTCTTTTGTTTTTTATGTTAGAGAAAAAATAAAAAAGTGTCGGAAAGCTCAGTCAATCCTCTTTACATAAGCTGTCTACAAATTTTTCGAAAAAAATTATAATTATCGAGATATTCGATGAAATGTAGGAAATTACACGTTTTTCTAGAGTGTATGTAAATCTTAAAAAAACAATTTTTCTCAGAAACGTTTGTTTCGAAGGGACGAGATTAACGGAGCATCAAAGTAGTACATGATATTAAGTGAAAATCGTATATGAGATCGATTTTAGTTTAATTACGGTGACAATATGGAGAAATTTTACCGAAAAACAAAAGTCCCAAATGCCGCCCCCTCTAATTCCTTCATTTTTGTTGGAATTCAAAAAATAAAAAAAGGAGTTTTAGCAAATTTAATTCTATTTACATTAGCTAGAGTAGTCTTTTGGCGTAGGAGCCAAGATTAAAAAGTTGCCAACTGTAGAAGCTCAAAATTTGCCATTTTTGCCGTACATGGCCGACATTTCAGTGGTTATCTCTGAAACGAAAAAAAATTTCAAAATTCTGATGGTAGCAAAAGATTCGTAGTGGAAAATACTCGTTCGACCTTATTTTTAATTTTGAGTCAACTCCCACCGTTTCGGAGATATCTGCGAAAAATAGCAAAAAACAGCTTACATTTCGGAGCAAAAAAAATTGCAAAAACATGCAATCTTGACACGTTCATATTTTTCGAAAAACACCATTGGGACGGCCATACGATGTCGCGACGTGAAGAGGAAATCTTCCAGATAAACCTGATCGTAAATTGCACGGCGAAATTCGAAAATTCGGCTCGGCGCGAACGACTCAAAAGTGGCATTTTGTGAAATTTCAGAATATTGAAGATGTTTTTCCAACGAAAACGTTTAAATTTTAGGTTAGGTTGTGTTCACTGCTAGTTGTTTCTGACAAATGCGCATGCAGAATTATCAAAGTAAAAGCAGAATCGGTGTCGCTTGACGCCGTCATCCGACTTTCTCCATCTGACGTCACGTTTCAGGAGTGGGTAAAATCCGGCAGATTTTAATCGCTTATATTTCTGGAAGAGATTTTTTTTTAAATTTCTTCTTATCTATAGGATTTTAATCAGAGCTGGGTCGGATACAGTTAAAATGTATTCGAATACCGGATACGGATACATCAAATGTATTCGAATACCAGAGACAAGATACGGATACTTTTTGCTTTAAAAAGTATCCGAATACCTTGTATTCGAATACTTTTTTCGGATACGGATACCGGATACTTTTCTTTCGTTTGTGAAAAAAATATTTTATGAAATTCAGTTTTTTTTAAAGCTATCCAAGACACAATCTGTTTCTTTTAAATAAATATATCTAATGCCTTTGGGTATTTTATTTGTTTTTTTTTTTGGAGCAAAACAAAGTCCACCAACAACAAAAAACTAATTTTTTCCGAAATCGGTCAAGATTGTACTTTAATGTATACTTTCTCGGCGCAATTTTAGATCCTAAAATACGCCCATCTGGTATTTTAGTCCGTTGCTAAGCAACTATCAGAAAACAGTCCGGGAAAGTTATTTTTCGCGGCCTAAGCTGGGAAAGTTACTTTTTCTGAAATCGATCGGCAATGTCTGCATTTTCGGAGCGATTTCAGATCGAAAAATGCACAATTCCAGTATTTTAGTCCGTTTCTAAGAAGCTATCAGAAAACAGACCGGAAAAGATCCATTGCCAAGCAACGATCAACAAAATCGTACGGGAATGTTACTTTCCCGGCCTAGGCCGTATATTTTAGAGAGTAAATAAATACACGCAGACAAACCAATTCACATTAAAATTGCATTTATTAGTTAGCAGTTAGACTGTAATGAAGAAATGTTATGCATTAGTACAAATTCCTTAAGTTATAATAATATTGATTGTGATTTCAGAAAAAATAGTATGTGTACTTCGGTGTGAAAGCACATTCCCGGACTTCGATGCTTATTGGCTTCGGCTAGCGCCTCGGCCAACAATTTGCATCGTCGTCCGGGAATGTATTGCTTTCACACCTAAATACTATTCCCGGCCTAGGCCTGGTAAGTTACTTTCCCAGACTGTTTTTTGTATATATATATTTTAAACAGTAAATAATAACCACTGAATTTCTGACTTTTTTCAAAACACTAAACATTCCTTAATTTATAATAATATTGATTGCGATTTCAGAAAAAATAGTATGTGTACTTCGTAGTAAAAGCACATTCCCGGACTGTAATGCTTGTTGGCCTCGGCTTAAAGCCTCGGCCAAAAATGTATATCGTCGTCCGGGAATGTATTGGTTTTACTACTAAATATACAATGTACTATTAAGTGCAAGAAATCGTCTAGAAAAAAAATTATTCAACATTTTAACAAACACTAAAACATATGATATAAGGAGTAATTCTTTATAGAAAGTTTTGCTTATACTGAAAAATACTTAACTAATTTAACTATAGTTGGAATGTTGATATAACGTACAAGGTGGTTAAAAAATAAGAAAACTTGAAATTTTTGCGAGAATGAAATACCAGTTGTTGAAATTGAAGCAAAAGTTTAAAATCTTATAGGAAAAATTGTTCCTAATGTCGATAGAAGGTCAGACATGGCATTTGATTTAAATTATCTAGTTTTTTTTTGCACCAAGATTAAATTAATTTTGCAAAAGTAACTAAAGAAAGTGCATGATTTATTAATTTGTTTATTAAAATAATCACAAAACAGTCACTTTTAAACTGTTCATGTTATCAAATAAATTAGCCACTTTGCTACTTTGGTTAACTTTGCAAAATTACTTTAATCTTAAAGAAGCCAAAAAAAAAATTGAGATAAGCTTTCAAATTTCATATCTGAACTTCTATCTCAACATTAGGAACAATTTTTCCTATAATATTTTCAACTTTTACTTGAAGAACTGGTACTTTACTCTTGTAACAGTTTCAACTTTTCGTATTTTTTAACCATTCTGTACGTTATATCGACATTCCAACCATAGCTAAAAGGACTTTTCAGGATATATGTAAACCTTTTTATAAAGAATGACTAGAAAATAATATTTAATATATTTAATATGTATATATATTTTTTGTGGTATTCGGATATTTTCAGTATCCGAATACTTTTATTGTATTCGGATACTTTTGTTATATTCGGATACTTTTAGTGTATTCGGATACTTTCGGTGTATTCGGATACTTTTATTTGTATTCGAATACTTTTATCAGTATTCGAATACTCGCCTAATGTATTCGAATAACGGATACTTTATTAATTTGTGTCGGATACGGATAACGGATACAATTTTAAGAAAGTATTCGAATACAGCTTTCGGATACAGAAAAAGTATCCGAATACTGTATTCGAATACTACCCAGCTCTGGTTTTAATGATGTTAGTTTTTGATTTTGAGTATTTTAAATCAATTTTATTTTTTGGGCAAGTTCCTATTCTGGTTACCAAAAATGAATTTTTTTTTTTTTGATGAGATAGACAAAGTCTTTGGTGCATTTAAGTATGTTCAGTATGTTACTACTAGGTATTGGTTAGAATTCATTATTTGTGGCATATTCATGATTGTTTATATTTGTTGGGTATTTTGATACTGTAAAAATATTTAAAAATTTTGATGAAATAAACCTCTGCGCCAAAAGGATCAGACAGAAGCTGGTTTTTAATACTTCCATTACAAAATATTTCGCACCTAAAAATATATAAACTGAAACAAAGATGTTAAATGATAATGACAAAAAATTAAATCAAAAGCAGTCAACATTTCGGAATATATTTCTTTTTCCGTTATCAAAACTTTCACTTTTAATCATATCAAACATGACAGTTTATTGTTTACGTGTTTCCATAGTAACGTGAGACATTAAATTATATTTATTTTATTTTTAGCGGGAGAGATTTAATCTTTGATAATAAACTGCCAATTTACAGTCTTTGTATTACCAGGCAACAAAGCTTTCGAAAAAATTTTACCGATAAAATTCTAAACACTAGTGATATTACATACTATAAAACCTCTCAGTAGTGTATTGATATTGTTTACTGACAGAAATTTCAATAATAAACTAAAATATCTAAAAAGACCTCCATATCTACAATACTTTGTATAATATAGGTTCAAAATGATCCCATCAAAACTTCTGTCGATGTACCAAACACCCTGTATTTGACCAATAAATATCTATCTATTTTTTAAGTGCGGTTAGTTTTTTTTTAATTTATTTGTTTTCATGTTAATTGTTCCATTTTAAGTCGATTTTGCAACAGTCCTTACTCCATTTAAATCATCTCAGAACCGAAACTAAAGAACATACGTTTTATATAGTTCAAACAAATTCCTTTTATGTACTTATCACCCAATTTATTTAATTCAAGCCCAGATGAAACCGATTTTATGTGGAGTAAATAGTTATTTACGTTAAATAAATATTTATAGCCAAATAGTTAAACAGGTCTCAGTTGTTGAAATTCAAATTTACTTTCAATAGTGTTAATCAATGGTACGTTTCGGATGAGTGCCCAACTTATATTTTATTGAAATTAGTCTGGGTCATATTTTGATTAGTTCATTTTTGCATAAGATTTTTGTAAAGCTATGTATAAATAAAATAAATGTTTAATGGCATTTAAAATTGTTTACCGGTTTCTAGGTTTTTTCTTTATCAAATAGTAACGATATTATTTAAGCGAGAACCTTTCGTCATATTTTTCTTGCGTACCGTGAGTAAATTCTATCTTCCATTGGCGTGGCTTATTTTATTATTCATAAAATTAAATTGTCACACCATATAAACTTATTTTGTTAAACGTAGTAGTAGATACCTGCGTACCTAAACAGTAGGAAACAATGTGTCTGTGCAAACAGTGTAAACTCAGCTCTTAGTAATGTTACACACGGCGTCCCACAAGGATCTGTCTTGGGACCACTGTTGTTTATATTGTTTATAAATGATATTTTCTTTATCCTTCCGAGTGTATATTTTTTACTGGCGACCTAATTGCTTCAAGCACAAATTATTGTAATTTAGAGAATGTTATTTAGGTATTAAGCAAATACAACTTACACACTTTTTTATTTACTATGAAATTACCTACTGTCTGTAAATTGTTGCCCTAATCTGGGCACGCTAATATACTAGTTAGGTAAATACTTTAAAACACTCATTATTGGAGAACCAATCAAAACAACTACTCTTCTAGCTAATACTGACGAAGTATTGAATTACATGATAGGATTCTTAGCATTTTAAAGCAAAGAGATATATTAAAAATACTTAAATCATTTATTTAAATTCAGTCATTCACACTTTTTTATTTAATATGAAATTGCCTATTTTCTGTATATGGTACCTTGATCTGGTCACGCTAATATACTACTTAGGAAAACACTTTAAAACACTCATCATTGCCTTAAAATGCTAAGAATCCTATCATGTAATTGAATACTTCGTCAGTATTAGCTAGAAGAGTGGTTGTTTTGATTGGTTCTCCAATAATGAGTGTTTTAAAGAATTTATTTAACTAGTAATTAGCGTGCCCAGATTAGGGCAACTATATACAGAAAGTAGGTAATTATTTCATAATATATAAAAAAGTGTGTAAGTTGTGATTTGCTTAATACCTAAATAATACTCTCTATATCAGGATGAAAGCAAATAAATAAAAAATAATTATTCTAATTTGTTGCGTTGTTTAGATGAAATTGAAAAAACTGCCAATAGATGGATCATTGCAAATGAGCTTAAACTAAGCAGTGCCATATCACAGAAACTTGTTCTGTCGTCAAATTTTGCTATAAATGAGAGATAATGTAAAGCTACTAGGTGTTGCTGAGTTGGCTTGGTCATGTGTGATTATTTGGGAAAATCACATTCAAGTATAATTTACTTACGACGCCAGTTGAGGTTAATTATAGTTATATGAGACAATAATACTTTGCTCTCAGCATATTTTGTCTTATTTCATTTCCGTATTTCTTTTGGAGTCATTTGACGGGGAAACTCTCTCATTCCGATAAAATTTTTCGGCTTCAAAAAGGGAAGCTGTCAGAGTATTTGCTGGAATTAATGATAATAGAGAACGTTGTGAATCATTATTTACAGGGTTTGGCATAATGACTTTACCATCTTTATATATTTTTTATTCCCTAATTGAAATTCACAAAAATATCAATAGTTTCAGCAGTACTCACTCAGATCATCACAACTATAAAACAAGATTTGCCAATTTGTTCAGAAAACCTTGTTTTCGGTTAAAAAAAATCTGAGGAAACTCCCGATTCTAAAATATGTTGTATATGTTGCCGAATAATGTAGTCATTACATTTAAATAGCTTAAAAAATACTACAAACATATTTTGATTCAACGCTGTTATTATTCTGCAGATTAATTCATGATAACTCCAATCCAAGTAAACATAAATTGATGATATGGAACAGAGCTTCTTTATGTCGAACTACATAGATTTTTTTTTTTAAATTTTTCAACGTATTATATAATAATTTTTTTTTATTTTGTGCTTTTTTTAAATTGACGTAAAACAGCTTTGTGGCTGTTATGTGATATTTTACCTAAATATATTTATTATTTTTATATTGACTAGAATAGTTTTATGTTTTTGATTTGCTACAAATATAAATTGCTGTATATAAAGTAGTTCAATAAACATATATCTGATTTATAGGTATAGTATATATATTATTAGTTTTAATACAGAAATTTGATACCTGTCAAATATATACAGAACAATATATATTTTTTAATAAATGTACCAAAAATTAATGTTCTTTATATTAACACCTGCATCGGTTGCAATTCAAAAAACATTAAGCGTTGTAAAGCGGTTAATTTACGTTATACATTGGCAAATGCAGACTGTAGTTTGACTACCTGTTAGTGACTGTTATAGCTATAAATTACATAGGTCGTGTAAAAATACAATTATTCAAATTTGATAATAAGCCTGACCTATCGATGACCTCACCATTTTGATCATTGAAACATAAAACATCGTACTTGTGATTTGTGAACATAGCGACAAAGGATAACCTTCAATCCGGGAACAAGAGTCGATACCAGAAGCCGGAAACAGAGCGCACAAGATGGCAGTAGAAGCAATACCAACTTTTAGTTGAAAATTAAAACTGAAATGTTCTTTATTATTTAATTTAAAATAAAGTGTAATTGATTGATTAATTGCACATCCTCGTTTAATTGAATTCAGTAGAGTTTTATTAATATTTAAATAATACAATATATTTCCGACAACAGCCCCAGAGTTATCCAGACTTCTACGACGCACAGCGTAGTGACAATTGAAAGGTTGGAGGGGATGGATTCGGATCAACTTATAAAATTATGTTGATAAAACTAATACTTCTTCTTTCAGAGGATGAATTAAAAAAATGTTGTAATGTTTAAATATCCAAAAGGAATAACAAAATTTATGTATTAATAAAAGATGGCGCACTCAAAGAAATAGTATGGGTAAATTCAACAAAAAAAAAATGGTTAACTAACAATATCGTTAATTTTGTTAAATCAAACTATATTGATGGTATTTTTAAACAAGAGGTGATTATTATTTTAATTAATAAAAAGTTGTCGTACAACAAAACAAACATTAACTTAAAAAATAGATGAATAAGACTATTATTTTGTTCGTCTGACTATTATTTTGTTGAATTCTGTCAAATTAAACTAGATAATAGTATATTCTCTTTTTAACTATTATCGAATTGTAATTCTAACCCAGTATTAGTTCGCTGTACTATTGTACTTGGTAGACAAACCAATATTATTGTCGTCTTCTAGAAGTTCTAAAAGAATTACCATAAAATTTGCTTGCTTACCACGTAGTCTATTACAGAAATTATTCCCAGGTGACGCCACATACAAATCACTAACAATAATCCATCATGCATTATCTTGCACTTTTATGAATTTATAGAAAATTAACATGAGATTGCAGTGTTCAAATTCTCTCAGGGATCATCGATATATTTGGATGGATCTTGTAAACGATCTCTAATCTTTGGTTTGGGTGGTCTGATGTCTCAATACTGAGATTGTGGCTAACCAAAAAAAACTTCATCATACAATAAAGTGTAGATCAACCTAAAAATTAGTTGGTGAACAAAAAACAAAGTCGTTGTACTATTTAATTGTAGACCAAATTGAAAATGGTTAGTGAACATAAAAAAATGTCATTGTACTATTTAATTTGTTACAAGAAGATATGATTATTAAACTACTATTTGTTTACGAAAAGAAATAAAGTTGTATGACTATTCTTTGCTGATTGATATAACTATGAAACTAGATAGGCGCGATTTCATATGCTCTTTTTGGTTGAATTTACCTGTCATTTTCTTTGAGTGCGTACACTGAAGATGAACTGTGGTTTATTATAGCTTTTCTGCAATTTGTATAGGGCCAAAAATGGTTTTAAGACAAGGAATTTTTTTCTAAATTTTAGCAGACACATTGCTATTAAACGAAATGGGTGCAACTCGATTCACACGTGGTTGCTCTATGTCCACCTACTTAAAAGACACCCTTGAACATCTGAACTATACGGTAAAAAAACAGCTCTAATCGTAACAGGTATATCTTAGCCATGTCTGTTAAACGAAAGCTGTTTCTCTATTAGCAGATTAATAATATATATACTGTGTATTATGAGAGCATTACTTTGCTATAATTTACGTTTGTTTATTTAAATACTTAGCTTTGTTTATTATAGTAATTCTTCTTGATTGCTTATAATATTTTGCCTTTTTGGCTGGTCGTTTTCACTCTTCATTTACTTATATTGTTTAGATAGATAGATAGCATTTATTTAACCACATTATATACATGTTTGTACATTTGTAGCAAGTCAGCTAAACAAAAAAACAATAATAACAATAATAGAAAAAAAAAAGGTAATATATCACAGATTTTGCAATCAGTACGTTGTATAAAATGACTGCTATCTTACAGTACATTGATAATAATCATATAGTAATAAAGTAAGAAAAGAGTAATAAGTGTAAAAAAAAAAGAAAAGTCTGTAAAAGTAAGTCTGTTCCACATCGATATAAAATGCGTTTACACTCAAAGAAATAGTATGGGTAAATTCCACAAAAAAAAAATGGTTAACTAACAGTATCGTTAATTTTGTTAAACTAAACTATATTGATGGTATTTTTAAACAAGAGGTGATTGTTATTTTAATTAATAAAAAGTTGTCGTACAACAAAACAAACATTAACTTAAAAAATAGATGAATAAGACTATTATTTTTGTCGTCTGACTATTATTTTGTTGAATTCTGTCAAATTAAACTAGATAATAGTATATTTTATTTTTAACTATTATCGAATTGTAATTCTAACCCAGTATTAGTTCGCTGTATTATTATACTTGGTAGACAAACCAATATTATTGTCGTCTTCTAGAAGTTCTAAAAGAATTACCATAAAATTTGCTTGCTTACCACGTAGTCTATTACAGAAATTATTCCCAGATGACGCCACATTCAAATCACTGACAATAATCAATCATGCATTATCTTATACTCTTATGAATTTACAGAAAATTAATAACATGATTGCAATGTTCAAATTCTCTCAGGGATCATCGATATATTTGGATGGATCTTATAAACGATCTCTAATCTTTGGTTTGGGTGGTCTGATGTCTCAATACTGAGATTTTGGCTAACCAAAAAAAAACTTCATCATACAATAAAGTGTAGATCAACCTAAAAATTAGTTGGTGAACAAAAAACAAAGTCGTTGTACTATTTAATTGTAGACCAAATTGAAAATGGTTAGTGAACATAAAAAAATGTCATTGTACTATTTAATTTGTTACAAGAAGATATGATTATTAAACTACTATTTGTTTACGAAAACAAATAAAGTTGTATGACTATGCTTTTCTGATTGATTTAACTATGAAACTAGATAGGCGCGATTTCATATGCTCTTTTTGGTTGAATTTACCTATCATTTTCTTTGAATGTATGTATAGATACTTATAAATTAATATTTATTGAAGTAATGACTAAATAATCATTAATGAATAAAAACAGTGTTTTAGTATAATTCTTTTAACAGCGTTTTTAAAATTTAGTAATTTAACTTCAGGTGGTAGTTTATTATACAGATTAAGGTTTAGTGAATTGTTTTCTGATTTTTTTAGCCTAAAACGAGGGTTCCTTAGTAAATCTGCAGATCTTGTTCTGTAACTGTGGACATCAAAACTACTAATGTTTTTTGAAGCCGAAATATTTGTATGGCAACTTAGTACGACTTTATACTTAATTCAGCAGAAAGACATAAAGATTTAATCGTCTTATCATTTTTTGAGAGAATAAAATAGCTCGAATAGTGAAATTTTTATATTGTCGGAACTACCATATATTTATACCTTACATAATTGAAAAGGTAATATGTATAGCGAATAAAGTTTCTATGAAATAAAAAGACAAAGCCGTAATAATAATTTTATATATATTATTGATTTTAGCTTTATGTGACACTAATAAATTATTCATTCCATTTTCAGGGACTTACGTTAGAAGACAGTACTTACTATGTTATTTGTAGTTTGTGTGGCAGTGTTTCCATTATTGGAAAATGGACAAAAATTTATTATTTAGTTCTTATCTGAATAAAATTAATTATTTTTTAGAGAAAACATAAAAATAAATACATGACAGATATTAGACACACCCCACATATTAGACAAACCCAAACCAAAACCAAGGCTGCGCAGAAGGGGGTTACTTGGGCTAGGCCATAGGCGGACAAGGGGACATTTGCTCCCTGATGGTTTTCTCACTATTAATTATTACTTTATATTTCAATTTTTTTTATCAGTTCGAAGAGTGGGGTCGATATTTTAACTTCTCCACAATAAAATTGTGAAAGGTTACTAAAATTGATCCAAAATCGAAAATTGAGATAACATCAAATCTTTTGAGGTCCCAGGAATCCAAAAAAGTGGTTTTTGAAAAATGTCTGTGTGTATGTATGTGTGTGTATGTATGTAGCACGATATCGGCGAAACTATTAAACGGATTTTGATGAAACTCTACATGAGAGTTTCTTTAGCGCTCCAGAAGATCTGAAAAGGTTTTGGTTGAGATCGGATTACATTTAGAGTCGTTTTGACACAAGTTGTTTATTTTATGATTACATACAATTTGTAATCGAACCACTGAAAAGCAGTAAAAATTCCGATTTCAACGATATATCACACTTGCACCCTTTCGATTTGGTTTCCGTGAAAAAAATTAAAAACGAAATAACAAATCTATAGTATCTTGTGTAAGATTTTATAGTCTAACCTAACGTTCGGTAGACTAGTGTGTTAAAGTGTGCAGATTATACAAGTGTTTTCTCTGAAGGCGTTATACTAGTTGTGATATTTCGAGAAAAAAGTGCAGTCAAAGTTAGTAATAGCTGTGTAAGGCCTACACAACCCATAAGGAGCCCGTGTGGTTACAGAGGGTCCTTAACTGGGCCCAAAGTAAGTCCAAAACTATTAAAAATGGCAGTGACATTAAAAGTCTGAGAAACGTGAATCCATTTCCGGCACGACGCCGAAAAAATTTCCGGCAATCACAACCTAAAAAACTTTAACGTAACCTAAAAATCAAATAAAGTGCAATACCAACCTAAATATTTTCGATAACTGTCAAAAAATAAATTCCTCCAGCAAAGTTTAGAACCAGAATAAAAATTCTGGATCTAAACTTTTTTTGACAGCTGTCAAAAAATCTTCTCATGAAACCTTTTGGCATCTGTCAGTTTGACATCTGGCATTAGTGACAAGCAACCAAACAACAACCTTCCCCGACCGATTTAGTGAAAAATCGGTCGAGGCCAGAAGATAAAAATAATTGTTATAAAATATTATTTTGGGTATTCAGCAGATAACTTTCGAAGAAATCATTCGTTCCTTTCATACATCATTGATAATAAAATAATATTTGTCAGCTCAAATTGAAACGGTCCACTATAAACACTTCACCGGCATCAGCTGCCAGATAAGCTGTCCACAAAGAATTATATGGTTTTTAAGAATAAATAGAAAAATGAGATCGTTCATAATTTTTAATGCTGTTTTCGGCTTCAAAGACCGGGTGGGAAGGTTCCAGTCGCTTTCTATCATAGCTACCGATTTTTCTTTTAGAGGTACTTTCTGGCTATTAATTAACTAGAGCAAATAATTATTTAAATGAATTTCCTAACCTCAAAAAAATTTAGGAACCGCTACCATTGTGAATTTTTCGTTTATTGTGAAATATTTTTTGTGATGTGTTATATTTTAACGAACATTTGGGGGGATATACTTTCAATAGTCATAAATCGTGTACCAAATTTGCAAATTGCATTTTCGTAAAAATTTTGATTTGTCGATTATTTTTCGCAAAGCATTTTATTCATTAAATGATCATCATTAATTATATTTTTATGTACTTTTGATGTGATCTATAAAAAATATAAATAAAAACATATTTTACTTTTTTGAAATAAAAGCTATTTCGGTCCAAATAGGTGACCGGAAATACAGTATTACGTGCAAGTAACGCAGCAATGTCAAATGCCAACTCTGAAGTAAACGTCGAACAAGAAGAAGACGACGATTTTTTAGAATTATATTCTTAAAATATACCTACTGATTTACAATCATAATCATCAGACATTGGTGATAATGCAAAAGATACATCTTCAGTTTTCTTTGATAATATTGATGATGAAATTGAAGATGTATCTGAGAATTAAATTACATATTTTCAATATTTTCATGCAGACACCAGATCTCTGGCATGGAATATCAGTCAGATGACTCATCAATTAGTTGTAAGCGAATCCGGTTTGCTTAAATATTTTGTATTAAAAATTTAAAGTGATAATTTTGTTGTTTTTAATAAATATGTATGAAATAAGACCAGATTGCTATTTTGTGATCTTATGAGTTATTAACTATCAGATATGTTAGTACAAATCTTCGCTATTTTTTACGACATGTGGTTTTTAAATTGTGTGTTTTTTGAATGTATACCTATTTTACTTGACTATTTGCAAAATGCAATTTTGTTTTAATTTATAAACATTTTTATACCGTCTTAAAGTACATAAAAACTTATAATTAAAAGAAAAGTTCTACGATGCTGTGCCCAAAAATGATTGGAAAATCAAAATTTTAGCGAAAATTCAATTTATGGTCAATCTCCGTAATATTTAAAAACCAAACTATGACTATGACTTGTAAAAGTATAGTCCCCAAATTTTCATTAAAATATAAAACATTCAAATCAAAATATTTAAGAAAAGACGAACAATCACTAATAGCAGCAGTTTTTCATTTTCTTGAGGTTAGGGAATTCATTTAAATAATTCTAACTTACACAGTAGTATAGAGCCATTTATTACGAACAATTTGATTTTTTTGTATCGATCTGACTTATAAAATCCGAGATATTTAAAAAAACTAAATCGGAAAAGCGACCAAAGCTCAATTGATCAAAAACGTCGAAATAAATAGAGCTTCCGGTCAACCCCGAATGAAGAAATTTTAGTTATAGACTCTCTGTGACTGCTAAACCCGAGGGTCAATCTCACCCAAAATTTCGTACACCAGATTTCCTTTTTGACGAAGATTACACAGATTTTCTCGAATTTCGAGTCGGATTTCTTCCAGATTTCCTTGGATTTTCTTCAGAATTCCTCGGAGTTCCCTCAGATTTCCTCTTTGATAAAAAAAATTTTTTGAAGAGCGGGGGAAGAAATCCGAAAAAAAAAAAGATTTTCTGAGATTTTCTCTGGATTTCCTTCTGAGTGTACACAGGGTGTACGCGGTTTGCCCCTTGGCTAAAACAATAAACGAAATTTGACCCATTCCCAGATTTTTCCTGTCATGTAAATATTCCTGAAAATTAAATTACTTTTTCCCACTAGTACGAAAAAGTATAATTAACAGGTAACCAACGTGTTTTAGTTATTGTTTGAATAATTTCATACACAATGTATAATATTGTTATCTGAAATGGATGAAGAATTATTAGTTATGTCACTTTTCGAAACATCAATTTTTATAATTTTTTTAACGGTTATAGAAAAAATATTGTATGTCGTAAGGAATTGAATCATTATCTTGTGTGATTGCAGAATTCGGCAACGCCTCATTCTGCAAATTTCACATTCGTAAAATAATGGACCTTCATTTCCGTACTAATGGCATAAATATCTATTTTCACGCTACTGTTTTTTCTGACGTAGTTACAAAATTGGACATATTAATAAACTAATAAATATATACATTGTGGTGCCATTATTGTTAAAGATATCATTCAGTAAGCAATTAACCAATGTGATTTCTGTGAACATGAAAAAAAATGTTCTATCAAAATAACTGTGTACTGAAATGTAAACGATAATCCGTTGATAAAAATGTCATTGTTTGGGAACATGGAAATGTAAAAAAAAATTACATAACACGCAGAAGGTCAGCCATCTGTAAGTCTGCTACTTTTTGTATCGGTTTCTTTTTTGGCTAACCATCACATCGAAACAAACGTGTTGGTGAATTTTTTATTCGAAGTGTAACGATTTTTTAGCAACGTGGGAAGGACAGTTCGATGAACTGAATAAAATTGTTAATTATTTTTCATAATGACAGTCGAGTCTCTTAGCAAAATAGTTTCACTAATATTTCAGCCAAAGGATATATGAAAGTGCATTGCAACAATGCTGTTGACATACATTCTCAATTCTAAAACTCCGAATTCGAATGTTTCACGGACAGCAACAGCACCGTGCGTAAGCAAACCTAAGCAATGAGCATTTCCTTATGTCGCTACATATAAGCGTCCGCTAGGGAAGTTTGTTAGGTATTAAATGTAAAATAAATGAAATTACGCAATAAAAAATAATACAAAAGCATAATTGGGCAGAATTTTATAACATAAATGATGTTAATGATTTATCAAAATATCCAACTACCACACGATCATAGAAAAAATTACAAAAAACACAACTGTCCGACAAAAAATAAACCAGATAAAGGGAAAGCCATGGATTACATCTGGGTCAATAAAATCTATAAACAAACGGGATAAAATGTACTAGGAGTGTCAAAATATACTGAAATATCCTGGTAATTCAGTAAGAAAAAGAAGGAGAAGGCGAAGAAGAAAGTACAACTGCTGATACAGAATTTGAGAACATTTAATCAGAACTTAATTTTTTAAAATCAATAATAAAGTATTCTTGTTTCATAGTTAACCATAGCACCATTTTTGTTTTAAATCGATATAAATATTTAATCAGATCAGATTATGAATTATACCTACTAGGGATACCACGTAAAATGAATGCGCCAAAAGAGTGCATAGTATGAAAAATATGAGTTTTGCAATTTTTTAAATCACGATAACTCACGAACAATCATTTATACGAAAAAAAATGTAGGAGTATTTTTTTTAGAGAATCGCATGCTCTAGAAATTTTATTTCAGCTATTTTTACAAAAATACTCACCGTGTAAGAGCTGTTCTCTAAAACCCGTTTTTTGCATCTTTGATCTTGAATAGAATTTTCAGCACGTATCGAATCAATGTTGACTTTTGATATTTCATTTAAAATGTTGATTTAAAGGTCTGTATACATTTTCAATTCCATCGGAATTTTTCAGAGGTTCCAAAATTTTTTTGTCTATTTTGTCTGGATTATTATTTATAAAATAATTATCTATTCAATCAATAATAAAAATTGAATTAAAATATCAATTTTTAATCTTTTTAATTCTTTGACACTCACATCTGGTTGTGCTAGAGACAAATAAATAGCTCAAAAATGAATTTATTTACAAAACCTATCTTAATTTTTTACTTTCACGTCCAGTGGAAGTATAGTAACGACAAAAAAATTTTTAAAAATTTTTATTGTCCAAATAGGCTTAAAATGTCATGAAACGTCGAGATTTTAAGTTTGAGCGGTCTGTCTGTCTGTAACTTTTTTTTGTGCACACGTTTACTCTGGAACCGTTTAAGATATTGACTTGAAATTTGGTACACATATGTACTTTAACGAGATCTAGAACTAGATTATATTTTCATCTTGTTCCGTCGAAGGGTAAGGGGGGGTAAATTGGGGTAAATTTGGGGTAAATGGGTAAATCAAGCAGGTAAGAGTCCATGAAATTGGTATTTAGTATATACAAGAGAAGCTAAGGTCTCAAAAAAATTTTTGGCATTAGCCACCCCCATTACCACCCCCACCTCCTTATTAAAGGGGATGAAAAAAAATTGTGATTTAGTGTATGTACAGGAACCAGAAACCTCAAAATATTTTTTACTTCATCCACCCCCCACTACCACCCCCCTATCACCACCCCCACCCCACTACCGATGTAGGGTATCGTTTTATGGGTTTTTGGGGTAGAGGATTTCAAATATTATATTATTAAAGTTCCATAAACAATTATTTACACATACAAAGTTTTTTCGTTGTGAGTGACTTAGCTAGAGAATCTGGATGTGGAAGTAGTGAATTCCTTGGGCAGCGGTTTTTAATTCAACAGGACTCACAACGAAGAATTATACTGTCATTCTACTACAGTCTGCTTCTTCCAAACGCTTAATATTTAAACCTTTGTTTGCCCTTATTATGAGCTCTTCAGAAAGACATTTATGCCACTCTCAAGATGTTTCAATCATGGTTCACGAATCAAAAAAGCTTAAAATTTTTTTCATGAAAATTGAAGTTTTGCAGTTAGTTGACAAATGCCTGACGGATAAAGCATTCACAAATAGAAATAACAAAACAAGGTGAGCCTGTTGAATTAAAAATATTAGTTTTTGTAAATGAATTCATTTTAGAGCTCCATCTTCTTTAAACCTCTGAGACATGGACCGTTAGGGAACGGACAGACGGCGTATTGATGCTTTCATTACAATGAGTAGAAAAAGCTCCTGTATTCTTTATATTAGGAATTTACGATTCAGTCATAGCTACTTTTCACTATATTATATCAATATTGTGCTATCACAATACACCACATGGCATGTTTCTAAACAACTACCAGCAGTTTTAATTGCTATTTGCCTACCAATTTCATAAATAATTTATAATGCTGCAATTCGCAAATGGACATACATTTATTATAAGCGTCACTTCTTAAAATACCTATTTTTAAAGTTTTTTTTCATTTTGCATTCAGACATATTTATTTCATCATTTATCATATTATTATGTAGTCACTAATTAGTCATTTTCCCAATTTCGCATTGCTTATAATAATAATTAGTTACCTACGTCTTAGGTTTTTGTAAGCCGAAACTAGTTAGGTTTTTAAAACGAAATGGGCAAAAAATAATACTTAGAACAGATTTTTATGAAGTTCTTATTTCTTTTCACATCATGTTTTTTTCCACTAATAAATGATTTAATTTAAAAATAGTCCTCTCACGACACGAAACTCTCAATACATGGTAAATATTTTCTATTGTGATTAAATAATATCTCAATACAATAAATATTGTCTTTAAAAGTGGTAAAATTTATCATGTAGATATACTTAAATTTTAAGAGCGTTTAAATTGGAGAAGTATAGACAGATCAATTTGAGTGATTACAAATCCTTATCAGATATGCGCATTAGTATTACTACAGGGAGAATACAAATTATGATGTACAGTTGCAGCGGTCATTCAAATATTTAAATACGCCTATTGTTAGCGAATAAAACAAAAAATAGTCGTGCGCACAAAAAGAAAGTTACAGACAGACCGACAGACAGAACTTTTTTTGCTCAAATTTAAAATTTCGACGTTTCATGACATTCTAAGCCTATTTGAACAATAAAAATTTTCAATTTTTTTCTTCGTTACCAAACTTCCACTGTATCTGGAAGTAATATTATCACTAGCGACTTATTTTCGAATATTTTCGACCAAAAAAATCTTGTTTCCAGTATTTGCGCATCTTATACTAGACACAGCTTGATGAAATTAATATGCTTACAGTTTGAAAAGATTTCATAAAAATCTGTAAATAATGATTGTGTAAACATAAAAAGAAGAAAAACATGAATCAAATCGAGCTTCTTTTTAAATTTTATGAATTCGGTTAAAAATAAGCAAAAGCGGAATATATAAACATTGGAAATTAAATACGTACGTACGTACAGCGGTAACTTTCTTACGGGTCTCTGCTTTCTTCTTCACACGCCCGAGTGCATACGTGTCTTCTCGTGTTATGACAACTCAAAAATGGGAATTAATATTAAATCATAGTAGTGGAGTCAAATTAGGTCTAAAAAAATTCGCAATGTGGATTGCCTGGTCAGGGCAATTTTTTTGTTTTAATATGTTCGGGCGATCAACTTAAGTTCACAGTCCAGTTTTGCAGTTTCTGCGAGTCGGCGTATTGTTTATTTACTTAAACAATTTAATTTTTCAGACCGTGTTTTCCATCGATTTTCTTTGAATTTCTCGAAATCTATAAGTCCTATGGAAAAAAACAAAAAGAAGGAAAATGGTCGTTATGAGCTGTACAATAAAAGTACATAAACTGTCATTCATTCCAATTGTTATTGTTATTTAAAAAAAATGAATGTTGCAAAATTATGCGTTTCTAAACAAATCACTGTTCTTTCAAAAATAATGGATAACATTCAATGAAATTATAAAGTACAATTACTACTTAAAATTTCAAATCAAAATGATTATTAAGACGGCTCAAATATACAATTGTTACTAAAACTTTGCATCCTTGTGAAATTTTGCCATCAAAACCAAGAAATGTGTACATGGCTCAAATTGTAGCTTTATATAAGTACTTTAAGATCACGGAGAGAGGTTTTTTTTTTCAAAATTTAAACCCTTTTTATTGCAGATTGCAGTTGTTCATAATTTTCGAAATTGCAGTTATAAACAAATTCAAATAACTCTCTGTTTTTTTTTATGAAATCAAGAACGCTAAAGGAGTGATGAAAGTAGATTAAAAATGCCAACTTTAAAAAAAGTTACTGCTCTACTTGTACTTGGAGCTGAGATACGTTAGTTTTTACGTTTAGGTCCCTTTTAAATAAACAAATCGATATTTCTTATTGAAATTTGGACCGGTAATTCTCCAATGTCTCTGCTACTTGAAAATAATACAAAGCTACAATTGTTAAAAGACACTGTATAGAGGCCCGAAAGTGGGGTCTTTAGCGAGTTTGTTAGAGATCCGAAAATCACCAAATATGTCTAAATGTTATATTATGTTTTTACAAACCGGACTAGTCACTAGATAGCCCAGTGGGTAAAGCGACCAGCACTATTTATTCAGGATACGGATGGACGTCTCGGGTTCAAATCCTGCTCGCGAAATATATATATTTTTTTATTGTATCAGCAATATTAAAAGTTTTTTAAACCTCTGTATACATGAACATATGGGTAGTTATTCAAGTTAGGTTGGTTTACCATCTTCGTGAATTAGAAAAGTTATAAAAAAATTGAAAAATAAAAAAAAATGTGCATTATGTTCTCAAAGCCGCTTTATTCCATGTTATTTTAACATTAGTAGCTTTGGATTATCTTCAAATAGGAGAAACATAATAATAAGCATTGGAGAATAACCAGGAAGAAATATCGATTTGTTTATTTATAAATGATCTCGTACGTATCTCAGGTCCAAATACAAGTAGAGCATTAATTTTTTTTTTCAAAAGTTGGCTTTTTTAATCTACTTTCATTATTCATTTATCGTTTTTGATTTCATAAAAAAAACCAGAGAGTTACTTGAATTTGTTTATAACTAAAATTTCGAAAACTATAAACAACTGCAATAAAACGGGTTTAAATTTTGAAAAAGAAAAACGTTTTTCTTCGTGATCTTAAAGTACCTATAACATGTTACAATTTGAGCCATCGTACACATTTTTTAATCTTGATGGGAGGATTTCACAAGGGTGTAAAGTTTTAGCAATAATTGTATATTTGAGCCGTTTTGATTTGAAATTTTAAGTGGTGATTGTACTTTATAAAAATGTCATTGAATATTATCCACTGTTTTTGAAATACCAGTGATTTGTTTAAAAACACATAATTTTGCAATGTTCAATTCTTTTTTAAATAATAATAACAATTGTAATGAATTATAGTTTATGTACTTTTATTGTACAGCTCAAAACTAACATTTTCCTTCTTTTTATTGCATTCCACAGGACTTATAGATTTCGAGATATTCAAAGAAAACCGATAAAAAACACGGTCTAAAGAATTAAATTGTTTAAATAAACAATACGCCGACCTCGCAGAAACTGCAAAACTGAGCTGTGAACTTAAGTTGACCCCCTGAACACGTTAAAACAGTAAAACTGCCCTGACCAGACCATTCACATTAAAATCCTAATTTGACTCCACTATAATTAAAATAAAGTAAATTGAAAACAAATGTATTTCCCTAAAATACTCAAATATAACATTAATTGAAAACTGTATACTATAGTAAGGTAATTCAGAACACTTCTGAACTATACTCACTTAATCCCTAAAAAATCGTATACTTTCTCGAAAATATTCGAATTATAATTGAGACATAAAAGGACTCTTTAGCTTCTTTTGTCATTATGCTTTCCAGGCATTGCAAAATATATTGAATGCTGATGTATATGTTTGTCACCATTTATTACGAAGAAGCACTGAAAGAAAATATAAATGGATAGAATCGGCCTCGATAAAATGCATGGTGATACTTCCTAATGGTTGTAAAATACCCTGAAACTGTTCAGATGCTCGTCAATCTTACTTAAAACGAAATGCATTGGTATTGATCGTACTGGCTTGAAAGCTCAGATCCTTGTGTGCTGTTCCTTATATGTGTGAAAATAAAACACTTTGTATGGTTTTAATATTTGTTAAATAAAACAATGTTGACAATTTGTTATTTTAATTTCAATATACTATATGTTTATGAGTTAAATCATAATATGATTGAATTTTATATTTAACGAGTTTGGTTCGAACGTAGACGCGTCTTAACTATGCATGTATTTAGAGATACGTAAAGTTAGGTAACGTTCATCCTGGTTAGTACTTAGATTGTAGAAACACAACAATCTCGTTCCACCTTCTAGCGTTTTATAGTGGATTGTGTGAGTTGGAAAAAGACCCAAAAAACTCATCTATTGTCTGAAGCAACCAAAGTAGTTCTCCTCCCCGTTTCCGAGAATGCTGACAGAATTTCTCGTTAGGGTGACCCACCCCCGCAAACGGCCAAAAATCATCCTCAAACGGGGTCAAACGCGTATTATAATTGTTTGAGGGACTCTTACTAGGTGATCCTCCATTTTCGAGAATGCTGAACACCGTGGTGTGACAGAATTTCGCAAACGGCCAAAAACACCCCCAAAACGGGGTCAAACGCCTATTATAGTTGTTTGGGGGACTCTTACTCGGACTCTTTTGGTCCCGTTTTCGAGGATGCTGAACACCATGGTGATGGTGGAATTGCTCCCCGGGGTGACCCATCCCCGTATCCATATCCACAGCAACCCCCAAAGGGGTGAGATTGCATTCCCCACCTCCTGTCGTTTGAGTATGCTACAGCTGAAAAAAGAGAATATATATTTTTTGTACATATTTTTAGGTTTATATAATAATTGCAACATCTGATTTATTTAATTATAATATATTATATACCTAAAATATTTTTTATTGATGCAACATACATTGTTACGCTGGCTTTTCTAACATTATAAAATACTATGACTCATAAAAAAAAAATAAAACAATAAATTTATTTCTTTATTTTAATTTTTTTTTACTTTCTTTGAACCCGTGCAGTTACATTTTTCTGAAAATGCGAAGGGGTATTTTTTGCCATGAGGGATGAGGGGGTGTCAAGCATTCGATTCGTGGTCCTCTCCGTGCTCTAAAATGGGAGGAAAAGCTTTTTGTCCAGTGGTATGATGAAGCGCTCTCCTTTGGAGGGTGGTTATTGGCCGTTGAGGGGGTGTCAGGCACGCGTCCCAGCGTCTCCCCCCCATAATTGGCATGCTCCAACACGGGGTATCAATAAGTTAGATTCCGTAAAACATAATCAAGACGCGTTTGGGGTTGGTTTTTGGCCGTTTGGGGGAGTGGGTCACAGCAACGAGAAATTCTGCCACCACCACGGTGTTCAGCATCCTCGAAAAGGGGGATCACCAAGTAGGAGTCCCTCAAACCATTGTAATACGCGTTTGACCTCGTCTGGTGGTGGTTTTTGGCTGTTTGCAAGAAATTCTGCCACCACCACCACGGTGTCCAGCATCCTCGAAAACGGGAGGGAGAACTAATCTCATTAAATCAGACAATAGTCGCCTGGAGATGAAAAAGAATAAAATTTTAAGAAAAAAAGGTTCACATGAATTGATAGTTTTTAAGTTATAACGACTTCAAAATTGCGATTTTAGCTTGAAAAAAAAGGTATTTCCAAATAGCTTTCGTCGAGTATCTCGGAAAGTATTACTTTATCGAAAAAATGTTACAGACCAATTATAGAAAGTACAAACTGGGAATGAATCATATTTTTTGTTTATTGATGTAGGATTAATTATTTTGGAGATATTTAAGTTTATATTTGGGAAGTGTCCATAAGATAATTATTTAGAGTGATAGCTAAATATCTCAGAAACTGTAACACCTACGTCAAAAATGCTAATAGGTAAAATAATAGGTTATTAATTAAGCTTTCAACTATTTTTTATTTGTTTCTGTAGCATAAAAAACAAAGATGTCATGACCGAAGCAATGTGCATCTTCACATTTTTTTAATAACAACGTCGCCATTTTGTTACTGTAATTAGCCAGTAATTAAAAAAAAGGAATTTCAAACACCATTTCTCAATAATATATAGCATGACGTAGATGTTCAAATTTTTTTGTTTGTATAGAGCACTTGCTTTGGAGAAAAATAAAGTTTAAACTATAAATATATTTTCGATAAAACTTAATTTATTTTCCTTTTCCAAATATCTCAATAAATATTAGTTTTAGTGAAAAATGGATGGAGACCAAAAATAAAGCTGATAAACTGATAATGAGTTTCGCTTTTTTAATTATTTACATAGATTTAATAGTTTCGGAAATAAGAAAGTTTACAAATGGCATCCGAACGTTTATGAGACGAAAAATTTAGTTTAAATGTTAAATATCTCAGAAATTGTGACACTTAGACAAGCATGCTAAGAAATGGAATTAAAGACAATTAATTGCGCTTTCAAATTACTTTTTTACTCGTTTCTTTGGCATAAGAAATGAAGACGTTATGACGGAAAATGTGCGTATTTTTTTAATAGAGAAATATAAAGGAAGTTAAACAAAATGGATTATAATCACATCTTTAATAATTATTAAAATGATAAGTAGAGAATAAGATAAAACAAAAATATAAAACTTCACAAAAAGATAATAAAAAATCAAAAAGTCTTTGTTAAGTTACATTTACTTCTCAAATTATCATAATTTACTATATTGTAAAAAATGCTATCGATGAAAAACTGTTTTGGTCCGTCTTTAAATTTTTTATAACTAATCATATTCTTAATGTCATTTGATAAAGCATTAAATAATATTATATAGTTGTAGGGATAGACAATAAATTCGTATTTGTAGTTGTGATGATCGGAACATATTTTAAAAAATAAATGACACAATGTTATAGTGAATTATCTATTTTATTTCTTTTTACTTACCAGAATTAAAACGAGAAATTATTATTAACACCTTACCCCATTTACACCTTATAATTTAAGTTATTAAAATTTGATTTCAAATTCGTAGTCAACGACAACAGAAACTTATATGCATAAATTAAAACGCGAAATGAAGCAATTTGTTACATTTTTTTCTATTTTGACTTCCTATTCGTAGTTAGCGACCCCAAAATTTTATAAGCATAAATTAATTAGAATGCGAAATCAAGTGGGGACGGTAGCTCAGTGGTTTAGCGCGTCTAGCTTGCATACTGGCGTACCTATCGAAGCAGGTTCAATCCCTGCTCATCGCGAAATAATTTTAATTATAAAATTATCCCCAAGAAGTGGTTCGGACTCTACTATAAGCTGTAGGGCCTCGTTTTCTCTTTACCTAACACAAATTCATTCTGGATTTTCAAGGAGTTACTCCGGTGACTTGAGAAGCGGTTAAGAAAACATTTTTAAGTAGATTTTTGCATTTTGCCTCGTTTGCGTCCGCCATATTGAAGCGACCCCAAAAACATAAATATACTGCATTTCAAAAATTAATAATCAATACTTTTCCATATATTAATTTTTTTGATTTAGGGAAGGTAAACCACCCCAAAATTAAATCAGAAGTAAGAGCAAGCGCCGGCACCATATAGAAACTGAAGATGATACCTTTTACTACAAGAATCCCCTATAAAAAAGAATTATCATTCTATATGGAATTATTCCGAAGTTTTGTATATTTTTTTACCTCTAGGTACTGTACTATAAGATGCAAAACTCGGTTTTTGCAAAAATTTAAAAACGCCGGTTTTATGTTATGTAAATATAAGAATGTATTGTTTACAAAACTGTTTAACCAATAAGATGAGTAAGTCAGTATTTTGCTGATATGGTAAGTGTTAAAATCTAACTCAGCTGCAAAACTCGGTATTTGTTTGCTCTGTCAGATGCATAACTACGTATCTGCTATTAACCAATCATTGTGCAGTTTTATATACCACGTGGGCCAGCAATTTTGCCGCCAGAACAGACGTTAGTGTTTACTAAATTTAAAGAAAGTTAACAAGTCTTGATAAATTTGACCATTTTTATTATTTTTTTAGAAGTTGTTTCTATTTTTCAATCATTTAGTGTTATTAAGTTAAACATCTACTAGACATTGTTTGAAGTGGAAAAAATCTTCAATCTCCGATATTTTGGAAAAGCACAAGATTTTTGATCATGCAGAAGAACCCAGTGCATAAAATAGTGATGTTAAGGATTTTAACGAGGGTTTTTCTAAGGTGTCATTAAGAGTATAAGTCTTTTTTATAAATGTTTTTTTAATAAATAAGATGTTTTTAAATAACTAGTAAATATTTTCTATTAGGTACCGCTTTTGGAATAACAACATTCTAAATTACGTGATTTTTAATGTATAATGCTGCTATTTTCCAAGTGAATTACAAGTACCAAAAGTGTGCTACAATAAATTATAAAAGAGTTTTAGGCAGATTGCTTCATCTTTTTTTACATAATTAGTAGACTAATTAAGATTGTTTACTATTTTATTGGTGTTTGCACATTTCATTTGCAAAACTTGGTCTTTGCATAAGGCAGATGCAAAACTAGGTTTTTGAATCCTTTAACTGCAATTATTTATTGATAATATGCGATTTTAAGGAAAATTAAGCCTTTCTTCAAATAGTGATTATCTCAGCTTTAGTTGTCTGCAACGTTTCTAAAGATTTACAAAAAAATAAACACATTATCGTCTTTTGCCTTTTTCTCAAAATCACTTAATCTTCAAAAACCGAGTTTTGCATCTAGTGTACTCATATATTGTATCATCATTCCGAGTACATGTTCCTTATCCTGTGAATAGGCGTAAGCCTGTTGGATTTGTATGAAATAAACAAATAAATCAACCCCCCGCCCCTCCGTAAATCTGCGCTGAGTACTGTAGCTAATAAAATTATATTAAGTTGCTTCCTAAATGCGTACCCCTCCACTAGTGTTGTTGGCGCGCCTATGTTTATATGAATTATTGACTAGTTTGCATTCAGTAGGACCTTGATTCTTGGCTTGGCCGGTTGGTTAAAACGTTAAAAGTTGAGAATAATTAAGCATGTTAAAATACTAACTTTATTTATCTCCCAAGTTGTTTATAAAACACGAAAAAGGAAATCGTATTAGTTTATGTAATTATTACCCGTTTTATAAATGTTTATAAACGATGAACCGTGCAGTTTAAAGCAACAGTTTTATCATTCACTAATTTACTTACTACATAGTTACCAAAATAATTATGATGTGATTAATTATAATTTATAATGAATTTATGGATATACATATATAATATAGCATAGTTAATGCGACACGTGTTTTAAGAACTGAAGAGTTTTGGATGAGCTGAATTTTTTCGTGATCATCAAAAATGTTATTGTAAACTTGAACTTCTTATCTTATCGGAAACAAATTGATTGAGTGTATTTTGCAATTTTTTTTTATTCCTATATTTACATTGGATTCTTAATTATTATTTGGACTATGACACTATGAATGGTTATCCGTTTACTAAAAAATATTTGATCCAATCTAGACTATAACTTATTGACTTTCCTCTGAAATAGTTTCAGCTGACCAGAAATATCAACTTTTCATGTTCCACTTTTATAGGTGTTATTTATCTACTTTGTGATTACTGTTTCTTAAAGTATTTAAGATTGCTTGCCTCTTTATTTTCCTACTTAAAAATATAATAGACAAAAATTTGTACCATGAAATCGGGTATAAGATAAAACAAATTTTTAATTTTATTGCCAGATATAACACTACAGTCTCTTGGTGTCAAAAAGGACCCAAACTTCGGACTAATACTATAGCGGCTGTGGATTCTTAAACTTTAGGGTATCAACTTCAAATATTAAAAAGGAATAAATGTGCTTTTGCCCCCAAGAGGGTAAAATAAAAAAATCAATAATTAACGAAGTACTGAGAATAAATTATTGAAACTTATATTATTTATATTTTTGGGGTCGCTGATCACGAAGGTGAAGAAATTAAAAATGTTATGTTGCATTCTCAATATGGCGGATATAACAGAGGAAAAAATGGATGGATTAATTATTTTTTGTTTATTTTGAGAAATTAGGATTTTCTTAGCAGATTGTTAAATTTTGAGACATGAAACTCATCCCCTAATAAGGAAAATAATTGCTCTTACCCCCAAGAGGGTGAAAACTACTCCTAAATTAAATATAAAGGAAATACTGGGAGTTTATTAATGAAACTAATATTATTTATCATTTTGGTGATTACGAATTTGGATCGGGTTTTTGTGTTAAGGTGTAGCAAATTAATAAAACAATAATTAATATTTTCCAGTTTTATTACCTATATTTAACCTAAAATTATAATTATTATACAATTATAATTATTAATCTTCATCAATGTTTGAATTATTTTCATCTTTATACATATTTACACAAATATATAGGTACATGCATGCGATATCCAACGACTTAAGAAATGTATTACCTCTGAATTTTTTCAGACAACATTGATTTTGATGAAAATTTGTAATGAAGCTTATCTAATCTAATCCTGATTTGTGCTTTTTGTTTGTTGGGGGGTGAAAACTACTCCATCTGAGAAAAAATTTAAAAACATAGATTTAAGTTACATCATGTTTAAATATGTAGAATTAACATTATTTCATCTCCTGGAATATAATTTATGATGTGTTAAAACCACCCCTTATGACGAAATTTTTCAAAAAATTAGATTTCAACAGCTTGAAATGTTTTAATTGCGCATTTATCAGGGTTGGCATGTTTAACACAAAATGTATTAAAACATGTTTAAAACATCGCACTGTGTTTTAAACAAATGTTTAAAACATATTTAATACACAATACACAGTGCGATGTTTTAAACAACTGTTTAACTGTTTTAAACAACTGTTTAAAACACAGTTTAAAACACAGTGCGATATTTTAAATAAATGTATTATTTTAGAGTTTGTGGAAAAGCAGGAAAAGTCCTGATGATGGTCCATTCTGATAAATAATTCCGATATAGTGGTCACGTGTACTAAACTGAGCATTTTATTTTCAGAGTGCTGTAAAATCCGTTTAAGAGCGCCATCTGACATCAAATAGTAGTAGCACACATAGTGTGCCTGGGACCATTTAATTTCAGTTGAATATAGTTTTAAACGTTGTAAACCTGTTTTAAACATACCATTTAAAATTTTTAAAAAACCTGTTTCAAACAAAAAAAACTGTTTTTTTGTGTAAAATGAAAAAAAAACTATTTTTTTCCAACCCTGGGATTTATAATGAATAATTAGAATCCCATCACTGTTTATAATACAATTTATGATTTATTGCAACGTTTCATTCATTTCAAACCGCTCTCATGATAAATTTAACTACCATATTTACTTAAAATTAAGGACTGAAATTATTGAATGAGTTTAAAGGGGAAAAATAAAAATTTTATTTACATTATAATAGCATGTTTTATTACTGAAAATCTATGGATCATCAGAAGAAATATCATCACTGTCATCATCTTCCTCTTGGCATGTACAATTTTGACAGTTGTCATCGGAGCATATTCCGCATGTTGCGTTACAAAAAAGTCCAACTTTTCGGCAGCTACAAGCTCCGCCGCATCCTTTTTTGCAATTACAAAATATCATTTTGAGTTATTTCGGTGCAGGCATATCCACCATTTTGATTGGTAGTAAAAATCCTTCATTATTAATCCATCCCCAATAAGTTGGGCGAATATTTTTGTTCCCAAGCCACATCTGGGTTTGTAAATAAAACCTCTTAATGAGCTCATTCAGATCATCATCTGTTGGAACAAGGGATGATAATCTCACAGCACTGTTTTTAGTGATAGCCTTAATAAAGGAATCATAGCACATCTGGTCGAGAAACGCTGATAAGTCTTCGACACGGCTCAATTTTTTTAACTGTATCTCCTTAGCAGCTTCGTACAGTAATATTGTGCAGTACCTACCGGCTTCTAAAATTTCTTCCAGCTCTGAAGTACTATCATAAAATATCTTCACCTGATCTCTTAAATCGGGTCGGTTTTCCATAAGATCGAAAATTTTCTTTTTGCCTTTATTGTAGAACGCGGACGTTGTATCACATCCAATGAAACAATGCGAAAAAAGGATTAATTTCGCACTGTTTGGATGATCCACTTCAAAATTTTCGAGGAATACACCATCGAAAGAACATTTTGTTTTCCTAATTTCAGAAAATAAATTTCTTCGTCGAACTTTGCTCTGGCAGTCAAAATTACTGAGATATAGACATCTTCCGCAACTATAACTTTTTGTAATCTCGAGTCATCCTGAATGGCTATTTCATTATTAATTCGTCACATACCTCTTTTCCTTGATAGCATTTGATAGATTTTTTTTGTAATTCCTCAATAAGATACGTTATAAATCTGCTTTTATTTTTGTAGTATGTGTGTGTGTGTCGTATATGAGGATATACTTGTGCATATATAGATACAGGCATATGTGTTTAGATGTATTTATAAATGCTCCAAATTGTCGAGTTAACATGGTCCGAAAATTTCACCGAAAAATGGCGATTAGTTTTTCAACGACAACTTCCTTCATTTTTAAGCTATTCAGTTGCTTCAAAAACCATTTTGGAGCGAATGACCAGAGAATTTTAAGAGCTACAAGGCATGTATTTGAGATTTTTGAGTTTAAAGGGCTCGGGGAAGCCGGTCTTCGTATTCAAATGCAAACTTATAACGGTGTTATCTCAATTAATTTTTATCTTAGAGAAAAAAATAAAATATTCAGCAAAAGAAAAACTTCATTTTTGTACTCTGGTATTTTTACGTATCTTCTTTTGTTTTTGAATTATTGTGAAAAAATGAACATTTTTTAAGAAATTTCAAAAATCATTTCAAATTTGAATCAAACTTTTTTCCAAATATAGGCATCCGAAACCGATCAAGCTTCTAGAACATATTGTTAGTACTTAAATAAAGTAAGTTGTAAATGGATTACATTCAATTTCAATTCTTGCAGGTGAAACGGTTGGTTTTATTGCTGATTTTTTCTCCGAAAAAACGAGACAACCATTTTATTTTCATCATAACTCCGTTAATTTTTATGCTAATGACTTTTACCAAAGCTCATTGTAAAGGTCCCTTCACGTACGTTTAAAAATGTCTTATATGTCTTCCTCCAAAAATGTTCCGTTTTTCCGTTATTTAGCGTTGAAAGGTTCAAATTCAGTTTTAGGCGAACAAAAAGTCACATTCAACAAGCCATAACTCGATTCGTATTACTTACTATTTCTCCAGAATCGATTTTTTATTTTATAAGCTTCATCTTTGCTTATAATAATTATTTTGATAAAACGTAAGGTTTTCGAGTTATTCGCGAAAAGTCGTTTTTAAACCGGCATTTTTTAGATAAAAAATCAACATTTTCAATCACGATTAACTCAAAAAGTATCGACTGATCGAAAAAACTCTATAGAATATTTTTTGCTTAGAATTTATTCCCCTATCGATTTCTGCGATTATTTTGAATGTAATAATTTGCACCCCCGAGAAGGGGTGGCATCAACCCATAGGTTAAAAGCACACATTGGCACTATATAACTTTTGTTCCTTGTGCCATTTCCTAATTACTGTCCAAATTTCACGTCAATCGGTTTTGTCCGAAAGAATTCTGAGCGAAAACCCGTCCAACACTGGACTATAAAACGGAGCGCGCTCCTTATTTCGGATATATCTCCTTTAACGTTAAAAATCATAAAAAAAGCCTTTGGATCCTCTTTCTTCAATTCCGAATGAACAAGTTTCATTAATAAAATCATCCGATAAAAAATGCCTAATATGATTTTTTTGTTTTTTTTACGCTGATTTTGGTATGTACCGCTGGTGACTTTGCATTTGTACGATGCGAATATTTTACATTTTAAGTGGATCACACTGTATATCAGAACCTGAAAGTCTGTTTTCTCAAAGGAACGTTAGATGCTAATAGTTAACAAAGATGATTAGATAGTAAAAAGACCTTCAGTATTCCACGTATGCATTGCCACATAACTTATCTTATCACCCCCATTATTTCTATACTACGCCACTGTCAAAGTAATTAATTATATAAGCGCCAAGGAAGAAAACAATGTACACTTAATTTACATAATATATTTAAAGCTTCATAATACAACGTTTAATCACAATAGCTAAATGAAGTTGACCGAAATCTGCATTAATTAATATATCAGTTCTTAGGTAATGAATCATCTATTTTACACAAATGCAGTTTTTAGTCAATAATGCGTCATCGAACATTAATTTCCATAAATCATTCGATTGCATTTTAAAGATGCAATTTATATTAATCATAACATGAATAAAAGGAACAAAACTCTTGTTTATAAAATTAAAACTAAATAACCCAGTGTGTGTAACGAAAATTACCTGAGTCTCAAGAGTTACATTTGTTTTTAATTGATTATCGATAGATATATGAGAATATTTGTTTTTTCACGTTATAGCAGCTATATAGAGGTCGAACATGGACCTCCAGAATTTTGTTTTGCGTGTTGACATGGAAGAGGACTCTTACTGCCGGTAACACTCTACTGGAAAAAGAACAGGCAGACTATGAAACATCAAGATAGCAGGTCTTTCCGAGATGCATTATAGTGAATCATTTTAGATCCGCGACGAGAAGCATGATATACTTCTCTGGAAATAATTATTCAGCTGAAAAAGAGTAGAATTCTGGATCTCGAAAGAAATAACTGGACTATTCTTCGAATATAGAGCTGTTAGTAATCGTATAATCTCCCTAAGGATCAACGCCAAAAGCCATCGGTAGTCAATTTGGTGCAAGTATATGCACCTACAACCGCTGCTGAAGTGGAGGAGTTAGAAGCATTGTACGAAGATTTAGGAACCTTACTCCACACTGTTTCAGACAGGAAAATGACCATTATCACATTGGAAGATGTTCACCTACGAGCTGTTGTTGACAAATTTGGCATCTGTGAACGAAACGGGTAACTCAGTGTTGCCTAGACAATATTTATATGATAATTAATACTGCATTCCAACAAGATCCACGGCCCCTTTACACTTAGCTATCACCTGTTGGTGCATTTCGAAACCAGATTGACGATATTATGATATAGGAAATCTGTGGAGATGTTTAATAAAGCTATGTAAAACTTTTGCCCATCATAACTGATGGTTCAGCTTTCCGAAATAAATTAGAAGAATACATAAATGTAACGGAAATACCAAGCGAGACACGTAGTAATGTGAAACAACCTTGGATAACTGTAAGAATCAACAAAAAATCCAAAGTGTCAAGAATGCCTTAGAATCGGAAAAGTTTAACAGATGCGAAGAATTCAGACTCTATCGAAGAGATAAGAGTTTATAACTGCAAGACGTTTGTAAAGATCTAGGGTCACATCTAACCACGACAAGAGCAAAAATCTTTTTCGAACAGAACGAATGATTACACTAGAATTTAAACCTAAAATGTGATTGATTAAAGGTGAACAAACTGAAGGAATGTCGTAAAATATTGAGTGTTGAGTAAAGAGACCTCCAGGTCACGAGTATGTATTGTTCGACGTGTACTTTCAAATAAGATGACTTTATGTGTAAGAGTAGCTAAGTAAGGGTCTATATTTCATGTGCTTCAATGGTCTTGGGTGTTTCATGTTCTCTTCTATTAAGATCAATGTGAACCTAATAAATATATTTTGTATACGTTGTATTCTATTTGCAAAATAATTAAACAATCATCAGGATAATTAAACAATAATAGAATGAAGGACTCGCAGAGTATTAATATAATTTGTTCCGTTAGAAAATGTCTATTTTTTTTACAATATTTCTACGTTTAACTCCTAAAGTCACATCTCGGAGCTTGTCACTACAGAAAACTATTACGGATTATTTATTTGCGTCTTTCAATATTTTTAACATTAATACTATGAAACAATTAAGTTTCGTTAGCATACTAATGAACACTACATGAAACAAGCATTTGAAAACTAAAGACATATAAAGAGTAGTGGCCTTAAGATGGACCCTTGGAGTACTCCAACTGTGATAAATTAGTAGAGTGCTTGTGTTATTTTTGTATTTCAATTTTTTGTCTCCCATCACTTATGGTTTTATGAAATGTACAACAATGTTGTTAAATCCAAAATATCGTAATGATCAATTGTGTCAATACAAAGGCACGTGAAAAGTTTATTAAAGTTAAAACCGCGATCTCGCTTTTAGAGTCTAGAATCTTTAGATTCTGAGAAATTTAACAAAATAGACAGATAATAAAAACTCGAATTGATTTGGAATATGTGTCAAGACTTTGCTAATTTGAATTGGCTTTTCGACTGCATGGCGAATTTTTTGGAAACTTCTTTACGATTTCATTATTTATACATTTTACATTTTTATGTTATTTGTTACAATCATCCAATAAAAAGATATAAAAAGAAATGTTTATTTAATCGGTAATAATTTTACTATATTATTGTTTTAAAAATATCAACTGTAGCTAATTAGCTTCCTATTGTTTCAGGTGAGTAAACTGGAGATATTCAAATAAGAAGATGGAGCTTAAGAGGTAGATTCTGTATTGTCTATAATTATTTCTTTACGGCATGTTAATATTTTCGTACTTTTTCCTTTGGACATTAAACCAAGTTATAAAAAAGCTATTAAATAAACTGCTACTCTAAAAGAAATAGTCAAGAGTCGGTTGGTTTATATTTGAATAATATAATTGAAAATTACAGAACGTAATGTAAACAAAGAAATAGACGAGTCTTAATTTTGCAAGTAAATACGGAAAATCCATTTAGGCTCGCTCAGACCCTGTCCATGGGTAAATCACCGCATGTATATGCAAAAAAAGAACCACAAATAAGAAAACATAAAAGCAAGTGCAGAAACCATGAAAAGATAACGAACTAAACTATACAGCAATTATATAAATTATGTATACTAGTACATTACACTAAGAGCTTACAGATGAGTAAATTTACTGTTCAATGAAAAATGGAAACAGAACAAATTTATCAAGCATGTGTTTAAAATATCTTCTTCTTCTTATTCAACGTATTGCCAGATGTTTTGTTATCCGTTTATTACTAAAATTAGCTTTCGTCTGCTGTATAGCACGCTCAACAGCATTACGCTATCTGTCACGGTTGCCTGTTAGGCGCACAGCCTCGCCAAAGCTCTTCTCCAACAGCTCCTTGCTCACTGAATAGTCGCTGTTGGAAACGAATTTCTTGGGGCAGCGTTGGGCTGCCCAGGGAATTCGTGTCGAACGTCTCCACACCCACATCTCGAAAGCATCAATATACCGTCTGTATGTCTCAAAGGCGTGAAGAAAGATGGAGAAAACGAGGGGGTTAGCAAATCTGATCGTGATATTTCTGTCACCCCAGATTTTTCTCAATTGGCAAGTTGGCATCTGGCCGCCTGTATTTTTTGCTGAATATCATATTCGCAGTCGCCAGTATTATCCACAAGGGCTCCAAGCTACCTCGCAGTCACCTATCGTTAACATATCTTGTTGGATTTCGTTTGATGGGCCTATAATCATAATTTTCGTTTTGTAGTAATCAATACAGTTTTCATCATACAGTCGCCAAATAATAGACCAGATGTTTGGGTGTCTCCATCTCCAATGATACATTGGCACAAAAACCCTACGGTAGTCTGGGCGAATGATATTCACTTGCCTTCTCGATAAGTTGTCACTTTAGTATTTGCTCTCTAGTGCCGCATCCTTTAACAAAGGCTTGCTTGTTCAGAAGGTAGTCGAGAAGTAAGTCACGGGGCGATTTTTCGTCCCTTACCGAGGCGATCCAGGGCGATCCGGGTGAATTATAGTAAGGTAATAGGGGGCGATCCGAGGTAATTCACGGGCTATCTGAGGTGATACGAGTGGCGCAGTTTTCGCGCGAGTTTACCCATCAGTATTTGTCAAGACAGACAATGCTGAAGAATATACAGCATTAATTTACTGGTACGTAATATTAACGTTAGTAATCTGTAGATATCACAGACATCTGTCGCTTTCTTCTTTTGTAGTGGTACGAATATTGAGGTTCTCCAATCATCTGGCCAAATTTCCGTGTCCCATGTTTTTTGGCATATTCTGTAAAGAATTTTCATTCCAGCTGGCTGCTGGTTTCCGGGTCTTCTTCCGCGTAGACTTGGTTGAGTGCTTGACGTTTCGACCATGTTGTCGTGGTCTTGTCGCAGCCAGATCACCAGCTCCGCGAAAGCCTTAGCACCAAATTTTCATAAAATATGAATTGTATGAATAACCACTAAAGGGAAATCAATAATGTTATTAAACACATTTCCATAATTTTGAGTAAACCTTGTTCAGATTGTTTAAAGTTGTTTTACGTTTATAAGCAAGCATTATACAAATTAATCGTCCAATGTCACATCACTTTCACTCTCATCTGGGGTAGTTTCCTGGGCTTCTGGTGTGAGAGAAGAAGCAGACGCCGATGGGGATGGGCCTTCTGATGATACCTGGAATGATGGAGTCTTTCTTCAATACGATTGATAACTCGAGAGATTGTTTTTGAAGGTGTTCTATAAAATACCAAGGAGTTGTGTCTTCTTGTCCATAGGTTTATTTTATTGGTTCTGAAAAGGAAATAACCATTACACTTTAAAGGGACAAGAGTATTTATCGTTACACAAAAACGGCAGATTTCTAAAATCTTGTAAACATTAGAGTCAATATATAAGATATTAATAAGATTGTGACAATTGCAATAAATTTTATTTTATTCAGCAACTAAGTTTGTCCATATCCGCTCGCTACCGTGCACCTCGTTAACTAGTGGGTACACATAAAAGTTCGTAAATGCATCGCACCTGCAATTTTTTATCTGGTATTAGGAGGTTAACAAGGTATTTTTTCTTCAAACGTCAGAAAAACATGACATCTCTTAACTCATTTCACGACATTAAAGTTTGACTTTTTAGACGACTGTGCGTTGACATTAATAACGGAGGTAATACAAGTGTGGCAAGGGCTTCATTGCATAACGATGTATGAAAGTATCATACAAGTTTTGCAATGAAGCTTGCCACATGTGTGTTACATACTATTTTTTCTACGGTTGTGAAGTTATTTCCCTTTTTTAAAGTCTTTCCAAAATTGTAAATTTGCTGCCTGTCAGATTTTATTTAAAGTGACATTTTCCGCAGTCATTCTGAAATTAGAAAATTTGACTTTGTAATTGCAATTCATGTGTAATTAATGTACATTTATAGAATTTAATTGTTATTACTAGTAAGTAATATAAAATTCTTTAAGGTAAACACACTATTTTATTCCGGTGTGAAGATGTAATCAAGGCGCGTGGCAATCTCTTTGCCGCACAGCGTGCGGCAAAGTGATATTTTCTACAGTCATTTTGAAGTTAGAAAATTTGACTTTCAGCACAATCGTAGAAAAAAGTATTTTTTCTGAAATCGATCGGGAATGTCTACATTTTCGGCGCAAATTTAGAGCGAAAAATGCACAATTCCAGTATTTTAGTCCGCTGCTAGGAAACTATCAAAAAACAGACCGGAAAAGATCCGTTGCCAAGCAACGATCAACAAAGCCGTACGGGAATGTTACTTCCCGGCCTAGGCCGGGAAGTAACATTCCCGTACGGTTTTTTATATATATTTTAATATGTTAATATTTTTGATTTTTGTACGTTTAAAATAGTATTGATTGTGATTTCAGAAATTTTTTTTTTTAAATGTTTATATTTTTGATTTTTATACGTTTAAAATAGTATTTATTGTGATTTCAGAAAAAATAGTATGTGTACTTCGGTGTGAAAGCACATTCCCAGACTTTGATGCTTGTTGGCCTCGGCTAGCGCCTCGGCCAACAATTGCATCGTCGTCCGGGAATGTATCGCTTTCACACCTAGATACACAATATACTATTTTCTGACGCTGTGAGCGACAGAAAAAGTAATATCTATAGCAACGCGTATTTTATTTAAGACGCCGGCCATGCGATATTAACACAATGCAGTGTTTTTGATGGTGAAATTCAACATTTCTTATCTTTATTTTTTTTGTAGCTAATAGACGTTAGAAGGAAATATAGCATGTTTTATTCATAGTAAAAGCCACTTATTGTGATCTACAGCAATATACTTTTGAATATTTTTTTAGAGCAGGATTTTTTAAATTTTCAACGTTCATTAATTTTACAAACACTTTAGTAACTCTCTCCCAAATGAAACATACATAACATACATTTTTGATAACGAGGTATTGTTTTGACAATATACATGTAGTAAATTGCTTACTTAAATCAGTTGAAGAATTTCACTTTACACAAACGAAGATTCGATATACAATCACTACACGAGAAATATGGGCAACAGAATGAGCTGAAAGATTTGCGAATAAGCTTGAAGCGAACGGTCAGGTTTGGGTCCTTCTGGTAGAGTAGAAATTTCGGTTGATCCGAATGGGAATCCAGGAAAGGATACATTGACAATCGCTTTAAGTGTATGTGAAATTACTCAGCATTATTATTACTTTCACAAATATCGATTTTTTGTCGCTTTTATCCCACCGTGCATAGCAACGAATCAAGTGCATTGGATTTTGAACGGTATTATGAAAAATAATAATCAAACAATGACATCTAAATAAAACTATTTATTTCAAAATGTGAAAATTTACCTAATTAATTTTCTGATTTTATTATAGAATTGCAAAAATTTTGTAGGATACAATATCAAAGAGTAGATAATTATACAGCCAACGAAATCCTTTTGATCTTTTAGTAATTACGCTTATGACTTAGTTTAATTTGGAGTTATCGCGCTGTAGCCGAGTGTAACTCAATTTCATATATCAGATCAGATCAGATGTTATAGACACGGATCAGAGATTATAGATGCTCAATTTCAACACAAGCAGAGTTGACATTTCCTGTTTTACGGTATTACAAATTTAAAATTTTTTATACAATATAGAATATGACAAGGACATTTGCAAAATAACGTAGGTAAATATTCTTTTTAAAAATAAATTTATTCCAAATCTAAATAATAAAGATTGAGATAGGACACATATCTCAGGGAAATGAGTGGGTCAACAAGTCAAAATATGATATAATTATGGAACTAATTATTTAATAACAATAACAGCATATTTTTTTAATGTAATTACAAATTCATTAAAATATTTATTTTTCTATATTGAAATCTAAATTGCTGTTTTTCAACAGGTCTGTAAGACAGCAAACAGAATGTTATTTGTAATCGTTTAAAGCATTTTGGGTTTGAAAAATATAAAACAAGTGAAAACTGCTTCAATTCGTTACTATGATTTCTATCGTGTTTGGATATCTAATTTGCTCTTCACGAAATTTACAATAGTTGAACTTAAAAATTTATCGTCATGGGATTTAACTTCATATTAAGAGGGGTTTTCAATTTTTCCTATTAATGAAAGGTTTTCATTCACATTAATGCTGGTAAGGGTTGACGGGTATAGAGTACAAAGGTGTCTGTAAAACAGATTTTTTAAATATTCGACATTTCGTCACAATTTATTGATATCCTCAGGACTATTTAGGTGGGTTTTCCTTTTGTCAAGTTAGATTTAAAAAATAAAGCACAACACATCGATTTACACGAATTCAACATGAACTCCTCAGCGTATGAGTAACCTCTCTATACTGTCTATAGACTAGGTTACAGGATTAATTTCTTGATAAGTCTCTGCGGTACTAGCAATAGGTAGCACCCGTGCTTTTTCGATATTATTAAATGTTAAGGGTTCAAAATGAATGCTGCAAACACGATAATTTTAGTATGCTTTTTCTACATAAAAAATCAGGTTTCGATAAAAGTGAACATCCACATGTCTCAATAAATCATCTTTGACACCCACAGTAGAATATGAAATTTTTTGTAAAGGCTTAAACAAAAGTCAGGAATAGGTATTAGACACGTATTGTCTCTAGTATTAGTAATTATGAACTCTACAGAGAATTAAGTATTATTATTATTTCTTTCCTTTTTAAACTAACTACAAATTTAATAAATTATCCAGTTGCTGGGCTATAAAAAATTTAAAAAATGTCAGATATAGGTATGTTACATCTCATTTAAAAAAATGTAATAATTTTGCCTTCCATCAACTTAAATTTATATTTTACATGATACACTTCCCCTTATTAAATGGTTCAAAACAGAAAACAGCGTTTATTTCACTATATAAGAGAATATATTATTTTTAATTTTAAACAGTAAATAAACTAAATCCTACATAATAGGAAAAATACGGAGGTAAAAAGTTTTGTGTACCTCTACGTAATTTCCACTACCTATTAAAATTAAACATAGGCTTTCTATCTTGCTTCATCCTTACAGCCGTTCTAAAGGAATATTGGGTTTTCATCGCAATTAAAAATTTCCTATTCTCGAAGCTCTTGTAAATACACGATCCATTACACACGTTGCTAATACTTTCTTTGCATTCCATTTTATTTTGTAAACACACCACACAGATAATATGAAAACAGTTGGAATTCTCCTGATTACACCACTTCGCACGCATTCAAAACACAACACTTATGAAACAAAAACAAATGAAATCAACTGATCGTAACACACAGCTGTGTCCCTTTAAATTGGAGTTTTTCAACTATATTTATCTAATGTTGTTCTCTTTCGGACTGTCTCCTCTTGTATAATTCTTTTCTCATGGCAATGCTTTACAAAAATAAGTGTTTTTTATTCGTCATAATTGTTCAACGAGCGAGCGTAGCGAGTTAGACATCACATCATTCGGGACTCGTGAAAAAAACACCTAATTTTTGCATCTTATTGCAAAGAATAGCTATTACGATGAGTTGGTACTTATATTATGTATAACTAATGAATGATGATACATTCAGAGATGGGTCGAAAACTTTCCATATTTGATAAAAGTCTGTAAAAGTCATGTAAATAATACAATTGTATGCACTTATTTGGTATCACAATGAAGCTTGCATCATCACAATATACCCAATAGACAGTTAGAAGGAAAACTTCCTGGAAACTTTCCGTTTTGAAAACTCTGAAAGTTTCCAGGAAGTTTTCGTTGTAACCTTCCATTGGGTATACTGATAGCCTATTTTATGGTGAAATCTGATTCGTGATGATGTAAGCTTCATTTTGATACCAAATAAGTGCATACAATTATATTATTTACATGGCTTTTACCTCCTCGACCCATCTCTGCATATCATTCATTTTATAGCTAGTTATAAAAAGAAAGACCTTTCAAAACTGAAGTGAAATTCAGCAACGAGGACACAAACAATATTCTGGGTGTTCCTTAATGATTCCTTAGGTGGTTTTTGCTACAGGGTGTTGAATTTTCTTTTTTTAAATCGTTATTTAATAATATCTCAGAAAACACACAGTTATTATTTTGAATTTTGGTATGTGGTAATAGGATATAAAACCACATATTTTAGTTAGAAAAGTTATTTTATCGTTCTACCAGTGGCGTCCCTGTAAACATGTCCTCTGATATTTTTTGTCAAAAAAGTGGTATCCCACTGACATTTTCCCTGTGGATATTTTTTCTGATTGGCCTAATTAATTCTACATGAAAAGGGTTTCTGCGTTTTTCTCGTCAAACGCACAGTTCTTGATTAAAAAAACTAAATTCAAATTGCTTCATTTATAAGTATTGACTAATAATTTTTGAACACATAAATCTAGTTATCCTGGAATCCTGTTTTTACAAACATCATTTTCAAAACCATCTCATCATATTATTTATTCGATTTTTAGTGTTTCATTAAATTTATTTTATTTTTTTGCTGTTTTTATTCGAATATCTCAATAAATATGGTGAATTATACGAATGGGGACATGGCGACAATGTATTACATACATGGTCTCGCAGATGATAATGCAACAAACGCCAGAAGCAGAGGCGTAACTATGGCAGGGCAAACCGAGGCAGTGCCCCGGGAGATCAAGGGCGCCCCAGCCGGCACCCTGGGAGACTGAGGGTCCCAGCCGGCACCTGTTTTTTCCGCAATTTTTTTTTTTTTTTGATTTCTCCCCCCGCTCATCAAAAAAATGTTGATATGGATGGAAAAAATTTTTCGGATTTACCCCGCCCATCAAAAAAATGTTGGGATCAAAAAAATTTTTTTCGGTTTAGGATTAGATATTAAGAAAATAATATAATAGGGGGCCCCAACAATTTTTTGCCCTGGAGCCCCATGACGTCTAGTTACGCCTCTGGCTAGAAGTATGTATCAGGAAAGATATCCTAATCGTGCCTTGTCAGATAGCCGATTCTTTTCGACTATTCATCGTAGTCTTTGTGAAACTGGTAGTTTCCAAAAATACTTCGGAAGGTAGACCTCGAACTGTCAGAACACTCAAAATTGAGGAAGCGTTCTGCAGGAAATCGACGAACATCTTGAGACGAATACGAGGAAGATTGCTAGAGGTCTGAATATTTGTCATCAAATTGTTTGGCGGGTTTTAGTTGATTTTTTATTGTATAGAATTCTTAGACGTGTATAAAATGCCGGCGTCTTTGATCTTTACCGTACCCCCAAAGACGCCGACATTTTTTACACGCCTAAGAATTCTGTGGTGGACTTTATTCGTATCATATTCTAAGAGTACAGGCCAAGCAAAAGGATGAAGTGAATTTTTCTAGGAATGCTATTCAAAATTTCCATAATAATCATGTGTGGGCGGACGAAAACCCCATGCCATAACCGAAACCCACTTCCAAGAGCAATTTTCGGTTAATGTATGGGTAGGGATTATTGGTAATAATCTTATAGGCACTTGTTTCTTCCATGGCGCGTTAATGGACAATTTTCTCCAAGAAGAACTACCTGTGTTGCTTGAAGATGCCGGCTACCGGCACGGTAGCTCAATCGGTTAAGGCGTATTGAGTGGCGAATACGCTGATCGACTCGCTACCGCGCTCTGGGTTCGACCCCCAGCCCCGGTATTGACAACACCGGTGGGTGTGGATGTATGTCTGCGTTTTTCCGAATGTGTAACCCCCTGCCGGACAGCCTTGGTTTTGGATTTGGGGGTCGTCTACTATCTGTGGTGTGTTTATGTTTTTTTTTATGTACCAATTGCGTTAAGGAATCAAATGTGGTACATGCACGATTAGAGCTCCTGTTCATTTCAGTGCAGTTGTTCGCGACCATTTACATGGGGTTTATCCTAATCGTTGGATAGGTCGCGGAGGACCTCAGCAATGGCCAGCAACATCCTCCGATCTATCTTTTTGAGAGGTCATCTTAAAACTGTATAAAACTTTCATTAACACTTTAGAAGATTTAAGAGAGCGAATAGTTGCCTCGTGTGAAACAATACGGAATACGCTGAGAATATTTGAACGCAATTCGATAGGAAGATGGGCGGAAGCATGCCTATTAAGTGAAGGTGACCATTTCCAACAATTTTTATAAATCAAAATTTATCATTATCAATGTTAATAATATAATTAGCTTCAATTTGAGTTTAATTGAAAAAAACAGAAGAGACCGTTTTCGTGTAGAACTGACCAGGCTAATCAGAAAAAACATCAACATGGAAAAATGTCAGTGGCGTACCACTTTTTTGGTAAAAAATATAAGAGGACATGTTTGCAGGGATGCCACTGGTGAAGCGATGAAATAACTTTTCCAACTAAAATATGTGGTTTTATATCCTATTAACACATACCAAAATGGAAAATAATATTTATAGTACTTTCTGAGATATTAAAGAACAACGATTAAAAAAAAATTAAGCCGTTGCTTATACATATATCGTCCTTCGAAACACGTAGTGGCTTATCTCAGTTTTTCTGATTTTTCAGGAGAAGCATTTAAAGTTTTAGAGTGAGCTTGCAAGTCTTTTAGGGTAATAGCTAGAGCAATCAGTGTAATTTTTTCTTTGTAGACAAATACTTGTGGCATAATCAATTGATGTGAGCTGATTGCAAGGCGGCTGCCTTTCAGATTATGAAAAAAAATATGTTAAATGAGCTACGTCAGTTGTGAAATTTGTGTTTTTTCATTTTAGGATACAAAAGACCACTTATGCCATGTGGATAATTTTCAATTAAGTACAAAAAAATGTTCTGAATCGAATAAAAACCTTTATTTGTAAAAATATAACATAAACTGCATAATAGAAATCGAACAAAGTCACTGAATATTGAAAATCAATAAAAAATAGAGGAAAAGGAAATCTGTTCCAAAATAACTCAATCATCACCATCGCTAATGATTCATAAAAAATTTTGTGTTCGGTTAGTTTGATAACTGGGGTTTTTCCTTGACATAGAGCCATCAGGTCCTAGTACTTTTTTTGTTATCTTATTTGGTTCTGGATTCAGACGATGCAGCGTGACTGTCTCTAAATTTACCTTTTGCCTCTTCAGTTTTATTGATCTATAATGTTCTTGAAGATGACTAGTCTTAAAACATATTGTATCTGGATTCAGCTTACATCAGCTTACATACTTGAATTTCATTCCATTTAACAGAATCCTCTCTGCTTTGTAAGATCCGCAAGTCTTGGGACAATTTTTTGAAATCGTAAAAATCATTGAATTTTAAGGGATTGACATCGTATGGATTTTGACGCCTGGCCAATTTGAAAACAGTATGCAGTTGTGAATGCACAAAAAGGTCGACATACGTCTATTCGTGATGAACAAAATTCATTATAATTGAGATACGTCAACCAAGTAATAGGAAATACTCGTAAAATAATGCTGTTTCGCTTGTACGTAATATCGATGAAGAATGTAAAGTTTAGTCAGTACATGGAATATCTCAGTTTTGCATTTTTTTGAGATACCTACGCCACTACGTGTTACGAGGGACGATATGTTCATGTAAACTTTTTTTCATAACATGACATAAGGAATCACACCCTGAAATATTAGCACATCACTAAGAAACACCCTGTATATTCCATATTCCAACAATCACATCTGAGGTAAAAGAAATTAACCCACACTCATTGTCAGTGTACCTACTCTACTCAAGTAATAGTATGCAATTCTTTTCCTTCTGCTTCGAACCACTTTGCATAACAGAAACAAAATTACGCGTTGAAAGACTCGCTGAACGCCTGAACTCGTCGATTCTTAGACCGTAGACGGTCGGTCGACATTCAAGTTTAACGCAGTGGTCGCATATTTTTTGGTGGGGTTGCGTATTTGGGTTAACTTTGCATTTCGTTTCGTATGACCTATTTACAAATTTCATGTTGCGACACCGCCGTCACCACCGCATACTAGCCTTTCTTGACTTCCCCACGGCATCGTGCGAACGAACAAACGAAGTCGCGATGCAGCGCTAGCTAGATACCACTTTCAATTCTGTAATAATCAGACAATCGAACGCGAATTTTGCCGATAGCGGAGCTGCGTGCGATGCGTGTGTGCGCGTGTTATTGCATTTTGGGTTTAGTGTAGATAGTGAACGTGTCCGAAATTACGTGAATGCTGCAGCCCGTACCGCTCAGTGCCTGCAAAACATGTTTTAGTTAATGATTCGCAATTATTCCACCCTGTTTAGTGAAAACTGTGTTCTAATGACTGGATACTGCTTTTTATGTTTGTAAGTAACGATCGCTGCTTTAATATTAAGGAAACACACTGGCATAGGTAACTTTCTGTGATTAGCAAGGTTAATACGATATATTTCGGCGGACAAATAGTGAGAAATTCGGCTGGTGCGCATGGCATGGCCTTAATAGCAAGGCCACATCAAGTGCGTACGGCAAATAGGCACGAGTCTGGTCAGGTCCGGCTTGAAGTTTGATGAGCGCGCGTTTGATTATTAGGATGGTGCATAAAGGTATTCGTAATGCGGTACCAAATATGGAAAGACCAGAAGTAATGTATCATGAATGCTTGACATGTTTACTTTACAACATTTAATAATATTTATAAACTGATAGGATATACTTAGAAAGAAATAATATTTGTTGTGTTTAGGGCGAAAATTTTACAAAATGACAATATTTTAGCTTTGGGAATTAAATCGTTATATTGTAACAATATTACCTTGTGTAAATTATATAATTTTGTTCATTTATAATTATAAAAGTATTATTTTAAATATTAATCAAATAAAAACTAAGATATGTATCACATTTTTTTATATTTAACATGAAAAGGAAAAATAACTTAGTTTGCATTTATATTTGTTATAGAAAAACCGGGTCCACGTGTAGCGAACAAAACAAAAACGAAGAAAAACATATGTTTTTAAAATATTGTTAAAGATAAATCGACAACTAAAATAAAATAAACAGGTAATGAAAATCTGGATTGTTTTGAGTCGTTCACACCTACACTTTAATTTTTTGTTATAAATATCCTTCAGAAGAGTGATTAAAACACCTTATTGTTCATATCCTGTGTTTATGTTTATGTATTTTAGAAAAATGTAGGTATATTGATTGCAAGTTATTCTAACGATATGAAATTAACAGGTGTACGGGGTACCAAATTTTCATTTCGATATCTTTGAAGACGCTGCTGATTGATACCGGTAAATGCGAGTAAAATGAGTATGTTTCTATTTTTTCCAAGTATTCAATTTTTTTTATTATCTGCAATCTGTCAAGTACTGAAGATTAGTGGAACATTGGAATTTTCTCGAAAATTTTTCAGAAACCGCTAATTTAGGGTCGGAGAACACGAACCTGAAATTAGTTTTTAATTCAACCGCATAGTTAAAAAAAAATTGAAGTTATATTTTCATAAAGAATGAAATCACTTGCACAATTGCACATACACGCGTTGTAATTTATTGTATGGGCAACTTAATAATTTCTACATAACAATGCATGTATTTGGCCGTAAAAGTGACATTACAGCACTAACTTATAACCTCTGACGTAGGTAATTTTAAATAAACATAAATACCCAAAAACTTTGATTGTTCTTGATAAAAAAGAAATGCATTTTTGTTTAAATAAATTAATTTAAAAAAGATTTAGTATATGGAGAGTTTCAATTTGAAATAATACAAGATCCGATAGTTGAAATTCCAATATTTATAGTAAATATCATGGTATTTACCAACCTTGTTCAGCAATAGAAGCATTAAAGTCTTGACAGTGGATCCATTGGAGTGCCAGTTTACGATATTCTCAATTTCCATGATTTGTTTTGGTTGTTATTTATTTATTAATATATTAGGTACCTATATTTAATAAATAGCCCTGTGCGTTTTAACCATCTAAGACCAATGGATCTTTTATTTGTCCTAAGTAAGATCTTAGGGAGATTGCCATACAATTGACTAATTTGACGAATAACATATTTTTCGAAAAAATCAAAGCCTTCGGTTGTGTTAATCATGCATGTTTATAAAATCTGTAGGATTTTAAGGCAGGAGAATGTGAAGGGGATATTCAGAAACCCAAAGAGAAATCTGGAAGGCAAAGAAACTCGGAAAAAAATAATAAACGATTTCGAGAAAAATCGAATTCGGCGTAGTTTATAAATTTTTCTTTGATAATGAAATACTTACTTTGAAAATTTTACAGTCCTTGAATGAAGATAAAGATATACCCATAGTGTGCCAAACGACACTACGTGATATGAACTTTGTGTTTTTTGTAAAAACAAATAGGACGTCCTACTTGAGATATTATTTATTGACAAAGAAATTATATTCGGGCAATTAAGGTTACTCGTAAACACAGAAGGAAATGTTATATTATTTAGACGGAACGTAGTGGAATAAGGACATACCGTAACGCGAATTTGATAAGATAAAAATGTACAAAGTGTTCGTCAAGTTCATATGGAAGACTAGTCAATCGGATTTAAAAAACTAACAGGATGTTTTGTGTCAAAAAAAACTGGCGCTGAGGCTCGTCATGAGGACACATGATCGCGGATGTTTTTGAGCGATGGTTCGCAAAAATTCTCACAAATATAGAGCCCGAATCTGTCGTTATTATGGATAACGCCCTGTACCACAGCCGATTAATGGAAAAATTACCAACCAACCCATGGAAAAAAGCGCAAATCCAAGACTGGTTGGATGCAGGGGCGGCTTTGACTCTTTGGGGGGTGAGAAACTGTGCTTAACAGCAGAAAATTTCCGAAAAAAAAATTAAGACGCAAAAGTCATTGATTACCTATACCTACTAGAGATTAAGAACAATGAAACTTTCAGTTTTCACGACGCTAGGCCCAGCACCCAAGCTTGGAAGCTTCAAATAGTTGGTTTTCTTATTTTCTTTTGAGGAATAGAGGAATTATCTACCGAAAGTTCAATCATTTGCTGTTTTAATCGTTTACACTTCCGTCACCGATTCCTAGAATCCCAGTTTATTTAAGCCCTGTTCAAACACGTTGATAGAAAATAATACTGCTGATTTGGCTCCCCAAGATATTTGCGCCCGGAAAAAATTTTTTGGGCCATCTCAAATTTTTTTGGTCGAATTTATTTAAAAAAAAATTTAAAACATTTTAGGGGGGGCGATCGCCCCCCATCGCCCCCCCCCCCTAAAAGCCGCCACTGGTTGGATGATAAAGGTACCCCTCGGTGTCCCATTCGATCGTGCTTCGGTTAAACCCAAATTACTAACCCTAGCGAAACAGCATCCACCGATATATAAAAAATATATCGTGAATGGCTAAAGTTAGATGTATTGACGTACTGCCTGCCACCTTACCACTGTGAACTGAACCCCATGGAGCTAATTTGGGCTGGAGTAGAGTAAAGTTGCACTAGAAAGTAGAGCCTAAATTATTTCTCAAAAATCTTTGAAAAGTGTCTAAAAACAAGATTAAACGATTTTCTAGAAAAAGATAAAATAATATCAAACAAGCAGTTTGAATTTAGTGCAACTATGGAGCTAATAGGATACATTATTAGAGGCTTAAATGATATCAAAAAATGTCTTGCTGTATTTTTGAATTTAGCCAAAGCATTCGACACGGTTGATCAGGAAATATTAATAAAAAGATTAGAGAAAGTCGGTGTTGCGGGTTCTGGATTGGATATATTTTAAAATTACTTGACGAACAGACAGCAAAAATGAATGTAAGCCTTCTGAGCCTTAACACTAGTAAAATAAAGTTTTTAACATTTACCCTATCAGCTGATGACCAATCGACAAAAGATACATTAACAATTCATAATGACATGTGCAAAACTGAGGAAATGTGTGACTGTCCATACAGAAACAAAATTAATAATTTAAAATACCTTGGTCTAATGGTGGATCATCATGGAATGTACATGTGGAATACCTATGTACCTGAAGTTTCGAACATTCATTTGAACAAATTTCAGTTAATCGACTTAGAAGTACAATTTTTCTGGTAATATTTGCTGGCAAGTAGTATCGTTGTCAGCAAATATTACCAGAAAAAAAAATGATACGCCTCAGTCGATTTGTAATTTTTATTAATGCTTCCCTTTCATATGAAATTCGTTCAAGTGAACGTTCGAAACTTCAGATACATAAATATTACCAAAAAAATTGTACGTCTAAGTCGATTAATTGGAAATTTTCATATGAAATTGGTTCAAGTGAACGTTCGAAACTTCAGGTACATGTATGTTTGCTGTAAGAATATTGTATGCTTATGAGTGTCTACTGTACATGTTTAAATCACCACCAAATGTGGTAAACCATAACTATGGAACACGCTGGAACACAAACCTTTCTATACAAGTGCCAGTATATCGGAAGATGCATACTCATATGGACCCAAACTTTATAATATGTTACCAGCACAAATTAAAAAGTGTAAAAAACAAGCATGAATTAAAAAAACCTTGAACTACTTTTTAATGAAAACTAGAGTCAAGTTAAAGTAATTTTCCAGTAATATAATGTATAATATTTATAATAATTAGGTACAACTATATTAATATTTATAAACTTACCCCACTTACTAGTAAAATAAAAATGTATCCCTTTCTCATATTACTTGAAAATTAAAATAAATTTAAAATAGGTATTTTTTATCTAATTCTTACCTTGTATATAAAATTTTCCACATATACTATAATCCAGTTACGTTTGCTGCTTTATTTGTGAAAATCACGCCCAAGCTCCTTAGAGAGTTTAGGTGATTTCATAAATGTGTAGCAACGTAAATAACTTAAATTATATTAACATCAAAGTAATGTTATAATATACATGAACGTATGTCTTATGTATTGGATTCTATATGTCTTATACAATTTTTATATCACTTATTATTTATTTACTTATTTGTTATTTTTTTTTTTAAAGTTTGTCAACAAGAATTTGTATTTTTCCAAACAATAAATAAAATTTCATGAAACAAATTAATATCCATATTCAATATATAAAATAATAACGAGTGGAAATTGCAGTAATTTTGCTCGAACACGTGATAATTTACGTAAATGTGATGCCACTGAGATTGAGTACGCAGTCCATATATTTTATTGTTCAAATAGGTATTTGCAGTCGGTAACTCCCGAGTGTCACTTTCATTCATTCGTAATATTCTCATTAAACCTTGAAAATTTAAAGTAAAACTGATACATATCACCTAATTTGTGAATAGTTTGTTAAGCTGTGAGACACACTCGTTATTAATACAATTTCGATACTTACGGAAAGACGTAGGTACTCGTTTCCTGAAAGTTTCAGACATTGTACAATACCGAGTCTCGCGAAATCATTATCTCGATTTCTTCAGATATCGCATCCTACAATTTTGAGGAAACAGGAAAAGATAGGGAAAGCTATATCAGGATAATGGATTACCATAAATGATTCACTATATTCTCGACCCTCTTATCGGTACACCGACAAGAAGGGTGGCAACGCCACCTGGAATCCCTGGACACACAGGACAGGAGCATCTGGACCACCCAACGGGCCCTGCGGAACCGTCGGACTCCCATGCCCCCGATCCACGGAGAGAATGGTGTTGTCTACACTCGCCAGGAAAAAGCCGAGGCATTTGCTGACAGCTTGGAACTGCAGTGTAGGGAAAACCAACTCGATGATGAGGACGAGGACTGGGAGGACGACGTCAGACGCAGGGTACGAAGGATGAACCGTCTGCCAGATGAGGACCACATCCCCCCGACCACCCCAGAGGAGGTCAAGGAGATCCTAAGGAGTCTAAAACCCAGGAAAGCTCCAGGATGTGATGGCATTGGGAACATCGCCCTCAAGAAGCTGCCCCGGAAAGGAGTAGCGGCGATGGTCAACATCATCAACGCAATGTTGAGGTTGAGACATTTCCCATCCAGGTGGAAAAAGGCCGACGTCATAGTCATCCCAAAGCCAGGTAAGAACCTAACGTTTCCTTCCTCTTACAGGCCCATCAGTCTACTCCCAGCGATGAGTAAGGTAGCCGAACGAGTTATACTCAAGAGGATAGCCGAGAAGACAGAAGAGCTGGAAGTCCTCCCAGACGAGCAGTTCGCCTTCAGGACAGGGCACTCCACCGAACTCCAAGTGCTCCGCCTCACCGAGGAGGTCACGAAGGGGTTCAACCAAAGACAGGTCACGGCAGCGCTGTTCCTGGACGTTGCCAAAGCCTTCGACAGGGTCTGGCACGACGGTCTCCTAGCCAAAATGATGAGTATGGGTTACCCCATTGCACTCGTCAAGCTAGTGAGATCGTACCTCCACAGGAGACAGATGAGGGTGAAGATCGTGGACAAGGTGTCCACGTACAGAACAATGGAGGCAGGAGTCCCCCAAGGCTCAGTGCTGTCCCCCCACTTGTTCTCCATCTTCACATCCGATCTACCCCGGACGGAGAGGACCTCCATGGCCCTCTACGCCGATGACACAGCCCTGACTGCCAGATCCTGGAGTGCCAGGCTAGCCATCAGAAACCTCCAGGAGGCGGCCACCCTCCTAGAGGACTGGTGCAACAGATGGAAGGTAGCCGTCAACGCCGAGAAGAGCAAGGCGGTACTCTTCAAGAAGGTAAGAAAACAAAACCCCACAGGTCACGTTTCCATGTTTGGTGAGGACATCCAATGGCACGACTCCGCCAACTACCTTGGCGTGGTCATGGACAAAGGCCTAACATGGAGACTGAACACGGAGGCCATCGTCAAGAAGGCCAGGAGGACGAGAGCCCTAATCTACCCGATGACGGGTAGACAGAGCAGACTCAACCTGAGGAACAAGCTCACGCTTATCAGGTCCCTCATCCGGCCTCAGCTGACATACGCTTCGGTAGCTTGGGGCTACCAAGCAAAGAGCTACCTCCATCAGATCCAGAGAGTGGAGAACGTCGCCCTCAGATCGGCAGTCGACGCACCCTGGTTCTTCCGCAACGAGGACATCTACAGGGACCTGGAATACACCCCGGTCACTGAGATCATCAAGCAGAGAGCCAGAAAGATGTACGCCCTTGCCGAGGAGCATGGGAACCCACTAGTCAGGGAGGCAACTGACTATGACCCAGCAGACGCTCCGAGGCACAAGCGGCCGAAGGTGCAGCTCCTGGATAACGGGTGAGTATGAGAAGCATACCACCAACCGATGATCCACCCCCACGGAAGAGACATGACGATCACCCAACCACCCACCCAAGACCCTGCGGGTACCGGACAAACAACCGTCCAGTACCTGTAGTCCCCCTAGCTCCGGGCAGACCAAAAATGCTACCAAAGCAGTTAGGTCTGCCCTTCCTCGAGCTACACAGCTCATCCTTACCCTACCGATGATCCGGATGACAGGACGCCTCTTGGCATCTTGTGTACCGGCAGTCACTCCCGCCACAAAACCAAAACACCTAACAGACCGATGACTACCCCCCGGGGGGCAAACAAGCTGGCGAAGAAAAGAAGACGAAGACAGAAGAACGCCAGAAGAGGCCTTAGCCAGCAAGGTCCAACGAGCCAGGACCCAGGGAGGTGGGCCGAAATCGTCTGCACCGCTCACATTTGTGAGTGGGGCCGACGTAAAGTAAGCTCGCCCGCCCTGCACGAGGCTGGTCCCCGGTCTACAGTGATGTATTGGGGTAAAGGGCAATAGTCCTGCCCGGCCCCAGTCATCCGAGACCGACATCTTTAGCCAAGAATATTGGCGTCTTATCGGTTTAAGAAAGTGATTGGTGTAGGTATGTGCCATAGTTTGTCGTGTTGAAAATTCCTTTGAGTAAGCTTATCATTTTATAATTGCTGAATGAACGGACTCAATGTATTGAATATACAAGTTTTCATTTCCGTTTCAAATCAAAGAAAGTAAAGTAAACTCGTCTTCTCGCAATTACCACTCCAATACCCGCTTGAGGGGATGCTTCCATGTTTCAGTGTATTAGTGAGGTTTTTTCATATTCTCACAATTCACAACTAGTGATGATGAAACTTCAGATGAATCCATGCGTTGTCGTTGTAAGAAGTATTGTCCAGGATATTATTGTATGTTTTTTAGGAATCGTTCGCAAAAATTCATTATCGGAACGACGCGCGTTGGCAATATTTTATGTAGATACATTTTCGAGTAAATTTTGTAGGGAAAAAATCGAGGGAAAAATGCAAACATGGTTTAAAAATTTACGGCAAAATCGGGAAAATGTTTCCTAAATTTCCTGTAATATCACGGTGAGAATACGTCCATTCACCATTTTTATTTTGAACCCCTTTTCTAAAATATGATTGCATCAGTATAGTCTGTACATCATAATCCACACAGCAGTTAACCCCTCTTCCAGTACTATATACAGTATAATGTCTAAATAACCTGCTGTAGTAAACCTACTAGTGTAATGTCAGCGTTATAATACGAATATTATACTTATCCTTAATTAGTTTCGCACAGTTGAACTAGATAAACCTCGTTTGAAATCACCAATAAATGTTTTAATTAACGAAAGAACTATGCGTGACGAAAACTCGCAAAACATAATAATGTTTAGCAGAAAAATAGGTAAACGACACCCGCGCGTATACCTTTCTGTGCCCTCTAGCTTCCACTCCTTATTTTTTGCAGTTGCTTCCTCTTTCCTTGTTAAAGCGTCGAAAGCTCGCAGCGCAAATATTTTGAATTATCTTGAACATTTTTGCCTATCTTGTTTTATTTGTTACATAAAACTATTCTGTCTCTCTTGCGATTCTACTACCAATCTAAACAAAAATACGTAAAGAAAAATGCAGTCGCCGACTTTCTTATTGTAAAAGCATAAACCGAGCGTCAAACGTACCAAAAAATGACCAGGCACACGCATTCTCTCCTGCAAAATCCTGATATATAAGCTCAACTTAAAAATTGTGCTATTGAAACGGCTTCTTTTCATTGAAACATTCTCTTCCCTTTTTTTTAATTAATATTGCTACATATTACCACTGATATTTAAACTGTTTGGCATGAATGGTGAAATTCAATATTCTAATGTAATCCAGTATGCAGATGATTCTCAGTTAACTCTCGATGTTTGCCCAAGTACCTAATAAAGTGGTTGCACAAGAAAATATCGAAATATTTTCCAGATTTACAAAAAATTCAAAAATGTTCCTTGGATCATAACTTAAAAATTAATGCATCTAAATCTGTTTTATTGATAGCAGGCTCAAAATATTCCATGATAAACTGTCTGATTTTGTTGTTAAGACTGGTAATGATTAGATACCTAAATTAAGTGAAGCAAAAAATCTAGGTGTAGTCATGCGCTTACTTTTCAATCGCATATTTCTAATAAGTAAGATTGGCATTTAGTCGCTTAAAGGGTTTGTATCCATATAAAACTTTCATGTCACCTACTGCCAAATATCGCTTATGCAATAGTCTTGTACTCTCAATCCTTGATTATGGTGATATAGTATATAACAACTTCATTAGCGCAGCTACATGTCGTCTGATACAAACAGTTCAAAATGCTTCTTGCATGCGCTTTGCGTACAATATTTTGGCTTTTGATGTTTTTTCCTCATTTACTTACGAAGGCTGTTATAAAGCATAGAACGGAATATACTCCATCTGTTTGACCATATTATGCAGGTAGATACATCAGAATACATAGAAATGCAGAAATTAAAAAAAAAAAGAATATTACAACAGGAAATTTTTGTATTGAACATTTATCTTGTGTGTAACCCCGTTATTAATAAAATCTCGATTTAGTTATACAGTGCAAGGAAATTGGTATCTTTAATAAAACTTGATTTAAGTCTATGGAGAGTTCATAAAAATAAATTGAAAAATTACTTGTTATGTGTGGAAGTTATATGTTGAATAACACAATCTGTTCTTCCGTTTTCTGTATACGGATGATCTAAGTCTGATCATGCTCTAGTATAGTAATAAAAAATCCCCCTTATGAGACTCTTATTAAGTATTTCTAGACCTACCTAGCGGATACTTTGTCATAAATAAACATTTGTTGCGGTTCAAAGGCAAGAATTATTAAAAAATAATATAAAATTTCACTCGCGGCATGCTTATGTTAATAAATAAAACATTTCCTCCTACTTTCGATCGATTCAATCCACATAAAAATTGATGAAGTTTTTTTATTCTCATCTGAAATCATCAGTGTGGTATATTATCTATTCCAAACAAACTTCCTATTACGAAATATTAAGAAAAATATTTTTATGCAAAAACCTGACAGAAGATATGTTTATTTGGCAGATAGATAAAAAAGAAGAATCACTCTTTTTGAGTCCCATAACTCGTCTAGTATTTAATAGTATATTACGTAATGAGTGTTGTAAGAAGCATATTACGCACGAATGGAAAAGTTACGCACGATGCCGCGTAGCGGCGAGTGCGTATTTCCATGAGTGCGTAATTGCTTTACAACTCGAATTATGTACTTGTACTTTACCTACACCTACGAACATATTTATTTATTTAGTAAAATCTGGATTTAGTTTACTTGTCAACAATATTATTCAACAAATATTATGTCAGTTTTGACAGCGTTTGAAAATTACGTAGGCGCATTTGTTTTTTTAAACCCCGCGTCAGCGAACTAAGCCACCTATATTTGCGTGTCCCGTGCGTTTTGTTTACCGTGCGATTTGTTTACAATATGTAAAATTCAACTTACATAGTTGGCATCACTATTTACAGTAGTGATCGTAGGTAAAAATAAATATCTTTTGTTTCTACGTACACAATTATTGAAAAATATTATATGGAAAGAACGATTGGTTTCTTTGAAAATTATCTGCTGGATACCCAAAATAATATTTTTCAATAAAATTATGTAAGTAGAAATATAGATATTTATTTTTATGTATGTATGGTGTTTTCCGTTTTTCGTATGTACTTCACAACATCTGTACACCATGTTGCAAAGCGGTTAACCTCTCAATAGAGATTTATATCATTGTATTTGTTAGAATATCTGGTGAGATATATACAGGCTGTACTTGAGAAATATCTCGAGAACTATATTTCCATAGCCAAGTTAATCTTCGATAGGAAAACCTGCCGTTGTGAAAAAATTAAAAGTACATTTTTGGAAAATTACCCGCCGCCTGAAACAATGAACTTAGTTTCACAGATTCTATTCTACCTTACCCCTAGTACATACCTATATGCCTAGATTATAGGACCGCTCGTAGAGAAAGATGGGATTTCTACAGAGCTATTTATTTCATTTTCAATGGGAAAATTATTTGTAAAAAGTGCTTGTTTTTATGTGTACTCAACACTGTACGTTGTTGCAGAAATATGATAATTTGGAAGGTCACTTAGCTGCAGCATTAATGTAGGAATTACCAAAAATTAAATTAACACTTTTATCAGAATTAATGCACAAGGATGTGGTGTTAGTTAAAAATAAACGCAAAATAAACATCTGTAGTGCATAATTATGTTTAATAAATACATCACTGGCGTATTAACTATTAATATAATGAATGAAACTGAATACATTAATTTTATGGTAATAAAGATAGCCATTTCAACAAGATTCGTTTTGAACATAACGGGCATGTTCAATTGTTCAGCTCTGCTTGGTTCTGCTCATCTTTTTTTCTTCAGTTTTGTTTTATTTTAATGCGATTATAATTTTATCAAATCTATTAATTTTATGGAATTATTTATAAAAATTCAAACTCCAGTGAACAAAGTAATAACAATTCCACTCCTGTCAAATTTTACTTATGAAGGACTGTCAGAAAGACAGTTTGATGCTGAATAGTAACTTTTAGTTTATTTAGTTGCACGTTGTTTTCTGTATCCATGAATATTTCAGTTTATAATGTAATAATTTTTGTTAGCTAGTAAATTACTCTTTAAATTTTTCTGTTTTTTTTTCTTAATAACAAATGATAATATTTACGTATAAGTAATAATCATAATAGGAATGTTTTATAAACGTTTTGTATATTGTGGTGCAAGTCACTGATAGGACAGAACACGCGAGACATATACTTTCTAGAAAACGGGGAAACCTGTGAATTTGATTTTGGTCAGGTCAATCAGGAAAAAGTCAGGACATTTATAAAGGACACCGCACGTTTTATAGGTAAATTGATGGCCTGTCTTTGATGAATGTTTGGTATGTTGTAATTCAACTGATTCTAAACAATAAGTTCCTTTGGCAAAACTTAAAATTATGGACAGTTTCTCCCATAGATGGCTCCAAAGACTGAACCTGGTGGACCTCCCCTCGATCTGTATCAACGATTTCTCAAAACTTACTGCAGGTATTGAAATGATAACTGCTGAAAATGAATAACCAGACTATTTACCATTATTTGGCATTAGATTGACGTGCCTGAACTTCCGGTTTTGCCGGAAGTGACGTCAAATTACGTTTTTCGAAGGCACAACACCCTTTACTTCAATTTAATACATCACATACATAAGTAGCTTTGTTAAAATTCGCTATCTTAGGAAATAAGTAATTACGTGCTTTGATTGATAGAACATCGATGCTAGCTTCATACCAGGTACATCATTATTTTGGTACAAAACAAAGTTGATTTTATATTTCAAGATATAAAATTGCAGTTGTGTTTAGCCAATGAAAACTAATTATTTGTGAGAAACTATCGGAGAAACTATCCATAATTTGAAGTTTTGCCAGAGGAACTTATTGCTCAGAATCAGTTGAACAACAACATATCAAAAATTCATCAAATTTGACAGGCCACCAATTTACCTATAAAACGTGCGGTGTCCTTTATAAAAAAGGCAAAAGAAGATTAATTAAAACAACTTACTTAGAGTCGCCTACTATCTTGCTTCCCGTCCCAACCATCATGTGAACGTAGTTTGAAATTGCGGAAACTAATTATTATATATTTAAAAAGTGGTTCGTATTGTATTGTTTTTAACAATACTTGAGCTTGTGATTTGTTTGTTTATTTTTTATTTAGATATGCTTTTTAAAAGATTTTGTAGTATAGGAAAGTTCGTTTGTTAAAGTGCGCTTCAAACATCTCCTCCCCATCCTCTTTTAATTTTTGAACGGGTTATTTTTGAGCAACCAAATTCAGGTCTTTATTGAGGGTAAGAATATTTTCTTTTCATGGCAATGTTAGTGTTAAACATGGCGCATCGGCGCCATCTTGAAGGCGAGCTTGGAGGTTATTTTTTAAGTTTGCTCATTCAAAAGGTTGTTTCATCTGGAATATGGCCCTAAAATGTTCATCTAATTTAAAATGCCGACCGAATATAATTTTTTTCTTTTTTTTTTTGAGAATTTGAACTAAATCCCCATTTTTAAAAAACTGTATTTGGAAAACATAACTAACAAAGTGGCATGTACTAAATTTAAGTTAAAAGTAGACAGACAGATTAGACTTTTCATATAATATTTAAATTGAAATGTCATTTGTAATTTTAATTGTTTGGAATTTTTTTTAAACTTACGTAATCCACACAGATATTTTATTTCATGAAAATTAAATTAAATTAATTAAATGGCCAAAGTGAGCACTCTCAACTTCATGACACACAAATAGTCTTATTTTCAATTTCACGGTGCACATTGATAAACGTATCTTCACTAATCTCCCACTATTCCTTGACACAAATCAATCAGGGATCTAGTTTAGTCTTATATACATTTGGCTTAGGATAACCCCAAAGAAAAAAGTCTAGGGGCGTTAAATCTGGTGAGCGGAGTGGCCACGACAATTCTTACCAAAAATTATTATTTTTCATTCCAAACTCGTGTCTATTAAATAAAGCTAGTTAAACACTGTCACTGTTTAAGTTAAAACTCCCAACATGATATCTTTAGGTATATTCGGTCGACGTTTTAAATGGAATGAATTTAATGTTTTGAAATTTTAGAGCCACGTTCTAGATGAAATCGGTTGATTGTGCAATTTAAAAGAAACCTTCAAGATGTCGAAGAGGTACCGTTTTAACACTATCATTGCCGTATGCTCCTAAAAAGAAAGTGTTTTTGCTTTCAAATAAACCACCTAAATTGGTTGCTCAAAACTAGCTTGTTCAAAAATTGAAAAGAGGGAGGAGATTTTTGACGCGCAATGTATAATCCTGTAAATAATAAATTCTTGGGAAACACAGCGATCTCGTCCCACCTTCTAGTTGCTTGTATATCAGCGTATACGCGGAAGCTATGTAATTTCGAGACGAGGATTACGTAGTGGATATACCATCCTTCGGAGGTAATGTAAAGCAGTCGGTCCCTTGTCTATTAAATGTTACACCAGTAATAGATTCCTATTCTTTTTACGAGAAGAGGTTCGGCCAAATTTCCTGACGTCGGTGATAGGCCCTGATAGCGGAAATAGGCCAAAGTTAAATAAAAATATAAAAAAAATATTTTGTCAAATATATTAGTCTTAATAAAATTTTCCTACTAATAATACGAAATATTCTTTGACAAGCAACAGAAAAATGTTCTGGAATTTTGAATTAAAAAGTTTGGAAAATCTGGAAGTCGGGGAATTTCCAAATTGTGAGTTAGTTTACACCCTGCGTACACTTATAAACTGAAAACGGTAGCAGACACAACGGGCGCTGTACAAAATAATTATATCTTTTGCAGCAATAAATTAATGCAGATAATTCTTTCACTAAAAATTGATCCATTCTTTTCTACAGATTTCATGTAGAAGTATGTACAAATGTTGTAATCTTCTTATGGTACATATTTTAAAGTAAAATGTTTAATAACTTTTATGTTTATTGATCGATTTTTCTCAAGAACAAGGGTTCTAGCTAACACGAACTTCCTGTTCAAATTTCTATAAGATAAGACTTTCGTCTTTTAAGTTATCGTTCCACTAATAAAACGTACCGTACAGACAAACTGACATTTTGAAAGTTGTTCGGATTTCGATGATTAACACCGAGACTTAGACAATGATTTGAAAAATTTTTTGCTTTTCGAGCGATACTTACGGTTTTAGAATTTCTCCGATGAAATCTTATACCTAGATACTCTTCCTTTTTCATCTTTTCGGAAAGTGTAATAACTAATAGAAAGACAAAATAGATATTACGAAAATCACTTGATATGGGGGATCCTATACAAAAAAAAAACGCATCGTCAGTCACAAGTGCACTTTTATTACAAACTTAGTAAAAGAATGCAAGAATATTAACTTAGACTTTGCACTGTATACTCGTAGATTGTTGGCAGATACGCATTTAAGACGAGATTTAAAATTGTATAATTATTTATCCGTTTGAAGTATCCTCTATTATATCTAAATATATTTTTAATCTTATCTATAATGTATTTAAATATTATTTAATTATTGTGTTTGTAAGCATTTAACAGAATGAATGTTTAAAAGTGCTTAGAAACATAATTAACGCATAAATATACAGTTAAGGCATCGCCACACCTTTCCTTCATACCACTAATTATTCGCATTTGTTGGAACTATTAACACTATTTGAATCACAGATGAAGGGCCAAGAAGTGGGCGGATCGGTTACCTCAAAATTTACATCGTAGCTCGTTTCGAGCACATGTTTAAAATTTATTTTGATGTGCGATGCGAATCAACTTCTGTGACTTGCGCATCCACCATCTTTCAAATATTAGGATATCGGAGGTAAACCAAAAGCGCACACTCTGAAAGTTGTTTTATCCAACAAATATTATGTAATGGCCCATTTCTGAAACCGTAAATCGCTCGTAGAGAATTTTTTTTATATAATTTGTTAGCCCACGGAGCAACATGTGTCTGAGCCATAGCACAATATATGGGAGTATGCATTGTATCGACACATGTAATACAATTTGAGGAGGATGGAAACTGTGCTTAGCATAATTTTGTGGGTGATGTATCGACACAGGAACAAAATATTGTGTCAAAATAAATACTGCCCAAATTGTAACATGCATTGATGCATGCTCGCCAGTAACTGTTTATACGTGCAATATTTTTTTACTGGCGCCACTAAATCCATGCACATATAAACGCGCTATTACTGTACTAATGTTGTCACAGAAAAACAATTTTAAGTGACATTAAGAAATGTCATAATTATTTAAATGTCAAATCTGAATAATTTTTTGTAAGCAACTCGTTATTTTTAGCAATATTAATAGTGATAGTACAATTCTGAATATTAATTATTATATTATTAGCCATATTAATAGTTATATTGCAATTTATTTATATTTACTTCATTTTTCTGTCACCTCCGCCAATTACAAGAAATCGTACAAAAATGGATTACTTTACTGACTATTTCTACCACTTTAATGGTGGTTTTAAGGTTCTTTTGTGCCTATTTCAACAAAAGAATATTAATAATGTCACAACTTTATTCTTCACATTTGTGGAGTATTATTGATGAGCCTAGCATTCAGTGTTAAAAAAATTCTGCATTTCTATACTTCGGCAGCCTCTTGCTACTTCCAGTATAAGCGCCAACCAACAATGCAAAATTTTTAAATATGAATAACTTTTAGGGATTTTGCAATGATTATCATCTTAACCATTAGGAATATGTTATCAGGAGCTTTCTTCTGGAATTTATCCGCTTGTTCGATTGTCAAAATCTTTTAATTATTTTTATGTGTAGGTATAATTTTAATTTTTTCTTTTCATGAAGGCTAATAATTTGTAGTACTTGCTTATATCAGAATTCTTTTCTAATCTTCGAGCTAATTTTATAACTGTTTTCAGCATAAAGTATTTGGCCCTGTATTTATTTCTGATTTTTCGAAAAAATATGCTAAAAGCACAGTACAGGACTTTATCTTTCTTGATGACCGTTTTTTAAATGTTTTACAATCTCAGTAGATGTCACAGATCGGTCAGCGCACCCGAGATGTGGAGATTAAACTTAATAGTAGGAGAGCTGGCAAACATTATAGTGAACGATAATATTCAAAATTGGCAGTCCATTCTTTGGTCTTTGGGTATGTCAAAACCGATCGTCTGCCGTTTCAAAGTGGAAGCATTAACTTGGGGGGTGTATTCAAAAAGGGGTGATTTTAGGGTGACTAATATAGTTAGTCTAGACGTCATTTCTACCTAGGCAAATGATTTTTCTGGTAGCATTATCATAGCAGACGCAACTCAAAATAGCAAAAAATTACATTTCGTTGAAAAAATCGGTAGCATCGCCCTAGTAGACGCTGTCAAAGTGACAGGTCCGGTTTTGATGAACGACATTTTTTATCAAGAAAAATTATGTAAGGAATGATAAATACAATAACTCAAGATTACATTCTCGCCCGGGCAAACGGTTTTTTTCGTAGCTATGTGTATGGCAGACGCCTGTCAAAGTGGCAAAAATCACGTTTCGGTGAACTATAAATGATCAAAAATAATTTTTGCGTCTTTCGATTCGTCTATCTATGGTAATAAATAACGAATCGGCAGATGAAAAAATTGGTAGCATTTTCCTAGCAGACGCTGTACGCTGTCAAAGTGAAAAATTTAAATTTTTTTTTTTCTTATATAAATGTATATATAATTTTTTTTCTTATATAGAATGTTGCGACGAAATTTTAAGTTTGAACAACAAATATCTATCATATACGGTTATCTATTATAAAGTCGTAAAAGTTGTCCGTCAGAATTTTGATACTTCAAACTATCAGGATTGATATTCTTATGGCTATACATATTATTTGTTACTTTTAGATTGTTATTTTTTATTTGTATAGAAGTAATAAATCTGTTGTTTAAAGTCAGATTTTTATTTTTGTTTTATTCGCACGGGAAATATAACGAACTGTCACCGATTTTTTGTATGCAGAGGAATTCTTTGTTTGAAAACTGCTGTCTAAGGAATCACTATTTCCACATACCATCAAAGGGGGTAATTTGATGATAGGACAAAGGTAATGGGGTGGCCGTGGCCGGTGGTCGATGGTCGATGGCAGATGGCAAAATGTTTTGATAGTTTTCCTTCTCGTACACACACTTGATCACGATTTTATTTCTTCAGCCCATTTTATATTGGGTGGGGGTAGCGGCAGTGGCTGATGTAAAAAAAAAATTTGACACCTTTGAACCATTTAAATAATAGGGTGGGGATGGCTGATGCTAACAAATTTTTAAGACCTTGGTTTCTCGTACATACACTAAATCCGAATTTTATTAACTCTTACTTGTTTGCTTTGCCTATTTAACCCTATTTGCCCCCAACCCTTCGACAAAATAAGCTTAAAATATAATCTAGTTCCAGATCTCGTTACAGTACATAGATACACCATAAGTCAATATCTTAAACAGTTCCAGAGTAATTGTGCGCACAAAAAGTTGCAGACAGACCTACAGACAGATTTTTGTTGTTCATACTTAAAATTTCGTCGCAACATTCTAAACCCATTTATATAAGAAAAAAAAATAAAATTTTTCACTTTGATAGCTTCTGCTAGGAAAATGCTACCGATTTTTTCGTCTGCCGATTCGTTATTTATTGTACCATAGATAGACTAATCGAAACACGCAAAAATTATTTTTGATCACTATGGTTCACCGAAACGTGATTTTTGCCACTTTGACAGGCGTCTGCCATAGCTTCGAAAGAAATCGTCTGCCCGGGCGAGAATGTAATCTTTAGTTGTTGTATTTATCATTCCTTACATAATTTTTCTTGATAAATGTCGTTCATCAAAACCGGATCTGTCACTTTGACAGCGTCTGCTAGGGTAATGCTACCGATTTTTTCGTCTGCCGATTCGTTATTTATTAAACCATAAGTAGGCAAATCGAAAGACGCGAAAATTATTTTTGAACAATAGTTCACCGAAATGTGATTTTTTGTAATTTTCAGTTGCGTCTGCAATGATAGTGCTACCAGAAAAATCGTCTGCCTAGGTAGAATTGCCGTCTAGACTAACTATATGCAAAAATTTTTCTTGAACAATATGGTTCACTAAAACCTAAAATCACCCCTTTTTGAATACACCTCCCCAAGTTAATGCTTCCACTTTGAAACGGCAGACGGTCGGTTTTGACATACCCAAAGACCAAAGAATGGTCTGCCATCAGTGAAAATTTTGAATATTATCGTTCACCATAATGTTTGCCAGCTCTCCTACTATAAAACTGTAGCGAATTCAATGGACGGAGCGCTGTATACAAGTAATAATCTTATATAACAATAAAACGATGCAAATAATTATTTCACTAAAAATTGCTCCACTTTTTTCTGCATAATTCATATCATAGTAGTATGCATCTGCAATAGTTTGAAAAATGCCTCGGCGATGAAATTTACACTGCACTTTGTTTAAACAATTTCAGTAGCATTGTTAACAATAATTTCGAAAGTAATTGAGCAGCACCTGAATCTAAGAAAAAATAAGCTTTCCATTGGTTTGAAAATCATTAAGAAATGTTAAAAGATACGCCTCTAAATGCAGTGTAAACATCAAATTGAGTCGGGTTCGATTCCCAGTCGTGTAGCTGGGACTTTTTCGTGTAAAAAGATGAATACCTGGGTGTCCGTCCGTTGTTTTTTGCTGTGCAGCTTCACAATATCTCTTCTGGGATACAGGAGGTCGTATTACCTGTGGTTTAATTAAAAATTAATTGGGATCTGAAGTGCTTGTTTTGACGTAATACAAAGTACATTTGCAGCCCCACATATTTAAGATAATTAATTAATAGAAGAAGTTCTAATATCAATAAAGAAGTAATACGCTTCGAAATTAATATATTCAGCAACCTGCATGTTAATCTCTTAAGCTGTATTGAGACCTGTCATTAAATACATTCCACACCTAAAAATCAAGCAGCTCGAAAGCAGGAAGTAATTGATGCATGAACTATGACTGTCACTTAGCATCTATCTATCGTAATAGTAGAAATCTTAGCAGCAGTCATAATACGATGTTTGTAGTTACATATTCAAACTTGCAGGAAATTGAGAGACGATGAATTTTTACATTGTTTATCTAAATAATCCGCCTGAAATTTCAGGAGAAATTCTTGGAGTATAGTGTATTCTCTGTGACTAATTATATAGCGTTATCTACGTATAATAGAAAAGGTCGTAATTATTTCATGTATCGTTTTTAAACTAGAAAAATTGAATGTAAATCTACAAATACGAAAATAACGTAAATATTTTTTTTACATTATGTCATATAAATAAACAAGTTTTTTTGCTTTTTCCAACATTTATCGTTTACCTTGACCTTTCGATTAAAATGTTTTCAATAACGGCAATAAAATGCGACATGGAGCAGCTCATATAAAAACAACGAAAACATCTCATTAGATTAGGGTTTACATTTTTCCGAACTACATAGATTATGGTCTGGTTTTAATATTTATCATATGTGAAATATGCTGTAAAAATGTCTCATATGAATCTAACAATAATTACATAATTGCCGATAGGGAATAACCGTGTGTCTACGTTTTTTTTTTCGTATGTAATATCACTAATGCTTAGAGTTTTATCGGAAATTTTTTTTCGAGAGCGTAGTTGCTTGGCAAGATTGTAAATTGACAGTTGTCAAATATCTTTGACAATAAAATGTTTAATTTGCGAATTATATTTAAATACAGTCTGTGTAGAGCAAGAAACGGGCGGTCCTACGAATAATTCCCACAAAAAAATTCTTTTTTATACTATAGAGGGGCTTGCCCCAATTACACAGGCACACAAAATAAAAAAGTGGTATTTTTCTGGTACTCCATTGGGTAACCCATATGGGCAGTTCTATAAAGCATGATCGATTCATGATATTAGTGCCTTACTGATCAAAAATTGGTCCAAGCTACAACCCGTGTCCAATATTCGCTTAGATGAGTCTTACCGCACCTTGTTATAATAAAAAACTTGAGCTAAATTACGACAAAAATAAGATATTGGCTGTTTTTATTTCTAAAACTCAAGACCATCACGCGTAACTCCATGCAGATTGACACTTGTTTTGGCTGAAATTTTGTTACCAGAGAAATGGTTAGTGTCCATCTCTGCTATAATTATTACAAAGTATCCAAAATTTGTTGGCAACATACAACTTTCATGTTTTAAAGTCTAGGATTTAATATATAAACTACTAGCTGACCCAGCAAACGTTGTTTTGCCATAAAAATTATAAATTTTTGTCCAAAAAATAAAATTTCTGGATAGGGTCACCTTTATCACCTAGGGGTATAAAAAATAGCCTACGACCTATTCTCAGACCTACCAAATATACACCAAAAATTTCATAAAAATCGGTCAAGCCGTTTCGGAAGAGTTCGATAACAAATACTGTGACACGATATTTTTATATATTAGATTAAAGTCGCGTAACTTGGTTAATACTCACGACCGTCACAGCGCTCATTATTAGTTAATAAGTTAAATGCTAGGACTACCAGCGACTCAGAAACACATCGAAATTTAGTTTTCGTTGTGAAATCATGTGAGATACAATAACCAAGTGCTGTTTCCCAAATCATTTTGAATTTCCAGTAATTTATATGGTAAGTCTAATATATGGCCCTGTGCTCTCTTTCATGACCGTCACGTTGTGTATTTTAGCATTTATCAACTTATTAATATCCAAATACTTTTTTATTTTGAGGTATCCAGTATACTGTCTTCTCCTAACCTTACTTTAATAATAGCTTAGAGTGAATATAATTCTTAGTCATTTTTGTCTAGTGGTCCTCACGACCGTCACACTCATGACCGTCACATGTTACAAATTTGTGTGTGATGGTCTTGAGACTCTAGTGACGGTCATGAGAAATTTCATTGGCATTACTCTCCTTCACTCTTGTGTAACTTTTGAATGGTTGAATGGATTTTTTTCAAATTTGGTGTAGTGATATGGGATGAAATTTCCAATTATATGATGGAAAAAACCAACTTTTGTCTTCCGGTTTCGAGGCAAATGACGTGAAAATCAAATTTTTTAAATGGGACAACTTGTATATTTTTTCATATTTGGTTCCTACTAGCCAAAATACACATGATCTGACCCTCAAATATTATTTTTATTTTCAAAAATTTGGCACAACCTCAGCCAGCAATTACACGACCGTTTTATGAATCTCACAACCATCTCATGCCACTCATGACCGTCACGCGTAATTCACAGTACGTCATTCATAATGGTGTCATAAATATTATTTATCTCGTTAGGACCATTGTCCTTTAAATTATGAACAAAACTGGTTGTCGGTAACAAAATTTAGACACAAAAAGGTAATTTGAGTCAATACAGTTAAGTGAATTTCGAAAGTATTAGGCTCAAATAAGAAAGAAACAGATACTTCCAGTTATATCACTTTTTATTTTATTCGTGGGTATTATTACGACCAAAATTTTCTCTAATATCTTGTAGGACATATTTTTCACTTCAAAGAATCAACTTTTTCATAATCCATTTAGCATATTATTTATATTAATACACGGCACAAATATAAATGTGACGGTCGTGTGTTTTGTTATACGTTTCACTAAGGAAAAACAGCTGTAACATTTTAATCACGGGAAAAAAGCTGGTGCCACAAGGCATACCTGAAAAGTAGACACTTTAACCATTTCAAAAATGTATGCCATCAATAGATTCCTGACATTTTATTTTTTAACATTGTCAATGTGAAATCGACCATGCCTTGTAGAACTGCCCATATGTATTTCGACGTGTTGAACACGAATCAGGTGTCCGTTTAGCTCCATCGGCCACCATTTTTGTGTAAATCGCGAAAATAACCTAATTTAGGTTATTTTCGCGATTTACTAAAAAATTTGTGGGTAACGGAGGTAAACCGATATCTGATTCGTATTCAGCATGTCGAAGTACATACTCAGTGGAGTCCCAGAAACAGATCACTTCTCACATGTTTTTTTGTATTTGTGTAATATATTTGCATACGCGATTTTCTAGATATTGGCGGAGGATCCGGTGATATACATATATTTCACAGACACACACACGCACGCACGCACGCACGCACGCACACACACACACACACACACACACACACACACACACACACACACACAAAGAATAGGTCTGTTTCTGGATCTGCATTGGGCAACTCCATGTATTTTTCATATTTTTCTCCTTGACGGTTGTGTTAACCGTATGCCAAATATTATCGTTCATCGCCACATTTTTGTATTATTTGTTCTCTTTAGGTTAACCACCTTCTGTATATTTTTTTCAGATATTTCTTTCTTGATAGTTGTGTTAACTACATGCCAAATGTTACTGTTTTCCGCCATATTTTTTTAACTGGTCCTTCCTATATATTTTTCAACGGAACTGTAACCCAGTTCTTCGTTGGTAGTAGCACCAACTACCTACCAAATATTATCCTCCGTTAAGTGGTTTTATAAATATACCGCCAACAGACGCCAGACCGACAGATTGACGGAATTAAACGGCTTTAATTTTCGTAATCTATGTACACTGAAACGTGAAACTCCGGAGAAATCTCGGAGGGTGATTTTTTCGTCATTACCAATACTTCCCTTCTAGTACAGGGAAAGATTGAAAAAAATGACTGTAACTCGAAAGCAACGCCAACAGACGCCAGACCGACAGACTGACGGAATTAAATGGCTTTAATTTTCGTAATCTATGTACACTGTAACTCGAAAAAAATTTGTACAGACTTTAAACTTTGGTTATAAATTTAAAATAGGCCAAAGTTCACGAAACAAAAAAGTTTTATGGTGGATTCGCGGGTACCTATAGGCAGTAATAAAAAGAATCGATTTTTCTCCATTTCCTCGGGAAATATAACATTAAAAAAAAAATAGTTCAAACAAAAGTTGTTTCTGCCAAAATTGCAAAATTATCTTTAATTTGGTGTTTTAAATTAATTTTATAGCTATAATTAAACGAAATACGGCCAGTTTTGGAATTGGTTGGAATTTTTTTCTAAAACAAGTGTTTTAAAGAGACAAAATAAATTGAGCATCTAGGTGATGCTATATATCAACGAAAAACAGCATTTTTTAAAGAAAAATTAATTACTGAGCAATTGCAATAACAAAATGCCGACCGACATTTTGTTAACAAAAACGTGAAAACTCACATTGAATCGTCCATAACTTCTTTATTTTTTGTGATGTAGAAACAAAAAATCATTTTAAAGATTAATTAATTACCTTCAATTTTGTTTCTAAGAACTTTTGATGGAAGTGTTACAGTTTCTAAGATATTCAAAAATTTAAAATACTTCATCCTAAAAACGGTCGGATGCCATCTATAAAATTAAATATCTCCGAAACAATCAACCCTACACAAATATATAAACAAAATAAATGTATTCTTAGTTTATATGCTTCATTTTTGATGTCCACCATATTTTCTCTTAAACAAATATTTATTGAGATATTTGCAGAGAAACAAGAATGTTACATTTTTTAAAAAATCCCTTTACAGTTTAAAATGGAATTTTTTTCTAAAGCAAGCGCTGTAAGCTGATGAAAAAATTTGAGGTCACACTATATATTAACGAAAAACAGTATATGGAAATATTTTTTTAATTACTGACTACTTACATTAACAAAATCGCGAAGTTTTTATTTAAAAAAAAATGTGAAAAAGTACATTGTTTCGGTCATACCTTCTTTATTTTTTATGCTATAAAAATAGGAATAAAATAATTTGAAAGCCTAATTAATAGTTTTTTATTTTGGTTATTAGCGTTTTTGACCTGAGTGCCATAGTTTCTGAGATATTTAACATTTAAACTAAATACTTCGTCCTCGACTTCGTCTTATAAACGTTCGGACGCCACCTTTAGACTTTCAGATCTCCGAAACCATTAACTCTACAAAAATTAGAAAAAAACGAAATTCATCCTTAATTTAGTAGCTTTCTTATTTGTCTCTAGCATGTTTCTGCTCAATCTAATACCTTTCGAGTTATTTCACAAAAACGTATTTGAAATACCACTTTTTCAAGCTAAAATCTCAAATTTTCTAGTAGTTATTATTAAATTAACTTAAATCTATCAATTTATAGCAAGCCCTCGCATAATATAGAAACTTCTGCATTTACTTTACTGTTATGCATTTACTATTAAGCTAAAAATGAACGAGATCTAATTCATATGACATTATTACCTCTAGTATTTCGGTTAATTATTGCTATAAAATTAAATTTAAAAACACCAAATTAAACATTATTTTGTCAGAAACAACTTTTATTTGAACTATTTTTTTGTAAATGCCATATTTCCCGAAAAAATAGAGAAAAATCAATTTTTTAATTAAAAATACCCCTTTTCACCCCCTATAGGTTCCCGCGGATCCGTAAAACTCCTTAACTTTTTTGTTTCGTGAACTTTGGCCTATAACCAAAGTTTGTGCAGACACAATTTTTTTTTCGAGTTAAAGTAAAGTCTTCCTGTACTATTCGGTAAGCGACGGAAGTAAAGATGAGTTTCGTCCGAAAAACCATTCTGATTTTTTTTTTCTCTCATAAATCACATAATTTAGTATTTTCGACGTGATTTCGATTTTACTAGCATTACATGGATTGATTAGAATAAATCGGAACAGTAATGGCACACTTAAATTAATAAATGAAAATTTAATTAAAAAAATGCTGACATTTGAAATGTCACTTGTGGTATCGTATTTAAAAAATCATGCAGAAACCAAAAATGTAATAATATACAGGGTGTTCCATTTAAAAATCAAAAGTTGGTACCAGTTCCGCTGAAACCTAAAGTAGAAAAAAAATAATGCACGTGTCAAAAAGTACAGACGATCTACCAAGTTTTAATAATTTATCTGCAAAAATAAAGAATAAATTGGGGGTATACCATGTAACTGAATTTGCCTCGTATATATATGAGATATTAAATCTGGATTACAATTATTTAGTCTAGGTGTTACAGAATTCACTATTTACATACATTAAACACACCGATGCGTTTGTCCTTATTAATTATTTGCATGATTATACGTGATATTGTTTGTCTAGCCACTTCAGTATCAATTTGTTTTCAGTAACCTTGATTAAAGCCCCGACTGCATATATTTCTTTCTTACGACAGGGCATCGTTACAACTTTTTATTAAAATGTATTTAAATCGCGAGATGAATTTTACACAAGATATAATAAATTTGTCTAGATTATACCGGGACGCGATTATGCAGACGCTTTAAAATTCAGTCTGGCGTATAATGTCTGCGTGCCAATTTCAGTTGTGACAGATATGATACGATGACAGCATTACGTGTAAACAAACGTAACCACGAATTAGTTATTTAGATTTTCGACATTTTTTTATTTACTACCAGCCATGGTGTGTAAGTACGTGTGTGTGTGTGTGTGAATAAAACATATTAGTATTGCTCTGGTACGCTTTAAGGACGTTGGATTTGTCGGTTATCCAAGCTAAATCTTTAAAATTGGTTTTGATTTAAAGAACACATTGTGATAGACTCACAGTAGTCCGATGTTCCATGGTCCAGTTTACGTGGCCAAAAGTTAACTCTTGAATTGAAGTGTACTTCCACATTGAGGTAAAATAATTTAATGACTGAATAAAGCATACAATTCCCCACAATTTAATATCATACACTTTTATTTTTATTTCACACGGTTTTTAAAATATGAATATTTCAAATAATTTTTGCGTAAATTGAATTATTTTGGCATTAAAATCTAGTATGGTTTTGGGTTTTTGTTTTGCGTTTGTTTTTTACTTTATGACATTTCTGTAAGGTGTTCAAGATTATCGTGATTAAGTTGAATGACTATTGTTAAGTAATTTTTTTTAAAATATATGAATTATAATTATCGTCAACAAGATTTGATACTTATGGTATATGTTATTGGTGAATGTGATTGAAATTGTTTATTGGCATCACAAGTGTATCGTCAAAAATATTCCGATAGAAGGTGTCCTGATGTGAGGTAACTAGAAAATTTGAAAAAACGTTTTGAACGTACTGGAAATGTTGCATAAGAAGGTGAGACGACGATATGTATTAAGTGAAGAAAATGAGCTGGCTATAACTTTAGCGGTAATCGAAAACCCTACGGCATGTGTTCGCGAGTTAAGTAGGGATTTAGAGATCAGTAAATCTAGTGTTTCTCTATGTCTTCGTAAAAACAAGTTTCACCCCTACCAAGTACAGCTGCATCTAGAGCTTTTGAATGTGGATTTAAATTGTAGTTTGAATTTTTACCAGTTGGTTCAAAACCAAATTGGAGAAAATGAAGAATTTTTAAAATTTGTGTTGTTCATGTACGGATGAATCAACGTTTCATCGCAATGGATTTGTGAATGGGCACAATTTCCTTTTTTATGACAGAGAAAACCAGCATGTTGTACAGAAAAATCATTACCAGCACAACTGGAGTTTAAATATTTGGGGAAGAATTGTACATGATTATGTTATTGGTCTTCACATTTTTGAGGGAAATGTGAGCATATTCCTGATTATATTACAAATATATTAAAACTTGATGGTGCGCCACCACATTTTAGTAGAAATATTCGTCAGGCCAATATTAACCAGTTTCCTGAAAGGTGGATAGGAAGAGGAGGTCTGATATTTTAATAAACTATTAAATTATATCTAATTTGCTATGTTAGGTCCCATTGCATGGTCGCCTAGGTCACCGGACCAGACTTCAATGAATTTTTTCCTTTGGTGATTTGTGAAGTCAGACGTTTGTAAAGTAGAACCAACGACTCGAGAAGATATGATGTGAGGTATCTAGATGGAAAGGATTCGTCAGTGTTTCAATCGTATAAATATTGATTCGGTATACAATGTAAGGCGATCATTTATTAAGAGACTTCAGTGTTGCGTAGGTCAAAATGGTGGACATTCTGAGCAATTGTTAGGCTAGTTTCAATATCGCGAAAAAAAAAAAATTCTCAAAAACCGTTCATAATCATTAAGAGAAAGTGTATATGATATTAAATGCATTACTCATCCATTTAAAAAATATATAGGCATTCCATTTAAAAAAATTGAAAAAAATTTAAAACAAAAGAACAAAGCCATACTAGATTTTAAAATAAAGGTAAAATAAAAAGCACCTTAATTTACGCAAAAATTATTTGAAATAATCATATCTGTTTGAAATAAAAACAAGCTAAAAACGTACTCTTCGCCAATTTACTGAGCTTTTAATTGTTACACATTCTATAGGATACTCTTCGCAGTTTTCTTGTAAATAATGTTAATTTTTGGACATCCTAAATTTTGTAATATCCAACCTGTGTGGGATTTGAACACGGGATTTTGGATTGCAACGCAAAACTTGCCGCTGCGCCACCAATATTGCTACGAAAATTGATTGTCTGTGATATGTATCTTTCGACAATCATACATATTTCAACTCGTACTTCTATGAAATATATATTAGTAAAATTCATAAACAAAAAAATATATATTATGGAAATAATATTTCACAAGATTTCCATTTTAGTAAAGCGACAAAAATTAAGAGAATATTTTTTTAAAATTAAATAATTAATAACTTTTATAACAATAGGGTTCTTCCTCTAGCTAACACTAACGTACTTTCTAAATTTCAATGCAATCGGACTTTTCTTTCTTAAGTTATCGTGGTTACAAGAAACGTGACGGACGGACGAACATTTTGAAAGTTGTTCAGAATTCGTTCTACGAGCGATATTTACGATTTTAGAAATGTGCCGATCAAATACAATATACTCTTCGTTGAAGAATTGTATGCTTTTTTCATCCATGTATATTTAAATTATAGACATTCATAATCAAAAGAGAATTGTGCAAAATTTCAGTTGAAGGTTTGCTTTTGAAGGAAAGGACAATGTTAAAAATAGCTGATTTTTGGCCCCCATCGCGAAACACACGAGACCCAGAGAAAATTGCTGGAAAAGGTTCAAAATTAATAAAAATACGTCTTCTTGGTATCGGTAGAGTGGGGAAAATTCTATTTCACCCCCAAAAACATAAAAACATAAAAACTATAATTGCTGAATAATAGGTTATATTGAATGTGAAAATTATATTTATTTTATGTTACCTAACTATTAGGTATCGATTCAATAGAGATAACAAAAGGATAAAAACTATCTATTCACACCCTATTCAGGAGGTGAAACGCCATACACATTAAAAAAATAGGTATCAAGGTGTTTAAAAATGAACAAAATGATTTTTTAATACTAGTTGAGCCAGACTTTCAACTGATGCTCACCTCAGCATCCCTATTTTCAAAAACAACTCCAATAAGGCAGCAAGTATTACAAAAAATCGCCTTAGTTAAAACCACCAAACTACCCTATTCGGGGGTAGTTTTGGAAACCACCTATTCGGGCGTGCAATTCTATTCAGTCTCGAATATTAAAAGAAAAATGCCACGCACTTAGTAATGCACCAAATTATTTTCTACTAGTAAAAGGGACAGACATCCACTTTGTCTTGACGGGAGTATCCGTATTACGAAAAACTACCTCTATATGAATATGAAAAATATTTGCAGCACGTAATATTACAATAGATCTGTATGGTTTTAGTCGACACGTTTTTTTAATAAAGAAGAAATAGCGAGTTATTTAGTTATTTAGCAACCTCGAAAACAACCAAACTCCTCTATTCGGTGGTAGAATCTTATTCACCGCTTCGAATAATAAAAAAATAGGAAACAAGGTGACTAAAATGAATTAAAATTTACTCCAGTTTAGGGATCGCCGGTACTTTAGATAATGTAATATTAGAAAGAAAAAAAAAAGATTTTAATTTTATGAAATATATAGAATCATAATAAAATATTATATCAACACTTATACTGATTACTTAATATTATCCCTATAAAGAAAAACTGTTATTAGAGATGTTAGAACAGCATCTAGTACATAATATTTACAGAGCAAATTAAAATAAAATGAAAGGTGGTTTCTATTGGTTCTTATGTCTGCATTTAAGAGATAGATTCAACCCGTTATAAGTGGTTGAAAATGATATTAGTTTATTCTCTGTTATATTATTCCTTGTAAAGGTACTTCTGTAAGGGTAAACTATATAACTTCATTTGTTCGAGAAAAGGGTACAGTAAATATGCAAATGATACTTGCAAAGGAGGATCATTTGGCCATTTATTTTGTTTCCAGAATGCACCACGAGGAGGCGATCTTTTTTACATTCCTAGTTTTTTTTAGTCACCTTGGTACCTATTTTTTTAATTATTAAGTGCTATGTTTGGAGTTCCACCCCCTGAATAGAAAAGCTTATTAAACATAGATTATGTAATTACCTTGCAAAATTTAATTTGTTATCTAATTCTCAGTTTGGCTTCCTCAAGAATTCATCCACAGATGATGCAATATCAGACGTAATATGTAATATTCACAAAAATCTTCATAGTAATAAAAAAGTAGTGGGAGTTTTTTTAGACTTGAAAAAGCTTTCGACACGATATCGCATAAAATTTTATTGAATAAAATGGGAAAATGGGTATTAAAGGTAAAGCGTATGTTTGATCTTTTTTTCTCGTATTTACAAATCATCTTGGCTTCTAGTAAGGCTACAGAAATCATTCTTTTTTTTTTTGAAAATGTGTGAAAAAACCCCAGCAGTAAAGATATGAGAACGATATTGCAAAATCTTCATTTGTTTAAAAGTTATTAGCAAAAAACCTAACCTCAAAATGTGACACTTTTTAAAACGCCATTTTGAAGTTGAAAATAATGCAAATTTGATTTACCATTAATGAAAACATAAAGTTTAAGTCTCAACAAAAAAAAATAATGTCCGGATAATGTCCCCTATGACAACGGGAACTGGGTGAATTTGCATTTTACATTATTTATGTTTTTAATAAACAAATTGAATATCTCTTAATCTAATTAAAATTTTTTGATGAAATTTTAGGTGTAACTTTGAGGTAATAAAACACATATTTTGTCAAAGTTTCAAGCACTAAAGTGCTTTTGTCCAAGAATGAAAAAATATTTGCATATTGCGAAAATTTTCCCGGTTTTTTGCAATTATTTAAACAAATTTTCAAGCGTTTTAAACGAAACACCTCTCAAATTAACCGTTTTTCAAAGTTCTAATAGTATCTACGAAAACAAACCTATCGTTAAAGGTCTTTGAGTTATCTTTAAAAAAGTCGATTTTTTGGAATTTTTCAACAATAAATCGTTAAATAAACAATGTTCCAGCGGTCAAAAAGTGGACCAAATTCAGGGTCATGTTCGTAATCAATAAAACTATCGTTTAATCCACGTGGCATCCTGAAACGAATTACAATAAATTTCGGTCTTTTTTTTTACTAATTCTACTGGACTTTTTATTAATCTTGAGCCTTTTTCAATCATTTTCTTTTATGTTCCGCGATGGAGGCCAAAAATCAGCTATTTTTAACATTGTCCTTTCTTTGCAGACTCTGACACTCCCAGTCGTTGCGTTCTGATATCCCCTACCAAATTGTAGGTATCCTCTATTGTGTAGCCTTCCATAACAGTTTCCAAACATTTTTACTGCTTTATTGTAAAACCAGATTGTCCGAGGAGCTTAGAATACATTTGCAACCAATCGAAATTTTTAACATAAATAATTGATGCCTTATGAAATGTTTTGTATAATTAGGGAGATAAATTGTTACATTTTCTGCATTGTGCTAATATGATCTTATAAATATGTAATCTCAGTTGTAATAAAACGTCAAGGTCAGTTGCCACGTGGCAAGACTGACTAGAGGGCAATGCACGTCGACTATTGGAAAAATAAGGTCAAAACAAGATGAATTGTTCGTAGCAAATTTTCTTTTTCCAGATGATCAGCTTCTAGATCTGGTTCTTCATTTCCTTCGAAATTGAATGTAGAAAATTCACATATTGTTGCTGTTGGTATTAATATTTGAATGCCAGACAGATTCAGATACCTACCTATTCTCAAAATATGCAACACTGGAATTTTCTGAAAGGAGCAAGCACATTTAGATATACCTAATCAAAATTTATGAGCCTAAGGATACTTTACATAATAATATGTAAAATATTGTTTACAGTCTGGGACGCCAGTTTTTACAACTGACATATAGCGATACTGTACCGAAACCTTCGCAACGATTCCTGTTGCATGTGTGTCAGTGAGTACATTTTTAACAAGACATTTTTGCTGATAAAATCGAAATAAAAGTGACGCCGCCTTTCCACTTCAAGTATGTACAATGTACATATAGACATTAGCAATTGTTGTCCTTTATGCGGCATCATCATATGAAACAAGTGAGTGTAACAAAGTTATTAAACAGTATTATTACATTAGTAGATTATTTGAGTAATATGCTGCTTTTTGTAAGTCTTTAAAGTAAAGTACATTTTCTAATTGTTGGTGAACTGTGCCATGTTTAATATGTTTTGGGTATCGATGTTTTGTGATTAAAGATAACCTAAACTTACACTTAAAAGATGAGTTTCCAGTAGCCGAACTGAGTGAATTGAGTGCATGTTCCGGAAGACAGTTCCAGTGTGTTTTTATTAATTGGTTGTTGATAAATTTAACCAATGTTCATGAGGCATCCTTATGCGAGGAAATTTAAAAGACGTAAGACGCAATAGTTTTATAATTTTGTTTTAAATTTTTCAAAATTAAAACTTATGAAATCAGTTTTACTGAGACAAAAACAAAAATTAAACAAACATATAGCAAAAATTTGTCTTTCGGTTCTAAACGTGTCACAGTAAATGAAATACAATCAAACAAAATTTAAAATCGAATATGGTAGTGATGGCATTTGATGTTCAGTTGTGCGCCAGCATATTACATTCATCTTAAAATGTTATTAGAACAGTGGAAAATGCCGCTAGTAAATCTTATTCCGAAAAAACCAAATCCTTCAGATTTCTGTGATTTAAGACCTATTACTATTATACCAACGTTGTCCAAAATCTTTTAAAAAACGGTTCAGTTACAGATTTATGAGTGCCTACGTCCATTTTAATAAACAGTATAAATAACATACTAAAATTATTAGATAATTGACAACCAACAGCTTTAACACGTCTTGATTTTTCTGAAGCTTTCGATATGATGGATCATCCATTGTTATGTGCTAAACTGACACACTATGGCTTTGATAATACTTCTGTAAACTTCTTTGTATCTTATTTAAGTAATCGCTTTCAATCAGTATTCATGGAAAATAATTATTCTAACAGTTGTCCGATTACCTCAGGTGTCCCACAAGGGTCCGTCTTGGCCTGTTCTTTTTTTTTATTTACATAGCAGATATATTTAACTCGGTAAGGTTCTGCCTCATACAATGCTGTGCAGACGATTCGCAGAATACTTGTTCGAACGTAAAGATGCGTGTGAAATGTCAACTCTGATTTAAACTCATTATCAGTTGACAAATGTGCTTTTATGATTATTTGTTTATATAGAATTAAATTTATTCTTACTGCGGAGCTTAAACTTAAAAAAAATGACCTTGCGTTAAATTCTGTAAATAAAATAAAAAATTTAGGATTAATTTTTGAAGTTGATCTTTGCTTTAAATACCATATTGCATCTTTGGTAAAGAAGACATACGTTTGCTTGAAACTGTTATATACAAACATTAGCATAATCGACTAAAAATTGAGAAAAAAAAAAATGTGAATCATTAGCTCTGCCATTACATAATTACGGTTTTACAATTTATCATTCCTGTTTGGATAAGTTGACTCAGAATCGATTTGAAAGAATATAAAATTGTAGATTAGTATATAGAATCAGGAAGTACGACATCACAAGTTATCGAAAATACAACAGCTAGGGTGGATTAAACTTTGCAATTTACGTCTATATCATTTGTCAGTTTTTGTCCGTAATATCTTATTGACCTCATCCCCACCTTACCTTTATGAGAAACTAATTCTTAGAAATAATTTGCACAATGCAAATTTAAGATTGAGGAATTTACTCAATATCATACTACCATGTTTCGACTCTCTTTTTATTGCAACTCTTGTGTCAATTTACAATAACATTAATATTAAATTGAAATTATTCCTGTAAATAGTTTTCCTAAGCAGTAGAACAGTAAGTGAAGCAGTAAAAATGGTAAAATTCCCGGCCCGAAAACGATGGAAGGAATTTCCTTAATTTTTTTTTGCAATATGCTTTATAAAATACGTACATCAAAATCTATATTATCGCATTACCTGCTTTTTATTCTTGAGGGTGGAAACCACTCCTAAACTGAAATTTTTTTAACTCCATATACTTATGTTTTTGTGGTCGCTGAATATGACTGTGAGGTCAAAACTTATCAGACGAAAATATTAAGGATTGAAATCACCCTTAAATACTAAAAATTGATGTCTTCTAATTTTACAATTAAAATCACGAAAATCCATTTACTTATGTTTTTTGGGGTCGCTAAATATGATTATTTGGTCAAAATATAGGAAAAACGAAAATATTAAGGGTTGAAAACACCCTTAAATACTGAAAACTTAATAATTCTTCAAACGTTACAAATAAATTCATAATTCATAAAATCCATATACTTATGTTTTTCTGAATATGATTATGAGGTCTAAATTTATAAAAAGAAATGGTGGATTAAAAATGATCACAAAAGAGTATAGTAATATGTAATTTTATTAAAAATACGTTATAAATAAATCAAATTGTAGCAATTAAGTAAACTAATTAAATAACAGTTTTAATCTGCACTCTAAAACATGCTAAAGTGCATTGCAACCCGCTTTTCCTGCGTATTATTAGACATTTAAAATGCGCGTACAAACTGAGAAGTTTCAACATTATCTCAAACTGTCATATCTCTGGAACACTTAAATAAATTAATAAAAACCCAAACTCTTCGTTTTTTTATAAGCTTCATTTCATTCTTATATTATGTTTTTATCAATTTTATAGTTTTTGAGATATTTCAATTTTAAATATTTAATTTTCTTGCGTATACGCTCAAGCATCATCTTTAAATCTTTATATCTCTGAACCAGTTTGTCGTAGAAAAATTAAAAAAAACAAACTGTTCGTTTTTTTATAAGCTGTACTCTTACCCGTTTTTTATAAAAAAATATTTTCTGAGCAATTTTCAAAAACCATATTTTTTTAAAAAAATATTTTCAGAGCAATTTTCAAAAACCCAATTTTTTAAAAAAAATTATGAAAATTTCGTTATTAAAAATAGGTAGGTACAGAATGAAAAATAATTATTTTAAAAATTCTAAAAAATTTGAGGATGTTAATAATAATATGCATTAACAATATCTTACTAGAAGGATTTAAAAAAAATGAATTAATAAGAAATTAGAGCAATAAGACTAAAAAAAGTCGTAATACGTCTCAATCAAGAGAAAATTTTAATACCTTTAATTTTTACAAGAATACAAATTTTTCTCATAGTTGTAGATTTTGAGTAATTTTAGATTTTAACGTTGTATATTTTTTCTGAACGTTTCAGCGCCATTTTGACAATGCCATATTTCCCAAACTAAACCTCGGAGAGAAAAAAAAGAAAAAAACAATTCGATTTGTTTTCGTAAAACCTTTAATTTTGAACCCTTGCATTTTTTTTAATTAAAGTCCAGATTTTTCGATTAACTTGCAATTTTGCAAATTGCAATTTTCAGTTCCCAATATCTCGAAAAATATGCATTTTACCAAAAAAGTGTATAAGACCTTTCTTTCTTATAATTTGATTCTCTCTCAGATTATGCGTGTTTTTTGTTTTTTTTTGCGACGACCACCCCTAACCAAACGCAGGAAAAATGACAATATAGATTCTTATTCTTTAAAAGCTTCATTTACTTGAGATTTATTTTTTGTTACAACAAAATATCAATTAAACAGGCTTTATTTTAACTGTTTTCAACTATATATTTATTAGTTCAGGTTTCAAAATTTGAATTCGTGCATTCTTAGTATTGATAATTATACTATAATGTTGGTGCATCAAGCCTTTTATATATTCGATGATACTATCGACGAAATATTATCTATTTTTGTTTTATCTTAAATATGTCTAAATTTTCTATACCCATTATTATTATTATAATATGTAAAATCTTGTAAGTATCATTTTCAATAGATTGAGTTGAGTAGCTAAGGCTAAACTCCTCCTGAAATAAAGTCATATTATTATTATTATTATTATTAAAAATGTATAATAAAGTTGTTTTTCTGAAATCGGTCGGCAATGTCTACATTTCCGGCGCGATTTCAGATCGAAGAATGTACAATTCCAGTATTTTAGTCCGTTGCCAAGCAACGATCAACAGAACCGTACGGGAATGTTACTTTCCCGGCCTAGGCCGGAAAAGTAACATTCTCGTACGGTTTCTTATGTATATTTTAGACAGTAAATAAATACACACAGACAAACCAACTCACATTAAAATTGCATTTATTAGTAAGCAGTTTGATTGTAGTGAAGATATGTTATGCATTAATATAAATTCCTTAACTTATAATAATATTGATTGTGATTTCAGAAAAAAATAGTATATGTATTTCGGTATGAAAGCACATTCCCGGACTTCGATGCTTGTTGGCCTCGGCTAGCGCCTCGTCCAACAATTTGCGTCGTCGTCCGGGAATATATTGCTTTCACACCTAAATACACAATATACTATTGAATGGTAGGCTTACAGTTTAGTATTAACATACGAAGGTGTGTTACTAGTTTTTAAAAATTGCTGATAGGGCAAAAAATGTACACCACTGGAGATACTTTACGCAATGGACAATGTCCCTTAATTTCCACAATAGAATCACTTTAGCTGATTAATCGGCCAAACAAAAAAAAAATAAATGAATAGGTATATTAAAAAAAGGAATAATGGAAGCCGTTATTTTATGATAATCAATCATTTTGATCTAACAGAACACTTTTTACTTTGTTTTTTGTTACTAGTTTATTGTAACTAAACATTACAAAACTTTCAACACTCAGCATGTTACTTTCAAACGTTTGCAAGTAAATTAACTCTACATGTACGCAGAATCATTAAAATTGAGATCTGAGAATATGGAGATAATAATAATAATAATAATAACAACAGTTTATTAATTCCAATAGATCTACTTTATACCGTGCGTGTAATTTCCCATTAGGCATGTACATTCACGTAGCGCGAAAGATATGACAACACTGCTGTCGTAAATTCCTCCACTGACCGTGCGTCGGGCGGAGCATCCCAGAGCTCTGTTATTTCATTTCAGCCAGCTGGCACGCGCGATGTTGTAATTTTACTCCCTATGCCTAGCGCCCTGCTACACGCACGGTATAATATAGGACAAGACAAATGCATTTTAGCAACATTACCTGCAAGTATTCACAATAGCATTTATTTATCTATATTAGCTGCGAATGCAGAAATTCATCAGGGTAAAATGAATTCGCAATTAACATAGATTTTATAGTAGAAAAAATTCTTTTGGCTGGGCATATATTTTATACATTACCTATATAGTCTATTATAAAGAATGTTTCCTACGTAATGTGGATTTGATTTATATACTTGAAGCCTATGGATGTCTTGCTGTAAATTATATCCATGACAATTGGATAATGGCATACAAATTAACGTGTGATCAATTTTGCTTAACTAATTATAATATTTCAAATATGAATAGATTTGGTATCGTCAATATTTATTGCCTAGGCCTAATAAAATGTTTAAAAAAAGGGGTAAAAAAGCCCATCCGTGGTAAAGTGTGTAAACCATTTGTTTTTACTAATTCTGAATACGAATCTGTCATCCGAATTGGCTAAAAGCATCGCGAAGACAGTAAAAAACACCCTTATTTGGAGATGGCATTGAAATTGATATTAGAACTTGGAACAAAAAGTTATTCTTTAGTGCAGGAAATTTTTTCAAAATACTCAGTTTCGTTAGGTAAGTAGGAAAAGAAGAAAAGACCCCCCCCCTCCTTTTGCCTCGCCCTGCTTCACCCATAGCAACAGTGAGTTACAATACGGTTATTTATTTCTTTTTAAAAAACCAAAACTCCTCGTTAAATGGCTATTATCAGGTTATAATGTGATTACTTCTGAATACTCTTACACCCGTCCCTACCAATTAAGATGGTGGATTTTATCTTTTTAGAGTTTTTATTGGTTTTAATTGCAAAAGAAATCCCTAATCACCTAATTTGATGGTTTTCATCATAATAAGGTGATTTAGTCAATCAATGCAGATGAATATTCCTCACACTTTTGGGTGTACGGTGTGCATATCACTATCCATTATATATGACTTGTTTTACTTCCACGTTCAGTGGAAGTATAGTAACGACAAAAAAATTTTTAAAAATTTTTATTGTTCAAATAGGCTTAGAAAGTCACGAAACGTCGAGATTTTAAGTTTGAGCGAAAAAAAATTTCTGTCTGTCGGTCTGTCTATATTTTCATCTTGTTCCATCGAAGGGTTGGGGGGTAAATTGGGGTAAATTTGGGGAAAATAGGTAAATCAAGCAGGTAAGAGCCCATAAAATTTGTATTTAGTATATACAAGAGAAGCTGAGGTCTCAAAAAAATTAGCCACCCCCCATTACCACCCATTATTAAAGGGGATGAGAACAAAATTGTGATTTAGAGTGTGTACAAGAACCAGAAACCTCAAAAAGTTTTTTTACTACCACCCCCTATCACCATCCCCATCCCGCTACCGATGTGGGGTATCGTTTTATGGGTTTTTGGGGTAGAGGATTTCAAATATTATATTATTAAAGTTCCATAAACAATTATTTCCACATACAAAATTTTTTCGTTGTGAGTGACTTAGATAAAAAAACTGGATGTGGAAGTAGTGATTCCTTGGGCAGCGGTTTTTTATATTAAAAATTCTTTAATTATTTAAATGACTTTTGGTTGGGAAAATGAGAATCTTCACTTTATGGCACCCAAATAAGGGTTGTTTTTTAATGTGTTCCCGAGATTTTTCGCCAAAACGGGCGACGGATTATTTTCAATTAGTAAAAAAAGATGGCTTCTACACTTTACCACATTATTCTTTACAGGAATTCTTATAGCCCAGGCCAAACATACAAAACCCCATTTACTGTTGTAGATTTACCTCAAAAAAGTTCTCCGTACATTATATGCAATTCTACATTGGAAAAATTTTTAGTTTCTATACTGGTTGTCTGTCTTTAAAGCAAACCATTTCTTGCACATTCTGTGCGTATTGAGGTTATATAGGTTTTCCAATCAAGAAGTAGGTCAATGTGAATCCCTAATAATTTGTTAGTGGTAAGCTGCTATACTGACTTTGTTTTGTTTTCATCAAATACAAGGTTTTTGTTAAAGTATTCAGTTACTAATCTAAAGTTAATTCTAAGTTATTCTAGTAGAACTTCAAAGTTGTCTATACAAGAAATAATAATTTCATCTGAGAATGAGCTGCAATGAGAAGAAATAAAAATGTCCACATCATTAATACAAAAATAATTGGCAGTGAGCCTAACGCACTACCTTGAGGTACACCTACATCAACTATCGTCTTCATCATTTGATCTTTCACCAAAAAATTCCACGAACTGTTCCCTTAGGAAGTATTTCCGGATTCATGCCTATAGGAACGTTTTTCATATTTTTGCGTAAATTATTGTCACTTAAAGTTAACGACTGGAATTTCCAGATACCCTGTATAACAAAATTAGATATTTGTTAACCGTAATTTTTCTCTATTTTTTGTATCTGCCTCTACTCCGTAAGCTATGATATCTCCTACCGTTCAGTGTTATATATTATTTGATGCGTAAATATTTGTTCTCGGAAAATTATTGATTATTATTATCTCCACATTATAATCTATCTTGCAATGTAACGGGACTCCAATATGTTCTTTTTTTTAATTTAAAAATCGAAAGTATGTAAAGAATATAAACAGTTATATATGATGAAATTGATAAAAATATAATCCGTTTTATTTATCACAAATAGTTATCATATAAATCTAATCTGTTGTGTTTTGTATCTTATATGGAGGGAAATATGTGGCGCCTTGATCGCGAGAGAGAGATGGTAACTATGATTAACACATTTGTATACTTTTGTCCTTATAAAGGATCTGTAGTAAATAGTTTTTTTCTATCAATTTCTAACTGATATATACCGATCGTAAAATCCTATGCTTGTTATAGGGAGTTCTTTCAGTATCGTCAAGTTAAATGCATTTCGAATTTTGCATTACGTTGGTTGTAGTGCGAGGTCAAAGTTTAGTCAGGTGAGCTCAAACGTTATTGAAACGAAACCAGTGACTGTTATCCTAAATTTATCTCTTCAATCCATCGGATTCAAATCTCAGCTTGTCATGCGTGAATTTATATTGTGGTTATTTAAATAAGATGAAGACAGTCATCAAATGGGTAACGATAGCGCGCCTAGCTTGCACTCTAAAGTGGGTTTGAGCCCCACACAGCGAAAAAATTTTACCCAAGAAGTGGTTCGAATTGCACTATAAACTGTAGGGCCCCGCTTCCGCTCCTCTAAAATCTAGATCTCCTAGACTTAATAGTAGTATAATTATACTTGATGAAAAAAGAATGTTCGAAGTGCTTTCAGGACATCCTTGGTTTAGAAATTATTAATCTGGAAGGTCACAAAGAATTAAAACTAATGTGTTATTGGAATCAATGAATGTTAAAAAGGAAGTCCCTCAAGGGTCGATATTGAAACCCATTTTATACATGCACAGCAGGCCCTTCTAATGTTGTAAATCACAGTATTACGCGAACGACAGACAACTGTACGCCAATTAGATCATCGGCGTATGCTGATACGATGGGGGTTGAAATTAATGTGCTTTGTGTCACTTGATCTAGGATCGTGGTGAAGAGTTAGAAGGTAGGGAACATCCTTGCCCGACTCCTATATTCTTCATTCTTCTGTTTAATATTCGTTATATGTTCGAAATATATTTACATACATTGTTTACGTGAATTTCCCAGTTCAACATCCTGTCTATATAAATACCTAATATTCCGCATTACTTCTTTCTGTTCGATACATCTATTATTAATTGTAATCAGTTTTCAGTTGTTTGAAGATATTGTGGAAAATTGTATAAGACTGTTCCAGTAGCATGAATAAGTAGTCCATTATTAATGAACTACTGCACACTCATTTAACATCTCCTGTGTATATGAGGCATAGAAGTACGGTGGGGCCATAATGGGCCATGGCTCACCCAAAATCACGCTGACCCACCCACCCCGACAAATTAGGAATTTTATTGTTTTGCATGAGCTGAATAAATTTACTTAAACATGTAAAAATTGTGTTAAGTTGTATCCCCTGGCCCACCTAAAAGAAAATGTACGCCCAGCCTCGGCCCACTCAATGCTACTGGGCTAGTTACGTGCCTGGTGTATATCCTGCGAATACTGAGTTTGGTAATCTTAAATGCTTGCAAATTATCATCAGCAAATCGAGTAAGGACAATAAGGTTGACTTATTGGAATATCGTTTACAAATATTATGAAAAGTAGTGGTCCCAGGACGAAATCGTGAGGTACACCACAAATAACTTCCAGTAAACTGTCTTGTAATGATTTTAATTACTTGTTCTCTGACACCCACCAATATACTAGCTTAATATAGCTATAATTAGCAAGTTGAAATAGAGAAAACTAATAATAATAATTTTGATTAGAAAATCTAGACACTTTCGACAGTAATATAATTATTAATTACTATATTGACCAAAATGTAATATTAAACTAAAACCTACAATTTAAAAAGTAAATAAAATAGATAGCTGTTTTATGAGTGTGATAAATAAATAATTATCCATCTAGATAATTTAGTATGAATCTTATTTATAAAAGTATATTGTGCACAGTGTAAATAGTTACATTTCAGTTCAATATAAGGACTTTAATTAAAACCGCGGACAAAGTGTTTGTGTGAGCGAGATTTGCAATTATGATGGTTCAATGGTTCATTTCACGGAATCAGTTAATTATAACAGAGTCTCGTAATAAGTAAATAAGATGTTGCTACTACATTAAATTGATAAGCTGAACACTCTTAGATTAAGTGATGTGACAAGTTTTATTTTAAAAACTTTTTTTTGTTGATTTAAAATTAAATAACATGAGCATATAATGACAAATGTACGAATGAAATAATTTTATCGCTGACAACTTTAAAGATTAAGAGATTAATAACAACTGAAACCGCTTTTTAGTTGCACAAAACGAATGAAGAATTCCTCAGTGATACTTTTCACATTGAATATGCTGCTCGAGCAGACATAAAGACGAAATCTTATCAGTTAGTATCCATCACTTCATGATATGTAGAAGAAAATTACAGAAGAAATAAAACAAATTGAAAAATCAAATTCGTTTCGGGGTGGCCAAAAAGCCAAAAATTGTGATGGATATCTTTTATTTCTGATTTCACAATTATTGAAGAATAGTTTGGGTATAACCTTCAAAGAAACCATTCGTTGAGAAGATTGAAATTTCAGTTTTCTCGCGGCAGTAAACTACCCTCAATTTTAAGGGTAGGTGAGAAAATAAAGCGTGGATGTATTTATAAGAAGAATGTAGGTTATCGCATTTAAACGAGATCGGTCAATTGATTTCGTCGTGTTTTTATGAAAAAAATTCATGCTTTCAAGAGTTCGTCAACGCTTGCATGGAGTTTTATTTATCTACAATTTTCTCATATTTTTTATAAACGGACGATTTAGCAAGAGAAAATGCTTGACTCAATGGAGTGACGTGAATGAGGTCGAATTTTTCACATACTCAACACGTCTGCCTTCTTTTCTTCAGCAATAAAAATGTCTGTCAATAAGATTATGATTACACAGGCTCACAAACAAAAAAGTTATACCCTTCAGAATAGACTATCATATCCTCGGGTTTTTTGGCGTTACTGAAACCGAATCCCATGTCAGATCTGCTCCATCACGTCAGGTTTCCTCCCTAATATAAAAAATAGACAAAGAATGCTAAAATGACACTATTGTAACTCTTACAAATCATTTTTAAAAAAGGTTACTTTATGTTTTTGAGATCGCTGAATCCGAATGCGATGTTAGATTTGACCTATCAGGTGACAGTTTCTCTCTAACCTCAAAAAATAAGCAAAAACGTTAAAATGACACTTTTGGGTTGAACTGGAAGTCTTACCATTTTTGAAACCGTTTGTAAAGAAGGCTACTTTGTTTTTGTGGTAGGTCAAACCGAATGCGATGTCAGACTTGCCCTATCAGGTAACCGTTTCTCCGTAACCAGAAAGTATAGGCAGAAAAACGCTTCAAATTACAGTTTATAACTCCAAAATCGTATACTTTGAAGCTGAATATTGCATTATTTTAATAATAATAACTTTATTGAATCCAAGGAATTACAATAGGGAACTTGCACAAAAAAATGATTTAAAATACTCAAAATCGTAAACTAACATCATTAAAAACCCATAGTCAACAAAAAATTAAAAAAAAATCTCTTCCAGAAATATAAGCGATTAAAATCTGCCGGATTTTACCCACTCCTGAAACGTGACGTCAGATGGAGAAAGTCGGATGACTGCGTCAAGTGACACCGATTCTGCTTTGGCTTGGTATTTGTCAGAAACAACCAGCAGTGAACACAACCTAACCTAAAATTTAAACGTATTCGTTGGAAAAACATCTTCAATATTCTGAAATGTCAGAAAATGCTACTTTTGATTTGTTTGTGCCGAGCCGAATTTTCGAATTTCCCCATGCAATTTACGATCAGGTTTATCTGGGAGACTTCCTCTTTACGTCGTGACATCGGACAGCCGTCCCAATGGTGTTTTTCGAAGAATATGAACGTGTCAAGATTTCATGTTTTTTCAATTTTTTCGGCTCCGAAATGTAAGCTGTTTTTTGCTATTTTTCGCAGATATCTCCGAAACGGGGGGAGCTAGCTCGAAATAAAAAATAAGGTCAAAAGAGTATTTTTCACTACGAATGTCTTGCTATCATCAGAATATTGATTTTTTTTCGTTTCGGAGATAACTACTGAAATGTCGGCCGTATACGGCAAAAAATCGCAAATTTTGAACTTCTACAGTTGGCAACTTTTTAATCTTGGATCCTACGCCAAAAGACTACTCTAGCTAATTTAAATAGAATTAAATTTGCTAAAACTCCTAAAACAAAAATTAAGGAATTAGAGGGGGCGGAATTTGGAACTTTTTTTCGGTAAAATTTCTCCATTTTGTCACAATAATTAATCGGTAATTATATGAAATCGACGTTATATACGATGTTCACTTAATATCATGAACTACTTTGACGCTCCGTTAATCTCAGCCCTTCGAAACAGAAGAGAAAAAATATATTTTTTTAAATTTACGTACACTCCATAGGAAAACGTGTAATTTACTACATTTCCTCGAATATCTCGATAATTATCGTTTTTTTTTCGAAAAATTTGTAGATAGCTTATGTAGAGAGAATTAACTGTGCTTGACACTTTTTTTTAAAGCCAAAGCCAACCGCCGCCCAGTCTATTAATTAGGGTGAAGTACCGCTCGGCTAAAGTACGCCCATCTGTGGGACCCCATGCGAGACTAGTTTCTCGATCTGACGTCACAGTGCTTTTCCTGAGGAGTGGCAAGGATTTCAACTTTAATTATTTATTGCAAAGTAAGTACTGCGATTTAAGAGCTGATACTCGGTATTGGCGTGTTTTTATATATAAACATTAATGAAATTTTAAAAAACTGGCAAGTTCCCCATTAGGTATTTCATACTGGTTTACCTACTTTAATGGTGTTAATATATACCCCATTATTACACATCCATCTTTTTATGGTATCGGACTCTTTTATCGTCAAAGATCTATGTGGTGGCTTTCTCTTATGTTTCACTCCCTTTCATACATTTTCTCTCTTCAGAGTTCAGCAAAAATTGGCCATCATCTTCTTTGATATCGAGGGTCCATTTCCTTAATGCCTTGATGATATCTTTATCCTTACTCATCACCATAATCTCCTAAATTCATTGGGAAATAATCAACATGTGAGTAGAAAGTGCAACTTGAAGTTCATCAAACACCTACATTACCAAAATTTTCTACCATATCAACTACTACTTTCCTATAATTTTCATCTTTATGATTCCCCTGAAAATTCTGTACAACTTTCTTAACACTGGTCCATGGTTCATGCAGCTCTTTAATTGTTTTCATTGTTGTAACGAAATTTACAAATATCACACATTGTTCGAATTTGTGGTCCATCGAAACCCCTTCTTTTAGTTTTGCATCAGACATGTCTGAGAATTATTTCTGTAAATACTGAAAGCATCCTACTTCTTTGTCTAGAGTTTTAACAAACTACTTCATCAGACTAAGTTTGATATGAACCAGAGGATTTTTAATGAAGTCTTTTCCCATGAGCTCCTTGGTGATATTGTAGAAGAACACACTACCAGGCGTCAAATTGACGCGACACCAATTTATATTTGGAAGGGCGCCAGTCGCGTTCTGCCCCGTTCTTCCACTCCCAAGCGGGTTCGAGACAAGATATACTTCGATAGACGAGTAATGGGTCAAGGCTGCACTACCTCAGATCATTAACGACGCTCTCTCAAGACGTGATTTCAATTTTTCACTGACAATAAGGGCTTTTATGTCTTTAAATTATTGCGATAAAAAATCCCTATCGAAGATTTCTCTCCGATGGGATTGGAATTTAACGTGGTTTAGGTCTGTTTATACAGTAATAAGTGATCTGACGTCTTTTGGTTTCTGCTATTTTTGCATAAAAAAATCCCTATCGAAGATTTCTCTCAGACGGGATTGGAATTTGACTGATGATCTGTATGTATTTACCTACTAATAATGGTCCCTGCACTTACAAATTTCTGGAGAAATCACATAAAAAAATCCCTATCAAGCTCCCGTAAGGCGATCAGAACACCGAGTATCAAACTTAGGGAATCATGAGATCCCGATTAACTCAGTTGTTGATGTCTTCCAAACGAAAACTTCAGATTAAGACTAGCAACAAGTCCTTACATCAATAAAATGCAATTAGTTCAAAGAATACCATTTATTTAATAAATATGAAATAATAGTGATTTTCTGCAAAATGATATAATGTGAAAGAATCACGCCTCCCCAACTAAGGCAAATTACTTTTTAACCATACAAGTGAGAGCGTGCCAGAGCTGGGCAGAATACCGCACTAAAGTACTCATGAGTATTTCATAACGAGTACCTTTAAAAAGTACTCGTGAAAACTTGAGTACTAGTACTTGTTTTTGAAGTACTCTAAAAAATGAGTACTTTTGCAAAATTTGAAGAGTACTCTTCTAAAAAAGAGTAACGAGTACGAGTACTTCGAAACATATCAAATTGAAATAGGTAATAGACAAAAAATTAGAATACCATTTACACCATTTACCATTAAATAAAAGTAAATCGACATAACAAAAAAATTACATTTATTAAAAATGTACAGTACACAAAAGTACACAAAAATGAACACAACCAAAAATTTTAAATTCCAAGAAAAAAATAAACTTTTGTATATATATGAACACAATAAAGAACAAATATAAATCCTAATAATAAAAAAATAACAAAACATTTACATCTTCTACTAAACTCTGATCACAATCAAATACAAACGTAAAATGTACAAAGAAAGGTGACAAGTTCTAGCGAACTCTGAACAGGAGTAACACTATCAAAACAAATATAAAAGTGTAACAATAAAAATAAAAAAGTTAGGTATACTATCTTCTACTAAGCTTAACACAATCAGAAATAAGACTGACACTGACTGCCTTGCATACTTGTATGGAGAAAGACAAGCTGAGACTTGCCTATGTTGCACGTCGGCGTCGGTACTCGTACTCGTTAGTCGTCAGTTGTGGCCGCCAAAAGTACTCGAGTACCTAATATTGTAAAGTACTTGAAAATTTCGAGTACATAGTACCAATCAAATAAGAGTACTCTCGAGTACTTGTTACTGAGTACTTTGGGTACTCAGTACAATTACGAGTACATTTTAGTCGAGTACTGCCCAGCTCTGGAGCGTGCGCTAACAATCGATTTGGTAGAAAATATTCATTTAACTTGCTCAAAATTTAATGCAAGCATTTTAAAAAGAATTTAAAAAATGTTGTATTTTGGTAATTATGGCTGACTGAAAATAATATAAAAATATTTTACTTGGTTCGCTTATGAATAGCTTAAAGGTCCCAGATCGTGATTTTATCATTTACAGGACGGAGTTCGACTAATACACGAGTTTAATAACTTTCGGCCAGTCTTACGACGTACTTGTCCCTATGCAGGTTCAATATAGGAAAAATGACGGCGAGTCACCTTTGAACGACTTTTGGGCAAAATGGACTTTTGAGTCCTTTGGGCACAAGGCGGTTTTCTCTATACCTTTATCATTTGGAAAGCCCTGCAGTTAGCTTTCCTACCATTGCTTTGTCTCGATCACCCAACGCACTCGACCAAATTACGAGTCGCTGGGTGAATCCAAACTTGTTTTATGGACGGTCTTGTCCATTTTCATTGATTTTTTGTCAATTTTTGCTTATGGGCGCTACGCCGCTTTTGCCAAATTCATCGGTTTTGCCTTTTTGATACATTGCCTTGTTAAAATTTTATTGTCAGTCTTTAGAACAGGGTATACATATAATGACTGTACCTCCATGGTCAGGCTTCGGCCGAGGAATTAAAGTTGAAAATGTTTTAAATATTTTTTCAATTTTTGGCGTACTTTTAAAAAAGTATGTGGTTCATCTTCCCGTGACCACAATATACTTTCACTCTCATATCCTGTACCAAAATATATTTTTCTAAGTAAAAATTCGGTGTTTCTTCGAATTTTTACCCGGTTGTGCCTAATGTCTTATCGAACTCGTAGTGGTCCTTTTGGACTAGTCTGTGGCTCTGAAGTCTCTCAGACACTTGAAAATGTCCTTAAATGAAATTTTCACCTAAGTCGAATTTTCATTTTGGCTTCGACTTACGGCAATTCTGGAAGGTTCTACAACAATATCAACTCAACGTCCTCTTCGAATTTTGCCATTTTTATTAATATTTGCTATCTTCACTAATAATTAATTATTTTGATGCATTTATGTGATGTATCGTAAGCACGAACTACTAATAATCTTTCATCTGCACCCACCTATGACAGCTTAAATAAATTAGATTCATATTGTGATGAATTGTATCAAGCCTTGCTAAAATGAGCGTATAAAGTCTGACTACTCTAGTTCATTGCACTAATGACGTAATTGTTATAACTACTGTAATTGTTATTAATTGTGCCAATATTTTGACAAGTCATAATAAATGTATGAAAATGGAAAATACTGATATAGACTAGTTCACAAGTTCAAAGCCGTGTTAATTATTGATAAAGCTCGTAAAAATATGAGTGAGGGCTCATTGGATTCGGAATGACGTCTAGAAAAATGTGCAAAAGTTTCAAACCCGCATATAAACAATTGCAAAAGTTATAAACAAATGAAGATTGAAAAAATAACGAGTTTCGTTTTTTGAAAATACCTCGAAAACTATTACTATTAAAAAAAATTTAAAGAAAGTCTCTGAAAGAGGAAGAAATTTCCAATAAAAAAAGTCCCAACTCACGAAACTCTATCTCTATTATTAATTGTTGTTAGTTTATTTGTTTATTCAATAAACAATTTGTTATTAACAATCGCCGAATGTGTTTATATTTTTTTTAGATAGAGAAAAAATAACAAAAACAACCGTATACATAAACATGTCAAAAAAAAAATTTTTAATATTTTTTTATAGAATTTTAAATTTAATTAACTAAAAAAAATTGTTAATTAACAATAGGCTCATTTTATGAAAAATCGGTGAAACAATTTTTTCCAACTGGATATTGTTCCTTTAAGTGTCCAAATAATACCATAATTTTTTAAAAGTTTTAAATTAATATTTAATAACATAAAAAAATATTTTTACTTATTACGGCCGGTTTCAGAGCATCGTAACGGCTTAGTGTTCACTGCGCGGAGCTCTGTTTTCAGTATTAAATTAAAATTATTAATAATAGAGATAGAGTTTCGGGAGTCGGGACTTCTTTATTGGTTTCTTCCTCTTTAAGAATCTTTCTTTTAAGTTTCTTAAATATTAATAGTTTTCGAGTTATTTGCAAAAAACGAAACTCGTTATTTTTTCAATCTTCATTTGTTTATAGGGTTTGAAACTTTTGCACATTTTTCTAGACGTCATTCCGAATCCAATGGGCTCACACTCATATTTTTACGAGCTTTATCAAGCATTAACACTGTTTTGAACGTGTGAACTAGTCTAATACCTTGATAATTTAATATGCTGTTAACAGAGTAGCATGCTTTGATAGAGCTGCTATTTCAATCAGTTCAAGTAATTTTCAACTAAAATATTAACGACCTGTAGTTAATAAACATAATAAATTAAAACCACTAAAAAAAGACGACACAACACATCGAGTACGTCACGAATAGTTATTGCATTAATTAGTGTACAATTTGCATTCCGGAACTACGATATGAAGCCTTCATTCTGGAAAGATATAAACATTTGGTTGCTTAATTTTTGCATAGAGGATAATTAATTCTTACATTTCCTTTACGTATTTTGTTACGAAATCAACACGGATATAACTTTTAATCGTTTAATGCTGTAAACAATTTTTATTAATGTTACTTTAACGTAAAACTAATATTTATTTATTTTGTTTAATGTCGTATTTCACAAATTCTTAATAAACAATTACTGCATTCTATGTGTTTGCTTAGTTTGATGTAGAAAATAATGATATTAGGACAGTACGTAGAAATATACTGTTGACAATTCCAGAGTGGTTTAAGAAGTTGGTGAGTGAGAATCGTTTACAAAATATCACACAAAAAAACGGACAATATGAATATAAGCATAGCAAAATTAATAATAATAGTTTATTACATCAAATATGTCTGACTTGGTCATTTATCATTGCCTTGTATGAAAAGTAGATTATTAAATCTACTTTCCATACAGGAAATTAGCCACAAGAGAAGGTTACCCCTAATGCCAACAATATAAAGCTTACTGTGTAGTATTTCTTCTTCTTTGTAATGCGCTGGAAAGGTAGAACAGCAGTGAAACAACGTACTTACCCTCGTGCGTGCGTTGATAAACTCAAGAAGATGCCATGTCAATCGATTTGTTCGACCTAAATCCATGCTGCGAGGCTGTTAATATATTATTCTTTTGCAGATAATTAGAAATCCTGTTCTATACCACCCGTTCGGGTATTTTGGAGACTACATAATAGGGAGATTTGTCTTTAGTTGTCTAAATCATGTGGTCGCCTTTTTGAGTTAATGGTATGACTTACTCTCATCATGAAATTCCTGATTTTACTGGCCAGAAAGTACGTGTATAGTGGCCACCCGAATCGCCTGACTTTACCCTCCAAGATTTCTTTCTTTGGAACCACTTAAAAACTAAGGCCTATGCCGCTAAAATATAATCTTTGGAAGAAATACATGAAAGAATTATATTCGTAATACTGGCCCCGAAAAAGTAGTTGTACTGTTTTAGATGGAACACTCTATAGAGTTTATTTGTTGCAAGTGTCATAGAAACAAAATTTCTATTCTTTAAAAATGTGTGGAATAACAACTGTTCAAATTTTATCCTATTGATGACAATAACAAAATAATACGTTCTATGTTCAAATGATCGTGCCAAAATTTTAAGTGCATTTTGCTTATTGTTTGCAGTATGTCTTACAGGGTTTAGTAAGGGAAATATTGTAAAAAATAACTGTAACTCGAAAAAAATTTGTGCAGACTTTAAACTTTGGTTATAAGTTTAAAATAGGCCAAAGTTCACGAAACAAAATTTTAGTAGTTTTACGGATCCACGGGAACCTATAGGGGGTAAAAAGGGGTATTTTTAGTAAATAAAATCGATTTTTCTCTATTTTCTCGGGAAATATGGCATTTACAAAAAAATAGTTCAAATAGAAGTTGTTTCTGGCAAAATTATCTTTAATTTGGTGTTTTTAAATTAATTTTATAGCAACAATTAACCGAAATACCATTTTTCGATGGGGGGGATGGCGGATGGAATCTTTTTCTAAAACAAGCGTTTTAAAGGGACAAAATAAATCGAACATCTAGGTGATGCTATATATTAACGAAATACAGCATTTCTGAGAGAAAAATTAATTACTGAGCAATCACAATAACAAAATGCCGACATTCTGTTAACAAAAATATGAAAACGTACATTGAATCGGCCATAACTTCTTTATTTCTTGTGATGTAGAAACAAACAAAAAATCATTTTAAAGGCTGATTAATTACCTTGGATTTTGTTTCTTAGAACTTTTGATGGAAGTGTCTTTCTAAGATATTCAACAGTTTATACTGAATACTTAATCCTAAAAACGGTCGGATGCTATCTATAAAATTAAATATCTCCGAAACAATCAACCCTACATAAATATATAAACAAAATAGTTGTATCCTCAGTTTATAAGCTTCATTTTTGATGTCCACCATATTTTCTCTTAAACTAATATTTATTGAGATATTTGCAGAGAAACAAGAATGTTACATTTTTACAAAATCCCTTTACAGTTTAAAATGCAATTTTTTTTAAAGCAAGCGCTGTAAGCCGATGAAAAACTTTGAACGTTTAGGTCACACTATATATTAACGAAAAACAGTATATGGGAATATAGTTTTTTAATTACTGACTACTTCATTAACAAAATTGCGCCGTTTTTATTTAAAAAAATGTGAAAACGTACGTTGTTTCTGTCATAACTTCTTTGTTTCTTATGCTAAAAAATAGGAAAAAAACAATTTTAATGCCTAATTAATAGTTTTTCATTTTGGTTATTAGCGTTATTAACCTAAATGCCATAGTTTCTGAGATGTTTAACATTTAAACTAAATACTTCGTCTTATAAACGTTCGGACACCAGACCTCCAAAACATTAACTCGAAATTCATCCTTAATTTAGTAGCTTTCTTATTTGTATCTAGCATGTTTTTGCCCAATATACCTTTCGAATTATTTGACGAAAACGTATTTGAAATACCACTTTTTCAAGCTAAAATCCCAAATTTCCTAGTAGTTATAACTTAAATCTATCAATTTATATGAAAAGTTGCAGAGGACCTTTTCTTCTTAACATTTAATACTCTCTCAGCTCCAATGTTTTTGTTTCTTTATTATTCAGGTGCCACCCCCTGAAAAGGGGTGGTATCCACCCCCTAGAAATTAGCAAACCCTCGCATAATATAGAAACTTCTTTTTTTAAGCATTTTCTATTAAGCTGCCAAAAATAAACGAGATCTAATTCATATGACATTATTCCGAAGTTAAAAAACCTTGCTTTTTTCGGTTAATTAATTATTACTATAAAATTGGATTTAAAAACACCAAATTAAAGATAATTTTGTCAGAAACAACCGTTATTTGAACTTTTTTTTTGTAAATGCCATATTTCTCGAGAAAATGAGACAAATCGATTTTTTTAATTACCCCCCGTAGGTTCCCGCGGATCCGTTAAACTTTTTTGTTTCTTGAACTCCGGCCAATTTTAAACCTACAACCAAAGTTTAAGGTCTGCACAAATTTTTTTCGAGTTAAAGTGAAGTTTTCCTGTACTAGTTAGAAAAAGCAAATTCTTGTCACAAGTTTGTTCACTTTCTTTATCATGCTTGTTTACTATTAATTTTCAAATTCGTCAAAACTTAATTGTTCAGACGCGAGCTTTTGTGAGGCAAAAAGTTTGTCAAAAGAAAGATATATTTCGCAAAAATAAACAGGTAGTTAATTTGTTACTCGACGTGGTAATTTAGAATAATTAAATTTATTTATGACAGCAATTACAGTATAATTTTACACTTGGTAGGAAAAATAAATTTCATTTTATTTATTTTGTTTAATAAAAAGTTACAATACTTTTAATTCAATGTCAGAGTGACAAAATTGATATTTTCTTATAGCGTATTTTATATAGAAATGAAATTACTGAATTACTAAGTATCGTCATGAGTATCTAGACGTCGCAGATATAAGTTAAGTTTCTTTAATTGAATATCAGTTTTGATCTTGAAAGATGGGAATGCAACATTTGAACCGTGATACTGTGGCATCTATTTGATTTTGATTTGATTTGATTTGATTTGATTTGATTTGATTTGATTTGATTTGATTTGATTTACCAGCGGTAGGCATTTTCTGCTACTCCCAGGAAGCATACCGCCGGGTGGATTACGTTCACGCTGGGTTAGATTAGGGTCATGCTTGTTGCCAGTATCAAGAGCCACATGACGCATGGTACAGGAAGGTGGAATTCTAAATGTAGTTATTTGTGAGATGCGTTGCCGCTCCTTTGTTGTGCTTTTGCTTTTAGCTATTCTTTCCCAGTATGCTTGGTCCTTTTCTAGACTATTCATAATCCTCTCAACTATTGTTATCCACATGAAGTATTTTTGGTTTGTTACTGGTATATTAGCGCTTCCTTCAGTAAATCTGTCTCTGGACATGTTCCCAATACTTCATTGTACATGTTTCTATGCAGTTCGTAATTGCCTTGCCTTCAGTTATGTTGACATTGTATGATGTTGTTTTAGTCCTAATGGTTTTGCAAGTACTTGGACGATTTCTCTTTCAACTTTTGTCAGACTTATTCTATTGACTTTTGTAGTTGCCGCGTTCTTGACCCCATTTGCCATCGTTGGCAGTATGATAACTATGTATATCCTCTCGATCAGGCTCCATGTAGTTTATTATTCTTCTCGATCGAATATATAATCGCTCTTGTAACTATGTATGGCGTTTTAATTACAGTTTCTATTCTTTTTGGTTGCTTCTTCAGATATGTTAATAATATTTCAATTTGTTTGTTGTTCTTGATCCAACTTGCTGGAGCCAACATTTTCGTCATTGAACTCATTCGTAAAGCTGAGCTGCTCTGCTGGAATTCCAGCAATCTTCAGAGCATGCCGACAATGTTGGCTCCAGCAAGTTGGATTGTCTTAGCCCACTTTAGGAAGTAGTTATAGTAATCGCAAAAGATATAAAATAATTGTTTTATTGCCGACCGTTTATACGCGCCATCTTATTCCTTTGTCGGCATAATCGGCGCTTTTGACGTTTGATAATAAGACTTCTCTTATATCTTTTGCGTCTACTGTACTTATTTTCTTCTTCGCTGACCGGGTCCTCTTTTATTGACGGGTCTCGCATCAATGTCAGACCTTTCTTGAAATGTATATTCAGCCCAGTTGTGTCGAGATGCGGTTTCATATTTCCTAGAAAGTTGAGAATGTCCTGATTTACTTCCGTGATGATTAAGAAATCATCGGCTTATGCTAGTACAATCAGGATTGTCAATGTTTCTGTTTTCTTTTGGCGTTTCCTTTATTTTGTCTGGTATCACGTGCTCTAGGACCGTGGTGAATAGTCGAGGGAAAGAGTGTCTTTTTTTTATTTCCTTTCGTATTTTCAGTTTCCCATATAGTATTTGTGGTGTGTGTCAACTTCTTTTCAAGGATTTAATGGCTATAAGTACTTCTCTGTTTATGTTTCTAATCTGAACTAGTTTTTCAATAGTTATAAGACAAAAGAACATGCAATACTACAAATTGTGCTCAAATATACAAACACAAATAATAGGTTATATATTAACAACACTTATCTGTGATACATGCAGTTTATTACTTCTCTTCTTTTCCTTTCCCTTTTTGATTTGTTTTTTACCTTACACTAAAAACTCTATGGAGTTCTGGATTATGTACGTAATCAATCACTGACTATTTCTCACAAGATCGCTAATCGCACGTACCGAGATATATATTGCTTTTCAATCACATACCACCCACTTGGTAACTTCAATCGTGATACTGTGGCATCTATTTGGGAAAAAAATAATACTGTCCAAGAAGGTACGCACAGTTTTGCAACGGAGCTCTGGGCTATGAGAGCAAAGGTCATGGTTCGGTACTAATTAACTATAACGGTTCTTTAATTAGTATATATTTTTTTTATAATTAAATGTTTAAAAAAAGTTAACAGCTTAATAATTGATGTTGAACCTCTTACAAGTATATAAGAGTTATAGTGAATCGCTTATCGGGAATTAATGTTAAGTTCACTTGATCTATACCTTGGGTACCAAACAAAAAATTATAAAAAAACTGTAACTAACCAGATGTTGACGTTTAAAACTTATACTTTTAATCACAAATATGATAATGAAATTTTCAAATGTCTTGTATGCACACGTGCGTCGTCTGCGCGGCCCCTTATGAACAATTTGCGTCTGTGCGCATGCATAAAATCCGGCCGGATTTAGTCCGCCTTCGTATAATCTGACCGAATTTAATCCGGCGGTTTGGGTCGGATATACTGCTTCAGGTGATCCGACAAAAATCAAATCCGACGCATTCTACCGCTCACATATATCGAGGATATTGTACTTCTTGCAAGACCATGAAATGACCGTTTTGCCGAGGTCCGCAGATTCTTCAAATTGGAATCTTGTTGAACTTGTGTGAAGATATGTATTATAAGAAGGACGCTATTAGACCAACACAGATTGCTTCAAAATAGGCAGCGGCTGTTTGATTGTCTTTCGAAGCAGCGGGTTGCTGTACATGATATTGAATTTGCGTCTTTTTTTTTCATTTCTATAGCAAATATTGATATATTAACCTCCCCACAATAAAATTGTGGGAAGTTACTGAAATTGGTCCAAAATCGAAAATTGAGATAACATCAAATCTTTACGTTTTGAGGTCCCAGGAACCCAAAAAAATGGTTTTTAAAAAATGTTTGTGTATGTGTGTATGTGTGTATGTATGTGAACACGATAGCGGCGAAACTGCTAAACGGATTTGGCTGAAACTTTGCATGTGGGTTTCTTTAGTGCTCCAGAAGATCTGAAAAGGTTTTGGTTGAGATCGTATTACTTTTAGTGCCGTTTTGGCACAACAAGTTATTTATTTTATGATTAATTACAATTTGTAAACGAAAAGCAGTAAAAATTCCAATTTCAACGATATATCACACTTGCACCTTTTCGATTTGGTTTCCGTGAAAAAAATTAAAGAGAATTCGTTATATGTGCACACATGACAGCATCCAAAAAATATTATTGCTATTATTGTTAGGGGAAAATGTATTTTGCCATCTGTCAAAAATATTTGAGTTGGTAACCTTTGTGGATGTTGATTTATAGGTTATGGTACATTTATAGCACGGTGTATTAAATACACCCTGATTTATAGGGAATGTGCTTCATGTAACTAACGTAACCTCAAAGTTTAAGATTTTTAAGATAGTAATCTTGTTTAATGTTTGTATCCGCATTTTAAGCTTGGATCCATACTGGCCAAACGGATATTTAAAAATTGATGCTAAATATATTTTTGATATTGTTAATTAATAAAAATAGATTGCTAATTATAGGTTAGATTTCGAACCTGCAAAATGCGTTTTATTTTTTTTGGGACAAACTATTTAAAACTTCATAAACATTATAGCCTAGGAAATAGCGTGCAAATTCGACGACGAATGGTTACCGTCTGCCAGTCGGTAATCGAAGAGACCATATAAGTACAATTTTTTTTTCTCTTGAACTTTTTGGTATGGTGGGGGAATAAGGAGGGGGGGCATTTGTTTTTTAATCGAATGATTATCGATATCTGTCCGCATAGGTAGTTAGTATATGTACTTCACATGCCCCAATTACGCTGGCAGACGAAACTTCCGGTTGGCGCGCGCGTTATCCGGAAATAGAAACTAAAAATTTTTTTTTCTATTTGAGGTTAACGCGCGCGCGCCGATCGGAAGTTTCGTCTGCCAGCGTAATTGGGGTATGTGAAGTACATATACTAACTACCTATGCGGACAGATATCGATATTCATTCGATTAAAAAAATAAATGCCCCCACCCGTCCCCTCCCTATCCACCCACCATACCAAAAAGTTCCAGAGGGAAAAAAAAATTGTACTTATATGGTCTCTTCGATTACCGACTGGCAGACGGTAACCATTCGTCGTCGAATTTGCACGCTATTTCCTAGACTATTACATTGAACTAGATTTTGGTCGAAAATACGGGAACCAGGCAGAAATTTTAATAATTCTTGTAAATTTTGAAGTCTGAAACGTTCGAATATTATAAAATAAAGCCCATGCGTAGTCTGCTTGAATTGTCCTTAATGTCATTGAATTCAATTGTCCTTAATGTCATTGACTTGTTGAGGTTAGAGTGTCATTTTGGCTAAATTGTGTGTTGTTATTTTTTTTCGCTATCCAATGTTCTACAAAATCTTCGAAACGTTATCTGCTAATATCCTTATAATATACGGCAATTGATTAACATGCAACATAAACAAACATGAGAGGTTATGTTTTAACAGATTGCTTGTAGTCCACTTCAGTTCGTTTGATATTTGTTCATGAAATAAATGGCTCCAAAGTCACGTGTAATTTATCTGTTTGCTCAGTGCTCTGATTTCCGATGTAATATCCAAGCACAGCTTATAAGATCCACCATGTGGGGAGGTTCCAGCCGCTTCCAGTAGCTGCCGATTTGTTTTTTAAGTTTGATTATGAAAAAAAAAGTTAAATAAATAATGTCAAAGAATAAATCAAAATTATGCCCGAGATTATGTCAAAACATGCTTCAGCTATTAAATTCGCGGCAATACTAAAGTCTTAGTTTTTATAATATTTACAAAAAAATTCATTTGAAACATAAATAACGATTATGTATATCTAAGACGCGTTATTAACAGGTGCAGGTGTTGCATAAAATTAATATATATTGACCATATGGTTCTAGTTACGTTTAATAATAAATACATCAGAATATGTTTACAAGTAATTCTAATTTAAATAAATAAAAAATATTTTACATCTGAATAAAATCTTCATTATAACTTCGTTTTAAGAAAACTCTTGGATTTACAAATTTATATGCAAAAATTTAGTTTATTAAGTAACAAGTTGACCTCTAGATCCAGATTTTATTAAATCTATTTAAAATGAACCATTTGTTTTCCTTTTTGATTAGGTATTGATAAAGAAATTTTGAAACTACATTTTTCAAGAGCATCGGTTCGGGGCCAAAAAAATCAATAATGTTAAATTCAAAATAGAAATGTTTGATTGCCAAGGTTTAAAATCATAAGTAGTTTATTTTTAACTCGTAAGTCATGACCATTGCGTAATTAAATGTAGTAACTGATGAAATTAGCGTCGAATTGATTATTTATTACTTTATCTCGCGAATACATCTGAATGTGAAAATACAACTCTTAATTTACACATAAATAATAAATATAAGGAAGGGAAGCAAGTTCAATGACCTAATATATTCAAGGCAAACTGGAAGGGTTAGATATTTGCTTGTGGTTTATTGAGTTTTCGCTCTGTTGTAAATATCTATGCAAATATACATGAGGAATTGGACAGTCGTTTATTGTATTTTATGTTTTGCAAAGATTTTAAATTTTGCACGTTCTTATATTAACAAATCATAATGCAGGAATATCTTTGCAATTATACAACGGTGGTACGGCAAGCAATACTTAGTGTCCTAATTATTTCATGAAATTAATTCTAAGGATACTTTTGAAGATAGTTCTGATTTCTCTCTGGAGAAAATTTTAGATGAAAAATTTCGCATCTTAACGCCTGTTAATTTTTATGTTGACATTTACTTCAGTAGAGTGATATAGTTCTGAAAGCTGAATTTAGTTTTAGCTTTAAATAATCATCTTAGACTCTTTGCTAAAGATAGAAATTACAAAACTTACGCACATTTTTAATAATTTTCTGATATTTAAGAAAAGTATATTAATTAGGTAATTAATTTAATAGTTGTTAAATAATGTTTAGTTAATTATACTAAAAAATTCTCAAATCAAGGATTGTAACAAATTTGAAATAGTTATTGAATTGTAGCATTTTTGATAGTTCAACAAAAAATTTAAATTTGTCAACAGTATTTTCCAAAAATTTTCGTGAGAGACCATTTTCAATTATTTTTACAGTCACTTACATATAACGGACCTTATTTTTAGAAATAGCGATAAAAATTGGGGAGGATGGAAAATGCTCAATTTGGGGAGGATTGGATATCTATCTATCTATCTATCTATCTATCTATCTATATATATCACTCAGGACTAGTTTATCAATGTCTAGTTAGTTAAATTAACTAAATTGATAACTAGCAATTAATTTAGTTAACTGGACATTAATAAACAACAAAGTAGTTTAGATATTGTCTAATTTTTATGTAATAATGGGTTGTTGTTATTAATAGCTTTCCATGGCCTCCTCACAAGTATATTAAATTTTTCGAAAATTAACTATTTTTTCTTGAGATAAATATGACATATGATATACCGTTGGATAGCTAATTTAAGGTGTGATAGAATAATGAAATAATTTACAAAGTGTTCCATTCAAAAAAACACTAGTTATGTCTATATCTCGAAAACTGAGGCATGCATAATTTCCTTCTTATCAGCAACGGATTCTACTCAAAAAAGTGCCTTAGGAATGTGTTACTCGATTTTCGATTCGACACTTGATAACTGAGATATAGAGGTCATCCAAAAATGCTCTGTAAGCTCGATAGTCGAAAAAAATAGACGATCGCGGTTTCTTGAAAATCGAACTCAGGACACCTATATTGGTTTTTGTCTATCTGCCATAGTTTTACAGAAAATCCCAAATCCCATCTAATTTGGTCCTCCCTTTACAGATTTTAAAAAGTAAGTGATAATATATTTTTGAGATAAACATATGCCTATAGCTCTGTACAAGGCAGCATAGGTTTAAAGATACATACATGTGTAAGGCCATAGTATATAGGAAAAACTGAATAATACGCATGATAAATACCATGGACGTATAACATAAATCACTGACACCTATTTCAATTGCATCGGATATAATGCAAAGACATTGCTGTCGCCGTAAGAATGTGGAACAAACTGGAAGATGATGTAACAAAATTTCCATTTTCATTAACAAGTATTTTGGAAAAGAGGGGGGTTAGCTAATATTTGAGTAGTCGTTTGATAAAAGAAAAAGCAAGCAAGCTAGTTTGTATATTCAAATTCGTGAACCAAACTTCAGGTAAGAAAAATTTTTGAAATGGATAATGCAGCTTGAAGACGTAAACGCTGAAGAAACAAGTGAGAACATTAAGAATCAACTCGAAAATTAGAGAAAATGAGAGCTCAGGGTCTGACGAAGTACATATCTCCAGAAGGAATCCAAATTAGTAGTATTATTTTTTATCATGTTCATTGTTCATTTCTGTTGTTTTTAGTGTTAGTTCCTTATGTTCAAATAAAATGGAAACGTGATTATTTTTCACAATGGGGTCATTTTATGTGAGTAAAAAACTTAAAAATATCTACTAAGAACAGTAAAATACACGAGAATAATGTAACAGCAATTAAAATCACTCTGATATTTGTTAATTATTCATAAATGCACAAAAACTATACTACTCATTTTAAATTTTATTAACGCGTGACGTCAATGGTTAGAGGTAATTTTATGGTAATTTTATTGTTGTTAGATTGCTGCCCTGTCAATACCAAATGTAACACTAATGTTTTAACCTCTTGTTTCCCAGTTTGCAAATAAATATTTTATGAATTTTAGGAAGTGTGAAGAGGCGCATATTTTCGCATAACTTTGTTGTTTTTTATGTTAGAGAAAAAATAAAAAAAGGTCTACGGATATTTTGAAGAAACTGATAGCGAGATTCTTGGGAAAATGGAAGAAATGTCAGGTTTTCCTAGAAAATGCATGTATATCTTAAAAAAATCATTTTTCCCAGAAACGTTCGCTTTGAAGGGCCGAGATTAATGGAGCGTCTAGGTAACACATGGTATTAAGAGTACATCGTAATTGAGATAAATTTCAGTTAATTATCGATTAATTACGGTGACAAAATGGCGAAATTTTACCGAAAAAAAAAAAAGAAGTTCTCACTTTCGCTCCTTCTATTTCCCTCATTTTTATCGTAAGACAAAAAATTAAAAAAAGACTTTTAGCAAATTTTTTAATCCTATTTAAATTCATTAGAATAGTTTTTTGGCCTAGGAGCCAAGGTTAAGGAGTTACCAACTTGTTAAACAAGAAATGTGCGATTTTTGCTGGACATCGCCACAACGAACTCGTTTTGCGGTATTTTTTATTTTGGGTTAGCTCTTACCGAGATATCGGCGAAAAATAGTAAAAAAAAACATGCACTTCGGAACCGAAAATAGCGCCAAAAAAAAATGCAATCTTAAAACGTTCATATTTTTCGAAAAACATCTGCGGGAGGACCGAACGATGCCGCGACGCAAAGAGGAAGAGTTTCAACTAGAACTCGTCCTCTTCCGATGATCCGCATCGTAAATTGCACAAGGCAAATCCAAAATTCGGCTCGGCACGAACGAATCAAAACTGGTATTTTTGACATTTAGCGAAAACGGCAAAACAAAATGTCACTCACACATCAATATAGGTAATGGTAAAGTTTGCATTTCATGGCTGCCATACAAATTTAAGTGAAACAATTAATATACTCAGCAGTTACTTTTAAATGTATTGTTTATATATATATACAGGTGAGAAAATGCCTTGGAGATATACTTATAATATATTTGTTTAATTTGAGTTAAAACGTTTTTTCCTGAGTGGGAACTGTGCATCTAATAAATTCATGTTGTCAGTTACGTTATGACGAACGCTTGGCAATTCTTGCCCGGCCAACAGCGAGCAGTGCAATCCATGGCCAACGAGGATGCAGATGGACAAAGCACAAAAGCATTGTCTTGCGCCACTCACTCAACCTTGCGTAGTATTCGATAGTTTGGAACTTGAGAGTGCAGGACCGTACCCACCCTCCGGCGATTTAATAATATTCTAGCTCAGAATAAGCACTCGGTAACTCAACAAAATATTTGTTCAAGAACTTTTGAATTAAATTGAACATATTTAATATCTACATTAGATAATAGACTGGTTGATGATTTTTAGCGATCTTTTTTAGAAGAAGAAGAAAATAATCTCGTCATGTACGAAGAGTGAACAAGGGTCTCGTTCCAGCTATCGCAGACCTACCTTGCACTGACGAGAGCCAATAGCTCAAAACTGCAGTCTGCAAATGGTGTGGAGAGGCTGGCACGTCCTTTGAGTAGGAATAAGTGTTTCGGCTGGTGTCTGTTGCAATCGAAACTTTAGCGTTTTGTGGCAATACATCGCGGCCAGGCTTGTAATTCGTAATTCAGCGCTTGGCGGGGCATTAGTCCGGAGAATAGCTATTGGTTGCAATCTGGTTTCTTATTCCTTATGTATTTAAGAAAACGTATAGAGCAGTTCGACAAAATATTTTACTAGTAAATATTCTGCCTTGTAAAAAGTATACCTACCAAAGTGACAATATCTTGACAGAACTGACGTATTGTTTACTTTAAGTTGCATACTTTTGTCTCCCATGGCTAATTTGAAAAATTGTAAATTTATGGTAAATTTGACCTTTTTTTTTAAGATAAATACTATGTTTTATATACCGTTAAAAAGCTTTTTTATGGCCTTTCAGATGGTGTAAAAATATGTGGGGTGTTCCATTTAAAAAAAAAACAAAGTAAAGTTTACGAAATCTCCGAAATGCGACTTACAATTGTGTTTCTGAAATGATTTTTGGAAAGCATGTGATTTTCTATAACTTTTATTTTTGAACTTTTTACAAACTCCAAAAATAACAAAGTTAAATGAGGTTCTAACGTTCGCGCGACCACCCTGTACATATTAATATATGTCTGCATCGGAAAATCACGAAAGTTATAATGAATATAAATTTGTTTTACAACAAAAAAAGATTGTTCGATGTTTCAATTTGTAAATATTTCCTATTTTTATAGTTTTGAGTCTGAGGTAAGGTGTATCATCAAACCGCGTATTTATATGAGGGAACCGAGCCATGCGTTTTATGTTCAGTTTACGTGTGGTGATTCATGTAAAAGTACATTTATCCGGAAAAAAATATTCACATTTCCTTGCATATTTATTTTACATGTTAAAATTTGTAATAAATAACCTATCACGGTTTACTTTTTGTAATTTTAATCATGACTACTGTACACGCTACAGGTAAAATCAATATAATATGCATTTAGTTTATTCGTTTGAAATAGACAGTGGAGCATATCTTATTTCGTTGAATGGTTGGGGTGTAAATGGGGGTAAAAAGGTAAAGCAAGCAAGTAAGGGTCCATAAAATTAAGATTTAATGTATGTACGAGGAACTTAATTTTTTTTTTGGCATCAACCAATGTTTCTCATGGAAAAATTTTCAATTGCATTTTGATAGCAGTCCCTAAAAAGAGATAACTTCCTGAATGTGACCAGGATACTATCTTCGTACAAACTCGTCGACAGACTAAAAACGCCTGAAAAGTTTAATTTTTGTTCGAGGACTGTCGTTACAAATGGACCTAGTTGGTTTGTTTTTGCTCCCAAGTAACAATTTAAGTGCCAAGTATTTATCGGGTTTTATCATAAATTTAAGAAGGTAAATAAACCGAAGTGGGTTTTATTATTTCTTTTATGCATACCAATTTATCTGCCGATAATATGTACTTAAAAGGCCTGCAGGTTATCTTTAAAGCAATTTGTTAAACCTCTTTGTTCTTTAAGACCTATTGGTTTTATGGCCACTTAATTGCTGCATTATTCAAAACCACAATAAACTCATTAAGTTTTATAGTGGATTTTAAATATTTTAAGTTTTGTGGTAGACATCTATAAATCTTTAGGTTTTATGGGAGTTTTAAAATATGGTCTTGAAGTACTCCTTATTATCAAGCAATGAAACTAATAACTCTTAAGTAGTCTTACCCTTAATATATGTTATCATAAATACTATTTGCTTTTAACGATAATTGGTAAAGGTTTCTTAAAACCTAATAGATTTTTGGTAGCTTTATTAAGCTACGTTAAAATTTTTTGGTTTTTATAAAGCACTTATAAATCCTTTGGTTCCCCCACTTACTTCTTTCAACTTCGATAGAGGGGGCATATAACGCATAGTAAACGCCATTTTGTGATCGCACACTCAAAAACACACGAAATAAATAATGTTTTTTTAGGTTATGTTATCTAAGCTAAGTACGTTTGGATTAGAGATTATCATAGACAAGTCTTGGGGGTTTTAAAGAGGAGTAGTAAGGCTGGGTAAAGTCTTAAAGGCTTTCAAATCGTAATAAAGTGGAGCAATTGGAATTTAACAAAATCTTTTGTTTTATAAAAATATTTCCTAAAGCCACAAACGCTTAATAGGTTATTCTATCAAAATAAACGGTTTTATTAATTTTTCAGCCATGTTTTTTTTCTGTTAACTATGGCAGACATGTTTGAACAAAGTTGGAGCAACAGTGTTTAGTTATATTTTTCTTATTCTTACTGTTTACATTTAGCCTGAAACTATCTAAAATGTGTTAATATGTCATATAAACCCCTAAAAGGCCCTAAATCATACTGAGTAAGCTAAAACTAGGGTTATTATTTTTTTTATTAATTGTAAATAATAATTAATAAGCTTACAAATGAAAGGCGCGTGATTTCCTTAAAAGTTTTTTCATACTATTTTGTTTATTCATATCAAATTTTAAAACGTTAGCACATGCAGATATTTCAATCGAGGCAGACATATTTTATTACTTAGCGACATTTTCTTATTTAGACAGTTTAAGTGCAACAAGTTTTCGTCAAAGAATTATTAAAGACACAATTATTTATGATGTTCTCAAAGCAGGCTTAAAATTTGATTGCAAATACTAGCGGTTTTAAGAAGATTTTATAAAAGGTTTTATGGTAGACTTGAAAACATCTTGCAGATTTGGGTTCTAAAGTACTGTTGGTTTTATTGATAGTTTTAAGGAAGATATTTATAACCTTTATAAAAGGTCTTTTTTGGTTTTATGCCGGGTTTATTGTAGCTTTTAGTATAAACAGTTTTAATATATAGACTTAATAACCTCTTGTAGATTGTGATAAAATTTAAATTGTTACTTTTGCTGTTCTGTTGGTGGAAACCGGACATTACAGGAACATAAGTTATTTACTTTAAAAATATTGTACATTTTGGTTTTATTGGAAATTTATCATATTAACGTTTGTATTTTTTGTTTCAGCTCATAATCTTTTCCATTCCGGTGTTGAGATGGACTCTCAGCAGCAACAATTCTGTCTAAAATGGAACAGTTTTGGATCGAATCTTGCAACATCTTTCAGCAACCTCTTCAAATCGGAAAGCTTAGCGGACGTGACGTTATTTTGTGATGGTGAGCAAATAAAATCAATTTTCCTTTCATTCAATTCAGTTCATTATTTTACTTCAGACTTTTCTTATATTTTTTACGCTTTCTGCAACTTACATATGAACATAAATAAAGACGGCAAAATATCTGTGAACAAACGAGCTCTCAGTGTTCTCTGGGAGGAAACACGGGCGATTATAAAGAATGAAAGAGGAGATTATATTATGTTAGTTTGACTTTTTATTCTACATTAATAATGATTACATTGTTCTGAACTCGATTTTAAGGATGATGCATTAACAGATATTCTTTTCGTTGATTTTTTATTTATACCTATTAGTTCAGTAATATAAAAGCTAATATATCGGACAAAATTCATAAAGTTTTGAAAATCGGTAGAAATGTTAAGGATAGCATAAGAATTACTAAACCGAAAAGTTCCCACCCCCAAATAGTGTACTTCATCTCTTAGGACGTCGTTTCCACCCCCATTTTGAGGTTTTCTAGATTATCTCGGGAACGGCGCACTTTTTGATAAAAATACCTATATACAAAATTGTTCCTTATAAAATTCTCTATCAGAAACGTCTCTGGAATTTTCATTCATAAAATTAATAGTACCGTGGCAAATAAAGCGCACAACACATGAGGGTTGGTTCCAGTTAACACAATAAATTGTAATCTTTACTATAATCTACTTTAAAGTTCAATGCTTAACGCAAAAGCAGTAGCTACTAAACTCCACTTAAAATTATAATTAATGTAGCGCTTCCACCCTCTCACCCCTAAAAAATATTTCAATTTTGAAAGAAGTATTTGCACAATTCAGCCGAGTCTGGAGTTAAAAACGTGCTTTAGTTTTGAACTGGCTTCAGTACCTCTTTCCCTTTTCGATGACAGAGGTCTAATGAGAAAAACTAACAAGGCAACTTTATACCAGATTATTAATACTGTTCCAGAACTAGACCATATTTTCGAAAATATTGAGCATGTGATTGATGGAGGATACTTACCTCGCCGCGTAACATGGCCAAAAAAATGAGATTCAATAACGTTTACAACGCTTACGTTAGTTACATAAGAAAACATTACGGTAATAGAGTAACTGTCGTGTTCGATAGTTTTTTGGATAATATAAACAACACGAAGAGCCTAGAACGACAAAGGCGAGTACTGCGAAGAACCTGTCCTGAAATTATATTTGTTGAAAACACTTTTGTTTCTGAAACTCAGCAGAAGTTCCTTAGTAATTTGTTTAACAGAGAACGTTTGACTGCAGAACTAGTGAAAAAATTAGGAATGAAGGAATCAAGGCGTTCGTTGCTGCGGATGACGCCGATTTATTAATAGTACAAACTGCTATCGAAAAATGTTATGAGTGCGACACAGCTGCTAGTCCTTCTTACTGTTCTTTCTCCCTCCGACAAAGACATTAAATTTTTAAAAGAAAAACAAGGTAATACCAGCAAATTCACGGGATTTATAATCCTCAACTTTTTTTAAAAACTGTAAACAAACAGTATTATTTGCACATGCCATTAGCGGTTGCGACACAACCTCAGCGTTTTCTTCCAAAGGAAAGGTTAATGCAATCAATGGGCTTAATAAAAGACATGACTTACAAGACATCGTGCAAACTTTTAATAATGAAAAAGCTGGTCATGAAGAAATTGTAGACGTAGGAGACCAATTTGTTCTAGCTTTATACGACTCTACCTCCGCAGAAAAAAGTCTAGATGTATTCAGATTCATAAGTTTTAACAAACTTGTTGGTAAAGCAAACAATACTGTAATGTTATCAGAACTACCACCAACTTCTGCTGCTGCTCGGCAACACTCAAACATGGAAAAACGTTACACTAGAATCTACTGATTGGGGATGGAAAAAAGTCGGCGGTATATTAACCCCAACTATGACAACAAAAGAACCAGCTTCCGAATCTGTTTTAACATTAATTTCTTGTTCATGCAAATTAGGGTGCGAAAACAGGTGCAGTTGCAGAAGAGCAGGATTACGTTGCTCCACAATGTGTTACCATTGCCACGGACAAGCATGCATGAATGTCGCGTCTATGGAAGACGACGAAGATTAATTAATGCAGGTAACCTTCTGATAATTAATGGATTAGGTATACAGGTGACACCACGTAAAAGAAGGGCAATTACTTTACCTCCGAGGTGGCGTGGCAACAAGTACAATATATAATATTCTCGCTTCTTTAAAAATTGCGATATTTGTTATGGGTGAGAGGGTGGAAGCGCTATATTTATTGTAATTTTAAGTAGAGTTTAGTAGCTCCTGCTTTTTCGTTAAGCATTGAACTTTAAAGTAGATTCGAGAGTAGATTATAGTAAAGATTACAATTTATTGTGTTAACTGGAACCAACCCTTATGTGTGCGCCTTATTTCCCACGGTGCTATTCATTTTATGAAAAAAATTGTGGACATTTTTGGTAGAGAATTTTATAAGGAATAATTTTCTATATAGGCATTTTTATCAAAAAGTGCACCCACCGTTCCCGAGATAATAATCTAGAAAACCTCAAAATGGGGGTGGAAACGACGTCCTAGGGGATGAAGCACACTATTTAGAGGTGGGAACTTTTCAGTTTAGTAATTCTTATGCTATTCTTAACATTTCTACCAATTTTCAAAACTTTATGTATTTTGTCCAATATAAATCGTTATATTACTGAACTATATATACTACACATACACCTATATACAGGGTATTCCTTAATGACGTGCTGATATTTCAGGGTGTGATTCCTTAGGTCATTTTATGAAGAAAAGTTGGTATAATCATATGTCCGCAACGGCTTAATTTTTTTTGCTACGGGATAGGGTGTTGATTTTTTTTCAAATCGCTATTTTTTTAATATTCGAAAAGTACTTCAGATATCATTTTCAATTTTGGTATGTGTTAATAGGATATAAAACCACATATCGTAGTTAAAAAAGTTATTTTATCGCTCCACCAGTGGTGTCCCTGCACACATATGATATTTTTTACCCAAAAACTGGCACGCCTGACTGCCAATCTGAAGAAAAGGCTATAGCCCGGATAACGGAATAAAATCGGCCTCAGCTCTAATGTCCCTAATTTGTTTGTAGATATTGCTTTTTGTGTGAGTGTTCTCATGCTTATTATTACCATCTAAAAGTTGGGAGTTTTTGAAAAAAAAAACTTAATTTTTCAAAAATTTTTTTTCTAAGAAAGTTACTTTTGATTAATTTGAAATTAAGAGTTGAAATGGTGCATATGAGGTAATATTTCCAAGAAGCGACCTCTCGAAAAAAATGAATTTAGTAAGAAATAGACACTTTCTTTTTTTTAAATTAAAATTGATTTAAATCAGAAAAAGATACATACAGGTGCACTTTTAAATAAATTTAATTAAATAGGTGTTGCTAATAAGTGCTTCATTCAAATTAAATATATTACTGCAATTGTTTATACGTAACTATATTTGATTATACAATTTGCTTGTTTCTAATTGTTTCTAAATATTTTTGAATAGAGATAACATCAATTTCTTAGGACTAAATTAGGTGTTGATTCATCGTCTTAAGACAAACATAATTAAACAATGATGTAATATCACTTCGACAGGATATTTTGGTACTATTCTAACGAATCTTACATGCAAATATACAAACAATAAGGTCCTTGGAATATACGCATCCTATAAAAACCACTCATACGTACGGAGGTAAAAAACTGTTTTTCTACGAACTTGAATTTTGAATCGAGGTTAATAACCATTCAAAGGGTATAGCCGGAAAAGTTAGGGAAATGTGCCTCCGCACTTACTTAGTTAAAATGGCTTCCAGATGATGCAGTTTATAGAGTATATTACACGGTAAGAATTTTAACCCGCTACTACCCCTACGAAGGTGGAAAAAAAATAATATGTCTTTAATTATTATATATTTTTTTTCGGTTTCTATGCAACCGATCGATTTGAAATTTGGCACGAGTATTGCTTGCGTGGAGATAACTTACTCCAAAAAATAAGGTCATTTTAGGACCATTTTAACCATCGGAAAAAAAATATAAATTTTTTTTAGAGGACAAAAGGGTGGCTACCCTTCGTGGTACAATCACCACTCTATGATATATTATGTCATGATACTTCCTGATTATCATACTAAATTGTCAGATTTTTTGCTGTGGTGGAACAATATGGAAAAAAATAAAATTGGGTAAAATAAAATATTTACACATGCCTCTTAGTTTTAACAGTTAATACTTATAGCCTTACAAGGTATTCAGGCCTATGATGGAACGTTTACGTTACTTAACATACACCCGTTATGTTGAGCGCTAACCAAAAAATATATAAGAGTGAGAGAGACAGATGGCCGTAACAGAGGCGTTATGACTAACGTAAACGTTCCATCATAGGGCTGATTGTTGCATATCTACAACCGACCGCGGGTGGCAGTGCGATGTTGCCAAGTCTACTTTTTCCCCAGACGTACGGAAATTCGACACAATCTGGCAATACCACTTCTACAGGTTCCAGGGGTGAAGTATTAACTCTCTAGGAGCTTGGAGAAATGTTTAGCAACGAATGATGTTCTTTGTAATTACTATCGCATTACGACATCTGAAAAACGACGCACTGAACCAGATGAGGAAAGTGAGGGAACGATCGAAGAAGATCAGCCTTTTGCGCCACCGACATCTTCTAGCACTACGATTAGTGACTGATGAAATAATGGAACTACCATTTCAAAGACTCGTTGCTACACATAAATACTGTTGCATATGTGGTGATGGTAAAGAACTGATCGTAATACCCACTACTGCGAGACTACAGTGCTATCGAAACACACAAATATACATCCCCGAGGTAATCGTTGCTGTAAAATACATTTGTTTTTTTTTTCCTTATTTTTGGCCTTGGATGGGTTCCATCAGCTAGCTACGCAGATGGATAATTTTTTATCTCAGTATGGTACAGTTGTTTAACATTAATTGTCGTTTGTCAATACTTATCCTGACTTGTGATATTGATTCCTAATATGCCTTTGTTTTTATAACCTTTGTGGTTTATCCTACAATCCGTGGTCCAGTCTATGTGTAAACTTAAGTCGCCCTGATGGGTCCCTGGGCGCGAAATGTGTCTACATTTGATTAAACATCGTTTTTATGAAGACGTTGCACATCTGGAACCATATGCCAATTGTAGCTCGTTTAGATCGGATTTATGCATTCTATTAAATTCCTTAACCCCAATAACATAACAACTCTAAAAGGCTCTACAGACCACCGCGGTTTATCTTATTAGGGTTATGGTTATTAATTACAACCTTAATAATATACCAATGATACCATTCTGAGGATGGTCAATTTGTTCAGCTTCCTAGCAAGTGCGCTGCACGTTGGCACCATATCGAACAATTTAGTAATAGGTCATTCTGTTACCATTATTACTACCTGTTTTCAGTTTTAATAGAAAAACAAGGACAGAAGAAGTTCTGTACTGGAATTTTCCAACAGTGACTTTAATTCGTAAATGGCATCTACCGTTAAGTCTGTAAACGTTAATAATTGCTTTTCTAATAAACCGCAATGGTCTGTAGAGCCTTTTAGATTTGTTATTGGGGTTAAGGAATTTAATAGAATGCATAAATCCGATCTAGGAATCGAGCTACATGGCATATGGTTTCAGATGTGTAATATCGTCTTCATAAAAGCGATGTTTAATCAACTGTATTTTACAGCAACGATTGCCTCGGGGATGTATATTTGTTTGTTTCAATAGCACTGTAGTCTCATATTAGTGGATATTATGGTCAGTTCTTTATCATCACCACATATGCAACAGTATTTATGTGTAGCAACGAGTCTTTGCAACGGTAGTTCCATTATTTCGTCAGAGTCACTAGTCGTAGTGCTAGAAGATGTCGAAGGTACAAAAGGCTGGTCTTCTTCGATCGTTCCCTCACTTTCTTCATCTGGTTCAGTACGCCGTTTTTTAGATGTCGTAATGCGACAGTAATTACAATGAACATCATTCGTTGCTAAACTTTTCCCCAAGGTCCTAGAGAGTTAATACTTCGCCCCTGGGACCTCCAGAAGTGGTATTGCCAGATTGTGCCGAATTTCCGTACGTCTGGGGAAAAAGTAGACTTGGCAACATCGCACTGGCACCCGCGGTCGGTTGTAGATATGCAACAATACCTTGTAAGGCTACAAATATTAACTATTACAACTAAGAGTTGTAACTGTGTAAATATTTTATTTTACCCAATTTTATTTCTTTCCATATTGTTCCACTACAGCAAAAAATCTGACAATTTAGTATGATAATCACGAAGTGTCAAGACATAATATATCATAGAATGGTGATTGTACCACTAAAAAAAATTTATATTTTTTTTCCGATGGTTAAAATGGTTATAAAATGACCTTATTTTTTGGAGTAAGTTATCTCCACGCAAGCAATACTCGTGCCAACTTTCAAAACGATCGGTTGCATAGAAACCGAAAAAAAAAAAAAATAATAATTAAAGACATATTATTTTTTGTCCACCTTCGTAGGGGTAGTAGCGGGTTAAAATTTTTACCGTGTAATATACTCTATAAACTGCATCATCTGGAAGCCATTTTAACTAAGTAAGTGCGGAGGCACATTTCCCTAATTTTTCCGGCCATACTCTTTGTTCAGATATTAATGTACCGAAGAATGCTTTTACAACAAAAGTGTACGTACCTTTCAAAATTTGATACTTTTTTTTTCATTTTTCCCAGTGACATCGCACCCTTGTACTAATTGTTTTTGTAACGTTATTTCTTTTTAACTTTGTTTCATCATTACAACTTTAGTAATGGAGAAATATAATGTATTAAAATCGTTAAACTATTAACAAGAGATAAGTGGAGGACTGTATTATTTGTTTACTAAAAAATAAAATAGAATACACAGTTAATAGTATCAATAATTTCTACCCACGATTGCAATTCACTATCGAAATAGAAAATAAAATAGCATAAACGTTTTAGATATAAAATAAATTTTAAATTCAATGAATCTGGTATTATTGATAGTAATAAGAATACAAAAAGTTTGGTCACAAAGATATCTAAATTTTAACTCACATCCACCTAGCAGCTACAAAAAGTTGCCAATAGCCAACAACGTTCAACTTTCGCAAACCCAAAATACAGACCAAATAATTTGTAGAAAATTAAAGTCCTCAAAACAAATTTCTACCCGAAACATTTTTACAAACCTATAATATTTCAAAAAATATCTCTAAAAACTAAAAAATAAAGATTCCACTCAGTTTTACAAATATACCTATTAGTGGAAGAAGGAATTGTACCTTAATTACCAAATATCAATTTGAAGTCGGTTCCTTACTACTTTCCACTAATAGGTAGACGGATATTTGTAAAACTGAGTGAAATTTTATTTCTTACTTAAAAAAAACATTTTTTTTTCAACCTTTTTAGTAGTTTCTGATATTTCAAGGTCTCTGCCTGGAGGATAAACAAATAATACATCATAACATCACTTTAGTTCCTTATAATAGTACACTTTTAGTCTACACTACATAATATCAAATAGTCGTTTACTTTTCGATTTCCGCCATTGTACCAGGTTTCACGAAAATCTTCAAAAAATTTGCTAGCATTATTGCATCTCGATCAAAAACCATCATGCAATGAAGTCATCATTAACAGCATTAAAAACAACGACATGAGCCAGAGCATGCTGTAGAATTTGTTTGTAAAAGAAAATTGTTCGACGGGCGCGTTTCTCAAAAAAAGTCTCAGTTCATACTGTTGTAGAAGTTGATTCGCTTCCATGCAAGGCTCTCTTTCGTTGCCAAATGGTATATGGCATAATAGGAAGTTATAATAGTGCTCTGCTGTTTGTGAAAGATTATCATTATTATAAATCAACAAATTTTTAATTAATATCACTGGCGACTTCGCCAAATCTTCGAATATGCTCGTAATATAACAAATGTTTTCAATTTTTGTTCATCTTACATTAGATGTAGCTTGATAAATTTAGTTGGACCATAGAGTACAGTTTGCAGCAGGTTTGACAGAAATCGCTTTTCGCCAGAGTACCTAATCATTGAAAAAATATTAAAAAAAAAAGGATTGTCCTCCTTTTTAAAATTTTATGAAGTCTGTTAAAAATAGAATACACAAAATATACAATAATACAATTAATGGAACACTTCAAAATAATGACAATATACATCAATACTACATATCAGAAGTATCTGAAAATATTTTAAACGCATTAAGAATGTAATATAACACTAGCATATATAGCACGACAAAAAAATTCTTCACAAAAGTCAAATCTAAACTGCAACCAAATGATGAAACAAACCCATATACAAAATAAATTGCATTTTAATAACTATCACAGCACGTATATCAGCCAAACAAAACAATATCTACAGGATAAAATATACACACATAAATATAATACTGGCGCAGCCGATAGGAACATTCTTGGTAACGTTTGAACGGGCGAATGAATTTTTTTTTAAATTTAGTGTAGTGATATGGGATGAAATTTCAAATCATATGATGTAAAGAACCAAAATAACCGACTTCCGGTTTCGAGCCAATTGACATGAAAATCAAATGTTTAAATGAGATAATCTTTATATTCTTGCATATTTGGATCCTGTTGGTCAAAATACATACTATCTGACTCACAAATATTATTTTGGTTTTCAATGTCCTTTCGCACATCCTAATAATAGATTAGGAAACCAAGTGGATAAAGCAAAACTGCATATTTTATTTATCGCCATTCCTTCTATATTATTACTTTAGTAATATTATTTAATTTGAGTAAATCTCTAAGATACTATAAGATTTGTGGGATTGGTACATTTGAAAGCAAGACACGAAGTGATAAAAGTTCCACCTTCTTGCGTATGTTGTTAATTTTATTGATGAAATAATTGGAATTAATTAAGTATTGAAAAGCTATGATGTCTTTGGTAAACTCTTGACATTTTGGCAGGTGGTAAGTTGCTGATGTGATTGCGGGCACAATGGCACTGACTTTTTTTCATGGGATGCACTAGTTGACGTATCTTTGGTAAACATTATTTGGGTGTTGTTGGGTTAGATACGTGCAACTGATCTCTTATGTCTGGTGTAATGTAATAAGGTTCTTACAATTATTAATTTTCAGCTCTTGTGCCAAAAATCTGTGATCATATTTATTTAAGATATCACAAAAAATATGTCAATCGTCATTTTTAATCAACTTTGCTATCATACACACTGTGACTAATTAAGTAAATAAAGAAGCACTTAAACATTTTCTACGTCTCAAATATTGTTACTTTATTTGTCTTCGCCTCTGAAATAATTCGATAGCGGTAAAACACACAAAAAATATAATAATCTGCTGTATATGACACATCCACCGACATTAGATAACGTAATAATGAAGGTTTCGATAATTTCCGATGTATCAGAAACAAATCTAAAGAAATCAACGAGAAAAACCTTGAAAATAACTCTTATTTGCACTGAAATCCAAAGCACTATCACGAATAAATAGAATTTTTCTACAGCTGTAGAAAAGATTATGTTTTTTAATTACACTGGCACACAAAAGGAGAGATTTCACATATACACTCCCATGTATTTTTGACCCCTGAACACGATCCCGATGTCAGTTTTACAAAATTAGGTCAGGATTTTTTGTTAACCACGAAAAACAGGTGAAAACAAGCCAGAATAGAGTTTAAAATATAAATTAAATATTTTAAATTAAGTAGAAAACTGACATCGGGAGCTGAACACAATCCCGATGTCAGTTTTGCTCCATCGGGTCAGGATTTTTTGTTAACCACGAAAAACAGGTTAAAACAGGCCAGAATAGGGCAGAGCTGGGTCGGATACACTTAAAATGTATTCGAATACCGGATACGGATACATCAAATGTATTCGAATACCAGAAACAAGATACGGATACTTTTTGCTTTAAAAATTATCCGAATATCTTGTATTCGAATACTTTTTTCGGATACGGATACCGGATACTTTTCTTTCGTTTGTGAAAAAAATATTTTACGAAATTCAGTTTTTTTTAAAGCTGTCCAAGACGCAATCTGTTTCTATTAAATAAATATATGTAATGCCTTTGGTTATTTTATTTTATTTATTTATTTTTTTTTTGGAGCAAAACAAAGTCCACCAACAACAAAAAACTAATTTTTTCCAAAATCGGTCAAGAGTGTACTTTAATGTATACTTTCTCGGCGCAATTTTAGATCCTAAAATACGCCATTCTGGTATTTTAGTCCGTTGCTAAGCAACTATCAGAAAACAGTCCGGGAAAGTTATTTTTTCCCTGCCTAAGCTGGGAAAGTTACTTTTTCTGAAATCGATCGGCAATGTCTGCATTTTCGGAGCGATTTCAGATCGAAAAATGCACAATTCCAGTATTTTAGTCCGTTTCTAAGAAGCTATCAGAAAACAGACCGGAAGAGATCCATTGCCAAGCAACGATCAACAAAATCGTACAGGAATGTTACTTTCCCGGCCTAGGCCGTATATTTTAGAGAGTAAATAAATACACGCAGATAAACCAATTCACATTAAAATTGCATTTATTAGTAAGCAGTTAGACTGTAATGAAGAAATGTTATGCATTAGTACAAATTCCTTAAATTATAATAATATTGATTGTGATTTCAGAAAAAATAGTATGTGTACTTCGGTGTGAAAGCACATTCCTGGACTTCGATGCTTATTAACAATTTGCATCGTCGTCCGGGAATATATTGCTTTCACACCTAAATACTATTCCCGGCCTAGGTCGGGTAAGTTACTTTCCAAGACTTTTTTTTTGATATATATATTTTAAACAGTAAATAATAAGCACTGAATTTCTGACTTTTTTTCAAAATTATAAAAATTCCTTAATTTATAATAATATTGATTGCGATTTAAGAAAAAATAGTATGTGTACTTCGTGGTTTTACTACTAAATACTCAATGTACTATTAAGTGCAAAAAATCGTCTAGAAGAAAAAAAATATTCAACATTTTAACAAAAACTAAAACATATGATATAAGGAGTCATTCTTTATAGAAAGTTTTGCTTATACTGAAAAATACTTAACTACTTTAACTATAGTTGGAATGTTGATATAACGTACAAGGTGGTTAAAAAATAAGAAAACTTGAAATTTTTGCGAGAATGAAATACCAGTTGTTGAAATTGAAGCAAAAGTTTAAAATATTATAGGAAAAATTGTTCCTAATGTCGATAGAAGGTCAGACGTGACATTTGATTTAAATTATCTAGTTTTTTTGGCACCAACATTAAATTAATTTTGCAAAAGTAACTAAAGAAAGTGCATGATTTATTAATTTGTTTAATAAAATAATCACAAAACAGTCACTTTTAAACTGTTCACATTATCAAATAAATTAGCCACTTTGCTACTTTGGTTAACTTTGCAAAATTACTTTAATCTTAAGATGCCAAAAAAAAAATTGGGATAAGCTTTCAAATTTTATATCTGAACTTCTATCTCAACATTAGGAACAATTTTTCCGGTAATATTTTCAACTTTTACTTGAAGAACTGATACTTTACTCTTGTAACAGTTTCAACTTTTCGTATTTTTTAACCATTCTGTACGTTATATCGACATTCCAACCATAGCTAAAAGGACTTTTCAGAATATATGTAAACCTTTTTATAAAGAATGACTAGAAAATAATATTTAATATGTATACAGCGTGTCGCACTTTTCATGGAGCCACCCCTTATATCTAGCTTATCTGGTATCCGAATTTTTTGAAATTTTGGTGGTGAATATATACCTATAAAGTGAGTCTTTAGACGTAACCGCATTTGATTTTAGTCAGAGGCGTCCGATTCTAGGATGTAGAAAGGGGGTCGATTTTCAAAAAAAAAGTATTAGCGATTTTTTTAGAAAAAAACTAGTAAGATATTCTTAATCAGCACCTTTAGAAACCCATTTGTAGAAGATTACATCGTAGTGGGTTCAAAGGCGTTTGAGATAGGGGCCGCCAAAAAAGCAATTTTTTGAACTAAAAATAATTTTTGTCTGCAAAACGGATTCTCAAATGAAAAAAAACTATTCTTCATTTTTTGTTCAGAATAATGTATTGTACTAGTTTGAGTTGATTCTACAACAAAATAATTATTTATTTAAATAAGGCAAGAATTAAAAAATAAAATAAATGAAACAAAAATAAATAAATAAATAAATAAATAAAACCAATTGACACTCGCAATAACTTTTGTTTTCATGGCTTACTTAGGGTCTTTATTGAAGATTATTCGTTAGAAAAATGTTAAGCATGTACTACTTAATTAGAATTATTTCCTTATTAAATAAATAATTATTTTATTGTAAAATCAATTCAGACGAGTACAAAACATTATTCTGAACAAAAAATTAAGAATACATTTTTTCATTTGAGAATCCGTTTTACAGGTAAAAATTATTTTTAGTTGAAAAAATTGTTTTTTTGACGGCCCCTATCTCAAACACTTTTGAACCCACTATGGTGTAATCTTGTACAAAGGGGTTTCTGAAGGTGCTGATTAGGAATATCTCACTAGTTTTTTACTGAAAAAATCGCTAATATATTTTTTCGAAAATCGACCCCCTTTTTCCATTCTAGAATCGAACGCCTCTGACTAAAATCAAATGTGGTTACGTATAAAGACTCATTTTATAGGTATATATTCACCACCAAAATTTCAAAATATTCCGATATCAGATGAGCGAGATATGAGGGTGGCTCCATGAAAAGTGCGACACGCTGTATATATTTTTTGTGGTATTCGAATATTTTCAGTATCCGAATACTTTTATTGTATTCGGATACTTTTAGTGTATTCGGATACTTTCGGTGTATTCGGATACTTTTATTTGTATTCGAATAATTTTATCAGTATTCGAATACTCGCCTAATGTATTCGAATAACGGATACTTTATTAATTTGTGTCGGATACGGATAACGGATACAATTTTAAGAAAGTATTCGAATACAGCTTTCGGATACAGAAAAAGTATCCAGAGCTGGGTAGTATTCGAATACAGATGTATTCGAATACTACCCAGCTCTGGAATAGGGTTTAAAATATTCATTAAAGATTTTAAATAGACCATGCATTCGATGTATTTTTTATCGCTGAACACGATACCGATATCAGTTTCAACCAATCAGGTCACGACGTGTTATTTACCCTGATTTATTCTTCTCTGTGGCTTCAAATGATTTGCGTAATGATGTTCTTTTTCGTTTTATTCCTTTCGTTTTCACATCCCTTTTCAATGTCCAACAGTAGTCTGCCATCATATTAACATCCCATGGGCCTTGATATCTACGCTCCATTTCCTTTATGTCTTAGCGAAAACGTTCACCATGCTCTTCACTATTCTTTCACTTCACTTCACTAAATTTCCTGGAAACTGGTCTATTTTCTGAATTTTTCTGCCATGTTGGATACTATTTCTTTGTAATTTTCGTTCTTATTGTTTCCTAAAAAACAACTTCTTTAAGACTCTGTCAAGCTGCCTTTTCCATATCTGACATTGTAGTGATGAATTTCTTATCTCTTAACATTTTCCTTAGTTTTAGGCCATCAAATTGTATTCCCAAATACTCAAATACTCAAAACATTTTCCTTCTTTGTTCAAAGCTTTCACGATTTACTTCATGAGACCAAATAATAAGAGTGAAGTCTACAAAGAAATAGTATCCAACATGGTAGAAAAATTTGGAAAATTGGGTTATCTAATGAATTTGAAACTACATTTCCTGCATTATCATATAGATCAGTTTTCAGAAAATTTAGGTGATTATAGTGAACGTTTTCACAAAGACATAAAGGAAATAAATAACTAATTTATTCATGTTCCGAACCAATGGTTTTACATAAGTCAAAAATACAAATATTATATATAAACATAAACATAAACACTATAATCAATATATATAACATCAGACAGAAGTACAAATATTGTATATTACAACATACAATGAAAATAATTTAACACATACTAACATCACATAAATACTCATCAAATGTATGTTCCCTTCAGCAGAATTTGTTTAGTATTATAATGGAACTTAATTCCGGCAACATTATGGTATTGAGTAGCAACTTGTTAAAGAATTTTGGACCATAATAATTTGTTGCATTTCTGCTTTTCTCTAACCTAGTAAAATCCGAACGAACCTCATTTCTCTACCTAGTTTCGTGTTTATGAATTTCACCATGTGAAACATAGTCATTTAATTTTTTTTTAATATGCATAAAAACTGCGAAAATGAAACAGCTAGGAGCAGTCAAGATATTCAACTCGCTAAATTTTTGTTTGACGTCCTGTCTAATTGGTAAACTTAACATTACTCTCACAACACGTCTTTGAAGTGAAAATATTCTGTTGAGATGAGCTGAGTGTCCCCAAGTTATTATGGCAGAGGAAAAAACACTTATATAGCGAGAAATGAACCGTTTATATCACACTCAGAGGCAACTCAGTTCTTAGACTCATAACCAGATAAATTACCTTCGACAATTTACTAGTCAGATAGTCTACATGTTGATCCCAGCACAGCTTAGCGTCCACAATTACTCCTAAAAACTTGATATTATCGGAATTATTAAAATGATCTAATCTCCGAGTTGAGAAAGTCATACTTTGTGTTTTCAATTTATTCAAATTTAATTTGTTTGCTCTGAAGAGAAGTTGCATGATTTTTTTTATAATGAAAATCGATACAGCATCAAAAAAAAGTTATAAAAATGTAAAATTTACGATTTTTTGAATGTTAATACAGCGAGAAAATAAATAATTTCATCGGTGAGGAATTTGGATATTTCAAAACGGCAGTTATTTGGCGCCATTGACTGTGACGTTTTCCGTTATGATTTGTCCATCGAAATTAATAACAAACTGGAAGGTGCACTCGACTAGAGAAAGTGACACAGAGAGAGAAACTTGCGTGCACTATATTCCATCCTTTTTCTCGGTCTGTGTACAGACGGTTAAGCCAATCGGACGTTTTCTTCAACCAATCAGATCTTGTCAGACAAGGACGGAATAGTGAACGGAAGTTTCTTTTTCCGTAGAAACATGCTTCTGTAGTTTCGTATATCTAAAACAATTTCGATGGGTTTGTCAAATGTCAGTTTACTGTTTATTGTTTACAAAGTTCTTGTTTGTGTTATTGTGTTATTATTTGGTTAATGAGCTAGTGAACAACATTATTATGACTTATGGATTACAAATATTGCATTGTGCCTAAATGTAAAACTAAGAGTATCACTACAAATATGGTAATTTTACATTCAAGATTCTCCAAAATTAGTTCGTAGATAGACGTCATCGAGAGGTTAGGACACTGCGTCTACTTTGGACAAATTATCCGACTAACGGATGTCGTCATTGACTTTACGCCAATAAGAAACCGTTTGCAGTCACATGGTAATTACAGCATAATCTAAATATTAATTTTACGGAAAATAAATTTTATTTTGAATTTCTTTTGTTATCATCATTTTTTGCATAATGGAAATTAAGAGCAAATCACTTTTTCAAGCATTTTAAAATTTCATGCATCTTCCCTATTGTGAGAGCGCTGCATATCATGTTGTAGATCATTAAAAATGGAGGGTAGATATCAAGGTCGATGGGATGTTAATATGATGGCAGACTACTATTGGACATTGAAAAGGGATGTGAAAACGAAAGGAATAAAACAAAAAGGAAGACCATTACGCAGATCATTTGAAAGCAAAAGAGTACGATACCACAGAAAATAATAAATCAGGAAAAATAAGAAGTCATGACCTGCAGGGGCAGACTGGCCCACCGGGACATCGGGATCCAGCGCCGCTAAACTGTTGTCAGTCCGCCCCTGATGACCTGATTGGTTGAAACCGACATTGGTATTGTGTTCAGCAGCAAAAAATACATGGAATACATGGTCTATTTATTTAAAATCTTTAATTTATATTTTAAACGCTATTTTGGCCTGTTTTTCGTGGTTAACAAACAAATCCTGACCTGATGGAGCAAAACTGTTCGTGTTCGTGTTCAGCAGTCAAAAATACATCGAATACATTGGTCTACTTATTTAAAATCTCTAATTTATATTTTAAACTCTATTCTGGTCTGTTTTCCCTGTTTTTCGTGGTTAACAAAAAATCCTGACATAATTTTGTAAAACTGACATCGGGATCATGTTTAGCGATCAAAAATGCATGTATGTGAAACCTTAGAATATTGACCTTTTTTGTATGCCTGTGTTATTTTTTGTGCGTAAAACCTGTTATACCTAATTTGACGTTTCTAAAGTGAAGATCGAGATACATTTTCAATGCACTCGCACTCTTATGATTCGATTATACACAAGTGTGAAATAATGTTACTTTTTCTACGACTGCTTTGAAAAGTGTTTAAAAACACCCGGCTAACTACGCTTGAAAATTATTTTATTGATTTCACCTAGCGTTTGATAAATTCTTAATGCACGTTAACCACGTGTAAAAATTAAATTTTCACACGATCCTTATAAGAGTATAAGGAAATAGTATATTGTAAAACAAATAGCACGTTTCGAGTGTGGTAGTTTTATGAGAGAGCTGTAGGCGCGTCACACGAGTATAAAAAGTGATTTTTGTACGTGTTGGACACTAACTCATTGGGCCCTCACAAAATGCCTTGGAAGGGCTCCAGAGTTGGGGCCCCAAAAAATTTTTTTCCCTGCTCATCAATTTTTCATTTTTTCATTCTGGAGGAAAACATTTTTCCCGATTTTGTCTTACCATGCGAAATCAATTATAATTTCGTCTTACATAATGAAATAAATTATAATTTCATCTTACAACGTGAAGTAAAAATTTCGCCTTACATGTAGGCATTCAATTTAATTCTTACTTAAATATCTTGATTTAAAAGATAATTTCGTGATATATCTCATAATTTATTTTTATTACCTATTACTATATCATGAAATTTGGTATAAATTTAAAAAAATATGGTTATGAAGTAATCGCGAATAAAAAAACAAACTTATGCAAAATATTTTTTTTATGTTGTTAATGCTGATTCTTCAATTAAATCTTTATAACATATCCTGTTTTAGAAAGAAATCGCAAACTTATAGATTATACAGACCTAGAGATTAGTGAGTCCTAAATTTAGCTCGTTTCACTTAGACTGGATACAGTTGCCAGTTGAGCGGGAAACTGCAAAATTAATACGTTTATTTGTATTCGAACAGTATTTGCGACATCCTACTGCTACACAATAATTAATAAAACAGCCGCGATAACCGCCTATGTAAATCATGGGCATTTTGTAATATTAATTTTCATACAATTATACAAGATTATTTAAATGTTCCTCTATTTTTAGATTTCGATTAATCCCGAAACCAATAACTACTTTTAAAGGTCAATCCCCCAGAGCGAAAATATCGGGATAACAAAGAAAACATAATGTACAGCAATTCATTCTTAGAACAATTTTCTGTACTTTTCTGTACTTTTTGTGACGTTCATAAAATAAAAGTAAAAGTATATTTCGTTCTAGTTAAAGAAGCACCAATTTTTTTTTCTTAATTAAAATTAATTAATTAATAGGGTAGCCCCTATTAATTTTTTGTCAAAAAATAGGATATTTTCTTCTGATTTCGATAATATTGTATATACTATGTTAAAACTTCGTTTAAATAAGTCTTAAAATTATTTAAAAACCACAAATTTTATATAAGAAAATGTGTTAATTTACATAATATGAAAGATAACAGATATCAATAATTAAGAAAGGCTTATATTTTGTCTTATTAATGTATGTAACATGTACTTTATTTTTTCGTGTAGGTTAATTGTGAACTATCCCTTGTATTTTATTAAATATATTCACTTTTTATTATACTTTTTATTTATCACTCCTACTGATATCGTTAGCAGTAAATTGAAATAGGTAGTCGATTATGTTGAACTTGTATATTCATCACTCTAACTGAAAGTAAAATAAAATATACTTACTAATATCCTATTATTTCTTATCCAAAGTCCCATCAAGTCAAGTCCCAAAAGAAACTTACGAGCAATAGAAAGTAAGATCTATATTATAACAAAAAATACATGACGATAATATATACTTTTATTAATATCTAAGTAACATTTATAATATGTATAATTCAAAGGGCATTTATAGCTACAATTCGACACTTTCATAGCCCGTTCGAACTATATTTATATGTTCACTGAATTATTTATTTATTTTAGGGCCGTTTTTATAGGTTCAGATTAAACTAGAGTTTAACTAGAAGTTTCACCTAGAGGTTTAAATTGCAGATTTTAGTGTTTTGTAAAATACCGTTTTATAAGCGTTTGACAAAATAGTCAGTGTTATTGTTATAGAACCTCCCAGAATCGAAGAATAAATAAAAACTTCGACTTAGGAAAACATTTATCAAAAGACAATTAATTTAGAGCATAACATATTTAAGAAGACTGACACAAAAGGACTTATACACGCTCACAGAAAAATAAAGCACAAGAAGGGTCACAATTCAAAAATACGCCAAAAATTTCACTTGGTAAATTTTTTTTGTGAACAAGGAAAAAAAATTTACTAAGTAAAATTTTTGGCGTATTTTTGAATTGTGCGCCTTGTTGTGCCTTAATTTTCTGTGAGCGTGTATGAGTTCTTTAATCGTTTTTTTTACCATGAATTGTTTATTGCTGGCTTTTGCAGCAGTTATTATTATCACAATCACTTTCAGTTTCATATCAGGGTTTTAAGTTGTATCTCATATTAAGAGAGGATATCAAACTGGATAGATCACCATGGTCTTGTGTTACGGCCGTTTTTCCTACATTATAAATCCACATTAAAAATCAAATTCCTTTAAATGCCCCTGTAAAATCTTTTTTTTTTAAATTGTTTGCCATCATTTGCAATATTTTAACATCTTCTGATTGTAAATCGACGTTATTTTATAAAAACTGATGTCTCGAGTTGCTACACTTACACAATTAATAATATAACAAATACTTGTATTTTGTATGATATAATGTCCATAAAAACACTAATGTTAGGAAAAGTCCAATCGGTCACCATCTGACAGCTAAGGAATTTCGGTTTGTTTATTTGCTATATAGGAGATATGGAATTAGAAGATGTTTCACTTTGATGGAATTTATTCGGTCTAACTGAACCACACTGATTCCTTCAGTACTACATTATGCTGTGGACGCTATTGTGGTTTTTAAAGCTTTCGAATACTTAATGCAACCAAATGAAGCGTAAAATATGCAGTAATTTTCATGGATTTTTTTAGAGATTTGGTACAGTGGCGTCGTTAGGAGGTAGATAGGATGGACCTTGGTCCACATAAACCGGCCTGGTTACCATGTCTCTATCTTGGTTAAATCAATTTTAAATGACTTTGAACCTTAATCACAACAGAAAATAAAATTGAAAAACTATACTCAATATTTTCAGCGTTTTAGTTAATTCTGTAAACATATCAAAACCTCTTGTAGTTCGGACTATTTATGTTTTGTTCTATGACTTTATCATAGTTTGTAACCGTACAGTGTATCGTTAGGACAAGGGCGTGAATAATCCTTGGGAAAATAGTGTGCTTGTGAATATCCCTTTGTTCGTCTTTGTGTGGATTATCTTAGTTTAAATTAGATAATTAGTTACAAACGCAATATTAAATATATTAAACATATTATTGAAATATGTTAAGCATTAGTTTATTAATTCAAATAATAGTTATTTTTTAAATTTGTGGTTTATTTTTTATTATAAACAATTTACCAACAGTTAAGAAGTGGGACTATTGGAGCCTGAAGTTATTTGAATTACATGATAATAAAAAGACTTGATGAAATGTATTCAACAAATTAACATTCATATACTTTATAAAAATGAATTAATATGTAAAAGAAATTTAAACATGGACGAATGATTTCCGGTACATTAAATCATTACACGCTTACAATGCTGCTACCTATAAATTACTATCAACGTCGCGTTTCCATGTCAAGGCGAGTACGAGTTTTTGTTCAGTGTGTACTAACTTTACACACGGCTCTCTGCGTTATTTCATCCACGACAGCTCTCCCTATTTTCACATGCAATTTTCTCGAAAACTGTTAATCTTAGAAATTGAAAATCCTCTTTCTTTATTTCTTCTCGATGTACTTGGTATCTGTTTCGTAAGATACAAAAGTTTTCCACTTACTATACTTACCCTGCAAATTCTCACATTTTATCGACATAGCCTTGGGAAAAAAACATATTTGCTGCTACATTTATTAAAATTTCACCTTCTTATTAACACATTTTATTAACAAATACGTAGTAACAATGCGGTAATATATTGAAACCGTTTTTGTCTTGAGTTAGAAAAATAATTGTTTTACATATTTTTAATTACGCGTCCAATAGACGCCGAGAACGACAGAAATGGTCCGCGAAAACTCGTGGCGGTGTTAAATAATTAACTGCTCAACGCATCGTTATGAAATTTAATAGGGTTCTCTTCTTGTAGTAGACGAAGAGTAAAAAAAAGTAAATCCGTTGAGTATTGCGACCTGTAGATTGTTTCCATACGTACAGACTAACTAACTTAGACATGTGGCAGTTTTCAATTACAATTTTAGAACATAATAGAAGTTCAAATCAATCTAAAAATGGTACAATTTTTTAGAATAGCATCGTTCTTTTTCAAAAATATATAATTAAAATCGATTTCCTGCAGAATTAACTAATAAAAAAAAATGCGCAACTATTGTAAACGGTCCCACGAATGTTTTCAAACATTCGTTAATTTAGTTCATAAAAAGGCTCCTTATCGTTGAAATGCAACTAGAACGTATGCTTAACTATCCACCGTCTCGAAACGATTTTTTTTACGGAAAATGAACGAAAAAGACTGTTATTTATCCTTGAAATTAGAATAAATTCTCTCTGCGAATGGTACAATAAAAATAAATATTATTTTGAAAAATAAAAAAGTTTGTGTTCCAAAAAACACTAAAAAACGTCATTCGATCTACACTGAAACTTTTTCAGCCCACGTACGGTGCCAATTTTACCCTTGTGCAAAATTTCATCAAAATTAGTTTGGTGGTTTCGACGGTATAGTGTCCACAAAAAAAACACTTTTTTGTGTGCCTGGAACATCGTAACGTAAAGATGGTCTTATATCAATTTTTGATTTTGCAATAACCTCCCCATTTTTATGAGTGGGAGGTTAAAATGCCTTTCATCAAGCAAAACTGAGCGCTGAGCGTGAATAGAGGACGTACCCAGCGGGGCACACATTGAAACCGATCGTCAAATGTATAGATCTAATTCCATAAAAAATAGAATGGTACTAAGTTTTAGAAAATAATTTTAGCTATTGCAGTTTCCCAGTTGTGATAAAGTCATCATCATATTATAATTTGAATCAGAGCAGTACAACCCTTTGCTTTAGGCAATAATAAAATTGAGTTTTTATCTGCCAGGTCAAAGTTCAAGAGAAAAAATACGTCAGCTACTTCATTCATAAATCCATTTACATTTTCCTCTTACATTAGTACAATCTTAGCATAGCATAATCTTGGCGTCGCCGTGTCTACACAACAGATTGCGAATTATTATAATATAATATTATTGAAATTACTTATACTAAAGTCTCGTATTTCGAGTGTATTTAAAAGCGAATATAACATTTTTTTCACAGTTTTTCTAATATTATTTATTGCCATATATTTACTTTTAAGTAAGACTTCTTCTGCTTTTTTAGCAGGTCTGACCCACTCCGAGACATAGGCCTCCTCCATGTTTCTCCACCGTTGTCTATCCTGAGCACTTAAGATAGGGACCGAACCGGTGAACGTAATTCGACAATTTCTCCTACTTGCATCAATAGTCTGGTATTATTCTATCAAATTTTCTCTAAAAGCATATCAAAGAATTTTTTCAATTGGTACAGGAATATAGGAGAAATTTTCGAATTACGAAATAATTTTTTTAAACACTGCACCACCACTGTTAACATCCAATTCCTGCCGGCTTGTATCTGTATGTCGTCTCTCTATCTTGTTTGGGAGCACCCAACGCTCCGCCTAGTTTGCCTGGGTCTCCACTCTATTATTGTGTTCATCCATTGGGTGTAATCCATGGCGACATATTCTGCCCAGTTCAATATATTAGTGATGTCATTCTGTTTTATGACATTGACGACTTTTGTTTTTTCTCTGATGACCTCGTTCCCTCAAGGTCATTCCCAGCGTTGTTCATTCCATTGCCCGTTGGCAAATCCGAAGACGGTGTACCCCGTTCTATGTTAAGAATACAGTCTCGAAGTTTTCCAAAAGACGCTCACGTAAGACCAACTCGGCTGATGATTTCTGTAGTCTGGTTGTCCTTGTCAGGCTTGATGTTGTGGCCGAGGTACACGTACCCTCTAACCACTTAAGCGTGTGATGAGTGTGATCCTGATGTTGCCAGAACTCATGACATTGACTTTCAGGCGATTCATTCTTAGGTCCACGGTCTCAGAAGCTTCCTTCAACTATTTAATCATTACTCCAAGCTCATCTCCATCGGTGCTCATTAGATCAGGACGATATCAACAGCGAAGAGCACGTGACTCAAAAACTTCTCATCGATATCGACGCCTTTGGGCTTCCACGTGAGGTTTTCACAAACGTCTTGTAGCGCCATGGTGAACAGCTTCGGCAAGATAGTGGCCCCTTGTCTGACTCCTTTCTCGATGGGATCCTCCCGGTGGCTAAATTTTCCTCGACCTTGACGTGGAGAGCGGCATGTTCGTAAATGTCGTTGATGAGATTAGAGCATATCGAGTTGATTCTCGCAGCGTTGATTGCATGGCTTGAAAGGCCCAGATTTCCACAGAGTCAAAAGCCTTCATCAATAATAATCAATCGCAAAGGTTGGCTACGAGACGTACAGACGAGTATATAGAATGTTAACAGTTTTTTTGATACAAAAAGTAAATGTAACTAAAATGTTTTATAATTCTTCCAGAAAAATTCCTTCCATCTTTTTAGATTTTACATACACTGAAAAAAGTGTATGTAAAATTGCAGCTTCATTACATTCGAATTCATGGAATTTTATAGTTAGAATCATGTAATAAGAAACCGCTACAGACAAATACATGTAAAAATACATGCCACATGGAAATATATATAACTTGTGAATTTATTCCTGTCCTAATGTGATTTTACGTCAATTATCTTGTTAAATCACACTGAGTGTAAATTTACTAGCCCTCTTGTAAATTTATTAGCTCTCCTGTAAATTTATAGGCGACAGTGGTGTAATTTTACATCCTGTCTGTGAAATTCTAGTCATTATCACTGGCCACAGATCTACATGAAGATGCATATAAAATTACATGAGTACTTTTTTCAGTGTAGGTATTCATTTTCGCTTACTATTTCAAAAACCGATGAGTCTGCGTCGGAACTGTGGTAGTTTCTTTTTTCAGAGGGCGAGGGAAGGTAACGTAAAAGCAATCAAACAGTGAAATTCGTTTTTTTTTCTCGATTGGATGCATTATGAATAGTATTTTGAAAACTCCATCACTCTCTATTAATCAGGTAGAAAAGTTCCTAGTACAACAGTAAAGCGCCTCTAATAATTTAGTCTCTTCTTACAGGATCTCTTATTCTCTTATCACCATTAAAACTAACTTTTTCCTTTCTTGACACACTCGCAAGCGGATGAAAACACTATTATGCGGCTCATGTCGTATTTCCTCTTGATGCGTTGAATATTGCGCGGAATGTACGGCGTTAGAAAAACAAACCTTTACCCTGTGAAATGTGAGGAGTGGTTGTAAATAATTTGCTACTCAGAGATGAACCTAGAGAATCTGGCGCCCCGGGCCAATAATAAATTTGGCGCCCTGAATATATTGCCGGTAATAAAATGACTTTGGTAAATAAAAAAAGTATTTTTTTTTGTTTTTATTTTTCACAAATATACAATATAAGTTTACTTTTTTGCGTTTTGTTCAACAAATATATCTACCAGCTCATCATAATTGAGTTTCCGGTGTTCAATTGAAATTATTCTCACGTTCGAAAGCCTTCTCTTGACCCATTTTAGATCTTAAATAGTTCTTGATCAACTTTAGCTTATTAATTGATCTCTCGGACGTAGCCGAAGTTACATAAATGGTCAGAAAAGTCCTGTAGGTCACTTCCATAACTTCCCAGTAAATAAAAATCGTGGATCAGATTTAGAATATCCAAATGCATCAACTCCGCATAATTATCTGTTAGAGATTTGAGCATTTCTTTGGCACTGGTTACCTGCAATTTTCATTTTTCACCATCTAAATCAGCTGGTGATTTTCTATATCTGGAGAGGCGCCTTCGGCGCCCTTTTATGACGACGCCCTGGGACGGCGTCCCTTTGGCCCCCGCTAGGATCATGCCTGGAATTACTTATAAAAAAATGATCCTTGCAATTTGCCATCAAATTCGATGCCTAAAATGTACTAATATTAGTAGTGGGTGACGATTTTTTTTTACATCTCAACTCCACATGATGCCATTTAGCATTGTTATATCTCGTCCAATTTTATAAAATGTATAGTGGTTAGTTAATTTTGGCCTCCTGAACACGAAAATAACGTCTATTTTTCGCTATGAACCAATATGGCCGTTATGTTTTATATAAAATGTGAAAAATATAAAGTAGCAAATATTTTGCATATGAACATGTTGGTACCTGTGGAATTCAAGTGCAACATTCATCCTATTTATGTGGCCTACCACACCCACTATAGAAGAAGAGAGGTAAAATGCAAGACATTTTTATTCTTATTGTTAAAATTAAATGGAACTGAGTTAGGAATCAATTTATTGACTGAAATACCGACACAGAAAGTTCGTTAAACCTTACCAACCCCTGACATTTACAAAGAAGTAATTAAAATCGTCGATTGGTAAATTAATTAGATCACCCCGATTCAAATCTTCAAACTAATTCATTATTTATTCAGATGACATGTATTTCTTTCCATTTGCTAAAAGTCTTTCATACAAATATCATCAAAATAACGTTTTAAAAAATTGTTTTAATAAAACGCTTGGTAAACGCATGGTGGTAATATAAAATATTCGATGTTTAATTTATCATACAATAAAATTAATAAAACTAACTATGGCACTTTAAAAGCAAGATAACATTTTAAAATATATACACTGTGTCCCCTCGGGTGTCCCGTATCGTTATATTCAAATTTTGAGAGCGTAAAGTACTTTTTTTTCGTCCGACCAGAAAGAACACCCTTTCTGGAGACATTATCCGCCAGAAAATAACGTTTATTTCATACTGTCCGGTAAATGACTATTTCCCGGACTCATTTGCGGCCGGTCAATCGAACATTACGGTATCTGATACCGTAATGTGTTACCTGCGAACATTACAGTATCTGATACTGTAATGTGTTACCCAACAACACTATTATATTATTTGTATCTATGGACAAAACAATCCGTATTCTTTTTGATATCTATCTGATGATTTTTTCGGGATTCATTTTTCCGTTGCTTCCACAGATTATTTAAAATCTCCTCCGAAATCTCCGTAATACCCTACAAAACAATGCAAAAATTATGATTTTATTTATTTGACAGTGACAAGCTAAAGACAATCATAATTAGCTAGGAAAAACAATGGCTATAACATCTTTAAGGTGATGCGATGATTACGAACTAATATTTTTTTAAATTTCAATAATTATAACTTTTTATTCATTTTAAAAAGGATTATAAGACAGTATGAAATAAAATATTATACGATACACGTCCGGTAGGTGTCATTACAGTACTCGTTTATATTCCGTACTCGTACTGTAATATGTCACCTACCGGACTTATAACGTAAATTACTATTTCCCGGGCTATACCGGAAAGTGACATTAGAGATCGTCAAAGTCTTTTCCGATTCCTGCTATTCTCGTTTCTATGGAAACGAATTTGGGTTAATTGTTGAGATAAGTGTCAAATAGGTAAATAAACTTGACTTTTACGAGTTGTCAAAAGTCAATTCACAAGTTATAGAAAATATGGATTCAGATTTTGAAATGTCGGCCGAAAAAAAATATTGTACGTTACACGACCGAAAACAGTGTTTTGCATGTCTCCCCAAGCTTCCAGGACTCGCCTCCGGTTCGCCCTAGAATCTGCTTGGGTCGACCTGCAAAATACCATTTTCCGGTCTGGTAACGTAAATTACTATTATGCTCCCAAAATTTGACTGAAAAACACAATTTGTAAGTTACAGGTCTATTAAATTTGTGAACAGAAAATAAACAGAATTAAATTCGTGAACTTACTTATGTAATCATGCTTTTTTTGTTAGTCCCATGGATGACTATGATAAGTTTCAACAAAAAATAAAAAATCGACCTACCATTTTTGTGTAGGGGCACTTTGTATATGATAGAGAGGGTATCCAGCAACCCGGAAAACTGGGAAACGTCAGGGAATTAGAAATTGTCAGGGAGAAGCCAGAGAAACCATAAAAAGTTTGCAATTATCAGGGAATATTTACTAAAATTCAAGAAAACGTTAATTTTAAAAAATGGGAAACTTAAATGCATTTTTTGAAAATTGATATAATTACGAAAAACAGTGTTACTTTCAATTATTCCAATAGCTGATGTGTTCATGTTACCGATTCTGGCGGTATTTATTTTCGACCATTGGAAGCTGCGCTATTAATGATGAACTAAGCAAAAAACGCTTATTGGTCATCCTCTAATGGCAGTTCATCTGTATTATTTAATGCGGGCTAGGTATAGTTTGTACCACCGATAATCCAGCGATATAAAAAAGTTCGCAAAAAAACATAAAAGGTACCGAGCGTGTATCAATTTCAGTCTATTTACATAAAAGGCCATAAAAGTGTTCGGCTTCTTTATTATCATCACAAAAAAATGGTCATATATTTCCGAACAAAAATGAGGCCACTCCCACTGAATATAATTGGTTGAAATTTTCTCTACCGGAATTATGATAGGTTGGAATAAAATATAGGATCAACGTGGACTAGCGTTGTCAAATTGGACCGGCGGGCGGTACACTAACTAGAAGCGGTCGGCGTCCTTTATGCTTTTTTGCGAGCTTTTTTATATCGCTGAATTATTTGTGGAATACACTATATAGGGAGTAAGTACACAGTCAATACTGACGTATGGAGCTCCGATATGGCACGCGGCTACAGGGAGAAGACGGCATAGACAAATGCTAATAAGCACCCAAAGGAAAGCTTAAGGGTCATAAACGGTATAGGACGACATCTGCGAGCGCAACCCAAGTTGTGGGTACTCCCCATAAACCTTTTGATAGATGAAAGGAGGAGACTCTAGAAGACGGGGGTACGCTACAAGCCAAGAAAGCGGAGAGAGAGACCAGCCTGGAGATATGGCAGGTGCGGTGGATGGACACGCTGGAAGTAGCTCAGTGGACCAAAATTCTCATACCCGACGTGAAGAAATGGGTCAAGTGCCGACATAGGCATATGGACTACTTTACGACGCAAATGTTGACTGGACACGGATCCTTCAAAGTCTATACACATAGGATAGGCAAAGTGGAAGAGGAGATATGTGCTTACTGCGAACACAGGGACACAGTAGCACATACAATATTCGAATGCATTAGAAGGGAAGCCGAGAGACAAGGTAAATCTGGAAGTGGGAGTCATATTAAACGAGAATAACATCATTGAAGAAATGATGGAGAACAGCGAAAATTAGAACTCGATAGAGAAATACATCAGAAAAGTAATGCTATCAAAAGAACAGGAAGAGAGAGACATGCAAAGGAGACATGAGAATTAAGGCAGAATCTCTCACATCTAGATGTATGCTGGAAAGCGATTCCGGGGTGTGAGAGTGAAGAGGTGGGGGTTTTTAGTGGGTGGAAATCCCACACTACCACAGGCCGTGGTGTCTTTGAAAGATTTCCCCCCACCGAAAAAAAAAAAGAAAGAAAAAGGTATAGGAAGTAAGAATTGCAACATCGCGTGTGCCAGCTAACTGAAATGAGATAACTGAGATCTGGGGAATACTTCAGAGGGCGATGTTCATCGATGTTTCATAAACATCCATGTTTTGCTTTCGATGTTCGATGAAGATGAAATATAGATTTATTATATAACATCGGATAAAAATATGTAGGGTAAAAAAAAGATACCCGTATTAGTTTATCGGCCTATAAAAGTCAGGGATTGTGGAAATTTTTAATGTGCGTAATATAAAACTACAAATTCTCCCTCCCCACCCCCCACCTCAAAATGTTTTTGCCGACATCGATGTTTCAAGTTCGATGTCCCATCCCTACTTCAGTGGCCGAGTGCCGATGGGCGGGTTTGCTATTGCTGGGATGCTACATCAATGTACATACCTAACCCGCAACTACACACACTGTATATGCCAACGAACTGCTTCACTTAAGGATAGGATTTTGCAGAGTGAGAGGGAAATATACGTTTATTTTCGATTTGTTATAAATATTTAAAAAATCAAACATAGCATAATATTTAAAACTGTTTTAAATAATGTCTATTGTTCTAACGAATACAACTATATATATTTCTTATTGTAAATTTTTGTTGTACTTGAATATCTTAATTTGTCAATGAAAATAGTTCCTAATTTCATTATTAAAATATGGTATTTAACTATATACAAATGATAAAAAACTGTATATGGTTGTATTCCTTAGAGCAATGGGAAGTATCTGAAACTATTTTAAAGATTATACCATTTATGATTTTTTAAATATTTATAATAAACCGAAAATGAACGCATATTTCTCTCTCACTCTGCAAAATCCTATCCTTAAACGTTGTTGGTAAAATAATTGCTTATGCTGATGACACTGTCCTTTTAATCGAAGATACTTCCTGGAATGCGGTAACTGACAAAGCAGTGGTAGAATTTTCAAAATTACAGCAATGGCTTTTAGAAAACTCATTAACTGTGAATATTAATAATACTAAATTCATGTGTTTTGGTTTAGCGAACAATTCCATTGCTTAAATGAATACTTTAAACCTGCATACTCACACTTGAATGCAAATGTACAGAAGTACTCATTTGCAAAAAATAAATATTTGGAAATAATTATCGATCAAAATTTAAAATAGACCAGACATATCGGATCACTTAACAATACAATAATAAAACTTGGAATATGGAAATGTTACCTCGTTCGAGCTATTATTACTTGTACCATTCTTAAGACACTGTATCATGCCTTGGCTGAACCTATATGAAGATATGGTATTTCAGTATGGTGTGGTGTATGTCCCACAAATTTACAACCTCTGAGAATACCATAAAAATACTTCATTAAGGATAGCATTTTGCGGAGTGAGACGGAAATATGCGTTTATTTCCGGTTTGTCATAAATATTTAAAAAATCATAAATGGTATAACCTTTAAAATAGTTTCAGTTACTTCCCATTGCTCTAAGGAATACAGCCATACTCAGTTTTTATCATAAATTTTATATATAGTTAAATGCTCCGATAATGAACTTAGGAACTATTTTCGTTGACAAACTACAATATTCAAATACAACAAAAATTTACAATAAAAAATATATATAGTTGTATTCGTTAAAACAATAGCAGATATCTAAAACAGTTTTAAAGATTAAACGCATATTTCCCTCTCACTCTGCAAAATCCTGTCCTTAAAGTTATATTGCATAAAAACCGCTGGTACTCAACTGATAATGATTACTATACACAAAGTCTGTACTTATATTCAGCTTTAAACATAAATCTCTACTAAGAATAGCAAATAAATAATATAGGTCTTCTTTCGAAAAAAGTTATTAAAATTTTAGCAAGCTGAAATCACAAACTATTTTTATTTTTATGTATAATTCGAGGGGGTAATCACTTATGCAATATGTTGAACGGGTATATGTACAATGGTGTGCAATATGTATGCAATATTGGTTGTTGTGATAGTGAACAGCTATTACCTACTTATTTGTTGGTGTGCAATATTGGAATTTTAGGACACATAATTTCAAGTGATTGCCCCCTCGGTATAATTTAAGAGTTATTTTCATATCTGAGAATCAAGTTTTCTTCTCGAAATGTTATACTTATAGTTGATATTTGTTATACTGTTTTTTCGACACCAGAAAATTAGAAAACTCAACAATCGAATAGACTCACACAGGCGTTGCATTTAAGAGCACATCAAAACATGTAACTATTATAATATGTATATTTTTCTAAATCCCGACAAAATTTTTTAATATTCATGGTCGAAAAAATTTTTGCACCGAAATCCGTTTCATAACAGACTGAACTCAAATATTGGGGATTTTGCACCCGGAAAGAAATGAATTTAAATGAAAGAGGAAAATTTTTTGTTGTAAGAGAATTCCCGCAAAATCAATATGAAATATTGTATTTGTACCGCTCCACGTAAAGCCGATCATCGTCTTAAATTCTTACATTTCCCCTCTTGTACACCACTGGCTTATGGTATTAATTTTAAATAACCATAATAACTTAAATACTGCAATATATAGGTACCCATAGAATTTCAACTTTCACAAACTTCATGCAATTTATGAAGAACAAACCACACTGTATAATAACCGGACAATTAATATTTGAAACAAGTTAAAATAACAAAACCACACGCAAGGCAACGTTGCAAGTTGTTTTTACGATCAGTAAACATTGCTCAACTATCTATTTAAAGAACTGCTGCAAACAAACAAAATGCATAACGCTGAAACTGTGCCATTAGGTCAAGTGCATAAAAATAAAAATCTTTTATCTTCCGCTACAGTTAGAGAAGGACGCAGCATACATTTTTAATTTGGTTGTTGTGATAGTGAACAGCTATTTACCTACTTATTTGCTGGTGTGAATAACATTGCGAGACTCGTGTAATTTATTGTTATTTATTGTGTTTATGTAGTTGTTATCTGATAAATGTTCGTGTTGGATTCTGTAAAAAAAATGGAGGAACAATAATTATAGATAAATTTAAATCATGTCATGAATAGTCACAGATGCCGAGATGTTGTAAAAATTGCACTAAATATATCAGAAATGATAACAAAGGATCTGTGATGTTTCGAAATAATTGTACCTCATCAGTACAAGTGCAATAATATATACATCGAAAGAAAGTTTTAAGGGGGAGATAAAGGGGGTGATTTAGATCGTATATGATTGACCATATTTACCATTATACAAAATATCACAGATTTTGAGATATCGGCATTTTTAGATATTTTTCTTTATATCTGTTTGTAAACAATATCACTATAACATTGAAAGGTTTTATCTGTATTAAATATATATTTTTTAATCTTCAGTAGGTGTTTCCTCAAAACAATACAGTAGTAAGAAGTTCGAAATGTGATAAAAGGAATACGCATACTAATTAAAATCCTCCAGGTGCGATTATATAGAATTAAATCTGAAATTTAAACGTCATTGTCTCAAAAATAACACACAGTATGAAGTATGTTTAAATAACTTCTTTATTTTATACCCTTTTCAATGGTGCATTAAGCTACGATGAAATACTAATACATTCAATAAAAAACATACTCCTGTGGACAGTAAAATTTTATTAGGTTGTGAAAACTAAATACCGCGTTTAGATTTCAACGTCTATTATGATGTTTAAAATTAACAAAACAAATATACAATTAAGAACAATTTAATACTTTTGATATTCAAAATGCAAACCACCGTTTCTAATACATCTACGTGCTCTTCTACAAACTTTGGTGGTGGTGATGTCTAATCTCATTTGTTCCTTAATTCTTATACCTTTCATTCGCCCCCATATGTGAAAGGTCGAAAGGTGTCAAGTCTGGGGACCTCGTTGGCCACCATATCTAAAAAGGCCGATATCTCCAAATCTGTGATACTTTTTTTAGTTGTGTATATGGTTATATAGGTTCTAAGTGACTCCCTCTATCGCCCCCTTAAAACTTTCTAGCGATATACCAAACACCCTGTATATAGTTTATATATTAATATAAAAAATTAGAACAACGAAGCTGTAACGGATACAGACCCTCTTCAGTATATAATATTTCCTTATATAACGGGCTGGAAAAAAGTAACAGCTAGAAATATTTTTTCTAGCCAAAATCAATTAACAAAACTTTTAAAAACTAGTTTCAGACGCAGGATTGCTGTATTTTCATTTTAAACCCCCGACAGAAGGGTTGTGAGGAAATTTGACACGTATGTTTCTATGCATGCCTGTCTGAGGCTTCATATTATCTCTTCCACAGGTGCCGATGGTTTTGATGCGGTTTTCTCTATTTTGTCGAGAAGGTTCTTAGAGCTTTCATTTCGGTAAAACTTCAAGGAGCTACACATTGTCAATAGAGATTTTTTATACATCGAGCGTAAAATATTGACAGTGAAGTAATGCTAGATGGGAATCTTAAAAGTGGAGCGGCACATACTTTAGGATGCACTATGGATGGCACTATGCACGGCTGTCGGGTGGGCGTGCCGTTGTACTCTTGGTTTAGTACTTACATTGAAATGCTGCATTTAACCTTGCATTTTGGGTAGGACAAGAATTTTTTTTCGTTGTGTAGGGGAGGCCGGTGTAAGTTTAAAATTGAGTTTTCGGAGTCGGCGGCCACCTTGAAAATAGGGTTTTTGCCCTATATCTCCGTAACGGTACATCTTGCAAAAAATTTATTGATAGGTTTTTTGTTTAGAATCGAATTCTCTCTCTAATAATTGAAAAGTTATAACCCACAGAAGATTTTGTTTTAAGCGCTAAAACTTTTTTTTCTTCAATATTAAAAAAAAATACATCACCTGTTTTCATAACGGATAGTTTTTTTTTAACTTTTTTTAATTCCCCTAATTCTTTACAGCGCTGCCAAGGGATCAAAGTGACAGATCATGGCTTTCAAATCGAGAGATTGGTGGTTCGATCCCTTCACACTCCCGATTTTTTTCGTTAGAAACTTTATTAATAATAATTGCGGAAAAATATAAATATTGTTACATGATTAAATTACATTATATGTTAGGTACTTATAATTATTTATAGTTTGGGGATTGGTTACTAGATGACACTAGGGATGACTCATCAGCTGTAGGAGAGAAATGGGTTGACGCAGAGTGAGGTTATGTTGACCTCACTGGAAAAGGGGCCCAAAGGGGTTCTTGAGTGAAGGCTAAAATGGGGCCTGAGAAGGAGACCGCAGCGGAGTCCTATGGGGACCAAATCTGAGCACTACGGGGGCCTCATTAGGTGGGGGCAAAGTACACGCCTGAAGTTGCTCGTTACCCACTACTTACCTACCATGATTTTTAAGTCATCAATTGTTATATATACTCACAGATAATATGTCACTTTGATTCCTTCGCAGCCCTTTTCCAACATAACCTCACTCTGCGTCCACCCATTTCTCTCCTACAGCATGAGACATCCCTAGCGGCATCTAGTTGCCAATCCTCAAACTTCGAATAATTATAAATACCTAATATACAAGGTGTTTCATTAGTAATTGGTTATACGCTAACTGAAGAATCCTTAGCCCAAAATATGAAGATTTATCTAAAAACACTTAGATAAAATGTGCCCAATTACTGCGATACAGGGTGTTGAATTTAAAAATTAAAAAATTATTTTCACATATTTTAAAATTACTTAATATCAGCGAATGAACTGGTTCCCCACTATTGCCAGGGGTCCACGTTAGGGGGGTGAAGAAGTTCCCCCCCCTCCTTAATTCGTACGCCACTGGCCAAGTACTTGTTTTCTTTTATTTTTATATTTTTCAATACTTTTTACGCAAAAAAGGTGCTTTTAGTACATTCGCCTAGAGTGCCTATTTCTCGAGATATTTGAATTCGAAAAAGCTTTGAAAATGAAACAATACGTTTTACAGGTAGTAATAATTTATTTTAATAAATGTTCAAATTGGGCTCCATTGACTTCGATACATTTTCTTAGTCTTGTGCTAGAAGATCCCCTTACTTTAAAAAAATATGTTGGGCTGGTTTCTGATAAAATTGGACCCTGTATCTCAGCAAGGAGGCAGAGAATCATTTTTGCGTACCTCTCTAATGTTTCAACCCATATCGATGGTTTTTTTTTATAGTACAGTACATTACGAGATGATTATAATAGGACATGGCCTGGGATTTTTTAAAATTTCCACTTTTATATAAATTCTGCTAATAAGGAACAAAAGGGGGTATAATCAGAGGGACTCTTTCATACGTTCTCCTTTAGTCTCAAATAAGGTAGATATGACTTGTTAAGATATTAGTTACGATTCAAGCTCATTCTGGAAATTCATGAGTAATAAAAAGTGGTCAGTTTCCAACCCGAATATGATGCATTTAGATAACCTGGAATATAAACGTGGAGAGGCAGTTGCAAATGCATTTGCCAATAACTTTAACACTGTGTATATTGTCGATTTCCATGAATATGACTCACATTAAATTTAATCCGCATATAGATCAAATAGTTACACAGTCTATTACACAAGAGGAGATACGTGATGCTGTAAAAAGATTAAAGTGAAACAAAGCTGTTGATCCTGATATGTTACCTTCGTACATCATTAAAGGTTGTATTGAATTTTTTGTGTACCAGCTTCACTACTTAAAAAATGTATGTTTAAAGACTAATTCACCCCCATTCGCCTTTCCCAAATCAAATCAAAATTTGTTGTTTATGTACATTAACCTTTTGTGGACAAGTGGATATCCTGTGGAACCACCGTATGCACGTAAAAATGAACTTCAGCAACAAATAATGAATTAATGAAATAATGAAATTTTGTGACAGAAAAAAATGTATCTTTTTTTTTCATTATCTGAAATAATGTTGAGAATCGTTTGATTTTATCTATTTGGTAGACCAATGATGTCTCAGGATCCCTAGCACTGAAGATCCACTAGTAAAACATTTTAATTGCGAACTGTCCATTGGAAAAAAATGGATAATGATATTAGTAGAACTGGTAGATAATACCGTCACCACGAAAAATGTTTCCAGCTCAGATTAGAATTCTCTCAGAGTAGATCTCCTTACGTATATTGATGATAATCATAAGGTTTATAAAGGCTATAATCGTATCCTCTGTCAGTTTTTACCAGTCCGCAAAGGGTTGAGTTTTACTTGGACACTCGCTCCCTGATCCAGCCGAGCATTCACGGTTCCGGAATGCCGTGGCAATTGGAGGGCAGCGAGGCCAAGGTAGAGTTTAGAATAATTAAAAAATAAGGCTCTATTTCTACCTGCGTAGTTGCTTTATTAGGGCGTGGTGCAATAAAATGTCCAGGGGCTTAACAAAACTTGAAAATAAAAAAAAAACATGAAAAAATTAATAATAAAACATTTGTATAGTTTATTGGCAGCTGAGACGAAAGATGGGCAGCTCCTGGTAAGGTAACTTGTGTTTGATCCGAAAAAGTGCATTATGTTCTCTTTTTTGTGTGATGTTGCTTGTTAAGCTGGGTACTCACAGGCGAACTGTAACAACTGCAACGGTTACTGCAACCAAAATTCGTTAAAGTAGATGCGTTGCAAATCAAGTTCGCGAACCTACTTCGAACTGATCGCAGCGAACCACCAGTTGTTGGTTTTCCGGCGAACACAGAGACTCTCAGTTGGTTCATAGCTTAAAACGTCTCAAAATGATCGATTAGGACGGAGAGACGAAGAGCTCTGCGCGAATACTGTGGATCCAGAGATTTGCGAGAAGAGAAAATTATTACGTATATAGTTATCTTCAGGTCTACGAAGCACTCAAAAAATGTCGGCGCCTTTGACCATCAAACACGCCGCATTGCACCGCCAAAGACGCCGACATTCTTTTATACGCCTAACAAGTGTGCAGTCAACTATACACTAAAATTTGATACGGCAACCGTTGCAGTTACAGTTACAATTTGCGTGTGAATCCCCGCCTTTAGCGGACTATCGTTCAGTTTGTGTTGATAACAATCTTTGAGAGATGATTTTATTGTAGCCGCTAGTGGAACGGTGTCGTTACAACGAGCGTACAAGTCTCTGAGGGTGGTATATCTGCTCAAGTTGAAAATAGGTTGTAGATTGTTTAAGGGGTCGCTGGAGCCTGGGTTGGCCTTTCTTCACCTCGACCTAAACGGTCTTTTGTGAATTACCCTGCAACTAGTTGTTGCCCAGGATTCCAAGACTTTCTGCAAAGCTTGCGATTTTCCTGTGAACTAATTTCTCTGTCTTCAGGCGTTAATTCCGCCTGTGTAATACGGATTAGTACCTTGCATTCACAAAGTATATGTTCCGCAGTCTCAGTTGCAGCGTCACAGTATCTGCATTTATCATCTTCTGCCATGCCCATGTTCTTGAGATGAGGGGCAATGGCCAGTTAGAAGGCCTGTGATCAGCCTTAGGTTGGACTTTTCAAGTTCGAGAAGCCTTGTGGCATTCTTTGTTGAATAGGTTATAAACCTTTTCGCTTGTCTTCGGCCTGGAGTATTCCTCCAGTAGGACTTCTTTTGTTCCTTTTCCCATTTTAGGACCTCCTCCGTTATGTGTCCCTTAGATAAGCCACAGAACGGTTCGGGTCCAAAAAAATGGGGCTTCAGCCCCTTTTCTTGCGAGGTTATCAGCCAGTTCGTTGCCTTCTATTCCCTCATGCCCTGGCACCCACGTCAAGGTAACCTTGTTGTTTTTTGCCAGTTGCTTGAGGGATTGTCTGCATTCCCAGGCAATTTTTGACTCGAAGGTATAGGACCTGAGAGCCTTTAATGCTGCCTGGCTATCTGAAAGTATATAGATCTTTGCCCTTCGAGTGCCTCTATTTTGGCTTTCCTGGGCACATTGATCTATAGCATAAATTTTTGCCTGCAAGATGGTTGGGGTGTTACCAAGAGTTTTAGATAGCCTGCATTTAGGCCCTGCTATGCCCACGCCAACCCCTTTGTCCATCTTGGATCCATCTGTGTACCAGATGTGTAACTCTTTCTCCAACCGCAGTACTCTGACGGCTTTCAATCAATACATCAAACGGACAGTCAAAGTCATGCTTGATTGGCATTGAGTCAGTGGGTTTGGTCATGGATTCGAATAGGATTAGCTCTAGAATCCTTAAGTGACCAACCAGGTCGCCTGGTCTGAATTTAAGTGCCTGATGCAGCCTTAAGGCAGTAAGTGCTGCCTTCTTCCTTACATGCAAATGCAGAGGAAGCAAGTCCAGCATTGCCTCCATAGCTGCTGTGGGACACGAGCACATTGCTCCTGTAGTCCCTACACAGGCAAGGCGTTGCAATTTCTGCAACTTTCCTTCTCTTCGGTTTTTGGCCACCATACACATGATGCGTAGGTAACCAAGAGTCTCACAACCGAAAGGTAGGACCAATGTATCATTTTCGGCTTCAGACCCTAAGTCTTATCAAATAGCCTACGGCACATCCAAATAGTCGTCGTTGCTTTGGTAAGTGTCCTTTCTAAGTGTGAGTTCCAGGTAAGTTTTTGGTCCAGGATTACTCCTAGATACTTGACTTCATTGGAAAAATTCAGTACTATTCCATTTAACATAGGAGCTCTCAAGTTTAAGTTTAGTTTTCTCCTTTTGGTGAATGGGGCAATAACGGTTTTGCTCGGATTGACACTAAGGCCCTTTGACGAGCACAATTTAGATATTTTGTTAAAGGCAATTTGCATGTGGTTTGAGATCATAACCTTATGCCTGCCTCTAACAGTAACGACCAGGTCAGGAGGAATTTTCGTTCTAGTACTGAGAGTTTCTTTATTGTCGTGGCCGACGCGCTGCACCACGTCACCACCAACTTTACGTATCGTCTCGTTTATGTGCTTTTTATAAATCAGTCGAGTGTCTAGATAACCTACCAGATACTTTATAGTTTCTTTTGTTTTAATTTTGATTACCCCGATCGAGATTGGAGTGCTAATTTTGTTTTTCGTAAGGTTCTAGGAGAAAACCGTGGCCTCCGACTTCTCCTCGTTGATCCTTATCTTCTCCCGATCATAGTACATCGTGGCACGAGCCATATACGCCTGGCTGCTGTTCGCTTTTTCCCAGTGCACAAGTGGGATGATAAAACCAACATTAAAAACCACTGCCAAAGGAATCACAACTTTCACATCCAGATTTTCAATCCAAGTACGGCGAAATTTTTTCGAAAGTACGCCAAAATTTTTTCGTACGAAATCCATATGGGTTATTCTTACAATATGAGCAATTTTATGTCCCTAAGTTGCAATGCCAAACCACGTGGCTTTTATTCATTTTTTTATTTGTGTGCATTTAGGGGGTTTTGGTTTTGGTTTGGGTATTCATTCATACATAAAAGAAGGATAAAAAATTTCTTATATTATAAATTTTTCTGCTTTTGTATCTAAAATGCCATTAGCATGGATGTCTCCCAACAAGTTTCCACCTAATGTATCACACTATTCTGCAGCTTACGATCTTAATCTGGATAATCAGTGATAGTCAATTGTAGAAAACACTTATTGTGATATGTTAAGAGCTAGATTCATATTAAAACATTTAAACCAAACTAAAACGAAATCATCACTTTTAGCAGTTGGTAATATTGGCATTGAATAATCTAAATAAACCATTTTTAAAAAGTTACTAGTTTTAGCGTGGCTAGTTGATCTGTGAAGTTTGAAGTGTAAAGATATTTGGCGATTTGTGCGCGTTATTAGCGTTATTAGCCTGTTAGTGAGAATTTTTTTTTATAAAATATATAAAAATAATATTGGACTTATCTGATACTGAGTACATAAGCTGTGCATAGTTTCATATATCTACATAAATCCATTTAATGTCAAAACAAAATTTGAAGGTTACTTCGTCATTAGCGTGTATATTTTTTATCGCCGTTAGCGTGGATTTTTGACACAATGTCCACGTCCACGCCAGTGATATTTTCCAATAGGTATTTAATATTTATTTTGGAATTTTCTATATGCCCAAGCAAGTGCCAAATTCTGAAGAAGTTGACAAAATGTGTTTACTGTATTGAAATGATATGTTGTCTATTTTTGTATTAGTACTTGAATAAGTTTGTACTTTGAATATCAATACTTAAAACAATATACTTGTCAGTTAATCATTTGCGTATCATTTTGGTCGTTGGCGTGGATATGAATTAAAAGAAAAATTAAAATAAAATAAACCTTAACAATAATTTTGTAAAAGAATCGCAGTAGATTCATTAAAGTTGCTTAAAGTTCTTCAGGAATGGTAAAAAGTTTGATTTATTCGTTGCACATATCAATGGGCGGAATATCGAGCAGTTATTAGTTTAGCGGATGTGTTTGTTAGTTTTACTATTTATTTTAAATATTTAAGAAATAATTCATTATTTATTTATTTTTATCAACGTTCTCAACGTTTTGTTGCATTGTTTTTGTTGTAGATATAAAATTTTTTCCAAATTTCATACTGTTTTTTATACTACTTTCACTAGCTCACTTAGACAGAAAAATGGTTGAAATGTTTCTTTTGTTGGTTTTGGATTACTACCTTCTGAGTGGAGGTTATGAACTATCTTGTTCTTCCAGTAGGACATGATTTTAATATTATACACGTATTTTCTGCACATTTATTTATTTATTTATTTTTCGTTAGAGAATGGGTACAAAACACGAAGAAATCGAACTTTTTTACCATCCCTGAAGAACTTTAAGCAACTTTAATGAACGTACTGTGATTTTTCTTTACAAAATTACTGTAAATTATTGTGTTCTCCAAGGCACACTATTGTCGATTGGTGTTAATTTAACCATTTTTTTATATAATTTTAAATAACTCAATAACCATACATTTTGGCTATAGGGAATGCACATATAGGATGAAAGGTAATAAAATAGGGAAGCGAATAGGATTATAAAATACAGTATGTTCCATCAGAAATAAGCGATTTAATGGAGGTCGAAGTTAGACCTCATTTTGTGGGCACCCTGTATATTTTAGGGCATTTGCTTGAGCCTACAAAAGCTCCATATCATAGACATATGGGAGAAAAATTGGTTGTCGGAATTTACCCTAGCGAAGGTTATTAATTTCCAAGTATGAGTTAATGTTCGAATCAGAAACTATTGTTCTTTTAGATATGGAATGATATTGAAACTTACCTTAAAATAATGAATATAATTAGAATCTGGCATAAAATTAAGGCATGCCATTTAACACGTTGACTGCCATGAGTATTTTGTTGAATACACATATAGGTGGGTCCAAAGTGCCACGTGTATGTATTCAAAGACATAATCTGTAGACTCTGTAAAACATAAGAAATACTCATGACCTTGACGACCCAATTACTGAATTTGGTGCGGCAGTGAACTTGTTACAATAAGGAAGTTGATATCAACATCCGGTATAACCGAAAGTGTCACATAGTGACGTTATTTTCATTAAATAGAGCATCTCCGAAAACTGCCCTCTTAATAAATTTTCAACTTCAAATTACTTGTAGTTTTTCTAAAAAGTCTAATAGGCCACTAACCGGGATGCACCCTGTATAATCTAGTTCCAGATCCTTTATAATATATACGTATACCAAAGTCAATATCGTAAACCGCTCCAGACACACAGAAATTTCTGTTTTATTCAAACTTAAAATCTCGAAGCCCATTTGATTTTTTTTTTACCGTTGCTCCACTCCACTACGTGGATGTGATTTTTTGATAGTATCCTGGACACACATATATTTTGCAGTCGTACAAAAAGTATAGTCGCACAATATACTATTAATTTAATCTCAAAAAAACATTGAAAGCGGAATACCCGTGTTACCATCCATGTGACCTAGTCAAGCCACCATTTATTTCTGAAGTCATATCCGTATTCCGTGTTTTGAGCTTATCTGAGAGCTTATCGTGATTTATCCTGTGACACCTTTGGCTACTAGCGGAAGTTTGCCTTAGTCACAGTCCCAGAATTCCCAATACCGTATGCAGTAATAATCAGTGACGGTTTTAGCTTCTTGTCGCCCTAACAGTCAGTTTCACAATCGTTGTTTAACTAATGATTAGGATTTGACCAATAGTTTATTATAAAAATCTGTGATATTAACAACCAGTTTTACAATTGTTGGTTAATTAATAGTTAGGATTTGACTAATTATAACTTTCAGGTTCTGGTTAGTTAACCAAAAAAATAACTAACGGTTGTAAAACTGGTGAGGTTACAAAATGTCGCTCTGCCGATATTAGACAAGTGTTAGCACCATTATATCCCAATAATTGATAATTACCCGGCTGCTTGGCTGTCCCGTGTTACACGTATTTTTAACCGACTTCAAGAAATTTACAAAACGAGGAGGTTATTAATTCGATCCATATGTGTCTTTTATATATTTATACAATCATTACTCTGCAGTGGCAGGCGATTTCTATGAAAGGGTATGGCTCGGCAGTAGTCCCAAATTAATTTCATTAAGCTACGTTTAGTGCATGATGAGCAGCAATTTTCGTCGGAATTGTATTGAAATTGGTAGCTTGTAGGTATTTTAGGAGTAACTGATGGATGTAATGAGACTAGGGATGAGCGATATTCATCGATATTCGATGTTCATCGATGATAAAGGGCAAAACATCGATGATGAACTGTATTGTTACATTCACACTTAGTTTAACGAAAATTATTAATATTTATATCTTAGTTTGATATAAATATTAATAATATAAATAAATCACGCCAAAGTAAGTGCAGCGGCTCGCGGCTAGCCGATCTGGTGTGGGGCGGGGAACTGTGGGTCCTATTTTAGCTGAACCAGAGGAAGACTCAACAATGTCGCAGAACTTGACCAAAACAGATTATCTCACTATATAAAGAAAGTTAATAAAAAAAGATGTTAATTGTGGCGCCATCCACAGCGTAAATGATATTACCTAACTTTCTCTATTATAGCTGCTGTGGAACAGCCTGGAATATAATCGGACAGCACAAACAAATATAATAAAAAAATTGAAGTTAAGATAAAAATCTACTTTTTATTAAATCTTTTAAGTGATGAAAATATTAACATAAGAGTTCAATGCAATTATCAGTAAATGGCATGAAAGTATGACGAAATTATCTTAATTATACAGCACAAAAGTTTATAACCATGTTATGGTCAAATATTCGGAGCACTATAAAAATTACTAGAAAAATATACACTTTCTCACCACCTGATGATGGGTGTTGTAGAGACGAACCCTAGGTTAGGTCTCGTAGTCTCTGCTAGGATACCACGCTCCGCACTCTTTGCTGCGACCCGATGGTAAGATGTCTCGGTACTGCTACGCCTAAATATTTGCCTAAATATTTGCCTAAAGTTCTATTATATTTTGCACGAAGGTAAGTTGAAATATGAAGATTCTTCTATTATCAGCTACTGATATAATGACGGTTGATTATGAGATGACCAGTCTCCACAGTTAAACTTGAGTAGTTATTACGTAATGACGTAATTATGTAGTATTATAATGGTTGATTTAGAGATGACCAGTCTCCTACTGCTTGAGCAATAATTAATAGTTGTGGTTGATTATGAGATTACCAGTCTCTTACTGTATGATACGTGATTGATCACAAACTTCAAGTAACTTTAAGTAACTTTTCAAGAACTTTATTACTTTAATTTAAGGACTTGAAGGACCTTTTTAATACTTTATTTTAGGAATACTTTTTGAGAACGGTAGAACTTCTGGCAAAGATAAAAAAGAGAGAAACAATTCGTTAGCACGTGGTAGTAAAAAATAAGGTTATGATTTAAAAAAAAATTAAACAAACTCAACAAATTGAAAAATATAGCTGAAGGCTGCAATATATAGTGAACTAAAGTTATTTAAGAAAATAAATTACCTTTAAAATGTATGGATTACACTAGATGAATAATGATAATTTTAAAATTAACACTTGGCATCTGCCAATTTGATTATCAAACGAAGTTAACTGTTACCGTTGCAGAACAATCAATGATTGATTAAGTGAATGGACTCTAAAATGAAAACTATTATCCCCTCTAAGAGATCTGCGTGGTAGTCGAAAAGTTGACAAATTGACATAGGCAACCTAACATTCTACAATGAGTATATGTTGGAAACCTTATTTATCACTACTTGAATTTATTCATTAATACAAATGCGTTTAGATATAATTAACGCCGAGAGTTTCGAGTGTGGTATGGTAGCAAGAGGCTATAACATAAAATAAATACATATTTAACAGATTAAATATAATGACACAATGCTTAGAATTAACCTGTAATAAAGCATTAGATGAATACAATCATAGTCTTGGTGATTAATCTACAAAGATGGTAAAATATTGTACAGTAAGCTTAAGAAATTGAAAGGATTTTAAATAAAAGTGCATATTATCTCAAATGGAATGCTACAGTATTAATTATCGGAACATCGATGAATAAGGACCCATTACAAGAATCGATGAATAAGGACCCATTACAAGAATCGATGATAACCGAAAAATTATTAACTATACAAATCGTACTTTCAGAGTTTGATTAAACTTTACAAGAAATAATGACCAGATTTAAGCCAAAACTGCTCATAGCAATTGTTATTATATCTACAACAAATTAAAACAGTAAAATTGCTGCTGGCACAGATTTCCTTATTCACCTATTTTGATGCTTAATTTGACACTAAATTTAGGAATCTTAAAAAATATAAATGTGGAAATTTGTTTAGTATATTTTACTTATAATTATAAAATGTTTAAAGCAGCTCATAATAATGCGCATCGTATTCACGTTTATTTCCTTATGCTCAATGATTATTCTGGCGTAACTTAATTGATTTCTGTCGGCCAGCTGTAGGGCGTTAGTCTGATTGAAGTGTTATCAATCTATATTTAGTGTAAGGTGAGCAATAATAATTAAAAACATTTTTTTATATATTACCAACATATTCGAAAAGGCGAGGGCGCCAGGTATTTTCAATTAAAACTTAGTTTTCGATTTATAATAATGATTATTGATTCAAAAATAGGATATTAGTACTATTATTAATTTAGGGATAGAAGGCCGAGACTTAGTTAATATTAAAAAATCGGTCTGCGCAAGCGCCTGTAAAATATTTTCTCTTCAATTATTATTTATTATTATTATTAATTACACTAACTGCTTGCAACGGGGCTTGCAATACACTTAGGAAATAGTTGGTCTCATGACAAATTACCTACTACAATTATTTTTATTAGTTTTCTTCATATTCTTCTACTAAATTATCAAAAGAGTAAAATAATATTGAAATACTTAGTCCCCTTCAATTTCGTACGGCTATGGTTAAGATATTTTATAGTCAACAGTATAAAATAATAACACCTATTAATATAAACTCGCACGCCAAGTTCCATATAATCCTATCCCAATGGATTACTGCATTTTCTTGCATTTGTTTACATGTTTGTTATTTTTCATACCTCTTCTTGTAGAATTCCTAAATTTCTAGAGATGAATTTAGAAACACCTTATATAGGACGTAAAAAGGTATAAAATGCATGACCACAAATTACCAAAGTACGCATTCTAAAAAATTTGGCGAAACTGAAATGAAATAACGAAGGTAAAGATTATAAGATAATTTTAACTACCTACTATCTACTAATACATGAAAAATAATCAGTCAAATATATTAATTAAACATCTTCCCCGTTTCGTCATGTTGCTTCTTTCACTTGACATACAGTATATGTATAAATGTATGTAGACGGTTTCTTGTACATACGATAACTCCTGTTAAGGCGCCTATCCATTTCACGAAGCTGCCGCGCGCGGCAATTTCGTATATGCTGCTGCGGAATATGGATACGTGGCCACCGCGCGCGGAGATACGAATAATGCCACGCGGTCGAGCAGGGTTCGAAGCGAGCAAAATTTTGTCGGTTTTTGGTCATGTATAAAAGAATGTTCGAAGTGATTGCCGCACGAAATGTGGACGAGTATTGTACCTTGATCAGTCAACGTTCGTTTGTAATAAGTGTTGAAACAAAGTATGAAATAATAACACCTATTGGATAACGAGACAACATAAATTGACTATTGCATTCTACTCGTCTTCGATACATTTCTTTCATCCACCACCGACGCTTTCGTTTTTTTCTTTCACGAAATGGATACGGGCCTTTTACTCCAGTCACATTAGGCGGGAAAAAGCAGCATCTGCCAAAAAAATCCAAGTGAGCTGAAATTTTGCATACACCTTTATTTTAATCTTAGAAGCGACGTCTGAAAAGTCCTCATCGATATCGCGCTTGCGTCTTCGGTTATTCAAGGTCAAAGGGCACAGAAATCAATTTTTCTCAAATGTCTCGCTTCCTATGACTTTTTGGCTATAACAAAAAATGAAGACTAGGAAATTTTCTACAAAAAAGGTTATATAGGTTTTTTGCGTACAACTAATCATTCAGTAAATAACAAATACTGTTAAGTTTTGCAGCAAGGTACACAACTCTTTATATATATTCAATACCTGAACCATTATTTTCCAAGCGACAAAAATTCATGACTAATTAAAAATGTAGCTACCTACTAGAGAGGATATGCAATATTCTAGATATGGCGCGGCGGTGCAAATGGGCGGCGCGGAAGGAGAGGCGGGGACTTGAAACGGCGCTTGAAGAATCACTACAGAACATCACAACTATCGTTGGAGAAGATGTAGATCTTTGAATTCTCCTAATAGAACGTGCTTCTTTGAACCGACAAGTTTTCTTCCTCAAACCGGGTAGAGGAAAAATAGAATCAAAGATATACTCTTCCTTCATCTATTTATAGTGCAGTCATTGAAGCGTAAAATGGGGTTTTACCTTCTAAATATTTTACTATGAATCGATTTACATGAAATTTTGGAATTAGGCTTATCTTACCCTTAACTTCAAAAGTGATATTGACCCGACCTCCGTTTTTTATTTTTAATGAAAAAGTTGACATTGAGCCTTTTTATCGCTAGAAAACGTGTTTAATAATACAGAGTGACATTTTATAGTATTCTCTAACACAATTACCTCATGTTTAACCCATTTTCAACCCCTGAAAAACTTTACAACCCCTGCAAACGACTCCTAAATTGAAAAAAATCACAAAAAATTACTTTTATATAACTTAAAAAGATTTAAATATAGAGTAAATATTGTTTTACGTTGTCTACCTTATTTGTCATAATTTAACCCCTTTTCAACCCTTAAAAACAACCCCTCTATAAAAAATTTTATAAAAAATTTTTTTTTGGTGAACTGAAAAGGATTTGTTCCACGTTCTCGAAAATGACTTTCATATGTTTAAGCTTAAAACTACCCTTGAATTAAAACATTGAAAATATAAGTTTATACAATTAAAAATAATTTGATTATAAAGTAAAAAAATCACACTTTTTATTGAATAAAATATAAACTTATAAGTTATCTGTAAATATACTAGATCAAATTAGTAATTAATTATAAAAAAATTTGCATTACAATACATAAAAAAAAGACATTACAAACAAGAGCATTACAATACATAAAAAATTATCGTCCATAAAAATAATTATTCATGACTCAATATCAGAGCTGCTGTCGTCAAGATCTTCTTCTGGATCAATTGGAGGGCTATTCTGGCAGTTATCTCCACTGCATGTTCCACAAGTTACATTGCAAAACAGCCCGACTCTTCGGCATCCGCAAGTGGCTCCGTTATATATACATATATGAACGTTGGTATGTATTCATGCCTATGTTTCCGATATATATATGCCATATATGTATATATATACATAAGACAATAGTTTTGGGTCCATATTATTGTGTACTTTCACTTTGCTCCAAATATTTATGCTCCGAAATTTTTAGTTTACCAAATAGAAAAAAATACGATTAGTTTTTGGACCGTAACTCCTACAATTTTGAAGCTATCACAACTCAAAAAAAAAACATGTTAAAGGTAATTGAAAGAGCTACAACTTTTTTCATTATGATATGTAGTGAAAAACCTTTTATTTTGAAACGGTGAAGGGTCAAAGGGCTCGAGAGAGACTGCGATTGCGCTACCGCGCGCTCTTTAAACAATCATATCTCCGTCAATTTTGGTGTGACAAAAAAAGGAAAAAAACCAAAATTTTTGTCAAAAAAAGACCTACATTTTTTATTATCACAGTTTTTTACGTATCTTTCATTATTTTTGAAATATTATGAAAAAAAAGGTGTTTTTTTCAAAAATGTAAAAAAAAAATTTTCTCAAAATCGTGATTTTTTTGAAAAATATGTATTCCAAAGCAGCCAAACCGCTGGAATCCAATAAACTCTTCATATTAAACTTAATTCTAGACGGAATACGATTAATTTTAATTTTGGTGGAAATGGCACTTATGAAACACATCGATTTTTTAAAAAAAAACATTAGATGTCCCTCTTTTTTTCATTACAACTCACTCACTTTACGCGCAAAAGACGTTTAACACTGCTCATTTTAAAGATTATTTTAAGCACTATAAAAAAGTTTCTTATTGTCATATGGATAAAATGTATCCGTTGTCCGCTAGATGGCATTGAATACATCGATTAAATTTCAGACAAAAAAAAAACGGCTTTGATCTTCAATATCTCGCTTAATATTGCACTTAGAACACTTTATAAAAAACCAATTTGTTTATTTTTTCACTTGCTATAATCTTGTTCATTATAAAATTATCGTTAAAATGCATATTTTGAGATATTTGCAAAAAACCGTTGAAAAACGTGGGAAAACTCCGAATTTTCAATCGCCAATAACTTGAAAATTATTGAGTTTTTGAAAAAACTTTACAGAATATTTTTTGCTTAGAATTAGGTCTTCTATCGATATCCGAGGTTATTTTGAAAAAAAAAAATTCCACCACCGAGAAGGGGTGGCAACCACCCCCAGGGTGAGAACGGAGGTCGGGTCAATATCACTTTTGAAGTTAAGGGTGAGATTAGCCTAATTCCAAAATTTCATGTAAATCGGTTCATAGTAAAAAATTTAGAAGGTAAAAAAGCTTCAATGACTGCACTACTAGTACAGATAAGTTTCCTAATTTATAAAAATCATCTATTATTTCTACATGCCATCACCGGGTGCGACACAACATCTGCACTCGTTAGCAAAGGAAAAATAAAAGTTCTTAAAATGTTCGAAAAATGCCCAGACTTGCAGCAATCAGCAGAAGTTTTTAAGCAGGAAAATTGTCCAGTAGAAACTATTTTACAAAATGGGGGTGGACGATCAATAATCATATTTTGGAGCCCACTAAGACACTATCGTCACCTGCGCTAGATGTACTTCTAAACACCATCTTTTGCAATTACACTAAAGGATGTAACACAAATTGCGGGGGAAAAGTTGGGCTGTCTTGTTATATTCGCACCTGTAAATTTTCAGTTTAACGACATAGCCTTAGAAAAAAAATCATATTTTCTACATTTATTAAAATTTGACCTTCATATTAACACGTTTTTTTAACAGATATGGAGCCATAACATAACACGGTAAAAATGCGAGATTAATTCGTCTTCCCGTTTTTGAGTTAGAGTGAGTTAAACGAAAAAATAATTTTATAATTTTCTCACATTTTTGGCTCTATCTTTTGTCTCGACCAACTAAAAGAGTCGTAATTTTTGTATTTGATAAGCTTCTAAACACTGTAGTTTAGTTTATTTTAGTTTACATCTAAAATGAAAGATTGACTGACCGCTGAACTAGTTGACACTTACGTGACGTAACAGCGGAGACTGCGGTAAGGGGAGGTATGCGACATCTGACCGATGTGGTGCGCCCACTGTGGTCGAACCAAACTTGCGGTCGAACGCGTCAGAATTTGAAGTATTTTTCCAATCTCCATAAACGTTAACCTCAAAAACCGGTATTTTGACTTTTTATACAGTGATTTATCATGGATTTGAATAGTAATTAGCTCATTGAATTTCATATTCACTTAAATTTACTCCGGTATGATGTGTAATTTCCACAAATGTATATTGTTCCTTTATTTATGAGACTTATTTACTGTCGCCATTTTAAGACGGAAATTCAAACACGTCGAACGATTCTGACCACACAAGTCAAGTTTTAAAATGTGACCACATCGACCACTCAGCTGATCAAGTCGGACCATACAGTCCGAACGCTTTTGACAGGTCCGACCGTGGTAAACCCGCCTATCGAATGTAGCCTATCTCTCTCTTTTCATAGTATTATGGGTTGTCTATACAAGAATTTCTGGCATACGTTCCAGAATTAAATAGGCCGTGGTTGGTGTGAATATAACAGTCACACCACAAATTAAGCAGAGAAATCAGACATCACTTAAGCAGAGCACTTAATCCATTCTGAATGGATGCCTGAAGAGTTGGTATTTAGGGAATTTCGTGGTTTTGCAATTTTTAATCAGTTTGAACCGAAAAGTCCACGACTAATAACTTAATTTTTTTAATTCTAATATGTATTCGTAGTCGGCAACGCCCGTCTGCAACTTTCATTTGCTTCGAAAATATTCTTATTAAAAATACATTAATAACATTTTAAAGTAAATTTGATATATCACCTAACCTACGTTCGAACCTGAGAGATATCTCAGATTCGAAACAGTTATATAAACATGGCAGTTTCCACGCCACCGGCGATCACAATGTATCTCAGATATGGCCCAATTTCAATAAGAAATATTCTACCATGTTATAGTTTAACCCCTTCAGACCCTATGGTCATAATTATGCACACTTAATTTACACGCGCAATATATGCTTTCCAAATATAAATTTAGTGCATTTGACGATTTACGCACAATTGTGCACATAAAGTGTTACTGGTTACATATCCAGCAGAGGTAGTTCTGATTAAATCCAAACAAAACTATTTGTACAGAAAACATGGCGTCAACAAGTAAATGGAAGCCAGGTGAAGTACACTAAATTTATTAGTAATTGAATAGTTTACTGTATACCAGTATGACAAATTCATGCTGCAATTGCAAGACAAATGTATAAGGAAACACTTAATATAGATAAATGATTTATTTATAATATTATTGTGATTCCATGTCAGCTGATTTTTTGATGTTCATAATAATGCACAATCGGTATCAAGTCACTTCAATCAATTATTTGAAATTTAGAGGTTAATTTTTGTATTTCAGAGATTGAAAGTTTTTAACGAACTAATTCAAGTTTACAATTTTAAATAATAATTATTATTATTGTTATTATTAATTATTTTAAAATTATTTTTAAATTTTAAATTTTTTAAACACTACAACTATCTAAATGAAGATGCTGAAGAGTTGCGACATGATTCTTTAGATCACTTGTCATTTCTTGATGAAAATCAATAAGGTAAGCGGTGTAAATATAATAAATGCAATAAAAAGACGCTTTTTTTTGTAAAAAGTGCCAGGTACGCTTGTTCATAAAAAAAGACAGAAACTGTTTTGTTAATTTTCACAGCAACAAATAATATAATACTGGTACTTCAGTATAGGACTAATTATTTTTGTATTTTTCTCTTACTTTTGTTGTATTTTTAGCAACAGTTATATTGTTATAAACTAAATATTGTATAATCAGATGAAAATAAACTTTAACTTTCCTTTATTTCTCTTTTAGTTATCATAAGGTTTATTGTTAATCCAATAGAATTGTGCATAAGTATGCACAATTTTTTTTTCTCAAAAGAATACAAAATTTTGCATAATCAAGTGAAGCATATTACACATAACACCATTTGTAACAGATTTTTAGAAAAAAATAATTTTTTCCCTTAACAAAAAAAAATGGGGTCTGAAGGGGTTAAGCCTAACAGAAATTATCGCCTTTAACAGTTATACACAAGTCGGCAACGCTCGACTGCAACTTTCATTCGTTTTGAAATAGTCTTATTAAAAAATCCTTAATAAAATTACATAGCAAAATTGATATATTATCTTATATATATCTCAATCTACATGAAGTTCGTTCGAACCTGACTAACCGATAAACACACTTTATAGTAAAGTTTCGATAATTCTTATATCTTTGTATTGTCGTGTTTGATACCTTAGTGTTAAGAATACAAAATTTATGTTATTTTACAATTTTACATATGTTCCAAATGTTCTAAAGTGTAAATACTTATCACATTAGAATCCGTCTGCTAAAAAAATCCAAGTGAGCTGAAATTTTGCATACAACTTTATTTTGACTTTACAAATAATGTCTCAAAAGTCCCCATCGATATCGCGCTTGAGTCTTCAGTTATTCAAGGTCAAAGGGCAAGGAAATCAGTTTTTCACAAATATACTGCTTCCTATGGGTCGTATGACTTTTTTCGGCTAGTACAAAAAATGCAGATTAGGAAATTCTCTACAAAAAATGATATATACATATTTTACGAAAAACCACGCTTTTCACGCTATACGTTAGAGAAATAATGAGCAGCAGTGTATCTGTTTCCATACCACCTCAGAGGTAGAGTGCAAGGTGCGTTTTTTTACATTGTTTGCCCAATAGGCATAATCCATGTTTTTTCTTGTTTTAATTACCTTCCATAGCTCGTCCTCGTCCTCCTTCTCGTCCTCTCCCTCCCCCTCCACATGTTCCTCTTCGTCGTCTTCTATCTCTTCGTTAACTTCTTCCTCATCATTTTCTTTTATAATCTGTAATATTTTCTGTGAAGAAATCAACGGGATTAATTTAATTATATTCTTCATCTTGAATATTTTCTATCGAGTCTTCGATAGCACTATCGACATGAGTGACCGTGACAGTGGCCACAAATTAATTTATCAATAAAACCGTCTCTATTTCGGCCTCGCTGACTTGTCGGAGATGGAATGATGACGTGTTTTAAGAAATGTGCAGCATGCAAACCGTTTCCGATTCGTTTAGTTTGTTGTTTATCTAACATAGCGCGTAGCGCGTAAGAAATTGAAAATAAACATATAAAGCCTTCCTATTGTTTTACATAGGAAAAATGAACGAGGAATGTTGTAAAAACTTAATGAGCTCCATAGTTTCTGATTTTCTCTGTTGCAATATGAAGGGGAAGGTAGTGACCAGTTTAAAGTGAAATTGCAGTACAAATTACTGCGTGGTAAAAATTATGATGAAAAATGTGAAATTTTCGTAAAAACCTTTTCAGAGAAAACAAAAACCAACTGGATTATGAAAAAGCGTGTTGCTAGCGGTGTTCGATTTGAATTTTGCAAACGGCCACATAATATAAAACTAAACATTGACCTAAACAACCAGCCGCCAAGAAGAGAAACATTAACAAAAAAATATATTATTAAAAATATTGGAACCATCTGTATTTATTTTAATTTTTTTTTAATGTTTTAATTCTGTATCTTTTGCTTAGGAAATAAGTGAAAATAAACTGTGTATAAAAATATTTAATATAAACATTTATTTATTTATTTAAAAGTTATTATTTTTGTTAATATTGTTTAATAATTGAAGTAGTCACAGATTAAATTCTCACAATCTCATATTTTCAAAACGTAATGAAGTGGAAACGGTTTTATTGATAACAATAAAACCTCACAAGAAATGCGTCTCTAGTACATACGTCCCATCGATTCGACAATCTGCATACGTGTTTACGCCACATTTTGAAAGCAGTAATGCGTCCCAGTGTCAGCACCACTGCGAGGACAAAATGAGGACGCTTTTCACAATACGCTTACTTGAGACATTTAATAAAGTTGAAGATAAATTAATTTTTAAAGTACCATATTTTTAAAAATTAATACTTTTTTTGAGTTTTTCAAGACGTTTCTTCTTTCTTTTAAATCTATATTACCGTAAAAAAATGTTTTTTGACAGGTCAAAGTCTAATAAATTGGGGTAAGGACAGTTAACATACGTGAGATCTCACATATCGATATACAGGGTGTCTCACCGGGAACTGAATCGATCGATATAGAGAAAAGTACGCATCAGAAATTTTTGAAAATTTTGGGAGTTACTAAAGTCAGTGTGGCGAATTCAACTAAAATAATTACAAGTAGCTGGCACTTCCGCTTATACCGGAAGTCGATACCAACTTGCTTATTTTAAATGGAACACCCTATATATTTCAGGGTTTTCGAAAAGAGCGTAAAATTCTGAGTCAAAAACATGTAAGATACCCTATGCCTAAATCCATCCGTTTCAGAGATATTTGACATTTTATAGAAAATTTGACAGGTGCAACGATTTGCAAGAACCGTTGTAACTTTCTTCGTGTAAAAGATCCTCATTTGCTTCTTGGCACATAAAAAGAACACAAGGAGAACTACGTTCTACAACTGAAATAAATTCAATAATATCATACCAAGTGTTCCGTTTTTCGCGTTACATTTTGTCAACTTCAAACCGCGAAAACTTGTTTAGGTCAAATGGAACACCCTGTATTTTTACGTCAAGTTGTGTAAAACTAAATTCTCTTTTTTCTGATATTAGCATTGTGGGGTTAAAGTTTTCAACTTTTTGAAATATTTGCGATTTTATTAGAAATTCATGAATTGTTGTAATCATTTCATCAAAATAGCCATGATTAGAAACAATCAGTCATTATCTTATGTCAAAAAATGCCAGCACGTTTAAATTACACCCACGAAAACTTTTTAAATTTGTTTATTATTTATGGAGAATGTGATAAGGTAATATCAAGAACTTGCAGCACATTTGCTAATCGATATCCTGAAAAACGGAAAATACCACTAACACTGTAACATGCGTATTAATCGAATTGAAGATACAGCATGAACTAAAATAGCAGAGATAAGATCAATTTAAAACATGATTCCATTTTAATTTAATAATTGCTCAAAATTCCGCCCTCGAACCTCGACATATTTTTCGCACCTTCGGATTAGTTCCTCATGGGTAGCTCTTCTAATTGAATCCTGTGATATGTTTTGAAATGCATTTCTTACTCTCTGCATACAATCTTCAATGGTTGTTAATGGGCTCTCATAAACTTTATTTTTAATAGTTCCCCAAATAAAATAATCCAGAACAGATAAGTCGGGCGAGCGAGGAGGCCATAAGAAAGGTCCATTATTGGCAATCCATTGATCATAAAAAGTTTCTTAGTTTCTTGTAAATAATTATTAATTAAATATGCGTTATGTGGGGGGGGCACCGTCGTGCTGATAAAAAATGTTTCTATGTTCGGCGAGAGGTAAATTTTCTAAATAGTCATTATTCAAATTTTGTAAGATATTCAGATATCTTTCACCTAAAAAAAAAAAAAAAAAAATTTACCTATACATATTAGTAGAAGAGTAAATTTAATTTACCGTTTAAATTTTCCTGATAAAATTGTAATGCCACCACTCTATCGTTTCTTATGGCACAGTAAACATTGAACTGCCAACTTTCCTGAAAGTTTCGCTCTCTGAACATATGAGGATTTGAGTCACTTCAATAATGCGAATTGTGTCTATTAAAAAGTCAATTTTTAGTAAATTTTGCTTCATCTGTCCATATAATATTTCCCAAATAAGAATCGTCACCCTCAGACCTTATTAGAATAAACTCACAAAAATTCTGTCTTCTTAGGAAATCTGTTTCTTTTAATCCTTGAACCATGTGGAATGAAAACGGGTGAAATTTATGTTTTAATAAGATTCTGTGAATTGAATCCTTGCATAGTCCCGATTCCAGAGCAGCTTGTCTTAATGACATCCTTGGAAATGCATGAAAATATCCCAGAATGACTATTTCAATGTTTTCGTCATCAACAATAGGCTTTCTTCTTTGCATTTTTGCCTTGACAGAGCCATAATTTTTAAAATTTTCCAGTATGCGTTTTACAGTGTTTGGTGACGGTTTCCGTTTTTCTGGATATCGATTAGCAAATGTGCTGCAAGTTCTTGATATTACCTTATCACATTCTCCATAAATAATAAACAAATTTAAAAAGTCTTCGTGGGTGTAATTTAAACGTGCTGGCATTTTTTGACATAAGATAATGACTGATTGTTTCTAATCATGGCTATTTTGATGAAATGATTTCAACAATTCATGAATTTCTAATAAAATCGCAAATATTTCAAAAAGTTGGAAACTTTAACCCCACAATGCTAATATCAGAAAAAAGGGAATTCAATTTTACACAACTTGACTAAAAAAATACAGGGTGTTCCATTTGACCTAAACAAGTTTTCGCGGTTTGAAGTTGACAAAATGTAACGCGAAAAACGGAACACTTGGTATGATATTATTGAATTTATTTCAGTTGTAGAACATAGTTCTCCTTGTGTTCTTTTTATGTGCCAAGAAGCAAATGAGGATCTTTTACACGAAGAAAGTTATAACGGTTCTTGCAAACCGTTGCACCTGTCAAATTTTCTATAAAATGTCAATTATCTCTGAAACGGATGGATTTAGGCATATGGTATCCTACATGTTTTTGACTCAGAATTTTACGCTCTTTTCGAAAACCCTGAAATATATAGGGTGTTCCATTTAAAATAAGCAAGTTGGTATCGACTTCCGGTACAAGCGGAAGTGCCAGCTGCTTGTAATTATTTTAGTTGGATTGGCCACACTGACTTTAGTAACTCCCAAAATTTTCAAAAATTTCTGATGCGTACTTTTCTCTATATCGATCGATTCAGTTCCCGGTATAGAATAAAAACAGAAAGAAAACGATTAATTCGAAGAAAATATTTTATTTAGATTAATCCGAATTTACTTTAAATATTAAAAACTGAAAACAACTAATATTTTTGAAACTAAACTTTTGTGGCGAAGGGACTGCAAAATGCACGTTTTCGTGACAATGACCCCACATAGTGATTTCGGGATTATATGATAACGAACCTGAAGTTACAGCTTCAAAGTCAAAACGACGGATATTTTACTGTGTAGAAGCTAAATAAAAATGGTGAAAAATATAGAGCCGTCCTCAAAAAAGGTCGCTAAAAATTATGAAATATAATTTCACCGCCTCCACCGCTCAATTGATTAAACTTTTTACCGAATGCTTGATTTTATAAAAAACGAAATAGAATAGATAGGTATTAGGATATTTGACCGAGAATTTTACCAACTTTGTATTATTTTGGCATCTGTTTAGAGAGTACATGTGAATATTAAAATTTTTAGTATCCTTTCCTTTTTCCGAATCTTACGTTATTACATTTAAATTACGTTATCGAGGATTTTGTCCTAAATAATGGAATCGTTTTCAAAATCTAACTTTCCATAATATCGAATTGTTTCTTTGTTTCAGGAGTGACGTTTAAGGCACACAAACTGATCCTGGCCGCTTGCAGTAAACACTTAGCAGATCTGTTCGAGACGGCCCCTCTACACCAAAATTTACTAGTTATTCTTGATGGAACGTCCGCGTCGAATATGTCCGCCCTCTTGGAGTTTATGTACAAAGGGGAAGTCCACGTGTCGCAGGATTCACTGTCCAGCTTTCTGAAGGCCGCGGAGTGCTTGCAGGTGAAGGGGTTGAGTATCGAACACGAAAAATTGGCTGTGGCGCAGAGCGTGACTGCAATGGATACTAGTTTGGAGACCCCTCGGAAGCATTTGAAGGTAAGCAAATTCAAGGAAGGAATAGTAAATATTTTGTCGGATACAGTAGTGGAAAAACATGTTTTTTCAACTTCAGATTCGTTTTGGATAGAGAAATGGTTGTTTTTGCTGTACAAGGTAAATTAAATTGAATCCTCTGTTAGCACATGGCAGTTGCAAAAAAATGTATATACGGTGTGTGTTCCACAAATTGACTAAATTTTAATTTTTTGTCAAAAAATCACTCTTTATATAAAAAAAGCTTGTTAAAAAAATACGATTTGTTTTTTGTCATTTTTTTTATACAGGGCTCTCAAACGTTTTAAAAATATGAATTTTACGTAAGAGTACCTCAAAAGTTCTGAGAAGGAAAAACATGATAGGCAAGAAAGATATATATAAGGTCAAAATTGCGGACGGCAACATGAAAACAAACAAAAATGATATAAGGACCATCGAGACCTTCTATAAGGAATTATACTCATTAAAGGATCAAAGAACCAACATCGATATCCCGAGAGTCCCTAACCAGGGATCCGAAGATATCCCTGAGATAACGGAACAAGAAATTACATCAGCCTTGAGACATGAAAGACAACAAAGCGAAGACGCCCTAGTGATAGAAGCCATCAAAAAGGGCGGGCGAAACATCATTAAAGGTCTTAAAATGTTGTTTAATGTCTACTGGAAGGAACAACTCCCACACAATGGGAAAATGCAATTATAGTAATTATACATAAGAAAGGCGATAATACAGATCTCGCAAATTATAGACCAATTAGCCTCCTTAGCCAGATATATATAAAGTTATACACGAAGATTCTGACAAAAGCTTAACAAATAAGATCGAGTTCTTTCTCTCAAGAGAACAGGCAGGTTTCAGAACGGGTTATGGGACAAACGATCACCTCCTCACAATAAAACTCCTCATTGAAAAATGTATTGAGTACAACAAACCACTAGTGCTGATATTTGTGGACTTCGAAAAGGCGTTTGACTCTGTAGACCAACAAAAACTTCTAGAAGCACTCGCAGAATGTCGCATTGACCACCGTTACTCGACAGCAATTAAATATATTTATAAAACTGCAACAGCAAAGGTTAGAATAGCAGACAATCAATATACTAACAAATTTAAAATCGAGAGAGGATTAAGACAAGGTGATGCACTATCCCCCAAACTATTCGTCACCCTGCTACTACTGTGATGAATAAGGTAAACTGGGAGCACATTTGCTTTGCCGATGATATTGTCTTAATAGCGGACAGTATGCAAGAGGCGCAGTATATGTTGCAGATGCTACATGAGGCGGCGGGAAAGGTAGGTTTGAAAATAAATCTATCAAAAACCCAGTTCCTGACAAATCTTGTCCTAAGTGTTACTACAAAACGGAAATGTAGATCAAACACACGTATATAAACACCTAGGCCATAAGATCAACAATGGACGAGATAACCATTCACATGAAATCCAGCACAGAATAGGCCTAGCTTGGACAGCGTTTGGTAAACTTAAACCTCTGACCTCCCAGTATGTTTAAAGAGGAAGGTCTATAACCAATGCGTGCTCCCTGTACTAACATATGGCGCGGAGACACTAACATTGACAAAAAAAATATCAATAAAATACAGGTAATGCAACACAGGATGGAGAGGTCAATGTTGGGAATTACTCTTCGAGACAGAATCCCTAACCAAAATATTAAGCGAAATACAAGAGTACGAGATGCTGTTGAAGATATCTTAGTTCTGAAATGGAACTTGGTGGGTCCCGTCGCTAGAATGAAAGACGGTAGACGGACAAAAAAGATCCTAGATTGGAGGCCAAGATAAAAAGGGTCGTCGGAAACTGGATACAAGTTGCTCAAGACAGGAAAATATGGCAAAATTTGAGAAAAGCTTTCGTTCAGCAGTGGACAGTATAAGCTTGCTAAGGAACTACCTTTATTTTTCATTAAAAAATTGTTTATAATTTCTTTCTTAGTCTTAATCCAAAACTTAAATTAGTTTTTGTTTAAATTGATCTTTTTTCAATGTCTCAGTTTCTTTCTCTTCCTAAGGAATAATACAATCAAAACTCTTATGAGGTCTTTGAAGTATCAGTGTTATTGTCATATCATAAATCAAAATTACTATGTGTTACTTTAAATTGGAATAATGTTTACTTTACAGCAACGAATTTATTTAGTTAAATGTTACGGAATAGGGGACTTTACCAATTGCGATTGTTGTGTTTGTTTCAATAAAAGTATCCTAATGTTACTATTAGTCGTCGGAGTTTAAAAAAATTAATAAGAAAATTGAATATTACTGAAGATGAAAAAAAAAAAGAAAGAATCTAAAAAAGACTAAAAAACGCAATGATGATGATGCAGCTAGTTTTGGGTTCAATAACAGAAAATCCAAAACATCGTTGAAGAAAAGATCCAAACAAATTAACATAAGCAAATCTGAAATTCATAGAATTTTAAAAGAAAATAAGTCTCAGGCTTACAAAGCTAAATAGTATGGTGGCTTAGCGAAAAAATTTTGACTTGCTGGATTAAAGCTCCAAATTTTACACACTTCTTATATACCCTCAGTGCTATCATTTCAGTGTCCGCCATCTTGAAATATGACGCCATCTTTATTTTCTTTGAACTGTACCTGTAAATTTTCAACTTTTATTTGGTTTTTACTAATTATCTCCCCAACTTTGTAGCAAAAAGGATTTAATTTAAACTAAATTTGCTACAATTTGAGACCAGAGCCGCTTTTGTAATTTTAATATTTTGCGAGATACAAGCTTCCAAAGTTTTGGACTTTTTTCAGGTTATTACGAAAATCTATATTTTTGTCGGTTTTGCTAAATATCTCCAATGCAGTCAGTTTTACAGCAAATATTATTTTATTAATGTTTAAGAAGAATAAATAGACTACAATGTAAGTAAAGAAAGACATTGTTTCAATCACAATTTGCTGAGATAATGTATTTCACCATGTTACAAACGTTTCAATAAAAAAAATTCCAGAATAACTATTAATAAAATAATAATAAAAATTACATTTATAATGTGCAATGTTTGCAATGACAAAGAGCTGTGCAGGCAAGTGCAGCCTTGTTACAAACGCAATTCTGGTTAACCAGATGCTAGATTGATAGATGCAGCGATTGGTGTGTTGAATGAGGTAGACTTTGCATCATCTTTACTTTTTTCCTTGTGTGAAGAAATCCTCTCTGAGCCTGTTGATGCTGTCAAGTTCTGTTGTGCCATCGTACAGGATGCATGTGAATCGTTCTATAAGTTCAAATGCCTTTGTTTTAGCATCTACTGGCTGAAATGGATGTTTTGCAGAGAAGATAAATCCTTCAGTGCCTGGAGGGTATGCTTTCCATGTCTTCCATGCTGACTTTTTCCCCTTACCAAAAAATTGTGATGTAGTCTGAACCCGTGAAAGCATAGAAAAAGGGCAATGCTTGCCACATATTTTCTCCGAGCTCTTGGCAGATGGCGTTGATATGAGATTATCGGAAGTGTTTATCCTTACCAAATGCAATCCAAAGTTGAATATTAGGTTTGTAAGTTTGTAGCTCGAAAAAGATGCCTACTAGTACCACAATAATATCTGTGTCAACTGTATTTATGATGTTGGTTGCACCCTTTTGTAATGCATCCAATATATGAAGACACATTCAGTTTCTTCGTGGTCAGTTTCGGACATGGGTGCACTGCTATTTTTTGAAATAACAGATTTACCATAGGTGATGTTCATTTCTTTACCTTCTTGTGCGTCATAAGCTGCGACTGCATCAGTTAGTAGGATAAACAGTTCAGTCTTGTTCTCTCAATTCTTCAGTAATGTAACAAAGTTTTTGGGGAATGTGGTTTCCCTTGTGATTTTTCTCCTTTCTCCCTTCCCTCTCTTCACACGTGTAGTTTCCTTCAGACTGTCTGGCTTGTATATGTCCCATACAACATCGATTCTTAGGCAATCCTAATACAATGTACATGCATCATATTTAGAACGTGCATGTACAATGGCAAGTCCATCAAATATTTTGGCATCATAGTTTGGTACATCGTGGTCTTTATTGAAGATAGGTAGGATAGTAAATCTGATTTATCGTCAGTCAATCGTAAATCCCCGTGTTTACTCAAAGACCGAGGCCAAGCATGGTTCTCGTGTGAAAGGAATTGCGAAAGATCGCTTTGACGCACTTGACATGCTATGAAGAGTTGGCCGAAAATTCCATAGTGTTGCTGTAAACCCAACCGATTTTTATAATCTGAAAAAAGTCCAAAACTTTGTAAGCATCTCGCAAAATATTAAAGTTACAAAAGCGGCTCTGGTCTCACATTGTAGCAAACTTAGTTTAAATTAAATCCTTTTTGCTACAAACCCAGAAGTTGGGGAGTTATTTAGTAAAAACCAAATAAAAGTCGAAAATTTACAGTTACAGTCCAAAGAAAAAAGAGTATTTCAAGATGAAATAATCCTTTAGCCTTTCCGATCCATTAACTCGTTGTTTATTTTGTCTACTCCAGATACGGTGTTTCTTCTAGCTCTGGCTTTAGCCTTTACGTCTTTTCTCTTCTTTTTCTGTATAGGATTTTGTGGTCTATATTGACTTCTGATGTCCTTTTTGCTTTAATGTGCTTGATCCTTTTTCTTATCTCTCTGCTTACCAGGATATGATCTATTTTTGAGATTGAGCTTCCATTACTCCATGTGTCAAGACAGGTTTGACTTTTGCTCCACGTGTTTTTTTATTGTTAAGTCAAATAAGTGTGCTAGGTTTTTCAGCGCATTTCTATTTTCGTTAGACCATGTGTGGAGCAAAGTTTTTCCAATGATGCTTTTATCTTCCTCCGTCTGTTCGTCTTTTCCTATATGTGCGTTGAAGTTTCCTAAATATTATAATGGGCATTTTTCGTTTGAGAGAAAATTGTACCACGTGCAGTTATTTCCGTTGATGCGTTGTAAGAAATTCAGTTCCGCGCTCACTTGTGTCTTTGACATGGGTTTTACAGTGTTGCAATTCTGTCATTTAAAAAAATAATAAAAACTTTAGTTTTACCTTATTTAATCAGTTTTTAAATGCAAACATTAATTGACATTTAATGCTAATTTACTCATTGTCATTTTAACACTTTTTGCAAATGATGAGAATAAAAACTACAATTATTTTTGTTTATTATAAGGGAAATCAACACTTAATTCATCATCTCGATCATTATCCAGTTTTATTTTTACTATTTTACCTCAAAACTAAATAAATCTAACACATTGACAACACTGTATGATAAGTAAACGGCGGCCTGCGGCTAAACAACGCGAGGATGAAAAACACGTGTTAACGTCTTTTATTAATTGGAATCTGGCGTTTTTTTTACGTTTTTTATTTCTCATTTTATACTAATAATAAAAGGGATATATATCGAGTCGCAAAAAGACCTTGAATTTGGTTTCGGCGGTTCTAACCTAGAAAAATTTAAAAAATTTTAAATATGACGAAAAAAAGTGTACACAATTGTCAAAAGATTAGGCATGCATTTATATGTGGCGAATATGTAAGTTTGCATATCAAATTTGGTAAAATGGCACGGTAGAATGCTTCCTTTTGAAGTTGGATAATATTTGTCATATAGGGTGATTACCAGAGGCACGTGAACTATCATGATTTGTGTAAACCATGTTTGATTATAATTTTACCCTAAAATGTTACTAAAGGTTTTGATGAAGCATACAAAAATGCGAAGATATACAAGAAATCGGTAAACTGCGACAAAAGCTGTAATTTATGACCATACGGAAGTCGCCTCAGATGCTAATTATTGATTAAGCAAAAATGTTAATTTCATTGGTAATCTATTATACGTTTAACGTCTAAATTTACTTTAATTCTACAATTAATTTATATGTAAATAAACCACTTAATCAATAAGCATCTTCATTAATATAAACAACATTACTACATCCCTACATTTATAATTTGTTGCTGATATCAGTTTCCTAAACTATACAACTATACCAATTAATCTTTCACTATACTATACACTATACAAAATAAATCAGCGTATAGAACAGTTGCAAAAATAAAATGGTTAAAATTTGATTACGTTGTGTGAGTCAACAAGTGCAGGGGGAACAAAAATGTTGGGTCAACACACCAGGATGTGGCTATTATTTCTACTATTACTATTAATTTGTTGTTTAAAAAATAATCTAAACCCAAATGAGGAATATATGCTAAATATATGAAATATTTCATATTTTAACATATTTATACTATTATTTGTATGTGGTAATTAAATACTTGGTTCAGTATTTTAATGAATAAAATAAAGGAAGGAAGGATGGTACATGGAATTTTAAGAAATGCCATATCAAGGCGACCGGTTCTCGACGTATTGAGAGAAATACGGCGAATATTTAATGTCCGCACTTTGAGGCACTACATTAAAAATATTTCTAATTTTTTAATTGTTGATGTGTGTTGTGGGTACATCAGTAATGTTCTTCTTAATACCTAATTGTGGCAACTCGGAGCACCACCGTTAGATGGCATAGTACTGTTGCCTACTATCTACATTAATCTTACTGTTATTTAGCACATACATGCATTTGTATAAGATGGTTTATTGATCAGAACAGTTTTTCTTTAATGTGGTTTAATGTGATAGATATAGATACGACAATTATCTGTTTTTTAAAGTGTTTGTTAAAAAACATTATTTACCAAGTATTGTTAATTATATTATCATGTTCAGAAGATAACTTCCTTCCAAACACACCTTCCAAAATTCAGTATTTGACAATTTTAAAAAATAATAAATTTTATGAACGTCACGTCACATTTTCTTTATTTTGTTAGATTGACCACCCTGTATATTTTTTTCCACATGTTTCTTTGACAGTTATATTAACTGTATGCGAAATATTATTAAAAAAAATTTTTGGTGACCACTCTGTTATTTTATTTCATATTTTTTTCTTTGACAGTTGTGTTAACTACATGCGAAATATTATCGTCGTCCGTCGCATTTTTCAATTTTTTTTTGTAACCACTCTATATTTTTTTGATGACCACCCTGTATATATTTTTCTTCGACAATTGTGTTAAGTGCATGCTAAATATTATCGTGCACTGCCACATTTTATAAGTTTTCTTTGCGTGACCACCCTGTATATTTTTTTCATATGTTTCTTCCTTGACAAGTTGTGTTAACTACATGTCAAATATTACTGTGTTCCGTCATTGTTTTTCCTTGATTACATTTTTTATGGAGTCCACTGTATGTTTTTCAACGAAACCTGTATCCCAGTTCTTAGTTGGCAGTAGCGTCAACAGTAGCGTCAACTACCTTCCAAATAGTATCTTTCTCCGTCAAGTGGTTTCGTAGATATAGCGCCGACAGACAGACAGACAGACTTCCGTAATTAAATGGATTTAATTTTCATAATCTACGTACTTTGAAACGTAAAAATCTGGAGAAATCTCTGAAGGTGATTTTTTCACAATTACATTATTTCTCTTCGGTAAGCAAGGGAAGTAAAAATAGTAGTGTTTAATATGTACTATAAACGGCAGTGTAACGGGATATACAGGGTGTCCCGCTTAAATCTCCCGAGGCCATTTTCTCGCCAAAATAGACTTCTGGCATATTTCAGCCCGTCGAGTTGGCCATGGTTCAAGATATAAAAATCAGTGAAATTATATCATCGTTACAAAGCCATTTTTTTTTGTGTGTACACATTTTATGTTTAGAATGAATAAAATAAGATCGCCAGAAAGTGTGGACCATCAGGGGCGCAACCAGAAAGGTCAAAGAGGTAAAAAAACGGAGTCATATAACATCATCATTACAAACTTTTTTATGGTTGAGCATGTTTATTTAAATGTTTTGAACACAGAAAAAAAATCCCAGAAAGAAACTCCCTTCAGTAAGGCTAGCCAGAAAGAAAATGTTTAGGATTTTTGAAGAAAATTGGATTTTTTTTCGCATATTTCATCTCAGAACTCTAAACTCATTGTTCTGACTCCTTTTTAAAACGAAAATATAAGCTCCTTCAACAATAGAATAGCCTCCCCGTAAAGTTCTTAAGTGTTAACAAAAGTACCGTAGGCTCTTAAATATACAGGAATTTAACAGTTTCGGCTAACTTGACTCCGTACCGTGCCTCAGATGTATTGTATCATTATTACTTTTCTGGCTGCGCCTCCTGACGGCCCACACTTTCTGGCGATCTTATTTTATTCATTTTAAACATAAAATGTGTACACACAAAAAAAAATCAGCCTTGTAACCATGACATGATTTCGCTGATTTTTAAACAGTGTTCGTGACGCTCCTGACAGGAGGTGCCTCGCCAGAAGTCGATTTTATGAATCGTTATCATCCATTAAACCATAAAAATATCTCAAAGTTCATAAAACGATGAGCTGCCGAAAAAGCCACCTAGCTCCCGCTCTAATAGATGACGTTGCGATGCAAGGAAATTATTCGATTCTCAGGAACATTTAAAAGAGATGCATGTGAGCATTACGTTCTAAGCAACTTTTATAATACGAACAATTTTCGAAAAATCATTGGCTTTTGAGATATTTGAGCTTATATTGATTTGTGTTAATAAAAAACTAAGAAGTTAATAAAAAACTACTTTATTTATTTATTTAATGATTTATTGATCAACAATCTATAATTCAGTCAAATTACGGAAAGAGTAGGAGTGGCTAAATTTGATCCAGGTATGCGATTCGAGTGGGACATCAAAATTTCTGTAAAATAAATTGGAGTGGAGTAGATTTTTGTTCAAATAAATTTTCACCTTAGGATAATTTACCCCCGCTAAATCCCTAAAACTCTTTTTTGATTCTTTCGCCCTTCGGAGGTGGTTCCACCCCCTCCAACCATATCCCTAAGGGTTGGAACTCATGCCAGACCATTGTGGAAAAATGCATATTCATCCTACCACCCTTACATATGCAGGAAAATCCGCAATTGTCCAGGCAATTATTATCTCAAAAATCTCCCTAGAAAGGGTGTTCTTTGGCTATTCAAGGGTGAAGTCCCACTTGTATCGCTCCGCACATCGTATTCTATGCGGAAAACTACCCTTAGATAACACCTCCACCACCAACTCCATTTCCCAAAGTAGATGGATAAATGCATTTTTTAATTGCTGATATGATTCCTCATAGATCAAAGCATGTCTGAGTAGTTTTTTATAAAAAAAATTTTGGATTTTACGAGTTTACTAGAGATTTTCGACTCAGTTTTTGTGTCTCCCCTATACCCACCATGTTAAATTACGCAACTTCGGGGTTTCATAACTTTAATAAGAAATGGCGTGCTCAAATACACTTAATTTACCCTTACCTCAAATTTCATCAAGATCTTAGGGATTGGGATTTGGTAGACAGCTATCTTAAGTGTACTTTAGAAAATTTACTCAGTGCGTGCAATACAATAAAAATTTTAATATGTCAGTGGTCAGGGTGGGCACAAGCGTAGGCCAACGTAATTTTGGCCGCACCGTAGTTCCGTTCCTTCTAGTGAATACATTTTAGGTATTCATACATCTGTTTCAATTATCAATAAAATAATTCTGGGAGTTTTAAGTGAGACACCCTGTATATGCTCATCCACATGAATTGTTAGGGTGTTTCCAGACATGCTAGGAACTTGAAATTATGCAAATAGTCTCTTAACGTTTCGGTTATTAATTGTTATAAACAATTGTTTTACAAAGTTTTCATGATTAACGTTTTTCAAAAAGAAAATTAAAAGAGTTTTTATTTTTGTTTTTTTTTTTTTGTGAAAATCAGTCATTGCCCATTGGGCATTGGGATGTGAATTTTTGGTTTTACCAATGATTTTATTTTGCCACATGACATATTAATTAAATAACGATGTGCTGGTGTTTTCTTAGAGTTACTTTTAATTCCAGGTATTAAAGGAAGATCTAGACAACAACGGTTCAAACAGCCACCACCAGTCGAGCCCGTCCCCCAGTTATTCACCTACAGTGTCATCACCCTACATGCATCCCCATCACTACAGATACGATCAGCGAATGCCAACAACAGGTACGTCATTCGAAAAAAGACCTCTGCGTAGCCCAAATGAAATTCTGCAAGAGTCAGTTAGAGCCTCGGTTTTAAGGGACGGAAGTAAGGCTGCAGGCCGGCCGAACTCTCCGGGGCCTTTGTCACTCGCTTACAGACCCTCCTCTTCCTCCTCCAACTTGCCAAGCCAACCTGAAGCCGACGCTCCACCTGAAAACAGATTCGATCCTGACCCTGCAACGGCACTTATTTGCCCTGAAAGTAATAATGCCGACCGATGCCAAGATCCTGGATGCCCTGAAGGTAAGAGTCAGACATTTACAAAAAAAATAGTCATTAGGCGTATGGGGTCAGGTGGTATGGATGTTTTGGTTGACTGTGGTGATGTCCTATTATATCGAAAACTTAAGCAGGTACATATCTAATATCTAAACGTTTTGTATCTCATTGACACTATTAAAAATTATAATTTATTTTGATCTCATAAAAATAGATCCAACAGATAGGATCCAACATTTAACTTGAATACGACAAACTTTCTATCAAACTGAACATATCAATAGGCCTAGAAGTTGACTATATCTATTATTGTACTTTTCGATGCTTGCTAATGTGTTATATATGTAGTAGAATAAAATCTGGAAGTAAAGTCGCTTAGTTTTCGAGAAAAAAAAAACCGGCGTAGAACCAAACCAGACTTAGTGGGATTCTTTAGTAAGATAATCGTGTACACGAAATCATTTTTTACGGCATTTTTTGGTGGTCGAGAACTTTTTTATTTCGGAAAAACTCAAAAAAATAGATTTTTAATGAAATATGTTTTTTAACATCTCCACCGCTATATCTCTGAAAATATTTGTGCTATTAAGCTATTTTTTTTTTTTAGATTAAAGTAGACACAATTGCGCTTCGAACAACGTCCCACATGAACCCGATTTATTTTTTTTAAGTTGGTAAAATAATAGGAAATTCAAACTTGTTATTTTCAGTAGCGTAATTTTAGGCAATCTAGAAAAAAATGTATTTATGAAAATTTGTATATACATGCTGCGTATAAATTGAAGCCAATAGTTGAAAAAAGTTTTTAGGATAAAAATTTTTCATGTCCCGTTCATAGTATTGAGTCAGCGATTTTTTTTTAACGGGCCAAAGTCATATTCTTGCGCGCTCGGCTGTAGCAAGCCTGCCGACTGCAACGATCTGACGGTCCCGGTCGGGGTGTATATAGTACAAAAGCATCTAGGGGATCAATATTATTGTTCAATATTTCATGTATTGTACAGTAGTATTGATCATATGTTGTTAATATTAAGAAATTATACAATAAATATTAAATAGTCTCCTTTTAATAATAAAAAGACAGGTAGGTAGATATAAATACCTAATCTATAAATACCAATCAGTGTTACTAACTACCCACCTAATTAGTAAGTTTATTAGACATTTTTAAATGAATGAAAGTAAAAACGTACGCATAAAATGAGTTTTATTGTTGAAATAAATTTTCTATTTGGATAGATAAATATGTAGTATGTAGTTTATGTAGGCCCTACATTAATAGCATTCTAATTCGTTCATATCCGACTCGAAATCTTTAATAATGTTGTTACAGGAACGACATTTGCACTCATTGCAACATTTTAGGCCTTCCTTAAAACAAGCACATTTTCGATTGTCACAATTTTTATCCGAACAATGAATACTTAATGATTTTCGACAACCGCCACTTCTACGCGACTAATCTGACCAACCCTGCATGCGAGGTGTATTAATTGCGTCCCAATGTCGCATTTAGCGCTGATAAAAAAAAATCGCTGTTGCCAAACGATACACTTTAGGAAAAAATATATTGTTTCAAAAACTTTTGTGATTATTAGGCTTTATTTTCTTCGCTGCATGTATGTAAATATTTTCAAAAATAAAAAAGTTTATCGATTGGTGAAGATTTCAATACATAAAATATATATTTTTAGTTTATCTGATTTTTAGAGAAATGAAAGTGCGAATTGTGCCCAAACTGTTTATATTGGTAAAAGCGCTATAGTGTGTGCTTTAATTTGACACAAAATAAATTTCGGTACCTTTAATAGTTTTAAAGATATGGTGGAAACAAAAAAAAACAATTTTCTTTAAAAATACATTTTTTTCACTTTTTATTGATTTAAAAAGTTCGATACCACAAAAAAATGTCGTAAAATATTATTTCATATGCCCGGTGACACTCAAAGGAATCTAACATGTTTGACCTGGTTCTACGCCAAAAAAAAAACGACACGATAGACTTACGAAATCGCTGCTCTAATGTATGAGTCCAGATTCACGCGATAAGTTTCAGAAACAACTTTTACGTATGTCCAATTGTTCAGTATGGGGAACCCAACTAGGTGAATATGGAGATCCTATACACTTATTAATGAGGTGGCTTATTGAAATTACTTTACCTGGCGGATAAAAGCACCAAACTTAGTATGAAGGTACCTTAGGGTATACTAATAAATATTAGCCTAGGAATTTCTAAAAATTTTCATGTACAACACTAAAATCCAAAATGGCCGACAAATACGACAAAATATCACATATAGCCCAGGAATTTTTAGTTTTTGTCCCGGAATTAATTATTGTAAAACTATAAATTTGCAGGATTTTGGAATGTATAATTTTCACTTTACTATATACTTTTCTACGCATAAATTTGGTCACTAGAGTCTATTGACATTGAACATCCGATTTGGGTCGAAATGATCATAACAGCTTCGAAGAAGCATATCCGTTCGTATGTCAGATGTTTCCATGCATATTTTGTTAATAATTTTCCGTTCTTTAGCAGCGAAAAAAAAATTTTTTTTGATTGCATTTTTGAATACATATATCGTAGGTGATGATAATATAAACATTTTACCTACAAATTATGACCAAAGAGCTAATAAGAAGGCTATTAGCCTCAAATTCTCAAAATAATTTTGACGACCAACGCGTATTTTTCAGGTAAAACTCGTATTTAAAAAAAAATAGTAACCTGAACCTTTTCGGACTGATTTTAATCGAAAGGTGGTCTCTTTAGCTTTAATTTAAAAAAAAATTAAGTCCCTAGTACGTCTGACATAGAAGTTAGCCGCGAAACAGACGACAGCGTTTTCGCTGCTAGTAATATGTTAATAAACAAAAATTGAATACCCTGGCCCATTTCAAACCACTTTCAATCAGAGGGTGGGTTCTTTAGCTTTAATCTCTCTGCTCTCTTACTCTTTGTCACACTGTAAGTGGATTTTTAATGAGAGGTGCCAAAGTTCATCTCCCGAACATTTAGAATGAATACTAGTAATATACAGTGTGTCCACGCATGGACTTAACTATACTTGTAAACTTTTTATTATTTTTTTTTGTAAGTCATTCTTCATAAAAACTTCTGTTTTTTCTGAAAAATTCTTAGCCATTCTCAGGATTACGATTTACTTTCTAGGGCGATCGAAAATGAAGAAAATTTTAAATTTTACCAAGAGTAAAGTCTTTTTTATTAATGAATATAATCAAATCGTATGTAGTTGCAAATAATGACAATTGCAGTTCTAATACACGCACATAGTCAATAATAAATTTTTTTGTCTATCTTAGAAAATTTATTTAATGGCAATTATTTTAGAGAATAAAAATTATTCAAATGGATGAAACTCTATATTAGGCCTGCACTGTCATTATTTACAACTTTCTGCATAGAATTTGATTATATTTATTAATAGAAAGGTACTTTTACTCTTGGTAATTTTTTTTTTAAATTTTCGATATAATAAATTGTAGTCCTGATAATGACTAAAGACTTTTCAGAATAAGCAGAAGTTTCTATGAAGGATGACTTTTTATTAAAGAATTAAAAATAAAAAAGTTTACAAGTGTTATTATAAGTCCATCCGTGGACACTGTAATCTTTCCCTTGTGATTAGTAGTTAAAAATGCATGGATGTACGTTAGTATACAATCCCTACTTTCAGCCCTCTTTGTGAGAGTATTTGTTATAAGTTGATTAATTTTGGATGTTACAGAATCCGCCAAAAAAATAACCAAGGTAAGATATTGTGTCACATATGCATGAACATTTTTACTCTAACACATCACTTGGGTCATCCTGGTTTTGACATCATTTACCGCCGCGGTTAGAAGGCTAGTTAAGTGATATTTTTAAGATTACCATCTTCTCTAATCCTTTCTTCCAATTATCATACCTAGTTTGATTTGTTAGTTTGATGCAGATTGGAAAAAGAACGAACTTGTAGTAAAAACTCTACACAGATCAAACAGAGCTTGTGTTTGAAAGTAGTTTGCAAATTTTATTTTGTTGGATAATTACTATATTATTATTGTAATAATAAAAGCTCATTATTTTTTCAAGTAAATCTATGGCAGTCACTACAATTCACAATCTAAAACAAGTCATATTAGATAAGTACCTGTACTAAGAGTGAAAGTTTTGCAAATACACTATATGCTTTAATTATTACGAAAAGTAACAAAAATAGTAAACCCTATTCTTTTAGATTTAAGAATGAAAATGGAACCTGGGGTGCAACAGGATGAGCCACCGAGCAGTACAGGAGGCAACGGCAATGGTGGCGGTAGTGGTGGGAATGTACTCAATAGTACCAGTGCGGCAAATGGGTCAATTGGACCTCAAACAAATTACAACCATGACAGGGACAAAGACCTTATACCGGCCAGTCTGTGGAGTACGGTTGCTGGCAAATTGAGTCATAAGACTGGAACGGTCAACACACCCGATGGTAAGTACAGCATCATTTGTTTTCTCATAGGTAGGTGAGGTACTTGAGTTAAACATTTTTGAGTGGTTGGTCGAGCCTTTTGCGACATTTGATTAAAATTACACTCCTTAAATTGAACTCAGGACCATCAAATTATGGACCGGGTGTTGATGATATGGGTTCCTACCGCTTTGAACCCTAATGACTTCATCACCTTGTCAGTAAAAATTGAGGAACACAAGTGCCATAATTTTCTCGCGGGTGCGTCATATTCAAAAAAAATTTGAAACTGTCAAAAAATTTACATTTTTTTTATTAGTCTGCCAGATAATTTTTATTTGTATCCACAGTTATCATTAAAAAAAAAATTGGTGGAAAATTGGTGCCATACTATTTCCGTAGCTGGAACAGGTCGCCATACACTAAGCTAAACAGGAGTCTGCAGACCATCTTATAGGATTAAAGTGCCCAATCTATTTATTACTAGCTGACCCAGCAAACGTTGTTTTGCCATATGAATTATAAATTTTTGTTCAAAAAATAAAAAGAAAATTTCTGGATAGGGCCACCTAGGGGTATAAAAAATACCCTAGGACCTATTCTCAGACCTACCAAATATACACCAAAAATTTCATAAAAATCGGTCAAGCCGTTTCGGAGGAGTTCGATAACAAACACTGTGACACGAGATTTTTATATATTAGATAGAAATGCCTATCTAACCAGTTTATTCATAGCTTTGCAAGATATTAACTTGAAGATATAATGTTCAAATTTCATATCTGAACTTTCGTTGATATTAGAAATAACGTTTTCTTGTAACATTTTTAATTTCCTTTCAAATAACATATACTTTACTCTAGGCACAATTTCAGGTTTGCTTATTTTTAACCACCCTGTACGTTATTTCGAAATTCTCACTATTGTTTAGGACTTTTTCTCTTAAAATGTGTAATTAAAAAGGTTACAAGTATAGTTGGGTCCATCAGAGGACACTGCGTTTCTGTACAAATTTTTGACACATAAACTACTATCAGTTTAGTGTTAAAGTATTAAGATTTTTTAAATAAATTTCTAATTTAATTTCTTTTACTATATTCTCACTGAGCAAATTTGATAACAGTGACACGGATTTTTGCCATAATTACATTATTAAAGAAATAATCGATGTCTATTTCATTGCTTAGGGTAAAATATTTCTTAAAAAAGGATTTTTTGTTGGAGATTGCATAAGCATAAAAACAAGAGAGATTTCTCAACTTTCTTTAAAAGTTAGAAGAAAATGAATATAATAGGCTAGAAATAAATTATGTATATAAACAACGCTCGGCCTATATCCAATTATTTTTATTTGTCTGATAGGCTTCACTATAATTGGATACAAACAGATGAACAAAGTCTTTATTGGATAATGTCCAAAAGGCCAGTGACCGAAGTCCTTTGACCACTTTAAGAATATGCGTATGTGTAGTGTTTCATTAAACAAATCTTAATATATTAAAATTAAGTGTAAAAAACAATACTGAAAAATTTTAAATATGTAATTAATTTTGAGATTTTGATTTTGTGAGTTAGGTAATCCAGTATTGTGCCAGGTGGTTCATTCTGTCTATTTTTTGCAAGAGTGGATTTTCTTATTTATTACACGTTTGTCAGTTTTTGATTAGTAATAAAAGAATTGATCGAGAAGATTGTGCATTTAATTTTTGTTATGATTCTTAGAGTTGTTCTTGCAGCTGCATCAATAATGTTTTTTTAGAGCACGTTTCTCAATTTTATAATATCAAATGTGTATCCATATTATAAAAAAGTCTACAGAACTATATATTTTGTTTGTTGATCCCAGGTCTAATCCATGGTATCTGTATATAAAAGTTCTATGTAAGTTTTATTAAATTTGAATTTTATAAAAATTTGAAAAAAAATTGTTCACAATATCAGGTGGCTTAGTTAGAATTTCTAGGCCCCTGTGCAAAAACTTGAAATAGATCTTTTATTTTAAGACTTTTTTCGATGAAAACATATTATAATGAAGACATTTAAATATAAATACATGACAACAAGACGAAAAAAAAACAGTACAGAGAAATGAAAATACTATCTAGACATATAAGAAATCTGTAAAGTACTCTAAGCCAAGTTTTATGAAAATCGGTTTAGTAGAACCAGAGATATAGCTTGATCTCTACACAACAAGCGTATTTGCATGGCATAAACTTTCATCATTAAACTTCTGTAATATTCTAGAAAATTCGAGAGCAGTCTGGAACATTCCAGCTTGTGCGTTGTGGGTGTGGACCTCAGTGTTAGTTGCTTTTCCCGCGGCCAGCTCTATCTGGCCCTCTTCCGTGTCAGTGACGCAAACAATCTCTTTGTACATGTCCCTGATGATTCTACCTCAAACGTCGTTTACAAAAAAGCTTATTCAGTATTATCTAATTAAGCTTCCTTGCGTTCATTGCCTGTCAAAAAAAAAACCTTTCAGCCACTGTTGTAACAAGACATTTCTAAGATCATTTATTATATCTTCTGGAAGATATTTCTGCTGAAACTGAAGTTAATAATAATAATAATAATAAACACCTTAGTTAGTAATAAAATACTATACAGAACGAAGTTTAGATCCACTGCTGCTTCTTAAAGTACTTAAATTATTATTTACTAGTGCAATTTACTGGTACACAAAGAGAAAACATTGGAAAGATAAAAACATGAAGAAAAAGAGAAAATTTCATTCTGTGAAAAATAACAATAATACTGTATACACTTCAGACATATTGGTTTCCAAGACAATGTTATTTTGTAGCAAATCGTCGAGGTCTTTGATAGCCGAAATTGTAGGTCTGCTATATTACTCAACAGGATAGAAAACTGCAATGAACATCTCTGAATATTCAAAGTTTCTTTATTTTGATATCTGTTGGCATTTTCATTTTAATATTTTTGGGCAGAAAATACAAAGATGATTACCAATTTGGTTCATTACGATAAAGTAAAGTTAAAAATAAACATTTGAGAAATTGCACTCTTGTTTGAGATCTGTGATCTGAGTCTATTTATAGTTTATCCACTTTAAGAATGAAGTACTGAGACCAGTTTAGGGAGCCACACACGAGACAGTTGAAATTTGAATTGGTCGCTGTTCAAGTCTCTCAAAAAGCCGACTAGTGTGAATTTGCCAAACGTTTTGAGTCAATGAGAAGCTCCCTATCTAAAACCAAAGCTTCTTTGTTAAAATGAATGGACTACAATTATATTTTTTACAGGAACCTTCCTTTTATTTTTAAGAATTGGTTCTATTCCCCACTCAATTACAATATCTGATGCTTCCTGTTTTATTTCATCATAGTAATTCGTATCTCAAGTAGCTCCTAAATTTATGTTGTCTTCTTCTGGAGTTTTGTGTCTGATAAAATTGTATTGCACTGTAGAAGATCTAAAATCGGCAACCAATTACACATTTATGTTTAAACTGATGTTTTCAGTGTTGCATCCTTTTGCTTACCGGTAGCTATGCTGCTATATCAAAAGTAAGTTTTAAATAACCACTACTAGGATCTAATTAAAAATATACCCATTAATGGTTGAACAGATATGATAAACAGATAAAGAAGCATTAAATTTGAGGAATGACATTTTTATCTTTGATTAGTCCATTACTGTGGAAGTTTCTATGCAATTATTTTGAACACAATGTACACTAACTGTAAAAGGCTTAATTGTTTTTGCACGTTAAATGACATTTTCCATGTGTTGTACACTCAAAAATATGTTTCAGTATTTAAAGAAATACTGTTTTATTTGAGAACTTTAATTCCCTGTATTTTGGAAATGAAGGCTCTAAGGTAAATATTTGTGTGATAAAATTTTTGTCAAATAAAATGACAAAAATTTTAATTTATTTATTTTTAACTTTTAGACACCTTGTTTATAACACGCTCGGGAAAGGTATTTTGCTGCCTTATTATGAAAATAACTATTGACATTTATGAACTTATTTGTAAAACCATTCAAGTACAATATTATTGTTAATAAGGAATCACACTTAAACAAAAAAATTAAAATTGAATTAGAAACAGTACGACATTTGAAATGTGGTATCATTGTATTGAGAAAATCATGTAGAATCCAATAATGCAATAATATACAAGGTGTTCCATTTGAAAATCAAAAGTTGGTACCGCTTCCGCAGAAAACGGAATTAGAAAAATAGTAATGTATGTGTCAAAAAATGATGTTTATCAAGTACCGACGATGTATCAATAATTTATCTGCATAAATAATGAATAAATCGGAGGTATACCGTGTTCGTGTTACACACGGAATATAAAGTGTACATGCCTACAGTATTGCAACTTTTTTGCTCGGAAACATTATTTTCACACTCCTTACTCAAATTACTATTTAAGTATAGGGCTTTTCCAAGCACTAGTAGAAAATATATGTTTTTTAAACTTTAATTCCTTGTATCAGAGGGCAAATTTACTTATGTGACAATATATTCTTAAATTTGGAGGACAAATATATGGTCTTTCATTTTTGATGTTTCATTGAGTTACTTCCCCCTGTATGCCCAAATACATTTTTAACGTTTTTCTTCAAGATAAATTGTCGAATTCTTCAATGTTTCTATTAAGAAAATACATTTTGCATCTTTAACGTTTTCGTAGTATGACTTAATTCAATAGCACGGGACATATCAATGTATCACGTAATTATTACAAAATTTTAATGCATAGTTTTTACACCATTCTCTGCGCTGTTTCGTCCCTGAGGGCGTTCCATATACTTAATTGCAATTTTCTCGAAAACTGCTAATCTTCGAAAAAAAGTTTCAATAAATAAGTTACGTCCATCCTTTATCTTTATTTTTTCTCGATATATTTGCTATCTCTTTCCAAAGATAAAAAAAGTTTCTCGTTTGCTAATTGTTTTAATTATTTTGCAATTTTTTGTTTCTATCTTTTATCTCGACCAGTCAAAAGTCATAATTTTTTATTTCATAGAAGGATAAGCTTCTGAACACTTCAGTTAAAGTGACCATTTCTTTACATCTCAAAAAAAATATGTCCATTACACTAGCTATACCTGCAGGTGATGCTATGGCGGAGACCCAACGAGGGGATTTCTGAGACAGAGCGTATCTTTCTTTCGTAGTATCTTGCAAGGAATAGCAGTAATTAATAGACAAACATAATACAGAGTTCACAGCAATGTTTCAAATTTAAATTCCGGGTTTTCCAGGTTTAATAAGAGACACTATTTGCTGTTTAATGAAATAATTCATAGTTTTATGTGATAAGCATTAAAAATTTTCACATTACCTGGCTTTATATGAAAATTACTAAAATTCTTTGATTTCTCAATAAATTTTCCAAATATAATATAATCCAGTATTGTGTTTTAATGTATTCTTTTCTTTTCAGGAAAGAAATTGAAGTGCCCTTTTTGTGAGAGATTGTATGGTTATGAAACCAATCTAAGAGCCCATATAAGACAGCGGCATCAGGGTATCAGGGTGCCATGCCCGTTTTGTTCTCGTACCTTTACCCGGAACAATACGGTAAGAAGGCATATAGCGCGGGAACATAAAGCCGAGCTTAGTTTAAAGGCTTTTCAGCAAAACCAGCAGCAGCAGCAACAGCAGCAGCAGGTTCTTAACCACAACCCTTAAAGTCGAGATAATTATATGTATGGTGCGCTTCGAGGCGGAAGACCCACCCGAGATCTGATGTAAATATAATATATTCTCAAGGGTTGGTAATGATGTCTCGAAAAAAATCATGACTACTGTCTGTGTTGTTATCCTTAAATATGATACGTGTCATTTTTTATACCTTTAGTTAAAAACTAACATTTAAGGAGTTGGAAAGAGTTTCGACAAATCAAGCTGGACTTGTTTTGTTTTCATTTCTGTTAAAGAAACATTCAACTATATTCAAGCATATTGAAATTTGTGTTCAGGTTGTTATTTTTTTTATTACAGAAATCTGTTGCCTTCTACGATTCATTTTCATTTTGTTATTTTTACTTTAGGAGATATTTTTTGTTGTACTTATATATTTTTTAAAGATGGTTATTTTACCCAAAAGTTGGGCAATGTATTAGGAATAAGTAAAGAGTAATTTTGTCAGGAGCTATCCTGCAACTGGGCCCCTCATGGCCAAAAACTACCTCAACTGTAACTACTCTGCCTCAGATTTTTTTATCATGTTAGTATCCGCTAGTCATTAGTGCAACACAATACAATAAATATAGTTTTAAGTTTCGTATTAAACTCAGGTAATACCTATAGCAAATCCAAGAATATATTTTTTCATTATTGTGTTGATAATGTTACTCACATTTCTTTATCTATAATATTAGCTTTAATATATCAAACAGCTCAGTAGTGGATAAAATCCACATTAATTTGTTTATTTTTGAATAATAGTGCATAAAAATGTTTTGTTTCTTTTAATATCTATTTAGGAATTTATTTTAATTTTTATCATTTTCGGGAATGCATTGAACTAAATCTTGCTTTATATTTTTCCAACAACGTTGAGTTTATACAATAAAAATGTCAATGATTAATTTACCTAAAACATATAACGATTCTTTACAGAAAGATCTTCCATCGGTGTGTTTTGAAGAACATATGTTGAAAATACCATTTAATCCGTGTCGATATTTACATTTTCTTCAAAGGAAGGAAATAAGTCACAGATAGGACCTTGGAAATTGTATTACTGGAAATTAGAATATAAAATAATCTGTTACTTTTATTTGGTTTTAAAAAGCGGCATTTGCGATTTATCATTTTATAGAGGGTTAAAAATAACTACTACAAATTTTGGTGACCTATATCGTGAGTTTTGTTAGAAATTCGTAAAGTTATATGCAGAGTGTAGTATAAAGGTTTTGTGATTGTTTTAAATACTAGAATGAAAATGAGAACTTTTGATAGCACTACATTAAAATATAGAGAGGGAATAATGTGTAAAAATACTATTATAAATTATGAAAGTATGTTTTGAAATAAGTTTAAGTTTCGGTAAAAATTATTGGGTCCCTTAATACAGCGACACTGTTTTTAATTTTGTATTGCACCAGCTACAAGGAAAAAACAGTATCTTTATAAGTTATACCTAGGCATTTAACAATTAGCAAAACACTGCAAGGGTGTCTTGAAGTATTCACTTTACATTGAATAGGTCTCTTGCACAAAATATAATTTTGGCATTTTGATTTAATACAAAACATAGTGTGTAAAGAATTTTTTCTTATTTTCTCTTTTACATAAGGTATTCAACATTAAAGTTTGAATAAATCCATTAGGCGCGCAAACAACGTGTGACGTCATGTGTCAGGTTACGCACAGTGCTAGCGTACATTTTAAATTAATTCCATTCATAATCCGTGATCACTGATTAGTTATTTGAATTTGAAAAAATTAGACATAAACACAATGTTTGTCTTATCCATTAACATAAAAACCTAAGCAAACATTTTCTGTTTGTGCCGGTTAATCGGAAGGTCACAAAAATTAACCAAGAAAAATTGGAAATTATTTAGGAATGTGAAGATTATAAAATATTATTTTCTTTTGATTTTAGTGGCCAAATAAATCAAGCTTTCGACTCTGGGGCTATATTAAACTATTCTTCATCTAAACTGGATAAAGTTGTTGCGGTACTAATAATCCCAACTAATACTTTGCATGCTAATTCAGATTACAGCTGCTCTCTGTCTGTCATATATCATAGTGACAGAATATACCGTTCAGCACACAACTGATCAATGACGTAAATGATAAGTGATCATTTAGTTAGCACCACCGCGTGATGAACGCAACCATTGCACGCATGCACACGCAGCGATATAACTAGTGACAGATGATGTCAACTCCAATATGAGTATTTTCTGAGATTTGTCCCTTCTCCCGGATATTAGTTGGTGATTTAAATACTTTCCAGTTAGAAATTATGAAAACAGATTTGATAATTGCTAATAGTCCAAGATACCAGAGCCGCGTCATTTTAGTAAAGCTAATATTTTGACAACAAATAGTGTAATATGTAGTTAAGAGCGTATGCGTATTTGCTAGCTTGAAAGCGGGGCCCTTTTATAGAAAACAGGTACAAAAGGTACATAAAAATTTTATTCTCCTATGTTAAAGTATGATATAAGTGACACGCTAACGACATTGTGTAGGCGTCAACTCGTGAATCTTGAGGTTCGTGGTTTGATCCCTGAGCACTCTCAGCTTTTTTTTTTTAGAATCTAAGTCCCAGGTGTCCATGAAGGATTTCCCCCCTCAACAAAAAAAAAAAGTATATCCTGAGTTATCGGTCTTTATAATAAAATTACTCTTCTTCTTATGTTTCCGTTTATTCAACCATCTTCAGAGATGAACTACAATTAAGTGAAGGCAAATATTTTTTTAAATGCTATTTTTTATTCACATGTAATTTAAATCCATGTGTATAAAAAATAGCCTTTAAAAAACTATTTGTGTTCACTTAATTGTGTAGTTCTGTGACGATAGTTGAATAAGCCGAAATGTAAGAAAAGAGTAATTTTATTATAAAGACCAATAACTCAGGATTTACCTGCATCAAGTTAATTTTATATTCTAACCAAAAGTTCTTTTTTTTTACTCAGAAAATGTAGAGTAACTTGTTATCCAAGATCCCAGACCTACGTCATTTTAGCAAAGCTAATATTTTGACAATAAATAGAGAAATATGTGGTTAAGAACGTATGCGTATTTGCTAGCTTGAAAGCGGGGCCCTTTTACAGGTAACAAGTGCAAAAGGTACATAAAAACCTTACCAACCTACGTTAAAGTATGACAGCTGGTCTTTATATATGTCCTACAGAATACTGTTAAAAACCAACATTCATTATTGTCGGACACTTTCCATGGGTCCTAACTTATGCCAGACGCCATCAAGTTCGAAAAAAAAAACGAGGAAACCTACGTTATAGTAGCAGGGGAAGTATGAGCGCGAGGGGAATATTCATGCACATGAGTGCAAATAAGATGTACTATACACATGGGTCTCTCGCTCTTATACTCATGGACAGTGAACCATATTGTGGCAGGGCTTGTGCGTCAAATTTGAAAATGCAAAACAATTAATAAAATCCAAATTAATTTTTTATGAATTTATAATTCATATAAAATCATAACAAAGTTATAATGAGAAAATAGTTTATTTGGTTTCATTTAAATAAGCTATGACCTATTCAAGTTAGGATGTCTAGAGTTTTTTTAAACACATTATTTATTAAATTATTTTCTCATAATAACTTTGTTATGACTTTACATGAATTATCAATGCATAAAAAATGCATAATTTGGATTTTATTTGTTATTTTGCATTTTCAAATTTGGCGCACAGGCCCTGCCATGTAACGACTGGAATTATTGAGTGAAAATTCTTAGCAATAGTCTTGTTACGGTTCTACTTAGCTAGTCTCAGTTTTTTAAAATGTATGTACTAAGAAAAAAAGTTATGGCCAAAAATAATAAATATTTCCCTGTCGGTTGTATCTTTCTTGGTAATCGTCACTTTAAGTTAATATTTGTTGAAAAAAAAAAAGCTGAGAACACTCGGGGATCGAACCACGAACCTCAAGATTCACAGGTTTACGTCTACACCATATCGTTAGCGTGTCACTTGAAAAGAAAACCAGCTATCGTACTTCAACGTAGGTGAGTAAAATTTTTATGTACCTTTTGTACCTGTTTTCTGTACCGCTTTCAAGCTAGCAAATATACATACATTCTTAACTACATATTACACTATTTGTTGTCAAAATATTAGCTTTGCTAAAATGACATAGGTCTGGCGGCTCTGGGATCTTGCTCTATAATGTTTAGTAACATTATATTAATATATCTAGATTAATTTAAAATATACGGCACATGCAAGAGGCCTATTATTTAAAGTCTATATTTGTCATTAATGTTTTTTTCATGACATTAAAAGTGAAATTATTTGAATACAAATTAGGCCCTAAATTTCATAATAAATAATATGAAAACTGCATAAAATGAACCAAAAATGCATTAATCAAAAATGTTCTCCACGTTTTTCTTCCTATTATTAAATATAAGTAATACTTATTTGTGTATCTAAAACGTATAGTAATATTTCATCATTGGAGCTTGCACTTGCAACGCAAGCTACAATAATGCAAAGGGCAGCAAACAAACTTTGCCCTTTAGGTATGCAGTAAATTATCATAACTTATTTAATTACATATTGTTGTCAAGCGTCTAAAAATGTTTCATTTCTGCTTTTTTTTTATTGAGGAGGGAAAACCCTCATGGGCTTCCATCACTGGTATGTGAAGTGTCAGACTATTACTGACTAAAACCTGTCCTTCCAGGGTTCGCCTGTAATGTACTCAGAGGGCACTGCAGTCTCCTGTGCCTATTGTATTGTACTACTCCTGTACCGCTTGTTTGTGTTTGCCCATAGATATCTATAATATCTTCTGCGGTCCAGCTCCTTACAGTCTAAATAATATGCTCCATAGTTTCTGGTACCTTGCCGCACAATCTGCAGTTAAGGTCACAAGCAAACTTTTCGATTATGTACAGGAGAGTGTCCTGTCAGAAGACATTTGATGACTCTCAGCTGCTCAGCTGCATTCTGTTCTTTGTGTGCAGTTTTTCTTGTCTTGGGGATGGTTCATTAAGTGTTTCCCCATATCGATTTCCTGGAATGTCTCTCCAGTGATGATTATGTTTGTTCCTTGATCAACCTTCAGGCAGAGCTTTTAGTGATACCCAGTGCGGGTTCTGGGCTATAGAATATATTGGCTGCCTCTTGTCTAGCAAGTTCGTTAGCTTTTTCGTTGCCATCACCCAGAGTAGTCCGAGTCTGTTCCTCTTACCCAGAATTAATTTCTGCTTTAGTGATGCATATTTTTTTGGACGCTCCCACTTTTTCAGGAAGCATTTGAAGTTCGTCTGTTACTTTCTCTTTCCAAACAAACTCTATTTTTATTTCCTCATTTAAGACCAATTTATGAAGAATTCCCTTGCAGTTGTAGCATGTCATTAAACATACTTTTTCAATTCACAAAATTCCAGTACCACTGCTATTGACATTATATAATATTTTAACTGTAAAATTGGTAGGTAAACATTTTCTCTTAGGTGCAGTGTGGTATTTTGGGTTATTAAACACAAGCAACAATTAATTACAGATATAATAAACAGTTCAATGAAATGTTTGGGTTAGAGACCTAAATCATGACTGGGAGTACAAAGGGATCCAACCATAACTGACAACAGCTTGAGTTTATAAATTACGAAATGTGCCACAGCAGCTTCAACTGCATATCCAGACTAAGCTAAAAAAAATTAAACATTAATGTTCTGACCATATTTTGTTATTTTTGTATTCAAATTTCAAATGAACTAGTTCAAAATATATTGATTAATGAATTAGAAACTTTATATCGGTACTTACTAAAGCACACGATAATTGAGAAAGTAAAACAGTTGCGACTATTTTTACATCTAGGTACATTTATTTAGAAAATTGGTTTGATACAAATATAGAAAATTTGCATCCTTTATGTTCTAACTCTACAATAAGTTTTTCCTTTGTAGTTGGTGTAATTTACTTGAAAATAATTAATCATTTTGCGTATTCCGAATTTTTTTCTTTTTTTTTTTTCTTAACATAACTACCTACTTTTTCCAGAAGAATGCAGATTTTGAGATCAAAAATACATTGATTTTTGCTTTTGGTTAAATTCTTTTGAAACTTTGGATTTTGGTAGTTGATTTGCTAATCAAATGTTCAAATGGCGACAACCCGCGAAAACCCTCTGTTTTGGAGCTATGGACCTTTTAAGGGCTCAAAACGTGTATTTTTCATATGTGATGTTAATATAATAAAATTTTTGCACTTCTTGAAAAGAAACATGAATGTATGTGTGTGGACTTAAACATACATATAATAAATATATTTTTTTCTTAGTTGTATTAACAACTACAAGATGGCTCTTCATAAACAAATAAATTCGCACATAAAATAATTTTTTTATATACAGGGTGCGCCACTTAAAACTCCCCAGACTTGTAACTTTTTTATTTTTGAAGCGATGACTCTGTTGGGCACATCAAATTGTAGACATTTTTAAAGCCTTTAAACATGCATACAGAGAGTGATTAAAAAATATATTTTTTGAAAAAATTGTTAAGAAAGGAAACTTAATTTCTTTAAATATATTTTTACCTCACCTTGTACCTGAACTGTGTTAATGTTTTCTTATAAAGGTTTTAATTGGCTCAATTTATGTTATTAACCCTTTGGGGACTAATAACGTACCCGTACGTTTTCACTAAGCTGCTGTTGACGGACGAGTGCCGTACTAGTACGAAATCTGTTCCTATGAACGTGACCTAGTATCATATAGAAAATAATAATTTTATATTTTTCCTTGCCTACACACGTACAGGTACGGCGCACATGACACATATTAAATATAATGGTGCCGTAATTTACAGGCCGCGTGCCATACCGATACGTTTTTCGTTAAGACCGAGTGCCGTACTGCTACTGCAAACAAGTTTTCGCATTTTTTTATTGCTTTTATGATAAATAAAACTAGAAATACATTTATTTCAGAGATTTATTGCTAAGGAACACAAATTTAACTGAATTGACCTAATGCTTAGAAAATAAGTAGAGATGTATACTTTTTAGTTTGCTTGTAATTTCTGATAAACTTCCGTGGAAAAAAATACTAAAAATTTTTTTCACCTCTTTAGGGTGAAAAATATAAAAATATTGCAAACAATATGAAGTGTTCATTTATTAAGAATATTTCTACCTTCTATTTCAATTCCCTGCAAGCTTGGGGGTAGTAGTCCTAAAGGAGCGAAAAAAATGTTTCGTGTTTTTATCAGAAGTTACAAGCAAACTAAAAAATATACATCTCTACTTATTTTCTAAGCGTTATTTCAGTTTAAAAGCAATATAGGGGTAGTTTTCACCCCTGAAGGGTTGGAAAAAAAATTTCTTCACTGTACAATTCATCTAAACTCAAATCAAAAAGTGAGAAGACAATTCCATCATTTTTCCATCTTACGTCAATTTAGGGGTAAAACTACCCCCTCTGGTTAACCCTCAGCATAAAATTTGTCCTTATTTTAGATGAACATACTGAACTGGCAAAATATCATTACAATTAGCACATTCATAACATTATTTTACAGTGTTATTCACTTTACCGTGAAAAACCCCCAAAAGGGGTGGTTTTTTGGCATTTTTAGGGATGACGCACTATTTTTAGAGCCGCGGGACCCCGATTTTCGTGAAAAACATGAAATACAAGTGGGGGGCATTCCGAGCGTCAAACCTCGCGTTTTACATGGACTCAAAGGCGCACATTTTCCTGCGCTCGGCCGGCACAAACAGGAGTATCATTCCTTGGCCTGTCCCGAAAGGGTTAAAATAAAAAATTTTAAAAAACAAAAATTTTGCAATTTCCTATTTAGTACATCTTAATATAAGTTTGATTTTAAAAATATTTATTTCTTTTGTTTCTTATTTCTGTTTTGTTACGTTGAATATTGTTTGTGATATATCTTTTACAAATAAAGCATAAAATTTTTATATACATTATTTTCAAAGTTATTTAAAAAAAATCAGTTTGGAATCGGAGAGAGTGTTTTTAATTTCTTTCTCTAAAACCAAAAAGAATTTTGAATATGACGTAATAACATAAATTGAAACTAATTAAAACCTTTATAAGAAATATTAACGCAGTTCGTGTACAAGGTGAGGTAAAAAAATAAGAAAGTTACAAGCCTGGGGAGTTTTAAGTGACGCACCCTGTATCTAGTATATTTTATGTGTCCGTCACTGATTATTACTTTCTTAAAAGTAATAATCTGCATCTTGTATGCATTCTTAACCCACCCGACTATTTAATGTTTTCTTTTAAGAAATGCAAAAGATTTTATTGTATTGACATCACATATGAAAAATACACGTTTTAAGCCCTTAAAAGGGCCATTGCTTCAAAACAAAGATTTTTGCAGATTGTCGCTATTTGAACATTTAATCAGCATCAAATCAACTACCAAAATCCAAAGTTTCAAAAAATTTTTACTGAAAGCAAAAATCAATGTTATCATTTTTCACTGATGATGTTTATGCCTGTGAATACATATTATTGTATAGTATCTACGTTTTTTTTTCGGGATCCGTCTAACTTATAGTTTCCGGAATCACTGCAGCCGCTTGGGCTTATTGTGATATTCTCCCTTTTTAGCTTGCTTGTTACACACTGTTCCTCCACAAAAAACTTATTTTTTTTTTGTTATAACAATACAAAAGTATGTAGTTATTGAGAAATATTTTCTAAATATCAATAGTATTAAAAATTTCTTCCATAGAAATCATATTTCTTCTTATTAACAATATCTTGCCAAACATTTTGTGATCCATGCATTATTCTACTTGGCCTCTATTTGCTGTATCGCACATCTAACAGCATCTTGCCATCTGCCACGGTTGCCTGTTGCCAAAGAACGTTCCCATCAAATGTTTGGTGACATCAGCCTAACCATACAACATACAATTTTTACTAAATTTCGCCTAGAATATTATTAAGCTAATTTCAACTTGAATAAAAGGAGTATTCGCAATGGCAAATATATTATTCAGATTTCTTTCAAGTAGGGACATGTTTGTTTTAAGCCTAATTGCGGCATACGTTTGCTCGTGTATATGGGTTCTGAAATATTGATGATCGGAGAAATTATAAATTAAGAGTTTAAAAGTCAATCCGTATATATAAAAATAAATATAAATAATAATTCTCGGCTATATGCTCTCTATGGAAATATTTTTTCTTCCTCTCTTACTCTCAAAAATTAAATATGTCGTAATCATGGAAAACTGATTTTTTGGTATTTTATATCATATATCTCATTGAGTACAGTCCAAATATTTTTCACTTATAAATTGTATTCTTCATGTAAGAGTATGTTAAGACAGAAAAAAATTGCATGAACAATAAACCAATAGGTATTCAGCTCATCCAAGTTATTACATATAATTTCACAGTGGAAACATTGAAAAATACAAAAAATTGGATTAATCATGTACACTAATAGGTAATACAGTTTCCAAAACCCTGGACACCTTTGCAAGAGAGGGCTACACATTTGAAGACGACAGATATTTTTTTTCCAAATAAATTCCTGTGGGACGTCGGTGAATGAATCGAGTAGCAGTTATACACACATATATATGCAAGTTGACATTTTTATTCGGACGTTTTTGTTATGCACTATTATTTTCGCTAGCTCAAATAATGTTAAATTTCATTTAAATTTTAAGGGGTTGATATAAAATATCAGTCCACACTAAAAGAACCCTGATTGTGTCGATTGATATATTTTTTAAAATATATACATATATATTTAAGCCTATAGATTAAAGCAGATTTTTCATTAATCAATTGCCATATAATATATAAATAAATTATACGATGAACCAAATAGATATTAATTTATAAGCAAGTACTAGTCATATTACAGAACCGCTATTACTAAACAAAATATACCGGAACAGTCTACCTCACTACAGTATTTTTCCACAATAGAATACGGGTTAATTTCATACAGGTCTTTTTTTCTTCAATTCATCAAAACTACCTCTAAAATACATGACAAATTATCACTATTTATTTTTTATAGTTAAGAATTTATACAGTATATAATATTTCATTGTTATACATCTCTAAATATATAATAGCAAACGCATATAGTACAAATGTTAAATATAAATAAAATAACCATGTAATGCAATATTTTTTATAAACTGCCAGATTTGCTTCCCTCAGGTTCATTACAACTTCACGTAAGTTGTTCATTTTTTTAGCAAAAAAATTTACAACTTAAAATGTTTGAATTATATTCAATCATGAATTGTTCTCTGAGGAACACAGCTACCAGGTAGGTCAAGAGAATTGGAAGAGAATAATTCTGTGCTAAATGAAATTTTCACAAATCCATAGTATGAATGGCCTTTGAAGACATGTTTAAATAGCCTCTTGTTATCTGTTCCAAATAAAAAAGTTTTCAGAAGAGTTAAAAATTTATAATTATGGTGTTATCAGAGCAGACATTCACTGAGTGAGTAAAAGTACTCTAAAATTGCATATAGAGAATTAAGTGTTTTGGTAGAAGGTTTCCGAAAGATATTTTTTGTGAAATTCTAGATTAGAAAGCTGCTTCAAAGACAGTTAAAAAGTGACTAATGGAGGCAAAACCAAGAAATTTTATTGAACAACAACAAATCCTTTACCTTTTGTCACTAGATTTAACTACAAAATTATTAGTACCGTACACAAACATCACCAAAAGCAAGAGATTTTTTGCAATTTAATGAGGGGCCATTTTCACAGTTGGTAGGAGTCCTGTATTCGATAGATTTATGAAAATTTTATTTAATTCAGAACCATTTGTCATATTTGAAACTAATATCTAATTCTCTTAGCCGTTAGCCTAAAGAAAAATTTTGAAAAAGTTGCAGTGTCCATAGTTGCAATAATTAGGAAATTTATCTCAAAACCCTTTCGGTACACATTTGGGGTCACTTCAAAAGAAAATATTGCAGGTTGAAGTTAGGTTGAATTCTTTGTAATATTTGTCAAATAATTTGTAATTCAACAAATAGAAACTGTAAATATAAAGTGAGGCAATGACAACTCAGTTCAAGCGGTAATACGGTTTAGAAGCATGATTTTTGTGATGTATTTGAGATTTTAACAGTTACACATACAAAGAACAGTATGGATATTGAGAAATATGTACCTAAAATTTTTCCTGGTATAATGGGTTAATGGTGTGCGAATTTATTACATGGGCACACAAAAACAAAATAGTCTGTGGTCCTAGAGACTAGACTCAATCACCCTGTTTTTTAATGTGCTGAATTCAAAATCGTTTTGCTCCATCAGGTTTTAGTTTTTTATACCCTTAAAAAGTAGCTAAAAAAATTTATTTGCTATTTTTATGTTAGAAAAACTGTGGTGTGATGACGCAATTCTACAGATTTGGATTCAGCACAATCAAATACATAAGGATGTGGTGGTCTTGTCCTTAGTATATGACACTGTGCCTGTATAAAAAAAGCCAGGACAGTTTTGCCTAAGGCAATGCTCCTGGAAATTTTTTTTGGATTTCTCCCCTCCGTTCATCAAACAAAATTTTTTATTAATTCTATTGTAATCCCATTATATTTCAGGTAAAAATTTACTGATGTATTTTCATCACAAGTGTAATTTACTGAGAATGGTGTTGCACTTAAAAAAAACATGTACTCATAGATCTCTTCAAACTAGACTATATAGCATGAAAAATGAGCCCAGAATGAGCTTCCGACTAATAGATCTGCAGATATGATGTTTTAAAGTTGAATACTGCTACAATACTACATCAGTATCATTCAGGATGGTTAATGTGCTCCGTTATTTGAAAACAAACAGCAGTTCAGTTTACCGTCACAGTAAACTATTCGGTAATTTTCGTACACTTCTCGGAAAGTTTCAGGCCAAATTGACTATATTTTCTGTTATAAAATGACAAGTGTCATAAAACCTAGACTAAGGCTTTCAGCCGAAGATGACTTGTGGCTGTTACGAAAGAAATATGCTTTAAGAGTATGGTTTTAATGGTTCTAATCCATCTTAGAACTGAAAGTGAAGAAATTAAAAATACAGATAAATGAAACGCAGCAAATGAAGCAAATGACAGTAAAGTGATAAAATATAATCGAAGCATTCATTAAGGCAACTGAAAAGAAAGATTAATTCGTATTTTAAAATGTTGTCCTTTTATTACTTTGACTGTATTCTCAAAAATAATACTAATATTTATATTTAATACAAAATAACTAAAAAAATATAGTATTTCATTTAAAGTTAGAATTTTAGCATTATTAAAGTAAACAAAGAATTAATATCCCAAAATAGATTTTTTTTCATACATGTATTTTCGTCTAATAAATAAATAGATTTTTCTGCAGCTCTAAAATCTACAGTCATATCACCTACGTTTACTATTTCATCAAGAAAACACGGGTCATTTTCTATAAAACATTATTTATGTAAACAATAAAAAGTTTTTGTCACTTGAAAATTGAAATAAACTTCATAATAAGCAATAAATGGACGGTTAACATTATTTAAATGAAAACGAAAATTTCGTCTAACATCTGTTTTAGTATGTCATTAAATTTAATTGATTATAGAGTTCTCCTCTATTTCCTACCGCATTCTTTCAATAGTTAAGAATGTAAAGAGGAATTGCATCTTCTACACTTAATTAACAAAAACATAATGTAAGTACGGCGGCTGTTAACATATACTAACATAAACGTTATTTTGAAATTGCGATAACTTGCGATTATTACACCATATCTGTGAATGACATGATATGAGAAGTTCATTCCAAGCTTATTTTACTCTACTATATAGTCTAGTTTGAAAAAATTATGTCCTAAAATCGTGAGAAATAAAAATTTTACGCAATTCAGACATACTTATTTTGACAATTCTTGAAATGCTACATCTCTAAATCTGTTAGTTGTAGAGAAATCATATGATGTTTATTCTTAATATCATTCTGAGAAATTATCTATACACATTCTTGACTCTTCTTAGTTAGAAAGGTAAAAATCAGTAGTTCAGGAGTTCTGAATCACTGGGTAGAGTGTCAGTGGGGGTTCTTAACGAAGTTATCATTATTATTGCCTTGGGGGTAGTTCTGGGATCTAGTTTTTAATAATGGTGCAGTGAGTGGGAGAGTTAAGAATCTTAGAAACAATCTGTAAGCTTAGATCTAACACTATAGCTAAGAGTATGGAATGTGTTTAAAAAAAATTTGTTTATAGTAAAGTGAAATTGGCGATCGAGTTGTTCAGAATAGCTGTTCGAGTTGTTCGAGCAGCTATTCTGAACAGCTTTACATTATTTTCTATTTACTATAAAGAAACGCTCTCATACACACTCCAAACCCTTAGCTGTAACCTTAAATCTAAGCTTGGAGATTGGTCCTAAGACTCTTAGCTCCCCCTCCTACTATCCCCATACTACGATCTAGATCCTAGAACAGAATCACTTCCAAACATGCCCCCGTGGCAGTGATAATAAAAACGTCACTAAAAAACCATCATTGTCAATGTACTTAGTAATCCAGATAATATATAACTACTGAAAATCAATAAATTGTGCCTTTTGGGCTCGGATTTTGTTGATCCCACCTTTTTTAATTCTCTTAATGCCATATCTCGGTTTCTGTTTCCACATCATAGTTAATAAATGAAAATCGCTCACATTCAAGGAATTTTGCGCTTTCTGAGTTTAAGTTGCCTCACTTGGTAATTCAGTTCTTGTAGTTAATGGGTGCATGTCTGAGAAAAAATTAACCTTACAATGCATCAAAGAATTTTTTTGTAATTATATTTATTTCTATGGGTGATATACTTTTTTGCATTGTAAGGTTGATGGGCGTGTTTGGAGTGTGTGTTAATTTGCTATGATCATTTTTGAAACGGGTAATCTTTATTGATCATCATAGATTTAATTTATTCTGAGGCATCAGGGTTCGACATTTAAAACCTTAGGTTATAAAATTTTATTTTTAAATGCTTCTAAGTTTAAGTTGAATTAAATGTAAATATTTTATTAATTAAAAAAAAAAACGATTTTATTAATTTGTTAATTACGATACAATGTGCGATAATTATTTCACGTATTTTGTTACGAAGAACAACGGTCTGCTAAAAGTTGGCACGGTTAATATGTTGGTGATGGAACTTTGAAAAAAGATCGTAAAAGTGATTTGGGCAATTTTAAAATTTGAATGGGACACAAATGGTTAGAAAACTTAAAAACACCACGAAATACATACTTTTTAATATTCAATTGATATGTTGTTTTTGGGTTTTTTGGTTTAAAAACAGGACAATGATTGTTAAGTGATAATATATAAATATTTTAACTAAATTCTGCTACACCATTACTATAAGTTTAAAATGGATTATTCTGGTTGCAAAAAATCTAATTTAACAAGTGAGGAGATTATGTGATAACAGTATCACTTGGAAGAGAATGTTGCTAGTCTGGACTCCAGTTTTTTATATTTAGTAATTAATGTGTTTGATAGTTTAAATGTTATCTTGTGTAATGTAAATTAAGGTAGAACCTACAAATCCCTCTTCAATTTTATAATGAATCTTATTAATCTTTTGTGGTTTTGTTGAGCAAATTTACTAGTTGAAATTTAATTCTGTTAACGTTGTTAAACTATTTTCTAATAACACAGTTAAATTTCTTCTAGAGCAATAAATTTGATTTCCGTAGGAGTTAATATCCTTTTTTGAAGTTCTGGATGTCCAAAGCACTAGTTTTCATTTTATAGAGTAGTGGCAATGCAATGTTAATGTGTTTAAAGTATGAAACATGGAGCTGAATGTGAAACATTTTCTTCATAAACTGCAATAATCTCAGGTATTTTTCAGGAATTTTTGAAAAATTTGTCGACAAATTGTAATAGTTAGACAGGATTACATTCATGAAAAAATATTTATATAGGGTGTATGCATGATGTATGATTGTTATATGTAAAATCACATAAATTTTGTCAATAAATCAGTAAAAAAAAAGGTACATTTTCAGAAAGTAAAACTGGAAATGAATGTGGTACTATGTAATGCTCTTATAGTTCTGGCTCGTAAAGTATAAGATAGATTTGTTAGCGGTTAAAATTTTTGGAACATTTCAAGTTGTAGGTGGCTTCGCAAGTCAATGAAATGCTTGTCATTATTAATCGTACTCCAGGTTCCAAATCTAGGAGTAATAAAACCACAGTGGTGAGAGTATATGGTGGCACGATTCAACCAATTTCACGCTAAGTTTGAGCTGTTATGTGATTGTCTTAAGAGGTTTGGCAAGGAGGCCAAAAATATTGCATAATACATTTATTACAGGTTGAAGTCGGTATCTGTTTTCGGGCAGGGATAAAGGCGCCCATAAAGTAAGCAAAAAAACACCTTGAAGAAATAATTGCAGTTACTTCGGTAATGAGTATTGTATGCCTGCATTTATTTATCGAAAATCAAAGTCATAATATGAGTCCATAGCACAAAACAAGTACAATCCTAATTATTTGGTAAACCAAATGCTCGCATTTACAAGCATCACTTAGTTTTGGCTCTCGTTGGCACTTGTAAAATGTATGACGTTGTTGCATATGTGGTTTATGCCCTGTAGATTACGAATCAACTTATAAAAATTGTCGTGCAAATAAGGGTACAATGTAACTAACCACACCACATGATAGAAATATATTTTACCTAAAAATCATTAAATTGTCTGTAGAATTTCTGCTTTTAAAACAAATAACGAACTTTTACATATGCTTATATGGCAGTAAAAAACAAAAATCCTCATTTTCTTTATTCGGCTACCGCTGAAAATGAATTATTTTTCATATACTTTCCCCTTCATAAGACAATATCTCCCAAACTATTATATTCATAAAAAAAATATTCGCTATATTTTCCAGATAACAGTTGTTCTTAAATCAGTAAGGATCTCATTCCTCAATACAAAATCCCAAAAACTGGCAACCATCGAGCCCTATCAGCTACTTTACGGCAGTCAATTGAAGGCAACTTTTACAACTTGATTCTCATTCTGAGAGCTTGGGCCCCATATATGTTGAATTGTACTATGCCCCAGTCTTGTAACTCTGATTGAATCAGACTTCTTGGCTACCAGCGTTACCACATTTGGTAGATTTTTATTTCTTTTTAGTAGAATTTTAAGGATTTTTTTAAAGTTTGGTAGGTAAAGTTTGCTGGTAGATTTCTGATAATAATTATCAGAAATCTGCCAGCAAATTTTACCTACCAAACTTTACAAAAATCCTTAAAATTCTACTAAAAAGAAATAAAAATCTACCAAATGTGGTAACGCTGTTGGCTACCCTTAATAACAAACAAAAATACTCCATCAATGCCTTGCATTCGTCTAGAAAAAATTGCAACTACAATAAACAATTACGGATATGTATACAGAATATAACAATGAATCTGATTCTGTACGAAACGCTTATGGTTGTGATTTAAAAAAAATCTCGACTTCCATTTATTTTAACATAGGACTAAAAAATTTGAATTCTATTTGATAATTCTGAACAAACCATGTGCTTTTATTTGAAATATTTCTTGTGGTGTGAATACTAAGCTATATGCCGTTTTGCTACTTTTGGATAACCCTGAATATGAGGTGTCACGAATATGATCGTGAAGCCGAGTATAGACAATCATATTACGAATCATATTAGAAAGTAGTATTATTAAAAAAATCTTTGCAAAAATGATCTGTCCGTCTGATGATTTAAAGCTTTTTAATCGTCTATATGCACTTTCAGCTTATGCTTTCAAGATATTTACAATGAAATGATAAAAGCTTAAAAAAACTAAATATTTAGTTGTTTCTTGATTTTTTTTTATTATGAAGACATTGATGGAACTTTTTTGTCCGTTATTATGGGTGATCTACACTATTGATTTGGAAAGATTTCAATCTGTAATAAATGAATTCCGTTTCGCTATCTAATTTTATTGGCACATTAGTGGACGCGTTTGTGTAGTTTCGTGAGCTTACATGGCCAACCCAAATACATGTCATTCATCCCCTACACCTCCACAAAGGATACTAGATTCAATTGTCTGTAATTCGGTAACACTTTAAGCTATATCAGATTCGTTTCACATAAAAATTGTAATTTAAAGAAGAATGAAAAAGTTTATTGCAATATACGTCACAAATTCTATAGTTAACGCGATATTTTAAATTAAGTGACATTTTTCTAGCACCATCATTAAATTTTGGTCGTAATCTTAAAATTCTAGCAATCTCTAAAATTTTAGCAAAAATATAGCTTAGACAGAAATTGTTGCCTATGCTTTTAACCCCAATTAGGCATGATCAGTTGATCATGTCTGAACTTGCGATGGTCTAAAGCAGGGCAAATAATTAAAACATTGGAAGAACACACAAGTTCAGAGATGTAACAGAAGCGACAAAACATTCAGTTATGTTAAACATCTAATTTAATCTGTGTGTGCACATACAATTAATGACGCCCAACACTTTTCGTATATATTGATGCTCTTATCACTCGGATGAATCTGATAGCTCAAATAACAATAACAATACTGAGTTACTAACCATTGAATGTTTCACCCTTCGTGGAGTTGTAGGAGGGTGAACAACACATATCTGGCCTGAGCAAGAAGTGACTTAGTGCTGTATTTTAGATTCTCTGTCAGGTAAAATAGTTCGCTTGCTTTCTTCATTCCACGACACTTATATTTTAAACATAAATTTTATGACTATATCTGTTCATACCTGGCTTCATTTGGCAGTGTCGAGCTGCACCACCATATTCTCTCCATTGTGAATAAAACAACATCTTTACCATGTAGATATGATAAATCTGACTAGAACGTAACCTATTTATTTCTGAATTATTGGCATAATGTTGTAAATAACAGCACTCGAATAGTGTTTATGAAACATTGGATTTAATTGTTGCCTGTTACCTATTTATATGATCACTAATCGTTGGAAAAAAAATCAGTACAAATACAAAATCTACCTCAAGTATAAAGTTGACGTAAGCAAATTGCTTCACCTTTTAAAAATTAGTACAAAAAGTATGTATTTAAATAGTTTTTGTATTGTTTATATGAAACTTACCTAGGTGTTTACATACTCTCAGGAACGTTTAAGTACAAACTACTGCGTTACACTTAAATAATTCAAAATACAAGAATTGTATTTATCAGGGAATCTCGTCTGTAACATAAATATATTGTTATTGATATAATATGTTTAATAAAAATAGACATTCTGGGTAAGAAACACGTCAGAGTAAATTAAAAGAATGTTAAAGCAACTTCTTTGAATTTGCTCTGACAAGAGCAAAAACATGTGCATTGGAAATAAATTATTAGTTTGGTTAATTGTATTATTTTTGATTTTCATGCACCTATTTGAGGACTAGTTAATGTATATTTATACATTTATTTTCAGTATAAGTTTCCATGTACATGTTCTTGCCTTGTCGAAATAAAACTATTTTAATGGTACATAATCTGTGACACTCTCTATGTAACATTTTGCAAAGTTAAGTGTTCCTAGACTTTTAACGTTACATTGTCACTGTTAAATTATAATTGTAAAAGAAAAACACAATGTGATGTAATGTTGTACAGCCCACCACCAGTTTTTCACTCCCTTGTTAGGAGTATAAATAAAAACTTATTGTATATATAAGTAATTTAAATGCAAGTAATTACTATGTATTCATGTTTCTGTTTTACTTATTAATTTTAATAAACAATTTGTCGTTTATTTGATGTTTTATTGAAGTGATCCTCTTACAGTATTTATATTGTGCAGTGTTTCTAATGTTAGTTCATTTTAAAGTATCAGTTTAAAGTTTATTTAAGGCCAACTTGGCTTAAGATGGAGAAAGATTTTTGTAACCTGAGAAGATGGTGTAATTTGTTTGTAATAAATGCTATATAAATGTAGACATTTCTAATAATATAGAGCCTTCATTAATAACTGAAAGACGTGACCAAAAATATAGGCAACCAATTGTACAAAACATTAAAACAATTGGTAACAATGGCAAATGGAAACCTTAGATTCAATAAGCCATTTTACGTTAAGAGGCGCTTACAATATACAGCGCAAGATATTCCGTGGATAAAAGCGTTGGCTTGAATCAGATGGGCGTGTTCAATTTCGGAGTCAACAAAATGAACAGTGAGTAAATATATTTAAAAATGCGATTGGAAAGGGAGGGCTTAGATCCACATATCCTAGAATTCCAGGTTTAAAACATGACAAAAAAATTAAATAATGAACTAACAGGTCAGGTGTCTTTCGGTTATTAATGAAGGCTCAGTACTAATGTCAGAGAAAACTTCTAGAATTACTGCTGCATTTGCTTTCTACACGCCCAATATTTATGATTTTAACACATTGTGGTTTTACAGGTTCTATATAATACACAAGTAGACCACCAGTGGTGATTTAATTCCTGACGATATCTACTATTATTGAGTATGCCGAATTTATTGCAATTAATTGCTTCCTGCCAATAGGTTAGGTTAGGTTGAAATGTGAGTGGGCTAGTAAGAGACCCTCCACTGCGACCATCTGGTCTATTGTGGCTCACTCCTAATTATATTTCACCCTTTTGATAAAGCCAACTACCTTATTGGGTGAGAGGTTGTCCAGGTTCTCTGGCAGCAGTTGCCTTATGCCAAAAAATGAGAACCTGGTTATTTCTGCAGCAGGACAGGTACATAGAACGTGCGCTGCCGTTTCATCCTCCTGCAAACACAGTCGGCATTCAGCGTTATCCGCTATTCTGAGTCTGTGAAGGTGGTGATTTAGTCTGCAGTCCCCAGTATATAGGCCCACAAGAGTTCTTAGGTATGACCTATTTAACTCTAATACTTTTTTAGAGGTTTCAGAGGATATGTAATAAACTCCTTTGAATGAACTAATTCTAGTAGTTCTTGCCAGTACTGGAGGCTTTTCCTCTCAGTCCAGGCCAAGATGGTTATTTTCGTAATGCTTGCCGATATGCCAAGCACTAGTTCTGGTCCGATAAATTTTGATACCGCACCTTCCCTAGCTAAGGAGTCGGCTATTTCGTTGCCCTGCATGTCAGAGTGGCCTGATATCTAGACCAGAGTTAATTTGTTGTATCTACCCAACCGGATTGGAGCCTTTTGGCAGTTCCAGACCAGTTTGGAATTGCAACGATGTGAGCCAAGAGCTTTGAGAGCTGCTTGGCTGTTTGAAAAGATTCTCATTGATCTGTGTCTAGGCTGCATCTGTTCAAGCCTCCTTGTACACAGTTCAATGGCATGAACTTCTGCCTGAAAGATAGTCGCATAATTACCCAGGCTCGAAGTAATTCTTACCTTTGGGTTGTGACTGTATGCTCCAGCTCCAACTCCCTCAGGGGTTTTGGAGCCGTCTGTAAACCAACAGATGTCTGCTCTTTGTAGGTCGGTTTTGTTCCGATCCCATTCGTCTCTTCCAGAAAACAGGACAGTAAAAGGCAGTTCATAGTTGATCATGGTACGCATCACATCTGAAAGCATTCCCATGATGTCATGACACTCCATGTCATCTGGCAGCCTGTTGCGTTCCATGGTGCTAGCTTGTGGCATATTAGTTGCCGCTTGTTGAAGTCTGTATGTTGCCTACCTGGCCGCTCTCTTCAAATAGAGATCCTCCTGGATTTACCTGGAGAGGGGGGTAAATCCAGGAGGATTTCCTGAGCGGCTGACAGTGTGGTACTTATCGCATCAGTTATCGCCAGGCATGCTTGTCTCTGTGGAGCAGAGAGTTTGGTTTTGGTCGTCTGTTGTAGCCCTTTCGACCACCAAACTATAGAGGCATACGCTACCATTTGTCTTATGACCGTAACGTATATTCAATATATTCATTGGGGACCTATGCTTCAGGTTTTTCCACAAATTCTGCGACATGTCCATAATGAGAGTCTTGCTTTGTCGATTACCTTTTCCAGATGGGAGTTCCAGTTGAGTGATTTATCTAGTGTAACCCCTAGGTATTTCACTTCCCCCGCAAATGGAATAGTTTCACTGGCGGTTTCTGCCAATAAGCCTGACTCTGTATGAGTTTTCATTATTCAGAATTTTCCTATAAGGTGCAATTAATAGAATTCTCAAGTAAAATCACAAGACTGCGAATCTCTGTTGTGCCTTCCCTGTCTATTATAGCTCAATACTAAACAATCAAATTTTGCCCATCAGGTCTAGTTGAGCATTGCCAATTAGCGAGCACTTGGTTCTTCCTGCCACAGGACGGGCACAATATAATATGCTTTGAAGTTTCATCATCTTTCATATGGAGATATGGCACTCGGCATCCTGACCTAGGCCTGTTTTGGGTAGATGGTATTTTAATTAACAGTGTCCAGTATATAAACATAAACACACCATAACATAGACACATGAAATCCAAAGCCAAGGCTGTCGAGAAGGAGTTTGCACATTTGGGAAAATGCATACAACACCGATTACCCACCAACATTGTTAGTGTCTAAGCTGGACATGATAGACAATGCAACCAAGAGTGCCAGCCACTAACAGACTTTAGCTTGCTGTGCTACCATGCCGGTTTAATAACATAGATCAACAAAAGTTCATAAGTTTGCCCTGTTTAGAGCCACTTGGATGTTGGAAAATATATTGATTGATCTCCATGAGTAGTGCATTTGTTTTAGCCTGTGAACAATGTGGACATGCACAGTTCAATGGCATGAATTATACAGTTGCTTATGTCCCTAAGCTTGAGTATATAAATACTCCTTGGAGATACAGCTATAGAATTTAGATCTTTTGGAGCATTGGTACAAAACATCTGTTTTTAATAGGTCAAATTTGTTCTGAATCCACTCATCTCTTTCTGCAAAAAAAGTAGATTTTACTAATCTGGGCGGGAAAGTTATGACATTAGACAGTGATGGAATGGACCAGCGGGATATCGGGCAAATGATCGGTGGGCCGCTAGCATTGCAAGAGAAATGGCGCTGAAATTTTAATTTTTGTCGAAAAAAATTTAGATGAATATATGCCAATCCGCCCCTGACATCAGATATCATTCCCTGAATGCCATCTTTCTATGTCTTCTAGTTTTTTGTTTTTTTATCATCGATGTTAGCCTTTATCATGTATATGCGAAGAGAAGGTAGACAGCTTGGTTTTGGTGGTGTGCTGGAGGCTTTTGTACCCGTAATGTACTAGCAATATGCCTGTGTTGCGCCACTCAATTTTAGGCCAACATTTTGAATTTTCCAATTTCCATACTTTTCTTGAGGGTTTGAACTACTTACAAAAATTTTAGGTTCCTCGCATATCTATAGAAGTGCCCAACTAATTCATGTGGACCAACAGATATAACCATTACTTCCGTTTATGACATAAATGTACTACGAGGTTGTACTGGATATGTACCATCATCCAATCAATTTCAATGACAATGAAGCATACAGATAAATATATAAATTTTGAATCGGTAAATTTATATATTTAAGGTGTCATTTGGTCGGCTAGGTTCTCTATTTCCTCGTAGAATTTATTATAAATATTTAAAAAACCAAACATTGAGTATAAGCTTTAAAACTGTTTTAGAAACTTGCTATTGTTCTAATGAATACAATTATGTATATTTTTTATTGTCAATTTCTGTTGTACTTCAGAAAGAAGTATCAGAAACTATTTTAAAGATTATGCCATTTATAATTTTTTAAATATTTGTAATAAACCGAAAATAAACCCATACTTCCCTCTCACTCTGTAGAATCCTATTCCCCAGGCTGCAACCAATAATACATTGGTGAATTTACTTCTCGGTTTTTTAAATTACCAACTTTAATTTGTGGTTGACTGGCTGTATACTTAGGGCCTAATATCAGTAACATCTCAAAAATGTAATTGAAATAATTAACAGAGGAACTGTGAATAATTAGTTGTTGTTTTTAATGTGTCAGTGCCTCGTGACATCTATGAGCTACAAAGCCAAGTTGAAGTATTTACATTTTTCCGTCGAATGTGGTTTATTGACGAGTCCTGACTAGCGACACTAGAGCGCACTGAGATTCGCAGTGGTCGAGTAATAGGAATTTTGGCGTAAGATGGCGCTGTGAAGCAGGCCTGTAGCTAGAAAGTGCTTTAATGGCGGGTAAACAATTTTTCAGGGGAGGGGCGTAAAAAAAACTTTTTTTAGTCCGAAAAAAATTTTGATGAGCGGGGGAGGAGAAATCCAAAAAAATTTTTCGATGAGCGGGGGGGAGAAATCCTAAAAAAAAATTTTGAGCGGGGGAAAGAAATCCAAAAAAACTTTTTTTTTTTGTCCGAAAACTTGTTTGATGGGCGAGGGGGAGAAATCCTAAAAAAAAATTTTAGTCCGAAAAAATTTTTGATTAGCGGAGGGGCGAAATCCAAAAAAATCTTTAGTCCGAAAACATTTTTAATGAGCGGAGGCGAGAAACAAAAAAAAAATATTTACCCAATCTCTTTCAAAATATTGAAAAGGCAGTTGAAATTGCCACCCCTTGCGATCGCCGTAAGTCGGGCGAAACTTATTCCAGGACGGGCATCGTCCTGCCCCCCACCGCTACAGGCCTGCACGTGAAGACGTAATTGTAATTACGTACCCTGGAGGTAGAATATAAATACCTCCTTGTAAGTACCTAAGGGCGTTTTTTCACTAACCGATACGATGCCGATTCGTCGTCAACGACACCAATACAACGATATCGGGGCAGCACAAACGTATAAAATTATATATAACTCTTTTTCACTTGCCGATACGATACCGTTTTGTCACATTTTGTCGGCGCCATGTTATTATATGCTATTCTTCAGTATCGGTACGACATTGTCGGTATCGTGTCGGCCAGTGAAAAAACGCCCTAAGAGGCAACTTTGAAACCGATTCGGCAAATCGATCACCATTCGGCACTTTCTACATAAAATCATAAAAAAACTCGAAACAATGAAAACTCAAACAATAAATAAAATTATTACTTTTCGAGCAACCCCCGTCTTGTATTTGACTTAAAACATCAACAGCAACAGAGCATCAGGGCCCCCACAAGGGGGGTCAGTAGGTACCGTGGTACCGGGGCACGGCCACTTTCCTTTCCTCGCTCATTAATTATGAGATCTGGACAAATCTTTTTCTACGTTTCTACCCCCTCATCAATCTCATCAAGCTCATCAATCATTAAGTGCGGGGGGCCTGTCAGAGATCTTGATAAAAAGTTTTTTCAAATTTCTCCCCCCCGCTCATTAATTAATTAGACGCGGGGGGCCGCCAGTGAATTTAGTACCGGGGAGATGATTTGATGTGGGGGGCCTGAACAGTATGGCCAAATCTGCCTGTTCTAACCTCTACCCTGAGCGCTGTATGTATATGAGTATATGTATGTCTACAGTGACTTGTCATAATTGCTGGAAAAGTAACTAAGACACATCGATTCATCAAGAGTCTTCAATCAGATTTATATTTTTTTCTGTGAGAAAAATTAAATGACCATCTAGTCGCGTCAATATAGAAAAGTTAAAAATTAAGATGTTTTCTGGCAAAGGACCAATCGGAATAATTTTTTTTTGTAAATTGTTTATTGAGATCTAAGGAACATTGGTAAAAAGAAAAAACAGGCCGCTGGGACTTTTCTATTAATAAACTAGCAGTTTCAAACACTAAACAAATTAAGTAAATTTGTTAATTTGCTATCTCGAAAAGTATTTGAGAAAACCGACTGAAAATGTATACTCGGAGGATTTTGAAAATTGGAAAATTCAAAAACATGCAAATATGCATATTTGCATGTTTTAGATGAATAGCATTTGTTGGAAGAGGAACATTAATATCAAGTTTTTTAACATAACATTAGTAGCCATTTAATTCTGACAATTAAAGAAAATATGATCCAGATCGCCCGTGGCACCGCATGTACTACAAATGTCTGAGTTAATAAGTACTCCAATTCTACTTAGATGTTTTGGGTAGCAAGCGTGGCCGAACCTTATTCTACAAACTGTGGTGATAAATTTTCTAGGGACGTTAGTGTCCTTGATTTGGGTGTACTGGCTCGCAGAGTTATCTAAACGATAATTTCTATATGAATTTGTATGTTTTATGTCTGGATGAAATTATACAGTCAGATAAACATATCTTAAAGTTTGAGTGTTCGTTTGATAAGGCAGATTCTTTAGCAAGACGATCAACGCGTGGAATTCCTGCATGGGATTCAACCCAAATAAAATTGACAAGAGTATTATTTTTATTAAGCTCACATAGAAGAAGATTTATATGGAGAATATACGAATTTGTGTGGGTGTAATTGGATATTCCACTTTTAATGCCTGTCAAAACGCTCAAAGAGTCTGTATAGATTACTGTATACTTGACTTGATTACATTTAATATATTCTAAGGCTTTGAAGATTGCTATGGCTTCTCCAACAAATACAGATGTGTTTTCTGTCAACTTCATTTTGATTTCAAAGTTGGATGGGACATAAACAGCACATCCCACATTTTCAGAAATCTTGGATGCATCTGTGTAAATATGGAGATAACTTGCAAATCTTGTCTCCAAATGTTTTAAAATAGTCAGGTTGATGCTGGGAATGTCCGAGAATGTCGGGATTAAAACGAGAAGTTCATAAAATAAATCTACATATTCCAAATTCCTATTATATAATTATGATGTTTGAGATTAAGAGTAAAATTGACAGAAGTTACATTAGTATATTATTTTGCCTTTAATTAACAGCCAAATGCCAAAGAAAACTTTGTTTATTTATTTTGTTTACTTATTGTTTATTATTTTGTGTTACATGAAAATCACTCAATAACCTTGAACTTTGTGGAAGTTCAGTTATTGGAGTTGAAGACGAGGAGCTCCTCAAATTGTGGATAAAAAAATCTAGGTATCGCCTTAAGGGTTAGGAATGCTTGTCCCGATTTCGGTCAACCAGTCGGTGGCAACTCTGACGGCAACGGGAACATCGAATGTGAACGACCACGTCAGGTTTATAAATTGAATGTAAGAGTCCTTTCTGGACATCCAAATAATAGGCGAAAAAAATTCTCCACAGTTATTTCCCTGCTAAAGTACTTGCCTGATGACTCGAGTATATATACAGATGACTAAATCGTACAAAGTTGAAACTACTTTATGAAGAGATAATTAGTAATTCTAACATTGTGTCATTTGACAGACATAATTTCTGGATCAACAATGTCAGTTTATTTTAAGAAATCACTTTTTTTTTATTAAGAAATCAATTGTATTTTCATTCTATTCAGCTACGTTATATAAATATATAGTGATAAGCAAAACCAAACCCACTTAACATATTGGTTATAATTATTACAAGAAATTCTATGAGGTATCATCATGAAAACTTATTCTGAATGCTCTATTTTCCCAACCTTACTCTCAGGGCGATTGATAGCTTCTCGTCTATGAGTTTTTTCCCCGTGAAAGCTAATTTCGTCGACGGGTTCATGTTTTAATTTTGACAATTGTTCCTTTTGCTTTTTATAGAAGTATTCTTCTTCCCTGGCAGCCTCCAACTTACCGAAAGCTCCCCCGGCTGCTCTGATGGAACCCCCATCGCCACCACCTTTTCCAGCACCACTTCCTAGGTCGCCCAGTTGAGACATTGGACGGAAAAGTAGTTTTGTTTCATTATTGAATCTAAATAATTTTGCAGTGTTCATATTTAGTTCTTTTCACGTGCTTTACAAACGTTTACGCAGACTAAAAAGTTGTCAATATTGACAGTTAAGTTATATTAAAGTGTGTTCCTTTCAAAGTGTTTTTAAGATGTTGGGGCTTGAAGAATGTCACTCAATGTCGCTTCCGAAAGACAGGAAGAGAAGTAAATATTAATAGTAATCCAGTCATCTTAGTCAAAATAAGGTAAGAATCTCGGAATTCAAGATAACCGGCTGTAAACTCGTATAAACCTTTATTTTAACATCCTAAAATTTGTCTCAAAACCTACTTACGATAGCGTGGACGCGACTTGTAGATAACTAAGGTCAAAGGTCAAAAAACCGATTTTTGCGCATTTTTTGCAAATATCTCGTTCCCTGTAACATTTACGCTATTTGTATTTATTATAAATATTGTAGGGGATAAAATTCTCTACAACTTTTGTTTCAAAAATTTTTTTATACCTCAAACTGTTTTTGAGATAGAGGGCGATGAGCGCGCATATTCAGACTATTCTAAAAACATAAAAGCCATGGAGCAGCTAAGGAGAACTGCTGCACTTTCTAAAACATACGAAGTTTGTTTTGACGAAACGATGGTTGTACCTGTTACCCAAGAAAAATTCCTATCTAATCGAAATAATAAAGAAAAGCTTATTAATATGCTGATTGAAAAATTAAAAGTTGTTGATATCAAAACAAAACAGGCCACAAATGATGCAGATGTTCTAATTATTGAAACCGCTATTGAAGAATCGAAACATGGAAACACTGCAGTAATGATAGGAGAAGATATAGATTTGCTTGTCATCTTAATTGGGCGTACTCTATCTCATCGAGAAGAAATTTTCTTTAAAAAAGTTGGAAAAGGAAATGTAAAAACTGAGATATACTCTTCCAAAAGTTTTGATAAATATCCTCGTTTGAAAAAACACATTTTGTTTCTACACGCAGTGAGTGGCTGTGACACGACTTCTGCGCTCTTTAAAAAAGGGAAAAAAAACTTTTGTAAGAACACTTGACAAACTTCCGGAGTTGGATCAACTTGCTGCAGCATTTGAAGAAGAAAACTGTCCGGTTCAAAGGTTATTTGAGAATGGAGTGCGAACTTTGTTGACAATCTATAATGCTCCAAAATCTGAGGACAGTATCGATCATCTTCGTTATACACAATTCGTCAAATCAACCAAACTTAATAAACCTGTGAAGTTATCAAATCTTCCACCAACAAGTGCAGCAGCTCACCAACATTTTAACCGTGTTTACTATCAAGTTCAGACTTGGTTAGGGCATGATTTAGAACCCCAGGAATGGGGTTGGATAATGCGTAATGGATTCCTGGAACCTACCACTACAATTCTACCTCCAGCTCCAGAAGATTTGCTGAACACAATATTCTGCAACTGCAAGAATGGTTGTGGTTCACGATGTGGATGCAGGAAATCGGGGTTGCCGTGCTCTTTAGCTTGTGGCCAGTGTAATGGGCAAGCTTGTCTCAATGCTTCACCCTATCAGAGTGATGTCAATGGAAATGGTACATTTGACCCCGAAATCCTAGAATACTTGGAAACAAATGTCGTTGAAGACGAAAACGAAGAAGAATTTAAAATTCCACAACGACCAGACGACGATGATGAAGAAGAAGAAGAAAACTAAAAATAACGACATGGAGTTCTTCTTATTTTTATTCAATTTTTTTTAATTTCAACCATGAAAAATATATGAAATCATATTTTTTAATAAAAATATAAATTAAAAATTTATTTATTGTCTTTTTATTTACTTAGGAAGTAATTAGTATAAATCTGAATATAATTAAAATGTAATTAAAGTATTTCTGTTAATAATTTTCTAATTGTACAAAGAGGTAAGTGTTATTAAATGAAGATATACTTAATTTATGAAAAAAATTATTATATTAAATGTGATATTTAATGAAAAAATGTAAATTATTTATAATTATATATTTTTCAATAATTAACGGGCTTTATACGGCGTGTTTTTGACCGAGACTACAGATCGAACTTGAATGACACCGTAATAATAATAATAATAATAATAATAATAATAATAATAATAATAATTTATTTAATCACTGTGCAATTTTACAATTGATGTGAACGTCAATAAAAAGAGATAATATTTAATTCATACCCCAAACTATAAGGTATAATGTAGAAAGAAGGTGAATATTTACAATTTAAGAATAGTCATTAAAATTTAAAATTTAAAATATTTAAAAAATCATAAAACACATATTTAAAGATAAGTAACTATCCAATACACAAGAAAAAAAATTACAAATTAAAAAACTGATTTACAGTATAAAAGCAATTTTCAATTAAAAAAGTTTTAACTTTGTCTTTATATAATTTATACGAATTGACGCCTTTAATTCTTACAGCTATCCCTTGGCCCAACTTTAAAGATAATTCTTATCATTCTTTTTTGCAAGACAAACACTCTTTGTATATCAACACATTGGCCCCATAATATAATGTTGTAAGATAGATGGCAGTAGGCTAAAGAAAAATAAACGTTTAATAAATGTCTGATGTCCATTGTAGGTTTAAGCTGATTTAATGCAAAACATGCCTTATTTAGTTTCTTGACTAATTCGTTTATATGGTTCTCCCAACATAGCTTACAATCCAAGTAAATTCCTAGAAATTTAACTTCTTTCGTAGGTTTTAGATTTAGGTCTGAAATATGAACGGCAAAATTTTCCGATAATGTTTTCCTTTTGGAAAAAAATATACATTCAGTTTTGGCTAAATTTAATATTAATGTATTTTTGTTACACCATTCATAGAACTGTTTTACAACTATATTGACAGTGGTTTGCAAGGTTTCTACATCAGCAGCTGTTACTACCATTGATGTATCATCTGCGAACATGGTTATTGTCGTTTGGGATATATTTTTGGGAAGATCATTTATAAAAAGCAAGAAGATGAGAGGTCCTAGGACCGATCCCTGAGGCACTCCCATACTAACGTTATATTCTTCAGATGTTTTATCGTCAATCTTTACTTTTAGTTTTCTATCCGTTAGAAAAGATTTGATCCACTCTAGAGTAGTTCCTCTGATACCCAAGGAAAACATTTTTTTTAGAACAAACGAAATATTAATGGTATCAAACGCTCGAGTTAAATCGAAAAATAAGCCGATCACATAATTATTCTTATCCAACTCATCATAGATGGCTTGAAGAAATTGAACTGAGGCGGTTTCCACGGATTTCCCTTTTCTGAAACCGTGCTGATTATCTGAAAGTAATTTATTTGTTAATAAGAAGTTTGTAATTCTATTCAATACTATTTTTTCCAAAATTTTTGATATTATACACAACAGGGATATTGGCCTATAATTCTCATGATCATTTAAATCACCCTTTTTAAAAATTGGCAAGACAATGGCTATTTTTAAAATTGATGGAAACTGTCCCTTTTCAAAAGATTCATTTATTAAGTAAGTTAAAGGTTCGATAATAAGATCACAACAACTTTTCAAATATTTAGAAGATATTCCATCCACACCGCTCGATTTTTTATTGTTTAATTGTTGAATTACGTCCCTTACTTCCCATACTGTGACAGGTGCCATGAAAAAGGATCTCTCAAATATATTACTTGTAGTACAATCAGGTGAAATATGGTATCCAAAGTGATTTTTTATTTTTTGTTCTGCGACGCGAGAGAAATAATTAGCTAGATACATAGTGAAAGATAGTGAAACATAGTGAAAGACTGCGCGCTCACCGCCCTCTATCTCAAAAACGGTTTGAGGTATAAAAAAATTAAAAAAAAAAAGTTGTAGAGAATTTTATCCCCTACAATATTTATAATAAATACAAATAGCGTAAATTTTACAGGGAACGAGATATTTGCAAAAAATGCGCAAAAAAAATCGGTTTTTTGACCTTTGACCTTAGTTATCTACAAGTTGCGTCCACGCTATCGTAAGTAGGTTTTGAGACAAGTTTTAGGATGTTAAAATAAAGGTTTATACGAGTTTACAGCCGGTTATCTTGAATTCCGAGGTGAAACCACTAAGATGACTGGACTATAGTATATTATTATATGAGCGATTATGATAGCCATTATTCACGAAGATGACGTTTGAGCCCACGAGCCGTAGGCGAGTGGCGCAAATCATCTGAGTGAATAATGACCATAATCGCGAATGTAATACTATGCTTTTTCTACACCTATTAAACAGATAACTGAAAATTGATAGCATTAATAGGTACCTATTCGTAATTAGTCGAAAACGTAAACAAACAATATGGCGGTATAATGGTACACTTGTCACTGTCACGCAAGTTGATTGTCAGCCGCAGCAGCAAGAGTTGATCGCGGTCGATTTCAAATATCATTGAATCAGCGAAACAATGATTTTTGAATTTGTGTTTGTGATTGGCCGGATGCAGTGAATTATGAATCGATAATTCACTACAGTGAATTGAAGACCTAAAGGTGTTATGTCGCATTTTTAAAAAAAATTACTTTATGCAATTTTTGAACACTTCTGATATAGATTTAACACCCAATAAACGGTGAATTCTAAATTTGTAATATTTTATAGAAACTTTTTAATTATAAAGACGCCATGTCATACATACAACCAGTAATTTTAGTGGATGTACACAGTTTTGGACAGAAAAATCTAGTTTCATAACAGCTTGAAATTCTTCTTTAATATTAGTGTAAACAAAAGAACATAACCCAAAATTATCTATTTTATGAGGTATTATTTATTTGAATCGAAGACAAAATAAATAAGTTCCAACTCAAAACCGTTTTGTTTAATTTACTCAAAACTTTAAGTGTGACATAACACCTTTATCCACTTTGGTCTTCAATTATGAGTACGATTTTTCACCAAAAAAATGCTAACAGTTGTCATATAATTAAATAGGTGTAGAAAAAAAGTATTATTATAGTTTGTTACCATTCATCAAAATAATAAACATTTAATTTTGTACTCACAATTTTATGTAAAATATTTACTATATCTAGTAAAAAGCAGCGATAATCTTGGCTTTATTTATGCATGTTTAAAGATTTAAAAGCTTACTGATGTAATGAGCGTAAAAGCCGTACATGTAATAATGACGTACATACAGAAATAAGGGATTGCGTATGCATTCTACATTCTATATGGTTAGACCGTGAATAATGAGCAAGGGGATACAAAATAGCAACCCTTTAGGGCTCGAAAGGCGTTATTTTTATGTATATGCGCTGTGATTAATAGCCTGCATACTTCATGCTATTTAGCATAAATAATTTACAGACTAGAACTTTTCATGTTTATTAGTAACAGTCTCTTCAGTCTTTGTGTTGAATGCTTTTGTTTACCTTCGGATGCATTCATGATTCTGTATGTGCTAGTTATTGGCATTGATTAATCAATGTTATTGGTTAACAAAATAGCTTTAGAATTTTCACAAAATTACTAATCTGAATACAGTCAGTACAGTTCATTCAGGCCATTTCTTTAACTTTATTATTTTAGAAAAAAAATTGTAGTTGTTTGAAAATAACTCTCTGCATCAAAAAATATTACTTTAAACTTTTTTTAGGTTATCAGAATACCTTTGTCATTTTACGGTAATGAAAAAGGGCATCTTAATTATGACGTACTACTACTGGAAACTGAAACATTAAAAAATAGAGGGAAATACTTTGTGAATGGTAACATCTAGAAATCTATGTATGACTGGTTTAAAAAAAAATAAGTTTAATAATTGTATGTGTAATTAACTTAAAACATTGTTTAAACAAACAAACGCTTACATACTTTTACTTAATGTTAAAGCCAAATTATGGCAACCGTTGTCAAAATTGACATTTATGTCAATGAGGTATACATGAAAAAATGTTCAATTTTCATAATTTTATAATAATGGGCCTAAACATATTATTTTGTAAAATAATTTTATTTTGCATTTAAATATACTATAATAACTAAAAGATCATTGAATAATTGGAAGGTAATTGGACGTTTCTAAAATAAAAAAAAAAGAGAAAGTCAACTTTGTAATTTTTTTTTTTTCAAGCGTATTAAAATGTTTAAATTATGTCACCAAAAACAGAAGTAGAAGTAGGACATTGTTTTACTAGTAACAAAATGTTAGTACCGAACGCCAACGTAGTGGACAATGTTTTACTAGTAACATAATGTTAGTTCCGAAAGCGCCACCGCAGTGGGTATTGTTTTACTAGTAACATAATGTTAATACCGAAAGCCACCGGTGGCGCGCTATCCACTAGCCACTTGTCATATTGTGTCAACATTTACATGTTTGAATATTTGTAGTTTGAATATTTGTACATTTATGATAAATAAATGATTTTTTGCATTTTAATACGCTTGAAGAAAAAATAGTATATATTACACGGAGTAGAACGCCTTTTTTTGTGTTTCGCCCAGTTTGCGGCTTCGGCTTCGCCTCAGCCGCAAATCCTGGGCTCAACATAAAAAAAGAGTGCGTTCTACTCCTAGTAATATAATATACTATTTCCAAAAAATGATTTCTGCGTGATTTTTCATCCTTAACTCGAAAAATAAGTATTTTATGAAAAAAAAAGAACAATAATAAGGTTGAATTGACGCAAAGAAAATCTACATTTTTACTTGTGTTAATTATTGTGCAATAACTAGAGGTTTTAACTTCGAAATAATGTCATCTGAATTAGATTTCTTTTATTTTTGGCAACTTAATAGTAAATGCATCTAAGAAAAGTTTCTATATTATGCGAGAGCTTTCAGGGAATGACACCTAAAAAAAAAAAAACATTGAAAGAGAATCAAATTCTGAGAAGAAAAGACTACGCAACGCTTGAATAGGGAGGTATTTTAAAAAGACTTTCGTCAAATAACTCGAAAAGTATTACACTGAACCAAAACATGTTAGAACTAAAGAACTAAATAAGAAAGCTACTAAACTGAGCCCAGGCAGCAGACTGTCGTCATTTTTTAATCACATTGTTTGACGACGTCACGTGACGCAAATAGAAATCCGAAAAAAAATTTTTCCCACCTCATGCAGCGGAATGCTATTAGAAATCTCAAAAAATTTTATCACCTCTTGGAGGAGGGTGCAAATAAAAATCCGAAAAAAAAATTTTCCGGCCTCATACAAACGGGATGCTATTAAAAATCTCAAAAAAAAATGTATCGCCTCATTTACCACCTCATACAGCAAAGTCCTATAAAATGAAATCTAAAAAAAAAAATTTTATCGCCTCATGAAGGGAATACAAATAAACATCCAAACAATTTTTTTTTTTTCACCTCATGAAGAAGTACTATTAGAAATCTGAAAAAAAAATTTCTCACCTCATAAAGGCCATGCTATTAGAAATCTAAAAAAAAATTTTTGCCCTCTGACGCCCCTCCTGTGCTCTCAATTTGGCGCCTCGGGCGGCCGCCCGGGTTGCCCAGCCCTTAAGCAGCCCCTGTTGATCAGCATGACATGACCTACATTTTCCCTGAGTTTAAAAAAAAAACACCGAAACCCCATTTCCATAAGAAAGGTACTGGGTCCTTTAATGAGTTATTCAGAAGAATTGGCTTTAAAACATGGAATCGAGGGTCTTGCCCCTATACTCTTCTTGTTATTTTTATATAATCCAACATTTTTTAATGATCTTATTGGTAAGTATATAAAAATTCCGAATTATTATTGGCTACATAATTTTAAATTCCTTAGAAAATCCTTACACATTCAATCCTTTCATAATTGCTTAGAAACATTCAAAATACTTGAAAATGTAAGCAATTACTAGCAAATCGAAAATACTGCTCACTAGTGCTCACTAAGCCTGTGCGTATTAAAGCAGGACCGTACGTTCGAGGCGGGGAATGATATTGTGCTGCTCTCTCTAAAGAAGGAGAAAGGGACGTCCTTTTCGACTCTTACAAAAGAATCAAAGAAACACGAGGTACAGTTTACACCTGCTCTAGGAAACACTACTATATAAAAGATAGAATGAAACTTGAAATTTACTCAACCGTGGCTGTAAGAAAATGTATATATAATAAGAAAAATCACAGAAATTTGAAATGGTTTCCCTATGTAATCACATTGTGATGTGGAAAAACGTTAAAAATAATAAAATGTAATTTGTTCATAGATAATAATAAATAATTTACCAACAAAATGGAGTTTGACGATTTAAAAAAAAATCATTAAATTTTTTTTTTGTCTTACAGTTGCATCTCGTTACATATTAGACTTATAATAAAAATGTATATATAAACTAGTGGAAGCATTACACTCTTCGCCTATTTACTGAGCTTTTTATATAATTGTTATACATTCTATAGGATACTCTTCGCATTTTTTTTGTAAATAATGTTAGTTTTTGGACATTCTAAATTTTGTGATACCAACTTTGTTGTGGAAAAAAAAATATATGAAAAAAAAAAAAATCACCATGTGAGGATCGAACACGAGACCTTTGGATTGCAAGGCAAATCAAAATCAAATCAAATCAAAGATATTTATTAAAGTTTAAAGATATGAATGCGCCTCAGCTGGGTCCAGTCTAGAGCCGATCATCCCACCGCGGCGTGCGACGTCGCGGTAAGTAGGTGATCGGGTGGAGGGGTTTAGCTTCGGCTGTAACGATGCAATTGGGCGTTGGGCTCCTGTTTAACATATATAAAAAACTTAAACCTAACAATTTCGTTGAACAATAATCCGGGAAGATATTAAAATACTTAGAAATAGCTAAAACTACGAAGAAACAATTGCATTTTTAACACACGCGCACTGTCGCATGCGCGCATTAAATTTATGAACAAAATCTTGTTGTCCATACGGGAAAACTTAATGAAAAAACCCGTTCGAGAGTCACGGATTTATCCAGTGGTCTACCTGCCTCTGGAAGCCATTGGGCTATCTCATCTTACCAGAAAACTTGAATGAATATCATTCAAGAATTATATTTCAACGGATTAATAATAATAATAATAATAATATTGTCTTTATTAAGCAACTAGCAATTACAATAAGGTAGATTAGATACATTATTATCAAATATATATATTGGTAAAATGTAAAAACAAAAAAAATTATAGAGAATAACATTTCGAAAGATTTCTATTTAAGTACAAATGACAGAAATTTTGAAAACAATTTTTTTTTATTTAAATGATTAATAACTTTTTTATTTATTGATTGATTTTTTTCAGAAACAATAGGGTTCTTCCTCTAGCTAACGCTAACTTACTTTCCAAATTTCAATACAATCGGACTTTTCTTTCTTAAGTTATCGTGCTTACAAGAAACGTGACGGACGGACCGACAGACGGACAGACAGACGGGCATTTTGAAAGTTGTTCAGAATTCGTTCACTAACACATATGAAAATTTTTTCTCTACGAGCGATATTTCCGGTTTTAGAAATGTGCCGATCAAATACAATATACTCTTCGTTTTTGCGAAGAGTATAAAAATGTAGAAAGTTTTGTCCTCTTTAACTTCGTCTAGCACATTTTTCTCGAAAGAACAAGCGTTGCCGAATTATTTTGAAAAAAACAATTTTTTGCACCTTTCAATCAAGATGGCGGCTCGCGCCTCCCCCCTCCAAAGACAAAAACTTGTATTTTTCATCAGGGCCTCTACTTAAACAACATATATCAAAATTATTACTACTCCACCTTTTGTAAGACAAATGCTATTTTTTGTCCCTACTGACTGGATTATATCCCATATAGACTATTTTTTTGTTAATCATATAATGATACTATACTAATAAACGTTCACCACTCTAACTGACACGCGACGCTCGTTATTCACACCGCAACTCAATTACGACGCGTGCAGACGCGTGGCGTCGTTTGTGTGGAAACATTCTATTTGTATTTATAGGCACCATCAATGTTGTAGTGGTATTAATTTGATAAGGAGACTGATCAACGATCGTATTTGTGTAAGAATTTTTTGTCTGCCTACTTAAATGATATTAAAAATCTGTTCTCACATGGGAATATGGTCATCAGAACGAAGCTGTTAAAATAATACTGTTGAGATTAATTTAAATAGAATACGAAGCGAAATATATTGCATAAAATAATAAATAATAATAATAAGTAATGTAGTATTTGCGTATTTTTGTCAAAACTTAGAAATAATATACAATACTGCTTTAATTTATTAAGTAGGTAAGCTTTTGGCCTCTGTAAACCGTAAAGCAGTAAATGCGAAAGTAGAATTAAATTTCATATAAATTTTCTTCAGTAGATAAAATTAATTGAAAACTTGTTATTAGAAAATTTTCAGAAGTTAACTAATACAAGATTTTTTGATAAAATTATTTAAAATAGGGAATATTTTATTTTAAATTCAACTAGCTCACTGAAGAAATATGCTCGAAGCGTAATTTATCTATGTTTCTGGGGCCAATGAGTACGAATGTAAAGTGAAAATTAAGAAATTCAAAATGGCGGTTCTAATATGGAGAATGGATTTTTTCTATAGCAAGTGTTTTACCGGGCAAAAAAATTTGAGCCGCTAGGTAACGAAGAGCAGTATTTGACAATTATGTTTTTAATTACCTGCTGATTACAGTAATAAAATTTTTATTTAAAATATGTGAAGATGTACATTTTTTCCGTCATAATTGCTTCGTTTTATATGCCACAGACGCGAAAAAATAACAGTTAAAAGATAGACTAAGGATCTGTAACTCTGTTCCTTAGCATTGTTGACGTAAACAGTGACTTAGCCAGCCTTTGGGATGGAGGGGGAGGGGGCAGTCGCTTAAAAAGCGGTAGAAAAAGTTGCAAATAAAAATAAAATACGAATTTGTTTCTACAGCAAGGGCGTCACATCATAGAGACGAGGGCGCAGTGCCCCCTAGCCCCCCCCCAGTTACGCCGATGAAGTGCTGTGTTGTCTAAGATATTTGACATTTAAATTAACTTGTTATAAACGTTCATACGCCATCATTACACTTTCAGATATATTGATAGGTAATGCTATATATTAACGAGAAACAGTATTTGAGTATTATTAGTATTATTACTTCCATATCCAGTGGAAGTATAGTAACACAAAAAAAGAATTAGGCTTAACATGTATAATGTAGAATGTCATAAACGTCGAGAAATTTTCTATCTGTCTGTCTGTCGGTCATTTCGTCTGTAACTTTTTTTTGCACGATTACTCTGGAACCGTTTACGATATTGACTTGAATTTGGTACACGTATATATTTTAACGAGATATGGAACTAGATAATATCTCGATCTTATTCCGCTGAAGGGTTGGGGGTCAATTAGGATAAATGGGGGTAAATGGATAAATCAAGCAAGTAAGCATCCATAAAATTGGTATTTAGTATAAGAGAAGCTAAGGCCTCAAAAAAATTTTTAGCATTAGCCACTTCTATTACCACTCCGACCCCATTATTAGAAGGTGAAAGAAGTGATTTAATGTGTGTATTGGAACCAAAGGCCTCAACAATTTTTTTAACATGCTTTTATTAGGTCGACCTGTATCTAACTAACTATCTATCTATCTATGTAATATGGATTTCACCCACTTCTAATTGTAGTATCATCATGAAATTTGACAATAATTGTGTGTAGCTCTGATGACAATACAGTATGGTATACTCAATATTATAATATCCCAGTAAGCACACGCACGTTAAAAAAACGTTTGAAAATGATGATAACCGACCGTTACATAAATTGTATAAACGCAAAAATGTCGCCGAGGTCCACGGAGTTTTCCACTATTAAATAGACTACTAATCAACGTTAGTTAATTACGTGTCTTCCACCAATAATAAAAACGGTAAAATACCTAATTAAGGCATTTTAACGTTTTTTATTATTGGTGGAAAACACGTAATATTATTTACTTGTTTTATAGTAAACCAACATACTTCAGAAAGACATTTTAAAATCACTTTATATAAACGTGAATAATATTCTTTGAATAAACGCAAAAATGTCGCAGAGGTCCACGGAGTTTTCCACTATTAAATAGACCACTAATCAACGTTAGTTAATTAAGCTGTTTTAACGTTTTCATTATTGGTAAAAAACACGTAATATCATTTACCTGTTTTATAGTAAACCAATATACGTTGTAAAAACATTTTAAAATCACTTTATATAAACGTGAATAATAATCGTCGAATAAACGCAAAAATGTCGCCAAGATCCACGGAGTTTTCCACTACCCACTGGGCACACATTTTGGTCGCCATTTTCCAAGATATAATGGGTTACAGGATGAGCCATCTAGACAATTAATAGGTTAAGCACCCACCGGTTTTATCATAAAACTTAGTGGGCGATTAAAACCTATTAAACAGATAGCATAAAATATTTACGCTATCTCGGCCCATCCACAGAATAATGATCTTTGACCTGATTGTTATAAGATCCATCCTAGTACATCGATGTTCCCTGAAAGAATTTGAACATTGCAATCTATGTGTTATTTATTTTCTATAAATTCATAAGAGTATAACATAAAGCATGACTGATTTATTGTTAGTGGTTTGTATGTGGCGCTATCTAGAAATAATTTCTACAAACTACGTGGTAAGCAAGCAAATTATGCATTAATATAGATGAGTAGAAAAACGTTAAAAAAACGTCGTCATCTACAATTTATTTTTTCCTTTAAATAAAATTACTATATTATATTAATGCAATAAAACACGTTAAATTTTTTCGTTTCACAAACGTTACATTTAGCGAGTTGTTACAAGTTCTCATTTTATGAACGTGTATTATACGTTAATATATCAGTAAAATAAACGTTCTGATCAAAACGTTTTATTTCAGTAATCCCTTTCACTACTGGTTGGGAATGTGTGTAAGAGTAACGTATTTTATAGGTTTTATTTAAATATACTATTATACAACCGAATTTTATGCGATATAGATTCGTAGAAAAACGTTTAAAACACGTAACCTTTTACCATCAATTTCACCTATGGATTTAAAATGCCCTTGCATTTAGTAAGTTGGAAACAACACTTATTTTAACGTTGTAAAAAATACGTTTTATTTTTCTTTAAATAAAACGTTTGAATCGCCGCATCAAATATATGTAATAAAAAATGTTAAACTGGTTCGTTTCGCAAACGTTAAAACTCCTTACATTATAAACGTGTTTTATACGTTATTACATATTTGTGAAAAAAAACGAACTTACTAAAACGTTTCATTCGAATATTTTTTTCTAATATAGTAGTTAAAATTGCGTGTAGTAGTAACGTATCATATTTAAACGTTGAAATTTTCAACAAAATGTGACGTTGAAAATTTCAACGTAAAAGGTTTAATCAACGACTACGATGTTTTAAAAACGTTTATTAAACATACGTGTGCCCATTGGGTAATAAATGGACTACTAATCAACGTTAGTTAATTAAGTTCTTCACGCTTTTATTATTCGTCATAATACTACGTTTATCGGATATAAAATAAACCACCTATAATCAATATATAGATTTTCTTTATTATATCAATGTTTCTTCATCGTCAAATATTATCCCTTTTTACGTTATAATACTTATTATGTTTTATAAATGTTTATTAAATAACATCTAATAACGGAGAGTTGTAAAACGGTTAACTACATTAATAATTACTTAATACGTGGTTATAAAACAGACACAAAAATACATATTGATCAACGTCATATTGTTCTCAAATATAAACGTTTTAGAAATACGTTGAATTAAACTTACGACTAAAACTAATAGTTAATATATTTTCTTTCATCAACATCTAATTGACGTCGAATTTGAACGGTAAAATTTCCTTGGTACATCAATATTGTGTCAACGTAGTTTTGTTGGTGTCTTTCATCGTCATAATAATACGTTTATCGGATATAAAATAAACCACCTATAATCAATATATGGTTGATTTTATTTATTATATCAATGTTTCTTCAACGTCAAATATTATCCCTTTTTTACGTGATAATATTTTGTTTAATAAATGTTTATTGAATAATATCTAATAACGGATAGTTGTAAAAAGGGTCTAGGACATGTGAGAATAAACGTCGCTTTTATAAGCGAGTTTAACGTATCGTAACTACGTTAATAATTACTATATGTTAATATGTGGTTATAGAACAGGCACAAAGTACATATTGTTCAACGTCATATTGATCTGAAATATAAACGTTTTAAAAACACGTTGAATTAAACTTACGACTAAACCTAATAGTTAATAGATTTTCTTACATCAACGTTTAATTGACGTCGAATTTAAACGATAAAATTTCCTTAGTACATCAATATTGTGTCAACGTAGTTTTGTTGGTCTCTTTCATCGTCATAATACTACGTTTATTGGATATAAAATAAGCCACCTGTAATCAGTATATGGTTGATTTTCTCTATTATATCAATCTTTCTTCATCGTCAAATAGTATGCATTTTTTACGTCATAATATTACGTTTAATAAATGTTTATTAAATAATATGTAACAACGGAGAGTTGGAAAACGGGTCGAGGATATGTGAGTATCAACGTCGCTTTAATAAGTGAGTTTAACGTGTCATAACTACGTTGAAAAATGTCGTAACTAAACTAGTGGTTACAATATTCATTATATTAACGTTATATTAACGTCGAAAAACGAGCGTCTATTTATGACCAATAAGCAACGTTCACTTTTTCAAGGACTAACGTTATATCAACTCTTAAAACGTTATATCGACGTTTAATAAACGTAGGTGTGTTTACTGGGATGTTCAAAATGGCCGCCGCCCCAAGATGACGGATTATCATTGTCTTTACAATCCCCTTGATATGGGTATCAAAAGAAAGGGTTTGATGAGTAGAAAATAAATATGTGATCAAAACTTAAAAATTCAAACTAGCGGCGTCAACATGGCGGATTGATTTTATGAATTATCGTTGGATTCGACTGAAAATCGGTATCTGTGGGTTATCGAGGTTGCAAATTTAACAAATTGTTTGTTTTTTGGAAAGTACCAAAATTCTCTCTTTAAATTTGAGACTAAAAAGTAAAAAATTAATTAATAGTTTAAAAAACTAAAAAACATGCTTTTATAAATACTGCAGTAAAAGGCAAAAAATAATCATCGAACCTGTTGTCTCTGTCTACCCCGTAAGGGCCTTAGTGTAAGTCGTGTTTGTAATTAAGTATAATATTTGGTATAAAAACGTGGGGCGCTTTTCGAACGCTATTTCGAACAAGTTCGATAATTAAAACACTGAAGACATCATTAGATTAAATTAAAAGCACCCCACGCTTTTACACTCAAATATTATACTTAATTACAAACACGGCTTACACAAAGGCCCTCATGGGGGTAAATGGGTAAATCAAGCAAGACAGAGGGAAATGATTATTTTTTGCTTTTTCGTGCAGTATTTATAAAAGCATGTTTTTTTAATTTTTTAAACTATTAATTTATTTACTTCATCCACCTCCACTGCCGACCTGGCATATCCTTGTATAGGTTTTTAGGTTCGTCGACTTCAAGTATAGTATTATTAAAGTTCCATAAACAATTATTTCCACATAGTGGAGTGCAAATATAGTATCAAAATTATTTGCGTTGTGAAAATCTGGATCGAAAATCTGGATGTAGAAGTAGTGATTCCTTGGGCAGCGAATTTTTTTTTTTTTTTTTTAATTACTGGTTATATTTACAGTAACTAAATGGCTACAATTTTGTTTAAAAAATGTAAAGATGCACATTGTTTCAGTTTATACCGTCTTATATTGGTATGTAGCATTTTTTTTTGCTAAATGTGATACTTTTTGAGTTATTCGACGAAAACGATTTTGAGACATTTATTTTCTCAAGCTAAAATTGCAATTTTCTTGTCGTTACAATTTAAATAATACTAACAATGAAAAATTGGGTTGTTTCTCAAAATTCGATTATTTTTCGTCCAATTTTTACTTCCCTCGCCTCGCTTAGGAAGTATTGTAATCGTGAAAAAATCACCCTCCGAGATTTCTTCCGACTTTTATATTTCAGAGTACATAGATTAAGGAATTTAAAGCCGTTAAACTCCGTCAGTCTGTCTGCCTGTCTGTTGGCGCTATAACTACAAAATTACTTGACGGAGAAGGATAATATTTGGTAGGTAGTTGACCCTACTGTTAATGAAGAATACAGTTCCGTTGAAAGATATACAGGGTGTATCATAAAAAGTATAATTAAGAACAAAAATATGATGGAAAATAGCATTTTTTGGTATGTAGTTAACATAACTATCATGGAAGAAAAATATGAAAAAAATATACTAAAAAAAAATTAAAAAATGTGTTGGAGCACGATAATATTTCGCATACAGTTAACACAACTGTCAAAGACGAAAAATATGAGAAAAATATATACAGGGTGGTCATCAAAAAAAAATTTTTAAAAATGTGACGGAGGACGATAATATTTCGCATGCAGTTAATTCAGCTGTTAAAGAACTAAAATATGAAAAAATATACAGGGTGGTCACCGAAAAGAAAATTAAAAACCGTATCGAAAGACGATAATATTTCACATATAGATAATACAACTCATAGCAGAATACGTAAAAATATACAGCCCTAAAAAATTTTTAAAAATTGGCGCAGGACGATAATATTTCACAAGCAGTTAGTTAACACAATTGTCAAAAATCAAAAATGTAAAAAATAAATATAAAAGATCAAAGAAAAAAAATTAAATGCGAAGGAGGATGATAATATTTCGCATGTAGTTAACACAACTGTCGAAGAAGAAGAATATGAAAAAAATATACAGGGTGGTCATCCTGAAAAAAATATGAGGAAATGTAATGGAGTACGGTAATATTTGGCATGTAGCTAACCCAACTGTCATGGAGAAAAATATGAAAAATATACCTAAAAAAAAGGTATGAAAAATGTGACGGCTGGCAATAGTATTTCGCATGCAGTTATCACAACTGTCAAAGAAATATATAAGGAAACAATATACAGGGTGGTCAACCTAAACAACTGCTGAAAAAATGTGAGGGATAATATTTCTCATGCAGTTAACACAACTGTCAAGGAAAAAAAAATATGAAAAATGAAATGTACTGGGTGGTCACCAAAAAAAAAATAATAAAAAATGTGCCGGAGGACGATAATGTTTCGTATGCAGTTAACACAACTCTCAAAGAAAGATGTGAATAAAATATGGGTGGCCACCCTAAGAAAATAATGAAAAGATGTGACGGAGAACGAAAATATCCATATGACAATCTATCTAAATTATTTCTGACGGTTGAATTAATATATATTGATTTAAAAATACATGAAAATTAAATTCTGAAAATTCGTGGTGCTCACAATTTCTTCGATACGGATTTAAATTTTTCATACTACCTAGTTATTTAATTTATTAGTCCAGCAACAAATGGCGCGATTATATAATGACTGGATGGTAAGTCTTTAAGTAAGACTCACTATATTTTACATACTGGATGCATTTGAACGTTTAAATAATATGGATAGTATTATCAAGAAAATTATATTTCATTCTATGAATATTTTATGTGAGCACTTCCTAAATATCCACATTTCAATCAATGAATATATTTGCCAAGTGTGCTGGCTTATAACTCAGTGGGTTCGTAGACAAATAGTTGAGGTTTAAATCCGTCATAATCCCTACAAATAAGGGTGGATTTAATACCGCGTGGAGCAAGTAAAATTCCAAATTAGGTAATAGATTTACATTAATGGCATGGTGAATATGAATGACATTTGTATTGATCGTGGATTTCCATGAAATTAGAAATTTTATGCTATATATTGTATATGTAATAGGATTATATTTATGAATAAGGGAGGTATTAAGAAAACTGCGTGTTGTATTTAATTGTTGTTTTTATCTGTATCTTCATTGACAATAATAATTGTTCTTCAAATACTAAGTAAAATTATCCAAATTAAGTAAAAGAGAAATGCTTAAATATTATCTAAATAAAATACCATGCAGTATCTACACGAGTGCTACAATGCCTTTTACAAAAATTCTTCTCTTCTCTCTTTGCAAAATTTTTTTTCAACATTTCATTGTAGGCAATGTCCAACTAGGCTAGTGCCAATACCTTTTTTGAAAAAAAAAAAATTATTAACAGGCAAGGACCAGCCGGAGAATCTAGTTAAGTTTATAACTAAGAGAAAAAACAAAAATTAAACACGAGATAAAGTAAGAAAGTGTTTTTTTGCAATTTTCGGCAAAACGTAACCTCCTAATGGAAAATGTCCTTCACAAAAGTTGTAGATAATAAAAAAATCTAAAACTTCCATATAAAGCATTTTTCATTATAACCTCATATTTTCCGAGAAAATGGCGGAAAACCGATTTTTCGGTTTTTTATTTTTTTCTCTCGTAAAATAATTCAATTGACGTGAAATTTTGTGAAAGTATACATTTTTTGCATTGAATAAGCATAATTTTTTTGGAATCTAGGAAACAAGTAGTTTCCGAGATATTTACATTTTTTAAGAAAAAAAACATTTTCCGCGGGAAACTTTATTGATGTTTTTTAAGACTTAATATTCTATCTAGGCTCATTTTAACCGTTGAAATGTTACTTTAATTTGGTCTATACATATTGATGTTTGATTTTTCATGAAACCGCTTAAAATTGAGAAAAACCAAAAAAATGATTTTTCGGATCACGAATTTTTCAATATTGTATATTATTTTCAATATTTTTTTATTATTTATATAAATAATGGATTAAATTTCAATGACACATTTTACTTCAATGTAATTAATATTACTAAAGTTGAATGAATTTAATTGAAGAAAGTGGACAAAAACTTTCTGAAACTTAAACAAGCAAAGGATGGGTTCGAAAAATATACTTATATATATTATCACGCCTGAACTCAATCGTCGTAATAAAAAATATAAAAGAAATTAAAAGCCCTTCAAAAAAATTCTTTCTTCATTAAGAACTGTTAAATAGCGTGTACACTTTATGATTATTATGGGTTATTAAGTTGTAGTAACGTGGATTTAAAAAAAAAGTACATCTCATATCATTTCAATTTCCTTGCTTGATGATTTTTTTGATAAATATATATATTGGAAGCTGTAACTTTCCGAGAAACTGACCCATTGGAAAAAATAAACTATCACTATTTCGGAAAAAATGTATACTTTTCGAATGTTCAAACACAAATTCGTTTACTTGTATGCATTTTTCGAAAATATGATCCATCAGACCATGATAAGAAATTGCGATTTTCACGTTCTTATCCATGTAACTATGAAGATTGTTTTGAATATAAATTCTGGAACTTTTCCAATACATTAACGAATGTATAAGGAATCCATTGCATATAGTTGAATTGTACCTGTACCTGTAATAAATATAATACAGTAAAGATAAAAACTCATGCGAGCGATTCAGAGGCCACGTGTGGTGTCTGTATATGCGTTCATAATTATATATTTTCCCTCCATACTCACTATTTATCCTCCTATTCACTAAGAAAAATGTTGAAAATGTGTAATCGTTAGAACAGCTAAGAATTTTTAGAGGTTCCATAGTATAGTATGCACAAAGTTATTTCACTATTTTTTTCCAGGAATACCGTGGCTTTAGCGATAAATTTCATTAGGACATTTTTTGTTCACAAATACATGGTCTATCCAACTGTATTTTTTATATTTTCCTACCTTGACTTAATTTCAGCATTTTGAAAAAATGGATGAAAAAAACATTTCAGTGCAAAAAAATGTATATTTTCACAAAATTTCATGTAAATTGAATTATTTTTACGAGAGAAAAAAATAAGAAACCAAAAATCGGTTTTCCGCCATTTTCTCGGAAAATTTGAGATTATGATGAAAATTGCCTTATCTGAACGTTATAGATATTTTATTATCTACTACTTTTGTGAAGGAGATTTTCCAATAGGAGGTCACGTTTCGCTTAAAATACCAAAAAACCACTTTCGGCCCCTAAACAACACACCCATTTCACAATTTCACTTTATCTCGTGTTTAATTTTTGTTTTTTCTATTCTTTATAACTTTAACTTGCCTGTTAATATATATATTTTTTTTCCGCATTCAAAATCCGATTTGGCAACAGCCTAAACGTGTATGTTTCATTTGGCAAAATTTTAATTTTTAAACCTTAAAAACTACACGTACCTTATATACAGGCTGTTTCAAGAATACCACGGCAAATTTTGAAACACCCTGTATGTAAGGCGTGTGTAGTGAACCATCCTATATAGGTACTTATAATTTAAATGATCACCCGATGATGCCGTCTTGACTGGAGAAACTTTTGTCGGTGTACTATGCAGTATTTATGTGTTTGTAGAATCTTGTCAATAAAGGTTACGCTCTTCATTTTTTTTTTCTGAAACTTCTTCATAACTTTTGTATTTACGAATTGATATTTTTCAAAAACAGTGGGTTTCTTCCTCTTGCTAACACTAACTTACTGTCCCAATTTCAATTCGATTAATTTTTCTGTCTTATATTGTCGTGCTTACAAAAAAATGTGACGAAGAGACAGACAGACGGCAGACATTCTAAAAGTTGTTCAAAATTCGATCACTAACATTATAATGTGAAAAAACTTACTATTTCTTCTACATGTAGAAGAACTTACTATTTTGCGTCTGAGTGACGTGACACAATTTATTTATCAAGGGCGCCAGTCGCGTTCTTTCTTTGTTCTTCCACTCCCAGGCGGGTTCGAGATAAGATACCACTCAATAGAATAATAGGCCAATGCTGTACTACCTTAGATCATTAACGATGCTCTCTCTTTCGATAATAATTGATTTTTCTCTCTAACGGGATTTTATTCTGACGGAATTTTACTATTTACCTACTAATAATGGATTTTACGCCTAAAGATTTCTGATTTGTTTTCGTCCCGCAAACATCCACTTGTTACACAGAATAAAGTCTTTCGTAACTGGTTAGATAAATAGCTATAATACCTACCTCCCAGGGTCTCCCTCTCTACATTTTCTAGGAGCAACTGGCCATGCCTCTCATATTGGTACTAAGGGAATGTGTTAAATTTGATCAAAATTGTTGGAGCCGTTTTAGAGAAACAATATTATTTTTCATTTATTTAACGGTTAAAAGGGGATTACTCCCTCCACATTTGAAGTAGAATCATTGTGCAATTTCTTACCGACCTTTGACCGTTCGGAACACTCATGCTAAATTTGAACAAAATCAATTTAGGGTTTGGATTTTAGATACATCCACAGATATGACAGACTGCAGACAAACATTTCTTAAAAACCCCTGTTATGGGATCAGGGTATTTGAAAACGTGTATATTCTTCAAAAATACGAAATATCGAATTTTTCATGACCATAATACTTATACAGATTTGACAAATGTTCTTTTATATATATCCTGAGATAAATGAGTGTAAGAGAGAAAACAGAGAATTTAGAAAAATAAAGACTGATATACTCCCACAACAATGGACATGCAGTTATAACACAGCGATGAGAGTATAAAACAAGTGCGGGAATTTTGAAACTTTGGTAATTTGTAGATCTCGATGCCCCGAATGAAATAAGAAAAAAAAATGCAAAATGTTTTCCTTGAAACATCTCGCTTCGGGTAAAGAAATGTTCTTATAGAGCATTAAATTTTCTACAAAATATATATATATATATAATATATTTTTTCGTTAAACTGAATAGTTTCTTGACAAAATTATGATATTTTGCAATTTCTCGATTTAGTGCGACTTTTATGAAGGAGCATTTTCATGTTGAGACAAAATTTGTTTTCAAACCTGAAAATCCTCAAATATGGTGGATATTACTTGTCTGCTACGCATAGCTCAATGTTTAATACTCGTCTCCACAGCCAGCACCTTGAGGTAGAGTATATGGCGCGTTTTTTTACGTAGTTGTCCCTTATAGGCCTAATCCACGACTAGTCTGCTTATTGCGATGTTTCAGGTGCTTGATGTCGATGGTCCAGGTTCGCTGTAATCTTTCTTCGGAAATTGCTTCCGTTGTGCTGTCCACTGATTCTACGTATTAATTGCTCTCCATGCTGTCGAGAAATGTTTGGACTGGAGAGTCGACTTCCTCGTCGTCATGAAGCTCGTCGACTGTGGCTGGTGCATTGTCGCAGCTTTGTCCGTTACAAAATTTGCAATTTACAGAACATTTTAACCTTGCCTTTCTACAACCACATGCTGCACTGCACCCTTTCTTACATTTACAGAAAAGAACTTTAAGTAGCTTTTCAGAACAGGATCTTTCAGTGGACAGCGCAACGGAAGCAATTTCCGAAGAAAGCATCGTTGAAGACTACAACGAACCTGGATCTTCGACATCGAGCACTTAAAATGCAGGCAAGTCGTGGATTAGACCTATAGTTGACAACCACGTAAAAAAACGCGCCATATACTCTACCTCAAGGTGGTGTGGAAACGAAAATTGAACATTGAGCTATGCGTAGCAGGTAAGTAAAATCAACTATATTTGAGGATTTTCAGGTATGAAAACAAAAATACTCTTTCATAAAAGTCGCACTAAATTGAAAAATTGCAAAAAATCTTAATTTTGTCAAGAATGCTTGACTTCACTCGGCTGTTGCACCGAAAATATTCAGTTTAACAAAAAAATGTATAGGTCATATTTTGTAGAAAATTTAATGCTCTTTTATTTTCATACAAACATTTTTGCCGTATAAGGCACTCGAAGCGAAATCTTTCAGATAAACTGTTTTTGTGCGCCATTCTTTCAATATGGCGGCGCCGGCGGCTGAGATCACATTTTGCATTTTTTCTTATTTCATTCAGGGCATCGCAATCTACAAATTCCTAATGTTTCAAAACTCCCGCACATATTCGGACTAAGAATCTACCTATCGACTGTACTATTAGAAGCGATAGGTATTGATGAACTGCGTGACATACATTAAGGTGATAAAAATAAGATTTATAAGCTATGCAAATTAGGAAAAAAATGGGGGTTCAGAGGAAAGTTTTGCTATAGTTTTGATTTTCTCACCCTCTATGTTTTTTTGGTCACTGAACATGAATATGAAGTTTGCAGGCAAAAATTTGGCCCGGAATTTTGTTTTTTTGGTACTTTTTGCCCAAATTTTGGCCCTTTTTTCAGTTTTTGGCCTAAATCTCAGAAAGGAAGCGTTTTTTCGACAAGCCCATTCTATACAAAATTTCCTACATTTTTCATATATAACGTTTTTTTGGAAGACTAACCGTTCCGCCGCTACAGCGAGCCAAAAAATGGGCATATTCCCATATCCAGTGAAATTCACCGTTTTCGCGGAAATCACCCTTGCTATGATACTTAACTATTGATCGTAAATGATTTATAATGAACTCGTGTTTTGTATGGGGTGTCATGATTGCTGAATATAAAGTTCTAAATTTCCAAAATTTGCGTGAGACTTCTGGTTAGCGGATCAAGTCGTAAAAATGTTGGAAGGAACACTCGAATGGTTTTTTTACAAGCTTTTATTTAACTTGCTATGTATGTACGTATGTTAATTTGTTTAGGGAAAATCTTGCAACTGAATTTTAAAACAGTTATCCTTCGCTCTGCAAAACAAATCCATTAAAGAACACATCATGTTTCTTCGCGCAATGAGTGGGTGTGATACGACTTCAGCACCTTACAACCAAGTGAAATTGAAGTTTGTGAAAACTCTCACCAAAAACCCCCACCTTGCCGATGTTGTAAGTGTGTTCAAAAACCCCGAGGCAACTCCAGAAAGCATTGCAGCAGCAGGGGAGAGATTCCTGGTCAACGTGTACGGCTACACAGGAAGGACTGAACCGTCGATAAACCGTCTGAGGTACATTAATTATAAGAAGGCAGCTTTCAAGACCTCATCAAAAATAGCTGTACTACCATCATCAGCTGCTGCAGCCACGCAGCACAGTTTTAGGGTATATCACCAGGTGCAGCAATGGCTGGGGGTTCAGAAAAATGCCGAAGATTGGGGTTGGAAACGAGCAACAAATTGCCTGGAACCGATCACCTTTCTACAAGCCCCTGCTCCTCCCGAACTGCTGCGTCTGGTGTCATGCAGATGCGTCAAGACCTGCGCAAAAAAATGTAGCTGCAAAAAAGCAGGCCTCGATTGCACCAATCTGTGCATCAACTGTAACAACATGACAATCGAGACAGATCTCACAAATACCCTTCAGGACGGACCATTGGACATCGAAGTACATGACGAACTGTGCTTCACCTTCTCCCCGGTTATTGAGACCATCGAAGAAAGTGTGGATAAGGAGGACGAAGGTATGTAACATTTCCTTCCCCAAAAACGACAATCACGCACTTGGAGCATAAATGTACCTGTCTGAAGAAGTTAATATGAATGTACAAGCTGACCCATATCTGTTCATTACAGACTCCCCACCACCTAAAAAAATAAGGAGAATAGATGAACGGACTGAAGAGGATGTGACAGTTTCTTGAAAAATGAAGGTATGTACAACAGTATCTTCAACAGTAAGCATGTGCAGATTACTACTCACCTCGTCCAATTTATGACGGCAGCGACATTCATCATTCGCAACATTTATCATTATAATGATATAAGTATATATTATACTTCTGACTATAATACACTATACATAACTGCATTAGTAATAACTGCATTTCATTTGTTTGTCTCCATTTTTTCAATTACTTTCCCTATATTCATTATCCATGTAAGGTATACTGGGTCCGGGAATATGTTTTTTTTTTTTGGCGCGCTCTAGCGGTGGAACGGTTAGTCTTACAAAAAAAGCGATATATGAAAAATGCAGGAAATTTTGTCTACTTTTATTTTGTATGGAGTGGGCTTGTTGAAAAAACGTTTCCTTTCTGAGATATAGGCCAAAAACTGAGAAAAGTGCCAAAAAAACAAAGTTCCGGGCCAAATTGTTGCCTGAAAACTTCAAATTCGTGTTCAGCGACCCAAAAAACATAGAGGGTGAGAAAATCAAAACTATAGCAAAACTTTCCTCTGAGAATCCTAATATGCCTAGCCTATTAAGGAAGTGTGAAGCATACTGGGAGCAGTATATCCGTCTTTATTTTCCCAATTTTGTTTTCTCTCTTGAACTCGTTTGTCTCGGGATAAATAGATAGATAAATAATTAGAACTACATTTGCCGAATCTGTGCATACTCTATATATGGGAAAGAAAAAGCGTTTCATATTAATTACCCTCAAAAATTCGTAGAAAAGTCCACTTATAATTTTACAATGATATGCTAATGACAGTGTAATAGATGATCTAATGATACTTATATCTTACAAAATTGGCATGCGTTACATGAGAAATCCTATCAGACTCGACGACGCGTGTTGGGTCACGTGCCGCCATTTAACAAGAGGCGTCATATGTGTATCAATTACTATAGGCAAGGGTGTTAGTATTTTTGTAGTGCAAATGACCACAAGCTATGGATTATCACTGCCGCAGATTTTTTATTACTATGAAAATAGTTGATATAAATACCTACTTCAAAATTCTGTTGAGATAATTTTCACGTGGGAGAAACTTGCCGTCGTTCGTAATATGTACAGGGTGGACACGCACAGTGGGACGAAACCCTACTGTACCACCCAAATCACTCTACAGGTCGTCAAGTTAAGTTATAAGTTTTTTAATATGCTCATTTTGAAATTCTCTATCAATCTGTCGAGCCGGATTTTTGATTTTTAGCTATATTTTCTTATAATTCTGATATAAAATTAAATTTTTACTAGAAAATATCGTTTTTTTCAATTAAACTCAGTCTACAGGTCACAAATATATAAAGATTCGCACAATTTTGGTTTTAAATTAATTTAATTCTTTAGTTTAAAAATACATAATCGATCTGCCAAAGTAGATATTTCATTTCCTTTTTTTTTTATTCTTGACAGCTGCCAAATCGCTATAAAATTGAAAAATTTACAAGTGTGTCTTTCGTAACTTGAAAATAATGTGTTTCCATAGAAGAAGAGATATAAAGTGTTTTAAAATTTTCTAGCTCCATAAGTGATATTAAAATAAAGTTTTCACTTTTGGCAGCTGTCAAAATTTCTGTCAACTTAATGAAAATGCCATTTTGTCCTTAAAAAAAAGTCTTGTCCCAAGGTTTTCATCTAACTTTTCTAAAGTATTTTGACGCGTTGAAGCCAATTTTGGACAAAAAAATTCTATAATGTCAGTTTGCCTCTACCACCCCCTTTATTCCCTAAAGAAGGTCTTGTTTGTCCTAAGGTTCTGATCTAACATCTCTGAAATGTTTTGAGACGCTGAAACCAGTTGAACGCAAAAACTTTTTCTATCATGTCAATTTCCCTCCACCACCCCTTTTATCCCTAAAAGAGGGCAAGAAAAAGGTGTTGTTCAAAAGTTTTGTGCTGACTTTTCTGAAGTATTTTGACGCGCTGAAACCAATTTTGCACACAAAACATTAGGGGATAAAAGGGGGTAGTATAGGGAAACTGACCCGACAGAAAAAAATGTTGTCACCAAAATTGGCTTCAGCGCGTCAAAATACTTCAGGAAAGTTAGATGAGAACCTTAGGACAAGACCTTTCTTTTGTCCTTTTTAAAGGATGAAAAGGATGGGATGGTACAGGAAAACTGACACTATAGAAAATTTTTTTTCTACAAAATTAGTTTCAGCCTGTCAAAATATTTCATAAAAGTTAGGACTTATGGTCCATTAGGGTTTTCTCCCAGATCCCAGTGGAACAGTACTGAATTTGCCAGTGATGTCAAGTGTCTAGGAGTAATCCTGAATCAAAAATTTACCTGGAACTCACATTTGGAAAGGACACTTACAAAAGCAACCACGGTTATCTGGACGTGCCGTAGGCTGTTTGGTAAGACTCGGGGTGTGAAGCCAAAAATGACACATTAGTCCGACCTATCGGTTGTCAGACCCATGGTGACCTACTCATGATGTGTATAGTGCCTAAAAACAGAAGAGAAATTAGCACAAGGAAAGCTGCAGAAACTGCAACGCCTTGCCTCTCTAGGGACTACAGGAGGAATGTCCTCCTGTCCCACAGCAGCTATGGAGGCAATGCTAGACCTACTTTCTCTGCATTTGCATGTGAGGAAGGAGGCAGCACTTAGTGCCCTAATGATGCATCAGGCACTTTAATTTAGATCAGGCGACCTGGTTAGTCATTTAAGGATTTTGGAGCTAATCCAATTTGAATCTATGACCAAACCCACTGACTCAATGCCAATCAAGCATGACTTTGACTGCCCGTTTGTTGTACTCATTGAGAGCCGTCAGGCGAGGAGGATCGAAGCACTGCGGTTGGAGAAAGGATCACTCATATGGATGGATCGAGGGGTTGGTGTGGGCGTAGCATTGGTAACATCCCATTTATCTTCCAGGCAGAAATCTATGCTAGATCTGTGTGCTCAGGAAAGCCTTAACAGAGGCAGTCGAAGGGCAAAGTTCTATATACTTTCAAATAGCCAGGCATCACTGAAGGCTCTCAGATACTATACCTTCGAGTCTAAAATTGCCTGGGAATGCAGACAATCCCTGAAACAACTAGCAAAAAACAACGAGATTTTTCGGACCAGAATCATTCAGTGGTTTATCTAAGGGACACATAACGGGGAAGGTTCAAAAATGGGAAAAGGAACAAAAGAAGTCCTACTAGAGGCCAAAGACAAACGAAAAGGTTTATAACCTATTTAACAAAGGATGCCACAAGGCTTCTCGAACTCGAAAAGTTCGACCTATAGCCTTAGGTCGATCACAGCCTTCTAACTGGCTTCCCCTTGATATATCATCCCAAGAACATGGGCATGGCAGAAGATGACAAATGCAGATATTGCGAGACTGCAACTGAGACTGCGGAACATATACTTTGTGAATGCAAGGTACTAATCCACATTAGGCTAAAGTACCTAGAACAGATGGAATGAACGCCTGAAGACATAGGGAAATTAGCTCCCAGGAAAATCACAAGCTTTGCAAAAAGTCTTGGAATCCTGGGCAACAACTAGTTGTAGGGTAATTCACAAAAGATCTTTTAGGTCGAGGTGAAGAAAGGCCAACTCAGGGCCAAGCGACCTCTTAAACAATCTACAATCTTCAATCTAGATCCCCAGATTTAACACCCATGGATTTTTTCTTGTGGGGTGCTCTCAAAAATCCAGATTTGGGAACAATGTCCAATAATGTAGAAGAATTAAAACAAAAAATTGTCAGTGCTTGTGCAGAACTAAATGGTAATATTTTAGAAAAGTAACATTTAACGAATTGAGGAAATGTTACAATTTATGTTTAGATAACAATGAAGCTCTATTTAGTACGTCGGGTACACCAAAGAAAGCTGCACTTTTTGATTGGGATGTGCCACTTTCTGTGGTCATAGATGATGTCAAAAGGTAACTTTTGAGATAGGGAGCCATTTGAAAATCAGTGCAGGTCACCAAAATGGTGGCCATTAAAGATGGCCGCCATTAGCCCTACTATTTTTTTATTATCTCAGCTCCTAATAGTCCGATTTCTATTTTCTTTTTTTTGTTTGAAAGCTCTTGTAAAAAGAACATTTTTGTCCCTATACATTTATCTCTACACCTTAAGGGTTCTGCGCAATTTTCAAAAACCTGAAAATTTCACTTTTCTCGCAAATTTCATTGATAAGTAAGTTTTAATTGTGCTCAATATCCATTTTTTCCCCACAAAAAAGGTTTATGTAGATGGTGTTCCGTATATGTCATTAGAAACTTGTTTTCATAAACAATAGTGATTTTAATTATTTTGAAAACATTTATTACATTAAGTAAAAAAAAAAAATTACAAACAAAAAACTACTAAATACTAAGGAATTGGATCAACAAAGCAATATTATGATCTTGAAATTGTGAAACGAATTTAAATATAATCAATTAAACGCATACCTTTTATTGTATTTATTACTGCATTGTCGACCCCCAGTGCAGTTCGTGCAAAGTAACGTGCATGGAACCTTGGGTTTTGAGCAGGAGCATCGTGTACGGCATCCAGAGCAACTACACTTAACTAATTCTCTGCAGGCTACCATAAGAGAAGGAAAAGAAGACCAGACTAGCGTCCGCTCCCCATCAACCATGGTCCATCCCCATCCTTCTGGCCCTGGAATGTTTTCCATCACTGAGCATGCACGACCTCAAATTTGACGTGCCTGGTATGCTGAACGAAGACAATGCTGCCTTAGTATCTCTTTTGTTGGGGGCAGACTTTATAGACTGCGACTTTTTGAAGCAAAGATAAGCTTTCTAACATGATTGACTGAGAAGTCTTCTGCATCTCTGTAGTAAACCAAAACAGTAAACTTCTCCAGAACTTGACATCTCGTCAGGAGTACACTGTTGTGGTATAGAGATAGCTTGGAAGGCTTCAGCAGCTTCAGGAAATGATTGCCACACTTTCCAGGCAGTCTGTTTCCCTTTCATTGCAAATGATGACCTTACATCTGATCCAGTGGATGCATGGAATCCTCTCAATGCAACAGCTTTATGGCATTAATACTCATGTATCTCTGACCCTTCCCAGTACCAAAGAGAATCCATATCTCTTGGAGTCCCGCAGTTTTGAGAACGTGAAAGAAAGATATTGCCAAAACAACTGCATCGGTATCTACTGTGCAAATAAATAAATAATTCACAAATCATCAAATTACAAAAAAATTTAAAAATATATATTTTTTAAATTGCGCAGAATCCTTAAGGTGTAGAGATAAATGTATAGAGACAAAAAAGTGTCCTCTTTACAAGAGCTTTCAAACAAAAAAATAGAAATCGGACCATTAGGAGCTGAAATACAAAAACATTTAGTATGGCTAATGGAAACTTACCTTTCGGCATCAACTATGACCACAAAAAGTGCAGCTTTTTGGCTTATATAGCCATGTACCCAACGTAATTATTGGGCAATTGTTAAAGTAATTACGCATCTTTTGATTTATTAACTTGTTTTATTAATCTTATTATGTTTAAATGGTAATATATTCACAGTTCTTTTTTTAAGGACAGACGATACGATATATTTACAGACAATCCAACCAACATCGGTACACTTTGAAGATTGCCCATGCGAACTCATAAAACTGCTGGACCCACCACTGTCGGTACGCTTTGAAGACGCTGGAATTCCAGCAGACCAGTTCAACTTTACGAGTTGTCATGCAACTTTCAAAATGTACCGATAAGATTGGCTGGTTGGGTCGTCTGTAGACTTTTACGTTTTAGGTTGTCTGTAGATATGGCTTACATAAAAAAATGTATTGATATTTTTTTCAAAATCTACTTTATTTTAAGGCGCGTTTGCACGCATCCAGTAATTTAGTCAAGTCGTTTAGTAATTTAGTTCTCGACCAATGCGGCCAGCGTGTTTTAGTCGAGTGACTTGGTGGAAAGCGCTGTCCGCATTGGTCGAGTAATGGTCGAGTACTAAATTACTAAACGACTCGACTAAATGCGTGCAAACACGCCTTTATGAATAGTATTTAATTTAGCTTCTTATAAGGAAAGCGATGAATACCAATAAAAATATTTTAAAAATTAGTACGTATAATATAAATAACATAAATTAAATCATAACTTATAAAAATATAAAAAATGGCATTAAAAAGGATGAAAAAAAATTTAACTGCCTCCAAAAACGATCGCAAAAAATTGTGAAGTAAAATTTCACCGTCTCGCGTCGGTGTAAAAATGAACACAAACATTTTTAATCGGTATTAGGTAATAAGGTTCAATTAATTGGGCGACAGTGAAATTATATTTCATAATTTTTAACGGACTCTTCTGAACGCAGTTTAATTTTAAATATTTTGAGTTATATACTATTAGCTTATAATACATATATATTTTTGTACTCTAAGGTATAGATATACAATAATCAAGTTTTTTAACATTTTAAAAATCTAATAAAATTTTGTGAAACTGATGCATTGGTTTTAAAGCCACCAGTCGAGACTAGCTACACTCGCTCATTTACGAACTTATAAGAAAGTAAAAAGCAGGTTTAAAAAATATCGATAAAACATTTTTTCGAAACACTATATTTTCATACGACAGGAAAAAGATTTGGACAGATGGCCTGAAAATCGAGCACAGTGGAAATTTAATTATTCAAAGGGAGCAAATAATTGCTATTGGCAATCAGTGGGGTGCAGGAACTCTTTTGTATTGAAATGGTGGCCGATCAAAACTAACCTTTATGTTAGGCAGGTTTAAAGGGCCGTAACCCGAGATGAAAATGGAGGCTGCTGTCCACGTTTTATGCAGATCAAACTCATATATACTTGACTGGATCTCCATGAATAAGTAATTAGAATACTTTGTTAGATCTAATTAACAAGACTAGTTTAAATAGTATTTAATGTTTACTTATGCTTTCTGACCCATTGTATGGAGATCGCGGTAAATTAATTAAGTGTAAATATAGGTTTAGGTAAAATAAAAATAAACTATTTCAATACTATTTCCAAAATTTTTTGTAAATAATTGAAGCGCATTCAGAAAATGGTACTTAAAAATTATGAAATAAAATCCAGTCACAGTCGCCCGATTAATTGGATCTTATTACCAAACTCTTTTAAAAAAATAAATGTAGCCCAGGTATTGATGAAATATCAAGTAAATTAATTAAAACAAATCAATTACATGTTTTAAAGCCGCTTATACATATTACTAGCTGACCCAGCAAACGTTGTTTTGTCATATAAATTATAAATTTTTGTCCAGAAAATAAAAAGAAAATTTCTGGATAGGGCCACCCTTATCACCTAGGGGTATAAAAAATAGTCTACGACCTATTCTCAGACCTACCAAATATGCACCAAAAATTTCATAAAAATCGCTCAAGCCGTTTCGGAGGAGTTCGATAACAAACACTGTGACACGAGATTTTTATATATTAGATTAACTCAATTTTTTCAACCGGAATAGTTCCACAAAAATTCAAAGTCTGTAATAATACCAATTTTCAAATCAGGTGATTCATTACATTTTAGTAATTACAGACCAATTACACTAATCAACAACATTTCAAAAATATTTGAAAAAGCAATGAAATTAAGAATTGAGAATTATCTTGAGAAATTCGGATTACTTTAATATTGTCAGTATGGTTTTATGCATAATCAAAATACAGAGTCTGAGATTTATGATGTTATTAATTTTGTAAATAACCAATTAAACGGAAAAAGGAAGTGTGTAGATGTGTTTCTAGATCTAGCTAAAGCTTTTGATATGGTCTTACATTACATATTAATAAATAAATTGGAAAAAATAGACATAAGAAGTATTGCACTAACTATAATAAAAAATTATTTAAAAGATAGACTCCAATTTGTCAGAATTAATAATAAGTTAAGTGACCCACTAACCACTAAAGGTGGCGTTCCACAAGAAACTGTGCTGGGACCAATATTGTTTATAATTTATATCATGTTAAATACTCAAATGTGGAACATATGCTGATGATACGGTATTATTATATCACCGTATATGCAACAAGCAAATTGACTCTGTAAATGAAATAAAATATTTAGGAGTTATAATTGACCAATATTTAAAATGGAGAAGAGACAAAACAATTATTATTTGTATACAAAGCCTTGGCAGAATCTATAATCAGATATGCTGTCATTAGATGGCGGAGTCTATATAACACTACAGTTAATATACTAGAAACAGCACAAAATTATGTAATAAAAGTCATGTTAAAAAAACCCAAAAGTTATCCTACACAACTGCTATACGACGAAAGCAGGCTGTTAATTGTTAGGCTCATGTATATTATATAGTCAATAGTTTTCATACATACAAAATGTGAGAAAAGTTAGTTAAAATATAATATCAACACCTGGGTAATAACAAATATTAATATTCAAGAACAATTTTTTACAACAGCATGTCAGAAATTTACGAAAGCGTAGAAGGGCCATTAAAAAATATTTTTTTAATTCCGAGTTTAATCTCGGGATTCCGAGATTAAAGTTGGATTTATGATTTCATCTGAAAAACGTTCATGTAGCGATGAAGCCACCCCCAATACCATCACCACCCTCTTCTACACTACCAACGTGGCATATCGTTTTTGGGTAGACGATTTCAAATATTATGTTATTAAAGTTCTACGAACTATAATTTCCTATATGCATTTGATTTATCAAATTTCTAAAATCATAAATGTCGCTCATGTGCTGCATGTGTTAGTGAACTTCTGTCCGTCTGTCTGTCCTTCCGTCCCATTTATTGTAAGCACGATAATTTAAGAAAGAAAATTCTGATTGTACTGAAGTTCTGACAAGTTAGTGTTTGCTAGAGAAAGAATCCTATTGTTTTTAACAAAATCGATCAGTAAATAAAAAGTTCTGGAAGGCGCTGGAACTTTCGGTGTGATGCTGCGTCTGAAGTAGTTTCCGAAACACTTGAACACTACACTCGAATATTATCACTCGACGAGAGTTTCGCCAACCATGTTGGCATCATCAACTGAGTTTCAATCATCTCCAGATGATACTAACATTGTTGACGAAACGCACGTCGAGCGATACTATTCGAGTGTAGCGTTCAAGAGTATTGATGTTCATGGAAATTACTTGTGATCGTTGCACAGAGGGGCAAAATAAAGAATACACGCAAAAAAATTCAAAATTTAAATTAATTAATTAATTAAATTAATTAATTTAGTTAATTAATTTAATTAATTAATTTAGTTAATTAATTTAATTAATTAATTAATTAAATTAATTACTTAAAAAAACTTAAATTAATTAATTTCGTGTATTCATACTAATACAATGATAGGCAAAGCATAAAAATACTCACCCACAACCATAAATGGTTGTCAAGTTAAGCGGGCAGAACGCCGTAAAGTCAGGCAACTTGTACGCTGCTGTTACGTTACAAAATGGCGGATGAAATTATAAGTTGCTTTATAACTTGTTGCGACGAGTTGGCGAATTTTATTTTGCTGTGAACTATTTGATTATAATCTACAGTATATATTTTTTATTAATATGGTACTTACTTAATAATAAATGCGCGTTAATTAAGAGCAAACAATATACAATACAACAATAATTTCTCATGAATTTATCCTATACTGTCGGCCCTGATCCATCATCGATTGTTTTATAGCCCATTCATCAGCCACCTCCTAGCTAGTTGTGTATATACATGTTCTGAATTTCAGCTCAATCGGTTCAGTAGTATCGCAGAAATCCTACGAACCCAACAAGCAAAATTTAAAGGTTATACAACTATTTTGTTTTATTGCAATTTTATAAATGTAATAAAATAGCAATAAAACAAAATTGTTGCAGAAATGACAATTATAAAACAAATTTGTTTATTGGTGAGGGACAGACTGACAGACGAGACACTTTGCCAACAGGGTTTTCATTTTTGACCTAATTATAAAAATGATAAATATAATATTTATAGCAGGTTCTCCGTCATATATCGTGGAAAAAGCGAGTTTTGTGAATTTCTCCTCATTGGACGTCAGTGGTCCGGATTAATTTTTCAGTACTTAAATTTTGAATAAGCTAAATATACTCTATATGTAGTAATACCATAAATCCTATAAATTGTATTAAACAAGAGGAAAATAACTAAAAACACATTAAATTTAAGGAAAAACTACTACACAACACGTGTAATTGTCTTTGTATAATGAAAACTACATTTGAAATTTTACTTTAATAGTTGATAGCACACAAAAGTTAAAAAAAGTAAAGGAAAAGTGCGAATTTCAAATTAAAAACATTTAAATATTAAGGTTGCGTGCCCTCGCTGTCAAATGGTGCACGGGCCTATATAACTTTTAGTATACAATACATAGATGAACTTTATTACTTAATATCGATATTCAGGTCGATGTAAAAAATATCTCTGCCTAAGGAATCACTACTTCCACATCTAGATTTCATGTCCAACCGAAAAAAAAAAAAAAAATTAATACCATAGATATTTGAACTCTACTGTGTGGAAACAATTGTTCATAAAACTTTAATAATACAATATTTGAATTCGTCTCTCCCAAAAACCCATAAAACGATATGCCACAAAAAAAATTCTGCCGTTGATTGACACTAAATCACAATTTTATTTTTTTATCCCATTTGATAATGGGGTGGGAGTGATAATAGGAGTGATAATGGGAGTGGTTGATGACAAAAAAATGTTGAGACTTTGGTTTCTCGTGCATACACTAGATCCCAATTTGATGGATTCTTGCTTGCTTTACTTATATACATACCCCCATTGGCCCACCAACCATTCAACGGAATACGATCAAAAATTAATTTAGTTATAGATCTCGTTATAATACATATCATAAACCTTTCTGGAGTAACCGTGCGCAAAAAAAGGTTACAGACCGACAGACTGACAGACACGCCGAATTTTCCTTGCTGAATTTGCACGTTTCATGACATTCTAAGCTTATTTGTGCAAGAAAACTTTTCATTTTTTTTTTTTTCACCCTTACACTTCCACTCCACTACGTAACGTGGATTAAAAGGTAATACACAAATAACGAAAACAACTTAATACCAATATAATAATAAGGTTTAGTGAACCGTCATAATTTTTTGAAGGCGGTTCAATTTTATTTTTTTTAATTTTTCTGGATATGTTGAAATCTTGGCAATTTAAAATATTTTGTCTAGTATTGAAAGTGATTCAGAAATATATTTTAAAAAAGTTCCAACTAAGACATCTTTAAAATCAAGAAATCCCGGTTATGAATTTCTCAAGTGAATTAATCAAAAACAACACAACTGTGACTGTCCTATGCACTCGCATCTATGGACATATTTAATAATTATTGACATCTCATACAGTGTGACACACTTAAGATAAAGACACTTATAACTTTATTATTTTTCTTCCGATTTGAACCAAATTTCACTAAGTATAGAACAAATCTACTTATGGACAAAAAACCATTAGCCGCCTACAAATTCAAAGCCACCTGCGCTACCAAAATAAACCGAAAAAATCAATAAATCATTTTAGGCATTTTTTCATCGAAAAATTTTATCAATAAAAGTTGTTCAGAAAAGTCCAAAATTTCACTAAAATAAAAAAACTGAAAAATGTAAAATTTAAAAAATTGCATTTCGGTCAAATTGCCTGATATGTTGTAGATTTTGACTTTCTGATCAAAAGCCCTCCTGGGTGCAATCCTATGTCTAGTTTCCGAGATACAACTCAAGAGATATACAAGAATTAACTCTTGCACAATTAAAAAATTTCGAATTCATGATTTTTTTTATACATTTTATACATCGTCATACATTCTAATAGCCCTTTATAATATTTTTACTAAAAAGATTTGTTGTTTCAATAAAAATAACGTAGAAGAAAATTAAAGTTGGAAAACAATCCAAATTGAATTCAATAGCAATTTAAAACCATAAATTTAAGCATATCGGCTACAGTAATTTAAGTTTTTTAACACTAAAACCCAAGGTAAAGGAGATATTTCAAAAAAACAGTTTTTGGCGGCCATATTGGCAATATGGCTACGCCGGCGGCAGATATTGCTTTGTGCAAAATGTAGATTTTAGTTGTAAATACCCAAATCTACAACCCTGCCAAATTTCAAAACTTTCCGACTTAATGCCTGGTAAGGCCTTTTTATCTGACTTGACGGGTGGACTAATATGATAATTAAATATAATATATAAAGCTTGATTTCAATATTAGCTTTGTAGAATAATTTTTGCAATTTTATCCTATATACTGCTAATTTTTATGATCTTCGACTAGTGCTTTTTAAAATTGTTGTCTTTGTCCTCCCTAAGCAAACAAAGTTTCACCAAACAATTAATAGAATATTTTCATAACATTATTGGCATGTAAAATTTTGTTTACCTTAGCAAGTTCGGTGTGGTGGTGAATATCTGCCACCCCATATACCCCGTAATCTCTTGTTAGTATCGAGACAATAGACCAGAATTACTGCAGTTTTGGGACCCTGCTTCGCAAGCCCCCTGAGGCTTTTACTGTACCACGTGGAAAGTACTCTTGCTCCATGAAAACCTATAACGATAAAAAGCTTAGATAATAGAATGAGACGGTTAAATGAAAATTGGAGGAGATATGTGTTATTTATTCTCAAAGAGAGATAAGTCTGAAAAAGGGGAAATAAGTAAAGTCCGAATAATTCAATTTAATTTATAATAGATCATTCACTAAAGTTGACATATAGTGGCAAGTTAAATGTCTTTGAAAACGTTATAAATCAATAAAATACATACATACATATATTAATACAATAACGACAATAATTAATACAGTAACTAGCGGTTTTAACTTCGGAATAATGTCATATGAATTAGATTTCGTTCATGTTCTGCCCTTAAATACATCAAAGAAAAGTTCCTATATAGCAGAGCGGATCTGGTTTTGAAATGAAACCAATTTTTTTTAATTTCTTTTTTTGACAATTCGGTTACACGCGTTCCTTTTTATCATGTTATTAACTTAGTTCAGCTTAATCACACGGGGTGGCGGAGGAATTCGCATTTAAAATTCGCAAAAACACGTTTTTCCACGATAACTTTGTTATTATTGACCTGACGAAATAAAAGTAAAATTAAAAATTGAAGATCTCGCGGAAGCGCATAATCTGGTTTTTTCAAATCTGACTATTCGTGAAAAATTTTTTTGAAAATACTCGATTTTCTGCCCTAACACTAAAACACAAAAATTAATTTTCTTACGAAAAAAAGAAGTTAGGGGGATGAGATTTTTTTGAGGTAGGTGAAATAGATAAGAATTGATGGAGCCGGAGGATTGGGGTGGTGGGCTAATTAGGGGAGGGGAGGGAGGTAGGGAAAGGAATGTCTCGAACTTTTTTCCCTGTTGTGCGATTTTCAAAAACCAAAATGGAATTTATTCGTTATTACGTCTAATATTTGACTGAATAATTTTTTTTATTTTTTTCAAATACACAAACTTGTGTGAGGGGAAAAACCTTTTGCATTTTTCTTTAAATGCGTTTTTAAATACGAAGGAAAGGGCTCAGAAGAGAATTTTTTTTACACGTAAGTGAGATTTTTTTTAGCTTTAATTTAAAAAAAACTTATCGCGATCCGGGCAATAGGAAGGTAGGGAGGGGGCATAATGCGTTTGCAGGAATAAAAGGTTAAGGAAAAGGGATAGGGACTTCGGAGCTTAATATTCGGATACATAAATATTTTTTCCATCTTAATATTTTATCAGTCTACCCTCCATCAAATATTAATCTTATAAATAATTATTTAACACCGTCACGAGTTTTCGCGGCGCATTTCTCTAGTTTTAGGTGTGTATTGGATATATGAAACAATTATTTTTCCGCTTAACTCGCTCTAACTCAAAAACAGCACAATGAATTACTCTCGTGTTACCACTATATATGTGTTAACATAATATGTTAATATGTAGGTCAAATTTTAATAAGTGTAGAAAGCATTATTTTTTTTCTAAGGCTATGTCGAAAATTTGCATTCTCAAATGTAACATGCGGGAAATTTTTTTATCTTTCTAAATAGATACCAAGTGTATCGAGAAGTAACGAAGATAAAAGATGGACGTAACTTTTTTATTTGAAACTTTTTTTTCTAGAATTAGCAGTTTTCGAGAAAATTGCAAATGAGTGATTGTTGGCCAAGTACTGCAATTAACTGCTACTAGATTCCACTGCTATTACGTTCCACGTGGAATTTAATAGCAATTAATTTCAGTACCTGGCCAACAATCACTCATTTGCAATTTTCTCGAAATCTGCTAATTCTAGAAAAAAAAGTTTCAAATAAAAAAGTTACGTCCATCTTTTATCTTCGTTACCAGATTATGCGCTTCCGCGAGATCTTCACTTTTTAATTTTACTTTTTTTTCGTCAGGTCAATAATAACAAAGTTGTCGTGGAAAAACTTGTTTTTGCGAATTTTAAATGCGAATTCCTCCGCCACCCCGTGTGATTAAGCTGAACTAAGTTGACAACATGATAAAAGAGAACGCGTGTAACCGAATTGTCAAAAAAAATTTTAAAAAAAGTTGGTTTCAAAACTCCTCTTTTTCTCGCCAGATCCGGTCCAGTAATATTATTTGCTAATTTATAGGGAGTGGATGCCATCCCTTTTCAAGAGGTGGCATCTAAGAAAAAAACATTGGAGTAGAAAGAGACTCAACTTTTGAGAACAAAAGGCTCTATGTAACTTTTCATATATGTATATTGATTGATTAGTATTTAAGTTATAACGACTTGAAAACTGGGGTTCTAGCTTCAAAAGAGAGGTAAGTATTTCAAACGATTTTCGTCAATTAACTCGAAAAGCATTACATTGAGCGAAAACATGCTAGAGATAAATAAGAAAGCTACTAAGTGGAGGATGAATTTCGTTTTCGTTTCGCTTTCTTCTAATTTCTGTAGAATTTATGGTTTAGGATATCTGGAAGTATAAAGATGGCGTCCGAACGTTTATAATACGAAGTATTTAGTTTAAATGTTAAATATATCTCAGAAAATATTGCACTTTCGTCAAGAATGGAAGACTATTAATTAGGCTTTCAAATGTTTTTTTATTATTTCTATAGCATAAAAAACAAATAAGTTATAAGGGTACAATGTGCTTCTTCACGTTTTTTTATGAAAACGCCGACATTCTGTTAATATAAGTGGTTAGCAATTAAAAAAAACCTATTCTTATATACTGTTTTTCATTAACGTATAGTATGACCTAGACGATCAATTTTTTTCATCCATTTGCAGCACTTGCTTTAGAAAAAAATTGCATTTTAAACTAGGAAAGGCGGGAGCGAAAACTTCCTTTATTGGCCCTGAGCCAGCCCTTGGTTCCCCAAGGAGTCTGATGGTAGTATAACTGCGAGACTAGGCCACTGCACAGTTCAACAACTATTGGGCTCTAGGCCCCGGAATAAGACAGTCAATGCTCCATACAAAGGGGCCTTCAACTGCTTTTACTGTAAAGTGGTTGGGCTCGATATGGAAAAAATGGGACGAATGGTAGGCCTAATAACAGGACACTGTCCTCTGAACAAGCACCTACACACAATGAGGTTGAGAGATGTTCCTATGTGTCAGATGTGAGGAGAATGAAACCAGCACTCATATCCTATGAAATTGCACTCCATTAGGAGCGTCAAGGTATAGGCATCTTGAGAGGCTACTTTTGCAGCCAGAGGAGCTGTGGTATCTACCCTGGAACAGACCTCTTTTTCTAGGGGATCATATATGTCGCGAACGTACAATGGAATCCGCTCGCGTTCTTAATGATGCTGTAAAAAAAACGATTTTAATTGAAAAATGGATTTTTTTGTTCAAATAAGCTTAGAATATCATGAAACATCGATGTCGGTATGTCTGTTAGTGTCGGTCTTCTGTATGTCGTCTGTAACTTTTTTTGTGAACACGATTACTCTGGATCTAGATTCCATCAGATCTGAAACTAGATTCTAATTTGATCTTATTCCGCTGAAAGGTTGAGAGGTAAATTGGGGTAAATGGAGGGTAAATAGGTATAGTACAGTAACTAGAGGTTTTAACTTCGGAATAATATCATATTGAACGGATTTCGTTCATTTTTGGTAGTATATTAGTAAATGCTTCACAGAAAAGTTTCTATATTGTGCGGGGGCTTGCTAATTTATAGGGGGTGGATGCCACCCCCTCTCAGGAGGTGGCACTTAAAAAACATATATTCATTGGAGCTGAAATAGAATCGGATTTTAAAATGAAAAGGTTCTATGCAATTTTTCACATAAATTGATAGTTTTTAAGTTATAACGACTTCAAAATTGCGATTTGAGCTTAAAAAAAAATGTATTTCCAAACGGCTTTCATCAAGTATCTCGAAAAGTATTACTTTATCGAAAAAATATTACAGACCAATTACAGAAAGTACAAACTGGGAATTAATTATATTTTTGTTTATTGATGTATGATTAATAATTTTGGAGATATTTAAGTTTACATTTGGTATCGTTTCGAAATTTCCTTTAAAGTTTAAAATTCATTGTTTTCTAAAGCAAGTGCTTTAAATGAGCAAAAAAATTTGAGCATCTAGGTAATGCTACATCTTAACGAAAAACTGTATTTGAAATAATTTTTTTAAATTACTGGCTAATTAGAGTAACAAAATGGCGACCTTTTTATATAAAAAAATATAAATACGCATACTTTTCCGTCATAACTTCTTTATTTCTTATGCTACAGGAACGAGTAAAAAATAATTTGAAAGCGCAATTAATTGTCTTTAGTTTCATTTCTTAGCTTGCGTGACCTAGCTGTCACAATTTCTGAGATATTTAACATTTAAACTGCATTTTTCGTCTTATAAACGTTCGGACGCCATTTGTAAATTTTCATATCTCCAAAACTATTAAATCTATGTGAATAAATAAACAAGCGAAATTCATTATCGGTTTATTAACTTTATTTTTGGTCTCTTTTCAATAAAACTAATATTTATTGAGATATTTGGAAAATAAAAAAAATTGCATTTTATCGAAAATACCTTTATAATTTAAACTGTATTTTTTTCTAAAGCAAGTGCTGTATACAAACCAAAAAATTTGAGCGCCTACGTCATGCTATATATTAATGAGAAACAGTGTTTGAAATTCCTTTTTTTTAATTACTGGCTAATTATAGTAACAAAATGGCGACGTTGTTATTAAAAAAATGTGTAGACGCACATTGCTTCGGTCATAACTTCTTTGTTTTTTATGCTACAGAAACAAATAAAAAAACAGTTGAAAACTTAATTAACAATCTATTATTCTACCTATTAGCATCCTTGACGTAGGTGTCACAGTTTCTGAGATATTTAACTCTCACTCTAAATAATTATCTTATGAACACTTGGATGCCAAATGTAAACTTAAATATCTCCGAAATTATTAATCCTACATCAATAAACAAAAAATATAATTAATTTCCAGTTTGTACTTTTTGTAATTGGTCTCTAACATTTTTTCGATAAAGTAATACTTTTCGAGATACTTGACGAAAGCCGTTTGGAAATACCTTATTTTTAAGCTAAAATCGCAATTTTGAAGTCGTTATAACTTAAAAATTATCAATTTATGTGAAAAATTGCATAGAACCTTTTCTTCTTAAAATTTGATTCTCCTTCAGCTCCAATAAATAAATATATTTTTTAAGTGCCACCCCCTGAGAGGGGGTGGCATCCACCCCCTATAAATTAGCAAGCCCCCGCACAATATAGAAACTTTTTTGTGTAGCATTTACTATTATACTGCTAAAAATGAACGGAATCTGTTTAATATGACATTATTCCGAAGTTTTGCATATTTTTTACCTCTAGGTACTGTACTAGTAAGTCAAGCAATTAAGGCTCCATAAAATTGGTATTTGGTATGTATCAGAGAAGCTAAGGTCTCAAATTTTTTTTAGCTTTAGCCACTCCCATTACCACCCCCACCCCATTATTAAAGGGAGTGAACAAATAAAATTGTGATTTAGTGTGTATACAAGAACCAAAGACCTCAATTTTTTTTTACTTCATCCACCCGCACAATTTTTTTTTACTGGACAATTGCAAAGGTGATATTTTGTTAAAGAAAAAGTGAGAACGCACATTGTTTCGGCAATAACTTCTTTATTTTTTATCATGGAGAAACAAACAAAAAATAATTTTAAAGATTGAATATTCAACATTTAAACTAAATAATTCATCCTATAAACGTTCGGATGCCATATATAAACTTAAATATCTCCGAAACTATTGATCCTACATAAATATAAAATTCATTCTCAGTTTATAAGCTTTATTTCTTATATCCACCATCTTTTCGCTAAAACTAATATTTATAGAGATATTTGCAAAGAAACAATAATTTTACGTTTTTCTTTCAAAAATTCCTTTCATACATAGAAGTTAGCCACGAAATAGACGTTCACACCGCGACGTTTCGCATCTGTTAGATGTACTAGGGACTTAATTTTTTTTTCAATTAAAGCTAAAGAGCCCACCTTTCGATTAAAATGGGTCCGAAATAGGCCAGGTTAGTAGATCATATTTTATTTTAGATTAACATAAAAAAGGCACTAGCAGCGGAAACGCCGTCAACGATTATTTACCGATTAACTTCTATGTTAGATGTGCTGGGGACTTAATTTTTTTTTTAATTAAAGCTAAAGGGGGGCTCCCTTTCGATTAAAATCGGTCCGAATAGAACCAGATTACTATTTTTTTTAATACGAGGTTTATCTGAAAAATACGAGTTTGTCCATCAAAATTATTTTGAGGATTTGACGCTAATAGCATTCTTATTAGCTCCTGGGTCATAATTTGTAGGTAAAAATGTTGATATTATCATTACCTACGAATATATGTATTCAAAAATGCAAACAAAAAAATTTTGGTTTTCGCTGCTAGTTTCGCTGCTAAAATCAGTCTCGTTGAATAAGCCAAGCCACCTGTAAATCTACTTAAAATTATTTTTTGTACATGTAAGACAGGATGTGGAGCTGCTTGTGGATGCAGAAAGCATGGCTTACCTTGCACTGCATCTTGTTCCGATTGCAATGGTGATAATTGCTCAAGCCCTTTTCCTATTATAGAAATAAGCGAAGTTGAAAACGAAGATATCGAAGATAAATAGTATATTTTGTTAAAATTATTATGAATTATGTGATTTAACAATAAGTTTGTTTCTACAGAAATTCTAAGGTTTTTTGTATTAATGATGTCCTATTTTAAAGTTTTCTGGCCGCCATTTTTCGTCCCACATTTTGAATTTGTAATTTTTTACCTTAAATTTGTAATCACAAACCTACAATACTATTCAGGTACGATTTTTTTGTCTACAGAACAAAAACTATTAAAACTTGTGAATTGATTATTTTTTCAAAAAAATTGTAGAAGATCTCTATGAACTTTTAAATAAAAAAAAGTCTATTTCTAATCCATAAACATTTTAGTATTAGATTTTAGCAACATAATGCAAAAAGTTTCAGTAAAGTTGATTCAGAGGAACCGGGTTCCTAGATATAAATCTAACGGCACTCCTCTATATCGTTAGAAGCCCTTTTAGAAAATATTTATTAAAATAGTTAACTACTTTGATATACCATTCGAAAACAGAACACTTAGTATACTTAAAACAGTTTTTTTACATACTGGATTTTTATTCATTTTATAATTCCTAAAACACTAACAATAGTGTACCGTTGCAAATCTCCCAACAAAAACCTTCTTAAAAATGTTTGACACCAGATGTCCGAAATGATAAATTTGGTAAAAAATATAAAAACGTGGAAATATTAACGTACCGTAAAAAAATATTATGCGTGACGAGAACAGTGGGATTGTTACGAACAGTAGCACGCTGCAACACCTCAAAAGAAAATCCCTACGGGTGCGGACACCACCACCTTTAGATATTATGTCACTTGGAATAATCCACAGGTAACAATTTATACATTTTTATTAGGGTAAGGGCGCACATCCTTCAATAGAATCTATTTTCAATGATGCTAAGGTAGTTGTAATGGTTTCCATTCGGGTGTTGCCGATTACGCGTGATATTTACTTAATGTTATCCAGTGACGTAGCCAGGAGAGGGGTCCAGGGGGTCCGGACCCCTCCCCCGAAATTAATTGACATTTGAATAATTGGCAGGCATGTTATTTAAAATTAACAAATTAATTTCATTTTCGGTTTTTATTGAAAATTTTTCTGGCTGATTTCAAATTTCTATTCCAGCCAACCCCGTTGTAAATCGTGGTTTCTTGCAAATTTGTTGCAGCCATATAGATAGGGCAGATAAGCCAACAGCGCGCGGATTTGAAGCCACACAATCTAGCGCAATCTGAATCTGATTTAGTCTTAAGTAACCTGCTGCATATAAGTATGACGGATGTGATGTGATTGTATAAACCTAATTTCTTTTCATAATGAAGCGTTCCTGAGATTCCTCAATTATATCTTTTTCAAAATAATAAATAAAATAACAAGGTATATAAAGTAAAGAAAATTGTTTCTTCCTACATGCTTGATCGCCTAAGTGTGGAATCAAAATTAGCGCCCCTCTCAATAAAAAAACAACGCTTTTCAATATGTGACATTATTATAGATATATCTTTATACAGTTGTACACGGCTCCATGTTGCTAGTTTATTAATTAGAAACTAATACTTTGCTATAGTTAGTTCTTCTGCAGTTAAAATGAGCCTTCTCATATCAGATGCACTCTTCAAAATGTTTGCCATCTACTGCATAGCTAGTTAGATCACAACTTTTACCATCTAGTATGACATTTATTGAGTAAATTCACGTACATGATGAACAGCAAAGGTCTCACTATGCTACCTTGTGGTACACCTATATTAGTTGTTACTTTCCCCAGATTTTCTCTCAATATTTTCTTTCTTAATTTTGACCACTTGTTTTCGATTGCTATGATTCGATTCGATTATTATTATATTTGAAATAATTTCGGCTTTCAACAGAACTTAAAAAAAAGGTTTTTTTTACTTAAAAAAATGGAGATATTTTAATTATGTAAAAAGGGGCTTATAGATGGAGCAATTAGCATTTTTTCAGAGTGATAGAATTTCAACGTCTTCAACTAACTAGTCGTCGCGACACCTAGAAAATTTAAATCAACTGCAGGGACTTTAAAAGTGCGAAGGGACTGTTTAAAATTGTTTTTTTTTGTCATATGCATTTTACTTTTCATAAAAATACAGCAACGCGTTCTGAAGTTTATGAAAATATTTTCATTACTAACTGAGATACAATGAATTGAAATTTTGTGATTTGTTAAATTGTAAATCACAAAATTTCAATTCGTTGTATCTCAGTTAGTAATGAAAATATTTTCATAAACTTCAAAACGTGTTGCTGTACTTTTATGAAAAGTAAAATGCATATGACAAAAAAAATAATTTTAAACAGGAGTCCCTGGACCCGGGGGGGGTAATCGAATTTTGAAAAAAATTTTCGCAAACTGCTTTTTCAAAATTTTTTAGGGGTCGTTAGAGAAGTGCTTCTCGAGATGTTATTTCCCATATTTCGTACGGGCCTCATGCGCGAAAAAAATTATTGAAATTTCTAGATCCGCGCTTGACTCAATTACTCTATTCATATCTGAGTAATACCTTCAAAACGTTCGGACCCCCCCCCCCCCGAATAAAAATCCTGGCTACGTCACTGATGTTATCTTAATAAAAATTGAAAAGAAAAAAATTGAACCGTATTCAAAAAAAGTCGCTAAAAATTATTATCTAATAAAATTTTACCGTCGCTCAGTTAATCGAGCCTTATTACAAAATATTAATACCGCAGGCGTTAAAAATTAAGTTTGAATTCCTTATTTGTTCATTTTAGTCCACTCAAATTAAGAAAAAAGTGGAGAAAAATTTTGAACAGCAGTTTCTCTGCTTAGAAAGTAAGTATTCAACTTTTAAAACAATGTTTTGGTTTTGCGCACAAAAAAAACACGTGCTTTTTGAGATATACAGGATGGACAATTAATAGTAGGCCATAGTTCAAGAGTAGATTTTTTGGATCAAAATATGAGGATATAACCAAACATACTTTAGTAAATTGTTGCTGTGGAAAAAGGTACAGGGTGTCAAAATTGTAATTTTTTTTTCTGAAAATTTTGTAGAAACACGAGGGAAAATCGCGAAGGAAATCTGGTGTACACTTAGAAGGAAATCCGAGGAAATCTGAGGAAATCCGAGAAAATGGATAGTCTGAGAAGTGTTTATACATCCAAGCCCTTGAATGTGACGACCGCTGTCACCATGAATTTCTGGTGGGTAGTAAATTATTAAAATGTGGCTGTGATATTCCTGTGTAGAACCGCAAAACTATATTTTTATGATACTAACATAAAAACCATTAAGCGATATAGATAATATTTAATTAATATGGGTGATTAAATCTCTCAGTGCAAAGAAATGGAAAAAAAGGGTGACAAGTGAAAAACTCTACATAGAGTGGTACATATTAGCACAACAGTCGTAATAACCAAGCGCATTACTCTTAAAGTATGCTCATAATATTTTATTAGGTAAATTATCAAGTGAGGTTTTTCGGGTCTAAATTGCGCTCGTTGTTAAGTGAAAAATTCTTCATTAAATAAAAAATAGGGAGACAGGTTACACGTGGAAAACGAGAGGATCATGAACAGACTGGGAAAGGACCAAACGTAGTGGGAAAGAAAAGCGAGGGGAAAAAATGAATTCCATGAAGCAGTCGCAGCGATATGCAGGGTGTTTCGAAAAGATTGGGTCAACGCTTAACCGTAGATTCTTGACATCAAAACAAGTCGATTTAACTAAAAAAGTAGTGGTCTAACTCTTTTCGTTTGCAAGACACAGGGTGGCAAAGTATAAAAATTGTATCCGTAATTTGTCTCTATCTTGAAGACTATTGTATGTATCTACTTCAAAGTTGGTAACGACATGTTTTTCAGGTCGATAATTACAATGGTGATATTGCCGATGCCATATTTTATAGATGGCGCTAATTACAGGACTTTTACGCGACACTTTAAGCCATAACTTTTTTGAGATTAGGTTTTGGACATCGTCTTCTAGTACAATCGAAACGCAATTTAGTTTCCTAAAGTTTAAAAACGAAAAAATGCACGCTTTCAGAGAAATACGCGATTTTCAACTTTATCACATACCAGTTCGAGGAAATTCAAATGTACCTAAAAGCGGTTTCTTACCTAGTAGGTGTACGTCAAGTATAATGTCTTGAAATCGTCAATAGTGCTTGTTGTAGATACGTATAATATTCTCCAAGATAGAGACAAAATACGAAAACAATTTTTTTATTATACCACACTGTATCTTGAAAACGAAAAGAGTTAGACAGCTACTTTTTGAGTTAAATCGACTTGTTTTGATGTCAAGAGTCTACGCTAAACGTTGTCCCAATCTTTTCAAAACACCCGGGGTGTTGAATTTCTTCGAACTGCTGTGTGACAAAGTTGTAAATCGCGTATTTCTCTGAAAGTACACCTTTTCTTTAGGAAACTAAATTGCGTTTTTATTATAATAGAAGACGATGTCCAAAACCTAATCTCAAAAAAGTTATGGCTTAAAGTGTCAGGTAAAAGTCCTGTAACTAGCGCCATCTATAAAATGTGAAATCGGCAATATCACCATTGTAATTAGCGACCTGAAAAATATGTCGTTACCAACTTTGAAGTAGATACGTATAATAGTCTCCAAGATAGAGACAAATTACGACTAAAATTTTTTTACTTTGCCACCCTGTATCTTGAAAACGAAAAGAGTTAGACCACTACTTTTTGAGTTAAATCGACTTGTTTCGATGTCAACTATCTACGGCTAAGCGTTGTCCAAATCTTTTCGAAACACCTTGTATACTCTACCAGAACCAAAAACCGAGGAATCAGAAGACTGAGAAGAAGAAAAAGATTTGTAGAAGCAGAAATACAAAAAGAGGACCACAAATACTTCACATCATGACACAATGCGGCCACGCATTTCACAAATACCTACAGGTATATACTCTGTCAGAACCAGAAGACTTAGAAGGAGAAGAAGAAAATCTGTAGAAGTAAAAACACAAAAAAGAGGAGCATAAACATTAAATATCACGAACACAATGCGGCAACGCATTTCACAAACACCTACATTGCCCCCCCCCCCCCCCCCACTCCTGCACCATGCGTCGTGTAGCTCTCGCTGCTGACAACAAGCATGACTCAAATCCAACCCAGCATCAGAAACCGCGGAATCAGAAGACTCAGAAAAAGTCTTCTTTTTCTGAGTCTTCTGATTTCTCGGTTTCACAAGGAAGCACAAACACTAAAAGAGAAGCATAAACACTCCATATCACGACACAACGCGGAAACGTATTTCACAAGAAGACTCAGAAGAGGCAGAAGTCCACAACCAAAAACACAAAAAAGGGAGCTTAAACGCCCCCTCACGACACAATGCGGTAATGCATCTCACAAATACCTACACCTCCCATCCTACATTCCTTTACCATGCGCCATGTGGCTCTCGCTGCTGGCAACAAGCATGACCCTAATCCAACCCAGCGTGGACGTAGCAGGCCCTGCTGTATACCTGGGAGAGCCAGAAATACCTACCACACACTGGTAAATCAATAAATCAATCAAGAGGAAATTTCAGGGAAATCCGAGGAAATTTGTGTAATCTTCGTCAAAGGGAAATCTGGTGTACAAAATTTTGGGTGCGGTTGACCCCTTGTAGAAACTTAAGTTTTGTAATATTTCCAATTACTTTTCAAAATTTGAAGAAATATAGAACTTAAAGATACTTATTATTACATTTTATTTTCCATTACACATTTACTGCGTTCTTATCGTCAACTTTAAGAGCAAGTTTCATTTTAATTGTTTTTATAATTAATTTTATACGTTTACTTAGACATAAAATAATTTCAAACTTACTACAGGGAAAAAATATATTGATATTGATTTTAAATATATTTAATTTGAAACACAAATTTCTACCGCTGCAATTATTTCTTATAACTAATTACTCTTAAATGAAGTGAAAGCAAACACACCACGCCAAATAAAATGATAAGCGTTAAAATCTGACTGTTAAATCACGATTTGCTTAACAGGTGCGCACGGTGGTTGTTCGCCCCCTTGGCACATAAACACGGTCATTCAGGAACCACCCTCCGTGGCGTCGGTGGTGCAGTTTGACTTGGCCCACTACAAAATATAACATCTGAAGTACGAGTTGTTCGCGTGCGCTCTCCTCAATGAACCCCTGTTGGTCCTGGCCATTGTCAAACTGGCACATATAAATATAACTACAATTTGGAGCGCGCAGGACCGGACAGATTGGAATTTTGCGGAATATGGCAATTTTTTAGACAACACGCAAACTTTGTTTCAGTTCATCATTCTCTATTAAAAAATAATATAATACTGTTTATTTTTCTACCTCAAAGTGTACCGTTTGCGAGATACTTACTAGTGGAGTCAAATTAAGCATAAGAAAAGGCGAATAAGGAATTTTCTAGCTGCAGCAATTTTATTGTTTTCATTTGTTTTAGGTAGTTGATAACAGTGCAAAGTTTTAGACTAAATCTGTTCATTGCGTCATCTAAAATTTAAACAATTTATGTTGAAAAATTATTTTTTTTTACTATTTTCCTTGTTATGTCCAGTTTTGGTAATCGAATGGCAAAAATAATAACCGCTGCCTAAGGAATCACTAATTTCACATCCAGACTTCCTATTTCCTATCCAAGTTTCTCACAACGTAGAAAAACATTATACTATATTTGCACTCCACTATGTGGAAATAATTACACAGGTCTAAAAAAGTAAAAGCAATATTTGAGTCTGATACTTGAATAGTTTGGATCACTGAAACCGAAGCTGATATTCGTTTTACTCCATCAAGTCACTATTTTCACCTTGTCCAAAACTATCCCAAAAAATAGGTCAAAATTGGCCAAAATGAAAGAAAATTGTGCAAATATAAAATATTCATGTATTTTGGGTCGCCGAAACCGAAACTTATAATCTTTTTACTCCATCAGGTCACTATTTTCACTTATGGTCCAAAACTACCACAAAAAGGGACGAAATTGTCCAAAATGAAAAAAATGGTGCAAATATGATATACCCATGTATTTTGATACACCAAAGGCGAATTTGTTATCCATACATCCACCACTCCATCGGACCACAATTTTAATCTATGGTCCAAGTACCCCAAAAATCAGGTAAACCGGAGAACAATCCTTGAAGATTAACTCTATGCTAATCAAAAAAATCTGCATGTTAAAAACCTACACGTTATCTGCCTATATACTAATTAACTCTTATATCAAGCGTGCAAATCTCTTTCTAAACCTAATATAATTTCGTTCCATTTTTGGGTTAGTTTTGAGCCATAGGTGATGGTGGAGTAAAACTAATATCAGTTTGTGTTTCAACAACCCAAAGTATGTCGGAGAGAGACTTAAAAATTGTTTTTTTTGCTTTGTGTTATTCACAGAACTTTAATAATATAATATTTGAAATCGTCCACCCCAAAAATCCGTAAAACAATATACAATATGCTACATCGGTAGTGGCAAAAACATTGAAGCCTTGCGTTCTTGTGCACACACTGAATCACAATTTTATTTTTTACCCCCTTTAATAATGGGTTGGGGGTGTTAATGCTAAAGCCATGAACATTTTTGAGTCCTTGATTTCTTGCACATACACTAAATCTCATTTGTATGGAGTCTTACTTGCATATTTGTTTACCCCCATTTACATCTCAGCCCTTCAATAAAATATAATCTAGTTCCAATCTCGTTATAATACATAGTGTACAATTGCAAGTCAATATCATAAACAGTTTCAGAGTAATCGTACGCCCAAAAAAAAAAAAAAGGTTACAGACGGACATAATTTTTTTCGAGTAAATCTCGACGTTTCATTGCATTGAGTAACCCCCATGTATTTTGACATGCTGAATACGAATCAGATATCTGTTTAGCTCCGTTACCCACCAATTTTTAGTAAATCGCGAAAATAACCTAAATTATGAGGTCTTTTAGGTTATTCTCGCGATTTAAAAAAAATGGTGGCCAATGAAGCTAAACGGACACCTGATTCGTGTTTAGCACGTCGAAATACATATGGGTTACCCAATGGAGTACCAGAAAAAGATCACTTTTTTAATTTTGTGTGCCTGTGTTATTATTACCATAACTTATTTAACCTCGTATTTTATGGACATCTCTTAGGAATTTTAAATAGACAAACCTTTATCAACTGTCACTGACATTCTTGATTTGTTGAAAAATTTTTCAAGCGTATTAACTACGAATGACGATACATGAAAACATTTCACATTAGGCCGATTGATAAATAATACGTTTATTTAGTCTCTGGCTATAACATTAAAATACAGAACATACATTTATGTTTTATATTAGAGGCTTTATTACATAACACATAAAGATGAATAAAAAAAACATAATTTAAACATCTGAAAAATTCCTTTTTTCACGTGTTCCTTAGAACTCCAGGAACATTCATCAGCATTGACCCCTGCATTCCTCCGACAATGAGAAAGTGCCCCAAGAAGTAGCAGTCATAAAAAAATTATAAAATTAATATTTCGCCTCGGAAATGGAGGTTTAGGAGGTTTTTTGGGTCGCTGATCACGAATCCGAGGTTCAAATTGAGGGATTCCATATTCCAGTATGGAATTCGTGCCATTTTTTTTTATGAAAATTCCACTTTTTCGGGCGGAAATATGAAAATTGTGCTGCGGAAGTGTGTTTTAGGGGTTTTTTGGGTCGTTGGTCACGATTTCGAGGTCCAAATTGAGCAATTCCATATTTAGTCCACTCAAATTAGAAAAAAAAAAACGCCGTTTTAGAGACAAATTTTGAACAGAAGTTTCTCTGCATAGATAATAAGTACTCAACTTTTAGAATAATTTTTTGATTACGCGCAGAAAAAAAAGATATGATTTTTGAGATATATACTTATATATACGTTTTTTCGTGTTTTTTTTTATTTAGACTTTTATATCTCGAAAAGTACGCGTTTTCGAGGTTAAACGAATATAGGTAAACGTGTTCAGAATGCGATTTTCTACAAAAAAGATTTTATAGATTTTTCCTATTATCCCATTGGCTTTTCCGGAAAAGCCACTTGAAAAATATATATATGGGTTTTTTCGTGTTTTTTTTTTTAATTTGAATGCAAATATCTCGAAAAGCACGCAATTTTAGGGCTAAATGAACATAAGTAAACTTCTTGAAAAATATAAATATTTGCTTTTTCGTGTTTTTTCTTTCATTTGGATGTATATATCTCGAAAAGTACGCATTTTTAAGGCTAAATGAACATCAGTAAACTTCTAAAAAGGTTCTATATATTTGAGATATATACGTCAAAACGAAAAAAAAAAAAATCACGAAAAAGTAAATATATATATTTTCTTCAAGAAGTTTTTCCGAAAGAACCAATGGGATAATCGGAAAAATGTATAGGAGCTTCTTTGTAGGAAATCTCATTCTGAACAAGTTTACTTATGTTCATTTAGCCCTAAAATCGTGCACCTTTTGAGATATTTGCATTCAAATTAAAAAAAAACACGAAAAAAACATACATGTATTTTTCAAATCGCTTTTCCGGAAAAGCCAATGGGATAATCGGAAAATGTATACAATCTTTTTTGTAGGACGTCGTATTCTGAACACGTTTACCTATATTCATTTAGCCTTAAAAACGCGTACTGTTCGAGAGATATATGTCTAAATAAAAAAAAACAGGAAAAAACGTATATCTCAAAAATCATTTCTTTTTTTCTGCGCATAAGCAAAATCTTGTTCTAAAAGTTGAATACTTACTTCTTATGCAGAGAAACTGCTGTCCAGAGTTTTTCTCCGCTTTTTTCCTAATTTGAGTGGACTAATTCCAGACTGGAATACGCGCCATGGAAAATTCCATTTTTTCAGAAAAAATTTAAATATTAACGTTTTTTCCACGAAAATGTGCTCTAGGAGGTTCTTTTGGTCGCTGATCATGATTTTGAGGTCCAAATTTAAGAATTCCAGATTCCAGACTGGAATACGTGCCATTGAAAATTCCATTTTTTCAGAAAAAATTTAATTATTAACGTTTTTCGACAAAAATGAATCGATTTGTCCAGCTGAAATATCGGATGAACAGGAAGATTAAAGTGACACTGAAGAAGAACCAACAAATCATAAATTACCAGCTCTCGAATTATATAAAAAATAATGATAAATTACTAACTATTTTATCACACAGAATACCACCTTTTGTTATTTTTAATCACTTACCTCACTTGAAAGAAGAAAAAAATTTTATGCATTCCTGCAGTGTTTATAAAATTTCCATGTACATTAATTTGAAATTCTCGTAATATTCATACATAACTTTTTCTCTTCAAAGTAAAATTGACTTGAAAAATTATTTTTTGAAATACTCGTAATATTCATACCTACATAATTTTACTTCCACGTCCAGTGGAAGTATAGTAACGACAAAAAAATTTTCAAAAATTTTTATTGTTCAAATAGGCTTAAAATGTCATGAAACGTCGAGATTTTAAGTTTGAGCGAGAAAAAAATTTCTGTCTGTCTGTCTGTAACTTTTTTTTGTGCGCACGTTTACTCTGGAACCGTTTAAGATATTGACTTGAAATTTGGTACACATATGTACTTTAACGAGATCTGGAACTAGATTATATTTTCATGTTGTTCCGACGAAGGGTAGGGGGTAAATTGGTAAATAAAGCAGGTAAGTCCATAAAATTGCTATTTAGTACATACAAGAGAAGCTAAGGTCTCAAAAAAATTTTTGGCATTAGCCACCCCCATTACCACCCCCACCCCCTTATTAAAGGGGATGAAAAAAAAATGTGATTTAATGTATGTACAAGAACCAAAAACCTCAAAATATTTTTTTGCTTCATCCACCCCCACTACCACCCTTTTCACCACCCCCACCCAACTACCGATGTGGGGTATCGTTTTATGGGTTTTTGGGGTAGAGGATTTCAAATATTATATTATTAAAGTTCCATAAACAATTATTTCCACATACAAAGTTTTTTCGTTGTGATTGACTTGGATGTGGAAGTAGTGATTCCTTGGGCAGCGGTTTTTTGTTTCAAATTCGATACGAAAAATGGCACAAATTCCAGTACAGAATATGGAATTCTTGAATTTGGACCTCAAAATCATAATCAGCGACCCAAAAAATCCCCTAGAGCACCCTTCCGCAGCACAACATTTATATTTAAATTTCCGCCCGAGAAAGTGAAATTTTCATCAAAAAATGACACGAATTCCATACTGGAAAATCGAATTCCCCAATTTGGACCTCGGATTCGTGATCAGCGACCCAAAAAAATCTCCTAGAGCCCATTTCCGAGGCGAAATATTAATTTTATAAATTTTTTTATGACCGCTACTTTTTGGGGCACTTCAAACCCCTTTAACTTTCTCATTTTCGGAGGTAATGCAGTGGTCAATGCTGATGAATGTTCCTGAGGGTCTGGAAAACACGGGAAAAGAGGAATTTTTCAAATCGGTGCAGTTCCACCACTTTTCCACATCTTCCGGCTTATTTATTGGACTAATATGCAGATTCGGCAAATGTAATTTTATATCTCCGGTGTGAGCAAGAGCAAGAAAGAAAACAGAGAGATTAGGAAAATAAAGTGTACTGCTCCCAGCGCGTTCCACACTTTGTGAAAACTTAGGGCATCGGTACCTATCGCTTCTAACTGCCTATGCATTGTAGTGGGAATAAATACACGTCTTTCTTTTCCTAATTTATCTGTTTTCATCTTTGCGCTCGTTTATCTCAGGGCCATTTGCCGAATCTGTATGATTCACAACGTAGTATTTTTTAATAGCCTTTCAAAAGTATGTAAATCATACTCAATTGGTTATATTTAACCACGCATTTATAGAAAATTGAGCGATATATTTATGCATTATTAGCTTGTTTAATTATAAAATTTTCTTTTCGTCAGGTATTGTAATCGTCTACATATCGTAATTTTGTTAAAATATTTTTTAAATAATCTGGAACGATGTCTGTTAATTGTATGCATAAGAATTAAAACGATATATTTATGAAAAATTTCTATATTCATCCAATTTAAACATTCTAACATATCCTCTATTCTAATGTAGATACTACATTTTAATAGAACTCTCATTGCTCTATTTGTAACATTTGTAATAGTTCTAGATTGGTCTGATTAGTCACATTATTAGGGTTGCTATAAAACAAATATTAATAAAATAAGAACTTTACACAACTCTAACAAACCTGGCATAGAACGCACATTTTTATTCAAATTTATGTATCTTGATGAGGTATACATTTAAAAAGCAAACTTACATTTCGACATTCGACAAAATTAAAGTCATGATTTGATTTTTCATGAGCTGTTTAATTGTGCACCCCAAACTGCTTACACGCACACGCTACCACCTGAATATCCTTGGGCAATAATTTGTTGTATTTTAAATAAACAAGCCAAGTAATCAAACGTCCGGTATGTACACAAAATAAAAGTAATCCTACCCTGGAGCAAGGTACCCCCGAGCATTGGGGTTGTTCTGGTCTGGTGATCAAGGCAGGCAGCTGCATTATACCGTTCCTTACTCGTATTTCTACCATTCTACTGCGATTTACAGCTCTGATTTATATTACAGGTCTTGCCAAAGGTCTAAAGGACCGCCGTGAAATCAAACTCATAACCGATGTTTCCGCTTGTTATTCGAAATTGGTAAATATGAATTAATTTTACTAAAATTGAGGAAGTGAATTGGTTTTGGTGAATTTGTTATTAATTGATTTTGAATTGTAACAGAAGCACATATAATAAATATTTTTATAAAAATATTCGCCACACTTAACGCACACTTATTTCTAATTATTGAAAGAGTAGCATGCACAATTTGTTCAGAGACATTTCCCCAAAAGACTCGATCAAAAAATTTGTTCCGTTTTCAAAAAGGTGAAAAAACTTTGTTATTAAAAACTGTGCACCTACAATTTTAGTACTCTTTGAAATTGTCTTATACAGTAATCCTTTTTTTGTTAAAGCTCAAATTTCCTATTGTCAATACGAGTCACCTCAATGACCCACTTAAGTCTAGGAGATCTAGTCCGGGAAAAGAGACGGGGGGGGGGGGGGGGGGGGGCTCCAGTTTATAGTGGAATCCGAGCCACTTCTTGGGAAAAATTTACTATGAAAAATTTTTCGCTGTGAGGGGCGTGAACTCACTTCGCTAGGAACACTCAGAGCACAAACTAATCTCTAACCACTGAGCTATCGACATCTGCAACAACCAATGTAATAAATGTTACTCCTTTTATTGCGAATACACTGGATCGTGGTGTAGAAATAATTTATACAGACTTGTAAAAAGCATTTGACAGACTCAATTATGTGCTTCTACTGCAACAATGGTAAAAATTCAGATTTACTTAAATTTTCTAAGCTTCTTTGAATTCTATCTTGGTAAACGAAAGTCGAAAGTGCAGTTTTGCGGCTTTTCATTTGTTGATAAATAATAAATAAATGAATTCACGTTTTTTTCCAACAGGTATATGCCTAATTACAGGAAACATAGTGTATATGAATTGAAAGGGAAACAACAATACGAATTAAAAAACTACAATACAAATATAAAAATAAAAGAAATACAAAAGTGTAAAGAAAGGACATAGTATGATAGAATATATATTATTATATTATTATTATTATTATTATTATTATATTGATGTGTAAAAAACATCAAGACTCCCACAGGACTCCGTTCTGTGCCAGTGTTATTTATTCTAATAATGGTCTTCTATATACTGACACATTTCTTGCATCTATTAACTGCGATAAAGATTGTCGCCAATTACAACATGATGTTTCAAAAATTAATGTATAGTGTAAACCTAATTTCCTTTTCCTCTTATATTTAACTAATTCAAGAACGGATTTATTAATATTTTCGTGTATTTATAGTGTGTAAATCATCTAGGTTATCAGACAAACTTTGATATTTGTAATTGTAGTGTCAATAATATAATACAATGCATTTTGAGTCAGCCTTGATACATACAGGGAGTAAATAGGTTCATGTCATTAAAAAAAAACTGGTAATGGGGACCGACTAGACAAACAAAAAACCTTTATGACTTTTCCCCCTAGGGGCACTTTGAAAAAACTGTCCTAGGTCAACAATTTGAATATTGGGATAGGAAACATTTGAGAACCACTGCCTTTCTGGGTAAATGGACGTGTAGTAGTTCCCAATTATACAACTTTTAAATTGTCATAAAAAAGTGCAAAGATTATCGACCGACTCCTTCCGCCTCAAATAAAAATGTAAATAATTCGTTATCTCTTTTTGCAGAACTGCAAAAGCAAATGGTGGACGTAGAAGTTAAATACAGCATTTCTTAATATGTGTGTTTTTTTAATTTAGAACAAAATATTGGAGCTTTTATTGTTGTTTATAATTTATCAGATTTAAATGTGGTTTATTAACATTTGTAACCCAAATCAGTGTTCTGGGTTAAAAGCTTAAAAAACGAATAATTATTGCATGACATTGGGAAATAAAGAGTTAGACATATGAGATACACGATAACAGAAAACAATTATGTGTTTTTTAAGTTAGGAAAAAATCTGATTTACTTAACGAATTGCCGATCAGGTATCGAAAACTAAAATATTCGGTAAATTTAGAACTTACCAATAAATTTGTTGATTTACATAAATTGTTCGAAATGGCTTCGTCTGCATCAATACACTTTTCGGCACATACGCACTCCGTTCAACACATTTGGTAAATTGGGATCATTTTTTATGGTTTCTATGCACATTAAAATACCACACTAAACTATTAACTAACGTTGTCAATAAAGAAAATAAAAATAAAAACTTGGTCCAAAATCCGCAACAAACACAAAAAAAATGAACAAGTAGAGTCTGTACGTAATCAAGAACTTAACGACTTGAACGGTAAGTCAATAAAATAAATCTTAACTGTAAATACGTGGTCCAAAATTCAAAAGAACAAAGTAACATACAAAACAAGGAACAGCTTCCACGTGTGTACTTAACGAAATGTTTACAGAAACTAAAATACCGCACTACTAAAGGACTTACCTTACCTAATTTTAAAAAGCCATAAAAAAGTGTGACTATCAACTCGTGTCCTCGTCGACTCGCGGCCTCTAACGAAGGAACGCGGTACTTTGAAAGAGCCGTATTAGCATATTTGATGGTTAGAGGCGCCGACATACACGAATATAAAAGCGTATCCCAACATTCCAGCAGTTCTCAAACAATTTTACTGAAAATTTTCGAAATTTTTTTTTATTTTTTTCTCTCTAAAACTATAGGCTTTTGACCCCAAGTTATGTAAGGTTTCTTTGTACGTTTAGTCGTTCCCCACCACCAGTTTTCTTTAATGACATGAAACTGATTACACCCTGTATTTAGTACATAAAATACTGTTTACTTTTTTTTCATTCTGTAATTATTAGAGGAATCAAATTAGGACTAAAAAATTCGCAATGTGAATTGTCTGGCCAGGGCAGTTTTCAAAAAAAATGATAAATCAGAGCGGATACAGTTAAAAGGGAGTTAGTATGGTAGTGTGGTATTTTATCAAGCAAATATAAGTTTGAAAGCGATATATCTCCCCAAGAACGCTGTTAGCAAGTGGTGGCATATTCAGGATTGAGGGGAGGGGCTAGGGGGGGTAGGGGATCATCCGTTTAGGATAAAATCGACTTATTATTGTTAGTAGACATTAAAAAAAAATGTTTTCTGATTTTTTCATCCAAAAATAATTTGAAGCAAAAACCGCCCAAATCGACCTTCCTCCTTTTAATATGTATTATAAAGCACAATCATCACTTAAAATTTCAAATCAATATGATTATTAAAACGGCTCAAATATAGAATTCTTGTTAAAACTTTGCACCCTTGTGAAATCCTGCCATCAAAACCAAGAAATGTGTACGATGCGACGGCTAAAATTGTAGCTTTTTATAAGTACTTTAAGATCACAGAGAGAGAATTTTTTTTTCAAAATTTAAACCCTTTTTATTGCAGTTATTTATAATTTTCGAAATTATAGTTATAAACAAATTCAAATAACTCTCTCGTTTTTTTTATAAATTAAAAAACGGTAAAGGAGTCATTAAAGTAGATTAAGAAAAGCCAACTTAAAAAATGTTTAATGCTCTACTTGCATTTGGAGCTGAGATACGTTAGTTTTTACGTTTAGCCCACTTATAAATAAACAAATGACATTTTTTTATGTTCACTAACCATTTTCAATTTGGTCTACAATTAAATAGTACAACGACTTTGTTTTTTGTTCACCAACTAATTTTTAGGTTGATCTACACTTTATTGTATGATGAAGTTTTTTTTGGTTAGCCAAAATCTCAGTATTGAGACATCAGACCACCCAAACCAAAGATTAGAGATCGTTTATAAGATCCATCCAAATATATCGATGATCCCTGAGAGAATTTGAACATTGCAATCATGTTATTAATTTTCTATAAATTCATAAGAGAATAAGATAATGCATGATTGATTATTGTCAGTGATTTGTATGCGTCGTCATCTGGGAATAATTTATGTAATAGACTACGTGGTAAGTAAGCATATTTTATGGTAATTCTTTTAGAACTTCTAGAAGACAACAATAATATTGGTTTGTCTACCAAGTACAATAATACAGCGAACTAATACTGGGTTAGAATTACAATTCGATAATAGCTGAAAATAAAATATACTATTATCTAGTTTAATTTGACAGAATTCAACAAAATAATAGTCAGATGAAAAAATAATAGTCTTATTCATCTATTTTTTAAGTTAATGTTTGTTTTGTTGTACGACAACTTTTTATTAATTAAAATAACAATCACCTCTTGTTTAAAAATACCATCAATATAATTTAGTTTAACAAAATTAACGATATTGTTAGTTAACCATTTTTTTTTTGTTGAATTTACCTATACTATTTCTTTGAGTGTACTGTACAGAGGCCCGAAAGTAGGGTCTTTAGTGATTTTGTTATAGATCCGAAAATCACCAAATAGGTCTAAATGTTATATTATGTTCTTACAAACCGGACTTTATTCGCTAGATAGCCCAGTGGGTAAGATATAATTCTCCAAATGACATGTACATATAAAGTTCAATAAAGAAATGTAATGGTAATGGTAACAGTTTTTAGTCAGCGGACGTCTCGGGTTCAAATCCTTCTCGCGAATTTTTTTATTAATATTATAGTTATCTATGTACCAAGGTTGTAAGTGCACTTTTTTGGTCGAGAATACAGTTTGCAAGCCGAGGCCCATAGGGCCGAGGTTTGCAAGTATTCGAGACCAAAAAATCACACTATACGACCCGCGGTGCATATTATATTTTTCGTCAAACCCATCAATCATTAAGCTAGGAAGAAACTTGAGAAAACTATAATTATTTGAGTCATATTCTATATTTGCTAAGCAAATAGTAAAGATAGCGATGCTTGGAATATCCATGGCAACCGTCAATAAAATAAATTTAGGACGCGGATTCTATTCAAATGGCAACTACTGTCAAGATAATATAAATCATATTATTATAATAATTTTGAACATTTTTGAAAATAATGTCCGGTATAGAAGATATAGCAAGTCAGGCTTGTCTGGGTTTAATCCCAAAAAAATTAAAATATTTAATACCTATTATATAAAAGAGAAAATTTTCCCAAATTTACTTTATTTCCCTAGGGACGTTATGAAAAATAACGACCCGTTGCCAATGGCAACAAGTATTTGGTACATAAAGCGTCACTTACGATCGACAAAACAGTGGAATGAGATATGATGAAAAAAGTTTTACAAAACTGTATACATCAACACAAGGGTTGTTGTTCAAGTTAGGTCAGTTTACCATATTTAAAAATGTTATAAAAAAATTGAAAATGTGCATTATGTTCTCAAAGCAGCTTTATTCGATGTTATTTTAATAATTGTAGCTTTGGATTGTCTTCAAATAGCAGAAACAAAATAATAAGCATTGGAGAATAACCAGCCAAAATTTCAAGAAGAAATATCGATTTGTTTATTTATAAGCGACCTAAACGTAAAAACTAACGTATCTTAGATCCAAATGTAAGTAGAGCATTAATTTCTTTTTCAAAAGTTGTCTTTTTTAATCTACTTTCATTACTCGTTTACCATTTTTGATTTCATGCTATTCGCTACGCTCGCTATGAATTTCAAGCAGCGGCAGTCAATCTATTTTGCTGCTGAGTTGAACATATAATTTTTTTCGCCGATTGTTTAAATATGTTTTAAAATATTTAAATTATTACAATTTCCATAATCTCTTTGTTTTTGCTGTGATAAATTCAATCAAAATTTTAAATTTTAAATCATTTTGCTGCCTAGGCAGGAGAAGTGACATTTGGTTGATTGGAATTGGTCAGCAAAATTAGTATTTTGCTGTCAATTGGTGAAATATAGTTTTGTCCACCTAGCTCCATAGGGGCAATTCACTATGCAACATCCTCAAAATATAATTAATTTTCGGGGCCTTCCCTAAAAAACGTCATTGTTATCTTTGGAAAAAAAATTCATGTTTGTTTGATCAATTTTCTTAAAAAATATATTTAATCAGAAATATATTATACCATGAGGAGAAAAATCTGCTCTGTCTAGATTTGCCACAAAACTGTAGGGTTGGCGTTTGAAATAAATTGGTTGTCATATAGCAAAACAACGGTTTAATGAAAAAATTTTTTGAGGATACCGAAGATGTGCTCAATTACTCCAAACAACTTTTTCTAAAAATCACTGCTTAAAAAGTTATATACAATATTCTACACTTTGTATGCCCTGTGAAATGAAGTCTCTGAGGAAACTAAAATAAAGAAAATACAGTGTATGACTTGTTTATTAAAAATTTATAAAAATACATATAATATAATACAATTTTCGTATAAAAATTATCTTATTATTTATAAAATCACATTTTCAGACTAGTTTAATAAGGAAGTACACTTACTGTATTTGACTAGAATATCGTACAAAATATTTTCAACAATAAGTATAACTAAATATTTAATTTTACGATATCACTATGATATTAAAATAACAACAAAAGATATACACAAAACAAAATTAAATTGGCTAAATAAATTAAAAGACTAGAATGTTCTGTTTGGAAGATTTATTTTTAGTTGACAGTGTCATCTAAATAGTTGTACTAACAGACACTACAGTCGGTCAATAGAAATATCTTCTTTACTTTTATCAGAAACTAATAAAGATGTCACTATTCATTTTAAGATAGAAAACGACGAATTATAGATCAACAAATTATAGCAAATTAAAAAGGCATATTTAATCTGAGATAATGGTTTTTCCTATCTCAACTGCCTAAACAGCATTGTCAACTCAAAACTTTTTGTTTTTTAAGTTAAACATTGACTAGTTTCTTAAATAAACATTGACAATATTTAATTTGAACTACAAGAATTATATTCTTGTTTCTAATTAAATAGTAATTTTTTACTCGTATACCATCAAGTTTTGTTATAAATAAATATTCCTTCTTGTTATCACTTATATTCGATATTAATAAATTTGAACAAAAAAAAATAATACTTCTTCCTAAATTGTAATTTGATAATAATTTTAATTGAGAGATAGTGTAATATATAGGTATTAGGTAAGAAGAGGACGTATGAAATTAAAATTGATTGATATTTGAAAATAATCAAATGCAAAAAAATTGCGTAATAAATTAATACAAATTCTTGACGTATTTGCAACCCATAATATAATGTAATAGCTATTTACGCAACAAGAACTAAAAGTGTTACTATTTATCACTAGGCATGACGATTGGAAATGCAACACGCCATGAAGATAAAAGGCACTTTTGCGTCGTGTTTTATACAAAATTTGTTCTGATCCTTTTGTAAAATATAACCAAAATAAGATAGGGGCGATCAATTTAAAATACACATTTACTCTTATTAATTATAGTGAACAGGGTGGACCAAATTAGATGGGATTTGGGGTTTTCTCCAAAACAATGGCAAATAGACAAAAACCAATATGGGTGTCCTGAGCTCGATTTTCGAAAAACAAACAATAGCTAGTAGTACAGTAACTAGAGGTTTTAACTTCGGAATAATGTCATATTGAACGGATTTCGTTCATTTTTGGCAGTATAATAGTAAATGCTTCACAGAATAGTTTCTATATTGTGCGGGGGCTTGCTAATTTATAGGGGGTGGATTCCACCCCCTCTTGGGGGGATGGAACTTAAAAAATATATATATTCATTGGAGCTGAAATAAAATCGAATTTTAAGAAGAAAAGGTTCTATACAATTTTTCACATAAATTGATAGTTTTTAAGTTATAACGACTTCAAAATTGCGATTTTAGCTTAAAAAAAAATGTGTCTCCAAACGGCTTTCGTCAAGTATCTCGAAAAGTACTACTTTATCGAAAAAATGCTACACACGAATTAGAGAAAGTACAAACTGAGAATTAATTATGTTTTTTGTTTATTGTTGTAGGATTAATAATTTCGGAGATATTTAAGTTTATATTTGGTATTCAAGTGTTTCGAAATTACCTTAAAAGTTTAAAATGCATTTTTTTCTAAAGCAAGTGCTTCAAATAAGCAAAAAAAAATTGAGCATTTAGGTAATGCTGCATCTTAACGAAAAACTGCATTTGAGATAATTTTTTTAAATTACTGGCTAACTAGAGTAACAAAATGGCTACCTTTTTATATAAAAAAATATAAATACGCACATTTTTCCGTCATAACTTCTTTATTTCTCATGCTGTAGGAACGAGTAAAAAAGAATTTGAAAGCGCAATTAATTGTCTTCAATTTCATTTCTTAGCATGCGTGACGTAGGTGTCACAATTTCTGAGATATTTAACATTTAAACTGCATTTTTCGTCTCATAATCGTTCGGACACCATTTGTAAACTTTCATATCTCCGAAACTATTAAATCTATGTAAATAAATAAACAAGCGAAATTCATTACCAGTTTATGAGCTTTATATTTGGTCTCTACCCATTTTTCAATAAAACTAATATTTATTGAGATATTTGGAAAAGGAAAAAAAATAACGTTTTATCTAAAATACCTTTATAGTTTAAACTGTATTTTTTTCTAAAGCAAGTGCTGTATACAAACCAAAAAATTTGAGCATCTACGTCATGCTATATATTAATGAGAAACAGTGTTTGAAATTTCTTTTCTTTAATTAATGGGTAATTACAGTAACAAAATGGCAACGTTGTTATTAAAAAAATGTATAGACGCACATTGCTTCGGTCATAACTTCTTTGTTTTTTATGCTACAGAAACCAATAAAAAACAGTTGAAAGCTTAATTAATAACCTATTATTTTACCTATTAGCATCCTTGACGTAGGTGTCACAGTTATGAGATATTTAACTCTCACTCTAAATCATTATCTTATGAACACTTGGATGCCAAATGTAAACTTAAATATTTCCGAAATTATTAATCCTACATCAATAAACAAAAAATATAATTAATTCCCAGTTTGTATTTTCTGTAATTGGTCTGCAACATTTTTTCGATAAACTAATTCTTTTCGAGATACTTGACGAAAGCTGTTTGGAAATACCTTTTTTTAAGCTAAAATCGCAAATTTTGAAGTCGTTATAACTTAAAAACTATCAATTTATGTGAAAAATTGCATAGAACCTTTTCTTCTTAAAATTTGATTCTACTTCAGCTCCAATAAATATATGTATTTTTTAAGTACCACCCCTTGAGAGGGGGTGGCATCCGCCCCCTATAAGTTAGCAAGCCCCCACACAATATAGAAACTTTTCTGTGAAGCATTTACTATCATACTGCCAAAAATGAACGAAATCCGTTCAATATGACATTATTCCGAAGTTTTGCATATTTTTTACCTCTAGGTACTGTACTATAGAACCGCGATCGTCTATCTTCTTCGACTACCGAACTACAGAGCGTTTTTGGAAAATTGGTATTTTAGGATGACCTCAATATCTCAATTACCAAGTGTCGAATCGAAACTCGAGTAACACATTCTTAAGGCACTTTTTTGAGCAGAATCCGTTGCTGATAGGAAAAGAATTATGCATGTCTCAGTTTTCGAGATATGGATATAACTTTTATTTTTTTAGATAAAACACCCTATAAATTATTTCATTTTTCAATCACAACTTAAATTAGCTATGCAACGATATATTTATCTCTAGAAAAAGTGGTTAATTTTCGAAAAATTAATATATTTGTGAGGGGGCCATGGAAAATTATTAACAACAAATGCTCTAAGGAGAATTTGTCAAAAATGCATGGTGTCAATGGAAGACAATTCGAACATTTATTGTAATTTAGTTTTTCCTATTTTTGGCAAAATTATTTTATATTATAAGAAGAGTTGTTGTTATTAATAGTTTTCCATGGCCTCCTCACAAATATATTACCTTTTTCAAAAATTAGCCACTTTTCTAGAGACAAATATGACATTAAAAAAAAACAAAAGTTATGTCTATGTCTCGAAAACTGAGGCATGCATAATTTTCTTCTTATCAGCGACGGTTTCTACCCAAAAAAGTGCCTTAAAAATGTGTTACTCGATTTTCGACACTTGGTAACTGAGATATAGAGGTCATACAAAAATGCCAATTTTCCAAAAACGCTCTGTAGCCCGGTAGTTGAAAAAGATAGACGATCGCGGTTTTCGCCATTGTTTGTTTCTCGAAAATCGGGCTCAGGACACAGGACATTGGTTAATGTCCTACAAGTCTGTTATTTTACAATAACCATCCTATTTTGAGATACATTAAATGAAAAATAACGCCCTAGGGTGTTATGAATATCTATAATGCCCTAGGGCATTATAAAATTATAATACAACCCAAAACAAGCAAATTATGATAGCGTTATTGACAAACAAAATGCGTTGCTATGCAATGGTGGCGTTTACAAACAATTTTGATTTTTACTCTCTTTTAAATCAAATCGTTCTGAACATAATACATGTCAAATTAATAAATCGTAAATGTCAAAAAAAAAAAATTCGAATTAAATAACAGACTTGCAGGGCATTAAACGTTGAAGACACCACGGGTGTTATAGGATAATGACGCCCTCGGTCGACGTACACTCCTTCGGGCCAGAGGCCCTCGGGATTGTACACTGCCGACTTCGGTGCGTTATTATCCTTATAACACCCTTGGTACCTTAATAACTATTTTGTCTATCTGCCATAGTTTTAGAGAAAACGTCAAATCACATCTAATTTGGTCCACTCTGTATATGAAAATCATCATTGCAATCACGTTAGATTTAGAAAGTAATCGTATCAAAATGAAATTTAAACATTGAGTTGTAATCATTTAATAATTATTAAATTGTTAAATAAAATTGTGTTATTCTTAACTTGTTTTACTGTGAATTACGTCATTTTATCACTAGTGATAAAAGTGACATTCATTTTATAACTAGTTATAAAAAGAAAGATTTTCAAAAGTCAAATGGCATTCAAAAGTTCTCATGTTGCCATGGGGTTAGAGAAAATTACAATTATCAAAGGCGTAAATATATTTTTTTTGTAGGGGGGGGGGGGGGGGGGAGTGAGAATTTTTTTTTTCAGGTTCAATAAGTGATGAGCGAGGGGGGAGGGTCAAAATCACAAAAAAATGTTTGCCCTTGTCTCAAAATTGATGAGCGGGGGGAGAGCAAAAATCACGAAAAAAAAGTTTGTCCTCGTCTCAGGATTGATAAGCGGGGGACGCAAAATCAAAAAAACATTTGCCTGATTGGTTGAAACTGATATCGGGATCGTGTTCAGTGGTCAAAAGTACATTGAATACATAGTCTACTTATTTAAAATCTTTAATTTATATGTTAAATCTTATTCTGGCATATTTTAACCTGTTTTTCGTGGTTAACAAAAAATGACATGATAGAAGAAAACTGATAACGGGATCGTGTACAGCAGTCAAAAACACATCGGTCTACTTATTTAAATGATCTACTTATTTAAAATCTTTAATTTATATTTTAAACCCCATTTTGACCCTGACTGTATTTTCCTGGTTAACAAAAAATTCTGACTAATACTGTGTAAGCTTAAATCCTGTAACTTCATAATCTGAAACTCCATAACTTCATAAACAGAGGCATTCTTTAACGGCATGCTCCGGGACAAGCAGGCTTTTGTCAATGCATTACCAGGGAATATTTACGTTTCATATCTAGTACTCATCAGCTCGAATATGAGTTTTTGCGTGTGAGTAAATGATAACAAAATTGTTTCTACATTAATTTGTCTGTGGTGAAGTTAAGGAATCTACGTAGTTTATAATAGAATTCAATAGTAATATTCAAATTATAAAATGAACAAGATGCATATTATTTTGGTAAGTTATATAAATAAGAACAATTATATTTTTTGAAAAAATGTGAATTATTTAGAGTCAAATTAACAAAGCAATTAGTTAAGGATAAATACTTGAGCCTTCGCATTTTAACGTAAAGGATATAACCTCAAATATTTTGAATTTTCTTCGTAGTGGCAAGGGATATTGCGAAGTGGCCAGCGGGATAAAGCGGGTCGTCAAAAAATATCGTCGTTGTTTTTAGCAACTTTTAACAGATTAACGAAGGTCTATAGCGACATTTTAAAACATTGAAAATAAAAGTCCCCCTAATATTAAAGTTACATATCACTATGTACAGGTCACATCAGCCAGTTTTATTGGTATTAAAGCTTTTACTCAACTCCCAAGACCTATAAATACACTTACCTTAATTATTAAAATATTTAAAAGTCAACCTTTTATAAAACTATTATAATCATATATAACATTATTGTTATAATTGTTCATAATTGTACTATTGTAGTGCTCATAAGAAATACCGCTATTGTAGTCATAAGTAGGATTATTCGGATAACTGACCAAATCATTGGAAAAATTGAAATTTTGACAATCATTACTTAAACTTTCTGGACTAGAAACTGCACTAGAATTATAGTCCTGCATAAAACTAGCATTGGTAATACTTCCACTGGTCACCACTGCATTTCCAAGCTTTTGCTCGAAACTCTTCGCAGTTATGCTGTTCCCGTTTTTACTTATAGATACTGTAACGTTGCCCACGTTTACTATAATATTTTCATCAGTGTTTGAATATTTCTCGATATCGTTGACAGCCTGAGACAACGCATAAATGTAATTATGTGCAAAGCGTAATGTTTCGATCTTCGTTAATTTGGTATCCTCAGGAAAAGTGGGAAGAACGCACCTAAGTCGTTCTAAAGCCTCGTTCAACATGTGCATTCTATTTCTTTCCCTGTCGTTAGCTTTCAGACGCCTCACTCGTTTTATCTTCATAATTTGACTTGGACTTTTCGCTCTCGACACTCTGTTACGGCCGGTAGCGTAACGACGTTTGGGCTTTTCTTTATCGCTATTTTTTACTGGAGATGAAGTCTTGATTTCATCATTATTCAAAGGGTAGAAAAATTCCAACTCATCCTTTTTACCGAACAAGTTACGTTTGCAGGGTAGTACTTCATTCCAGGGCTCATATTTACTGGGTGTTGTTACTTTTCTGTGCAATTCTCCAAGGCTGCTGTGAAATGCGGTGTTGAATTTATTGTAAAGCTCTTGGTTGTAGTTTTTGTCGGCCTTTCTTGGGGAAATATCGTTCTCAAACTCGAAGTAGTCACTGCGATCTTCTGTGAATTCAGATGTTTCCGATTTAAATGATAGTTCGAACCCTGAATCGCAGCTGTCTTCGTAGGAGAGGTCGGTGAATTTCATGGCCTCGAAGTGGGACATTCTAGAAAAAGAATTTGAAATTAAAATATGAAAAAACAAGTAAATGCTTTGATATGGTCTACTGTCTAGGAGCAATATAGTTTTCATGTGAATTTATGGCAAAAATAGGCAAGAAGAAACTGCGTCAAAACAGTTTTACCAGATATTTAAACAATTGTGTTTTTGTAGTGATTATTATTTTTAATCCATCATTGTACTACTGCGCTATATCTAGAGTTTTTCCATTTGAGGATAGAATTTTGCAGAGTGGGAGGGAAATATGCGTTTATTTTCGGTTTAGTATAAATATTTAGAAAATCATAAATGGTATAATCTTTAAAATAGTTTCAGGTACTTCCCATTGCTCTAAGGAATACAACAATGTAGTTTTTATCATAAATTTTGCATATAGTTAAATGCCATGCTTTAATAATGAAATTAGGAACTATTTTCATTGACAAACTACGATATTCAAGTACAGAAATTTATATTAAAAAAAACCGCTGCCCAAGGAGTCACTACTTCCACATCCAGATTCTCTATCCAAGTCACTCACAACGAAAAAACTTTGTATGTGAAAATAATTGTTTATGGAACTTTAATAATATAATATTTGAAATCCTCTACCCCAAAAACCCATAAAACGATACCCCACATCGGTAGTGGGGTGGGGGTGGTGGTAGTGGGGGTGGATGAAGTAAAAAAGTATTTTGAGGTTTCTGGTTCCTGTACATATACTAAATCACAATTTTTTTCATCCCCTTTAATAAGGAGGTGGGGGTGGTAATGGGGGTGGCTAATGCCAAAAATTTTTTTGAGACCTTAGCTTCTCTTGTATATACTAAATACCAATTTCATGAACTCTTACCTGCTTGATTTACCCATTTACCCCAAATTTACCCCAATTTACCCCCCAACCCTTCGACGGAACAAGATGAAATTATAATCTAGTTCTAGATCTCGTTAAAGTACATATGTGTACCAAATTTCAAGTCAATATCTTAAACGGTTCCAGAGTAAACGTGCGCACAAAAAAAAGTTACAGACAGACCGACAGACAGAAATTTTTTTTTTGCTCAAACTTAAAATCTCGACGTTTCATGACATTTTAAGCCTATTTGGACAATAAAAATTTTTAAAATTTTTTTTGTCGTTACTATACTTCCACTGGACGTGGAAGTAAAATATATAGTTGTGTTGGTTAGAACAATAGCAAGTATATAAAACAGTTTTAAAGATTATACTATACTTGATTTTTTAAATATTTTTAATAAATCGAAAATAAACGCACTCTCACTCTGCAAAATCCTATCCTTAAGGAGAAATACAATCCCTACTAACTGTGCAGATAGTGCAGGCAAATCCAGTTTTGAGTATGAACTATCTGGGGACAGCTATTTCTTTATCGAAATGGATAGCTTTATTCATGTAGAATGAGGATATAAAAGTCCCGAAAAATCCCAATGTGAGCTAAAGCCACCATTTAGAAAAAAATGGCCGCCAGAACCGTTTCTTTTAGAAGGACATATCTCAGTAACCATTTCTCCGATTTTAGATTTCTTTTTTTTGTTCTCTTCCCTTTTTATGTACAATCGAAAGTATTATAACATCTTTGGGCATAAAATAGAAGATAACTGAAGAAAATAAGACTTGAGTTCTTGGAAATATACAAGGTGCCCAGTTAGTGCTTCCTCGGAAGATTGTGCAAAAACGGGTAACTTTATAAAAAAACTTTTTTAGCAAAACTTTCAATGATTCATCTCTACTACAACGTGAAATTATTTTCAATTATACAAGGTGTCACAAAGAGGAGTTACACAAGAATGTATAATTTTTTAACGGAATACTCTCTAATTTTTTGGCGCCAGTTAAACCTCTAAGGGTCTTGAATTACACCCTAAATTGTTTTGCCAATCAAATGCAGCGTTGCCAAGTAATAATTTTTTTCCTGTTTTTTTGGCAAATTACAAACATTTTTTTGACTACCATATCTCCGCGATCTATTAATTGGTTTTTCTAAAAACGTAGGGTGTTATTCGATAATTATGTATTTACTGAAAAACATTTTTGAAATAAATTATTATTATACCGGGTGTCTAAAATATTTGTTTACATTTCTTGTTATTTAATTATTATTTTTCTCGAATTTTTTAAATGGAATGCTTATATTTTTTACATGGATGAATAAAGCATAAAATTCCCCACATTCTAATATTATACACTTAATTTTTATTTCAAACCGTTTTTGAGATATGATTATTTCAAATAAGTTTTGCGTAAATCGAGGTGCTTTTTATTTTAGCATTACAATCTAGTATGGCTTTGGTCTTTTGTTTTGCGTTTGTTTTTCACTCTACGACATTTCTCTAGTGTGTTTAAGATAAGTTGAATTAATATTGTTGATATTTAAAAATACGAATTATAATTATTGTCAATAAGATTTAATATCTATGGTAAATGTTATGTTATTGATGTATGTGATGGAGATTGTTTATTGGCTTCAAGAATGTATGGTCAAAAATATCTCTATAAAAGATGTCCTGATGTGAGGTCTCTAGAAAATTTGAAAGAACGTTTTGAACGTACTGGAAATTTTGCATATGAAAAGAGGGAGAGACGACGAAATGTATTGTAATGAAGAAAATGAGCTGGCTATAACTTTAGCGGTAATCGAAAATCCTAAGTGTTCGGGAGTTAAGTAGGGATTTAGAGGTCAGTGAATCTAGTGTTTCCCTATGTCTTCGTAAAAATAAGTTTCACCCCTATCGAGCTCAGCTGCATCAAGAGCTTCATCAAGGGCTGCATCAAGGATGTGGATTTAAATCGTAGATTAAATTTTTGCCAGTGGGCTCAAAACCAAATTGGAGAAAATGAAGAATTTTTCAAATTTGTATTGTTCACTTATGAATCAACGTTTCCTCGCAACGGATTTGTGAATAGGCACGATTTCCATTATTATGCCAGAGAAAATCATCATGTTGCACAGAAAAATCAGAACCAGAGTTTAAATGTAAAGGGAGGAATTGTACATGATTATGTTATTCATCCTCGCTTTTTTGAGGGAAATGTGAATGGAGCAGTATTCTTAGATTTTACGCAAAACACGTTGCCACAAATAATCGAGTATATTCCTGATTACACTACAAATAATATGTGATTACAACTTGAAGGTGCACCACCACATTTTAGTAGAAATGTTTGTCAGGCCATTAGTAATCAGTTTCCTGAAAGGTGGATAGGAAGAGGAGGTCCAATATTTTAATAAACTGTTAAATAATATCTAATTTATTATTTTATTAAATTATGTTATGATTTGTGAAGTCAGACGTTTATAAAGTAGAACCTATGACTCGAGAAGATATGATGGAAAGGATTCATCGGTGTTTCAATCATATAAATGTTGATATGTTACACTGTGTAAGGCGCTCATTTATCAAGAGACCTCAGTGTAACCCGAATCAAAATGGTGGATATTTTGAGCAGTTGTTAGGTTAGTTTCAATATCGTGAAAAAAAATTGTTGCTCAAGAACCGTTCATAAAAGAAAGTGTACGATATCAAAATGTGAGAAATTGTAAACGTTAGGTACTCACCCTTTTAAAAAAATTATAGGCATTCCATTTAAAAAAATTGAGAAAATTATAAAACAAAATATAGATTTTAATGCTAAAATAAAGAGCACCTTAATTTACGCAAAAATTATTTGATATAAACGTTTGAAATAGAAATAAAGAGATATTAAAATGTGAGGAATTGTATATTTTATTCATTCATATAAAAAAGTATACCTAGGCATTCCATTTAAAAAAAATGAGAAAAATAATAATTAAATATCAAGAAATGTACGCAAATATTTTTGACACCCTGTACACTAAAGATTTATTTCATAAATGTTTTTCAGTAAATACATTATTATCAAACAACATCCCACATTTTTAGAAATAATGATTAATAAATCGCGGAGATATGCCAGTCAAAAATGTTTGTAAACTACCTAAAAAAACGGAAAAAAATAACTTGGCAAAATATTTTAGGGTGAAATACAGGGCCCTTGAAGGCTTAACTGGCGTTAAGGAAATACAGGCTGTTCTATTTAAAAAAAAATTATACTTTCTTGTGTGACTCGTTTTTGTGACACCTTGTATCATTGAAAATAATTTTAAGTTGTAGTAGAGACGAAACATTGAAAGTTTTGTTAAGAATTTTTTTTTATTAAGTTATCCGTTTTGCACAATCTTCCGAGAGAACACTGACTGGACACCATTTATACCTTAATGTACATTATTAAAAATGATTACAATTTTATATATAAATAACTATCACTCCGTTAATATTTGAGTTAGTAACATCGGTCAAAAAAAAAATGAAAGCTAATTGTGTGCTCTAGAACTTTTATTAAAATTATTTTTTCAAAAATTGACTAGAAATTTCAGTACAAACGTCTCGAGTTTACAAAAGTTTAAATTTCCGTAATATTTAAATTATTTTTTAATTTCCTAAGTTTATCGTTTAATTTATTTTAAAATAAATATGTAATTATACTTTCTGTAAAATGTGAAGTGAGGAATGGAACAAAAAAAAGAAATCTAAAATCGGAGCAACGGTTACTAAGATATATGATTTTAAAGAAAATGTCTCTGGCGGTCATTTTTTCTAAATGGCGGCTTTAGCTCACGTCGGGATTTTTTGCGACTTTATGTACTTATTCTACATTAATAGAGCTATCCATTGCGATAAACAAATAACTGTCCCCAAATAGTTCACGCCAAACCCATTTTACACTGAGTTTTGCCTGGTCTAAGAGTGGTCGCGCGAACGTTAGAACCTCATTTATCTTCGTTATTTTTGGAGTTAAGTACAAAAATTCAAAAATAATACTTTAAAAATCACATGTATTTTTCAAAAATCATTTCTTATTTTCATTTTTTAAATGGAACACTCCGTATATTTTGTATTAACTGAAAAAACTGAAAAGCCAAAAAGGGCTTGTTGATGATATATAATGCATAGTATTTTTCTTAAAAACTAGATATAAAATTTTATGTTTTATTACCATTAAGTCATGGTTGTCCGAAAAATATATATCAATCATTGAAATTTTCCATTTTATTCAAAATAAAAAGAAATTAGTTACTAACAAATATCTTGACAGAACTAACGTTTTTTTAACTTTAAATTAAGCACAAACTTTTGTTTTCCAGGCCAATTTGAAAAATTGTGAATTTATAGTAAATTAGAGAAAATATTTTTAAGATAAATACTATATTTTATATATGATTAAAAAGCTTTTTTTTATGGCCTTTCAGGTGGTGTACAAATATACGAGGTGTTCCATTTTAAAAAAACCGAACTAAAGTTCATATCTCCGAAATGTGACTTTCAGTTGTTTTTCTGAAACGATTTTTTGAAAATACATGTGATTTTCCATAACTCTTGTTTTTAAACTCCATTAATAACGAAGTTAAATGGGGTTCTAATATTTTCGCGACCACCTTGTGTTTTAAAATACTAGACAGTTGCACTTTACTGATTACACATCTACATAAAAAGAAAAAATGCTGCGTACCATCATTTTCCTATGTGATTTGACGTGTTAAAAACAAATCTGATATGCTTCATTTCGTCGCATATTTTCTAAAATCGCAAAAATTTAATTTTTTCGTCATTCTTCGCAGTTTAAAACAAATTGAGACGAAATAGTTGAGAAGTAAAGCTTGTCTGGATTTACTTCCAAAAACGTTAAAACATTTAATTTAATAATTGTTATATAAAGAAAATTGTCCCAAATTTACTGTATTTCCCTAGGGACGTTATAAAAAATAACGACCTGTTGTCAATGGCAAAAACTATTTAGTACATAAAGCGTCACTTGCGATCGACAAAACAATGAAAATAGTGTATACTTACGAGGGAGGTATGACGAAAAATATATAACGTATCCAAATATATTCGCACACAATTCCAGTAGATGTACCAAGGCTCTTTTTAAAGGAGGGTCAACTCTGACACCACCCTAGTTGATTAAGAAGAACTATTGTGATAAACCTTTATTATCTTAACAATAGACAAACCAACTTTCTTAATAAACCGTTATGTAAAATAATAAACTCCAAGAAACTGATATTAAGTTGTTGCATATAATATATTTTTTCTCTAGTAAAGTAAAGGTCCTACCATATTAATGTCATTTTGATAATCTTTTGTATTTATGGCTGTAAATATGCTAGATCCTGTGTCTGCCCTTATGTATGTGTGTATGTATGTATGTAAATATGTATGTGAGCACAATAGCGCTGAAACTTGCCAACCAATTTCAATTGAATTTGGTACAAGTGTAATATCGGTACGTGTACGCAGTGTTGGCAAAAATCATGAATTTTAAAGAAAAATAAAAAATCGCTGATTTATTTAAAAAAATAATGATTTCTTAAAATGAAAACGCTTATTTGACTTCTTCACTTTCCGTATTGTATTTCGTTAATAAATAATAAAAAAATCTCTATGTTTAATTTTGTTAAAACTGAAAATTGCCTTAAAAACTGTTTGACTGTTGACTTGGCTCCGCAAGCCAAGAAACTGCTTGCGATCTTGTTGGAACTCGTTGAAACTTGCCGGTCAACTCTATAAGAAAAGCAGAAGGTTTTTAACTTCATTTAATATTTAGTACTGACTGAACGATGACGCGCGACGTATACTAAAAATAAATGTCTAGTCGAGAGAGGAAAGAAGATAGTGTCTGGCAACATTTTGACAAAAAAAAGTTATGGGCAAACTTGGATGCCGTGCAATATGTAAAAAATGTAATAAGGAAATTCAGGAGTTTGTCGACAGGCCTAAAAACCACTGGAAAACCTGTAAAAATCAGTCAAGGTCAAGGCGAAGGTGAAAAAATTAATGAGTGCCAAGCCAGTACAGGCCAAAGTGAAAATTCCCAATGAACAGCAAGTGGGAATTTGAGTGGTAGTAGTTACAGTAGCACTACTTTAAGCTCCTTTGTTGTAAGAACATGTCAAGACAAAAAAACCGCTGCCCAAGAAAGCACTACTTCCACATCCAGATTTTTTATCTAAGTCACTCACAACGAAAAAATTTTGTATGTGGAAATAACTGTTTATGGAACTTTAATAATATAATATTTGAAATCCTCTACCCCAAAAACCCATAAAACGATACCCCACATCGGTAGCGGGGTGGGGATGGTGATAGGGGGTGGTACTGGGGGTGGATGAAGTAAAAAACATTTTGAGGTTTCTGGTTCTTGTGCACATCCTAAATCACAATTTTTAATAATGGGGTGGGGGTGGTAATGGGGTGGCTAATGCCAACATTTTTTTTTGAGACCTCAGCTTCTCTTGTATATACTAAATACCAATTTTATGGGCTCTTACCTGCTTGATTTACCTATTTTCCCCAAATCTACCCCAATTTATCCCCCAACCCTTCGATGGAACAAGATGAAAATATAATTTAGTTCTAGATCTCGTTAAAGTACATATGTGTACCAAATTTCAAGTCAATATCTCAAACGGTTCCAGAGTAAACGTGCGCACAAAAAAAGTTACAGACAGACCGACAGACAGAAATTTTTTTTTCGCTCAAACTTAAAATCTCGACGTTTCGTAACATTCTAAGCCTATTTGAACAATAAAAATTTTTAAAAATTTTTTTGTCGTTACTATACTTCCACTGGACGTGGAAGTAATAAAGAATTAGACAAACAGGAAGCCAGAGCCATTTTTACTAAAAATTGTTCTTTTAAGTTCATTGAATATACAGGGTGTAACGAAACTTACCCGAAAAATTTTAACCGTACATGCACCTTTAAATAAGAAGTTGACTTCTTAAAAAAAAATTAATAAAAGTTCAACACAGAAAAAGATACACATTGTTGAAGTTACAAATTGATCAAAATGGTAATTTATTGAACTATTGAACATATGATACCATATCATGGGGGTGCATAAAAAATAACTGGTCCGTCATATTGGATTTGGAATGACGTCACTTAGGTAACCATGCATTGTCATTCAAACTAAACGTGTATGCAAAATTTCAGCTTAATCGGTTGGGGATAACTGTTTTAAATTCAATTGCGTCCGCCATATTGAATTTAGTATAACGTCAATTTATTTTCGTATTTTTCTCAGCAAACCCTTTCATTTGATACCCATATCATGGGGGTGCATAAAAAATAACTAGTCCGCCATCTTTGGGAGTCCGCCATATTGGATTTGGAATGACGTCACTTAGCTAACCATGCATTGTTATCAAAACTAAACGTGTATGCAAAATTTCAGCTCAATCTGTTGGGGATAACTATTTTAAAATTCAGTTGCAAGATTTGACTCACAAGAACAAGGCAAGTTAAATAAAAGCTTGTAATCAAGATGGCGACCAAACATCAAAATCTAATATGGCAAAAACCTTCTCGACAAAACACTCTTTCAAATAAAAAAAAGTGCATCAAAATCGGATCACCCGTTGAAGAGATATGAAGCCACAGACAGACAGACAGACAGACAGACAGACAGACAGACAGACATACAAACATACGCGTCTCTTTTTGTGTCGGGGGTTAAAAAGAAGTTACGGTGCTTACAAGAAACTGTCTACACATCCACATACAGACTAACAGACATTTCTTATTAGATATTTAAGTTCAGCTTGTTATGAAACGTGTCTCTGTTCAAACATTTTTTTCTACGATGATTATTAAAAAAAATTATTTACAAACATTACAGAAGACACTGTTTCTTATTAACTATTGTTTGTTTGATTGTCTGAATTGTTTTGTGATTTTTTGCCGAAACGGTTTAGGTGTGGCGTCAAAATTGAATGTTATTCTGATAACATTTTTTCTATACTTTCCGATTCCGCTAATAGTTTTTCAGAAATGGGATGGAAATGTACTTTTTTGTAAAAAACGAGGAAGGCAGATTTTTTCCGAGTTCGACCCTGGACTTTTCAAAGTCAAGTAGGCCATTCTGACAAGTCCCAGCTGAGAAATGTTACTGGTAAGTTTCATTCGATACGTTCAACCATTGCAGAGATAGCTCTTTGGATTTTCAGACCATCTGCACAAAACACCCTGTATATTTTTGTATTTTTTTCGGTGATCTAGACTAGCCTTGAAATTCTCTATTTGCCATTAGGCTATGGCACATTCCTTGCGAATCATCCTGTATATATCAGTTTGCTACTAATTTCTTCTACCTAACCCCTTATATCCAACCAGATTTTCTACACTAATAATAATTTATACTTTTATACTTTGAATACTACTTCTAATGTCTGGTCCACACCAAACCTACATGAAACAAAACAAGATCCAAAATCGCGGCCACACCGCCGAGATAAGATATCGACGAAAGTAAAACAAAACATTCACCGTCGTAATCTACTGTTTTGTTTTTGTTCTCACTTCTGCATCCGTGCCAAACCAACTTCGTCGCTTGAAATGAAAGCAAAACACAACCTTCTAACTTTTACCGACGGGAAAAGAAAAGGTTTTCAAAAACCGAAACACAATAAAAACAAAAATATTTTCTTTCTCTCTCTTTGTAGAAGCACGTTGTGTTTCTGTTTTATTTTCGTTTCGTGTGAACTCGGAATTATCGAGTCCAATAAAAACAAGAAGATTTTCTTTCTCTCGCTTTGTAGAAGAACGTTGTGTTTCCGTTTTATTTTCGTTTCGTGTGGACTCGGAATTATCGAGTGTACTTATCCTATGCTACTACTAATAAGTAAATATTTATAATCATTACTTTTAAACAAATACAAAAGTCGAACATCTATTTGCAAAAAGTTTTATTAATGTAAATTCATTAGTACTATTTTCTTAAAATGCCTGTTGAAATTGAATCATTTTTAAGGTGTAGGTATATCTATACAAAATTCTCAAATACTGCTTATCGATAGTTATTTTATTTTACAAAATATTAGGTTATAAATTTCTAATTAAGATTATGATATACATTTATTTCGTTATTCTTCTACGTTTGACTCTGAAAAGCACATCTGCATGAAAATATCTTAATTATCTTGTGTGCAAGAAATTTAAAAATAGGTTAGCAGTATCACAAAAATATATTTGCCAATATGATGGTTCATCGTCTATAATCATATAAGAACTTTTTATTTTGACCTAGTGGCTTGACAACAAAAACATCATGAATCGAAATCAAAACACCGCTCAGACTTTGGTCTCGCGATTTTGCCTGATGACCGTTCAAATCAAATAAGACTGAGTGTTTGACAACAAAAAATTATCTAATAAAATAAATAGTTGGAGTATAATTCGACGGCATAATTTTGCGATTATGAAAAATTAAGTTCTTAATGATATTTAAAATAGTTTAACAAGAAAATGAATTAAATTTCACCACCAAAACCAAAAACGCATTGTGTTAATATCGCATGGCCGGCGTATTAAACAAAATACGCGTATATAAAAAAGTGATACACGCGTCAGAAAAAGAACTTTTACCTCCGTTGTTAAAGGCAACTTACAGCCGTCTAAAAAGTCAAACTTTAATGCCGTGAAATAAATTAAGAAATGTTGTTTTTCTAACGTTTGAAGAAAAAATTAAATTTTGACTATGCTGCATATAAGATTTAAAAGTTGCCCTAGTATCATTAATGAACACGATATTATATAAACAATTAAGCAATGATTCAAATGTACACGTTTCCTACATGTCAAAAATATCTTCCAATTTTTTTAAAATGTCAATTATATACCTTATTCATGAAATAATGCATAAAAAAATAATAAACACCAACGTGGTCGCCATTAAAATTCGATAAAATAACTTGCCATATGTTTGTTATATATTTAATTACACAATAACACGTTTTCATACAGAACCTCACCTTCAAACTTTAGTGCTATCCAAAATAAAAAAAATAAAAACACGCAAATTCACTTGAACACACTAGCCCAACACCCGTACTATATTAAGGTTTTTGCAAACTAAATTGAATGTAGAGAGTGGTTGATTTTATATGAATCCGACCCCTCCATAGTTTAAGCCAGCATTTAGGGAACAATGCTTCCACATCCATTGGTTGACACCGGCACATAACAGTGAATATATGACACACACGATATTTTTTAATTGTTGCCGTTGTTTTTATTCTTAGAAGAAATTAACCAATATATTTGCTATTGTTTATAATTATTTATCTGTGGCATATTCATATTTCTGACTTCTAATTGGGTATCTTGCCGTTGATGTGCAAACATGTTTTAAAATGTTAATAAAAGAAACATCTGCGTCAAAGGGATCAAGAGGTTTGTTTTTGAATATTGACTACTACAAAACGTCTTACATCTAAAAATATATAAACTAAAACTATAGAATTGTCCAGAAATCCAAAAATTGTATTCTGTACCCACAGTTAATAATAATAAAGACTTAATTTCACAATAATTTTAGGAAGGTGATTAAAAGCCTGTTCATTATTAAATCCTGTTATAATTTAGAAGAATATTATGACGAAGCATTTGAATGTATTTGTTTTATGTATTCTTATTTTTTATTTTTGTTTTTTATTCTCTCTCTTATTGGTATATATAAATGACTTGACAACTATAGTTATAATGGAAAATTTTACGCTTTTTGCCGAGACCATTTTGTGGCATAATAAAAATTTGAGAATATTGCATGAAGAAATCTGTTCCGATATCTCTGTGATAAAAGAATGGTATGATTCAAATCTTCTCACACTTTTTTTTAAACTATTTAACGTCGGCCTATTTCCGCTACCAGGGCCTATCACCGACGCCAGAAAACGACCTACCCCCAACCTGGAAATTTTGCCGAACCTCTTCCCTTAAGAATAGTAGGGATCTTTTACTTACCTAACATTTAATAGACAAGGGACCGCCTGCTTTACATCCCCTCCGAAGGATGGTATATCCACTACGTAATCCTCGTATGAAATTACGTAACTTCCGCGTATACACTGATATACAAGCCGCTAGAAGGTGGGACGAAAACGCTGTATTTCCCAAGATGGGTCACCCATCCAAGTATTAACCGCGCTCGACGTTGCTTCAACGGAATATCGACTGACATTCGCATTGAAGTCGCCTCTACGGTCGCCCCTTCTTCTCACACTTAATATTGCTAAAACTAACGTTCGGTTGCAACTTGGAAGAACTTTCCCTTGAAAGTCACGTTCTGAAAAATAAAACTCATACAAAGTGTTTCGGATTGAATATTTCCAAGAATTAAATTTTCAAGAACATATAAGGAAGGATTGGGATACTCTACGTCAAAGACAGCTTACTTTTACCTAATAGAGTTATACCATTTTGGGGATTGTGCAGTCGATAACTATTGAATGAGGTACTCCTTTTGAAAAGGCGAGCAATAAGGTAAGTAAGGAGTAGTGAAAAGCGCATTTGAGCGACTTTTGCAAACCTCTAGTTATTGCTCACCAGATGTTAACAGTAGTATCTATTTTTATCCACGAAACGGTGTGCTTATTTCATAAAAAAAATCTTGCGCATAAAAAAAGGGACAGACAGACGGTACAGTACAGACGTTTTTGCTCAAACTTAAAATCTCGACATTTCATGACATTCTAAGCTTATTTGTACAAAAAAAGTTTCCCAATTTTTTTTTGCGTTACTATACTTCCACTCCACTACGTGGATATGGAAGTAAAAGAAATACGTTTGAATATGCACAAAATCTCTGCATTACTCGCCACGCAAATGATGCATCTCCCAATAGCATTGAAAAATATTTCTTCCGTTAATAATTTAGGAACGCCGTAAAATAATTCTTAATTAATAAGTAGTACTATGCTACTATGACGATATATTTTAAGGTGTTATTATCATATAGTTTCTAAAATATACAAATTTTGTCATATGTTTGTAACCATTGTATTTTTGGAATTGTTTGTAAAATCGACTAACAGTACATTCAATCGGTCATTTGACTCGTGACCATGTTGGAAAAATTACGGTCAAAATGGGTTTTTTCCGATTTTCTCATTTCCTGTTAGTTCTATCCTAAAATTAGCCATTACCAACATTGTAGGAATAAAAAAACTATAATTTATGTTAGAACAATTTTTCTTAATAGAGGGTATAGAAAATATTAACAATAATATTTTACGATTTACAGTCATCAGAAAGATGAAAATTTGTGTTTCGCTGCAAATTTTTGCAATCATCTCGATTCCCGTAATTTCTACCTAATAATAGTTATTACCAATATTGTAGATCAAAAGATTTCCCAAGTCTATTGTCTAAACAGGTCAATTGTTTAAAAATTACAGTAACTTGAAATTATGAATATTTCTCGAATTTCGGAAAAATGTCTGCCTCGCTTGTTTCGACATCATTAATATTTTTGCAGTCAGTGAAACTGACTTAAAGTAGTGTAGTCTGTTTAACATAATGAAATGTATCTGAATGTTTAGAGTTCTCATTGATCTGTCAATACAACTATATTTCTTTATGCTATTTTTTTATTATTAATTTATTTAACGTCTGCCTATCACCGACACCAGGAGAGCTACCCCCAACCTGAAAATTTTGCCGAACATCTTCTCTGCCGAAGAGTAGGGATCTTTTACTTGCCTAACATTTAATAGGCAGGGAACCGACTGCTTTACATCCCCTCCGAAGGATGTAATATCTATCGAAGTCTTTTGATGAAATACGTCATTTCGTGAAAAGCCTAGGCAGTACATGAACTGCCGGCATATCATGTAAATTCTTGAGGTTGCACACTAAACGTTCTTGAGTTCCAGCCGAAAACTGTTTTTGAACACCTTTCCCACTTCCTCCCCACAGGAAGCACAGTCATCACGACCAGGAAAATTTAAAGTTTTATTCGGGACGTCAAAATGAATATCTTCCTAAATTTTCAAAACTCTCCCAGTTATTTCTGCTAACTTTCCTTATATTTTTTCAGCCTTCGAGCTGTTGTAAATTTTAAACAATTGCCTGTGGAAGAAAATTGTTTAAACAAATGGTTTAGGAAATTTTACAATCTACAATATTGATAATAACTAATTACTACGTAGGAACAATAGGGAGAGAAATAATTACAAAAATCTGCGGCGAAGCACACATTCAGGAGAGATTGGCATAGATGAAGCCGCCCGGGATTTGTCTTTCCATCAACGGCCCACATCTAAAGGTTTTTCCGTCAAAAATTAAAATAGCAGCGCCATTTCTTTTGCAATGCTGGCGGCCCACCGAGCATTTGCCCGGTGTCTCGCCGGCTCAATCCACCACGGCACACATTTTAGGCCGTCCGCACACGGGGCTATTCGAAAGAAACTGATTGGTGACTGCAGTTAGTAACCAATCACTCGATAGTCACTTCCTATGACGTTCTATCGAGTGCCGCACACGGCGCTACTAGTAATAACTAGTTGGTAATCGGTTTGTGATCAGTTTTAAGAAATCCTGCGTGCGGTCACTTCAGTATCTAGTTTCCGAGTTTCGAGAAGTAATTACAGAGTTTTTTGTGTGTTTACAAGTATCTTTTGGATGATTTCAAGATGAACGAGCAATTGAATGTGAATTTTGTGGCAGATACAGTAGCTTCGTGTGCGGAGTCCGTTTACTAACTAGTTAGCGATCAGTTTAATATTTCCGTCACAAACCAGTTACCGTTTATAATGAGTAGCTCCGTGTGCGGAGCACCTTAACCTTTTGGAAGGTATAAATCGTAAAGTATTAGCAATAGACCGAATGCATGTAGGCGGCGTCAGAGTCGCGTTTGGGTACTGCAACATAACCTCATTTTCTGTACATCTTTGTTTACTACTTCTTTAAAAATGATAAGCAATTGTTGTGTGCCTCAATGCACTTCCTATTAGAGAAAAAATAAAAATTTTAAGTTTCACCAGTTTCCAGTATGCAGCAGTTTTAGAAGAAAGTGGATAGTTGCTCTCAAATTACAAAAAAGCCCATCTAGTGTGTTCAAAACATTTCACACACCTAATGTATGTAGGCGGCGTCAGAGTCGCTTGGGTACTGCAACATAACCTCATTTTCTGTGCATCTTTGTTTACTACTTCTTTAAAAATGCCAAGCTTTTCTTTTAGTTCACCTAAACTATGCATTTTCCGTAGGTTTCAAATAAACAAACTTATTTCAACACATCAAAACTACAAAGCACAGAACACAATGAATAGTGTACACAAAGCCATCGGTAACCGCCTGGCGGTGAAATATTTTACTACATTCCTCCTATAGAGAAAAACTGATGTATCGACAGATTAGTGAGAACTCGCAAACATTCAGATACATTTCATTATTTTAAAAAACAACACTACTTTAAGTCAATTTCACTGGTTGCAGAAATAATGATGAATATTAATGACATCTACATAATGCAACGGGGGTAGAGATTTTTTTCGAAATTTAAGACATTTTTAGAATTCAAGTTTCTGTAATTTTTAAACAATTGACAGTAGATAAAAAATGTTTAGACAAAAGTTTTAGGAGATTTTATAATCTACAATATTGGTAATAACTAATTATTAGGTAGGAATAACGAGAACCGAGATATTGCGTATATTTGCAGCAAAGCAAAAATGGCGGCTGTAAATCGTAACTAATAGCAATAAAGGCAAATTGTTCAAATATAAGTTGTAACTTTTTTTATTCCCTATAATATTGGTGATAACTAATTTCAAGATCGAAGTTATAGAAATGAGATAATCGGGAAAAACCAATTCTGACCGTCATTTTTCCAACATGGCGGTCATAGCGGCAGCCATGCTCTTGTGAAAACATTAATTAATGTCATGTAATCCTACATTATTTTTAACAATTCCTCGTAGGAAGACTACCAGATTACGTTTTTCTTAAGGCTTGTACAGACCCGCAACTGCGCCACGTTTCGAACCGCGCTCCGATGGTGTGTACGATGCAACAAACACGCGCGCGCGCCTGATAACCGTTCGGTGAATGGTTTTCTGGCGATCCACCACTTGTCAGTTTCTCCCCGTCGCATCAAAGAAAGTGCGCGCGACAACGTTACACAGGTTTGGACGAGTTGATAGTTCACAAAATCGTTCGGCGTTCACATAAATTAGATTTACCGATTTACGTCTAAATGGAGTGGGACTAAATTATCGGGAACGACACGAACGCGTTCTGTTCGAAGTTTGGTGCGCCTAAATTAATTACGCCGACATCCAGCTAGAACGCGGCGCAGTTTGCGACGAGGTTCGTGATGGGGTTCGGAACGAGGCACAGTTGCAGGTCTGTACAAGCCTTTACATTTATACTTCCTGAACTAATACTTTATATTTGGTCAAGGAGTTTTAACGTTAATAATTTAAGTCAAACTACTTCGTTTTTTTTGACATAGTTGATGTATGATGACAGACAAGCTTTTTTAGAGATTTCACGATGTCCATAATTCATTAAAACAATTTAATCGTTAATACTTTTGGTCAACAATGCTACTTTTTTTACATAATTGTCCCAGGCGTTGTTCCACGCGTATCTTGGAAGGTAACCACGCCCACTATTTATAGCACAGAAATAGTAGTGCTATATGTTTACACCCCTTTTGTAAACACCCTATATCGTGGATTCGGAAATTATAACATGCCAGGGTAACACTAAACACTAATTTATTAACTTACAACAAATAATTACTACTAATAATACACTGTGTACTATAATTCAATATTTCAGTCACTTTATCACTTTGTTTATTCCTTGATCTATTCTCACTAACTGAACTGAACTGTCTACCTTCTGAACTGTACTATTCTGCTCACTGAACTGCACTGTCTACTGACTATCTGAACTGTACTGCCCTGTGAGACCACTCACTCTCTATTTATACTCCTGGGTAATTGATTCTGGATCTTTCTACATCTTTCAACAATGTTCCAGTAGATGTTAGCACTGCGCGCCATCTCCGAGACGATTGCCGAACTAACTAACTAACTTAGTTCTCTGTTATTTACATATGGAACTCAGGGGGAATTCCCATAGATGGAGTATAAAGCTGCCTCAGTAGAATAAATTTTGAAAGAATCTTAATAAAATCGGCCCAAAATTTCTGTCGCTGACTCCTGGGCTATTTGAAATCTGACAATTGGAACACAACATGTGCTAGATTTCAATCATAATATTGAGGAAAAGTCCAGACAAAAATGGTATGTTTTGTTGAAGCAATTTTGTTTCATATATCCCACTATATATACTTTAATTCATAATGACATCTCCAACCAATTTTGATATGACAAATTTTCCTGTTCTAGAAAATATATTACAACGTTGGTACCTACATTTAATGCCGAGTCACGCTTGGTATTCTGCTCATTTATTTAAAATTGAAATTTTCACTACAGATAATTGTGAAGAGTGTAACGTTTTAGGTGACTTTTACCACTGTACGTCGGGTACATGACTAAAAAAGGCAAATAGCTGCACTTTTTGATTGGAATGTGCCACTTTCTGTAGTCATAGTTAATACCCAAAGGTAACTTTCCAGATAGGGAGCCATCTGAAAATCCGTGTAGAACACCAAAATGGCGGTCATTAAAGATGGCCGCCGTTAGTGGCACTAATTTTTTTTATCTCAGCTCCTAGTAGTCCGATTTCGATTTTCTTTTTTTGTTTGTTTGAAAGCTCTTATAAAGAGCACATATTTCTTGGGATATTTACTGAAAAATTTGTCTGAAGAAACGTGTGAGAGATAAGAGAGGCGTTGGTCTTCGTCGCCAAGTAGCACAAGGAAATATGCTACCAAAAAATTGGAATGACTTTCACTGCTGCGATCAGAATAAGACAGAACTCTTCAAGTTACTTGAAGAACATGCATTTTTAAAGTTGATTGGGCTCACATCAGTACCAAGATTGATGACATTCCTTCATCTCGGCCGGATGAAAATTCAATTACTAGAGTACAATGCAGGCAACAGGAAGAAGCAGACGGCAGGATTTTGCTCCACGCTAAAGGCAGTGTTGAACATGGAGCGAAAAAAAAATAATTATTTGCACAGTAGATATGATGTAGTTGTTTTGGCAATCTCTTTCTTTCACATTCTCGAAACTGCGGGACTTCAGGAGATGTGGATTCTCCTTGGTGCTGGGAAGAGTCAGAGATACATGAGCGTTAATGCCATGTTTGAAAGTATGGGTGAACATAAAGCTGTTGCATTGAAAGCATTCCATGCATTCGCTGGATCAGATGTAACGTCATCATTTGCAATGAAAGGGAAATAAACTGCCTGGAAAGTGTGAAAATGATTTACTGATGCTGCTGAAGCCTCTCTCTACCACAACAGTCTATTTCTGATGAGATTTTTCCAGTTCTGGAGAAATTTACTGTTTAGCTTTACTACAAAGAGGCAGAGGATTTCTCAGTCAAGAAAGCTTCTCTTTACTTCTACAAAGTCTTCCCCCAACAAAAGAAGCACTAAGGCAGCATTGTCTTCGTTCAGTATACCAGGCTTGTCCTGCCTGGTATACTGAACGTGCTCATTGATGGACAACATTCCAGGACCAGAAGGATGGGGATGGACCATGGTTGCTGGGGATTGTACGCCGGTCTGATCTTCTCTTCTTTTTATTGTGATAGCCTGCAGAGAATTGGTTGAGTGTAGTTGCTCCAGATGCCGTACAAGATGCTCCTGTTCAAAGGCCAAGGTTCCATGTACGCAGGGCCGAATTATCCATAAGGCTAAATAGGCTATAGCCTAGGGGCGCCGAAGCGCGAGGGGGCGCTTCGGCAACTCAAAACTAACTAATTTTATCTCCCGACGGCCAACTGATGACATTTACTGTTTATCATTGACCTTTGGAAAATAAAATGTATTATAACGTCGTATAATGCATAAGGGCGGGCGAAAAAAACAGCCACAAAATCGAGTTAGGATAATGAGCGTAAAAAATTGTTTGTTTAAGGAAAGACAAGCATAAAAAGCTTTTGTACCCGCCGTTTTATCTGGGCTGAAATTAATAAATTTGTTTAAGCCTATGTATAACCTATTCTATGTAACTTAATTATTCATTTACTTATATTTAATTTTCAGAGATATCAGGATCTGAGAGAGAAGTAAATAATATGAAATAGAAAATGCAATATAATTTTAAGTAGAGTCCTGTTCATACATTTAAAGCAATTATCCATATCTGAAGTTTTTATTGCTGTAATCCTTCCGGATATAGTCTGAGGCCTTCCTTATATAGTTGACCGCAGATTTAACAGGCACTCAAATAATCTCGGCGTGTTTGACCCATCAAGCACGCTGCATCGCAAAGCCAAAGATGCCTGTTAAATCTGCGGTTTACTATATCTACGTCGGTACTTTTTTATACAAGAAAATTATTTATTTGTTTTATGTCCATTTACTGAATGTACGTCCATGGACATAACTTGGACGTCTACCGGACGATTATCATCGGATTTACTTTGAAATTATACAGAATGGACGTACATGTCCATGTTATATACGGGAAGTGTGTACATTTTACGTCCCTATAGGGACAGGAGATGGACGTCCATTTCGCGTCCGTTGAATTAAATTTTATATTTTTGTAATAAATGAAAATATCTCCATACCGCTTTCTCTCCAACACGTTTCCGAGATATGTATACATACCAGCGAATACCACACTGGCACACTGAACGTCCAACATATGTGCCCAACATACGTCCTTATGCTCGGCAAATACACACATTTTAGGTCTCTATAGAGACAGCAGCAGGACGTCTATTTCATATAAAAACAAAAAAACTGGTTTTTTAGTTTTACAATGTTTTTGTTCATATTTGACCGTTATTTCTGTAAAATTTGTAGTTTATTTTTTATAGTAATTTGTAATTAATAATTTAATTTTAACCTTTTTTGTGAATTATTAATGATAGTATTTGATACTAAACATTTATTAAACATTCAAATACTTTCTACATTTTGAAATATGAAGCTATATTAGTCTAAAACCTCCTTTCAACTATACAGTTTTTAAGTAAGTACTAGTAAACAAGGTTAGTGGTCGAGTGAGTTACAAATCATGGGATCGGCGCGGCGTGGCACCGGCGGTTCGATCCCTACTCATTCCCGTTAAAATAATTGGGATGTACAAATATTGTTCAAAGTTGTGACATTTGGACGTCCCTCGGCTGCCCGTCGGGTGTACTTTGAACCAAAAACGAACGTCCATCGGATGACTATGTCCGTCGAGGACGTCCTTCAGATATCCATAGGACAATGTTGTGCTATTAGGGTAGTACAAAAAAACACCCGACCTGCGCTGCACTTTATATAGGGGTCTACAGACGATCCAACCAACCAACTGACCTCCTAGGTACACTTTGAATATTGCCATGCGAACTCGTAAAAGTGAGCTGGTCTGCTGGAGCCAACATTGTCGGTACGCTTTGAAGACGCTGGAATTCCAGCAGATCAGCTCACTTTTACGAGTTGTCATGGCAATTTTCAAAGTGTACCGAGAAGGTTGGTTGGTTGGATCGTCTGTACACCTCTTTATTCCGCGCCAGTCTCATTGTTCGTCCGAAAGTGCGGAAGCAAAAAACGCGGAAACAAAAAACGCTGCAATTTGAGCGGCATGCGCCAGCTCAACTTTTTGTGCCAATTAAGGAAATGCATACGTCTCTTATATGTTCCTTTTCAGCTATATCAACATTTTACAGGATTATTTATAGAAAAATAGGAACGGAAAGAGATAGATATTATATCTTTCCGCTCCTATATTAATGCCGAATTATTTTCGTTTTTGAGAATAATTTCGGTTGGTTGTTTAAATTTTTTTTTTTTAGATTTCTCCCCACGCTCATCAATTTTGAAGCTGGGACAAGCTTTTTTTTTCACATATCTCCGCCTCCCCGCTCGTCAATTTTGAATCTGGACAAAACATATTTTCTTCAGATTTCACCCTCCCGCTAATTAATGTTCTTCCATTATGAATAAGAGGGCGCAAATACATGATTAGCCTAGAGGCGCGCCAATTCTTAATCCGGCCCTGCATGTACGCTACTTTGCACGAAATGCATTGCGGTTCGACAATGCAGCAATAATTAAAATAAAAGGTACCTATGGGTTTAATCGATTTATTTTTAAATTTGTTTCACAATTTCAGTCATAATATTGCTTTGTTGATCCAATACCCTAATAATAATATATAATTTTGTTCCAGGGATGAATTGGAAGATGAAGAAGATGATTGCGTCTCTCTTGAAATATACGGAATCCCATATACATAAACCCTTTTTTGTGGGAAAAGAAAGGGATATTGAGCACAATTAAAAACTTACTTATCAATGAAATTCGTGAGAAAAGCGAAATTCTCAGGTTATTGAAAATTGCGCAGAACACTTAATGTGTACGGATAAATGTAACGGGACAAAAAAGTGCCCTATTCACAAGAGCTTTCAAACAAACAAAAATAAAGAAAATCGAAATCGGAACATTAGGGGCTAAGACATAAGAAAATTTAGTGCTAATGGCGGCCATCTTTATTGGTCGCCATTTCGGTGTTCTACACGGATTTTCAAGTGGCTACCTACTTGAAAAGTTAACTTCTGGCATCAGTTATGACCACAGAAAGTAGCACATTCCAATCAAAAGTGCAGCTTTCTTTGGTGCACCCGACGTAGTACAGGCGTTCTTTGGATGGTCGAAATACAAAGTTTCCGCAACTAAACTAATACAAAAAAAATGTGAAAATTGCAATACTTTCGCTATATTTAATTTACTGAGCTTATTATCAATTGAGTCAAAGAAAATGTACAATAGTCTTATACTTTTTATAAAAGAAACTGATATTAAGATGTAGGTTAAATAATGTCGTAAAACCATGTGTCTCGTCATGTTATTTTTCCTTATTTTCCGAGGTCTCTCCCCAATAAACAAATTTGTTTTATAATTGTCATTTCTACAACAATTTTGTTTTATTGCTATTTTATTACATTTATAAAATTGAAATAAAACAAAATAGTTGTATAACATATCAATTTGGCTTGTTGGGTCCTGTGTTATCTGAATTATAGAAATGTCCTGATCGACCCCTGGATAAAAAATGTGTGTCTCCGTCATTTCCTGTCGTCTTCTTATCATTTGTTATTATTGGATCATGTTTATCTAGGATTTTAGGTTAATTTTTTTCTATTTAATTCCAATGGCTGGCGCATGGACAATGACCTAAAGCCAAAAAAAAAAAAAATGATAAATTACTGCCACTAAGAAGAAGGCTACTTGCAGTTGGGTCTGGTAATTTTACATCAAGATTTTATTTTCAAGTTCTATTACAATCATCGTTTATTTTAAGTTTGTTTTACAAAAAAAAAGTTTTTAGATTGAACAACGATTACCAAACTACAATAGGGGTGTTTGTCCCTTGCAGATTATTACATAACGATTAAAGTATTATTTCATGGTCCAACGGTAATGTTTTAAGATTTAAAGATTAAGCTTTGTCTGGTACATCAGATATAACTTGCAAGCTTTTAGTGGGATAAAACAGGTGGTAAAGTTAGAGGGGAAATATGCAACCACCGTATTTAATTTGATGCTTTTTGCGGGTCCCTTGTAATTAATTCATTTTCAAAAGAAAATAACCAACATTACAATAGGTACTGTTTGATAAAGCTATGTCAAATTTTTAAAGAGAGTACTTAAGCTCACAGCGCCGAAAACACGTCACGTGGTCGTTAGATAATTACTTCCACATCCAGTGGAAGTATAGAAATGCAAAAAAATGTTGGAAAATTTTTATTGTTCAGATAGGCTTAGAATGTCATGAAACGTCGAGATTTTAGGTTTGAGTAAAAAAAAATATATCTGTCTGTAACTTTTTTTTTTTGTACGCATGTTTACTCTGGAATTGTTTAAGATATTGACTTGAAATTTGGTACACGTATGTATTTTAATGAGATCTGGAACTAGATTATATTTTGATCCTATTTTGTTGAAGGGTTGGGGGATAAATTGGGGTAAATGGGAGTAAATGGAGGTAAATAGGGGTAAATAGGTTTCGGGCATTATTGGCATTAGTGGTCGGATACTGTCGATAGGCGCAGCTATCGATAGTTTCCGATAGTTTTGGTCATGGCTATCGATAATGTCGATTGTGCTATCGACAGTGAATAAATTATTATTTGTGGGGAATTATGAGTGAAAATCAAGATATATTGTTATAAAAATAAATTTTATGAACGCAGAAAGTCCAATTAAAATGTTAAGAACAGCCAGAATTGCTACGAATTCCTTAGAGATATCATCGTACCAATAGTTCGATTCTTCAAGAAATACATCCCTAAAAGCGACTCTCCAGCATCGTATTCTCCCGAATTCTTAGCCTCTTTTCGTAAATTTTTCGGCCACATTAAGAGGAAAGAGGATAACATAGAACGATTGATGCTTCAGGGAAAACCAAATAGCAAGAGACGAAGAGGACGCCCTCCAAAACGTTGAGCGGATATCACCAAAGAGCTGATAGGAAAGAGCTTTGCTGAAGTTGTGCGCCTAACAAACAACCACGACAGATGGCGTGTTGCTGTCAGACGTGCTTTGCAGCAAACGGAAGCCAACATTGATTACAATATGCCTGACAAGACGTTGTGACTAAGGAGGTTTTCAGCCCTCGTGTGATTGTTGCCCTGAATTACGGTGTTTCGGGAAACAGATTTCAAACTAAGTGGTAAGCGGAAACTCGATGTAATTTATACCAGTGTTGGAAGAGACAGTAGTGGAGCTTATAAATCAACTACTTAATAAAAAATCTACAAGAATTGGCGAAGTCCCCACAAAATTATAGAGTACAAAGCCCATCGTAATTTTTAGGGGGTCTAGTGACCCAGCATGAATTATATTCAGTACGATGGTGGTATATGAAACCATAACTTTAGGCACTATGCCGTCACTTTTGGGCGGTACAGGTGAGTACAGGTAAATTGAATTTTCCATCCGAAAATAAGCTCTTCAGACAAAATATTCTTGTACGGGATACGGCATTCCTCATATTGATAGTTCTTAAAAAAAATAATCACCTAGAACCTACTGCCGTACAGCAATAATGGGACCGGAATCCAGAAGAATTTTTGATTTTTCGAAAATTTTTCCAGTACAATTAGATCTGTATACTTTCATAGATTCATTATTCAGCAATCTAAGGGGACAAAATACTTTTACAGCCATCTGGGACCATTCTTTTTGTACAGTATTTAGTGTTTATTGATTATTGTTTCATTAACAAACAAATTTTTCACCCTAAAATTGCTCTTTTCAGAGGGAAATAAATTTTCCTGACGCAGCCATGTGTTCCATGAAAAATGTACGGCATGGCAAAAAATGTCTTCGTTTTATGAAAAAGCATTAAAATCATTGAATTTGATGTTGGTTCAAATCACCACAACTATACTAATTAATTAAGAATAGGGGGTTGCGCCCGGGGTTTCTCAACCTGTAACCACCAGTTATGTACGGCGTTGCTGAATAATGAATCTATGAAAGCATACAGATCTAATTGTACAAACGCCTTACAGTATTAAATTATCTATATGCCTGGAAAAATTTTTGGAAAATCAAAAATTCTTCTGGCTTCTGGGTCCCATTATTTTTGTATGGCAGTAGGTTTTAGGTGATTATTTTTAAAAGCTTTTACCTACGATCACTACTGTAAACAGTAAAAAGCACACTACCTGCCATCTATGTAAGTTGAATTTTACAGATAGTAAACAAAACGCACTGTAAACAAATCGCACGGTAAACAAAACGCACGGGACACGCAATTATAGGTGGCTTATATCGCTGACGCGAGGTTTAAAAAACAAATGAGCCTACGTAATTTTCAAACGCTGTCAAAACTGACATAATATTTGTTGAATAATATTGTTGACTAGTAAACTAAATCTAGATTTTACTAAATAAATACATAAATATGATCGTAGGTAAAGTACGCGGCATCGTGCGTAACTTTTCCATTCGTGCGTAATATGCTTCTTACAACACAATATACTATTATTTAACTTGCAATATTTGTATGTTTGTTTGTTTAGGTCAAATCTTGCAATCAAAATTTCAGCTATTTCTAACTAAGCTAGAGCTTTGAAATTTGGCACACGTGTATAAGTCCGGTGACAATGGAACATAGTATAGCCATTATCGGTCTAAATCCAATATGGCGGACGTCCCAAGATGGCGGATCGGCTTTTTAGTCACAACCCCCTTGATATGGGTATCAAATGAAAGGGTTTGACGGGTAAAATACTATAAATACTGTGACGTCATTCTAAATTCAATATGGCGGACATCCCAAGCTGGCGGATCGCCTTTTTCTTCACAACCCCCTTGATATGGGTATCAAATGAAAGGGTTTGACGAGTAAAATACAATAAACTATGTGGCGTCATTCTAAATTCATTATGGCGGATATCCCAAGATGGCGGATCGCCTTTTTCTTCACAGTGATTGATATAGGTATCAAATGAAAGGGTTTGACGAGTAAAATATGATAAACCATGTAATGCCATTATAAATCCAATATGGCGCACGCCCTAGGATGGCAAATTATATTTTTCTTCACGACTCCCTTGCCATTTGTATCAAATGACAATAACCAAATCGAAATTACAATTATACCTACATTTTTAGGAATCCAGGATGAAAATCTTAACTTTACCGATCAAGTTAGCCAGGTATGCTCTAAGTTGAATAAGTTTTTATTACGCTGTCATCCATAAAAAATTATTTAAATGAGGACTCCGTATTGTCATGGTATTATGCCCAACTATACTCAACAATTAGCTATAATATCGATATCGGTACAGTCTATAGAGTCATTCCGTGTGATTCTTAAGGAAAATGCATAATAACTTTTATATCAATTTATTTACTTAAGACCCTATGTTTCATATTTTTAAATCAAAGTAATTTTTTTAAAAATCTGATTTTCATGATCACCCCCCTAGAGAGACAAGTTCTGTTTTGGTAAAAGCTCTCGCGAGAAATATAAGAAGTCCACGCAGGCTGTAGTTTTTTTTAACATTTTGCCTACTGTAATAAAATCATCGCATTGTTTTGCAGAGTTTAAGAGAAAGTTAAAATCGTTTTTAATCAAACGTTGTTTTTACACACTGGGTGAGTTTATTACCGGTTGCAACATAACACAAAATTTGTGAAAACTGGAGATTTCCTGTATTATCTGTTAGTTATCACTCTATTTTGATTCATGTTTGTGTATATATTATGCCTATAGGCATTTAATATTTTTTTATCAAATGTTTTTGTATTATGTTATTATTTGTTTGTTTTTTAATATACCTTGTTTTTATATATTCATGTATTTTATATACAAATTATTTACTGACTTACCTTATCCATTGTATTGTATGGTAGAAAAGGTTAATAAATATATTATTATTATCATTATAAACTTGGGTAGATAAACTGTTGAAATCCTTATTCTAGATATTTAGCAGTATAGCTGAGACCAATTAATTAATTATCCATTTGTAATTAAAATGCTGGTGTGTAATCAAATGAAACAATAAAATACCAGTAGTTTTTAAAATTATAATTGTTCAGCTTTATAATAGTACATCATTTTTTAGTTACATATAATAATAATAATATGGCAAAGAAACGCAGCCACCTACTACCCGCTTGTACTAATTTTTACTGAATTTAAATACTATAGATCAATCTTCAGAGACTAGCAGTTCATAGTAGTAGATATACTTCCCCAGCCCATCAGGGGTTGAATAAAATAGAAAATAATCGTAGTGAACACTTCCAATGAAAATATTAACTCCATCATTATATTTACCAATGTATACCGTAGTGTTTCTATTGTTTACTCCACCTTTGATTAAATGTATACTTCCTTTTTCCAACACGTCCGAAGTTCTAGTAATATTAGATGCCATCCAATCTAAATCATTTTTCTCTGAACACAAAATCTGAAAATTAGAGCTATGAAAATAAGATACGATCTAGCTTAAAAATTAATGAAACTGAATAAAACCTGTGCAAATCAAGTGCAAGATATAAAAAATATACAAAATATACCTTTATATCATAACTTGAAATATTCGTGGCGTTGGTAGAACTTGTTGCAGTGTTAAGGTACATTTGTTCCTGGCCTGGAAATATTTGGCCAACATAAATCCCAGTATTCGGTACGTACGCTTGAGCTATATAAGATACCCCTCTATTGTCTCGTCCGGCTTTAACAGCAAATTGTGGAATGGAACCATTCCATTCAATCCAATAGTATCCTTATAACAAATATAAAATATTATACATGTGTGGTGTATACTGAAAAACATACTGAGAATTGCTTTGTAGACAAGGTTATATTTGTAAAGAAAATCAACATTGAACTGTAAGTGCCGATGCATCTGTGACGTGCTTACACCCTTTTTGTAAACACCCTGTATCGTGGGTTCGGAAATTATAACAACCAGGGTAACACTAAACACTAATTTATTAACTTACTTAATTACAACAATAACTACTTGGCTAATAACACACTGTGTACTACTTGATCACTTTACTCTCTTCTGATCTTACTACTCTTGCTATCTAAACTGAACTTTATCACTGTGTTTACTCTCTGACCATTTCAACTGACAATTAGTACTGCACTAACTTCTCCCTTTTGGTTTACTCCATGCCTTATATACCTAAAGATGACAGATCTAGAAGCTTCTCTGATGACGTCACCATACTCTAGACAGTTCCAGAACAGATATGTCATCACTCTAGACTTTCTAGTAAGTTCTTTCCGCATTCAGACATCCGAACTACTGAATTCTGTGCCTACTTTTCAGTGCAACCAACATAACCTTAAATCTTGAGGGGTTGCAACGTATTACACATCATTTATCCGGAGTATTTAAGGAACAAAGTAAATGAGAATCGGGGAGTGTCTACGCGGGCGCCGAAAAGAGGACATAGGCGCAGCCCGTTGGAAGCTTCCCCAAAAGCCCCGATGCGTCGTGGGTTTGAATCTCAGTGTGTATAGATATTTGCTGTTTTATTGTTATTGTCTTATGTATTAAATAAATATTGCTTTTACAGGATATAATTTGCCGTTTTTCTTTAGATATTCTTTATATACAGTTTTAGCACGTTTTAGGCGTGACAATGTCTTATAAGAAAGACAGGTATGCGTTTTAAATCAAATAAACCATTTCTGTGGCTAGCTGTATGGCTTTGGCCTTTATGCTGAAAAGAAAAGAAAATCAACCCATTTATTTTACTACATTATATCACAACATTTGTAGCAAGTCATGAGAGGCAAAGTACAAAGTTTACGTAAAAAAATGAACAAATGAAAGATATATAAATCCAACATGACGTATCACTAACAAATAATTTGTGTATTCCATGTGCCAAATTTATCTATTAATCATCACCAGGGTATGGACAGAAAACACACTTCTGCCTACGGAATGGACCAAGACTATACAAATACCCCTCCCAAAAACCAACTCGCCACAGACCATAGAAGACTACAGAAGAATAACACTCTGCAGCATAGGATACAAATACTACGCACAATTCCTGCTCGAGCAACTAGAGAAGTACATTGGAAGACCGCCAGACTACCAGACAGCATTCATCAAAGGCAGGTCAACGGACGACCACATGTACACCACCAGAAGAATACTGGAAGAAAAATGGAGAGAAGGGACAAAACTGCACATAGCCGCTATAGATCTCCAAAAGGCATTCGATACCATCAGTCACGAAGCCATAGTCAACACCCTATATAACAAAGGAGTGCCGCACTATCTAATAAACAAGATAATAAAGGCCTGCCTTCATGAAACAACTGCCATACAATGGTTCGGACAAATGACGGAAACCAGACAAAAGAACAGAGGAGTCAAACAAGGATGCCCCCTATCCCCCCGACTATTCACCACGGTCCTAGACCAAGCGATACAAAACACAATAAGGGAAACACCAAATTTTAACGAAGACACGGAAACACTGAGAACCCCAATCGTATTAGCTTACGCCGATGACCTCCTAACCGTCGCAGAAGAAGAGCAACAAATTCTCAACTTCCTAGAAAACATGAAACCGCATTTGGACACATCTGGGCTGAAAATAAATTTCAAAAAAGTCTAATAATGGAGTCGGATCAGTGGAGAAGAACACAAAATAGGTGACTACTCCCTAAGAACAACGAACAAACTGAAATACCTAGGAACATATCTGACGAACCAACTGAAAAGGAGAGAAACAGTAAAGGAGAGAATAAAAACAGCATACAGAGTCACAAGAGTAATTATACCGTTCATTGAGAAAAACAAACTATCATGGGGCCTGGCCAAACGGCTATACATAGCCATCATACTGCCAACAATTACATATGGAGTTAAAAACGCGGCAACAACAAAAGCCAACAGAAGAAGTTTGAGAAGAGCTGAAAGAGACATGATCCAATTACTCAGAAAAACAACAGGGCAAAAACGACATAAAACATCAACACTACTAGAAGGGAAGACAATCACAAAAAGGATAGAAATGTACGCAATGAAGTACTGGGGACACGTCCAAAGAAGGGAACCAACACACCTACTGAAGAAAGCACTAACACTGAATAGCAGCAAACTTAAAATTGGGAGACCATGTTACACGTGGAAAACAACAATCGAGAGGATCATGAACAAACTGGGAAAGGACCAAACATACTGGGAAAGAAAAGCAAGGGGAAAGAATGAATTTCACAAAGAAATCGGAGCGATATATACTCTACCAGAATCAGAAACGGAGGAATCAGAAGTCTCAGAAGAAGAAGAAGACCTGCAGAAACAGAAGTACAAAAAATAGGAGCACAAATAGCAGCGACACAACGCGGCAACATATCTCACAAGAAGACCCAGAATAGGCAGAAGAACAGAACCAAAAATACAAAAAAGGGGGCTTAAACGCTCCCTCACGACATAATGCGGTAACGCATCTCACAAATACCTACACCTCCCATCCCACATTCCTTTACCATGCGCCATGTGGCTCTCGCTGCTGGCAACAAGCATGACCTTAGTCCAACCCAGCGTGGACGTAGCAGGCCCAGCTGTATAACTTGGTAAACCTGGTAAATAAATCAATCAATCAATCAATCATGTGCCAAATTTATCTATGAAATCTCGATATTCATTTATAGTCGAGTCAAAATAAATTTCGAATGGAATTGTTTAGCTGCAGAGATTTTATAATTTTAAATTGTTTTATGTGTGACAACAAGCGCACTGAAAAGTTTTGGATTAAATCAGTCCATTGCTTCCTATAAAATTTAAACAAATACTGTTGCAAAACTAAAATGTTCTGCGATTTCTTGTTTTCTCCGGCCCAAGTAACTGTATCGCAAAAATGATTTTTTTTTAATTGAGCTGCCTTCATAAAAAATACCTAAAAATTATGAAATAAAATCACACCGCCGCGCGTCGCCCAGTGAATCTTATCATCTAAAATCGATATTGAAGTCGGTTAAAAATGCGTTTGCATTCGTTATTTGTTCATTTTTACACCGACCTCATCAGTGGTCCCAAATTGAGTTTTTTTGTTAAAAAATGGACAGAGAGTGCAAATCTTGTCGTAAATGAACAATTTTTTTTAAGCTAAAGCTTTCTGAAATTTCAACAAATCCTCAGAGCCCGAAATTTGAAAAAAAATTTCCTTTTTATTATATTAAGTTAAAGGCAAAAAAAAAATTAAATAATTTTTGATATATACCGAATAACTTCACACGATAAAAATATCGAGTCCTTGAAGCTGAAGATCATAACTCGACTATTGGTGATGTCACTAGGTCAAAATTGAATGCAAGATATTTAATGACAGCTTGACAGCTGTCAAATGATATATGACCTATACTTTACAATTTTCAGATAAAAATACTTGCTCGAAGTTTTTTAAATAATTAAAGCTAGTTAGAAAATAAAGTAAAGCAAAATCAGCAGTCAAATTAGAAAAAAAGTGTCAATTGACAGCTGACATTTGACTTATGTCCAAAGTTTTTTCACAAAACTTGTTGTTCTCAGGTTTTTGGGGTGGCTAGATTTGAACAAGATGTCAAATTGGACAAGAAATGTCAATGAAGCTAGGCTGTCAAATTTCCAAATGGCCGTTATTTTTTAATTTAAATATAAAACTTTTTTTGACGTAAGGGTTTTTGGGCTTCCTAGAACTAAATTCAATATTCTATGGCTCTTATTGTTGCTGAATTCAAATCAGATTTCAAATTCAACTAATAGTGCAAATTGACAGTTTAGTTATGTTGTCAAATTGGCATTTGAATTATATGTAATAATTTTTACACAAAACTAGAGGTGGCTAAATTAGAATCAGATGTCAATTTGAAGATAAAAGTTGATTGACAGTTCAATTATTCTACCGAATGACCGATTTTTTTTAACATTATTAGATTCTTTCTTTTAACGTATAAGTTTTCGGGATTAGTAAAATCAAATTTGATGTTCTACAGCTTTTAAGTTTGCTGGATTTAAATCAGATATCAAATTAGAAACAAAGTGACTATTGGAAGATTATCTAAGCTATAAAATTGGCATTTCACTTACATTCCATTTATTTACACAAAGCATAGTTTAACTGTCACTTAACTTTTTTCTCCAAATTGACATCTAATTCTAATTTAGCCACCTCTTAGAGTAACGAGTTTTGTGTAAAAATTACTACATATAAGTCAAATGCTAATTTGACAACTTAACTAAACTGTCAATTTACACCATTAGTTTAATTTGACATCTGATTTGAATCCAGCAACAATAAAAGCCATTGAATGTTGAATTTGGTTCTAGGAAGCACAGAAATCTTTGCGTCAAAAACTCGATATTTTTATCGTATGAAGTTATTCAATATAATATATCAAAAATTATTTAAAAACTTTTTTTTTGCCTACTTAATATAGTAAAAAAGGATTTTTTTTTTCAAAATTCGGGCTCCGTGGATTTGTTGGAATTTCGGTAAGCTTTAATTTAAAAAAAAATTGTTCATTTCCGACAAGATTTGCGCTTTCTAGCCATTTTTGAACCAAAGAAACGCTATTTGGGACCACTGTGCGACGATGTAATTTTATTTCATAATTTTTAGGTATTTATTTGGGTTTAAATCGGTTTAATAAAAAAAAAATTGTTTTCACCCTTTTTAGTGGCCTCTTTATTTAGCTTCTACACAGTAAAATATTCGTCGTTGTGACTTTTTGAGCTTTAACATTAGTCTCGTTATCAGAAAGTCCTGAAATCACTACGTGACAAATTTCATGTAAATCTGCCAAAATATTGCGTTTATGGAGGCCATATTGTTTTCATCATTTTGAATTCTCAACTTTCGACATTAGATTCGTTATCAGCTACTTTTAAAATACCTATCTACCAATTTTAATGCAAATCCGACGAAATTTGATTTTTTTTTTTAACAAAATTAAATTTTTGCGACTTTAAATTAACAAATGGCGACTTCGCCATAATCTCGAATATTTTCGACTAATTTTTTTTTTCCAATTTTTGTTCACCTTCTACTAGACGTAGCTTGTTGAAATTAATATGGGACCACCACCGAACCATAACTCACAATAATTTTGGAAGATTTCATAGAAATCGCTTAAGTGAATCTATAAGAACTGATTGAACAGAAATGAAAGTAAAAGCATACATTCGGATCGAATTGAGAAATTCCTCCTTTTTAAAATTTTATGAAGTTGGTTAAAAATACCAAAATGTTCATAATAAAATTTCGAATAAAACCAAACAAATAAAAGGACAAGGGTAGATAAGGGCCTTTTTCCGCCCATCGGCCATGTTGTATGTCATTATATTTTCCGAGTAGTATATGTCTTGACGAGTAATAAAAAACTGTTCTTTGGAATAGTAGATTATTCAGTGAGCGTATAATGATGGCTATTACTCGCGTGGGTGATGTTTACGGCACGAGACGAAGGCGTGTCGTAAATCATCCGAGTGTGTAATAGTCATTATACGCGAGCTGAATACTATAATTTATCCACGACTATCGCATATTTTAGCTGTTTTAATCGTTTAAAAGCGAAAAAATAAAGTTCATTTACAGTAAAACGTTGTCAAACACGAAAATACGCACGAAAACATGGAAAAATGGATTCGCCGTTTCCTTATAAAAATTACTAGTTCCTGATTGGTCAAAGGTGTGTTAGAATGAAAACAACTAGTTTCTGGTTGGTTAAATATGTGTTAGAATCAGATTATGTGCATTATACGTTAGGTTGGAATAATGACTATCATTATTTGACAATTGTTAAATGTAGAATGCAATGATTATACGATAGTCGTGGATAAACATATTTTTATTCAATACATACCACAATATGTGGTTTTGAGAGCTGACACGTTTAAATTCGTACGCAACGTCGACACTACTACGACTCCCGCGGAAACGGTTTTGTTTTTTATACACTGAAGCGCTTGATGAAACAATATAAATTGACCATTATTTAAAAGATTACATGCTCAACAATGAAATGAGGTATAGTTTATTTTGTTTCATCGAGCGCATCTAACTGAAATATACATTAAAAGTTCGGAAAAAGGTAAAAAATTACTAAAAAACTGCAAACATGCCTACTTTCAAATACTATTACTACGAAGTTCATATGTTCAACTATAAATAAATAACGCTTAATGATCTTAAGGAGAACTTTTCTTTTTTATGAAATTAGTGGGCGAAAATTATATAGCTTATCTACCCTTGTCCTTTCTGATAATTTGTTAAATTGTAAAAAAATAATAACCGTAGAAAATTGCCACTTTTGTTAGATTTAAGAAATATGATGTAATAATGCATATATTTTAAAGAAAGTAGGTGAAACCCTGCCTTTTATAAATCTTCTTGACAAATTTTAGCGCAAAATAATTATTTAAATGGATGAAAATAAAAAAATTAATCGAAATTTCAATCTCTGTTTCTTTAAGTGAATCAACTAATAGGGGGGGGGGGGCTTTTTTTAAATGTAGGTTATTATATGCGTTTTAAAAGAGTAATAAAAAAAAATGTTTTCTTCATTTAAACCGTTATTTTGGAATTTTTTTTATAATTTTAGGAATTTTGGTTATTAACAAATTCACAAATAACTCTGCATTTTCTATCTAACGAAAAACGTAAAAATGTAAAAAGGAGATGATAAAATAACATTTAATAGTATATTACGTAATGAGTGTTGTAAGAAGCATATTACGCACGAATGGAAAAGTTACGCACGATGCCGCGTAGCGGCGAGTGCGTATTTCCATGAGTGCGTAATTGCTTTACAACTCGAATTATGTACTATACTTTACCTACGATCATATTTATTTATTTATTTCGTTAAATCTGGATTTAGTTTACTTGTCAACAATATTATTCAACAAATATTATGTCAGTTTTGACAGCGTTTGAAAATTACGTAGGCGCATTTGTTTTTTTAAACCCCCCGTCAGCGATATAAGCCACCTATAAATGCGTGTCCCGTGCGTTTTGTTTACCGTGCGATTTGTTTACAGTGCGATTTGTTTACAATATGTAAAGTTCAACTTACATAGATGGCAGGTAGTGTGTTTTTTACTATTTACAGTAGTGATCGTAGGTAAATAATAATAATTCTCCATTTGCAGTCGAGATACGTTAGTTTTTGTATTTCGGTCGATTATAAGTAAACAAATTGATATTTATTCTTGAAAAAAAAAGAACATTAATATTTTTCTTAAAATGTTGGTTGTTTTCATCTATTTTCATAATTTGTTCACCGTTTTTGGTTTGACAAAAAATTCAAAGACATACTTGAATTTGTTTACTAAAAACTAAACCAAAATGGTTTAAATGAAGAAAACATTTTTTTCTTAATACCATTGTAAAACACATGTAAAACCTACATTCTGAAAGAAAAATTGTGCTTCTAGTTGATGCACTTTTACAATAAGCAATTGTAATTTTGAAATCTCTTCATTTAATAATGGGGTGGGGATGGTAATAATAATAACAACCTTTATTCAGTAATACCATAAACGGCGTAGAACAAGTCAAAAAGAACATGAAATCTTGGTAAGTAAAAATTGATGTAGACATTACAATTAATTAATGGGCGAAAGTGGCTGATGCCAAAAATACTGAGACTTTGGCTTCACGTACTTACACTAAATCTTAACTTTATAGACTCTTACTTGCTTACTTTACCTTTACCCTTTTACCTTTACCTTTACCCATTTACCCCTCAAACCTTCAACAGAATAAGATCAATATCGAGATCAAAATATAAACTAGTTCCAGATCACGTACACGTGTATCAAATTTCAAGTCGATTTAATAATGGGGATGGTAATAATAATAACAACCTTTATTCAGTAATACCATAAAACGGCGTAGAACAAATCAAAAAGAACATGAAATCTTGGTAAGTAAAAATTGATATAGACATTACAATTTCAAGTCAACAACTTAGATTCCAGAGTAATCGCGCGCACAGAAAAAAGTTACAGACAGACAGACCGATAGAGAGAACGACAGATAGAATTTTTTTAGCTCAAACTTAAAATCTCGTAGCATTCTAAGCCTATTTGAACAAACAATTTTTTTAAAGTTTTGTTACGATTACTATGTCGGGTGTCAACGAGATCACTTTCCGGCTTCTATTTTTTAATTTTTCATATAAATTTCTTTAAAAAATTTTATATATACAATACATATACGATTACTACCACTCCACTTCGTGACTGTGAAAGTAAAAATACTAAAATTGAGTAAACACATGAATTAATCATAAAAAATGTACAAATTTATGAAATGTTACTAAAACAAATTGTACATGCTGGGATTTAAAAGTTAAAAAGTTACAAATTATTTTGCAATAAATAAACTATTTAGAATTAATTTCAGAGTGTATTAAATTCAGTGATCTAAAAGTTTTACTTTAAAGACGAATAAAATAATTTCAAATCAGCAATATAATTTGCAGGTAATTCCTAAATACTATATTTTGGAAATTTGCTGATTATTGTTAACAAATCGACTTAGCTTATAAAAAGTTTCTTTGAACTATATTGCTTACCATACATACACTAATATTCTAGATTAAAATGTTAAATTTTACTTACCATCGCAATAAGCGGCCAGAGCCAAAGCAACCAGAAGCACATACATTTTCATATTTGAGGTAGTTTGTAAAAATCGATTCACTTTAGTAAGATTGTGGTCAGCGAGTATTTAAGTATGTATGCATACATTCATCTATATATACTAGTCAATCTATTATCATAGATTTTGGTTCAAGTTATTTCAATTATTAATTGATGCTGATAAATCCACAGATCGTATCAGTCACTTAACAATAAAAAGAGGAAATGTTACAATTAAAATAAACATTAATTGACTGAATAATATTATGGAATGTATGTTTTGCATTTTGAGAATTTTTAGGTGTACCTTTGCGTAAATTCTGAGAGAAGATAAAGATTTTAGTAATGTCTAAACAAGTCCCTCCTTAATTGTATGTAATACATTTAGATGCAATTGTAGATAAAAATATACATAAAGATAAACACTTATCTGGATAATTAGATCTTTTCGATACAAAAAAAATTCATTCATATGTTAACATGTACTAACCTGTTCGCGATTAGTTGTAATTTGCTTAATTTTTTACAGGCTTCAAAAAATTTTAAAAATTAGGTTCTCATTTTGACCTGCATGCATGTTTTTTTACAAATTTTCAACTGAAAGCGATTTCGTGAATTTTTTATTAAACTAAAGATTGTTTGAAACAGTCGCATCGCATAACTAATCTGAAATTCTGAAGTTTTTTAACTTTATTTTCATTTCTATTGTTTGTATCGCATTTTTGGATTATAACCATTTACTGCGGTTCCAAGCGAACATTTAAAAATCCACTCAAATAATTTTTCAATATATTGATCAATAAATAGACTGCTAATTATAGGTTGGGTTTCCAAAAGACAAAAATAGTTTTATTTTATTACAACAAAATATTTAAAATATGTATGTTACAATAAAAGTAATGTATGATATGATTTTACTAATGTTTTTTTAGTAAATATGATTATTTATATCTGAGTATAAATTTAGAGTTAAAACACAATACAAAATAAACCAAATTTTTAAAAAGTAGGGTTAGAAGACAAAATAGAAATTCTGTCAATCATAGTGCAATTGGGTAGGCCTCTTTTATCAGATAGATAAAATCGTTATTTGAAGATCTAGGTGCCGAATAGGTTATTTATCTGGTGGATATTATTATATAACTACGGGATAAAATTTATTCTGCAAAATAAATACCACTATTTATACAGGGTGTCCCATAAGTAATGGTACATAGGGCAACGGCAGATTCCTTACGTAAAAATACAGTGTGTCCCACTTCGTACTAAGCCACCCTATAACTTGGCTATTTGTATTTGGATTTGCATATATTTTTTATAGCACGTAATACCCATAATGCACTACCTTTGGAAGGTAGAACTGTTACTCAATCTCTGTTTCAAAGCCAACTGTGATGTTTTTAAAATGGGAATTTTGCAAAAGTAACATTAGCGATTGAGATAGAGGAAAAATGTATTTGGAAAAGCCGTTCAGAAAAATTAAGTAAGTTCAAATATGAATTTTCATTTAAAAATATTGATTTTTTTTTTTGAAAAATATTGCAAATCAGAAAAATTCGAGGTTTGGATTAGTTTAGAGCATCCAGATTGCTATGAATTCCAGAAAATAGTTGGAAATTTTTAATGTAATAAAACATTTTACATAATGTTGATAATTTATTTAATTAAAAGAAAAACGTAAACTAACTAAACTAACCCAAACTTCGAATTTTTCTGACTGATATTTTTCAAAAAAGAAATCAATATTTTTAAATGAAAATTCATATTTGAACTTACTTAATTTTTCTGAACGACTTTTCCAAATACATTTTTCCTCTATCTCAATCGATAATGTTACTTTTGCAAAATTCCCATTTTAAAAACATCACAGTTGGCTTTGAAATAGAGATTGACTAACAGTTCTACCTTCCAAAGGTAGTTCATTATGGGTATTATGTGCTATAAAAAATATATACAAATCCAAATACAAATAGCCAAGTTATAGGGGTGGCTTAGTACGAAGTGGGACACACTGCATTACGATTTAACCAAACTTACCTTAGTCCAAAAGTTGATATTAACAGAGATACAGGGTGTCAAAGTTAAATTCTTGTTTTGTTTTTTTCGAGGCTTTTTTTTTAAATAATTTCTTTAAAAATTGAAATATTTTAACAAAATTTGGCGATTGGGGATTTTTTGAGGCGAGGATTCAAATCTATTCATACTTTTGCCGTCATTTGTAGAGGGCGCTACCTACGGTAGTTTGCGTGTCGTTTATATGTCATATATTTATGGCGAATTTTTTAAAATTTTTAAAAATAAAAATTCCTATTTTCTTGTCTTTTTTACGTAAAAAAGGTATACCTTCTAAATCTCTCTACTAGTAACCGTTTTCGAGATATTTGTTTTTAAATTATTTAATGCAACCAATTTAAATTATAATTTAGAGATGTACAATTTTTCAAAGTAGGCTTTGATTAAAACAAAAACAATAAGAGACGCTTTCAGAATTAATATCTGTCAAACCTACTTGTTGTTTGTCAGGATTTTGTGTGTTGTTAAAAAATATCTAACAAAATTAAGTTTAAAATGCCAAGGCATAATTTATTTTCAAACGAAGATATGCGCGATATGGTTTGCTCATCGTCGATATTTGGAAATGTATTCAAATAGGAGGCAGCCGGATTTTAAGTTATTTCATAATATTTACAGTAGATTGGAGGAAACTGGTCCCTTTCGTCCCAAACGAGATACCGTGGTACGCCCAAAAAGTGTTACCGTGGAACAGGAGGAGGAAATCTTGGTTGTTGCAGAAAACCCAGAAATAAGTATGAGACGTATGGCTGCTGCTACTGGAGTAAGTAAGTCATCGATTTCAAGGATTTTTCATCAAGAAAAGCTTCATCAGTACCATTTTACGCCTATTCTAAATCTGCTGGAGGCCGATCTTCCAGCCAGGTTATAGTTTGCTCATTTCTGTCGTGCCCAGAAAAACAGAGATCCAATGTTTTTAAATAAAGTGTTGTTTACCGATGAAGCCACCTTTACACGTAGATGTGTATTTAACTTTAGAAACAAGTAGGACATAGAAAATCCGAATAGCCGAACGCCACTTTCAACATGAATTTAAAATAAACGTTTTGTGTGAAATTTTAGATAATTATTTTTATGTCATACTATTTTATTATTGTGTAAAAAAGTTAGATTGCCTTTAGCAAATATTGATTCATGTTTCATTGTCTGGGTATCAAGTTTCTGTAAGGAAAAACCAGATCCAGAAGGTATACCTTTCGCAATGATGAACGGGATTTTTCCAAATGTATTTTTTCCAACTGGCTGTACAGTACACCGACCTTGTCTACGTGACTAACTAGCATATTCACAAGTTCTTGTCGTCGACATCCACCAAATACACCAAATATTAATGCAATTTTGTTCATTAAAAACATCTCATTCGGTGCCTCATAAATAAATTTTAAAACATCTTCTCTAAGCAGAACTTTAGACTTTTTGGGTGGTATCTTTTGACTGTTGCTTCAAATATTCGCTTAACTTATGGTAATTAGCGATGTTAATATTCGTATTTTTTACCATTGAATATTTGGACCATAAGGAAATTGAAGAAAATGTTTCAGCGAGATCGCCGAAGTATGCAAGCAGCACAGTTTCATCAATATATTCTACAAAGTTTTCTGCCATCCAGTTTAGTAATTTGTCATATTCTCTGTTGTAGGCGTCTCTCGATTTATTCGGTAGCAAGTTTTGTGTTGTTTTTTCTGCTTTTTTTGCAATTTCGTCAGGAATTTCAAAACGTTCCTGCATTTTGACTTTTTAAGTTGATAGCTAGCAAAATTTGTTTATTCAACAAATAAATAAAGCATTTCCCTAGCAACGATATGATAAAATGAGAATGTTGTTATAATCAAATTGAATTTTCGGATTTTTTTAAATAATATTGTGGATGCAATAATGAACTAGTATGACATAAAAGTTTGTATGCACCGCGGGAATTAATAGATGTTCCCTTGATACATGAATAACTATTTTGGACCGCATAAGTTACCACCTAATTTAAACGGCGCTTTATACTTAAATTTTCTACAAACTCAGTTAGGCGAGGTTTTGGATGATGTACCACTATATTTAAGACAAAATATGTTTTTTATGCAAGATGGAGCTCCCCGCATTTTTTATACTGGTCAGAAACTACCTGAATACAATTTTTTCTGATCGCTGGCGAGGTCGTGGGGGCAATATGACTTGGCCTACGCGGAGTCCCGATTTTAATCCGTTGGATTTTTACGTATGAGGTGGAGGGGGGTACATGAAATCTCTTGTGTATCAAGATGCTATAAATAATCGAGAAGAATTATTGCAGAGAAATAGAAATGCAATCGAATCATTTCAAAACGAACACTTATTATTTAAAATAAGGCGGCCGTTTAATAAACGCATCGTCAAATGTATTGAAGTAAATGGAATTCACTTCGAACATTTTTTACCGAACACAGAGCTCTCTTTTTATTAATTATTGTTATTATACTCTTCGCAAAAACGAAGAGTATATTGTATTTGATCGGCACATTTCTAAATCAGTAAATATCGCTCGTAGATAAAAAAAAATGTCATATCATTATGTTAGTGAACGAATTCTGAATAACTTTCAAAATGTCCGTCTGTCCGTCCGTCTGTCCGTCCGTCTGTCCGTCCGTCACGTTTCTTGTAAGCACGATAACTTAAGAAAGAAAAGTCCGATTGTACTGAAATTTGGAAAGTAAGTTAGTGCTAGCTAGAGGAAGAACTCTATTGTTTTTGAAAAAAATCAATAAGTAAATAAAAAAGTTATTAATCATTTAAATTAAAAAAATATATTTTCTTAATTGTTGTCATTTGTACCCAAATAAAAATCTTGCGAAATTTTATTCTCTATAATTTTTTTTTTGTTTTTACATTTTACTAATATATATATATATATATATATATATATATATTTCATAATAATATATTCGAGTAGTATATTTCAACTACTCGAATGATATATACTACAGAAATTCAATTTTTGTAGTATTCTTGATGGTCCTATGGCTAAAGCTTCGTCTGGCAATCAAACCGGACTTACCCCGTGCAGCCTCACCTCGGCGGTGTTTGCCGTGGTTGTCTGACTGGCTCAGGGTTAGGATCCGAGAAGGCGTATATGTGTACTAAAAGTATTGAATAAAATGTTGTTGTTGTTGTTGTTTGTCTGGCAATCCAAAGGTCTTGTGTTCGAATCCCCGACAAGACGTTTTCTTTTTCATTTTTTTTTTCATATTTTTTTTTCACAACAAAGTTGGTATCACAAAATTTAGAATGTCCAAAAACTAACATTATTTACAAGAAAACTACGAAAGTATCCTATAGAATGTGTAACAATTATATAAAAAGCTTAGTAAATCGGCGAAGAGTATAATGCTTCAACTAGTTTATTTATTTTTTAAATGAAGTTTGTATTTGAATAAAAACTGTTTCTCAAATTTTAAGTTTATTTATTTGAAAGTCGTTGTTCTTCGTATTTTTTTTTGCTACTGTTGGAATGTAATAAATTTAAAAAATCTGAAACAAGAGAATTTAATTTTATACTGTTCTCTTCACTATTAATTATTCTGTAAATCAAACAATAATATGATATCTTATTTAATTCAAATTAGTTGCATTGAATATTTTAAAACCAAATATCTCGAAAACGGTTACTCGTAGAGACATTTAGAAGGTATACCTTTTTTACGTATAAAAGACAGGAAAATAGGAATTTTTATTTTAGAGCAATTTTTAAAAAATCGACAAAAATATATGATATATAAACGACATGCAAACTACCGTAGGTGACGCCCTCTACAAATAACAGCAAAAGTATGAATAGATTTGATTCCCCAATCACCAAATTTTGTTACAATATTTCAATTTTTAGCGAAATTATTTAAAAAAGAAACAAAACAAATATTTAACTTTGACACCCTATATCTCTGTTAATATCACTTTTTGGACTAAGGTAGGTTTGGTTAAATTTTACTATTTTTACGTAAATAATCTGCCATTGCTCTAGGTATCATTACTTATGGGACACCCTGTAGATGAAAGTACTAGGCCTAAATCAAACATGTACATTGTATAATAAATTTGAGACTGAATATCTATCTGCTACCGAAAACGTACTCCATATTCTCATATGTAACAAGTATAACGTCTATGAATTTCCAACAAAACAATTATCGTACACCCGTCACTTTACACTTAATCTGTAACTAACCGTAAAATAGCCAATAAATATTATTCGACATAACCGAAAAAGGGTTATCGGTTCAATACAAATGTTTGAAAGAAATTCGTTCCACCTACAAATTTAATGTTTCGAAAAAAATACAAATTGGTGCATTTCCTATACTTTTTATTCCTTTATATCGTACCAGATGTTAACACATATTTCAAGTCAAGAAGGGTAAAGCTATTTTTATTCAAACTGGAATATTAAATAAATATATATAAAATACCGTTAAAATGCATTTTATATTTTTTATTTTTTTTTCTTATTTTAGTATACACTAACCAACAAACACAAATTGAACTTGTGAACAGCACGGGTATAGCTCAATGTGAGTTATTCAAATTATGAAATGAAAGGCAAGAAGTGCTGAATTTCACAAAATTAGATACAATGAAGAATTTTGTGAAAATTAGACCCTTCTGCCTTTCATTTAATAAAGAAAATAAATAATTTAAATACTAATACTTTACTAACGATTTAAATATTGTTTACACAAGCTATTACTGTTTTTATTATTAAATTACTGGATTTGCCGTTTGGTTGTCGATGCCAGAGCACAGTGCTCTGTCTATAAAAATTAGGGATTGCAATTTACCGGAAGTTTTAATAACCGGTAAATCGGTAAATAAAAATGTAAATAACCGGTTAACCGGTATTTACCGGTAATTTTTAGAATGGATGATTAGGGTGGCGAAAATGGCAATTGTCTTTTTCGATATACAAAATTATCTAAATTTAACAAAAAACATTTTTATATACGTACTTATATGTGATATAATGAACAAACAAAAGGTTTTTTATCAACAGTAAAATCACAAGACTTTTTTTTATTGGATAAATTTCTCTTTGTAATGAAATAATTTTGCCGATCAGTGATTTTATAAGAAGAACTGGCATGAAAAAATCGCGAGACCGGAGGTCGAATGATTTTGTCAAATGTCAGTTTTTCGAGCAAAATTACTGAGTGGCAAAATTTTGAGTTAAAAAGAAATTTATCCATAGAAGAAAAGCTCGAGTGTTTTTTGGCAAGATAAATTAACGACAGAATATGAAAGTGAACGAACAACAATAATTTATTAAAAATAATTATAATTTTCCCAAAACGACTCATATCGTACAGTATAGTTTCCACAATACTTAAAAATTATAGCTGACAGTACAGATTTCAAAGTGACGTGCGACTAATAGGTGTACTCTGCTTTTGAGGAACAGGCATTTTTATCGGTGATAAAAAACGATGCACCTTTTTTATCGTTGTCAAAGTGACAAAAATGTGACTTTTTTATATAGGAGTTAATTTATCAAAAAGAAAAAATATAAATGAAATAAATTTAAATAACTAATTATTCTGTAAATAGCAAAAATATCCACTTAAATAACAAAAATTATAAACATAAACTCAAATAGGGCATTTACTGAATACCTAATCTAAAAATACAATATTTTTTAAAAATAGCCTGTTAAAAGGGTTAGTTTTTCAAAGCTATATATGTTAGTCGTCTGATATTTGTGCATAGAATACCACCAGCTGAAAATGCCCTTCCTCAATCGATATTGGTGGGTCGATAAGTTAATAAGAATTGGTAATAACATACTTCTAAATGTATTCCACGGATATTTGCGGCAGTGAAATATTCAATTTTCTGTCGTAAGATATTGTCAATGTCTCTCTTGTATTTCTTAGGGCTTAGGGTGTTTGGAGTTTACTTTTTATAATATTATTTATTTATTGTTAAAAGTGCTCGGTGTTGGGACAGTCACTCTGTATTTAGTGAATACTAGTCAGTGACATAAATAGAAACGTTGAACACGTGACATATCGTAAGTTCAGAATTTACCGAAATAACCGGTAAAAAATTAAAATTACCGGTAATTATCGTCATGTGTTTTTTATCCTAATAACCGGTTAACCGGTTAACCGGTTAACCGGTAATGCAATCCCTAATAAAAATATCTAAAAGTTAAATACAAAGTGTAGAAGATAGTTCGCAAGTTCGCATAAGTAGATGGCATGTATTTGAAAATTGATACATATCTCGGGGCATTTTTAGTAATTTTATAAGAAATATTAGTGTTTAATTAGGTGCTCAAACCAAAACATTCCACAATGCTTCTGGTCTACGCAGTAAATTATAGTATAGTGCAGTGACAGTGTCTAGTAACATCTAAAGACAGAAACACAAAACAGCAAACAATAAGCGTCTTTAATCATTCTATTAATTAATAATAGCTAATGCATCACGTATGTTATAACTTTTTGTGTTGTAATGTTGAGAGTAAGAATACCAAATTTCTTAGAATTAGGGTCGGTCGTCCCCAGCTGGCGGGGGCATAAATTATAGCCAGACTAAATAAATTCGTTCACTTGAGTGAAATAACTAATAGCACTATCTGAAACACAAAATAATACAGAAAATGTCATATTCAATTCAGATAAAAAATAATAAGATGTAAATATTTGTATTTGAAAGAGTAAATAAAAAATAATCGTGCAGACGAAAATTCTTTTTAAGGTATTAGGTTTCAAATAAATAATTTTTAATGACTATCCCAAATGATATATTTGTTTCAAGTACATATAGTACTTTAACTTATAATTTACATTTTAAAAGTTAAAAAAATAGAAAAATGGAATAAATTATTTCAAATAATTGGGGTATTCGGGCAGCCAACTCACGAAACCAGAATATATATCCTGGTATGTAAGGAGATAAAATAATTGACCAAGAACATTGAAGTAAAAAGGACAGTAAGTCACTACAGACCACACACTGGAAGTGGAAGTACGAAAAGAGAAAAAAGTAAAAGAAACTAGTGGAGGCATTATACTCTTCGCCGATTTACTGAGCTTTTTATATAATTGTTACGCATTCTATAGGATACTCTTCGCAGTTTTCTTGTAAATAATATTAGTTTTTAGACATTCTAAATTTTGTACCAACTTTGTTGTAAAAAAAATATATGAAAAAAAAACTACCTGTCCGGGATTCGAACACAAGACCTTTGGATTGCCAGACATAAGCTTAAGCCATTGGACCATGAATTATAAAGACAAGGATTACGGATGCTAATGGGAATTCCGATGAAAACCGATCCGCAAAATGTGAAGAGCATAAGTAGCGCTGAGAACACTAGCAACAATGTCATTAGTCAATGACCAGCTCGCATTCCAGTGTGTTAGTGAGAACCGCGCCACCTATAACCACCTATAACGTGCGCTTCTTTCTTCCAGTTTCACAGAAATTAGTCGGGAATCAATCTTCTCAAAAGACGCTCCTAAAATGCCAGGGTGTGGACTCAAAGATATACTTTTTAAAAAATATGTACATTATCTGGAATGACCTTGCGCATCTAAATCCAGAGGGCGCCATTCTGTCCGCGATTGCAAAAAAGCATAAAAAAATTTTTTCCGAAAATTTTTGTGTCACTGAAAATTGATTAATTTTATGTTTCCATCTCATTTACAGGGTTACTTTTTAATATTTCTTAATGATTTTCAAACTAATGGAAAGCTTATTCCTTCTAGATTCTGGTACTGCTAAATAATTTTCGAAATTATTGTTAACAAATGCTACAGAAATTGTTTAAACAAAGCATGCCCGAAGAGTGCACGGTAAATTTCAGTATCGAGACATTTTAAAAACTATTATAGATAGATGCATACTTCTATGATATGAAATTTGCAGAATAGAATGGATCAGTTTTTGGTGAAAGAGTTATCTGCATTGTTTTATTGTTGTAAAAGATATGACTATTTTTGTACAGCGCTCCGTTATTTCCGCTATCGTTTTGGCTGACACGTTCGCGCGCTGTGGCCGATTGGTAACTTGCTGACAATATACTGTGATTGCAAAAAATTTACGATGCGTATTACTTATACGTAAATATTATCATTTGTCATTATGAAAAAAAAAAAAACGAAGGTATTTAAAGATTAGTTTACTTGAGAACCAAAATTATTATATTTTAACTTAAAATATTGATTAGAGACAGAAATCCATATAACTAATTAAATGAACTTAAATTTACTTTTGGTGCTTGAGAAATAGAAATACAAAAATAATAATATACATACATACATTATACTTAAACTAAATTAACAGCTAAGATATTTACCCTCTCAGTAGCAATCTATTATGCATTCCAACCCAGCTTTGCTACGACTGCAGTTTCCGATAAATTTTTTAAATTTACATTACAAAATACATTTTGAGAAGTTATATTGGGACAAACATTTATAGTATTATAGTTATTAATTTAGGAATAAGTACGTTATTTTTCAAATCCCAACCAAAATCAATTGGATCGGGAATTTCTGGGTTTATCTCAGTTGCACTCTTCCACAGAATAATTTGATACGCAGCTCTCAACATATGTTGATAAAAGGAATCTTCGGTAGGCGATAAATTCCTTATATCAGACGTCAACCATATAACATTTACTTCCACATTTAGTGGAAGTATAGTAACGACAAGAAAAAATTTGAACAGTTTTATTGTTCAAATAGGCTTAGAATGTCATAAAACGTCGAGATTTTAAGTTTGAGTGTCGATCTGTCTGTCTGTAACGTTTTTTGTGCGTACGATTACTCTGGAACCGTTTTAAGTTATTGACTTGAAATTTGGTACGCGTATGTATTTTAAGGCGATCTGGAACTAGATTTTATTTTCATCTTATTCCGTTGAAGGGATGGGGGGTAAACTGGAATAAATAGATAAATCAAGCAGGTTAGAGTTCATAAAATTGGTATTTAGTATTTACAAGAGAAGCTATAAGGTCTCAAAAGTTTTTTTGGCATTCGTTCTGAAAGACTTGGATGGAAAATCTGGATGTGGAAGTAGTGATTCCTTGGGCAGCGGTTTTTAAAAAAATACCGGGTCAGATTTTGAAAAGTAATGAAATCATTGAAGCCACTTTGAGGGCAATGAAGTAATCTTTGTAGTTCTTTATCTTCTGTATGTCTTAAACATTTTTTTACAGCGTTAGTTTTTCCTTTTTTAAATAGAAAACTGACTGTATCACAGTCAGTCAAGGCATAAATGCCCAAAAATAAATTACCCAAATTCATTTGAGCACTCATTGTCTTCTCTATAGTTAATTCTTGCATCGTATGATAAATTGGTATAAATACATCAAATCTACGACACCATAATTCTAGACACAAAATACAGGGATAAGACAAAAATATCTGTTGTAGCTTCTATTATTATTCTACCATACTCCAGATTTGATAAATATAGGATGATCGCAAATATTCTAGTGTCGGCTTCATTATGATTATGATGAGAAAAATGCAATTGCGCTATTATTTTTGTAATTTCATCGGATACTCTGCAATAATAATAGAAATATACAGGCTATTAAACTAATACAAAAATTATTTTAAATATATTTTACATGAATTTATAAACAACACACAACACAGTTACTGTATACGCTACTCATAAGATTTTTTGTTATTACACTACACCTCAGCAGGTAGTCAACAAGCCTAAAGAGAGCGAGGCAATGCGAGACATACATGTACACTATATCTACCAAAAGACGAGCCGGATCACAACGCGTGCTGTACAAAAATAATAGTATCTTTTACAACAATAAAGCAATGTAGATAATTCTTTCTCTAAAAACTACTCCATTATATTTTGCAGATTTCATGTCATAGAAGTATGTATCTATCGATAATAGTTTTAAAAATGTCTTGATGCTGAAATTTACCGTGCACTCTTTGGGCTCTCTTTGTTTAAACAATTTCTGTAGCATTTGTTAACAACAATTATGAGAAATATTTAGCAGCACTTGAATCTAGAAAGAATAAGCTTTCCGTTGGTTGGAAAATAATTAAGAAATGTTAAAAAATAAGCCTGTAAATGCGGTGGGAATATAAAATGAATCAATAGTTAGTGACACAAATATTTTCGGAAAAAATTTTTTTACGCTTTTTTGCAATCGCGGACAGAATGGCGCCCTCTGGATTCAGATCCGCAAGGTCATTTCGGATAATGAATGTATTTTTTAAAAACTATATCTTCGAGTGCACACCCTATGATGGATTTAGTGGCGCCTGATTCCTGACTAAATGTTGAAAGCACGGCGTGCGTCATCCTTGTCTTTAGTATTCATGCATTGGACCATCACCATCACTACAAAAATTGAATGTCTGCAGTATAATTCATTCAGGTACTATATTTCAACGAATTAGATATATTATTATGAAATATATATACTTATTAGAAAAATGTATAAACAAAAAAAAGAGAATAAAATTTCGCAAGATTTCTATTTAAGTACAAATGACAAACATTAAGAAAATATTTTTTTTTAAATTCAAATGATTAATAACTTTTTTATTTACTGATTGATTTTTTTCAAAAACAATGGGGTTCTTCCTCTAGCTAACGCTAACTTACTTTCCAAACAATACAATCGGACTTTTCTTTCTTAAGTTATCGTGCTTACAAGAAACGTGACGGGCGAATGGACGGACATTTTGAAAGTTGTTCAGAATTCGTTCACTAACATGATATGAAATTTTTTTCTCTACGAGCGATATTTACTAGAAATGTGCCGATCAAATACATTATACTCTTCGTTTTTGCGAAGAGTATAACAAAAAAAGACCGTACAATATCTGGAATATCTTCGTATTAAAGCACGAGAAGAAATATCGCGGAGGAGTGGAAAAACAACTACAAACAGCAAGCATGAACAGGTAAAAAAGATGAACACAACATACAAATAACACCAAACGTGGAACATAAACGAAAGAATTAAAAGAAATAGGCATTTTTCTAAAACATAGAGACCCTCATACCAGGACACTGACTAAACTAAACCTCCAGACATCTGAAAAAATACAGAAGAAACAATAATACGCACACAAGAAGATACATACTACTGGAACATTGGACCAAGAAACTAGAAGAAAAAAAGGAAACACAAAGAAAAAATGAACAAAATTAATACAAGGCCCCAGGACAAGCCATCATCAAAGGGTGGACTGCTAGAAGTAATGGTTAGAGTTAGAAAAAATACTGCATTAGGAGTAGAGAAAATGAAAGAGTTAATGCACTATGGAAACTATGGAACAACCATATAAATATCCTTTCCCAAAATCAACTCTGCAACATAGGGTACAAATATTATGCACAGTTCCCATTCGAATACAAAGGCGTCATACTGTCAAGGATGACATATGGAGTTAAATATGAGGCAACAAAAGCCAACAGAAGGAGTCTGAGAAGAGCTACTAGGAAAAACAACAAGAATGAAACAACAACATAAAACGTCAACATAAATAAGAGGGAAAGGAATTACAAAAAATACAGAAACGTACGCAATGAAGTAAAGGGATATATGGCTTTCCCGAAATCAAAAACGGGAGAAACAGAGGACCGAGAAGATGAATTCTAAAAACAAAAATACAAAGAGAGGATTATAAACACTCAGATCAAGACACAATGCAGTAACGCATTTCACAACCACATACACTTCCCATCCCACATTCCTGTACCATGCGTCATATGGCTCTCTCTCTGCTGACAATAAGCATGGCCCAAATCCATCCCAGCATAGAAGTAGCCGGTTCGGCGGTATGTTTCCCGGCAGTGTTAGCAATGCCTGTTTAATCAAATCAGTCAAAATTATTAGTGAATTTATTACTGTTGTTGCATGTTCTAAACTAATAGGAGGATTTCAGTATATTATTTGTTCTAGGCGTAGACAAATAAATTATACTTAGCTTTGTTAAATGGCAAGATCGGCAACTTGCCAGTTGAGCAAACTTTGGCGTGACAGAAATATCACGGGACACACAAAGATGATACTTGCTAACGCCCTAGTTTTCTTCATCATTCTTTACGCACCTGAGACATATACCATTAGGGAAACAAACAGATGGCGTATTGATACTTTCGAATTGTGGGTATGGACACGTTTGTAATCAATTCCCTGGACAGCCCATCGCAGTAATACATCAATTCTTCAAGACATACGTCTCCAAGACCGATTTTCCAACATCGTACTATCTCAGATCTTAACTTTTTGGCCATATCAAAGGAAGAGAGGAAAATATAGAATGGTTGATAGTTCAGTTGGAAAGAGGTGAAGTGGACACCCTCCTCAAAAACTTTGGACTGATCTCATCAAAGAGCTAATGGGGAAGTGCACCTAACAGGCAATCGTGACAGGTGGCGTGATGTCGCCAGATATACTCTACAGCAAGCAGATATCCACTAGATTAATTTACATTAATCACAAAACGCCCGGCAAGATGTTGTGAATAAAAAGAGGGAATATAATTTGTCACGTACAATGGCTACAGATTGGAGGGTTTCTTAGCCATTTCTAGAGTTCCACAAGGTTCCAATCTTGGACCTATATGGTTTCACTTTTAATCGACGATTTGTGCTAACAATTTAATTGTAACTATTCACTATTTGCCAATGATTTGACAATATTGAATAGTGTTCATTCTGAAGACGATTCTGAGCTTACAGATTGAAATTAATACATTACTAAAATACTGTTTTTTTTTCAAACTGTATTATAGTTTCTTATAGAAACTTTGAAACTTAAAGATTTTATATGGTCAGGTAAAATTTTATATAGTCTGTAGCTGTGATTCCTTAGGAAGTTGAGTGATCTAGTGTTGTGGCCACTAATATGAGATGCTAGAAGAAATTTCTAAATGAGCTTAAAATATTTATTAGAAGACAGTAAAAATAGTAAAAAAACTCTAGGCATTAAGAGGGTGGTTTTTGAAGGGTTGAAAAATAAATCTCTTTCTAAAGTACCGAAACTCTGCGAGTATGATATATGATATCTGTGAATATATAAAAAAATAGTTAAAAAACTATAAAGAGTAGGGAGGACTATCTGTTTTTGTGGGGGTTTGAAGATAAATATTATTTTATAATTCTGAAACTTTGTGGACACGATAATATTAGATCCGTGAATTCGCTAATAGTTAAAAAAATCCAAGCAATTTGAGAGAATTGAAAAATAAATATACTTTAAAAAGTATGTAAAAAAGTTTCAAAAATTTGTCTTGCCAATGTTTTAATTTTTTAACATAACTTAATTTTAAATTGTTCAAAACATTGCAGAGATTGCAAGACCTTTTTGCTTTTTGAAAATTTTATAGGAGGGATACATTGTTTGTCCTGCCCCAAGCGCACTGTTTCTTAAAATAAGGCTAACGCTTCTTCTGGACAATATTTTCCTTGATTTTTTAAATCGAGTTATAAACACACACCACATATAGTAGACAGTTTGCAGTTGCTGCAAAATTTTCTTTACATCTTCTCCTCGCACAGCCAAACTTCGAAAAGTTCCCTCCGGGAAATAACACTCACATCTAAAAGACGCAATAAAAACATCAGCTACAACTCGCAACAACTTCATTTTAATTTGGTGAAGTATAAAATGACATATAAAATGGATAAAAGCCGATTACAAAAATAACTAGCAATCAAGGTCTTAATCAATTACAAGTATAGTGAAAAACTTGCAAGGTATTAAATAGAGATTTGTCACGTAAACTGGTTCAAAGCATTACAAACACTAGTTTATGGCCGATTTCGGAGAATATTTTATTGGTGTGCGGTGTGCTTTGATATGTTTATGCAGTTACTAAATAAGTTTAATACTGATCTCAAAACTTCATATTTCTTATTTTTGTCCAGCTAGATTTATAATATGGACCACTGTGCGACGCCCGTACGTTTTGCGAAAAGCTGTAAAGCTTCATATAACTTATATATTGCTGTAGAAAACCTTAAATTATCAGTTTTGGTGAATCTTTCGGTGCCAGTCGATTAACACTATTACTCTCCATTGCATGTATATAGTAGTGATTAAATATTCTCAAAGGGAGGAGTCCATCCTTGCCATGTTTGGTAGGCAGATTCATATGTATAAGTAGATAGGCCATGTATCAGAATTTATCTGTATACTTTTGAACTTTTATATAATAGATGGTATTGTCTGAACTCTTGCATTTTCGTTATTGAATGATTAACTTTAAGTTTAACCTCTTGTGCTACTGTGTGTGTTGGGTCAATAACTGAATTTATAGGGACTTCATCAGTACATCGATCAAATCGTCGAAACTAATAGTATTAGAAACAGTGAGAAGTGATTAGAGATAAGACTGATATCAGATAAGTGCATCGTTTTGAATGTAGAAACATTGGAGAGAGAGCAGTAAGCAATTCAGGGTAGGTATCAGCTTATACCTTTTTCATTTATTACAAGATCCCGTTCCTAGATCGTCTCTTAGAGTTATAAGAGCCCCATTGAGAGTAGAATAGACCATCATAGTTTGAAGGAGACATGACTGGTGCCCATTGTAAATAAATATTGTCACGTCTTTTAGACGAACATCAGTGAGTTCTTCTACATGTTCACCCCTCTAAAGACCACCGATTATGTTCTCGACATCACTTGTACAACTTGTAGATCTATTTTCTCAGAGGCAAACTGACTATCATTAGAAACAAATTTAGATCAAAATAGTTGAAAAGTTTATGTTTTAGAATAATTTCAACAATTTCTATGATATTTTCATTACTATAGATATAACTAGTGAATTATCAGGACCAGAGGAGCTATCACTTCTTTGAAAGAAGGTAGCTTTAGAGTATTTACAGATGTCAAGGTATACAGCAGTAATAAATATTAAAGGAAATTAGTTTAGTTAATGGTGCACGTAAAATTGTGATTTAGTGTAGGTACAAGAATCAAAAACTTCAAAATTTTTTCTTCAATCAGCCACCCGCACCTCACCCTCACAACAGATGTGGCATATTATTTTATGAGTGTTTTTGAGATAGTGCAATATCGTCTCAATTTTTTTTTCGTTGTAAGAGACTTGGTTAGAAAATCTGGATGTGGAAGTATTCATTCCTTAAGCAGGGGTGTTTTACTGTTTAATTCATGTACGATTTAATAAGCAATATGGGCTAAAAATCGTGAAAGTCAAATTTGTTGTAAAATTGTTTTTTGAGTTTTTTTTCCGTACTAGTTTATAATCTGCCAGCTAGATGTATGCATAATATTTACTCCATATAATCTGTAGCGACAACATATTTAAGGTCAGGGATCAAACTGTTAATATTTAACAAATTTAACTCCATTGTAAATAAAATTCATATTAGTAGACAGTAGAAAATCAAATTTTCAAAGTGTACTTATAAATAAATAAATAAATATTGCATAATAATTGAAACGCAAAAACATGTTTTATAAGAATGGTGTCATGACAATAACTAAACCAAATCATTTTGCAATATAGTCATATCTTAGCATTTATAAAATGGGTGAAAATATTTAAATTTTTTGCAGTACAAGCTCACCTAACCTAGAGTTAATTTATAACTACAAATGTTGAAAGATCGCTGTAAAAAAGTGATCATTTGGATATATATGCAGTAATTTTGCATCTCTAATAAAGAAAATGACATACATATCATTAATACTCCCTGAAAATGATGTCAACATCAACGCCGATTTTTTGTGGTAGGATATTATTGCATTTAGTACTTTCAAAAGCCCAATATATGATATTAATTTAAATATTTAACAATGGGCTTTTATATAAAAGACGTTCGTGGAAGAGTGCCAGCAGCCTTCTATTTCAAAATTTAAATTATTGAATACATATTTGTTTATTTTAATATGACACAAAAACCGAATCATGGAGTAATATTGCAAACACTCTGCTGAAATTGCCTGTAGTTAATTATTCATCATTATTTTCTTAAACTATTGCAAATTTTCCAAAAACTCCTGAGAAGACTTAGCAGCTAGATAGCTATCATCCCACTATTTCTACGCTAAGAAACATGCAAGAAGCTTAAAGAAAATATCTAATCAAACGTCTGTACATGCTAAAATTATAAATCAGGATGCATTTCGCGATGTTCAAATAGCCACTTTCAAGTTCCAATACAACACAAGTTAGTATTTACCTGTAAAACAGCTCATTTTACCCTCCAGAGAACCTGCCAAGATTACCTGGGAAAATATTAACGGACCAGCAGAAATAATTTGATGTCAGCGTAGACAGCTACACAGATTTAATTAAAACATATCTGTATTTGCTTAGGTGTATTTAATATATGTCAAAAAGATACAGTAACAATAATTTTGGTATGTTTGCAGGAAACACGTGTATTTATTTAAAATATACAGGAGCTAATAATAATAATATGTTCCACTGACATTTATTTGTTTTATTTGAAACAATTATTGACAAATCACTCATAATATTCACTTGTGTCTAGATAACAAATTGATAATCCCTACACCCGTTTGCTGTATTTAATATATTTTTCTTAATAACTTAAGCCTTATTTATTAAACGCCCAATATTGCCATATCTGCGTATTTATTAGCACTATTACAACAACCCTCTGTAGTATATTTGCATAATATATTTTTATTATAGTAATAAATTATTGCAAGGTTTGTATGTAATTTTTTTTTATTAGAGCAAGGTTCAATTTGTCCTTAATTAAGTTATGTTTAAGCAACTGATATGACTGATTACCTGTTGAATCACGTTGAGATAAAATAGCAAATTATAGAAATAACATCTACTAGGCAGAAACCCACCTTGAAAAATTTGGTTAAATATCTATGATACTTGTTCAAATACTTAAGAGTTTCAATTGCTTTTGGAAAAAGTATACTTAGTAAGTATTTTATTTGCATAGTGGCATTCTGTATTATAATAATTAAACCTCGTAATAATATCGGTAAGATTTTTGTTAAAAATGCATCAATGGATTTTAATTTCTAAGTTTTATTGTCATTCTTATTTCATTTTTTACCACTTAACACGTTCAGATCTACCCACAGGATGAAAATATTACCGAAATAATATACCATTCGAATAAATCACATTTTAAATAGTTACAGTTTGTCAGAATAAACCACAGTATACTGCGTTAAACTGAATGACTTTGGGTTTTAAGAGAATTTATTTAATTTTTTGTCTCTTATTTTAATCATACTGTAATTTTAAGTCAATAAATTTCAAGCAATCTGAGGTGTTCCGCAAGGGCCAATTCTGGAACCACTGTTTTTTAATTTATTTATTAATGGTATCCTTAACACTTTGTTAATTAAATGTATGTAACACATTGGGAACGTTGACTGCGGACGTTTTACATAAAATATTATCCGATCATCTGCGGCCAAGGTCCAGAAACAGATCAAATTGGTTTTTAAGTGTATATCTTTGGTCAATAGTTGTAATTTTGTTTTAGGTCCACACCTATTATTTATGGTAACCTATACTACGTGCAAAAAGAGTAGACAGTGGAGGAATGCGAGTTGGGACCTTAAAAGTGGAGCAGCACGTGCTTTAGAATGCGTATGGCACTGCGCGCAGTCATCGGGTGGGCATACCGCTACACTCTTGTTAACCCCAAGGCGTATTTCTCCACTATATACTCTTTTTGCACGTAGGTTACACTTTTTTAAAGATTCTCCTTGGAATTGTGCAAACAGCAATATTTTGTATGAAATGAATAAAAAATCTAAATAGCTGTAGAAGTTTTATCAATTTCTTTGAAACCAATTAATAATAAGATTGGGAAATGCAAATTAATAAAATATCAGTTCAAGAAATATCAAACTATCATCAAATTTTTAAATCCCAAGGAGTATTCAAAGACACATTCTAGGTTATGTGATCTATTTTCACAGAATATTTGGTTCCTGTATCAACATGACCCACAAAATGTTACTACTTGTGTCGGCATGAACAAAAAGAAGATCCTGTCTGGATAAGGGGCAATTTTGTTACACCACGGTGGTGTAACAAAACTGCTCCTTATCCAGACAAGATTTTTTTTTCATAGTAAATTTACAGTCGTTGCGTGTAAAATTACCACCAATTGTAATGGAATTTTACACGCAAAGAGAATGGAAAATTTCTATTTACCTTATATTTTGGGTAATATTTTGGATAATCCTGCCTGGTAAATGGAATTTTCCGGTCTCTTTGCGGATAAAACTACATTGAAATTTTACACGCAACAACGGTTTTACCCTCATTTTTTACAGTGTTGAGAAACTTTTTATGTTTTTTAACTTTTGAGACAATTTATCGAATATTTTTATGAAGTTGTGGGCAGGGGATTTTTCATAAGCACTTGTCTTATGAGTAGGTATCATTAAGTTGCATTTTCCAACTTCTTCGAATTTATGTTTATTTTAAAAACATATGGTACACATTTTCACATGAGTATAGAAGGTACCGTTAATATATTTCCTTATTTGAAATAATGTTTGCAAGCGATCGTAAGCTGTAGGTTAAAAATTAGCCTAATTAATCTTATTTGGGATATCAGTACAGGGGCGGCTTAAGGGACGGGCGACTGCCCGGGGCGCCGGCTCGGAGGGGCGCGAAACTGAGAGCAAAAATTGTTTTTTTTAATAAACCATTTTCAATTAATAATACTTTTCGTTGGAAAATAATATCAAATAATATCAGAATCTATACCAGTTAAAATTGTAATAATGCAGAATAGACGAATAATTAAAAAATGGGCGAGCGTAGAGGCGACTTGACTGTGTATGTATTTCGATACTTCAGTGAAGCAACGTTTAACACGGTTAGTACTTGGATGGGTGAAATCCATCTTGGGAAACACGGCGATCTGAGCGAAACTCAGCGACCTTCTAGCGGGTTGTATATAAGTGTATACACGGAAGCTATGTAATTTCAAGACAAGGATTACGTAGTGGATATACCATCCTTCGGAGGGGATGTAAAGCAGGCGGTCCCTTGTCTATTAAATGTTAGGCAGGTGCTTACGAGAAGGGTTTCGGCAAAATTTCCAGGTTGGGGGTAGCTCGTCTCCTGGCGTCGGTGATATGCCCTGGTAGCGGAAATAGGCCGACGTTAAATAAATAGATAAAAAAGAAAAAAAATATAATTCAAAAATGTGACGCAAACATGTTTGTTTAGCTACGAGACACCTTACTACTTATAGTTCAAGCTGAATGCCCTATTATTGACTGACACGGAGTCGATCATTAAAGATTTTGCATAAATGAAGGCAGGTAACGTTTTCATTCAGAAAACAATTCAGAATATTCAGAAAATTATTAAACTAACATTTATTAGCTGTATGTATTCCATATCTTACATAATTTACTGTTTATAAAAAAAAATGGCAATTGGTTTTGTATGAAATATTAAAACACAAGTAAACTTGTGTCGGGAATCTTCTCATTATAATAGCGTTCAGATGGTGTGGACAAAAAAAGTTATACTTACTTATTGCAAATTAATTATTATTAATAATATGTTGTAAACGCTCATTGATGTATAAACATAAATTACTTGAGCAGGGCCGTGGAGAGAAAATACGGGCCCGGTATGAAAAATTAAAATTTTTTTTGATAGGCGGGGGGGAAAATCCGAAAAAAAAATTTAATGAGAGAAAGGGAGAAATCCGAGAAAGAAACAAGCCCGGGCTCCTTAAAACGAGCCCAGGCGAATCATCCTCGCAACACCCCCCCCCCCCCCCTAGACAGGCCTGTACTTGAGAGAATGGTTTGGTTTAACGAAATGCAATCTTTTTATTTTTAGTGATATGAAAATATTTTTTTTATTAGAATTTTTATAAATGTGTAAAAATAAAAAGTTGGGGATAAAATATTGGTCCCTAAAGTATTGGTCCGCCCCTGTATCAGTACTCTGTTTATGTCACTACCAACTCCCCAGGATACAAATTATTTGCCATATGACTATAAGCCAGCGAGTAATATATATGTACAATAATATAATAATAATATATATAATATATAATATAATAACTATCCTATGTTGTCGAGGCTGGATTTCATGTGGAGTATGACATAAAAGGCCGAATTTAGTTTGCCACAAATAAAGTCAATATGGCTATTCCACCTTCATCCACAGCCTAGATGTGTACCCAAAAATTCTGTAGCCACAAACAACGTCATTTTGTTTTCTGTCTCGAAATTCCGAGGTAGAGGTTTTTGAAGATGAAAATTTAAATACACTGACTTGCTTTCATTCAAAATTAATTGTTTACGTCGTGTCTATGCATTCAATTCATCACATGAGCAATTTACCCTTAAAGCAAGTTCTTCTGGTGTTGGCGCTAAAACTGACATTGAGGTACCATCGGCAAAAATTGTAACTTGACCAGTGGACAGAAGTTGTGGTACGCCTAGACCTATCTGATTAGATATACATTATTATTCTTCACTATCATTTTTCTCTTTTCCATATACGACCGTATCCACATTAATATGTTATTTCTTATTCCTATAGAATATAAATTATTAGCTAAAAATTCCATATCCACAGTGTCGAAGGCTCGGGAGAGATCGAATATTAAAAGAGCGACATATTTACCTTCATCAAGTTCTTTGTAAATGAAATTTAACAGGTGATATGAAGCTGTTTCTGTTGACATATGTTGTCTGAAACCTTGTTGGCAAGATGTTATAATATTCAGTTTATTTAAATAATTTACGATTATATTATATACAAGTCTTTCTAAAAGCTTTGATAAGGTATTAAGTAGTGAAATTTGTTGATAGTTTTCTATTTTATGACAGGTATAACATAAAATATGCTAATTTGAGAAGATCCGGAAATACTCCAGAATGAATTATTTATTAAGTAAGCTAGAGAGGTTCACAAAAATATCACTAATTGAGTTTCAGTAGAAGAGATAATTCGGTTGGCAAATCAGCATCAGCATTACGTATCTCCATCATTTTATCACAAATTTAATGTCGCGATCAGGATCGTTTTTGTTCAACTCATGCATTGCTTTGTACATTTGTTGTCATTTATGTTATTTCAAATACTTCACAACAGATGATTCATTGATTTCATTATCAGCAGCTTAAAATATTGTAGTTTTGTGTGAATTTTCTTGCAATTACAAAAAATATTTAATGCACTTTTTCAGGCACACTTTTCGCAAAGTTCACTTTCTATTGAACATAATGCTCCTAAATTAACTTGAAAATTACGTACACGTTTTCACATATTTCTTACTTTATTTATTTTGTTTCTTAAAAAGATGGGCATGATAATAGATTTATTACTGTGGTGGTTTACACTTTACTGAAATGGTCCAAGTGTTTCTTTTCTTTATTTGTTACCGATCGTTTAGCAAACTACAACTTTTATGTATTATTGTTCCTCTCTTTTTAACTGATTGGTCTACTTCAGTGGTATTAATGTTGAGAATGCATCAAATGTAATAAAATAAAATTAAGGTAAACTTGAAACAGCGAAAAGGGTTCGTAAATTAATATATTCAACACAGTAGTTTACAATGACTCTATAAAACAATTCCAGTATTATTATTGTATTAAGATTGTCTTCTTTTGCAATTTCTTGATAAAAAAGATATGCTTATTTCATTAAGAACTGTTTTAAAATAAGCCTGTAAATGTGGTGGGAACATCATATTAATCAATCTTCAGTAATAGGCCAATCGGAATAGATTGAAAAAGGATCATTTTGCGAAATGTCGTTTACCCGCAATTTTTTTTATTAAAGTATAGTTTGGGATTCAGAGAAACATATATCAACTATCCGCATGCTTGACAGGTGGGGCAACACACTTTAATATTAAAATTTTTTGTGATTTTTCGATTTATTTGCAATATACCTCGTATATGAAGCATTTTTTGAAAATATATCAAGAGATAGAAAAGTTGAGAAAATCAATTTTAAACATTTTACTATTCTTGACGTTTTCCCAGAAAATTCTTCGTTTACGAGCTACAGATGAAGGAAAAATGCTGCTTTTCTATTTTTCGATTTTTTTTAAGTGATTATAATAAATATTAATACGAAATATTATCATCGGTATAATGTGAATTATGTTTAAATGTCCAATTTACAATTTAAATAAAATCTATTTACAGAACTATTTATAATTTACATGTTAAACAGAAAAAAACAACTTTTCAGGTATTGAGGTATTAAAATGATGGGAAAATAAATAAACAAATATATATTTTCACAAACAGACTATTTATTTTATGCATAGTACAGCGTACATGTGTTTCATGTATAACTTAATAGAATATAACAGAATAGAATAAGTTTATTTAACAAATTGTTCTACTACAATGTAATTGTTAATAACTGAAACATTATGATAAATAAACGAAGTCCCCACATTAAATGCTATTTAGAGCACTTGAGCGTGCGTGAAAAAAGAAAATAAATATAACACTAAGTACTTTAACAATGATATACAATATAAAACATAAGATAAGCATATACTGCTAAATGATCGTCTACTGTAAATTAATTATTTTTTAAATCTATTAAATCATTAACTTTTTTTTCTTTTAGTTCTCATTACAAATTGTTTGGTGAAAACTATTTTAAATTTATGAACCGATTTTATGTTTTTAATTTCAGTGGGTAAAAAATTATATGCTTTCGGAGCAAGGATGTTATGGCTTTTTTGGCCGATGATTTTTGACATTCTTTTACAAAAAACATCATTTTTATATCTGGTTTGGTGTTTGTGATTTCTTTTCTTCAGAGTATGTTTTTACTACTGTGGAGTGAAAGTATAATTGGCGGATGTCCATTATTCTGGCATCTTCGTATAAATATATCTGATAGTTAAGTTATTGTTTTTTTTATATTTAGACTAGCTGACCCAGCAAACGTTGTTTTGCCATATAAATTATAAATTTTTGTCCAAAAAATAAAAAAAAAAAATTCTGGATAGGGCCACCTATCACCTAGGAGTATAAAAAATAGCCTACGACCTATTCTCAGACCTACCAAATATACACCAAAAATTTCATAAAAATCGGTCAAGCCGTTTCGGAGGAGTTCGATAACAAACACTATGACACGAGATTTTTATATATTAGATTTTTTTTCTAGAGTAATAAAGTTAGTTTTTAATAACCCTTCCCACCCTATTATGCCATATCGCAATTGAAATTCAATTAAAGCAAAATAAGTTGTTTTAAGTTGATCAATATTTAGTATATCTCGAAGATTATTAAAGAGGTACAGCGTACTTCTTAATTTACTAACCAATTTATTTATCTGAATATCCTACTTGAAATGAGAATCAATATAAATTATTATTATTATTCTGTTCTCTTCTATTCTATTAAGTTAAACATGAAACGCATGTACGCTGTACTATGCATAAAATAAATAATGTGTTTGTAAAAATATATAGGTATTTGTTTATTTACTTTCCCATCATTTTAATACCTCAATATCTAATACCTACCTGAAAAGTTTTATTTTTTTTTCTGTTATAAATAGTTTTGTAAATATATTTTATTTAAACTGTAAATTGGACATTTAAACATAATTTGTATTACACCGATAATATATTTCGTATTAATATTTATTATACTCACTTAAAAAGAAACAAAATAAAAAAATAGAAAAGTTGCATTTTTCTTTCGTCTGTAGCTCTTAAACGAAGAATTTTGTGAGAAAATGTCAAGAATAATAGAATGTTCAAAATAAGCTTTCTCAACTTTTCTATCTCTTAATATATTTTCAAAAAATGCTTCATATACGAGGCATATTGCAAATAAAGCAAAAAATGGCAAAAAATTGACGATTCTTGAATTTTAAAGTGTGTTGCCCCACCTGTCACGCATGCGGATAGTTGGCATATGTTTCTCTACATCCAAAACTATACTTTAAGAAAAAAAAAATGCGGGTAAACGACATTTCGCACAAAAAAGCTATTCCGACTGGCCTATAATGCAAAAATTTTCGAAAAAAAATTGTTTACACCTTTTTCAAATCACGGCCAAAATAGCGCCCTTCACATTTAGATTTGCGAGGTCATTCCAGATAATGTACTAATCCAGTGCAATTAGGTTTATACCTCGGAAAGAGCTATAATGAATGGATTTGAATGTTTCCGGATTTTTTGAATTTTTTATACTAAAAACTAAAAAGTTTACGCTTTGAAACTTTCCGCAAGAATTTTTTTTTTTTTAAATAATAATAATAATAATAACAATATTTTCTCAAACCAGCAAAAATTTCCCCAAAAATTCGCAAAAATTTATTCTAATAAAAGCCTTGAACAAACATTACCAATGTGTACGAAGCATATTTTGTTTATACATACATTAACTGGATGTGATACAACTTCAGCGTGTTACAAAAAATAAATTTGCTAAATTATTCGAAAATCGTACAAATTTACAAGATGCTGCTATTATCTTTATTGATAAAAATGCTGACGTTACTAATATTTTGCATTCGGGCATTTTATACATTTTAGAATTATATGGTGCTAGTAAAAATTAAGAAAATACAAATAACTTTCGATACTAATCGTTTCTTAAAGCTACAAGTAAAAACCGCTGCCCAAGGAATCACTACTTCCACATCCAGATTCTCTATCCAAGTCACTCACAACGAAAAAACTTTGTATGTGAAAATAATTGTTTATGGAACTTTAATAATATAATATTTTAAATCCTCTACCCCAAAAACCCATAAAACGATACCCCTCATCGGTAGTGGGGTGGGGGTAGTGATAGGGGGGTGGTAGTGGGGGGTTGGATGAAGTAAAAAAATATTTTGAGGTTTCTGGTTCCTGTACATGCTCTAAATCACATTTTTTTTCATCCCCTTTAATAAGGAGGTGGGGGTGGTAATGGGGGTGGCTAATGCCAAAAATTTTTTTGAGACCTCAGCTTCTCTTGTATATACTAAATACCAATTTCATGGACTGTTACCTGCTTGATTTATCCATTTACCCCAAATTTACCTCAATTTACCCAATTTACCTTTGACGGAACAAGATGAAAATATAATCTAGTTCTAGATCTCGTTAAAGTACATATGTGTACCAAATTTCAAGTCAATATCTTAAACGGTTCCAGAGTAAACGTGCGCACAAAGAAAAATTACAGACAGACCGACAGACAGAAATTTTTTTTCGCTCAAACTTAAAATCTCGACGTTTCATGACATTTTAAGCCTATTTGGACAATAAAATTTTTTTAAATTTTTTTTGTCGTTACTATAATACCTGTGTCGACTTGGCTTCGATGTTATTTCAGAACATAGAAAAAGATTGTATTTACAAATACAGTTGTCAGTTGTGGATAGGACATGACAAGTTGCCAAAAGAATGGAAAAAAAAAAGATAATTCACTCGTACCAGTTACAATGAACCAACCACCAGCTTCTGAAAATTTATTGGAAATTAATTTTTGTTCATGTAAAACTGGGTGTGGCTCTGCTTCTAGATATAGAAAAAGTGATTTAAATTGTTCTATAGCATGTTTACTATGTGAAGAAGTTAGCTGCTTAAATGCTTCACCAATGATATTAATGAATGACATCAAAAACGAAAACGTCGGAGACAATTAGTTTACATGATTATCCTTGTAATAAAAATTTATAATTATTTATGTCATTAAAATTTATAATAATTATTATTTTGCATAAGTTGTTAATAAATTATATTCTATAGAAAATTCATTTATTTGTATTATTTAACGCTTCTTTCATTTATCTCTCTTTTTGAAGCTTCTGTCATTTTCAAATTAATTTTAAAAAGTTTCATTTTTTACAACCTCGAAAACTATAACAATCATTATTTTCTTAAAATAAATATTTAAAAATTCCGATAATTGTATTTTTCGTTGAGGTTTATAAAAATTTTAATTCTCTTTTTTTTAATTTACGGGTTTTCGAAATTGCGGTAATTTTCAATGGGTAAAGTTTTTAATTTATGGTATTAAAAATTTAAAAAAATCATTCAAATTCATTCATTATATCTGGGTTCCGTCATTTTTCATTTATAATGACTAATTGCACTGGACTATACGTATTTTTTCAAAACTATATTTTTCAGTGCACACCCTGTCATTTTAGGAGAAGCTAGACTATTTTGTCATGTAAATAAGAATTTTAGTTTTAGTTTAGAAGTAGCAAACGCATGAGGATAGCAGTTGTCAAATTTATATGATTTTTTTCATTAATATACGTATTTATTGATTTATTGTCATATTACTATTACTTTTTCAAAATAATAAAGACGCAAACTTTCATCACATCGGTAGTAACATGCGCCATCTATTATGAAACTTTCGAATAGCAACCACCATTACATGATCAACATGTGCACCATCGATTAAATCTACCCTTATATTTTACCCTCTTGGACAATAATACCACAGTTGAAAGGGATCTGTACACTCTACCGCTACAACAGCTCCCTCCTAATATATTGATTAGTTATTTTTGTTTCTAAAAAGGTAAACAAGCAACAATCGAGGCATTTTAGTAATTGATGCAAAATTAAAATGCCTTCAGATGCTGAAAGTGGACTACAACCCAATGAGGAAAGACCTCATACTATATTTGTGGGTATATCAGGATCCAATGGTTCTTGGCCTTTAGGAGACAAAAATATATCTTATACTATCCCATCGGGTAAGTCAGAATTTTTTAAAATGTACTTTTTTCTTAGATTGACTGTGCCATACGTCATTAACTTAAAAGACACAGACCTTTTCTTTTGTCTAAAATAAAAACTAACTTAATTTTATACAAGGTTTATTCAGGCTTATTTTTGAGGATCGCATGAAATTTATAAAATAAAAATAATAAGGAATGTCACGTGTATTTCTATTGTAGTTCTATTCTCTTATAATGTTTAATATCACTTCACTGGAATGTTGCCATCCTGTAATTGGTTACCTGTTGGGTGATTGTACATAAATAAATAAATAAATAAATATTTAAATTAATTGATTAATTAAAGTAGACAGTGAGTAGTATTAATGGAGAACTTTAATAAATTGTTACAGAAAATCATTAACCGCAAATAGATTATCTTTAAGCTGTGAAGAATATTTTATTTAATTTAAAAGGATAGCAAAAGGTATCTAATCTGTTATCACTAGATGTCAGAGATTTAACTTCAAAATTGTTTTTCTCCGAAACTGTTGGCAATACATAGTCAAATCATGACAATTATATTCTTCATTAATATTAAGCAACAGACAGTTTTCTTATAGATGTGTTAATAATCACTTTTATTTACTTTTTAATATTGCTAGTGGTCGAGCTGCAGACGATTGTGTAGCAGCACCGATGACTAATGCAGACGTATCAAAAAAATTGTTGTACTTTCATCATTGATACTTTTTATGTTAGAGAAAAAATTAAAAAAAAGTGTCGGAAAGCTCCATCAATTCTCTTTACATAAGATGTCTACAAATTTTTCGGAAAAAACGATAATTATCGAGATATTCGAGGAAATGTAGGAAATTACACGTTTTCCTATAGAGTGTACATAAATCTTGAAAAAAACATTTTTCTTAGAAACCTTTGTTTCGAAGGGCCGAGATTAACGGAGCGTCAAAGTAGTACATGATATTAAGTGAACATCGTATATGAGATCGATTTCAGTTAATTACCGATTAATTACGGTGACAAAATGAAGAAATTTTACCGAAAAAAAAGTCCCAAATCCCGCCCCCTCCAATTCCTTCATTTTTGTCGGAATTCAAAAAATAGAAATTAATTTAATTCTATTTACATTAGCTAGAGTAGTCTTTTGGCGTGGGAGCCAAGATTAAAATATTGCCAACTGTAGAAGCTTAAAATTTGCGATTTTTTGCCGTACATGGCCGACATTTCAGTAGTTATCTCCGAAACGAAAAAAAACAATCAAAAGTCTTATGGAAGCAAAAGATTCGTAGTGGAAAATATTCGTTTGACCTTATTTTTTATTTCGAGCTAACTCCGACCGTTTTGGAAATATCTGGGAAAAATAGCAAAAAACAGCTTGCATTTCGGCGCAGAAAAAATTGCAAAAACATGCAATCACGACACGTTCATATTTTTCGAAAAACACCATTGGAACAGACGTACGATGTCGCGACACAAAAAGGAAGTCTTCCAGATAAACCTGATCGTAAATTGCACGGCGTAATTCGAAAATTCGGCCCGGCACGAACGAATTAAAAGTGGCATTTTGTGACATTTCAGAAAATCGACATCTCTTTTTGCAACATGTTATTTAGTTTTAGCTTAACTACGCATCCTATCGAAAAAAGTTAAATATGAAAGTTGTAAGTAATAAAGAGATCTACAACTTTTGTGGAGAGCATTTTTATCCTAACTTCAAAATTTTTCGAAATACACGCAAAAAAACCTTTTCTCGGTTTTTTATTTTTTTCTTCCACAAAAATAATTCGATTTAGCTCAAACTTGGTGAAAGTATACCTTTTGGTGTCCCACATACGCATTATTTTAAGGTTAGGATAAAAATGCTCTCCACACAAGTTGTAGATCTCTTTATTACCTACAACTCTAGCCTGGCCTATTCATCGTTGAGACTGTCTAAGCCATCATGGGAAAAAATCTAGCTTTATACGAAAACGAAAACTGTCGCTACCTCCCTGGTTATATAGTTTGTTAAGTTTTTATTCATCAAAAATTCAACTATATGTTTTTATAATGTTTTCGGCTTTTGTCATATTGGAGGAGTCAAATTAAGGATCAAAATAGGTAACTAAGGCTATTAGACTAAGAGCTAGTGAACATTTCGCATCATTACTCGAAGTAGGTTAAAAATTTGCCAAAAAGTTGCCATGGGGGTAATGAGTTGCCATCTCGAACGTTTCGAGATTGGCAGAAGGGGGTGTAAGAACACCTAAAAAGAGATATCGATTTTCTGAAATGTCACAAAATGTCACTTTTGATTCGTTCGTGGCGAGCCGAATTTTCGAATTTCGCTGTGCAATTTACGATCAGGTTTATCTGGAAGACTTTCTCTTTACGCCGCGATATCGTACGTCCGTCCCAAAGGTGTTTTTCGAAAAATATGAAAGTGTCAAGATTGCATGTATTTGCAATTTTTTCGGCTCCAAAATGCAAGCTGTTTTTGCTATTTTTCGCAGATATCTCCGAAACGGTGGGAGTTAGCACGAAATAAAAAATTAGGTCAAACGAGTATTTTCCACTATGAATCTTGTTGCTATTATCAGAATTTTGATTTTTCTATCTTTTCGGAGATAACTACTGAAATATCGGCCATGTACGGCGAAAAATCGCAAGTTTTGAGCTTCTACAGTTGGCAACTTTTTAATCTTGGCTCCTACGCCAAAAGACTAGTCTAGCTAATTTAAATAGAATTAAATTTGCAAAAGCCCTTTTTTTATTTTTTGAATTCCGACCAAAATGAAAGAATTAGAGGGGACGGGATTTGGAACTTTTTTTTCCCATTAAAATTTCTCTATTTTGTCACCGTAATTAATGTTATGTAATTAATGTAATAATGTTCAATTAATATCATGTACTACTTTGATGCTCCGTTAATCTTGGACCTTCGAAACAAAAGCTTCTGAGAAAAATTATTTTTTTAAGATTTACATACACTCTATAGGAAAACGTGTAATTTCCTGCTTTTCCTGCAATAGCCCGGAGCGCATATTCGGTCATAAGTCTTTTGTTTTTTATGTTAGAGAAAAGATAAAAAAAGTGTCGGAAAGCTCAATTAATTCTCTTTACATAAGCTCTCTACAAATTTTTCGAAAAAAACGATAATTATCGAGATATTCGAGGAAAAGTAGGAAATTACACGTTTTCCTATATAGTGTATGTAAATCTTAAAAAAATAATTTTTCTCAGAAACTTTTTCTTCGAAGGGCCAAGATTAACGGAGCGTCAAAGTAGTACATGATATTAATTGAACATCGTATATGAGATCGATTTCAGTTAATTACCGATTAATTACGGTGACAAAAGGGAGAAATTTTAATGAAGAAAAAAAAGTCCCAAATCTCGTCCCCTCTAATTCCTTCATTTTTGTCGGAATTCAAAAAATAAAAAAACAGTTTTTGCAAATTTAATTCTATTTAAATTAGCTAGAGTAGTCTTTTGGCGTAGGAGCCAAGATTAAAAAGTTGCCAACTGTAGGAGTTCAAAATTTATGATTTTTTGCCGTACATGGCCGATATTTCAGTAGTTATCTCCGAAACGAAAAAAAAAAAATCAAAATTCTGATGATAGTAAAAAGATTCATAGTGGAAAATACTCGTTTGACCTTATTTTTTATTTCGAGCTACCTCCCACCGTTTCGGAGATATCTGCGAAAATGAGCAAGAAACAGCTTGTATTTTAGAGCCGAAAAAATTGCAAAAACATGCCATCTTGACACGTTCATATTTTTCGAAAAACACCATTGGGACGGACGTACGATGTCTCGACGTAAAGAGAAAGTCTTCCAGATAAACCTGATCGTAAATTGCACAGCGAAATTCGAAAATTCGGCTCGCCACGAACGAATCAAAAGTGACATTTTGTGACATTTTAGAATATCTTTTTGGGGTGTTCTGCTCATCGCCAAGTCGAAACGTTTGGCAACCTTTTGGCACATTTTTAACCTACTTCGAGTAATGAAAGAAAAATGTTCACTAGCTCTTATGCTATATAGCAATTATCTTGTTTTAATTTGTTGTAGGTATAATAAGTGCTGCGAGCAGTTTTGTATTAAATCCGTCCATGGTTTCTTGTAAAATTTTAACAATTTATTTTTCAACATAGAAATTTTCTGATATTTTCCATATTATCTCAGGTCATAGTAATCGTATCGCAAAAATAAAAATACTAAACTATTCACAGTTCCTTATTCACCTATTCTAATCCATAATTTGACTCCACTATAGACCCTTTGAATAGGGGAAGTTAAGATGTGGGTTTCAAGATTTTGGTGTCAAAGTTTAAACACCATTAGTCCAGTCAACGGAGTAGTAGAGGATATAGAGGGGCGAGAATTTTCGAAGGAGGTAAACGTACTAAAAGTCCCCATCCCTAGCCCTGCTAATTCAGGGGGGCAGCGGGTGGAAAGGTCCCTTTTTTCGATTTTTGGATTATAACTCGGAAACAATGCGTCGCGCGTCGTACGAAAAAAATTCTTTGTAAAATTAAACATAATTAAAGTATAGAACAAATTAGGATCTACTTATGATTGGAAAACATTCGCCTGCTACAAACGCAAAGCCACCTGAGCTACCAAAATGTTATATTTGTTTCGGCAATATAAATTACAACATTGGCCTTTTCTATGTCTGAGAATATAATTTTCACCAAACAAATTAAATAACTACAACTTGATCAGTATAAACACAACAACTTTGACGTTTATGTCAAAGACTACTTAAACTCGTTAATGTGTCATTCAAAAACTAATGATTTTGCTGGGCTTTCTTTAGATTAATTCCTCAGTCAGTTTTTAACTGATTATAAAAACTAAACGTCGTTGGATAGTTTAAAATATAGTTTTAAAAAAACTGGAAAATATACAATTTAAAAATCTTGACAAAAATAATTTGAACATCATTTTGTTTTAGAGATTTCCAGGACTAAGAAAAAATTGAAACTAGACAGGAAGAACATGTGATAATTTAAAACAGTCTAATGAAAACCGCATATCTCAATTCGTTTAGAACATATAATGTATTAAAATACGGGAAAATAGATAGATAGTTTATTGGCCAATAAATAGATACATAATTACGTACATGTGGCAAGTCAAGGATAAATATATAAAATATGTACCTAATCACGATATAAGACATAAATTATAGTATAGAACATACAAGATATACGTATATGCATATAAAATGACACAAAAATAAGAAATACAAAAATTACCTATTTCATAATTTAAAAAGGGATTAAAATAAATGCATAATCAAAATGTACAAAAATCAAAATCCTACACATAATATCAATTAGTAGAATTACAGCCGTAAAGCTAAAAACTCATTGATGTTATAAAAGTCACTTTCTATGAGCAATTTTTTTATTTGCCTCATATTAAATTTAGATAGCTGAAAATTTTTGACATTTTCATTTAGACAATTATATAGTATTATTATACTATTATAATGAAGTGATTCTTTAAATTTGGCTGTCTTATGCCGCGAAATCGAAAGCAGTTTCCCATGTCTCGTATTGTATGCATCGCTGTTATCTAAAGTTTTAAATTCATGCAAGTTTGATTTTGCGTATATTAAGCATTTATAAATGTAAATACAGGGTGCAGTTAGAATTTTCTTTGTAATGAATGTACTTTTGCAACTTACTCTGTAATCTAAATTAAACATCAGCCTTATAATTCTTTTTGGTAGTACAAAGATTCTATATAATTGGCTAGACCTTCCCCAGACACAAACATTGAGAGATAGATGAGAATAAGCTAGCTGGCCATAGTAAACAACATGAGTCCCTCCTCACCTAGAGTATCTTTTAGTTGCAATATGGTAAAATATGCTTTGTTTAATTTGCTACAGGTTATCCTGAGGTTCCCACGAGAGTGAGCTATCTTTATAGCTATCTATCTAGCTATCTATATAGGTACCCAATAATTTCTAAGTGGTGCTTATCGGTAGAGAGTTAAATGCAATAATTTATATAATATAATATGTTATATGATATATAATATATAATGGGACACCCGGTATACTTGATTCTGATAAGTCTCTTCGTAACATACGACGCTATCGCTATTTTTAAATTGTGAAACGTATTGTTTCATATACGCATTTGTATCTATATTTCAATCGATCAGCTATTTAGAGATCTTAGTCTAAGTATAGCTATTAGAAAGACTAATGTTCCTGGAACATTTAAAATAAAATACAGATAGCTGCAATTGAGAAGTAGGGAAGAGCTTTAACATAATGTATGATTGATGCTGTAGTGAAATTATTGCCTGGATATTATCACACAAGATACTAAACATAGTAAAAGTTTATTACTAGTCAACGGAGAATTGATTAAGTGATTAAGGATGATTTTTTTTTATTTGGCGGGATAACAGATAATATGTCGCCGACAAGTCGGGCCTGGCTCCTCGAATCTGCACATGGGATTGAATGAATTTAAAAACACGCAGAAAATCTCACTTGCTCCAGACTACGATGAAACCAGCTCGGAGTCCGGACCCAACGCGACGGCGACATAGTGTTGAAGATCCCTGCAGCTTCAATCTGGGTGGGCCCGATTCCATTGCTTTGCAGGGTATGTTGGTTTACTCTTGCAGAATATATACTTAAATAATATGTTATACATTGCTTTGTCTTCATTAATGAAAAATGGACACATATTTTTTTTAAATTTTCCAAGAATATTCAAGGATGCTTTTATATTTATTTGTTTACCTAAAATTTAACTAATAACTAATTTTAGTTGTCCTTTTTTGACACTGGCACGATCTTCTTTATTGATATTTACTTTCTTGTGCTGATGTAGCACCTATTTGTCTTACCAATAGTTCTTATTTTTAACTATTTTTTAGAACTTATTTCTTTTTAATTTAAATATCTCACATGCCAATTAACTATTGGCATATTTTATTAGAGAATATTTTTAATAGAATTTACTTACAATTTACCAAACATACATATAAGTGTCGTTATCATGGTTTTTGAATTATTACTGTAAAATAAGGAAAAGCCTTATTATGGGTTTCATTGTCAATTTATTAACAAAATCAATTAATCCATTTTTCCATGCAACAAATAAAATATACCACTCGTGGCAGTTCTACTGTGTAACAATAATAATGATAATAAACAAGTGAAAATTGCAGTCGGACGTAGGCGACTGCGACCTGTTTAATTAACATCTTCCTCGAACAGTACAATTAACTTTTATGTGGTGCCACTGAGATTAAGCACATAGCCAATATTACATCCACATCCAGTGGAAGTATATAGTAACGACAAAAAAAATTTTTTTAATTTTTATTGTTCAAATAGGCTTAGAATGTCACGAAACGTCGAGATTTTAAATTTGAGCGAAAAAAAATTTCTGTCTGTCGGTCTGTCTGTAACTTTCTTGTGCGCACGTTTACTCAGGAATCGTGTGATATATTCCCTTCCAACTGGTACACATATGTAGTTTAACGAGATCTAGAACTAGATTATCTTTTCTTACTCCGTCGAAGGGTTGGGGGGTAAACCGGGGTAAATTTGGGGTAAATAGGTAAATCAAGCAGGTAAGAGTCCATAAAATTGGTATTTAGTATATACAAGAGAAGCTAAGGTCTCAAAAATAATTTTGGCATTAGCCACCCCCATTACCACCCCCACCCCATTATTAAAGGGGATGAAATAAAATTGTGATTTAGTGTGTGTACAAGAACTAGAAACCCCAAAATATTTTTTTACTTAATCCACCCCCACTACCACCCCCTATAACCGCCCCCACCCCGCTACCGATGTGGGGTATCGTTTTATGGGTTTTTGGGGTAGAGGATTTCAAATATTATATTATTAAAGTTCCATAAACTATTATTTCCACATACAAAATTTTTTCGTTGTGAGTGACTTGGATAAAAAATCTGGATGTGGAAGTAGTAATTCCTTGGGCAGCGGTTTTTTTTATTTATATTGTTCAAATATGTAATTACAGTTGGCAACACCCTACTGCAACTCTCACTTGTTTCGTAACAGTCTTGTTAAAAATAACTTCTAACATTTTCAGGTAAAACTGATATATGACCTATTAGTCCAATCAACGAAGGAAAAATAGGGGAACTAATTCGTGTAGCAGCCAATTCTTGTATGTTGTCGGCGGGACTGCCCTGAACAACATTCTAAAAGTCCTGACCGGTGGGGGGGGGGAGTAGTTTAAAGATCCCCTTTTCACGTCTTTCTTGAATAACTCGAAAACTACGACCTCTAGCGAAAAAGTATACTTATACAAAATTAAACAAAATTAAACAAAATTAAACTAGATAGAATTTTAATACTAAATGAATTTAAAACTAACAAAAAAACTAAGTACCTTTTTTGTAAAAAGTACAGCAAAATATCACGAAAGTTAGTTATACTCTTACGCAAAGTTTCAAAAAGAAGGCGGATCTTTTTGATGATTTTGATATGTTTTCACTATGGCTGCATTTTACGCAAAAAATCATTAAGAATGTCGATTTCGAAAGTATATCAATCACGTACCCAAGAAAATTTGCTTAGTTATTTGTTTTTAATATAACGAAAAATCACATTTCATATAGACGAATCCAAACTAGAAACATAGGTAACTTGCAGATAGTGTGGAAAAAGATTAAAATTATCAAAAGGGGCGAATCTTCTTGAAATTTTGCATAGGAGTATAACTTTATAATTTGAATAATTTTCTTAACTAATTTGCCGTATCTTCTACAGAAAAGTTGCTTTATGTTACTACAAAGTAATATTTACTCAACTGCTGTATTCTAGGTAAATTAAAACCGCTGCCTAAGGAATCACTACTTCCACATCCAGATTTTCTATCCAAGTCTCTTACAACAAAAAAATTGACACTATATTTGCACTCCACTGTATGCTAATAATTGTCCATGGAACCTTAGTACAATATAATACTTGAAACCGTCTACCCCAAAACGCATAAAAGGACATGACACATAGGTAGTGAGGGTGGATGAAGTAAAAAATTTTTTTGAGGCCTTTGATTCTTGTACATACACTAAATTACAATTTAATTTTGTTCACCCCCTTTAATAATGGGGTGGGGTGATAATAGGGATGGCTAATGCCAATTTTTACTTCCACATCCAGTGTAAGTATAGTAACGACAAAATTTTTTTTTAAAATTTTTATTGTTCAAATATTATTAAAATGTCATGAAACGTCGAGATTTTAAGTTTGAGCGAAAAAAAATTTCTGTCTGTCTGTCGGTCTGTGTGTAACTTTTTTTGTGCGCACGTTTACTCTGGAATCGTTTAAGATATATTGACTTGAAATTTGGTATACGTATGTTACTTTAACGAGACCTGGAACTAGATTATATTTTCATCTTGTTCCGTCGAAGGGTTGGGGGGGGGGGTAAATTGGGGTAAATTTGGGGTAAATGGGTAAATCAAGCAGGTAAGAGTTTGGCATTAGCAACCCCCATTACCACCCCCACCCCATTATTAAAAATGGAAAAAAAAATGTGATTTAGTGTATGTACAAGAACCAGAAACCTCAAAATATTTTTTTACTTCATCCACCCCCACTACCACCTCCCTATTACCACCCCCACCCCACTACCGTTGTGGGGTATCGTTTTATCGGTTTTGGGGTAGAGGATTTCAAATATTATATTATTAAAGTTCCATAAACAATTATTTCTACATACAAAGTTTTTTCGTTGTGAGGGACTTAGATAGAGAATCTGGATGTGGAAGTAGTGATTCCTTGGGCAGCGGTTTTTTTTATACTTTAGCTTCTTTTATATATACTAAATATCAATTTCATAGACTCTTACTTTCTTCATTTACCTATTTACCCCCATTTACCTCAATTTATCCCACAACTCTTTAATGGAATAAGATGAAAGTATAATCTAGTTCCAGATCCTTTTAAAATACATATGTGCTTTAAATTTCAGGTCAATATCTTAACCGGTTCCAGAGTAATCGTGCGCCCAAAAAAAAGTTACAGACCGGTCTGTTTTCTGATAGTTTCTTAGCAACGGACTAAAATACTGGAATTGTGCATTTTTCGATCTGAAATCGCGCCGAAAATGTAGACATTGCCGATCGATTTCAGAAAAAACTTATTTCAGTCACTGGCGTGCATTTTTATTAAGAAAAAAAGAGTCGATTTTTCGAGAAATCATATTAGGCATTTTTTTGTTGAAAAACTAAAGCAATATTATTGGATGCTGTGGAACCCCAATATTCAGAATTTAAAAACATTTTGATTTTTGGTTTTCGAATTACGGCCCACTTAAAATTGCCTATTTTAAACATTAAATAATCAATAAATTGGTAACGAATCTTTTTTGGACAGAAAGTCATTCTTTATTTTCTCTTTAAATTAATTTTTTCTACCACCCTATATCATCAATACCTTCAAATTCGGTAATCCTTATAACCCGAATAATTTACAGGTCTGATTACCCAAAAATTTTCAATGAAAATTCGTGGCCTTCAAAATTTGAAAGTTTAGATAATATGAGATAGTGGAAAAAGTAAATTTTAAGAGAAAATGAAGAATGACTTTTTTTCGAAAAAAGTTCAGTTACCAATTTATTGATTATTTAATGTTTAAAATAAGTAATTTTAAGTGGATCGTAATTCGAAAACCAAAAATCAAAATGTTAAATTCTGAATATAGTGGTTTTACAGCATGATGATCAATAATATTGCATTAGTTCTTCAACAAAAATATGCCTAATATGATTTCACGAAAAATCGACCATTTTTTTCTTAATAAAAATGCACGCCACTGACTGAAATAAGTTTTGTCTTACTCAAAAATAGTATATTGTGTATTTAGGTGTGAAAGCAATACATTCCCGGACGACGATGTAAATTGTTGGCCGAGGCGCTAGCCGAGGCCAACAAGCATCGAAGTCCGGGAATGTGCTTTCACACCGAAGTACACATACTATTTTTTTCTGAAATCACAGTCAATATTATTATAAATTAAGGAATTTGTATTAATGCATAACATTTCTTCATTACAATCTAACTGCTTACTAATAAATACAACTTTAATGTGAGTTGATTTGTTTGCGTGTATTTATTTACTGTCTAAAATATACATAAAAACCGTACGGGAATGTTACCTTCCCGGCCTAGGCCGGGAAAGTAACATTCCCGTACGGTTTTGTTGATCATTGCTTGGCAACGGATCTTTTCCGGTCTGTTTTGTGATAGTTTCTTAGCAACGTATTAAAATACTGGAATTGTGCATTTTTCGATCTGAAATCGCGCCGAAAATGTAGACATTGCCGATCGATTTTAGAAAAAGAAATATTAAAGATCTTTGATAAAAATCCAAATTTTGTTGAAATTGGATGACCAATAACTGAGCTACGTAGGTGTCACCGTGAAAAGTGGGTCACACTGTATACTAAATAACAATTTTTTGGACTCTTGCTTGATTTACCAATTTACCCCAATTTACCTCCGAACCCTTCAACGGAATGAGATCAAAATATAATCTAGTTTCAGATCTCGTTAAAATACATATGTGTACCAAATTTCAAGCCAATATCTTAAACGGTTCCAGAGTAATCGTGCATACAAAAAAAGACAAACCGACTTACAGAAATTTTTTCTTTATTCAAACTTAAAATCTCGACTTTTCATGACATTCTAAGCCTATTTGACCTATAAAAATTTCCCAAATTTTTTTTTGCGTTACTATGCTTGATGAAAAAATGAACAATTTAAAAAATCGGAATGAACTCCAGTTAATAAATATATTTTCAATAAAGGTGTCATTAAGTTTTTTACAAAGAAGAAGGTCATTTTCGTAGTGGATCTAATTATTTTTTGATAATGTTATCAAAGGTTAATCACTGGAGTAGTCTTATCCAGACGGAAGACATTGGATGTACGAAAATCTAGTAAAATATTTTAAAAAGCCGCTTGCCTAAGGAATCAATACTTCCACATCCATATCCATATCACAGATTTTCTATCCAAGTCTCTCACAACAAAAAAAAAATTTGACTGTACTGTACTACTATACTACATTTGCACTCTACTAAGTGGACATAATTGTTTATGGAACTTTAATAATATAATATTTGAAATCGTCTACCCCAAAAACCCATTAAACTATATGCCACATCGGTAATGGGGCTGGGGTTGGTGGCAGGGGGTGATGGAGGGGTTGGAGGAGTAAAAAGAAAACTTTGAGGTCTTTGATTCTTGTACATACACTAAATCACAATTTTATTTTTTCACCCCCTTTAATAGTGGGATGGGGCCGACTCTTATAGGTATATATTGAATACCAATTTTATAGACTCTTACTTGCTAGATTTACCTATTCACCGCCGTTTACCCCCATCAATGGGATAAGACTAAAATATAATCTAATTCCAGATCTCATTAAAATACATACGTGTACCAAATGTCAAGTTAATATCTTAAACGGTTCCAGAGTAATCGTGCGCACAAAAAAAAATCGCGCACAAAATCTCGCGTTTCATGACATTCTAAGCCTATTTGAACTATAAAAATTAAAAAAAATATAATGCGTTACTATACTTGCACTGTGGAAGTAAAGTTCATGAAAGAAATGTACAATTTAACAATCAGAATGAACTCTAGTTAATAAATATATTTTCAATAAAGGTGTCATTAAGTTTTTTACAAGAAGGCCATTCTTTTGATAATGTTATAAAAGGTTAATCCCTGGAGTAGTCTTATCCAGGCTGGAGACATTAGATGTTCGAAAATATAGAAAAAACATTTTAAATAACCTGCCTAAGGAAGCACCACTACTTCCACATCCACATCACAGATTTTCTATCCAAGTCTCTCATAACGAAAAAAAATTTGATTATACTATACTACTGCTATATTTGCACTCCACTAAGTGCAAATAATTGTTTATGGTACTTTAATACTATAATATTTGAAATCGTCTACCCCAAAAACCCACAAAACGATATGCCACATCGGTAGTGGGGATGGAGAAGTAAAAAGAAAATTTTGAGGTCTCTGTCCTTGCACACACACCAAATCACAATTTTATTTTTTTTACTAATAGGGGTGGCTAAAGCAAAAAAAAATTTGAGGCCTTAGCTTCTCTTATATGTATATATTGAATACAAATTTTATGGACTCTTACTAGTTAGATTTACCTATTTTCCCCCATTTACCGCAATTTACCACCCAACCCTTCAACGGAATAAGACCGAGATATAATCTAGTTTCAGATCTCGTTAAAATACATACGTGTACCAAATTTCAAGTCAATATCTTAAACGGTTCCAGAGTAATCGTCCGCACAAAACGTTAGAATTTTTTTTTCGCTCAAACTTAAAATTTCGACGTTTCATGACATTCTAAGCCTATCTAAACAATAAAAATGTTCAATTTTTTTTTTGCGTTACTATACTTCCACTGCATGTGAAAGTAATAGTGTAATTATTAAGATAATGGTTGCAATGCTTGAAACATCTGTCTTAAGAATGTTATGATAAGATATCTAATAATTCATGAATAACTGGATCGCTAATTTTAGGGACATGGTGGCCTTGGTGCGATTACTGGAAGGACCCTCAACACATCCTTTATCAGCTTGCCAATTTCTGCTTCGTCCTTGCTTATTCATCGACGTGTTCCAAAAGAGGAGTTTTATTTATGCACTGTTGGCTCATACTTGGTATGTTTTTATCGAAATTCATTTTTATGATGATTACAATAATCGATAATTCTAGGTTTATTGCTGTTTTCAACATGGGCATGGAATATTATATGTGCTCCAGACGTATTCACATGGAACTTTGCATTTATGCTAATGAACATGGCGCAGGTCTTCCATATTTTATACCAGTTGAGACCGGTTAAGTTCGATCCTGAACTGGAGGAGGCCTATCACACACTCTTTGAACCATTTAAAGTACCTAACTACATTTAACATTTCACAATTATTGTTTAAAATATAAATTGAAGCTTTCTAGGTTGCAATTTAAAAGGATGGTTAGTGTTGACTTCGCACAAATTATGTCTTTACATGCTGGGGAGGCTTATGCAGTGCAGAATTTAACAAGGACTGACAGACTTGGGCTTTTGCTCTCTGGAAAAGTAAGTCACTTCTAAAAACTGATATAATTTAGTCATGCGATAGTTTAGTATAAAAGATGTATAAAAATAAAATTGTAAGCTCAGACAATAAAAGTAAATGCATGTGGTCTATACATAATGAAATCACTGGTAAACAAAACAAAAATAACAATTTCGTAGTGAGTGGTGACCTAAATAAATTTGCAAATGACTATAACAAATATTTATTAAATGTAATCCTAGAACTTGTCACAAATTTAAATAGAATTCCGTTTTAATATAATATTGTAGACAACAATCAATCAATATATTTGAGACCTGTGTCGACCAAGGAGGTTGAATAAATAAGGAGTTGCCATAAGAAGCGGAATGTGGCAGCACATTCCTCATTTTAGTATGATCGAAACGTCAACAAAACGTGCCATGTATCTTAGATTAATATTATTATAAAATAAATGTTTTTGATAGATACTAGTGTTTTTCGCTATAAAATATGATTTCGTGTCCGCCAAGTAGCTGTAAAAATCAAAGTAGTATCGATAAGAAGAAATGTTTTGGAATCACTTTTCATAGGTTAAAACAGGTCTGTACTCAAAAGATATGTTGAACCTATTTTCTATTTATTTTAGATTGTATTTTAGATTATATTATATTATATTTGCTTGAAATGTGAAACCGTCATCTCATTCATTATTCTACTGGCTTAATATATGGTAGTGTCAATGTATAAAGTCAACTAACATGTTTCTCCTCAAGTGCTGTATAAATTTTTTTTTAAATCAGGACCTGGCGAGCTGTTCATGACAGTATGATCACAAGCCACGCCTTCTGCGGCCGTTTCTCACTGTAGGATATAAGCTTTATGGCTACTCCTTATTTATAGTCTACCTCCATGCATATGCCATATGCGCCTACACAAGGAGATTGAATAAATAAGGAGTAGCCATAAGAAGCAGAATGTGGCAGCACATTCCTCAATTTAGTATGATCGAAACGTCAACAAAACGCGACATGTATCTTGGTTTCATATTATTATAAAATAAATGTTTTTGATAGAAAATAGTGTTTTTCGCCATAACATATGATTTCGTGCCAGCCAAGTAGCTGTAAAAATCAAAGTAGTATCGATAAGAAGAAATGTTTTGGAATCACTTTTCACAGGTTAAAACAGGTCTGTACTTAAAAGATATGTTGAAACTATTTTCTATTTATTTTAGGTTGTATTTTAGATTATATTATATTTGCTTGAAATGTGAAACCGTCATCTCATTCATTACTCTATTGGCTTGATATATGGTAATGTCAATGTGTAAAGTCAACTAACATATATCTCCTCAAATGCTGTATAAACTTGTTTTTAAATCAGGACCTGGCGAGCCGTTCATGACAGTATGATCACAAGCCACGCCTTCTGCGGCCGTTTCTCATTCTAGGATATAAGCTTTATAGCTACTCCTCATTTATATTCTACCTCCATGGTGTCGACAAGTGAGTTAGTAAATATGGCCAAAAATTTAAAAAACAAATATAGTAGTGGAGAAGATGAAATACCCAACAATATTGTAAAATTATGCATAGTGGAAATAACAGAGGTAATATGTTACATTATAAATAATTCATTTAAATTTGGAATTTTTCCAGACCAACTAAAATTGGCCAGTATCAAACCGATCTACAAGAAAGGAGATCCGGAAATATTAGAAAACTATAGAACAATTAGTCTATTATCCAGTTTTTCAAAACTATTTGAAATGGCTATGTGTTTTCAATTAGGTGAATTTATGAATGTCTGTAGATTATTTAACAATACTCAGCATGGTTATCTCAGAGGGAGATCTACATAAACAGCAATATTTCAATTCACACAGAAAATTCTAGAATTTATAGAGAATAAAAAAATTGCGCTAGGCATGTTATTGGATTTGTCTAAGGCATATGATTGTTCGCATCATGAATTACTAATAATAAAATGAGATCAACATGGAATTCGAGGTAATGCACTTGAGTAGGTGAGATCGTACCTTTCGAATCGCCAGCAAATAGTAAACATAATAAGGGATAATGAAACGGCTACGTCTGATCTAGTTCTAGATCTCATTAAAGTACATATGTGTACCAAATTTCAAGTCAATATCTCAAACGGTTTCAGAGTAAACGTGCGCACAGAAAAAGTTATAGACAGACCAACAGACAGACCGACAGACAGAAAATTTTTTTTCGCTCAAACTTAAAATTTCGACGTTTCATGACATTCTAAGTCTATTTGAACAAAAAAATTTAAAAAAAAATTTTTTGTCGTTACTATATTTCCACTGGATGTGGAAGTAAAATGAAATAGAACAATATCCTGAAAAAAACCTATGAGAATACTAAATATATTTAAAAATTTTATATATTCTAAACTCGATTTGAGATAATCCAACTTAGCAACTTATTTATATTAATAACAATGCAATGCAAATGTACGTGTAGAAATATATATCTAAGCATAACAGCGTGTGGCAGTTGACAGATATGAACATTTCTGTAATAGTATATTTATTACGTAATGAGTGTTGTAAGAAGCATAGCATAGTGGCGAGTGCGTATTTCCATGAGTGCGTAATTGCTTTACAACTCGAATTATGTACTATACTTTACCTATGATCATATTTATTTATTTATTTATTTAGTAAAATCTGTATTTAGTTTACTTGTCAACAATATTATTCAACAAATATTATGTCAGTTTTGACAGCGTTTGAAAATTACGTAGGCGCATTTGTTTTTTAAACTCCGCGTCAGCGATATAAGCCACCTATAATTGCATGTCCCATGCGTTTTGTTTACCGTGCGATTTGTTTACAGTGCGATTTGTTTACGGTATGTAAAGTTCAACTTACATAGATGGCAGGTAATGTGTTTTAGTGATCGTAGGTAAACATATTTACAGCTTTCACTCTCTTTGCGCGTGTGCCTAGTATTGTTTGTCCTTTAACGGCCTACAACATTTATTTAAAAAATACTTTCATGGGATGAGTGAGTACTTTTTTAAATGAAAAAATATAAATCATCAAAAAGTAATTTTGACTATTAACTATAATTGCTACACTAATAATAAACAATTTATTATAGTTTCTTAAATTCGTATCAAAGACACATTCTTTGGTTTTAGTTTGTTCTTTAAAATATTAAAATCGATTAATAGATAAGGCAAGAAAAGAATGTTTTCTTCAGCTGCGCGCGTAAGCCATTTTTTCAATATGGTGCTAGCGCTCAACTCGGATTCTTCGGGACTTTTAGTATGTTATTGTACGTATCAAAAACTACATATTCTGAAAAATTCAGCTCATCACTTAAAATGTCTAGGTTAGGCCTATTTTTTACAGATGGTGCCGCCACTATTACGTGCTTCAAGTAAAAATGTATACAATTATAAATTCACCGATGCACTGCTAAGATATTAAATATGACCACAACCTAGTAAAAAATTCGATGGTCCGACCTTGGTAAAAATTTGGTGCAATACGAAACTTTTATGAAAATTCATTTGCATTCAAAATTATGTCACGAACTACTTACATCACGAAAAGTGTATTAATGTTTACTGAACGTTATATTACATGAAAAAAATACTTGATATGGGCGATATTAGATTTCTTATCCAATCGTAATTATAACACACAGGTCAAGGAACATAATTTTAGGACTATTAATATATTATACCTTTGAATATATTAAATGGCCGATTGAAAGATTTTATGTAGATTTATATCTGTTGTTTCCTGAACCCGCATTAAAAATTATATTTTATTAATATATAAAATTTCATGTCAGATATAACTGCCTAGCAATAATAATGAATTGCCATTTTATTAAAGTTACATACCTAATTTCTATACATAAAACAAGAAAACAAGACATTCAGATTAGCAGCAACTAGACTTTCTTTTGTCAGACGTTTTGTGATCCATGAATTATTCCAGTTCTAGTTAGCCTCTGCTTACTCTATAGCACGACCTCCGATTAAAGAACTTATATCTAGATACATAACAGGCTATCTTTTCACTATATATCTTGTTTGCTCCTAACATAGTCACATTATATGTCCATTAAAATGGATAGATGAACATCACATCCCATAGGCAACAGTGGCGTTGTGTGTGTAGAAAATGTGTAGAATGGTAAATATTTTCATTAAAATGAATTATTGCAATTCCTGCATTACCGGCTCTTTATATAACGTGATGTAGGCATACGATATTACAGTAAGATAAAACAGTAAGATAAATATGTATTGAAAGGATATTAAAATTTAATTGCTATTTACTTTATAACTGTAAACTGAACTTCATCATGTTACGACTATGGAACGATCGATTTTCTTCTTTTCTAAACTGCTTTCTGCAAACGGCACAGCACTTCACTATTTATTTGCACAAAATATATTGTCACTAAACTGTGTAGATATGAATAGAGAATATTATTTAGGTATTAAGCAAATCACAACTTAAAATAAAATTACTTTTTCACCAGTTTTTGGTTGGAGAACACGAAAAACATTTATTGACATTAATGGCCGAACTGTCAACTGAGATTATGATAATCGAACTGAAGCCGATCGTGCACGAGCGGCCGCGAATACGCCGATGGGCCAATCAGCAACTTATGGAAAGAAGTGCCTTAGATTGTGAGTCTTTCAGCGACAAATAAATCAATGCCATTATGTATCTAGATATAATAGTCAGGAATCAGGAGCCACTAAATCGATCATAGGGTGTGCACTCGAAGATATAGTTTTTAAAAAATACATACATTATCCGAAATGACCTTGCGGATCTGAATCCAGAGGGCGCCATTCTGTCCGCGATTGCAAAAAAGCGTAAAAAAATTTTTTCCGAAAATTTTTGTGTCACTAATTATTGATTAATTTTATATTCCCACCGCATTTACAGGCTCAATTTTTAACATTTCTTAATGATTTTCAAACCAACGGAAAGCTTATTCTTTCTAGATTCCGGTGTTGCTAAATACTTCTCATAATTGTTGTTAACAAATGCTACAGAAATTGTTTAAACAAAGAGAGCCCAAAGAGTGCACGGTAAATTTCAGCATCGAGACATTTTTAAAACTATTATCGATAGATGCATACTTCTATGACATGAAATCTGCAAAACATAATGGAGCAGTTTTTAGAGAAAGAATTATCTACATTGCATTATTGTTGTAAAAGATACGATTATTTTTGTACAGCACGCGTTGTGATCCGGCTCGTCTTTTGGTAGATATACAGTGTACATGTATGTCTGGCATTGCCTCGCTCTCTTTAGGCTTATTGACTACCTGCTGAGGTGTAGTGTAATAACAAAAAAATCTTATGAGTAGCGTATACAGTAACTGTGTTGTTTATAAATTCATGTAAAATATATTTAAAATAATTTTTGTATTAGTTTAATAGCCTGTATTTTTCCATTACACAGGTCAACATTTGATCTAAGCGTGAACACCGCACGCAGTATAGGCTACAAGGGGTTTTTGGGGTCGCTGATTACGATGAGAGGGTCAGTTAACCGCCATCACGTCAAGTTCAAGGTCATTTGAAGGTCAAGTGCAGAAAAACCCATGGAAAAAATCTGAAAAAAATCATGCATATGTTTTTGAGGTCATGGAATCCGAATCCGGGGTCGGCTAAGCTCTGTGAGGTCAAGGTCATTTATAGACATTTGATCTAAGCGGGAACACCGCACGCAGTATAGGCTACAAGGGGTTTTTGGGGTCGCTGATTACGATGAGAGGGTCTGTTAACCGTCATCACGTCAGGTTCAAGGTCATTTGAAGGTCAAGTGCAGAAAAACCCATGGAAAAAATCTGAAAAAAATCATGCATATGTTTTTGAGGTCAGGGAATCCGAGTCCGAGGTCGGCTAAGCTCTGTGAGGTCAAGGTCATTTGTAGGTTATTCCAAGGTCACTTGAGGTGTTGTCGGCATTTACGGTTCGAAAAATCTGAAAAATTCATACGTATGTTTTTGAGGTGAGAGAATCCGAATCTGAGGTCAGCTGAGCTCCATTAGGTCATGGTGAAGGTGTTTATAGGTCAAGTGCGAAAAAACGTTTTAACGGATAACGTTTTTTAGTTGTCATTCTTGATGTTTTTTTGTATACACACCTTTACTTCTTGCCCGTGTCTATATATTTTTATGTATATGCAACTGTTTAACGAGCTGATATATGATTCATACTTATTTTACGCACTTTCGCTCGAAACATCGAGTTCACTCACGCACATATCACAGATGAGTAACCAAAGTAAACCAAACTAAACCAAATTAACCAAACAAAAGATTACATGAAAATGTATGTGTGGTTGCACCCAGGGCACCTCCACGCGGTGACGGTGGGCAACGGAGTTGTCTCACTATCCGGCTCAGTTGACCTTGACCTCAGAAGAGCTTAGCCGACCTCGGATTCGGATTCCCTGACCTCAAAAACACATGCATGATTTTTTTCAGATTTTTTCCATGGGTTTTTCTGCACTTGACCTTCAAATGACCTTGAACCTGACGTGATGACGGTTAACTCATCGTAATCAGCGACCCCAAAAACCCCTTGTAGCCTATACTGCGTGCGGTGTTCCCTCTTAGATCAAATGTCTACAAATGACCTTGACCTCACAAGAGCTTAGCCGACCTCGGATTCGGATTCCCTGACCTCAAAAACATATGCATGATTTTTTTCAGATTTTTTCCATGGGTTTTTCTGCACTTGACCTTCAAATGACCTTGGACCTGACGTGATGGTGGTTAACTGACCCTCTCATCGTAATCAGCGACCCCAAAAACCCCTTGTAGCCTATACTGCGTGCGGTGTTCCCGCTTAGATCAAATGTCTACAAATGACCTTGACCTTGACCTCACAGAGCTTAGCCGACCTCGGATTTGGATTCCCTGACCTCAAAAACATATGCATGATTTTTTTCAGATTTTTTCCATGTGTTTTCCTGCATTTGACCTTCAAATGACCTTGAACCTGACGTGATGGCGGTTAACTGACCCTCTCATCGTAATCAGCGACCCCAAAAACCCCTTGTAGCCTATGCTGCGTGCGGTGTTCCCGCTTAGATCAAATGTTGACCTGTGTTATTATTGCTGAGTATCCGATGAAATTACAAAAATAATAGCGCAATTGCATTTTTCTCATCATAATCATAATGAAACCGACACTAGAATATTTGCGATCATCCTATATTATCAAATCTGGAGTATGGTAGAATAATAATAGAAGCTACAACAGATATTTTTGTCTTATCCCTGTATTTTGTGTCTAGAATAATGGTGTCGTAGATTTGATGTATTTATTTATACCGATTCATCATGCTGTGGGAGAATTAACTATAGAGAAGACAATAAGTGCTCAAATGAATTTGGGTAATTTATTTTTGTGCATTTATGCTTTGACTGACTGTGATACAGTTAGTTTTCTATTTAAAAAAGGAAAAACTAACGCTGTAAAAAATGTTTAAGACATACAGAAGATAAAGAACTACAAAGAATACTTCAATGATTTCATTACTTTTCAAAATCTGGCCCGGTATTTTTTTAAAAACCGCTGGAAGGAATTCACTACTTCCACATCCAGATTTTCCATCCATGTCTCTCAGAACAAATAATTTTTTTATGTGGAAATAATTGTTTATGGAACTTTAATAATATAATTTTTGAAATCGTCTACCCCCAAAAACCCATAAGACGATATCCCTCATCGGTAGTGGGGTGGAGGTGGTGATAGAGGGGTGGTACTGGGGGTGGATGAAGTAAAAAAATATTCTGAGGTTTTTGATTCTTGTACACACACTAAATCACAATTGTTTAATTCCCTTTAATAATGAGGTGGGGGTGGTAATTGGGGTGGCTAATGCCAAAAAAACTTTTGAGACCTTATAGCTTCTCTTGGAAATACTAAATATCAATTTTATGAACTCTTTCCTGCTTGATTTATCTATTTACTCCAGTTTACTCCCCATCCCTTCAACGGAATAAGATGAAAATATAATCTGGTTCCAGATCACCTTAAAATACATACCCGTACGTACCAAATTTCAAGTCAATAACTTAAAACGGTTCCAGAGTAATCGTGCGCACAAAAAACATTACAGACAGACAGATCGACAAACAGAATTTTTTTTCACTCAAACTTGAAATCTCGACGTTTTATGACATTCTAAGCCTATTTGAACAATAAAACTTTTCAAATTTTTTCTTGTCGTTACTATACTTCCACTGGATGTGGAAGTAATTGCTATATGGTCGACGATAAGTCTGATATAAGGAATTTATCGCCTACCGAAGATTCTTTTTATCAACATATGTTGAGAGCTGCGTATCAAATTATTTTGTGGAAGAGTGCAACTGAGATAAACCCAGAAATTCCCGATCCAATTGATTTTGGTTGGGATTTGAAAAATAACGTACTTATTCCTAAATTAATAACTATAAATGTTCGTCCCAATATAACTTCTCAAAATGTATTTTGTAAATGTAAATTTAAAAAATGTATCGGAAACTGCAGTCGTAGCAAAGCTGGGTTGGAATGCATAATAGATTGCTACTGAGAGGGTAAATGTATTAGCTGTTAATTTAGTTTAAGTATAATGTATGTATGTATATTATCATTTTTGTATTTCTATTTCTCAAGCACAAAAAGTAAATTTAAGTTAATTTAATTAGTTATATGGTTTTCTGTCTCTAATCAATATTTTAATTTAAAATATAATAATTTTGGTTCTCAAGTAAACTAATCTTTAAATACCTTCGTTTTTTTTCATAATGACAAATGATAATATTTACGTATAAGTAATACGCATCGTAATTTTTTTGCAATCACAGTATATTGTCAGCAAGTTACCGATCGGCCACAGCGCGCGAACGTGTCAGCCAAAATGATAGCGGAAATAACGGAGCGCTGTACAAAAACAGTCATATCTTTTACAACAATAAAACAATGCAGATAATTCTTTCACCAAAAACTGCTCCATTCTATTCCGCAAATTTCATATCATAGAAGTATGCATCTATCTATAATAGTTTTTAAAATGTCTCGATACTGAAATTTACCGTGCACTCTTCGGGCATGCTTTGTTTAAACAATTTCTGTAGCATTTGTTAACAATAATTTCGAAAATTATTTGGCAGTACCAGAATCTAGAAGGAATAAGCTTTCCATTAGTTTGAAAATCATTAAGAAATAATAAAAAATAACCCTGTAAATGAGATGGGAACATAAAATTAATCAATTTTCAGTGACACAAAAATTTTCGGAAAACATTTTTTTATGCTTTTTTGCAATCGCGGACAGAATGGCGCCCTCTGGATTTAGATGCGCAAAGTCATTCCAGATAATGTACATATTTTTTCAAAAGTATATCTTTGAGTTCACACCCTGGCATTTTAGGAGCGTCTTTTGAGAAGATTGATTCCCGACTATAAGTTCTTTAATCGGAGAGCACGACTGATGACATCATGTCGGTTGTTAGGCGCACAGCCCCACTAAAGCTTTTTCGCATCAGCATGCTGTAAAGTATGAAATAAAATATGCTATTTACGATATATGGTGTCTGATCATAAATATATTTCATTGGCTATCCTTTTAGAAGAGCTAAAATCTAGAGCAATAGTTGATATTGGCCGTACCAGTTTACATAAAGTGATTAAAAAATTAGGCGTTTCCTTTAAAAAAAGATGACAATAGAAAAGTATTGTGTGAAAGACCTCAAATTTATCTAAGAGTTTTTACGCAAATACGTAAAAAATTTGAAAAGTAATGACCCTAAAGATGTAGTATTCTTAGACGAAACTTGGATTTTTAGTAGAGGAGGATTAAAACGTTCTTGGCAAGATGATTCCAGTAAATCGAAAAGTCGTCGTACAGCTACATAAAGTAAAAGATTTATAGTTGTACATGCAGGATCTATTCATGGCTTTGCTGAAGATGCGAGTTCAGTTTTCTCCATCAAGAATAAGTCAGCAGATTACCATGACAACATGAAAGTGGCTGACAGAGAGACTTTTGCGGGGGTTATAAAATCCAAGCATTATTGTTTTAGATAGTGCTAAGTACCACTCTCAGGTTGAAGAAAAACAACCAATCCGACCTTGGATGAAAGAAAAAATACAAACCTGGTTAAAGACCAGAAACATAGATTTCAGCTAACAGAATAGAGCAACACTATGTTGTCGACAATTTAATTAGAGAGCATGGACATGAAGTATTGCGGCTTCCACCATATCACTGTCAGTTTAACCCAATAGAACTTGTTTGGGGAATTTGTAAGGAGCATTACGACAAACACATCGGGAAAGATGGTTTTAGTAACGAAGTCGTTCTTGCTATGTGGAATTAGACTTTATCTCAAGTGTCGAGCTCAATTTGGTCCAAGTGTGTAAATTACACAAATAAATTGACTTTAGAGACATATGATCGAGAAGTTCATACTGAAGAAGTTACGCCACTCATTATAAGTGTTAACAAGCTAAAAACGTACTATTCGCCTGTTCACTGAACTTTTTATATAATTGTTACACATTCTATAGGATACTCTTCGCAGTTTTTTGTAAATAATGTTAGTTTTAGACATTTTTAATTTTTTAGTACGAACTTAATTGGTAAAAGACTCAGTGTAAAATAAAGTAAAAATAAAAAAAAAACCATACCAAACCCCACTTGAGTTTCGAACCCGGGATCATTGGATTCCGAGTAGTAAGAACTACACCACCACCACCACCTTACGCGTAAAAAACTGTAAATTTTTACATATAAGACACGAGCTAAAATAATATTTTCACGGTTGTATATTACATTATGAAATGTATATTTGTAAAATATACAAATATTTTGATATTAAAATGAAATATCATTCCACCAGATTTCTATTCAATGACAAAAACATAAAAATCAAAAAAAATTGTTTCAAATTTAAATCATTAATAACATTTTTATTTACCGATCGATTTTGTTCAAAAACAATAGGGTTCCTCCCCTAGATAACACTAACTTACTACATTTAATTTCTTGATGTCAAATTTTATATACCTATATGCGCTACTGAACTTAAACCCAAATTCTGATCATTGCTTATGATATAATGCTGATATACAGAAATATAATGCTAATAATATCAATGAAATAAAGTCCAAGTGGAAGAATTTATAGTAAGTAGTTAGGTATATTAGTTTTGTACTATTTATATTATTTTGTATATTCTATGTCAATTTATATCTGATTGTATGTGCCTACCCTGTAATTGGAATGTAAATTCTTTCGGGTTTTCTAAAATAAAATAAATAAATAAATCATGAATATTTATATACCACACACTTAAATTTTTAGTGATATATCTTGCTACTCAATTATCACAAGTTTTTAGGAGGTTCTCAGATCACTTATTATAGGTACTGTTGGCAAATATGAAAACAAGGAGTATATTGCATTTCATTGGCACATTTCTAAAACCTCAAATCTAGCTCGTGGAGAAAAAATGTTCCTTTACGAATTCTGGACAACTTTCAAAATGCCCGCCTGTCTGTCTGTCCGTTCGATTGTATTTAATTTTAGACAGTAATTTAGTGTTGTTATATAGAGTTATAGAGGAAGAATCGTGTGATTTTTAAAGAAATCGTTCGGTAAATATAAAAGTTAGGAAACGCTTGTGCGGGAGTAAGATAGGTGAAATATTGTTGGGTTTCTGTATGTAGCTCCGTGTTCCCAGGCCCCCTGCATCAAATCATGGGCCCCGGTACCAAATTCACTGGCGCCCCCAGACGCGCTTAATAATTGATGAGCGGGGAGGAGAAATGTGAAAGAAAATTTTCTGTCAACATCTCTGGCGGGCCCCCGCGCTTAATAATTTTAAAATTATAAAGGGGGGGAGCCCGGGCCCCTATATTCAGTACCCAATAGACCCCCGCATACGGGGGGCCTGCCTGTTCCTAGAGGGTCCAAGACGAGGTCGCCTAAGCGACATTTCGGAAATATTACATTGCTAACTGAACTGTTCGTTCCTAGCAACGAGGAGCAGTAGTAGGCAGCTGTCAGCGAGAAGAAGAAGATGACAAACGTGCAGTATTTGATTAGGATTAAAATTTTTATTTCTGTAGTTTTTGATATGGTGACCTGGCGAAGCTTCTTTGTTTTCTTGTTCTATTTAGGCCCCATAGCTGAATCTTCGAGGGTGTAATTATGACGCGCTTGGCGTGAATAGCGCCCATATTGGTATCTCGAAGAGACTTACGAGATAAGCCTCGCTGGCTTCTTGAAGGGCCATAACTGCGAAACTTTGGAAGCGTAGGTGAGTCGCGTGCGAGTTCATAAGCCAAACGTTGGAAAGACAATTTGCGGATGAGCAATTCTGTACTCTTTTGATAACGGTGGATTTTTCTCAGTGCTACAGTACCGTGTCTATAACGGTTGGTCTCTTTACTCCACCGGTGGCCGGGGTGCTTTTAAGCGTGACATTGGTTCACAATTGTTTACGAGATGCCTTTCCATCTGTATTTTTACGTGTTGTTTGTTTGGTACGAGCCATGACGACAATAAAGATAGATGATAGGATAACGAAAAAAATAACACACAACGATCACTGCGACGTGATTGACTCATTGGCTGACTGCTGACGACAAACTAAAAATATCTTTGAATTCCTTATTTGGTCATTTGGCAAATTGATATTAGGTAATAAGGCTCAATTAACTCGGCGACGCGACGGTGAAATATTAATTCATAATTTTTAGCAACCCTTGGCGGTCCTGAAATCTCCAGAATAAAATTTTATGTAAAATTGCAAAAATATTGCAATTACGGCAGCCGTATTGGACTCACCATTTTGAATTCTTAATTTTTGAGATCAGATTATGTATAAATTACCACTAAAAAACCTAATTACCAATGGGCTTGTTACCAATCATTTCTTCTTATTATTTTTTTATGGTATTCAATAGAATTAGATCATCTAGATAAGCTGTTAAAATTTCAGGTTCATAAGCATATCCAATCCTCAGATATTCAATGTTAAAGATTGGGTTTCAGTTCAAAGCGCTTCGCCGATTCGTGACGTCATTTTGCATAAACAAAAAAAGTGCATTGTTTCTGTCATAACTTCTTTGTTTTTTATGCTATGGAAATAGAAAAAAAAACATTTGAATTAATAGTCTTTCATTTTCGTTCTTACCGCTTTTGACGTAAGTGCCATAGTTTCTGAGATATTTAATATTTAAACTAAACACTTCGTCTTATAGACGTTCGGACGTTACCTTTATACTTCCAGATCTCCGAAACCATTAACTCTACAGAAATTAGAAAAAAAGCAAAATTCATCCTCATTTTAGTAGCTTTCTTGTCTTTAGCATGTTTTCGCTCAATATACTATATAGCACTATAGTTGCTATATTAATAAAGATAAACTTTTTAAAGAAAATATTTCTTTCAAATTTGAAAATATAAATTTTTTGTAATAAATTGTTTTGTTATTATATATTATCCATGGTGATGGTATCAGTATGTAGGCTAGTACCCTACATATACTCCCCTCCCACAACAAATAAACCAACTTACCAAGGTATCAATATTTAAGATGACATTTTATAAAAGAAAAGTCAGTTTTGATTGATAGATGACAAAATAACGTAAAACAAGGACATTTATTTTTGAAATAACATTATCCTTAATGTATGTTATATGTTATTGATAAATTGAAATAAAATAGCAAGCTTGTGCTAAAGTGAATGAAAGTTTGCAATCATATTTGGATTGAGCGTCTTTCAAAGATGCCGCACCAGCTATAGCAGCTTTGGTTAAAGAAAAGCTGGCGGGACAATTAAAATAGGAAATGAGTTTGCAATCATAATTGGATTGAGCTTCTCTAAAAGATGTCGCACCAGCTAAAGCAGCTTTGGCTAAAGAAAAGCTGGTGAGACAATTAAAATAGGGAATGAGTTTGCAATCATAATTGGATTGAGCTTCTCTAAAAAGATGTCGCACCAGCTATAGCAGCTTTGGCTAAATAAAAGCTGGCGAGACAATTAAAATAGTGAATAATTAATAAATTGATACACTTGATAAGCTGGTTTTACATTGCAGGGAGTCAAATAGCAGAGTACTTACCTATACATGTACATAATTGAGTAAGTAATAACAAGTCTTCTGAAAATCTAGTATGATTCGTATCTCAGTACTATCTTCATGGAGAGACTGAGGAATCCGTGTCTAGCGAAGATATCTATGGAACGGTCGACCTTTAGCTGGCTGTCTTCGTTATGGACGTCGTCCGTCATCAGCAGTTAGCAGCACGAGCAGCTTGGTTCGGCCCCATATTCTTGTCGCGATTTTTGACAACTGTCTTTAACTCTCCGGAGGTATACAATGCGTGAAGACGTTCGGGGTCACCAATATATAGCGCTATAGTTGCTATATTAATAAAGATAAACTTTTTAAAGAAATATTTGTATTCAAATTTGAAAATATAAATTTTTTGTAATAAATTGTTTTGTTATTATATATTATCCATGGTGATGGTATCAGTATGTAGGCTAGTACCCTAGATACTACTTTTCGAGTTATTTGACGAATATTGTTTTAAAATACTTTTTTTTTAAGCTAAAATCCCAATTTTCAAGTCGTTATAACTTAAAGACTATCAATTTATATGAATAGAACCTTTTCTTCTTAAAATTTCCAACCTCCAATGTCTTTAATTATTAAATCTCGACTGTCGCCTGATCAGCGTGTACAAAGTGACGTCACGCGATGCTCCGCCCCGTTTTCGCGAGGTCCAACTTTGGTAATTTTTTTAAGGGCTTAAACGTTCGAATAAAAACCTGAAAATTTGGGAATTGCCTTAAAAAGTGTTCTTCTTTCGATTTCTAAAATTAAAAAAATGTTGAACGGGCCTATTCTAGCAATTCGGATGAAATTTTACAATATCACCTTCACCACATTCTTGACTAAAAAAATCTTGTTTCCAAGTTTTGCTCATCTTACGCTAGACGTAGCTCAATGAAATTATTGTGGAACCACTCACGAGCCATAACTTGATGTTTGAGATAGATTTCATCGAAATTGCTTTAGCCAGTCCATAATGATTGAGCAAATACATAGAGAAGATATACATACGGGTCGAGTTGAGAGCCTTCTCTCTTTTTAAATATTGTGAAATCGGTTAAAAAGGACTATTATTTGGTCCCACCTCGATCAATTTGACTTCAATATTGTTAAATGCATTTTTCAATTCTTGTTCACAAACATCGACAAAATGTAAGTAATCAGACTTTATTTGTTTATGTAACAGACGTTCCTTTGCCAAAGTTTTTTACTATCAATGTCGCGGGCATAGATATGTTTGAAGAACAAATGCATTATTGAGCATTACTAGTTTGAACAGAGTTGTATGCATAACATTAACCGATTGTGTTTGAATGTAATATTTACCCCGATCTCGTTCTGGCCAGGATTCTAACTGTCCTTTATCCAACAAGACTGTGTATATAATGATATAATATTCGTAAATGGAAAAATTGTTAATTTCAATACATATTTAAAAATTTTAATATAAGTTTTGTTGTTGTAGGTAAATGTCTTATCGGACAACCAGTTTTTACATCCCATCCTACCATGTGAATTTTTAGATTCACCAGAATTTGAGTCAAGTAGAAACACAGTCGACGACAAATTCAAAGTAAGTTTGTAAGATACAAGGTGTCTGCTCTATACGTACAAATATTTTTCATCAGCGCTGGGCACTACTTCAAGTAAAAGTAGTATAAATTGTACTTCAATTACTTTTATTACTTGAAGTATTTTACTTCAAATACCCGAAGAAATGAGTACTTGGTACTTGATACTTGCAGATATTTTAGAATAGTACTTAGTACTTAGTACTTGTTAAACAAAATTACAGTACTTAAAGTACGTTACAAGTTACTTCAAGTATTTAAAGTACTTGATCACTGCTTCAAGTACCTTAGGTACTGCAAGTAAGTTTACAATCCAGTTGAAACCTGCAGAGACTGGTAAGAGCAGTTATTCGTTATTGCTAAAAAGAGAATTTGCCTTTAGTTTATATTAGACAGACATAGTGTGAGGCTATATTGGGAGTGTTGATATTATGTGTTAATGTGTTCAGGTATTCTTTGGTACCGCAACTACAAGTTTGAGAAGGTGCCAACATTTTGAAAAGCACCAGTTTTAGCCTGTTTTTGGCCAAAAGTCCAATTTTTAGCCAAAAATCTGAAAAATGGGCAAGCAGAAAATGTTGGCATATGGTTTTCCAGCAATGAGCATTGACAACCAAAATTTTTCGCTTGGTCAGAAACTGTTATACTATTACTACGTTCCAATTTAGGCCATAACTGATGTCGCCGGTGCTGCCAATTGCACGGAGAAAAAATGTTGGCATATATCGAATATTGATAGGCAATATACCCTCTTCAACTAACACCAAGCTCCAAAGTGTTATACTCTGTTTCACAATTGAATATTTTCTGGGGAGGCTAGCGCCAAAACTGGCAGGGGGGGGAGGTCTGACTCACATAGGATAAAATACACAGAAAAATATTTGCAAAAAACCTAACAGAAATGCCAAAACATTATATCCTAGGCCCCATATATCGAGCTATCTCCTAGACTAATAATATTCAAGAAATTTTGTCAAATCTGAAAAATTATTTAAAAATTTTTACTTTTAGTTATTTTCGAATATATTAATGAAATGGAATGTTATATTCTTTAGGAGCAAAATTTTCTCATTTAGTAAATAAATAAAACAACTTCCAAAAACTGTATCATTATTTAAATATACCCTAAATATAAAATATGTCAATGTATAAAAAATATGTCAATGTATAGAAATATTTACACATAAAGATTGGTTTAGATAAAAATAAAAAATTTAAAGTACTTGAAGTAGTTGAATGTACTTGTAAGTGTTTTACTTTTAAACAGTACTTTATACTTGATACAACAAGAAAATACTTGAAGTATTTAAATGTACTTGTTAGAATTAAATGACTAATTGAAATAGTATAAGTAGTACTTACACCCAAAATTGCAAGTACTACCTCGAAGTGCTTGATACTTAAAGTATTCTGCTTTTTGAAAAGTAATTGATAGTTGATGCAACAAGTACCCTAACTATTTTGTACTTGATACTTGAAGTAGTTTAAATGAGTTCTTTGCCCAGCTCTGTTTTGCATAATATATTGACCCAAAAGAAGCGAAAAAGTCTTATAACATTTTTGTTTTACTCCAGGTAGTATTCGGTTAGTAATATATAAAATATTGAGTAGTATAGCGCTCTTATTTTCTGCAAGGGAATTATCTTTAAAGCCCCCAAAAGGGACAATAAATATAGCCCGGCTATATTATAACGAACTCTTTTTTACAAGCTTTTATTTAACTTGTCATGTTTGTTTGTTTGTATGTATGTTAGTTTAGGTCAAATCTTGCAACTGAATTTTAAAACAGTTATCCCCAACCGATTGAGCTGAAATTTTGCATACACGTTTAGTTTGGATGACAATGTATGGTTAGCTAAGTGACGTCATTCTAAATCCAATATGGCGGACTCCCAAAGATGGCGGGCCAGTTATTTTTTATGCACCCCCCATGATATGAGTATCAAATGAAAGGGTTTGCTGAGAAGAATACGAAGACGTCATTCCAAATCCAATATGGCAGACTCCCAAAGATGGCGGACCAGTTATTTTTTATGCATCCCCATGATATGGGTATCAAATGAAAGGGTTTGCTGAGAAGAATACGAAAATAAAATGACGTTATTCCAAATCTAATATGGCGGACTCCCAGAATTGGCGGACCAATTATTTTGTATGCACTCCCATGATATGGGTATCAAATGAAAGAGTTTGCTGAGAAGAATACGAAGAAGTCATTCCAAATCCAATATGGCGGACTCCCAAAGATGGCGGGCCAGTTATTTTTTATGCACCCCCATGACATGGGTATCAAATGAAAGAGTTTGCTGAGAAGAATACGAAAATAAAATGACGTCACACTAAATTAAATATGGCGGATTCCCAAAGATGGCGGACCAGTTATTTTTTATGCACCCCCCATGGCATCAAATGAAAGGGTTTGCTGAGAAGAATACGAAAATAAAATGACGTCATTCCAAATTCAATATGTCGTACTCCCAGAGATGGCGGACCAGTTATTTTTTATGCACCAAAGGGTTTGCTGAGAAGAATTCGAAGACGTCATTCCAAATCCAATATGGCGGACTCCCAAGATGGCGGACCAGTTATTTTTTATGCACCCCCATGATATGGGTATCAAATGAAAGGGTTTGTTGAGAAGAATACGAAAATAAAATGACGCCACACTAAATTCAATATGGCGGACGCCCCAAGAAGGCGAACAAAATTTTTTAGTTTTAATACTATAATTTGATCGTATAGTGTATTCGCTCATATGTTGCATTCCAAGAAATGGTGAAGGATTCGGTTTAAACTATAAGTTTTATATCGGATAGGAACGACGCAATGAATATATAAAACTAATTAAGGCGTACCTAAAAATTTTAAAATTAAATTAAATTAAAAAAAAACTTTTTTAAAAACAAGCTTTTGTTTAAATGCTCTAAAAAGAAGAAAATAAACTTTAAATTAAATCAAACCCATCAATTTATTACATTATACAATTTATGAGATATAAAAGCTTGTCGCGAGATTTACGCGTGTAAATAAAAAAGAATACAATTTGTAACTTGATATTGACACAAGTAATTCTAAGAAAAAAATGTATGTATTTCATAAAATAAATCTACACAGGTAAATTTCGCGGCAAGCTTTTATATCATATAAATTGTATAATGTAATAAACTGATGGGTTTGATTTAATTTAAAGTTTATTTTCTTCTTTTTAGGGCATTTAAATAAAAGATTGTTTTTAAAAATGTTTTTTTAATTTAATTTTTAAAGGTGAAATCAGAACAAAAGGGAATCTAGTCATTAAATAAAAAACCTAGTTTATCACTTCAGAGAAAGAGAATAAAGCCAGGGGCTGTTACCCGTTGCCGGTAAACACAAAGTAGAAATGTAAATGTTTCTGTACTTACGAAACTGCAGCAAAAGGGATGAAGGCACTGTTATGGGTTACAAACTCAAATTAATCGCACAGCAAACATGTTTATTCAGATTGTAGCTTCTTTTATCTTCTCTTCAGTGATAGTAACAATTTTTTTTATTTTAAATCATTTTTTTAAATTTGTTTAATTTTTTTTAAAACAAATTCACTTTTCTGTCATTCTGTTATGTCATAAATAACTGCAGATATCATATATTTATCTTTGGATTTATTTGTCTGTGTAGTTTTAAGTGAAGCACTCTATATAATGAGTGCAACTGTAGAGGGGCCGTTCAAAAATCACGTCACGCCTTTAGGGGGTGTACTTAAAAGCGTGACAACTTGTGACATAGTGGCGAGGGGAGGAGGGGTTGCAAGTGTTACGTAATGGTATTCCTTTTTTTACAAAATTCTGATCTTTTTAAAATTCGTTGCCAATTTGATATGACATACTATACCTAACTCAAAACGTGCCCACTTTTGTTAAGTATTTTTTTTTCGTGCTGGTAGCTTACTGATTGCATTAAAAGGATTGGGATTGACAGTAATAATATAAATTATAAGAATGTTGGCTAGCTTTATAAGTCCCTATGGGTGATTATATCTTTCGTCGGAACTGAACACTTTGAAATGCTTTCTAAAGCAATATGTGGCAATACGAGGCTTTCCAGATTTTTGCGAAACGTATTAACGGCATATCACTGATAACACTGATAACACTTCATTACTGATTTTTAGATGCCTTTTCAGTTTGCAAGAATTTTGTTAAAAAGTCCAATTTTAATGCAGTTTGAAAATTTTTCTCGTCGGGCGACATAACGTCATAAGTCGATTTTAAGAATAGTTTGGAAAAACTGTTATTTTGTTATTTAGATCAATTTTGCTATGTCCGACAACATAGAGTCCAGACGTAAGCCTGTTATTTAAACTATTTTTTAGGTATCAATCGTTGCATCCAGTACCTGTAGATACCTCTATTGGCAAAGGTCATCTTTAGAATACCTATTCGTGAAGGACACTTATATAGCAACAGTGCTCACCACAATCATAGCAAGGGACATAGCTACAAAGTTATATGCAATGAATAACAAAATAGTTACCGCCAAAGGTTCCCACTTAGACATAAGGCTGCCCAGTATTACATCATCTCTTACGTCTGGTGGCGAGTACAAGTCGCCAATACGAACAAAGAAGGCAAATGGAGGTAATATAATACTAGAATATTTTCATACATTAGATGAGATTGAACTTAATTTACGTATACAGAATATTACTCCTTTCTTACTCTTTATTGGGTATTTTTCAACTTCTGCAAAAAGATTTAAACATGTAACAATAGAATCCTCGGCGCCAAATAAATCAGGAACAGGTTAATTTTTCAATAATTCTGGTTACTACAAAATGTCTCACTACGATCGGCGATCCTTTGTATTCTAGGAAGTTTGAAAAGAGCATATCTGAAGCAGTGTCTTTTTCTTCTTCTTCTTCTTTTTCTTAACGGAACGACGAAAAGTCGCTCCACTCAGGCCCTGTGGCCCATTGTGCTTCCGCTACAAAATCAGGAAATGTTACCATTGAGGATCCAAAGGCCAGAATTTTTTCCGTGGTTTCATTACTTATTTCCTCTAGCACAGGAAAACCAATACTGAAGTGTTGGCACCTTAAGATCACAAGACCAGGACAGGAGGTGAGAATGTGAATGGAAGTTTCCTCCACTCTCCCATAGAATCTGCAGTCGGGATTGTCAACTATCCCCATAATGAACTGGTGTTTGTTTCCTAAAAGAGCTATGTCTAGTCAAAAGATCTACCACCATCCGTATGTGCTTCCCGTTTAAGGATGGCGGTATCGTGCTCAAGAAAATGATTTTGTAATTCGACAATTTCTCCTATATCCCTGAACTGATTGAAAAAAGTCTTTGATAGGCTTTTAGAGAAAATTCGATAGAATGATACCAAACTATTGAAATCAACAAAAAAAAAAAATTTTTTCATTTTCACACGAGAATTAAAAATTTTACCTTCTTTACTTTTCAATAACCTATTACCATTCTATAAAGTTGTCTCCAAAAGCCCATCAAAAATTTTTTTGAATTCGTTCAAGGATGTAGGAGAAATTGTCGAATTACGTTCACCGCACACCTTAAACGCAGGTTAGATGATCCAAGTTCGCAGAAAGTATGTTTACAGTTCTGAACCAATAGCTATTTGTGCAGGCCAAAATGCAAAAATCTCGGTCTTGAATACCGCGGAAAATTTCCAGAGGGAATAAGAGCAACTCTGAGTCTTCCGTCCTAAATCCTCGCTCTAGCATTTTCCTCAAATCTCGATCCATCCGTGAACCAGACGATGTCGGTAGATCTAAGTATGTCCTTGAGTAGGTTTTAGTTATCTTTTTGAGATAACAACCTCAAAGGGTACCGAGAAGGGGGACAAAGACACCATGGCTTCACTCCTCGCCTCTAGAATTGAGTTCTTTCCTATCATATTGTATATGGTCCTTGTAACACCCAACTTCCTTCCACTGACTTCAGCATGTAGCCGCCTTCCGAGCCTTTGTTCCAATCACCAGATGAAGGACACAAGGTCGATAAGGACCTCCAATGCTGCTGTACGGGTTATGAGTATAGCCCCTATGACTCCTAAACAAGCAAGTTATTAAAGCTGTGCTAGCTTCCGTCGAATGTATAACTGGGCTACAGTAGGTCACCAAACAACAACATAAATTATCATTGAAGCACTAGTAATATAACAAAACTCAAGTTGTCGAATACGGAATAATTTTTTTCCAATTAGTTGAAATCCACAATGTCATACTGGCTAAAGTTTTAGACTAAATATAAAATACGGAAAGCTAATAGTTACCTAAGGAATATATCTATAACTAATAAAATGGAAATTACGAACAAAATGCGTTCTAAGAAGCACCTTCTGAAAACTGTCACAGGTACATGAGAAAATTTCAACCAGTTTTTTCGCGACTCGACTAAGGTCTGCTCCATACTTGAGAACATAGAAAAAATTATGTTATTTACGTAATATTATAAAATTATCACATTTTTAGAAAATATTATTTAGGTATTATGCCAAATCACAACTTACACACTTTTTTATTTAATATGAAAAATGAATTGAAATACTTAAATTATTTATTTAAATTAAGTCATTCCCAATTTTCTATTTAATAAAGTGCCTTGAAAAGATTTGAAGCCACCCCTTCAGTTTACTTGTAGAATGTTTTTATCGGAAGCACTGTGGGTTGCTCGTGACAACTACTAAAGTTAGAAAGTGCAACAATTGCATGTGAAGGCTTTTTCAGTTCATTATTAAAGTATGTCTACTAAGGCAATGAATTACACCAAAACTTTGTAGTAACGCAAGATAATCACTATTTATGTACTAGAAAGAACTAGTCAATTTGTCAAAGAAATATATTATTTCATGATGGTTAGGTAAATTCAGATCATTTAAAGAACTGAACATATATAAGATCCTTAAAATATTAAGATCAAACATAATTCCAAGCAAATTGATGCACATTTTATGATATCATAACTCAAGTTTACTAATGACTTTCATTATTAAGAATGTTCGTTGTCACACAGTATCAGAGACTGCCCTAGTGATGCTATTCCAAGATGTATCAATTGTGTAAATAATAATAATAATAATAATAATAATAATTGCTTTTATTGATAGATATTAGATTACATTGTTAATAAAAAAAACAAATAAAAATAGATTATATACACTATATATCTATCAAATGGCAGAGTTCGCTGTTCATCGGAGTACGAGGAACCGCGCTCTTCCACTCAACCATAGACACCCACCGGAAACAAGTAGTACATTAAAGATTTATAAATTTGTAGATAACATTGACTAAACACAATACCACTTGCCATGGTGGGTCAAACATTACAATTAACTAATTTACTTAATAAAACAGTAGACTAGGAATATCAAAACCAAGATAGAGACATATTTATTATACAGGTTAAGTAAATTCGAAAGTCCCTAACGTAAGTATTTCTTTGAGCTTCTTTTTAAATAAAAATACAAGTAATCTTTTCAAGTTATCAGGAATCGTGTTGTAAAGGTTCGCAATGTTGTAAGAGAATGACGATTGAAAACGAGCGGTGCTGTGTTGAGGAATTGTTAGGTAACTTTTGCGACGTATTTTATATTATGGACATCTGTACGAAATTTGAGCTTATTATAGAGATACGATGGTTTTTTTAGAGAAATAATTTTGTGGAAAAGAACACAGCTATGCAATAATCTCCTATTTTCTGTATTGAGCCAACCGATCCCTCTTAAATGAGTGATAACATGGTCACGCCTTCTTATACCACAAATTAATCTGACACAAGCGTTTTGTATTAGTTGAAGTCGTTGAGAGTCAGATTTAGTAATACAAGGGCCGTAGTTTAAATGTGACAATACTAATGAGTCACATAGGAGTATCTTACACTTTTTACTAAGAATATTTTTGTTAGAGTAAATTAATTTAAGGTTGCAAAACGGTCTTCTGGTTATCATTGCGACGTGCTGAGAGAATCTAAGGCGATTGTCTAAAACTAATCCTAGGCTTTTTCACTTACTGCAAGTGTTAATTGTTCATTATTTACTTTTATGTCAACTCTATTTGAGCATCTATTACGTGCGGCATCTCTTCCGAATAATATGACCTTAGATTTAGTAGGATTTATTGAAAGGCAGAATTTTTCAGAAATAGATGACACCAGATCTTCATTTAGTTTAGTGCAAGCCATCTCTAAGTCGGGCTAGATATAATTGTGTGTCGTCAGCGTAAAAGTGGGAACTAGAGTATTTTAGATGTTGACAGAATTGAAATGTATACAAGGTGAACATTAGAGGTCCCAAAATGGAACCTTCTGGAACACCATTTTTTATAATTGCAAATTCAGATTCTAGACCTTTCAATGCAACAGATTGTAAACGATTTATCAGGTAATTTTTCATTAAGAACATCGCATTTCCCGTGAATCCAATATAGTGCAAGATGGACAAAAGTAGCTGATGTTTAATTCTATCGAAAGCTTTAGAATAGTCTAGTAAAACAAGTAAGCATAAATTATTTTGATCGATAGCAGTGAAGAAATCATCAGTCACTTTTAGCAATGCGGTGGTACAATTATGTCCCGAACGAAAACCCGACTGATGCAAAGGTAGAATATTAAATGTATCCAGATGTTCTCTAATTTGAATGTTAATAATTTTTTCAAAATGCCAAAATAACGATAATAGTCACTTTGTATGAGACGGGGAAAGATGTACGGTTTACAAAAAGAAGCTCACTCATTATAACGAATCTTTATTCGGTAACAAATAGCAATTATTTGAAAGCGAGTTTGAAAATACCAATATTGGAACTCTGTCGTCAAATAAGTCCTTTCATTTTTACTACCAAAATGTACGAGGTTTAAAATCTAAAATTTATGATTTATTTAACTCTGTACTTGCAAGTCAATTTCATTTAATTGCTCTTACTGAGACATGGCTGGACTCTACTGTGCACGATTCTGAACTTTTTTCTGCTGACTGTTCTGTCTACAGGGCAGATCGTAATTTCGACCGAACAAATAAAAACAGGGTAGGGGGAGTACTACTTTCTTTAAGAAAATCGTTTAATGCAACGTTATTATATCTTACTGATGTCTCTGATTTGTTTGCTGATAAGATTTAATTGGAATTAGAATTAGTTTTCTTTGTTTTTCTGTCATTTTTCTAGTCTTATACATTCCATCTACTGTCAATGCTGAAATCTATGAGGCTTTTTTAGACACACTTGCCACATATTTTCTGACTAAAGAGAAGTTAATTATATTGGGTGATTTTAATATTCCAACCTACGTAACTTACAAGTCCACTAACGTTATTATGGATCGCTATATTGCTTCAATAACTAATTTTTGCGAGTTCTTGGATCTTAAACAATATAATGAAATATTAAATTATAACAACAGACTCTTAGACCTAGTCCTTAGCAAATTCAATATTCATGTTCGCAAATCTGATAACTACTTGCTTTCAGAGGACTCTCATCATCCACCTTTAGATCTGTGCTTTAACCTAAATTCTGGCTATAGGAAACGTAATAATCATAATTACTCATCGTTTAACTTCAAAAAGCGGATTTTAATAACCTGTACCACGTCTTGAGTAGTATCTAAAATCAAGCGAGATGTTGACTCTGCACATAAGAAATATATCGAAAGTTCGGAATCGCAAATTAAATCTAATCCTACTTGCTTTTAATCTTTTCTTAATAACATGCGTAAGTCATCTACAATTCCTCAATCAATGTCCTACGGCAACAGCCAGCTTAATAATTCTCAAACCATAGTCAACGCATTTGCTAGTTACTTTCAGTCTACTTTTGTATCATCACCTAATTACGTTAAATCAGATCAGGATGACACTTTCGGTATCCCAGAACTTAATAGTCCAATTATCAAAATGGAAGAAGTTCTTGTAGCCTTAAGAAGTCTAAAAACAAATTAACTACTGGTACTGATGAAATTCCATCTTTTCTACTAAGAGACTGCGCCATTATCTTCCTTTACCGCTGACTATCATCTTTAATCTAGCTCTTCAAACAGAAACATTTCCTCTTTGGTGTAGGTCAAAAATTTGTCCTATATTCAAAAAAGGTGACAAGAATGCAAGTGAGAACTATAGCCTATAGTTATCCTCTGTAACTTTGGCAAACTTTTTGAGGTTATCTTCTATGATATCTTATCTTTTCATACGAAATCTCAAATATCAGTTCATGGCATGGTAGATCAACAACCACTAATCTTGTAAGTATTATCAATTATCTTGCTACATCATTTGATCAAGGTGGTTAGGTTGATGTAATTTAAACTGAGCTCTCCAAAGCTTTTGATAGGGTAGATCATGGTATCTTATTGAAAAAATTATCAACCTTTGGACCAACCACGCACTTTATTAATTTTTTCTGTTCATATGTGTCTAATAGGCTATTAAATGTACATTATCGTGGTTTCACATCTGTTTCGCAACATCGGGAGTACCACAAGGCTCAGTTCTTGGACCCCCACCTTTCATATTATTGATTAACGAAATTTGTCAGGATATTGATACATCGAATGCTCTCCTATATTCAAATGACCTCAAGCTATTTGCCTCGATTAAGTCAGTAAGCGATTGTAATAAATTACAGCAAGATCTCACAAAAATTAATAATTGGTGTAATACTAATAAGTTACCGTTAAATATATCGAAATGTAATGCCATGTCCTTCACAAGGAAAACTAATTCAATAACTTTTTCGTATAATAAAGGTAGTGAAGCCATTACCAGATGTTCTCAATTCAAGGACTTGGATGTTATCTTTGATTCCACACTAAATTTTATTCCTCATATTAATTACATTATAGCTAATCCCGATTAGAATCTGTGTTTTGTTATGAGAAACTTAAGGCACTTTAAAGATGTTTCGACAATTACTTTGCTGTTTAATGCCTTTGTCAGGTCTAAACTAGAATACGCTTCAGTTGTTTGGAGCCCAAACTATGAAACTCATATTTCTAACTTAGAAGAAGTTCAGAGGAAGCATACTTCTTATAAGTCTGATGGTGCCTATCCAGCTGTTGGTATACTGCAATCTGAATTGTTGGCTAGATTTCACTTAAATGAACTAGCGTTACGACGAGCATACTTTGCTGTACTGTTTTTACATAAACTTTTAACCAACAAAATTGACTGTCCTGAACTATTAAATGAAATTTACTTCAATATACCCTCTTTTTAAACTTGATCGTATTCTTTATTATATTTACCGACTCCTCGTACTAATTTATTAAAATTCTCACCTACTTACTCTATGTGCTCACAGTTTACCCAATATCAGGCGGATTTAGATATTTTTAAATATAGTATTTGTAATATTAGGAAACGCATTTTAGGTACCTAATTAAGTTATATAATAGGATTGTATTTAAGATTATCTTTATATAGAGATATTTTTGTTTTTATCATTTGTATCTTCCTCCCTTTTAATTGGATTTTTCTGTCTGGGCAGTTGTACCTTTAAATAAATAAGTAAATAAATAAATAAATAAATAAATAAATAAATAAATAAATAAATAAATAAATAAATAAATAAATAAATAAATAAATAAATAAATAAATAAATAAATAAATAAATAAATAAATAAAAGAAATAAAAGTCACGTTCTCCTCTGATATGTGTATACAAAACAATTATAATGCGGTTTATTAAAACGTTAATCGTTAATAACACTCCTATATGGACCGCATAATTTTCAAGATTTTTACCACAGAAAATGAAAATGCTATTAATCTTCGATATTGAGTTCTTTCTTTTATTATAGAGAGCAATATCACGTCGTATTTTAAAGACCATATATTTATGTTATCAGCTCAACTACGATATAGTGCCTCAGCTCACATTTTTTAAATCTGGAAATCTGCTTGGGGATAAATATGAACAGTACATTTTAAAAGATATTTCCATAGTAAGGAAATCAATAGGTAATTTAAATTTATATTATACTTTATGGCGGTAAATTCAATGTTCGTTAAATTTTAATGATTGTTTGCTAAAAATAGAGCTAAAGAGTATCAATGATTTATTAGATAACTATCTACTTCAGAATTAACAATGAGTGAGGCGAAATCATACAAAAGCAACAGGCAACTAGCAACTAGTGATCAGAAAGCTGCAACAGGCGATTTCTATCGCTTCTACTTAAAAATTTAATTCTGTGTTTGTAGCGACAAAGCTTTTCCTTTGAGAAGAAAATATTATGCGTCTGTATCCAAAAAGACTTTTAGATGATTTTTGAAACTTCCGTTGCTTGTGGAGATGAAAGCGTTGATGATACAATAAAAGCATTAAAATATAGTCAAGCTGAGAAAATGACACAAGAATATTTCAATACAAATATAAAATTAGGGCTGTGGAAGTGTTTCGTCTAGATATTTTCTTATTAGTCAGGTGCCCGTGGAACGGTGCTTCATTCTGTTAGCAGATAAAGTTCCCCCCTTGTTCTTAAGCAGATGAGGCATCAACGTTTAGTGGTATGTAACTCCTATTATTGTTTTTCTTCAAAGAAGAAGGGACCATACACCTTCATGCGGGATACAGCACAGAACATATTAACTTTGGAGAATTCCTCACATGCTAAAGTATCACTCTCGGACGTTCAATCCCCATATAGTAGAACCGCAAGAATAGAATTATCGACACAAAACGGCTATTCGTGAAAGGATATTGCCGTTTGGCACACTAACCGGTATTACCGTAAGGAACGTACTTCGAAGGAGCGCCATCTTCAGTTACCATTTGGATCCAAGATGGCCGCCATTTTCAAGAAATCAATTGAGGTAATTTCCTGGCGAATCTGTTAACTTCAGAAAAAAAAGTGTAATTAAAAAGTGTTGCTTATTTTATTGCCAACAAAAAAAGTATTTTATGTATTTTGCGAAATTTTTGAAAATAAGACCACTATTTACGAAAATTAAACATGATACCTTTTATTTTGTGTGTGATTTATTTATTTATTTAAAATTGTAATAAATAAAATTTACTTGTTATCCATAGCACACCATGTTGCTAAAATTTATTGCAAACGATGACGTGCCTGACCTGTTGCTTTAATCGGACATGTTTAGCTATTTCAATTTCCCGCTACTATTCTAGTAGCAGGCAAGCGCGCAGACCTTATAACGTGTTAGAAGTTCGTGCTCTTCTTTTGTTAATATTTACATATAATCGTTGTTGCTAGTTGACATTGTTACGTAGGTGCATTTAGTGATATTAAGCTAGAGCTTTTCAAACAGGTACTGGGAACGGTAAGTGCGCTATTTACAAACTTAGATGAAGAAGTATCATAAACAATAGACACTATGAGGAATCGGCAGCTTTTCAAATGAAATTTAAAGAAAATATACAACTTTTAAAAGAGGCTTACACTGAATTTGGAAATCCGTTTCTTGAAACCAAAAGAGACTTTTTCTGCATTGATACCAACACAACAATGGATGACGAATGTCTAAATAATATTTAAGGTAGGTCTTCATACATGGTTATTTCCGCGACACATTATAATATATTTCTGTTGTTTTTACATATAAAGGAACGTGGACTAGATATATATATATATATATATATATATATATATATATATATATATATATATATATATATATATATATATATATATATATATATATATATATATAATAAGTTTGTTGATGAACGCTTAAGCAGCAGAGAGGTATCCATATATGATCCAATAAAAGCGAATAAAATTCGCTTATTTTGCAAACCTAAAAAGGTTGTAAAATCCGCAATGTTGATAAAGTCCCTCAAATCTGATGTGGATTTATTCTCTAGACTTTTCATAGTATGTTCAAATCGTGACATAGATTTGGATGATTTTTTTTGCACATGAGAATCAACCATTTCCAACAGCTCTATCTTTAAACGGAGTCCAGAGATCATCAGATAAATCAATCCTTGTTAAGATTCTGGAAAATGTGCTTAATGGCGTACCTCTCGTTTTAGAAGAAACCGATGCTATGCCGAATTTACTTCAGACAGAAGAAACATCAGAATTTCAGTATGATTGTGTGGTCTATGATGGGCCTGCATTGGTACACCTTTTACTGCCTAAAGGTGTTTTAAATTTTGCTGAATACTTTGCCAAAGTGTTTCAATCACACATCAAACATAACGCTGATAAATTTAATTTAAAACGCGTTGATATCATTTGGGACATATACTAGAACAATAGTTTGAAACATCACACTAGAGAAATTCGTGGAGGAGGAACGCGACGACAGGTTGGTGGTAATGTACTACTTCCTAAAAACTGGTCGGATTTTCTTAGGAACACAGACAATAAAACGACCTGTTTCACTTTCTATCCAATGAATGTACAACATCATCCATTCTTTATCCCGTGGAAACACTATGCACAATTGACGATAGGATCATTTCAAACCGCAACTCCCAAAATTCACATCTATCGCTCTGCAGTCACGAAGAAGCAGATACACGTATTATATTACACGTACAAGATTGCATCCTCCAAGGTTGGAAAAATATTTGCATGAGAACAGTAGACACCGATGTTGTAGTGTTAGCTACTGCTTTTTTTCATTGGCTGTATGCGCAAGGATTGAAAACTCTATATGTTCACTTTGGTGCCACTAAGCACTTTAGAATAATATAAGACCTGGCAAATTTTCCCTGAGGTAACGAGAGCTTTTTCTTTTATGTCTAAGCCGCAAAGATTTATTTCTGACCATGTTTTCAATTTGTCGCAAAGATTTGTTGTCTTAATGTACTGTTCAACATCTGACTGCTTTGAAGTTAACGATGCCCGAAAGGAATTTTTCACGTCGAAGGGAAGAAATACTGCAAACCTTCCACCTTCTGAAGCCGCTTTAGACCAACATACTCGAAGAGCCAGATACCAAAGTGGCCATGTATGGGGACAATCATTGGAAACAAATCCTACTTTGCCAGATACTGAATCTTGGGGTTGGTGTAAAAAAGATGGTATTTATTCACCATACTGGTCAATTTTACCTGAGGTAACTGATACGATGCGAGTGCAAAAAGAACTGTAAACAAAATATATGTGCTTGGAAAAAAGTAGGTTTACATTGCACGTTGTTATGTACTTTTTGTAAGGGAAAGTGTGATTTAAATTAATATTTTGTTAAAAACATACATATAAATAAATGATTCTGTAAAAAAAAGATCAAATTTTGAATTTTATTAAATAGCGGCATTATTTCAATTCTAATCGCGAAATGTCTGAAATACTTTTTTGTTGGTTGTGCAAAGCTCATCAACTTTGTATAAGACTATTTTTTTATAGTCAATGGATTTACCAAAAAATCATATTTATTAGATTATTAGAAATCAGCCAACATTTTGAATCCAAATGGTACCTGAAGGTGGCGCTCCTTCGAAAATGATTCTTTAGGGCACTGCTAATAAATATAACAAGCGACAACATTCTTTCACAAATCGCCGTTTTTTATTGGTTTGCTGCTCTACTAATATTGGGACGTAGTGTTTATTCACTTTGCCACTTCAAGGCAGAAATATCGACATTTTACCTTGTCACCTTCACGTAGATGCTGTAGTAACTCTAATCTGTAAGGCGTCATTTTCAGCAGCTTACATAAAATTTTCTCCACAGGTTGTTGTGTTTGTTGTTCCAAACTCTCACGGTTGTTGACATTTATGGATTTCGTTGGCAAGCAGCACGAACACGTTTCACTCTTTCTTCTGACACGACACGCGAGTCTTCCTGGATTTTTACCTTTACATAAATACTCTTTTATTTTAAATTTTCTATATCAGTTGTGAATTGACTGTCTAGTAGGTGGTGGTTTTCTAAAATGTGTTTGAAGATGACGTTAGATACCAGTTGCGAGTTCGTTTTGGCGAATTTAAGCACGAAATATGATTTCTCCGCAGCGTTTACAGTTATCTTAGCTATTATCCTTACACAATATTACCATCTGGAGCCCTTGTCAACATTACTGGTCACTACAAATATAATATTCAGCGAAAAACACGAATGGCAAAATTGGCAACTTATCATTTGAGCAAAATTTGGCAGGAAGGACATGGTAACACTCAATTTTTGTGCATCTTTCTTTACGCCTCTGAGGCGTGGATCGTTAGGGAAGCAGACATTGATGCTTTCTATAGATGTCTGTCTGGAGATGAATTTCTAGTAATGTCTGATAATTGTATAATTAACTATAATTATGTCGCAGATTATAACTAGTCGCATTTCTGCTATTGAACTAATCAAAATTTAATTTTATATTACATTACATAGTTTAGAATGAATAGAGATAGAACAGTTACAATTCCTTTTCTAAAAGGGAGTCAAATGACGAGGAGGTTTAAAGGGTATTGTGCGTACAATTTTTTTGAAGCGTAAACACTTCGTCCAGCAAATGATAAAATAATAGCTATTGACGTGACCTTGATATCGATACGCTAATTATTTATTCATATATAATTAGCAACTGTTAATGTGTCATATTGAATACCCGGTATACAGAAGCAAATAAATTAATATTCACTTTCCAACCACGCTTTCCTTAAGTCATTTAAATTGAATTTATTATTCCAATTGAATGGAAACAGTAAAATTGGAAATGACGAAAAACGACAAATTTTCATTACACACTTAATTTTACTTCCGATTTTATTCTCCAGGCTTTTCGATGCAGGTTAACGACCTCCGCATTCAAGATTTCAAGTTTCAGGAATATTCCGAAATGGGTCTATATACATACTTATTGCAAAACTTTTTAGCGGGTAATGACTTACCATCTGCAAGCGGACATATTTTTTAAATGCAATGCAGGTTATTTAGTACTGTTTTTTAATTACAAATCATGAAAAATCAAAATTTAAAAAATGCGTTACCAAAAGCACGGATCTCATTCTTAAAACATAACAATTATGTGAGAGACCTTCTTTACTTTAATAGTTATTGTATTGATTTAAAGCTCGACTTTTATTGACTTAACTAGATTCAGCAACTATAATCGATTCTTTGATTTTGTTATAAGGACAACATGATGGAATTTTATTACATATTGCTCCTCCAAACACAGGCGGAGTTCAGCAATATCCACTAATGAAAATCTGTGTAGGTAATGATTTAGTCTACAGTGCCCAGTAGAGTGTCAATTAGAGTCCTCAATATAATCTGTTTATAACCCTAGTCATTTTTTAGTTCTTGATTTCAAAGGATATATAATAGAATCCTTTGAATGAGCTAATCCTGGTAGTTCTTGCCAGTACTGTGCTATTTTCCTCCCAATCCAGGCCAATATGGTTGTTTCGAGCATTGACTCTGGTCTGATGAATCTCGATATTGCACATTCCCTGTTTAAGGAGTCGGTTATTTCATTGCCCTCCATGGAAGAGTGGTCCGGCATCCAGAATAGAGTAAATTTGTTATTTCTGCCGAATCAAGTTAAAGCCTTCTGGCAATTCCAAACTGTTTTAGAACAGCAACGATAGGATCCAAGAACTTTAAGAGCTGCTTCCCTGTCTGAAAAGATTCTTATTGATCTGTGTCCAGCATACGTCTGTTCAAGCCTCCTTACCCACATTCTTGATTTATTTTTACAATTAATTATACAACTATTTGCTAGAGTTGAAATAGAATGTAAGGTTCAATAATTGTTGAATTTCAATAAATGATTTAAGTGTTTTCATTTTTTTTGCCTTAAAATGCTAGAAATCCTGTCACGTAATTCGATACTTCGTCAGTATTAGCTAGAAAAGTAGTTGTTTTGATTGGTTCTCCAATGTTGAGAGTTTTAAAGTGTTTTCTTAAGTAGTATATTAGCATGACCAGATTAAGGTAGCAATATACACGAAGTAGATAATTTCATATTAAATAAAAATGTGTGAATGACTGAATTTGGATAAATGATTTAAGTATTTTCAATATATTTTTTGGTATAAAATGCCTATCGTGTAATTCAATACTTCGTTAGTATTAGCTAGAAGAGTAGTTGTTTTGATTGGTTCTCCAATAATGAGTGTTTAAAGTATGTACCTAAGTAGTATATTAGCGTGCCCAGATTGGGGCACTTATATACAGAAAGTGGGTGATTTCATAATAAATAAAAAAGTGTGTAAGTTTTGATTTGCTTAATACCTAAACAATATTCTCTAATCATGATCAAAGCAAATAAATAAGGAATAATTAATTGTAAAGATATTATTTTGACAATAGTAATAATGAAGTAGAAAATGATGTTGTAAAGTAAAACGACAAATCAAAGATAAACAAATGTCAATGTCAATCACAAGTAGCCCTGTCAATGAACGTTCAATAAGGGGGTCTAGAAGAAAACGCCTAGATCCCATTTTTTGACTTGAGAGCTGTGTTTGGACTATTTAGGAGGTAAACGTACCAAAAGTCCCCAAACATAGGACGTGCGGAGAATGCAGGGGGGTACGAAGAAGGTCTCGGTTTTTGGTTTTTCGCTCGTATCTCGAAAACGGTTAGCCCCAATCAAAAGTGGCTGTATGCAAAATTAAATAAACTAACTAACTAAATTTTCTACAATAATGTTCCTATTAATTTTTTCCGTATCTGTTATGGTTCAGTAATGGATTGTATATCTTTTAACTGTATTCTAACTTTGTTATAAATTTATTATACATTGAAAAAAAATTTTAATAATCATCGTAGAAAAAAAAATGTTGTACAGATATCCGTTTCACAGCAGACTGAACTCAAATATCGAATAAAAATGTCTTTGTGTATGTACGTGTGTGCGTGTGCGTGTATGTGTGTGTGTATACCGTTTCTTGTAAACACGACTAACTTCTGTTAGACTTAAAATATTTAATTAAAGGTTGGAACATATGTAAAACAGCATAGTACAATAATCCCTGTTGAAATTGGGCCATACCTGTAATACATGGTGATAACCAGAGGCCTACAAACTCCCACTCTTATAATAATCTTATTGAAAACACCATGTTTCAAATTTTAGGATAACATTGATATATCATCTAATTTAAATAAAGTAGGTTTGAACTTAACGTACACCAGGTATATTGCCGTTTATAAATCTTATACATTTTCATATTTTTGTATGCTTAATGAAAAATTTTAGTAACATTTTGCTCTGAAATTAAAATAAAACCTATTTTACGTAAGAGTTTGTAGGCCTCTGGTTATCACCATATATTACATATATGGTCCAATTTCAATTGGGATTATTGTACTATGCTGTTTTACATATGTTCCAAATTGTAAAGTCTAACAGAAGTTATCGTGTTTACAAGAAACGGTATACACACACACATACATATATGAGTCGTCCAGAATCAAAACTCACATTATCCAAAATCTGACTTTTTGGCTAGCACAGAAAAACTAGTTTGGAAGCAACCTTTTATCTGGGAAATATTCTATTGATATAATGCTTAAATGAATTTACAATAAAATAAGTCGATATTGTGAAAAACAACAATAAATGATTCCATAAACTTAGAATAAAATATTAAAGTTTGGATAATGTGAGTTTTGACTCTTATTTGTGGATAATGTGAGTTTTGACAATTTAATAAGTGGATTTTGTGAGTTTTGATACTGTGGTATGGCTATGTATCTGAAGTTTCGAACGTTCACTTGAACGAATTTCATATGAAAAAGAAAAATTAATAAAAACCTCACTTCGATTTAAGTGTAAAAACTTAAGTATTGTGGATATTATTGTCAGCAAATGTGGCAATGAAGTGTTTACGCCTAAAACGATATGTGGATTTTATTAACTTTTCTTTTTCATCTAAAATTCGTTCAAGTGAACGTTCGAAACTTCAGGTACGTGTATGGCTCATCAGAGATTAAGACTATCATCTATTCTATAGGAGATTAAGACAGAAGCAAGGTTACCTTATCCTACTTCGGTAACTGAAAAATGTTGAAATAAGTTTTAAGCTGTAAAAGGTAATAAAACAATCAGTGCAAATTAATGGCTTTATTTTGAAGTAATTGTTTACAAACAATTGTTTGTAAAACTGATTAAAGTTAAATTTGTTGTTTGTTTGTTTCAAAACTAACATTCTCCAAAGGATAATGTGAGTTTTGACTCCAACATCAATCTTTGTAAATTTTTTACGCAGGAATAATGGCAGTTTTGACCTTAATAAATATATGGCGTTATAAAGTTTAGGCAGCGTTGATAGATGGCCCTTTTACCTAAAAATTCGCGATTTTGGAGAATGTGAGTTTTGATTCTAGACGACTCATATACGCACACACACACACACACACTTACAGACACAAAGACATTTTTTATTCAATATGTGAGTTCAATCTATTGTGAAACGAACATCTGTACAAAAATTTTGTTTCTACGACTTGTTTCTACGATTATTAATTTTTTTTTTTCAATTTATAATAAAGTTAGACAGTTAAAAGATATACAATCCATTAATGTACTATAATAGTACGAAAGAAATTAATAGAAACATTATTGTTGAAAACTTAGTCTGCTTTAATTTTGCATATAGTCACTTTTTGATAAAGGGTAACTGTTCAAGCCTGCCGTTTTTCCATACCTTATATTTTCGTCCATCCAAATCGCATGTCCCTCTCCTCCTCCGATGGTGATCATCTTTGAATCAGCAGCCATAAACAGCTCAGCGCCATGTTGAACTTTGTCACCTTCCATTCCTACCCATGGATATTTAGCCCTTTCAGGGTACAGTGAGAAAAGGAATATCTCTCTTGTACCAAAATATGCTTGCCTATTTCCCCTGTCGTCTTTGATATTCCTCTCTCCCCAACGGGATGAACAATAAGCACCAAATACTTCATTGTTGCAAGTCTTGATCATCAGAGAGATCGGTTCGTGTTGCTTCACTCTTACGTAGAAAGTCGTTAGCGAATATGCTCCTCTGTTGTATAGAGTAATATCGGCTGATACATAGTGATTCTTACCGGAAGCCAGGACCACAGAGTCAAAAGCTCTCTTATCGTGAGAGTATGTGAAACCATTTGAATATTGTTTTGGCTCTGGCTATTAGGCAGATTTTCACTGGACCTCGATATAACGAGTTGCCTGGAACCGTTGATACCGTGACTACTTTTGAGTAGCATCTGTCTTCAAGAACACTCGGGATATGTAAGAGGAGCTGAGTCCCTTTATCCCAAACGCTACCTTTAATACTTTTTGGGGTGTGACGGGCATCTCCTTGCCGAATTTGTACAGGGAGCTGTCGACGCCGTTCTTCTGGATTTCGGCAAGCCACTCGGAAGACGACGATGAGGAACTCTTGTGGAAAAGTATCAAGATCGCCATGGCTGTCCTGTAGAACACTTTAATGCCTTCATGGAAGAAACAGTCGATGACACGAACTAAATGTTGAAATGGCATTCCTTGGAGTATCCACCATATCCAGTCTGACCTCGTGCTGCTGCAGTGCCTCTGTAAGTGGACCGCAGCCGATTTCTGGACTTGGTAACCGTTTTCGAGAAAGGAGCGAAAAACCAAAAAATTCTTCGTGCCCCCCTGCACCCCCGCACCTCCTGTGTTCGGGGACTTTTGGTACGTTTACCTCCTAAATAGTCCAAACACAGCCCTCAAGTCAAAAATTGAGATCTCGGCATTTCCCTCTAGAAACCATTCATTAACAAGACTAAAGCCTCAGTTAGACAGTTTCTCTTTTAAGTTTCAAAATAGTAAAATTATGCCGATTTATAAACAAATTATAATTCGGAAATACATTTTTTTAATAAATTTTTCTGATACATTTTTTCAGTGCTGTTAAAAATAAAAGTAGTTTAATATAATTACGAGTATGTCTTTTATTTAATAATTTATTTATTTTATTTATTTATTTATTTATTTATTTATTTAATAATTTTTGTAGGAAGAAAATAATTTTTATTTTATTGTTTTAAGTTTTACCGCAAATTGGAATTCTGATATAAATTTTAATTCTAAGCAACTTTTCTTGGTGACAGTTTTTCATATCATTAAAATTTAACGTAGTTTACTGTTGCATAATTTTCAGATTTTTCAATTCTCTAACCATCCTGTACATGGCATGTTAATTTACTCCATGGCAATTGTATTTTTAACAAAAGCAAATTTTTTATGAAGAATAAATTTTCAGCGTAAAATGAGAAATAAAAAAGTTTACCCTCTTATCCACTCTAACTGTGGACATACTGTATATGTTCAATTATTACTCAGAATTGGTTTAAGCGATTTTTATGAAATCTTTCTCAAATCACAAGGTGGTCTTATAAAAATTTCATAAAGCTTCCTTTGTAAGATGAGCAAAAATTGTAAACAAAAAGTCGCTGGGGATAGAACATAATTTTGTGTAAAATATTACTTAAAATTTTGTCGGAATTTCATTAAAATTGGTAGTTAGATATTTTAGGAGTAGCTGATAATGAGTCTGATGTCAAAAGTTAAAAATTTAATATGGCTGAAATAATGGCAATGTTTTTGCAGATTTACATGAAAATTAATACATAGTGATTTCAGGATTTTCTGATAACGCGTCTGATGTAAAAAGGCAAAACGACGGATATTTCACTGTGTAGAAGCTAAATAAAAAGCCCACTAAAAAGGGTGAAAACAATTTTTTGAAAGAAAAATTGAACCATCTAAAGTTCAATCAACTGAGCGACGTGAAATTTTATTTCATAATATTTAGCGACTTTCTTGAAGGTGGTTAAATTTAAAAAAATTTTTTTTTACTAAATGCATTTTTTATTACTAGAGACATGATTTACAATTTTATTATGTACCTAATACAATTGAGTAATCAGCAATAGTGATGAAAAATAATCTACGTTTGTTTTAGGCGTGTGTATGTCTCCTGGTGCATTTTCAAACGAATCACGACTCAGATTTAGAGAAAATGGAAATCTTTCCCAGAATTGTTACTTAAGTGAAATGGAGCCACTTACTGAACTCCCATCTACAGATGATTTAACTTCTAATGATGTAGAAAGTTGGTTGGAAACTAGCTCTAAATACCACAGTTGTGAAATTGTTGATATGGACTGATTATTTACAATTTTAAATTTTATTTAGTAAATTTTATTGATCCTTTTATGAAAATTGTTGAAACAAATTTTTAAGTATTAACATATAATAATATGAATATTAAAATGTATAAAATAAATAAAATTAGTTTTTCTTACATGTCGTCTGTGAATCTTGACTTCACATAATTTTGATCCCTCTTGTGTGTCTTTAATCACTATGGATATTTTAAAAAGTTGCTACTTTTAATTTTAATCTCTACCCCCACCTCATAGATTTTTGTCTCTAAAAATTACTTAAAAACAAAAGTATACTGGTGAAGCGATTGAAAGAATATGTATTACTTGTATATTTAATCTAATAATAAAAAAATTATTTACCAAATACAGTAAAATGTTTTGAAATACTAAACCATTTTCGCTATCTTTACATGTAACATTTGATTCTGGCATCAAGATGATTTTAAAAATTATAATAAAAACCATGAAAGATCAACGGGAGTTAAAATTAGCTTTAAAATTGAATCAGATACCAATAAAATATCAGGACAATCATTTCTATGATATTTACTTGTTTATTTATTCATGAGACAGACAATTTTATTTACAAGCCACATACTTATATGTACATATATTAGACATAATAATAAGACAGTTTCAAAGTTTAAATACCTATTTGGATTTTATATTTTATGCTTAATATTTTCCAAATAATAAAATTTATCGAACCTAAAATACTGAGTTAACCGAATTATAATTTTTTTAACTAGTATTTAGAATATGTAACGAAATGAGGGATAAAGTACCGGTTTCTACCTGAAACTGGTCATAGTTATGGGGTAATTTGGCATTTTTCATAAATAACTTTAAAAATAATCAGGCCTCCCACATCAAATCATGGTACCAAATTCACTGGCGGGCCCCGCGCCTGATAATGGGCGGGGGGAAAAAATTTGAAAAAAAAAATTTTGTGAAGATCTCTGGCGGGCCCTCTGACACTTAATAATTGATGAGCGTGGGGGAGATATGTGAAAAAAAATTTTGGTCCAGGTCTCATAACACAGCCACACAAAATTAAAAAAGTGGTCTTTTTCTGATACTCCATTGGGTAAATCATATGTATTTCGACATGCTGAACACGAATCAGGTGTCTGTTTAGCCCATTGGCTACGATTTTTTTGCAAATCGTGAAAATAACCTAAAAAAACTCATAATTTAAGTTATTTTCGCGATTTACTAAGAATTGGTGGGTAACAGAGATAAACGGATACCTGACTCGTATTCAGCATGTCGAAATACAATGGAGTCCCAGAAACAGACCTTTTTTTTGTGTGTGTCTGTGTTATACAGGGTGATTCTTTTAAGGCGGCCATTAGAATATTTCCCACTTGCAGATGAGATAGATATTTGAGATTTGGTATGCTACCATAGTCGACCATTGCGAGTCTGAAAATAATAATTTTAAAATGGCGGCACTTCCGGAAATACCGGAAGTCGATAACAACTTGCTTATTTTAAATGGAACACCCTATATATTTTCGACTTTTCGAAATGATCATAAAATTCTGAGTCAAAACATGAGCACACCCTATACCTAAACCGAGCAGTTTCGGAGATATTTGACATTTTATAAAAAATTTGACAGGTGCAACGGTTTGCAAGTACCGTTATAACTTTCTTCATGTAGGAGATCCTTATTTGCTCTTTGGTACATGGAAATAACACAAAATGAGCTACTCTCTACAAAAAAAATAGATTCCAAAATAGTATACCAAGTGTTTTATATTTCACGTTACATTTTGTCAAATTCCAACCTCAAAAACTTTTTTATTTCAAATGGAACACTCTGTATTTTTTTACATCAAATTATGTTAAATTAAATTAACTTTTTTCTAATATAAGCATTGTAGGGGTTAAAGTTACAACTTTTCGAAATATTGGGGATTTTCTTAAATGTCCAAGAATTTTTAGTAAAAATTGCCATCAACTTACCCATGATTAGAAACAATCATTAATTTCAGTCAGTCTCTTTAGTTAAAAAATGCCAGCACGTGTGATAAAGTAATATTACCAAGAACATGTAACACATTTGCTACTCGATACCCACTTTATTGTTTCAATTGTTTCATAGGCTTCTACGTTTTTTTATGGATAAATATAATTTTCAATAAAAACTTGCGAATAATTCAAAAAGTACATGTGTTAGATATAGGACATGCTGATATAAGTCCACCTCAAATTTAATTCTATATCGATTGCCATATTAAAATTTGGCACGTGCTATTTGACAAAGCCAAATATTCTAAAATTATCCAATATGCGTTTTACAGTGTATGGTGGATGGTTTCTGTTCTTGTGGGTATCGAGTAGCAAATGTGTTACATGTTCTTGGTATTACTTTTTCACATTCTCCATAAATAATAAACAAACCTAAAAGTCTTCGTGAGTGTAATTTAAACGTGCTGGCGTTTTTTAACATAAAAGAATGACTGACATTAATGATTGTTTCTAATCATGGGTAAGTTGATGGCAACTTTTATTAAAAATTTCTGGAATTTTAAGAAAATCTCCAATATTTCGAAAAGTTGTAACTTTAACCCCTACAATGCTTATTCTAGAATGGAATTTAATTTAACATAATTTGATGTAAAAAAATACCATTTGAAATAAAAAAGTTTTTGAGGTTTGAATTTGACAAAATGTAACGTGAAAAATATAACACTTGGTATACTATTATGGAATCTATTTTTTTGTAAAGAGTAGCTCATCTTGTGTTCTTTCCATGTACCAAAGAGCAAATAAAGATCTCCTACACGAAGAAAGTTATAACGGTTCTTGCAAACCGTTGCACCTGTCAATTTTTTTATAAAATGTCAAATATCTCCGAAACTGCTCGGTTTAGGTGTGCTCATGTTTTGACTAAGAATTTTATGATCATTTCGAAAAGTCGAAAATATATAGGATGTTCTATTTAAAATAAGCAAGTTGGTATCGACTTCCGGTATTTCCGGAAGTGCCGCCATTTTGAAATTATTATTTTCGGACTCGCAATGGTCGACTATGGTAGGGTACCAAATCTCAAATGTTTATCTCATCTGCAAGTAGGAAATATTCTAACGGCCACCTTAAAAGAATCACCCTGTATATGAATATCACCGGATCCTCCGCCATTTCCTAGAAAATCGTGAAAAATGATCTGTTTCTGGGACTTCATTGGGTAACCCCCATGTACTTTGACATGCTGAATACGAATCAGGTGTCCGTTTAGTTCCGTTACCCACCAATTTTTAGTAAATTGCGAAAATAACCTAAATTATGAGTTCTTTTTAGGTTATTTTCGCGATTAATAAAAAAATGGTGGCCAACGGAGCTAAACGGACCCCTGATACGTATTCAGCACGTCGAAATACATATGGGTTACTCAATGGAGTACCAGAAAAAGATCGCTTTTTAATAAGCGAATATTACATACATAATACCCTATATTTAATATTCAAGCACAATTATTCAGTTAATGAAATAAAATTAGAGAAACTCGAAATTAAAAGACTCTGACAGGAAGAAAAACAGTAGATAATACGCACATGAGACACGCACAGCGTCACAAACAGCAGGATAGGAGCCGGTAAACGAGGGACTCCTGCTTCAACACTTTTGCTCTTATTCAAAACAAGTTCCTTTTATGCCGAAAGAATGAAAGAATTAAGTAGAAAGTGCCTTATTATATTTTGTTTATCTTTATTTTCATAATGAATTTATAAGGTTTAATCTGCTCTTATTAGATTATATACTAATTAATGAATTGCTTTTGAACAATCAATATTATCCATAAACAAATAGCGTGAGTTATAATAATTCACCTGTGAGTTATTATAAATCACTAGGTATAGTGCCAATCTTCTTTACCTTCATGCTTAGCCTGTCCAATTGATGTAACGCACGATGCGAAGGTGGGTCTGTCCGAGAGAAATTCTTTTCCGATACGGTGAAATAGAACGATCCATTATTATTGAGAGGAGGAAGGTGATTTAACATGTTTGAATAGTTTCGACGTTTTCAAATCAAGTTAAGTAATAATTGTGCCAAAAATGGTGAATTCGGTTAGTGAAGATGAACTGTTATGTACACCGCCAAAACTAAGGCAAGAAGCTAATGATACAGTAAATAATTTATTACCAGAAAAATCGCAGAACAAATAGAAACATGTGTACAAAAATTGAATTTTACAGTTAATTTTATTAATACACAAACTGAGTAATTTGAACAAAATTTTCTCAATTTAATATTTATTGTTGTAATCGTAGATAAAGTATAGTATTCAACTTGCGATAATGGTAATAACTAACTTGATGAATTAAGCACTCGCCTGCGGCTCGTGCTGTAAATGTACTATTACATTACTTACACAAGCCACACGAACTATATAAAAATTATTAGTAAGTAATAATATTAATAATTTATTTACCGGCGATAAAATTTTGCGTTTATTAATATTTAAATAAAATTTATTTAATATGTACAAATAATTGACAAAAAGCAAAAACAGTAGAGTGAAACCTTGTGGAACTACAGAAATTGCTAGAGCAACCTCAGATCTGAAACCATTAAACGTGACATATTGGTCGTGCTGCTCTCTGCTTAATAAATATGATGGAAAATAATATTGGAGGGATACTCTTTTTAATACCGAATCAATATTGTCGAAGGCCTTCGAGGAGTTTATATCTGCATCTACCAGTCCAAGTTTATCAATATTATCAAATCTTCACATTGATAAACGTCAAGCAGTTAGCTCTAAGTAAATGTAAACAATAATAAAACTAAAAAACCGCTGCCCAAGGAATCACGACTTCCACATCTAGATTTTCTATCTAAGTCACTCACAAAGAAAAATTTTGTATGTAGAAATAATTGCTTATTGAACTTTAATTATATAATATTTGAAATCCTCTACCCCAAAAACCTATGAAACGATATCCCACATCGGTAGTGGGTGGGGGTGGTGGTAGGGGGGTGGTAGTGGGGATTTGATGAAGTAAAACAATATTTTGAGGTTTCTGTTCTTGCACACACATTAAATCACATTTTTTTTTCATCCCCTTTAATAATGGTGGGGGTGGTAATGGGGGTGGCTAATGCCAAAAATTTGTTTGATACCTTAGCTTCTCTTGTATATACTAAATACCAAATTTTTGGACTCTTACCTGCTTGATTTAGCTATTTACCTCAAATTTACCCCAATTTACCCCCCAACCCTTCCACGGAACGAGATGAAAATCTAGTTCCAGATCTCGTTAAAGTACATATGTATACCAAATTTCAAGTCAATACCTTAAACAGTTCCAGAGTAAACGTGCGCACAAAAAAAGTTACAGACAGACCGACAGACAGAAGGACAGACCGACAGACAGAAATTTTTTCGCTCAAACTTAAAATCTCGACGTTTCATGACATTCTAAGCCTATTTGAACAATAAAAATTTTTGAAAAATTTTTTGTCGTTACTATACTTCCACTGGATGTGGAAGTATTTATAGTTGTAGTAGGAAGTACACAAAAAGAGTCAAAATACGTTAAGGAGGGCTGGATGTGATCTAGTCAACAGGATAGTATGTATATCTTGAAGCTCTGGTTGACAATATCGGCAATGGCCAAGTATACAATTTTTTTTTAATAATTTTAATAACATCTACACATAAAAATAGTCGACCCTTATTTTTTATTTTATTTTTTATATAATGCCTTCTAGTAAAAAAATCATAAAGTTTAAACTGTGTTTAAACGGTTAGATATTGCCGCAAATTTGAAGGCTATTCTATTGGCTATAACGTAATAGCGTAATCACTAGATTCTAATTTGTCCTTGAACAGAGAAACGAATGCTACGTTGCCATATTTCGATAAATAATGTAAGATATTCTGTACTGCTATACGGCATCCTCTGTAATATTACAATTATCAATCAGCAAGTTATCAATCAGCCTTAAAAATATATAAAATATTTACTTGCTGGGTATTTGAAACAATGTTAAAAAAATTAATATTAAAACTTATTGCAGACAGTGCAGTAGTGTACATTCTTTCTTTAGAAACGTGGCAACGTAGCTAATTACTGTCAAATGTAAAATGCCCGTATTTTGGAGGTTATTACGCTATTACGTCACGAGATATCCGGAAAACAACCTTATTTTAAATCCACTCTGATTTTTAGCATATTCATTTTTACAATAAAACCAATAATAGTCAGTAAAATTACTTATAACATTTTGGAGAGTCATATAATAATACTATATTATTAATATTGTCGTTTTCGTTATTGTCTACTAGCCCATTGGGAAAATGAGAATTGACGGATAATACAGATTGAAAAATCGGTAACATATCAGTTGAGTAACATTTGGAGAGACAGAAGTATCACCAAAAGCACAAAGAGCAGGTTACCAATTATTTTCACATTTTGGATAACTATTACAAAATTGGAGATCACAGGTAGAACATTCTTAGTTTCAATATTAAAAGTACTTTGGAGGTATATACTATCATACAAAATTTTATTAAACATATGTGTATTCGAAAACTCTACTTCTCATCTTATTTTTTTTTATTTCCATGAGATAAAAAATAAAAGTTACAGTTACAGTCGTCCGCCTATGTACCCTGATTTTTGCCATTAAGCATATCTGGTACCGTATCATACACGTCGCAAAAGTGATGACTATAAACTGCGTTGTGAGAATTATTTGCCCAAATTTCAAAAATGATGAGGCATTAAAGTTCGTGGTCTACAATTTCATTCTGTAAGTATTTTGTCGTATCCTGGTCATTTATTGCTTTATTTTCGGAAGATATTTGGAAGAAATATATTTTTGGTCAAAAATTCAGTTTGCAGTTTTGGCTTGATAAAACTTGTATTGAGTGGACTAATAAAAAAAATAATAATAATCAGCACAGTTCTAAATCATCACAAGGTCGCCCAGCATTCATTCTCAGAACGGATTTATTCCTCAGTGATCGAGACACTGTCTCCATCCTACGCCGAAGGCAGTTTTCAATGAAACTAATATTTTCATCAACAATAAATAAATCACAAAGTCAAACCTGGACAGATTTGATATCGTGTAATAGAGCGGGAGCTAGGTGGCTTTTTCGGCACATCATCGTTTTATGAACTTTGAGATATTTTTATGATTTAATGGATGATAATGATTCATAAAATCGACTTCTGGCGGGGCACCTCCTGTCAGGTGCGTCACAAACACTGTCTAAAAATCAGTGAAATTATGTCATTGTTACAAGGCTCATTTTTTTTCGTGTGTACACATTTTATGTTTAGAATGAATAAAATAAGATCGCCAGAAAGTGTGGACCGTCAGGAGTTGCAGCCAGAAAGGTAATAATGATACAATACATCTGAGGCACGGTAGGAAGTCAAGTTAGCCGAAAGTGTTAAATTCCTGTATATTTAAGAGACTATGGAACTTTTCTTGACACTAAGAACTTTCTGGGGAGGCTATTCTATTGTTGAAGGAGCTTGTAGTTACATTTTAAAAAGGGCCCAGAACTTGTAACGATGAGTTTAGAGTTCTGAGATGAAATATGGGAAAAAAATCCAATTTTCTTCAAAAATCCTAAACATTTTCTTTCTGAGTAGCCTTACTAACGGGAGTTTCTTTCTGGGAATTTTTTTCTGTGTTCAAAACATTTAAATAAATATGCCCAGTCTAAAAAAAATCTTATAATGATCATGTTATATAACTTAGTTTTTTTTACATTTTTGACCTTTCTGGCTGCGCCCCTACGGCCCACACTTTCTGGCGATCTTATTTTATTCATTCTAAACATAAAATGTGTACACACACAAAAAATTTGCCTTGTCACGATGATATAATTTCACTGATTTTTATATCTTGAATCATGGCCAACTCGACGGGCTGACATATGCCAGAAGTCTATTTTGTCGTTATTTAAGTTCGATAGAATTAATCGACGCATAGAAAATGCTTGTAACGATGAGTTTCCGAAAAAGCCACTTAGCTCCCTCACCATAAGTACCTGTGAAAACTAGTGTTCACTCCTGGTCAATTCGAGCTATGTTGGCAACCATGTTGACATCATCTGGGGATGACATGTTTGACGAAACGTAGAGTGATAGTATTCAAGTGTAGTGTTCAAGTGTTTTGGTGTTTGTTTTATTATATCAAATGAGCTTCATCTTTCTTACCATACCTAGAAATAGAGGCTAGTTAATAATGTCATTAATGTATTCAATGGTGTATATTCAAATATTCTTATTTCAGATGATATTGTACACATTTCAGTACAAAATTCCCTTCAATCTAATAATACTAACAAGAAATTAAGTATAAAAGCAGACAAACTTACATAAAAGGAATCATCATAAAATATATATCAACACAAAATTGTGTAATTAATTTGACAACTCAGAACGGTCGTATTTTTCTCCATAAAATCAAGAATTATATAGACTTAAAGTCGCCTATCACATTATAACTTAATAAAGGAAGTTAATGACGTACTAAAAATACATTCCAGTTAACCTTATCCTACTAATTTCAATTTATACCTCCATAGAGCCACAGCATTACGTAAATTGCAATATTTCTTGACTATAAAATTCTTGTCTTTTATGAGAAATCGATGACTGTTTCTTCCAAGCAATAACACGAAGTTACAGGTGAATAAGACGAATGTTTGAGGTTTTTTTTGCAAAGATATAATGCTGAGCTCAAAAGTCTCTCAATGAGAATAATATGTTAAGTAAAAGAAAGAAAGTTTTCCTTGCAGACACAAAACGGACAAAGTATTTTTTTAAATACTGTTTGTCTCTATTTTTTATGTATCAGATTTAACCGTACATACTTTGAAAATATTTAAGTAAAATTATATTTAAGAAAAATATCTCAATAGCCCAGTCGATGAATTTGCAAACTGAATAATTTTTTTTTAATAAGTTCGTGAAAGTGTATATAATAATATCCTGAAAAGTTTACATTTCGCTCGGATGCAGAACAAAAAAAAGTGAAAAAATTTTTTTTTCATCTATTTTTTTTAAATTTTGAAATTAAGTCAAGCTAGGAAAAATAAAAAATACAGATGAATAGATTACATATTTATGAACAAAAAATGTCCTACTAAAATTTATAGCTAAAGCCACGGTTTTCCCGGAAAAAATAGTCAAGGGTAACGTTATAACTCTGAGCGAGATACATGCGCGCGCGCGCTTGAATACGCATGACTGTGACACCGACGCACTGAATTACATGTCACTAAATCAAAATTTGTTCAATCTATATGAGTGTTGGTTCATTTAAAAGATGGAAATTGTAGCTTTCTGATGCTTTTTTGTTTTAAACAATACAAGCAAAATGGATGGGAAAAATATATTTATATATATTATCACGCCCGAACTCAATCGTCGCAATAAAAAATATAGAAAAAAATAAAAGCCCCCCAAAAAAGTTCTTTCTTCATTGAGAACTTTATGATTATTTTGGTTTATTAAGTTGTGGTAACGTAGTTTAAAAAAAAGGACATCTCAAATCATTTTAATTTCCTTGCTTGATGATTTTCTTGATAAATATATATATAGACTTTGGAAAAAATAAAATATCACTATTTTGGAAAAGATGTATACTTTTCGAATGCTCAAACACAAATTCGTTTACTTGTATGCTTTTTTTCGAAAATATGATTAATCAGACCATAATAAGAAATTGCGATTTTCACGACCATAAGGACTATGAAAATATCTTTGATTGTTTTGAATATAAATTCTGAAAGTTTTCCAAAACATTAACAAATGTATAAGGAATCCATTGGATATAGCTGAAATGTGAATAGGTGTACCTGTAATAAATACAGTACCTACAGTAAAAGCACATAAAAATTCATGCGAACGATTCAGCTGCTATATATTTTCCCTCCAGACTCACTATTTGTCCTCCTATTCACTAAGAAAAATGTTAAAAACGTGTAATCAGAAAGGAGAAAAGCTTTATTTTACTCGTTAGAACTGCTAAGAATTTTTAGAAGTTCCGTAGTTTGCATTTAACCGTACGCTTGTCCGCGCAGAGTGACAAAGTTACTTCACTAGCGATAAATTTTATTAGGACATTTTTGTTCAGAAACACGTGGTCTATCTACCTGTATTTTTTGTTTTTTTCTACCCTGACTTAATTTAAAAATGTTGAAAAAATGGATGAAAAAAATTTTTTTTTTCACTTTTTGTATGTTCTGCATACGAGCGGAATATAAACTTTTCAGGATATTATTCTATACACTCTCACGAACTCATTAAAAAAAAATCATTCAGTTTGCAAGTTTTTGTGGGTTTCACTATAAAATGTTCTCTGTCGTCTGGGCTACAAAATTAAATTCAGCTAATCGTTATTTTTGACTTTTCTTCATTGTTCACAGCAACGAAAAGTAGGGTGTATCTGTTAAATATCCAAAATAATGTTTTTTAATAATAATGCAAGTATATATAAAAGATATTTAGTTTTAAGCATATGGTACAGGGTTACTCATTATATATTGAGCCCCCCCCCCCCCCTTCCTTTATTTCTATCATTATTGTATGGGTCACGTGATATAACAATGAAGGTTGTTTTTAAATGGAAAACCCTGTATGTTTTTATATATTCTTTTAGATCTTTTTCCCTGATTTCAAAAATTTAAAGAGGTTGATAGGTCTAGCTGTAATATTTCTTGACATATCGGACATTAAAAAATATGCTCCAAACATAGGTATTTTATGGTTATTGAAGAAAGGGCAGTAATTACTCTCACGCAGTAGTTTCTGACTGATGCTACTATGAGAACATTGCTAATTTTTGACATTTCGTATTATTATTTGATCAAAATGGATTACACAGAAACCGAAAAGTGTGATATATTTTGCCTTTATGTAAAAAAAATTTAACTTTTTTTCAATTTTACCCTGACACTGGAAACACATTTAGAAATAATTTTGCCAGAGTGAATAACTTTCACAATGAGTGTCTGTCGCTCCGTGCGTCACATTCCTTATGAAGGAAAAGTCCTATCGTACTGAAATTTAGATAGTAAGTTAATGTTAGAGCTCAAGGAAGATTCTCTTACTATTTTTAGAAAAAATCGGTTAGTAAATATAGTTAACTTAAACACTGCAATAAAAAGAATGAACATAAAGAGGATTGCACTTTGATTAGATCATGAATATAGTAATGGAGTATTTGTAAATTACATTATGCCAAGTTTCACGTTCTTTCTCTTCGATAAGTTTAAATCTAAAAAAACACAAGTTATTCAGTTATACGAATTCAGTGACGAAATAAATTTATGTTAGCATGTGTTGAACTTAGAAAATAAAACCGAATATTATGGAAATCTTAATTTATAAGGTGAATATAATTATTCAACCTGCGTTACTGCTAGAGGTTCATTGATAATGTATCGGATAATGTCCCTCGATTATTAAAAATTAATGAATATTGCAGCTTATGTGAGTTTACACCGTATTATAACTCTTACATTTTATATCATGCCAATATTTTCATAATCTACTGCATAGTTAAAGATAGGAAAAATAGGGATTTGTCTATTACTTACACATCCAGTGTAGTAACGAAAAAAAAAAAATGTTTAAAATTTTTCTTGTTCAAATAGGCTTAGAATATCATGAAAGTCGAGATTTTAAGTTTGACCAAAAAAAAAATTCTGTCTGTCGGTCCGTCTGTCTGTAACTTTTTTTTTGAACGCACTATTACTCTGGAACCGTTTAAGATATTGACTTGAAATTTGGTACACGTATGTATTTTAAAGAGATCTTCCTCCGTTGAAGGGTTGGGGGTAAATTGGGGTAAATAGGTAAATCAAGTAGGTAAGAGTCCGTAAAATTGGAATTTATTATATAAAAGCTAATGCCTCAAAAAAATGTTTGGCATTAACCAGCCCCATCACCCCATTATAAAAGGGGGTGAAAAAAAGTGTGTGTACAAGAACCAAAGGCCTCAAAATATTTTTTTTACTTCATCCATTTCCACTACCACCCCCCTATCATTACCCCCACCCCACTACCGATGTGGGATATCGTTCCATAAACAATTATTTCCACATACAACATTTTTTCGTTGTAAGAGACTTGGGTAGCAAATCTGGATGTGGAAGTAGTGATTCCTTGGGCAGCGGTTTTTTTTATTGACCTGCCAAATGTACAGAATTTGTATCCGCTATTGGTAAACAAATTTATATTTCTATTCAATGGGCTTGTTGCCGATAATTTTTTTTCCGTTATTTTTTTTTATGGTAGGTATTCAATAGAATTAGATTATCTAGATAAGCTGTTAAAATTTCAGCTTCATAAGTATATACAATCCTTAGATATTCAATGTTAGAAATTGGGTTTCAGCGCTTCGCCGATTCGTGACGTTATTTTGCATAAACAAAAATTGATAAAGCACATTGTTTCTGTCATAACTTCTTTGTTTTTTATGTATAGAAATAGAGAAAAAACTATTTGAAATCCTAATCCCAATAGTCTTTCATTTTTGTTCTTACTGCTTTTGACGTAAGTGCCATAGTTTCTGAGATATTTAACATTTAAACTATAGACGTTCGGACGCCACCTTCCAGATCTCCGAAACCATTAACTCTACAGAAATTAGAATAAAACAAAATTCATCCTCGATTTAGTAGCTTTCTTATTTGTCTCTAGTATGTTTTCGCTCAACGTAATAATTTTCGAGTTATTTGACGAATATTGTTTTGATTTATTTTTTTTAAGTTAACCCAATTTTCAAGTCGTTATAACTTAAAGACTGGAACTTGCATGGAACTTTTTCTTAAAATTTTATTTTATTTCACCTCCAATGTTTTTAATTATTAAATCTCGACTGTCGTTTGATCAGCATCCACAAAGTGACGTCACATGTTTTCGCACGGTTCAACTTTGGTAATTTATTTAAGGGCTTAAACGACCGAATAGAAACCTAAAAATTTGGAAATTGCCTTAAAAAGTGTTCTACTTTCGATTTATAAAATAAAAAAATAATGCTGAACGGGCCCTATTGTATTGAAAAAGTCAATGGAAGGCGTTACCAATTATTTTCATCAGATTAGAAAAGTTTTACGAATTCAAGACTGTCAGTTTATTAACCTTTAGGCAAATAGCTAATTAATAGTAGTTATTTTCCCATTATACTACGTAGGAGTGCCATTCAGTAAATTATTTCATTAATTCGGTATAATATATTTTATTAAAGGAAATAAAAGGCTTACAATACACAAAGAATTATAAATCACTATAATCGAGTTTGTTACAAGAAATATGTTAGCGTTAAAAGTTACTGTTGAAATTAAAGTTTAATAAGAAGATAACAGAGGCGAACCAATTTAGATTAAGGAACAACTCTTTCCTGATTGCGTGCAAGTGCAGCGAGGTAAGAATACATCTATTTTTAATCTTATAAGGTGAAGGTTGATCATTTAAATATAAGTTCGATTTAGCATAAAAGTACATGCAAATTTCTAACGAGCCTTTAATGATGCATAAATTTTTATGTTCACAAAAATGTAATATGCAAATTTTAGTTACTCCACAACAAAATTATTTATTTGATAACTTTACATATAGATAAATATATATATCATTCTTCTTCTCTTAAACGTTCTGTGGTCCATGCATGATTCTAGTTAGTATCCCTTACTGTATGGCACGTGTGATAGCACCATGCCATCTGTGGCGTTTGCCTGCTAGGCGTACGACTTCGTCAAAGTCTTTTCCAATCAGTTTCTTAATCCATTATGTGGAAATACGACTCGGATATAAAAAATAGTGGACATTAAAAAACTATGAAAACACTATTCACTAATTTTACATAGTTAGTCACTTTACAGTAGATAAAACTTTTTAAACAATCAAGGAGAAATTGTTGAACTATAATAATTTGGAAGCTAGAACTAAATGAAGTATAAATAACACAATGGAACTTTTAGCGATGTGTGGAAAATAATTCCTATCAGCAGAATTCTGGTATCACAAGGTCTCCATTGTCACCAATTTTGAGCAATATATTTATGGAGGGCTTTTTCTGGACATGTCAAAATTGTATATACAAACCGGTTGTCTGGTAGAGACATGTCAACGATCTTCTTGCAATTTCTCGTCGTAGAGTCGATTCACCATATAATTTTTTAGAAAATGTAAATATTAAATTTACATTAGAAGTAGAAAGTAGAAATGAAGTCCATGTTTAGATGTTTTAATTAAAAGAGTAAATAATACATTTGAAACAAGTGTTTATAGAACACTTACCAAGGGGTAGAAGAATTAAGTATGTTAAGAAGAATGAAATTGAGATATCAAAGATTGGCGAACACGCTTGGGAGAATGGACTTAAATAAACTGGGACTCGGCAATAATTTTAACAAAAGGCGGATAGCAAGAAAAATATATATATGTAAATCAGCAATGATGCTGTTGAATGAGGATACATACGTATCAAATTGTTTCGTAGATATTTTGTACAACCTGATTACGGATGTTAAACGAAGAAGAACAAATGTAACATTGTTTAAAATAAAAGTATCACCTACATCAACAGTTCTGTGTAAGTAGTAAGTGTTTATGGATATTGAATATAACATATACGTATCCTTAAAGCTGCGTATTTAATATACATCACATCAAAGAATTGCAATAAAGCTTTGATAAATGAGTCAGTAAAATACTTCATTTTTATATTTTTATTCTTATTTCTCCTACAATTAATTATTGGCATGACTGTGGTCTCTGCATTCCACGTTATGCTAACTTTTATTCGGAGGTCCTTGTATATTGAACATCACGTTGGTGTCATTCGAGATGGATACATCGATCGGTAAACAGAATTTCTCCTTTTTATTAAGTTCGATCATGATTTTCTGAATTTCTCTATTAGGTATAATCGGCAAGTCCCACCCAAATGTGACATCTTTGGTGTTGACAACCATCTCAGGAGCATGTATATTCATAATATTTTTGTGGCACCGGTACATTGAAGTGCTTGCACATGACCCAGGGAGATGTCTGGCCACTTTGTTGGGTCGGTTAATGTACTCGGATGGTACCAGCGTAGTAGTATATCCTACCACCACGTAACTGACACGTTCTGCTAGGCCGCACGTTCCACACTTGCTGTCAACGGACTCTTTCAAGATCATCCTCTGGTAATATCTAGTACTTAGCGTTTGGTTCTGCACTGCTAACGTCCTCCTAAGTGGTTTCGGTTTCTAGATATTCTTCCTGGATTTTACGCGCTTATACATTTGGATGGAGTACCTTTTCTTGCCCTTATCGTGTTCTTTAACTAGTTTTATATACGCGCTAAGTCCCATGATAAAGGAGTCATAACATATAACCTGTGCACAACTGGTGAATTCTGTCCATTTTTAGGATTTTTCTTGTCTTCCTGTCCATTTTCGAAGCCAATCAACAATTCCAAAACAATAGATAACTACGGGGACAGCAATAGTGTTTATTGTTGCGATTTTGTTCTTAGCGCTTAGCTCGGTCTTAAAAGCTTGCCTAATGCATCGGTAGTATTCCCTCGCAGTTTTCATCTCGTCGTTGTCGATTTCGGTGCACTCCTCAACACCCCGGTACTTATATTTTTCCTCCAGATCCACACTTCGTATTTCAGATTGATCATTAATTACGATATTCTGACTCTTTACATGTTTACCTCATTGGAGGAGCACCGTGGCGTATTTCTCTAAGCCAAATTTATCTTGATATTATCACTGAATGATTTGAGGATATCTCTAGTTCTTGCTTTAGTTGAGCAAAACAGTAAGGGCGAGAGAGAATCTCCCTGAAATATTCCTCTCTTAATTTGCATATCCCCTGTTCTTATATGAGCTTTCGAGTGGTAGAACCACATTTCCGTTTTTCAACACTTCAATGTGGTTTCCACGAAATCTATTATTGTTGGACACACACGGTACATTTTCAGGGATTCAACAATCTAAGGGTAGGGAACGTTATCAAATGCCTTTTTGTAGTCTACCCATGCCATGCACAGATTTCTGTGCCACTTCCTTGCAATTGATATTATAGTCTTATGTGAATTACTTTGTCCTTCAAAATTCCGCACCCAAAGTTCTCAATGTGTTACTGTGAAGGCGGTGTCTCTACTTCGGTCTGTCGGTCATTCATTTGGCGATAGATTTTCTTGGCGTCCTCTTGAAAGAGCTTGCTATGTTGCTAGTGATTGCTTCTTTTGGTATATCTTCTCAATCTCTGCGCTCTTGCTTGCAGTTTCATCTTCAGGTTCTGCTTTACCAAGTTCACTTCATTTGCAACTGTATTTTTTTAGTACACTTTCGACCTTTAAGTATTTGGTGCGTGAATACTTCCTTTTGATATTCCTCAACAATCGCTATTACTTTCTTGTACGATTCGATCGTGTCGTCAATCCTCTACTTCCAGTAAGGTTTTCCCTGAGGTTTTTGTGGGTTTAATGTTTCTTCAGTTACTCCTGCAATCACCGTTGTAGTAGCATACATCATGCAGTTGATGTCTGTAATGGATAAGCTCGAATGATTGCGGGTCACTCTGGAAAGAACTTAGCTTCTCTAATTTTGTTTTTGGTGCTCCTGTTGGACCTTACCTTCTTCAGCCTTTAACAACCTCTAATATCCACGGCCTTAACATCCTCTAACTTATTCCTGATTTGAGCTTCCAGATCTGCATTTACTGTTGCTTGTTGTTTTCTTAGTTCCGGGGTATCTTTTCCTTTGGGGATGCCATCCAACACCTTTTCTGGTGCTGAGGTATCGTCTTCCCGCTTGCTTGCTCTTCGTTTTCTCGCACTGGAGTTGTCACCTTGATGATATTCTTGCTGTGTCCTAGCAGATATTCTGTAAGCATCCTCTTTAATACGAGTTTGTTGGCGGTTAATTTTTCTGTCGTTCTATGTATCTTCTCTGGTTTGTTAACGTGTTGGGGTTCATGATGGAGAAGATATCACTGTCTCTTTATCTCCAGACTGTAAAAGTCCCTCTCACAATACCGTTTTCTTTTTTGGTGATATTTGCATAGAAGTAGCACCATGTTAATCGCTTATACTGATCAATGGTCTATCTGTTCCTTAATGGTCGTTCTTCTGTTCTAGATTGAGACGGCCTCGGTATTTCCTCCATAGTACTTCGACCGAGGTTTCGATTGTTAACGGTTAGGAGTACCTCGTTATTCTCACTTGTGGGTCGACGAGGATTCCGCCGGATGACGACCGGGGCTACCTCGTCTGTTCATCTGTCGGACGCGACGTCATCTGTAGCTATGCGGGCGATCTCGTTCATGTCATTACCTGCATGTCTTGTTGTGCTGACCATTCTTCTGGCTCGAAATCCGCTGTCCCCTTTAGTCGATTTTTACAACACCCTGGATCTATTCTTTTTAAAACTCGACCCAGACGGGTTTATTATTATTATTATTATATGAACACCTCGGTAAGTCAGAGAATTTAAAAATCAATAATTATACAAATTTGTATTTGTAAAAGTTTCCTCAAGTTGCATCACAGCTGCCACGTACACGCTTCGGTTACTCTTGTTTACTTCTAGAAGATCTGGTTTATAAAACCCTTTCATCATCCGAATCATCGCTATTACAGATGAAATGTGCACTTGTGAAAAATTGAAACTAAATTTTTAAGATTAAGCCAAGTTGGGATCCACCTATTTTGTTTTCCTTTCAAAAATTTCGTTCGCGAACGTCCATGTGCCGAATATCGATTTGAGTTCATACAATGGGGTAGTTGACCAACTAAAATAGAACGGAGAGAAATCAATGGAAAACCGTCTCTAACGTTCTGGGAGGCAGTATAATGGGGCGTGTCGTACAGGCTACATCGCACGCCTCTGAATTTTCACGTAAATATTCTATTTGAAAACACAATTCCTCACAGAAAACGCAAAACGTTTCATCATGATAAGAACAGGTGTAATAGTGTTTAGAACAAACAATTATAAGCCCTAATAAAGTAAAATTTAAAATGAAAATGTATCAGGTAAGTGATAAGTATTTTCTCGTTTTCTTATTATTTTCAAATAAGGTGAATTCGGTGATATTATTAAAATGCAAATAGAAGCAGTTACAACTTCCTGAATGGATAAGCATAGCGTGATGTGTCTTTATTAAGAGATAATTAAATGTATGTTGAGTTTAACATTAATATAAAATTAACGCCGTGGCTGACAAGTTATGCACATGTCGAATGAACATAAATAATAATATTGTTAATACCTATATTATCTACTACATCGCAAACAATTTTTTTAAATATAAAGATATAAAATAAAATAAATGCGTGTAAGAGTTTACAAAAATATTAAAACGAAATTTATTTTTTTACATAAAATATTTAAAACACATTAGGTAGGTACTTAACATCTATTATACTATTATAGCTGCTATACTTAATACCTACCTCGTGTATGTCTCAGAATTTTATATGGCTACGAGGTTAATTAATGATATACATCGATACATATTCATTAATATAATATTAATTTGTACCACCCCTTGTCTACCATTTTGTTTGTTTACTTTTAAGTAAAGACCACATTTGGCTTAGTCATTGAAAGTTTTCATGTTAATTTATTAGAACATGAATAAAAGTGATTGAGTTAAATTATTTATACATCAGTGTGTATTTTTTAAAAGTGCGATATAAGGTTATAAATTAAACCTTTAACATACTTATAACAGCTTGATTATATATGGTGCAATCATTGCTCGAATCATTAGAAAATGAAATTTTAATAGAATTTGTTAAATTATTTCCTTATGACTATACTCATTCATAAATGTGTGCCTGAGTTATTATTGAACGACAAATATAATCCTTACCACATAATTTTTTCTTGTTACTGGTAATGATATATAGCTTTTGAAATAACAACTGACATTCAGAAAGATACAAAATACATCCTGTGTTACGTACATCTTTTTATTCTACGAAAAATTGATCATTTGTAAAAAATCTAATATAGTTTTTACATAACCTCAATTTCTGTAGATATAGATTTTATTTAACAGGTTGTAGAACTTACTCCAAATTAGTTGAAATGGATAACTAGACCAATATTTAAAATTCATAAATACGATAAATTATCAAGGCATATAATTAATTCATCTAGAAACACTAGTAAACTTTTCGTATTTCTGGCAAATTTTTTATTAATTTTATTATATTTCTTTTATACCTAAAGTACCATATGTATCCTTTTCTCAAACGGGTTTCTAATGAAATAAGCAAGATGATTTTGAAAACTTGTGATTATTGTTAGTATGTTTCCAAAAATTCTAATCTACTTCATACCACTCATTATCTAGGAAGAATTAGGTTTTCATCTCGAAGAAATAATGTAAGCTGACAATTTTTCCGTACAAAAAGCTCGCAATTCACTTTTCTGCTGAAAATGACACAATAATGGTCAGGAAACTGGCTACTTTATCACTGAATGATTTATTTGTACGCATTTATTTATAATTCACTCTGTGTAAAAGTTACTGTGGTCAATTAGACATATATTTATTATCGTCCTTTATATAGATCCTTAATGTGCGATTGTTACTGTAGAAAATATCTACAGCTTCTTGGAAAGTTTACTATTTCTATGTGAGAACAATTGTTTGGCGGATTTCGTTATCGCAAATTTATTTATAATATATTTTCTACAATATTATAGAAATAACGACAAAATAGATCGTAACAGAATTGATTTTCTTAAATTTTTTAACGTGCAACTTGTCCCATTTTTTATAATACACAGTTATTAGTATTAAATTTTATCCAGATTTGGACCGGTATCGCAAACCTTTATTTTGTCTTTTTTGTGTAAAACAGTATATTATGTATCAAGAACGGTAAGGGACCTTTACCGGTCGACGGCAAGGTTTGGTCCAATTTTGCCGGAGATCGGTACAACCCTTAACGTTCGCGATGATTACACTTCAGTTAAAATAATTTAATGTCTACTAAATAAATGAAAAGTCAAAAGTGACGTTTATATTTCGCGGCAAGTCCAACTTGTCAAATATGATATTTGTATTTTGACTTTTCGTTTATTTAGTCGAAATTAAATTATTTTAATTGAAGTGTAATTTAATACGATGGTGCAGAAAATATTGTTATTCTTATTTAGATAAATAGAAATGTCCTTACTTTTTTCCTTATTTTTGTGGAATAACGGTATATATTATATTAATTTTACTTGCCGTTCAGACGTCCCTAAGTAAATTACTTACCAACGTGGCCTAGCAGTAAACAAAACCTTCTGTCTTAGCAAACAGATACTGCAAAAAAACAAAAGGCTCGATTGCGCAAAAACTTTTTATTCATTCACATGCATTTTTATTAAGAAAAAATAGTTCAATTTTTCTAGGACTCATATTAGCTATTTTTTACGGGAAATCTACTGCAATATTATATTAGCATGCTTTAGAACCCCTATATCCAAAATTTAACAACGTTTTGATTTATGGTTTTTGAAAATTGCATTTCTTAAATATCAAATGATAACTTGAAAACAAATTGTTTTTAGAAAAAAGTAGTTCCTCATTTTCTATTTAAATTAACTGTGTTTTACTACCCAATATCATTGATCCTTTCAAATTTCGTAGACCAAGAATTTTTCACTGAAAAATTACCGAAGATTTTGAATCATTAAATTATTCGGGCATTAAGGATTGCCGAATTTGAAAGCATCAATGGCATGGGGCGGAATTTAAAGAGATAATGAAGAATGACTTCTTTTTGAAAAACAATTCATTTAGGAGTTATTGATTATTTAATGTTTAGAAAACGTAATTTGAAAACCATAAATCAAAATAGATATTGTTAAATTTTGTATATAAGGGTTTTAAAGCATGCTGATCAATAATCTTACTTTAGTATTTTAATAAAAACATGCTTACTATGACTTCTAGAAAAATCGACTCCTTTTTTCTTAATAAAAATGCATGCCAATTACTGAAATATGTGTTGTACTCAAAGAGGACAGTAACGGTTTTCGATACCAACCCAAATTTGGTTGAAATCGGATAACTAATAACTGGGATATGGAAATGGGGCCATTAAAAGTGGGACACGCTGTATATGTCAATTCTAAATAATTTTGAACATTTTTTACTCTTATTATATCAAATCTTAATTATGGAGTTAGTGGAGGCACATTTAGTTCAGTAAATGAAGATGTACTGTACATCTCTCCACTTTGTACACCAAAGCTTGCATCGAATACGATAAACATCTAAGGATTACTATAATTTCAAGAAGTCTAATTGTGATATTATACAATATCGGAAATTCTACGTATTGGGTTGGCAATAAGAGCAAGCGAGAGCGCGGCAAGCGAGAGCGAAGCATGCAATCGTGTACATACATGCCTCTTGATGGGTCTGTCCACTCTTTACTGCTAGAGTACTGGTAGACGTCTTTATTGTGGGCGGTCGGTTGATAGCGCAATGCCAAACGAAGAATTTTCTGAATCTGTATATAACTTATTCATGAATACAGATTGGACTGGCTTGAAAGCCTCACTGATGTAAATGCTTCAACTGATAATTTTTATGAAATTATTTATAACATTTTTTTTGTGTACCAAGAGAAAATGTAAAAAAATATCCAGTGTGCTTCAACAAATTGGCACGGTAGCGTATGTGATGAGTATGATTGGTCACACTGAGAATTTTGAAATAACCTACAGAGTGATTAAAATATAGGGTAGCCTGAAATTGTGCCAAGAGTAAAGTATACCGGGTGCCACAGGCTAGTGGCTCCCCCCTATATTTCTTTTATTTGGGGTGCATAAACTACCTGTAAACATGGAGTTTTGGACATAAAAACCGGTATGAGACCATTTCCGGTTTACCCGGAAATTACTGCAACTTTCGATTTTTAAATGGAACACCCTGGAACCTGTTTTTAGACCTCTGCAACAAAAAAAATTCTGTTCCAAGGACTAAAACTATCATGTCTTAAGTACTTTTGTGTGCTGAATCCGAATTTTCAATTAAAAAAATTTTCTACCGCGTAGATTTCGAGTAAATCACGTTTTTTTTCTCGTCAAAATACGGTTTTTTGACAATAAAAACCGGGATTTACTCGAAATCTACGCGGTAGAAAATTTTTTAAATCTAAAATTCGGATTCAGCACACAAAAATACTTAAGGCATGGTGGGTTTAGTCCTTGGAGCAGAATTTTTTTTTTTTTTTGTAGACCTGTGAATTGTTCAAGGAAATACATCACAGATTACAACGATTACACAGCCCCACAAAATAAAGTGGTCTGTCCGGCGGACTAGACCGGTATATCCCTATGCATTTGGACCCGCTGAAAGCGTCATAGTTTTAAGATTGGCTCGTTTTTAACCCCCAACCCCAAAAAACACCCCCAAAAAAATTTTCTGTCCGGCGGACCAAACTAGTGTATTCTCATGTATTTGGACCTGCTAAAACCGAATCCGAAGTCAGAACTGTCAGTTTGGCTCATTTTACACCCTCAACCCCAAAAACATCCTTATAACAAAAAAAGTGGTCTGTCCCGCGAACTAGACCGGTATATCTCTATGTATTTGGGCCCGCTGAAACCGAACCGGAAGTCAGAATTGTAAGATTTGCTCGTTTTTAACCCCCAACCACAACCCCTCCCCCCCCAAAAAAAAATGTTCTGTCCGGCGGACCACACCAGTGTACTCTTATGTATTTGGACCTGCTAAAACCGAATCCGAAGTCAGAATTGTCAGTTTGGCTCGTTTTACACTCCCCCAAAAACACCCCCATAACAAAAAAAAAAGTGGTCTGTCCGGCGAACTAGATCGATGTATCCCTGTGTATTTGAACCCGCTGAAACCGAATCCGAACTCAGAATTGTAAAATTGGCTTGTTTTTAACCCCCATCCGCAAAAAAATATTCTGTCCGGATGACCACACCAGTGTATCCTTATGTATTTGGACCTGCTAAAACTGAATCTGAAGTCAGAATTGCCAGTTTGGCTCGTTTTTCACCCCTCACCCCAAAAACACCCCCATAACAAAAAAAAGTGGTCTGTCCGGCACACAGTACGTCATTTTGAGAGATTTCTGGCCAAAACTCAAATGAACCAAATTTCACCAACTTCCGAGAAATGAGTAATAAACAAGCTTTTTGGTAAGGGTTGACGTTATTCTTGTGGGAACAAGAGGCCTTGATCCCTATATCTGCCCCATTTGCGTTCTACAGCTCGAGAAGGAAACACGAGTTCAAGTTTAAAATTGTGCAGTGAAAATTCAGCGTTTACACGACTGTGAATTTTTGTTTTTTTTTGTCTTCAATTGAACAAATCGGCCATATCTGGTATAGAACAAGGCATGAGCTTTATTGTAGGCAGTTAGTTGACTTTATTTGCTATTTGGTGTCCGAATTATAGCGTTTTAGCGAGTGAGCGATTTCAGCCGTAAATTTGGATTAAAATGAAACTTTTCATTTTTGTTATACTTCACTTTCGCAAGCTTTACCCCTATATTTTTTTTTATGATATTAAATACAGTGTCCTCTACATGTTCTGTGAATTGCAGCTGCCGTTTTTTGAGTAAAGGCGTTTTGAATACGGTTAATGCAGGTTAAAAATACCCAATTTTACGAGTAATATAATTACTGATATTACGTACTGATGAAACGTCGAGATTTTAAGTTTGAGCGAAAAAAAATATCTGTCCGTCGGTCTGTCTGTCTGTAACTTTTTTTGTGCGCACGTTTACTCTGGAACCGTTTAAGATATTGACTTGAAATTTGGTACACATATGTACTTTAACGAGATCTGGAACTAGATTATATTTTCATCTTGTTCCGTCGAAGGGTTGGGGGGTAAATTACATTATATAACAATGTAATGTAATAAAATATGCCAACATCCCGACACCTTTCAATATACTTTTTCTACAACCAAGCCAAAAGTGCAACTTTGCGCTTCCAAAAGTTGCAAAGTTGGATTTTTCCGAGGAGCGAGCGTTTTTTTTACTTTGTCGCTCATCGAGCGAGAAAGTAAACGCTTAGTTACCATGGAAACCATAATAAAGAAACGTGTAGTGTATCTGCGTCTTTTGACACAAAAATAAGCATTGAGGGTATTTGATAGATGTCGACAATTAATTGATGTTCACGTTTTGAAATCTGAACTGTCAAATTTGAGGTTATCAATAACTATTAATTTTTACCAAACATTTTTATAAAAACACCGATTGTAGAAAATATCCTGTGTGTAATTCGAGCACAAAGTGACACTGCCGTTCTCGCAAGATAGCCGTGCTCCGCTACGCGTTGCGCGTCAAACTTCTCGCTCAGAGCGACAATATATCACTTTGTGCTGTTAATACACAAATAGCTATTATATATTATCGTTAAATAAGAAGAATATCTTTGATTATCTTATGGATTTCTTGAAAGAGACAAAAATTAAGTTATAGGTTAGCTTTGTTCCCTATGTTCTACACCTTTATGTTATATATACCCTCCTAACCGTGGTCTTATTTTGTATGTTAGAAAAATGTCCTGAAAGATTCCTGGTCCAGAAGTATGTGACCTTTGTACATCCTTCGTTGTGTTTCTGACGGTACGTCATGTATTTTATTGTTAAACTTATTGTAGGTTTGCAATTTTTCTTGTGTAGCTGACTTTTGGTCTTTATGCAAAAAAAAATCAACTTCAACTAAAGCGTATAATTTATTAAATACATGATAATAAAACATGAATAAACAAATTACTCTATGTGTTGTTCTCCTACTGCTAAATTTTTCATACACTAAATGAATGGTGTCCTCATTTATATCGGCTGTTACTTCTGTACTTTTCTCTTTTAAAGGATTCACGTTATCGTGAAGATCATGCTCATAATCCTTTTGCTTAAGGTATCCCCATAAAAAAGCAAGTGGAGTAATGTCAGGGGAGCATGCAGGCCATCTTATAGGACTAAACTCCCCAATTTCTTTATTATGGATATGCCCATCTAACTAGTTTCTAACTCGACAACCGTCACAATTATGACAAACATTTGACGTATGTAATTAAAATTCCATATCCGAATTTTCATTGACATTAGAAACATTTATTTAGTGTAACGTTCATAATTTCCTCTAAAAAAACTTACACTTTACTCTTGGCGCAATTTCACGGCTCCTTATTCTTTAACCACCCTGTAGGTTATTTCGAAATTGTGACTATGATTAAGGACTTTCCAGAGCAAGCAATGAATGAAGAAGGACTTTTTCTCTTAAAATAAAAAATATTTGTCAAAAATAATATGAGGGTCATTGTCACGAAAACGTGCATTTGCAAAAAGTAATTTTAAGAAAAATATACTTATTTATTTTCAAATATAACATTCAGATTAGAACATGAAAATTGTTAAATAGATATTTTAAGTAAGTGGTTGAGCTTAAACTTAATTAGTGTTGTTAAAAGACACAATTTCTTAAAATACTAGTTAACGCAAGTGAGAAAAAAGTTAAAGTCAAAAATTAAATGTAAAAAATATAAATAAAATCTTTAATTATCCCTAACACAAAAATTAAGAAATAGAAAGAAAAACAAATGTACCAAATAAAAACAAAAACTTTAATGAAAGTGAGAAGGAAGTAAAAAAGTTAGCGGATTTTAAGAGCTTATCCTCTTATGGATATAAGAACACAAAAAACTAGTTTTTTGTACTTTGCAACTTTTCTATTTGCATGTTCCAACTTAAGAAATAACGTGAGGTTAACGCAGGTGAGGTTTCGATCCAATTTCCCGCTAAAAAGCCTATAATGTACTTGAAAAATAGCGCCGTTTTAAAAATATATATTCTAACAAAATATCAAACAAATGATAACTAAATAAATAACATATTGCATATTTTTGGCTAAAATTTCTTAACAAATGCTTATGCTTATCGTTTCTATGAATACAATCATTTTGGCGACAAACCAGTAAAAACTAGCACTAATTACTCACTCATTTCGAGAGAATCTCAACTGGTAAAATAAAACATATATCCTTACATTTAAGTCATCACTACCCACTCGATTCTAAGCAGTAAAATCAACGTGTTAACTAAAGTGAAAATACTTACTGGAGACACTTAATAAAGTAGCGTTTTGAAGATAAATTAATTTTTAAAGTACCTTATTTTTAAAACTTAATACTTTTTTGAGTTTTTCAAGACGTTTCTTTTTTCTTTTAAATCTATATTACTGAAAAGAAATATTCTTTGACAGGTCAAAGTCTAATACATTAGGGTAAGGACAGTTAAATTACGTGAGATCTCACATACTGTTATATAAAATAAGAACAGAAAGAAAACGATTAATTCGAAGAAAATATTTTATTTATATATTAATCCGATTTTACTTTAAATATTAAAAACTGAAAACAACTAATTTTTTTTTAAAACTGAACTTTTAGCGAGGGACTGCAAAATGCACGTTTTCGTGACAATGAGTCATGAACTCACATTTCGAAATATGCAATGACCTAGTATGAAATATAAACTAGTGACAAATCCGAAGACAATTGAAGACCTAAGTGGATAAAGGTGTTATGTCGCATTTTAAAAAAATTACTTTATGCAATTTTTGAACACCCAATAAACGGTGAATTCTAAATTTGTAATATTTTATAGAAACTTTTTAATTATAAAGGCGCCATGTCATACATACAACCAGTAATTTTAGTGGATGTACACAGTTTTGGACAGAAAAATCTAGTTTCATAACAGCTTGATATTGTTCTTTAATATTAGTGTAAACAAAAGAACATATCCCAAAATTATCTATTTTATGAGGTATTATTTATTTGAATCGAAGACAAAATAAATAAGTTCCAACTCAAAACCGTTTTATTTAATTTACTCAAAACTTTAAAAATGTGACATAACACCTTTATCCACTTAGGTCTTCAATTGTAATCTCAATATTCACGCGTTATGTTAATATAATTGTGACATCCATTCCTCATTTACACTCTCGCTCCAAATACTTCCATTCAATTCATCTTTTTATTTTATGACAAAAATTATAATTTTTTAAAGATAATTCATATTAAATGATACATAAAAGTTATTCTCACAGAATGCTTGTATTGAATGCAATAGTTATATTTTTATTTAGTGCTTGGTAAATACTATTTATATGTGTAGATGATGAAGGAATAGAAATTACCTTTTGCAACTTCATTACTGTTTTACAATAAACCTGGGAAATATATCTTCACAGGTATATTTATTTATATAAGAGTGAGTTCTTGTCATTCATTTTTATGGAGAAAAGATTTAACATACATGCAAGTGTTATATATAATAATAATAATAATAATAATTGTTTATTAGCTACTAAGTATTTGTACAGAGAAAAGAAAAGTACACAATAGATTCAATTAACAAGCAAATAAACTAAGGTAACCCGCAAAGCCAGGGCTGTCCGCGGTTTAGGTACCAATAATTTTTTTCATTACTGAAAATATTGTAAAATCTATTTATATTCAATTACATTTACTTATAATATAATTATACTTCAAGACAAACTATTCATTACATATACATACGATATATTCTTACATATCTAATTAAGTAGGTATTTTAGTATCTAATAACTATTTAATTTTTCTTAAAGCTAAACATATTAATATTCCTTAACGTTAAAAAAACAGAATTACATATACATAAATATATAAAATAGATGTAAAACAGATGTAAAATAGATGTAAAATAGATGACTTACGGCTATAAAATGCGATTTTTAATTGAAAAAATCAGTATCGTCTCGGTAGCGTATGTTCAGAGCCTCATTTCTATTAAATTCTGTAATTCGGTTCTATTAAAGTCCAATACAAATTTTTTTAGTTCTTTTTTAAAACAAAATTGAGTTAAGTGTCATTAAATTTTTATTTGTTCAAGGAATACTTAATAAGGTTCTTTTTTATTTTTGGTCGAAAAATTTCGATTTTTTTTATCATATATATTCAATATCTAATCTATTCCACCCCAAACAGAACTTTCCCCAACCCATCCCCTCCATGTAACCCCATTAAATTATTATAGAACTAGTTTACATTAGCACACATGCTTAGATATTTTTGAATTTGAAAATCATATTTCCTTTATTGCCCTTTTTTAGACGAAAATCTGCCGACAATAGAGTTTTCTATCAAATTAAATAAAAAAAATGGAAAATACCTTTAAGACAATGCATTTTAGAGTAGTGCTGCGACAAAGTGGCTCTGGGTTAACCTAACCTAAAAATCGCAGATATTACTTCCACATCCAGTGGAAATATAGAAACGATAAAAATTTTAAAAATTTCTTTATTGTTCAAACAGGCTTAGAATGTCATGAAATGTCGATATTTTAAGTTTGAGCAAAAGAAAAGTCTGTCTGTCTGTCGGTCTGTTTGTAACTTTTTTTTGTGCGCACGATTACTCTGGAACCGTTTAAGATATTGACTTGAAATTTACACGTATGTATTTTAACGAGATTTGGAACTAGATTATATGTTCATCTTATTCCGTTGAAGGGTTGAGAGGCGAATTGGGGTAAATGGAGATGAATAGGTAAATCAAGCAAGTGAAAGTCCTTAAAATTGGTATTTAGTACATACAAGAGAAGCTAATGTCTAAAAAATGTTGGAATTAGCCACCCCCATTATTACCCCATCCCATTATAGAAGGGGGTGAAAAAAAATTGTGATTTAGTATGTGTACAAGAGCCTCAATTTTATTTTACTGCATCCACCCCCACTACCCCCCCTTAAACCATCTCCACCACCACTACCGATGTGGCTAGTGGCATATCGTTTTATGGGTTTTTGGGGTAGACGATTTCAAATATTATATTATTATAATTCCATAAACAATTATTTCCACGTACAATTTTTTTTTGTTGTGAGAGACTTGGATAGAAAAACTGGATATGGAAGTGATTCCTTGGGCAGCGGTTTTTTTCTCTTATTTCCGCGTTTACCTCCTTGGTCGAGAGTCACAAACAAACGAAGTAGTGTTCATGTATATTGGACACCAAATTCATTTTTATGGGATCATAAGTTAGTTGCTTAAGCTTCTTGAATCGTTTTTAACATATGAACCATAACTCTTTTAAGGGGTTAAAATAGGAGTTGAAGGTTTAAGGTGGTGAAAATTCGCGATTCAAGTGAAATAAAGTTTAAGTGATCAAAAGTTATTCTTCGGGGTTTTTTGATGCTGATCTCATCTTTAATCTTACTCGCATCCTGTCGATCCTTCAAAGGAATGAAAGCAGGGATTGATCTAAAAATTACGATATTCCAAATACTCGTCACTAGTTGCGTTTAGACTTGTAAATATTATTATACTGACGGTAAAAATGAGGATAGTTTATTATCCACATGATTCTATTCCTGTGCATTAAGACTAACCCAATTAACAGCTTTAAGCCTAATATAGCCTATAAGTTAAGTGAAAAATTGTATGTATTAAATGACAGTTATAAACCTAAAAGTTTTAACCTTAACATTATCTGCGAATAAAGGGGACATGAATGTTATTGGGCAGCTGAGGGTCATTTCTGAAGTAATTTTTTTTTATAGAATTTTAATAATATAATATCTGAAATCGTCTACCCCAAAAACCCATAAAACGATATGCCACATATGGTGGATGAAGTAAAAAAAAAATTGAAGCCTTTGGTTGTACACGTACTAAACCATATTTTTTTCACCCCCCTTTTATAATGGGGTGTGGGTAGTGATGGAGTGTCTAATGTTAAAATTTTTTTTGAGACATTAGCTTCTCTTGTATATACTAAATACCAGTTTTATGGACTCTTACCTGCTTGATTTACCTATTTATCCCCATTTACTTTTCAACGGAATAAGATGAAATCTAGTTCCAGATCTACGTGTACCAAATTTCAAGTCAATATCTTAAACGGTTCCAAGTAATCGTACCCACAAAAAAGTTACAGACAGACATTTTTCTTTACTCAACTTAAAATCTCGATATTTCATGATATTCTAAGCCTATTTTAACAATAAAGGTTTTTAAAAAATGTTTGTCGTTTCCATACTTCTACAGGATGTGGAAGTAATATCTGCGATTTTTAGGTTAGGTTAACCCAAAGCCACTTTGTCGCAGCACTACTCTAAAGTACAATGTCTTAAGGGTATTTCCTATTTTTTTTTTTTTTTATTTAATTTGATTGAAATCTCTACTGTCGGCAGATTTTTGTCCAAAAAAGGGTACATTTTTCCCACTGTGCGACTGTGGTGATGTCCTCTCTAACAGCTCAGAGTCCAGACCCTAACAAAGGATCACAGAAACTTCAAGGCTTTCCTTAATATGTGTGCTGTTTCCAATAGTGCTATCTTCTGCATTTCTTGTGCGTTCGGATGATCAGGCAGTTGTTGTAGACTCCGGTCCTTCTTGACAGTTCCAAGAGCTCCTACAATTATTGGCACGACTGTGGTCTTTACATTTCACATTCTGCTAACTTTTACTTGGAGGTTAGTATTACAACCTTTTCAGGGATATATTATTAATATTTCTTGCTTCACCGGTATATCGAAGAGCTTACACATGGATCAGTTGAGATATCTGGTCAATCTGTTGTATCGGTGAGTGTACTCTGATGGTGCCAACGTAGTACATCCCGCAATCACGTGACTGGCATGTTCTTCTGCTAGGCCGCACGTACATATTTTAATCGGTCAGCCACTTCGTGGACGCTTTCTTGTCGATCGTGGTTGCAGAAGAATTGTTAATGCATCAGCTTTGCGCAAGTACTTCTATTTTCCTCTTTTCGATGTTGGTTTTAATTTTCTTTTTGGGGTACTCGTCAGTGGCTTCGGTTCCCAGGTATTCTTCCTAGATTTTAAATACTTCCTTCTGGATGGAATACAAGTTCTTATCTTTATTATGATCTTTAACTAGTCCTGTGAATTTGTCCTTCCCCTGTCGGATATAGTAGTCGAGTTAATGAAGGTTTTCACTTCTTAATTCTCAGCAACAGCTCCGATTTTGATCATTTTTTTTTAAATGTGTGTTTTTTAATATTATTCAAAATCAGAAATATCCCAAGCGGCGCAAATAATTATTTATATTGTGTAGACAATAATAACAATATTTACAGGAGAAATATGTTAAAACTTTTTTTTTCGCGATATTTATAAAACATTGAGTTATTTTTATTGACAATATAAGTTCAAAAATGTTTCGCACAGTCGGGGTTGATAATTATTTACATTGTTTAAACAATAATAACAACTTTTACAGGAAACATCTATTTTTTATGTTTTTTCGGTATTCATGAAAAAGTGAATTGTGTTTATTGAAAATTTAGTATAATAAATATTTTGAAATGTTTCGAAGCTAATAATTATTTATATTGTTTAAACAATAATAATGACATATACAGGAATAATTTTTTTAATGTTGCGTCATTTTAACTGGCGTCAAATAATTTTCTTTTTTCCAACCCCATTGTTCGGGTAGTATTGTAGAATTATTTTTCCATTGCTGTTCTTGCATATACACCCTCCTGATATGCTGCTTAGCTGCATCTTATGTTGGAGGCAGTGACGGAATTTGTACGCTCTTATTTTTTGAGGCAAGTGTTATAAAGTGTGCTTAATTCATTTAAATTTACGGACGTTTTAGCTCGATACAAAGCTGGAATAGAAAATATACCTTCGTTAAAAAGCATTTTTTCACGTTGATCTTCAACCACAAAAGCTTCAGCTGCCGCACGTAACTTTTCATCATCATTGAAAATTTTTTTAAAATAATTTTTACCTCTTCTGTATCCTGTAAATTCATGAATAAAAAAAGAAGTTCCTTTTTGATATTTGTAAAATCGTTTAAGCCTGTCTTTGTTAAGTAAACTCTTGGTAATAATATTGCTTTTTTGGTGGTCTAAAAAAATACAATTCTTTATTATCTGGTGACAAATCCATCAATAATACCAGAACATCAATGTCAGCTACAACACCTACATGAGGAGAAAGGCAATCTAAAGCTGTTTGAGCGATTAAACGATCGGCATCACTTCTGCTTGAGTACACTCAAAATTATTTTCGATCAGCTTCTTATAAAGAAGATTAATAAATATATTTTTACCCTTGCTGTTAGCTAAAAACTTTTCCTTAGTTTTCTGGAAAGACATATCTCCATCAAAGTCGTTATTATTGTTTAAACAATATAAATATTTATCAACCCCCACTGTGGGAAATATTTCTTATACTCGATTTTCAATAAAAACAACTCACCTTTCTATAAATGCCACGAAAAAAAAATGTTCCGGTATATGTCATTATTATTGTTTAAACAATATAAATAATTATTAGCTTCGAAATTTTTCAAAATATTTATTACACTAAAGGACAAGGGTAGATAAGGGCCTTTTTCCGCCCATCGGCCATGTTGTATGTCATTATATTTTCCGAGTACTATATGTCTTGACGAGTAATAAAAAACTGTTCTTTGGAATAGTAGATTATTCAGTGAGCGTATAATGATGGCTATTACTCGCGGGGGTGATCTTTACGGCACGAGACGAAGGCGTGTCGTAAATCATCCGAGTGGGTAATAGCCATTATACACGAACTGAATACTATAATTTATCCACGCCAATCTGTTTTAATCGTTTAAAACTGAAAAAATAAGGTTCATTTACAGTAAAACGTTCACGTGTTAAACGTCAAACACGAAAACATGGAAAAGTGGATTCGCCGTTTCCTTATGAAAATTGCTAGTTCCTGGTTGGTTAAATATGTGTCAGAATCAGATTATGTTCATTATACGTTTGGTTGGAATAATGACTATCATTATTTGACAATTGTTAAATGTAGAATGCAATGATTATACGATGGTCGTGGATAAACATATTCTTAGTCAATACATACCACAGTATGTGGTTTTGAGCGCTGACACGTTTAAATTCGCACGCAACGTCGACACTACTACGACTTCCGCGGAAACGATTTTGTTTTTTATACATTGAAGCGCTTGATGAAACAATATAAATTAACCATTATTTAAAAGCTTAAATGCTCAACAATGAAATGAGGTATAGTTTATCTTGTTTCATCGAGCGCATCTAACTGAAATATACATTAAAAATTCGGAAAAAGGTCAAAAATGACTAAAAAACTGCAAACAAGCCCACTTTGAAATGATATTACTATGTCCTACTGTCGTTTTTCAAATGTAAAACATATAGAAACATAAAGATCATATGTTCAACTATAAATAATGACTTTTAGGAGAACTTTTCTTTTTTATGAAATTAGTGGGCGAAAATTATATAGCTTATCTACCCTTGTCCTTTACAATAAAAACAATACACTTTTTCCTGAATATCGCGAAAAAACATAAAAAAATAAAACTATATTTTTTTCTGCAAAAATTGTTATTATTGTTTAAACAATATAAATAATTATCAACCCCGACTGTGACAAACATTTTTGAACTTAAATTTTCAGTAAAAACAACTCATTGTTTTATAAATATCGCGAAAAAAAATTTTTAAATATGTTTTCCTGTAAATATTGTTATTATTATTAAACAATATAAATAATTATTTGCGCCACTAGGGATGTTTCTGAGTTTGAATAATATTAAAAAACATACATTTAAAAAAAAATTATCAAAATCGGAGCTGTTGCCGAGAATTAAAAAGTTTTGACGATTTTTAGGCTTCATTGACTCGACTATAGCGCGACTATAGAGTCCCACAATAGAAAAAAGCTAGGTCTATTATTAATGATTATTATTATTATTATTACAGATAACAGACAAATGATTGAAGGGAATATTTCAATTGTAATAGTAATAGTCAATTATAGGTACGCATATAGCCATTTTGAATGTAGCAGAATGTTAAGCCATTTACAATTATTTTTTTTTGTAAAATAATTGTCCGTGTTCTGAAGCAGCGTTCTCAATTTTGCTTTAATAATATATTAGTTTGTGTCTAGTCTGAATTACATCCCATTATATTTGCTTGAAGATATTGGTAGACTGTTCTCAAATATAAATACGGCTGGAAGGTCGATAATTTCGCGGAAGTTTTTGCCTGTCGTCGATGAATATTGTACTGCTATTGAGTAATGGTATTAAATTTTTAATGTAATCGGTACCTAGTTTTTCTGTTTAAATTTAATGAAGAGATAAAAACAACTCTGTAATTTAACACGAGTTCATATTTGCCAATTCTGACCAACATTTGTTTGTTAAGTTTTTCGCATTACGTGTTCACTACAGGTGTAAAAGAGAATTGGTGATAGAACAGAACTGCCTGACTTGTTGAAATTGGTGTTAATACAGTTTATACGGCTCGTTTATATAAACTGTGTTTTTTTAAAAAAATTGGATTTGATTGGGGCACAGAATATTATTTTACTTCAGTCAAAATAGACAAAAAAATTCCCAAACTTCGGAAAAATTGTTGAAAATTTATACAGACTTCTAAATTCATCATTTTCAATGAAATCAAAATTCCCCATTGATCACATCCGTGCTGATTTTTTTTTTTTTCAAAGTTCAAAGTACAAAAGACGGTTTATGAAAGATATCTCTTAAATGGTGAGTTTTTTCGTAAAAATAGTTAATACAAAATTTATAGAGCATGCGATTCTCTACAAAAAGTATTCCTACACTTCTTTTCATATATAAATGATTGTTCGTGAGTTATAGCGATTTAAAAAATTGCAAATATTAATATACACTCCATACGTGGTATGTATACGTTACTCGACGTTGAATATAAGGAAAACCCGCTGCCCAAGGAATCACTACTTCCACATCCAGATTTGCTACCCAACGAAAACAATTTAAATGCCGAAATAATTGTTTATAGAACTTTAATAATATAATATTTGAAATCCAAAATGCCATAAAATGATATCCCACACCGGTAGTGATAGGATGGATAGTGAAAATGGATGGAGTAAGAAAAAATTTGAGGCCTTTGGTTCTTGTACACACACCAAATCACAATTTTTTTTACCCCGTTTTATAATGGGGTGGGGGTAGTAATGGGGGTGGCTAATGCCAAAAATTTTTTTGAGACATTAGCTTCTCTTATACAGTAGTGGCAGCCAAAATTCTTGGGTCGATCCTCATAATAAGATAGAGTGAAATATAAAGAGCAAAATAATGTACACGAAAGAGAGCAATATAACAACAACGATGCCAGCACTTACTTGTGTATGTTAAGAGTTCCGCCCTCTATCCCCTCTTATTGTCCCTCCTACAGCTTGAGACGTTTATGATGAAAACAGCAATTGTTTAGTACATTTCAAGAAGAGTTGGGATGTACTACTCTTGTCAAAAATGATGTTACGCGTATTGGAGTTTGCTGGTTGGTAGTTATTTGATGCATTTTTTAATGCTCAAATAACTAAAATACTGTTTTATTTTTGCACATTTTTAGCCATGTGACGTGAAAATTAAACTAGCATTCCCTAGGTACATAAATAAAATAAATAAAAATTCTTTAAATAAATAGGATTTCTCCCAGATCACAGTCATTTTAGGTGGGGATGTCTAAGCGAATACTCTGCAGTGATGGGATAAAGTGGGGTAAAAAGAAAATGCGAAATCGGATGAAATCCAATTATTGATTAATACGGCTTTATTTGCAATTGGTTTCTTGTTAAAATAATTTAATTAACAGTAGTTCATAGAAACATCATAATTTGTTATCCTTATTTAGATTTATGCTGTGTATTTTAACATGGCGTAAAATAATTTACGTTCCCCAATCTCCCCCAATGTCAAATCTTATCCTTTGCCGGCAACAGGTAAGAAGCTCCTCCCACAGTCTACACGTGCGCACCTCCCATTGGGATGTCTAAATTAAACAGGCAGGCAAATATGGGCGTGCCGTTTTTTTTTATCCATAGTTCACCCATGTCCTCAAAACATAATCTTTGTCTAATTATGAAGAAATGACAGAAACAGAATGAGTTGACGCAAATGTGTCACAAAGAAAATTCAGTAAAAGAGGAAGGATTATCTTGACGACTAAAAGTAGCTAGAGAGACAAGTGGCAACAGCGTAGGTTAAATCTCTTTCTTTTCAGCATATTATTTGTCCATTTCTCTTCTCTTCTACCTTACATTGGCATCGACTCAATATTTTAACATGCCACCAGTGTATATACTAAATACCATTTTTATGGACTGTTACCTGATTGATTTACATTTACCCCCATTTACTCCAATTTACTCCCCAATCCTTCAACGGAATAAGATGAAAATATAATCCAGTTCCAGATCTCGTTAAAATACATACGTGTACCCAATTTCAAGTCAATATCTTAAACGGTTCCAAAGTAATCGTGCGCACAAAAAATGTTACAGATAGATGGACCGACAGACAGAATTTTTTTACTCAAACTTAATATCTCGACGTTCCATGACGTTCTAAGCCTATTTGAACAATAAAAATTAAAAAAAAAATTTTTGTCGTTACAATATTTCCACTAGATGTTGAAGTAAAATATCAAGGTATTGGTTTGTGAATGTTTGTTCCCACCATAAAATACAGTGCCTATAAATCCTGAATTATTATTATTATTATTTCAACAAATGAGTATTACTAAAACCTTTGAAGATGAACTTGAGAAATTCTTCGAATATGAATTAGCTCCTTACCCATTATCACTTTTCGATGCAACGGGAATGCGTAAAATACAAAAATCTGTCAATTGCGATCGCTTTCAGTGTGTAAATGTTGAATTTAATAATTTAATAATATGAAGCCATTTTTAGACAAAAAAAAATGTATATCGTGCCAGTTTCCCTCTACCCCCCTTTATCCCCTAAAAAAGGCAAGAATGAGGTCTTGCTTGTCCCAAGGTTCTGATCTAACTTTTTCAAAGTATTTTGACACGCTGAAGCCAATTTTGGACAAAATATTTCTTACTTCCACATCCAGTGGAAGTATAGTAACGACAAAAAAATTTTAAAAAATTTTTATTGTTCAAATAGGCTTAGAATGTCACGAAACGTCGTTTTAAGTTTGAACGAAAAAAAAAAATTCTGTCGGTCTGTCTGTAACTTTTTTTGTGCGCACGTTTACTCTGGAACCGTTTGAGATATTGACGTGAAATTTGGTACACATATGTACTTTAACGAGATCTAGAACTAGATTATATTTTCATCTTGTTCCGTCGAAGGGTTGGGGGGTAAATTGGGGTAAATTTGGGGAAAATAGGTAAATCAAGCAGGTAAGAGTCCAAAAAATTGGTATTTAGTATATACAAGAGAAGCTAAGGTCCCAAAAAAAGTTTTGGCATTAGCCACCCCCATTACCACCCCCACCCCATTATTAAAGGTGATGAAAAAAATTGTGATTTCGTGTGTGTACAAGAACCAGAAACCTCAAAATATTTTTTTACTTCATCCACCCCCACTACCACCCCCCATCACCACGCCCATCCCGCTACCGATGTGGGGTATCGTTTTATGGGTTTTTGGGGTAGAGGATTTCAAATATTATATTATTAAAGTTCCATAAACAATTATTTCCACATACAATTTTTTTTCGTTGTGAGTGACTTGGATAAAAAATTTGGATGTGGAAGTAGTGATTCCTTGAGCAGCGGTTTTTCTATCGTGTCAGTTTCCCTCTACCACCCCTTTTGTCCCCTAAAACAGGGCAAAAAAAGATCTTGTCCTCAGATAAACAAAGAAATATGGATAAATAATCCCATTTGAAGTATACAGAAGTTGCGTGTAAGGAGAATTACCTTCTGAGGGGCAGAATGGAGAAGAATGTTTATGTTTATAGAGCCATCCTAATCAGAGGCGTAGACATCAGATAAGGGGGTTAAAATTTTTAAAATAATCGATTAATGTTCTCGACTATTACTTAATACTATCTGACAATATGTCTTCTGTCTTCTTTAATAATAGTACTACTACTCTATTGAGACAAAGAGGATACTGTTTGGTTATAATTTTTACAAAATGTGTTATTTATTGAATAGAAATGAGAGCATTGAACTGTCAATTCTAAAAGTTAAGTGGTTCTTAAACAGTAAGTTACTCTACATTTTGTAAGTAAAAAAAAATGAACTCTTAGTTAGGATATAAAATTAACTTGATGCAGGTATATCCTGGGTTTATCGGTCTTTATAATAAAATTACTCTTTTCTTACATTTCGGTTTATTCAACCATCGTCAGAGAACTGCAATTAAGTAAGTGAAGACAAATATTTTTTTAAATGTTATTTTTTATACACATGGATTTAAATTACATGTGTATAAAAAATAGCATTTAAAAAATATTTGTCTTCACTTAATTGTAGCTCTCTGACGATGGCTGAATAAACCGAAACGTAAGAAGAGTAAAGAGTAATTTTATTATAAAGACCGTTAACCCAGGATATATATAACCCCTGCATCAAATTAATTTGATATCAATGGTCAAGAAAAAAACATCTATATATGTTAGGATATAAATGAAACCAACTAATATTTTTTTTCATATTACAGCATAACTTATTCATCTATAAAAGTTTATAAACTTATCACTCTATTATGAATCTGGTCATACGCTACCTGTACCACATATATAAAACAAAAATAACATTATATTACTTTTAACCCTCAATATTGTAAACAAATATAGTATGCATAATGCTCTACATTTTATTTCCATTTTTTAATAATACTATTGACGAATATAGTTACGATAAAGATAATACAAATTCCTTATCAAATCTCTTTTCGATACAACTTTCATCAAATTAATTCAAACTAATATGGCTACAAAGAATATAATAAATTGCAGTTAATTTTCTAGAAAATTAACTGCAATTTATTATATTCTATAGCTAGCTATATACCGGTATATCGCATATGTACTGGACAGGTATCGATTCTGAATTAATTCCAGTAAAAGCTAAAGATAAAGCAGAGAGTACCCTCGATTTGACTTTATTGGAATGAATAAAACAAAATTTTAGGCTTTATTTCTTCTCCCTACTGATTAAAAAAAAAACAGTTTTAGTTCTCACCTTATACTATTTACCTTAATTTTATGTTCATGATGTATTCTTAAATTAATTTAATGAGCGTCTCTGAACCTGGAAAGTAGAAAACTGAAACCACATGACATTTCAACACCAGTGAACATATTTCAAATGACGTATTTAAATCTAAAATTTAATATTTTCATTGGTAAAAATACATTTTTGGTCAGGTTACAATTTTTATTTGATAGCAAATAGATTCAACAGAGTATTGTTCAGTAAAGCAATTACATAGCGAACACTGTTTACATATAAGTGGTCAATTGGAAAGATGCACCAGATGTACTTCCCGTAAAAAAAAAGAACGAGAAGAGATGTGTAATTCCTTAGAAGCAAACAATGGAGAAGATTAAATAAAACTCAAATTTCTCTTGTTAGTATTAAAAAGCAAATTATATGACACCCTTGATACGATAACGGAAGTGAAATGAGTCTCTTGATAAAAATACTAGGAAACAAACATTTTTTAAACATCTTTTTCCTGTCCGGGTTATACATAAAAGTCATCAAACTTGAAACGATTAAAGCATACGTAATTGTAAATGCTTCAAATTTTGGTCAGTTACTTGTAGGACATCGAGTAATTTTTTCTAAGCGTAATATTTTCTGGGAACCTACGGAATAACAACATAACGTAGCACATATATTAGGCAACCCCCACAATTTCAAAGTCAAAACTGTTCAGAAAGGTTACACATTTGGAAAAACGCAGATATACATTCATTACATACCAACGTTGCCAATTTTAAAGCCGGGGATCGAACCCAGTGCATTATTATTTTGATAAGTATAGAGTCTATTATTATGTAATAATGTAAACATTCTGTAAAGTTTGAAACACTCGTACCAAATTTAAATAGGTATACTTTTGTAACATTTAAATTTAGAGAAATAAATCTAAACCTATTAATCTATCTATCTATCTACCTGATAATCACACAACTGTCTTTTTACGTTTTTTTACTTGAGTGTGAAGACAATAAACCTAACCTAACTAACTAACTATAACTCTAACCTACGACTATGTACACAGCTATGCTTGCATATAAAATGAACGAGATTACTCCATTTTGTAGGTCTTTTAGTAAATTAAACAATCCTTAGTCATTTTTGAACTGTATAAAACGTGATTAAACTGCAAAATCAACACAAAATTCTGTATAACTGGATAAAAACAGCATTAAAAGCAATAAAACAATATGGCGGCACAAGAAAATATAAACAACGGTCAACGTCCTTCGGAAGAGAACCAATGAACGCCTCGATAGACATGTAAACAATGAACACGTGATGTATCTTACGCGGAGACGGAAAGTATTATTTATCCATATATTTCTTTGTGTATCTGAGGTCTTGTCCGAAGTTTCTGACCTAACTTTTCTGAAGTATTTTGACGCGCTGTGGCCAATTTTGGACAAAAAAAATTTTTACCGGCTCAGTTTTCCTCTGCCACCCCACCCCCCCTCCCCTTCATCCCCTAAATTTTTTCTTGCCCAAAATTAATTTCAGCGAGTCAAATTACTTCAGAAAGATTAGATGAGAACCTTAGGACAAGACTTTTTTTGCCTTTTTTAGGGGATGAAGTGGGTGGTAGAGGGAAACTGGGCCGGTGCAAAAAATTTTTTTGTCCAAAATTGGCTTCAGCTCGTCAAAATACTTCAGAAATGTTAGATTAGAACCTTAGGACAAGACATTTCTTTTTTGTAGACCCATTGGCGCAACTAGAGATTTTTTCTGGGGGTGGCCAGGCCCCTTGTGTTTGAAACGCAAAGTTCAGTGGCGGCTCGTGCATAAGATACTTAGGTGTTCTGTAGATATATATGTGTACACGGGGCGGTTAGTGATAACGTTGCAGGGGAAATTTTTTTGTCATTTCAAGGTCATTTAATGACCTTGGCCTTGGCAAAAGAAGTCATCGTGCTCTGGCAACGCTGGGACTCCTCCCAGGAATTAAAACAATTTAAACATAATTATTAATAATTATGGTAAGAATTTTTGGTAGTTCTGCAGCTCTGCAGCATTTATAAAGAAACCGCCTCTGAATTACCATTATACCTAGATGGGAAATCCTATTTTAGCTATTTCATCGACACGGCCATACGCATTATGCATAAAACTACTTTTCACTTTCAGTCAAATTATAAAATGAAAAACTATACAAATATGTAAATATTATTGATTTCGAATGGTTTTATCGTGATGTTAACACCATAGGACGCTTAAAAGTAAGAGATTTAATATTAGGAACATATTGAAACATGTACGCTTCAGATTTTTTATTAAAATATATGACATTAAAATTCATCAGAAACTGAAATCTAAATCCTAAATCATAAATCAACGCTAACGCGCATAGTTTAAAAACAAAACGGCTGAGCTGGCACTCTCCGACATTACCGTTATAATCGACCGGCGAAAATGTTTGACCTCACTTGTGTCAAATTGGTATAGAAGTCGGGAATGGATTATGGATTCCGAATAATTTAGTGATACATTAGTCGGTAAATTTAAATTTTTTTGCTAATATTTATTCTTTCCTCTGGGTGGGCCGTGGCTAGCTTGGGGTGGGCCCGGCCCACCTCCCCCCCCCCCCCTAGTTGCGCCAATGTGTAGACCTCTTTTTTGTAGACTGTGTAATTGACGGAGGTTATTACATCGTGTTGTGTGAAGCGAGGAGAAACATTCCATGTTATTTTTGAGAAATACGTTCATTATGAACATATAGACATTTTGGTGACAGCGTTATTATAATTTTCGACGCTTATACTGATTATAAAAAAACATCAAAGCTGTAGAGCAACGTCGTCGGACTACTAAAACATCTTCATCTTCTGGTGCCTTTTTGATCGATTTATGACTATTCCAACAAATTAACAGCAATTCTTTGGTAATACTAATAACAAGACTCGGTTTATTTCAATGTTATAATAAGAAAAATTAACAACTGCTAATATTTTTGTGAAACAAGCTGCTAATGACGCTGATGTTCTCATAATTGAAACAGCTATAGAACAGTCAAATACTAAAACAACTATTGTTGTTGGTGAAGATGTCAATTTGATGATAATGTTGACTGCACGAAGTACTATTGATAAGATAATCAACTTTTTTAAACATGGGAAAGCTCAAATAGCAACAAAAATATATTCCTCACAAAGTTTTACCTCCTATCTAAAATATAAATCTTATATCTTATTTTTACATGCAATAAATGGTTGCGATATTACGTCTGCACTTTTCAAACGAGGTAAAACAAAGGTATTTAAATTAATGGAAATGCTAATAGCTATCATTGTTCTAGCCATGCATTTGTTGGATTAAAAAAAATGATGGAAAAAGTTAACGATTTAATTGATTGCGCTGAATTAACAAAGATGAACTTTTCTCCCGACATTATTCTCGCTACTGGAATTAGTTTTCTTCTTGCCATGTACGGAGCTTCAAAAAAAAAAGATTCTGTAGACCACTATAGATATTTGAGTTTTGTGAAAAGTAGAGGGCATAATAAAATTATACAGTTAACCTGTCTTCCTTCAACATCTGCTATGTTTATCAGCATTTATATCAAGTCTACTATCAAGTCTAAGTATGGCTAGGTAACGAACTGGATCCTGAAAATTGGGGATGTATTCAGTGCAATTAGTCATTATAAATGAAAAATGACGGAACCCAGCTATAGTGAATGGATTTGAATGATTTTTTTTTATTGGATTTCTGATGCCATATATTAAAAAGTTTTCCCATTACCGCAATTTCGAAAATCCGTAATTTAAAAAAAAAATAAAATTTTAGAAATCTCAACAAAAAATGCAATTATCGGAATTTGTTAATATCTTTTAAGAAAATAATGATTGTTATAGTTTTCCAGGTTGTTTATAAAGAGTTTTTAAAAAAATGAAGCTTTTTAAAATTAATTTGAAGATGGCAGAAGCTCCAAAAAGAGAAATAAATGAATAGTACAGTAAGCGAAGCTTTTAAATCCTAGCCCGAAAACTATATAATGAATTTCCAAATTTTTTTTTCAACATGCTTCATAAAGTATGTACATAAGAATCTATATTGTCACATTTCCTGCTTTTTGGTTAGGGGTGGTTCCCACCCTTTCTTAGCGTTTGTCGCAAATAAACAAAAAATACACATAATCTGATAAAGAATCAAATTATAAGAAAGAAAGGTCTTAAAACTTTTTTCTAAAATGCCAATTTTTCGAGATATTGCGAATTGAAAAATGCAATTTTCACACCCTAAAATCAGTATTCCTAGACTTTTTTTTTAGATTACTAGAAAAATGTGGACTTTAAAAAATGCAAGGGTACAAAATTAAAGCTTTTACGAAGACAAATCGAATGGTTTTTTCTTCTTTTTTCTTTCGATGTTTAGTTTTGGAAATATGGCATTTTCAAAATTGCGCCGAAACGAAAAAATATACGACGCTAAAATCTAAAATTACTCAAAATCTATGAGAAAAACTGTTATTCTTATAAAAATTAAAGGTATTAAAATTTTCTTTCGATTAAGACGTATTACAACCTTTTATACTGAAAACTAAAAAATTTGCAAACAAAAAAGGTAGCGCATTTAAAAATTTAGGCGCCATTTTTTTCGGTCTTATTGCTCTGATTTCTTATTAATTCAATTTTTTTTTAATATCCTTTTAGATATTGTTAATGCATATTATTACTAACATGCTCAACTTTTTTAGAATTTTTAAAATAATTGTTTTTCATTCTGTACCCATTTTCAATAATTAAAATTTTCATAATTTTTGGAAATATTCTATAAAAAATGGCAAGAGTACAAAAATAAAGCTTATAAAGAAACGAATAGTTTGTTTTTTTTGTACTTTTCTACGACAAACTGTTCCAGAGATGTAAAGGTTTAAAGATATAAAGGTTTAAAGATTTAAAATTGATATATCTCAAAAACTATAAGACTGATAAAATCATGATATAAGAATGAAGTGAAGCTTATAAAAAAACGAAGAGTTTGGGTTTTTATTTTTGTTCCTACGACAAACCGTTCCAGAAATATGACAGTTTGAAATAATGTTGAAACTTTTCAGTTTGTACGCGCATTTTAAATGTCTGTAGTACGTCGAGAAATGAGGCCTACGTGGCCTACGTAAATGATTCCATCAGGCCACCGCATTCAATTTTAAAGGCGGCCGTCGGAGTCCTAGCATTACGGTACATACCGAAACCTTTAACGCTTTCTTGAACGTTTCTAATAAAATTATATGAGCAAAAAATGTAAATGTATGCTTAAAAATGATTTACTTTATACAATTAATAATAAAATATATAAAAACACAAATAGTTTTCTAAAAATAAATAAATAAACAATTTGTAAATGATTAACCATCAGTATTATACTATTAAATTAAACATATCTATAAAACTAAAATACATACTTGATTGATCATTGATTCAAAATAAAATAAACACTTTTAATAATAGTTAAAAACAAAACAAAACATAATTATTTCTTTAAACTCTAACAGCAATAAATTGTATTTTATATTTAATTTTTAAAAAATTTTATTGTTCAAATAGGCTTAAAATGTCATGAAACGTCGAGATTTTAAGTTTGAGCGAAAAAAAAATTTCTGTCTGTCGGTCTGTCTGTAACTTTTCGCACGATTACTCTGGAACCGTTTAAGACATTGACTTGAAATTTGGTATACATAGATGTACTTTAACGAGATCTGGAACTAGATTATATTTTCATCTTGTTCCGTCGAAGGGTTGGGGGGTAAATTGGGGTAAATTGGGGGTAAATGGGTAAATCAAGCAGGTAAAAGTTCATAAAATTGGTATTTAGTATATACAAGAGAAGCTAAAGTCTCAAAAAAATTTTTGGCATTAGCCACCCCCATTACCACCCCCTGTCCATTATTAAAGGGGATGAAAAAAAAATTGTGATTTAGTGTATGTACAAGAACCAGAAACCTCAAAATATTTTTTTACTTCATCCACCCCCACTACCACCCCCACTACCGATGTGGGGTATCGTTTAATGGGTTTTGGGGGTAGAGGATTTCAAATATTATATTATTAAAGTTCCATAAACAATTATTTCCACATACAAAGTTTTTTCGTTGTGAGTGACTTGGATAGAGAATCTGGATGTGGAAGTAGTGATTCCTTGGGCAGCGGTTTTTTTAATAATATTAGACATATTACTATACTCTTTTGTGACCATTTTTAATCCATCATTTTGTTTTATAAATTTAAACATAATCATATTCAGCGACCTAAAAATCATAAATATATGGATTTTCGTGAATTTATTTTGTAACATTAGAAGAATTATTCATTTTTCAGTATTTAAGGGTGATTTCAATCTTTAATATTTTCATCTCAGAAGTTTTGATCTCACAGTCATATTCAGCTCAAAAACATAAGTCTATGGATTTTCGTTAATTTATTTGTAAAAATTAGAAGAGTAATTAGTTTTTCGGTTTTTAGGAATGGTTTCCACCCTTAAAAATAAGAAGCTGGTAATGCGACAATATAAATTTTAAAAATTACAAATTGAAGTTTCATTTTTTACAAGCTGTTTATAAACAACCTCGAAAACTATAACAATCGTTATTTTCTTAAAAGAAATATTTAAAAATTCCGATAATTGTATTGTTTTACTTTTGTTTTTTAATTTATGGACTTTCGAAATTGCGGTAATTTTCAATGGGCAAGCATTTTAGTTTATGGCATTAGAAATCCAACAAAAAAAAAATCCTTCAAATCCATTCACTATAGCTGGGTTCCGAGGCATAAACCTAATTGCATTGGATTAACGGGTATCAATCAAGAACTGTGAAACTTTTTTTTCTGGAAGTATACAGCAAAATTTTATATCTACATGTGTTCTCTCGGATTTTTGAGTAAATAAATACATTAATTAAAAGCTAATAAAAACTATAAAAACGAAAAATTGCAAAAAATCTGAAAATTTATCATTTAGGTACACGTTCACTGACATAATAATGTATGGCAGATTATAACGAAAAATCTCATTATATTGACGAAGTCTATCCATTCTCAAAAGCATGCTAATTCAAACTGATAAATGGTATTCAAGAATGTTCATTTAATGAATAATATTTCTGTCAAACTCTCCAGTTTCTCTCTGAAATTACAATATTTAAAATTACATTCCAATTCAGATGTTTGCCAAAATTTGAATATCTGGAACATGATTTTAAGTAAATGTTATCCTTGTACTCCTTAAAACGGTCTAATGCACGTTCATATAACATTGCAGTTATCCAGCATCCAACTGTAATGAATCTGGCCAGATTTATTACAAACTAGAATGTTCATGTAAAATAGAGATTTATCGGATATTACCGTGCTTCATAGGTAGTTAGTTCGAAATGTATCGACCTACTTCACATTGAATGCACTAAAAAATTACTGTAGGGTAGAGTTTGAGAAATGCATGAAGTTTTTTGGGTTAACGCTAATGAAAAATAAAATTAGAAACATGTTTTTGGAGTCGATTTACCGAAAGGACTTGATTTTTTCAGATTTACTTAGTTTGAGGTCTTACTATAAACGTATGCTGGATTGGTGGGCTAAATAATTTTTTATAAAAGTTATTAGCGTTTATTTTACCCATAATTTCAGAATTTTCGAGCATTTTTTTTTTTTTCGTAAAAAAAGAGATTTAATTTTTAAGGTAAATCCACTTGAAGCATCTTAAAGTACACAATTCAAGCTTTAAAAATCGCACTTGTAGAGATCTAATAACGCAATTTAAACCAGAGTAATAGGTGGTTAAAGTTAGTTATATACATATAAAGTGTGTCCCAGGATAGATGTAACAAGATGTGTAATGGACCAAAAATTTTGGAATGGTATTTGGGGATTGAGTCCTGCTTGCTGTGAAACTAAAGTATACCAAAAATGACTTGATTTGGTGTTCTACAGGGTGTTTTATAAGCAAAGTTGTAAAAATCACCACTAATAAAGTACCTTTATTTTTCAAAATATGAAAAAATTCCACTAAGAAAAGTTATTTAGAATGCACCTCTGTACCAAATTTCGGGAATATAAAATTATTTTTTTGAAACTTCCCATTTTTTCAATAAATTATTATTTTATTTTGAACCATTCAATTAAAACTGCATAGAAATTATTTTTTGTGAATTAATATTTAAACTTATGTAGAAGCTAAAAGTAGGTTATGAGAAAAGCAGTGGATACACATTTATCATTTATTATTGACATATCTTTAAAACGTAGTCAATATTATCCTTATTTCTGTTTCAAATTAACGAACCATGCATAAAAAATTAAGTGAAAATGGTACTCACAGTGCGTGAAAAAATTTATATTGTGCAATTCTACGGAATTGGCGGTGAAAACTCGCTAAGAGAAGTGGTAAGCCAATTTAATTTGAAATTTCCAAACACTGCTTTGTCACGTACTCAGGCTATAAGAATAATTAAAAAGTTTCTGGCTGCTGGCAGTGTTCTTAACATGAAAAGAAAAATAAAAGCATATGATGAAGACAATGTTGGGGCTATTATAGCTCATGCCTCTGTTATAGAAAATCCTAGGATGCCACTTATTAATATTAGCAAGTCTGAACTCCAAAGAATTTACAAGGCAAAGAAAATTAGGGCATATAAAGCAAATTATAAACATACGCTTGAAGAGGGAGATGACGGCAGTAGGTCGGATTTTTGTTTGACCATTGGAGAAAAAACCATGGAAGAGAGATTTTTTCATCATTTCATAATTTTCTCAGATGAATCCACATTCACAAACAATGGTGTTGTTTCATCTCAGAATTGTCCGTTTTGGGCTTCTGAAAATCCAAATTTTAGAATTCATTGTAGAAGACAATATTATAAAAAAGTGAATGTGTGGTGTGCCGTTTCTTATCATGTTGGAGTTATTGGACCTTATTTCATTGAGGGAAGGTTAAACCAGCACACTTATTTACAGCTTCTTGAAAGATTTTCTGAAGAACATTTAAATATTTTAAGAGATATGCCTTTAGTTCATTTTCAACATGATGGTTGCCCTGGCTACTTCACAGAAATGGTTAATCGGTGGTTGAATTTAAATTTTGGAGAAAATTGGATTGCCAGGAATGGACCGATCAAGTGGCCGGCGAGATCCCCAGACCTATCAATATTGGATTTCTTTTTATGGGGTCGAATTAAGCAGTTGGTTTACGCTGAACCGCCTCCTAACGATGTAGCAGTATTGAAGCAGAGAATTACAAATGCCGTAAACTACATACCGTTAGATCATATTCGAAACAGTTTTAAGGACTTCAGGCGAAGAATCGATATGTGTGTGGATGTGGGTGGTAGCTACGCCGAATAATAAAAAAATTGTAAACATTGTTTTGTATTGGTCAATAATTAATTTGTTTGTGAATCTGTTATGTTTTTGACATTTATTACTTGTTTTAATTTTTAAACCTCATTAATCTTCTGTTAGTAATTGTTTCTTGTTTTACAATTAGTTCGATTAACATTATACCTTCTTACATCTCGTATATTCAATTTTTATATACCAATAGCCTACTTTTTGAGATGATTAACATTTGCTCCTACACAACTTTAAATATGAATTCAACTCTTAATTCGCAAAAAATGGTAAGTTTCAAAAAAATAATTTTATATTCCTGAAATTTGGTATAGAGGTATAAAATTGCATTCTAACTAACTTTTCTTAGTGGAATTTTTTCATATTTTGAAAAATAAAGGTACTTTATTAGTGGTGATTTTTACAACTTTGCTTATAAAACACCCTGTAGAACACCAAATCAAGTCATTTTTGGTAGTTTTACAACAAGCAGGACTCAATCCCCAAATACCATTCCAAAATTCCAAAATTTTTGGTTCATTACAGCTCTTGTTACATCTATCCTGGGACACACTGTATATTTAATTTTATAACTTTCAAAAAATTTTGAAATTTTGGAAATGTACATCTTCAAAAATAAATTTTTGAGATTTTTTTCACTCATCGGATCTTTTTATACATTATTTCAAGAGTAAAATGTGAAAGACTCAGGTTTTCATCTTAAAAATTTGAGAAATGGTGGAGCTTTTACAGATTTCATCGCAATCTCTTTATGTTCCGATTTCATATATGTACTATTCCTACATACATTCATTTTTACATTTAAAATGTAATAATCCATATTAGCTCTTTCATTTCAGCTTTTGTGTGGTCAATTTCATTAATTAGTTCAAAAATTACAACAAATTTAGTGTAGCGCGCCCGAAGCCTCGCGCGCTTCGAATGCCGTACTTACGTGTCACCGCATTCTATTTTTGTGCAAAAAAATCTGATCGTGCAAATAAACTTCATATACATTTTTGATGTGAAATTTCCCGTACTTTTCGAATCGTGCAATTAGTTTTTGGAAGAAAAAATATTTTAAGATATATTTGACAAAAACTGGTGTTTTGCAACTAATTTGTTTAATAACAAATTACACGCAAGGACTATTGTTGGTAACTTTTGTTATGTTGTTCTTGACATGTTCAGAGATGTATTCTCAAAAGTTATCGCTTCCAGGAATTTTTCCGATGTGAAAACCTCTATTGACTCCACTATATTACTTCCAGTGGAAGTATAGTAACGCAAAGAAAATTTTGAAAATTTTTATTGTGAATTAAATTTGGTGAATGGAAATTTTAAAAAACAATGGAAATTTTGAAAAAGTATTATATATTTTTCAAAGTGAGATCATGAAGTGTTTAGTAGCCATAATTAAGGGATGGGATAACATCTTGCTCATGATCCACTCCCTACCCCATCACAAAATAATTGACTAAAACCTTCTGCGACAGACAAGGTCCCCAATTTAGATATAATTTCATACTCTATGTAGTGGACAAAACAATAATTTTCTCCCAAAATAAACAACAGATACTTAAACATTTTGTGGGAGGCAAAATTAGTAAGAGTGAACAATTTAATTTAGAAATAGAATAATTTAAATATCTTTTCACATTTTCTGTCTATTTATTTGGCTCCGCCTGTCCATACCATCCGACCGTTACGTGTCTTGTAAGCAGGATTTCTTGAAAAAGAGAGAAATTTGACAGTAAGTTAGTGTTAGTTAGAGGAAGAACACTGTTGAATAAAATCGATTAATAAATAAAATAGTTATCAATCATTTAAATTGTATTGTAATTGAATAGAAATCTTGTGAAATGTTATTCCCTGTCATTATTTATATATTTTACTGATATAAAATTCATAATAGCATAATATACAGCCGTCAATATATGGTCTTGTTAGTATCATAAAATGTGCAAAACTAATTACATTTAAAAAAATACCGCGAAGATTATCCTACAGAATGTCAACTATTATAGAAAAAGTTCAATAAATTGGTCGAAGGATATAATGTTTACTCGAAAATATTTTTTGATAGGCTTTGAGACAACTTTATAGAATGGTACCGGGCTATTGAAACTAAAGAAAGAAAACATTTCTTTACCAACGCGAAAATCAAAAAAAAAATTGCTGTCTCTAAAAGCCTATAAAAAATTTTTTTGAATCCCTTCAGGGATGTAGGAGAAATTGGCGAATTACGAAATCATTTTCTGAAGCACGGCACCGCCACTCTTAATATTTATTCCAGATAGGCGTTGAAAAATTAATTTCTTCTATGTTTTATCGAAGACCTTGCACAAAATATATTTGACATTTCACGATTCTTTGATTAAATATTTAAGTTGCCTGGTAGCTTGATGACCATATGTTATTGAATTACCCTGAACTATAGTAAACTTTCTTGAAGAAAAATTGTACATTTTCTTACGATTTAACAAAAAGTATTGTACACAGCATATTATGCTGAAAATGTCTGTACTCAGGCTTGTCTACTTGTGCTGGAAAATATTATTTTCAATATTTGTTAATAGCCCAGTCGACGTAGGTAGGTATTTACCCACAAAAAATTGCAAACTCTGTAAACTTTTTTTTAATGGGTTCGTGAAAGTGTGTAAAATAATATCCTGAAAAGTTTACATTTCGCTCGGGTGCAGAACATAAAAAAAAGTGAAAAAAAATTTTTTTTCTACGATTGTGCTGAAAGTCAAATTTTCTAACTTCAAAATGACTGCAGAAAATATCACTTTGCCGCACGCCGTGCGGCAAAGACTTTGCCACACGCTTTGATTATATCTTCACACACCGGAATAAAATAGGGTATTTACCTTAAAAAAACTTCATATTACTTACTGGTAATAACAATTAAATTCTATAAATGTACATTAATTACACATGAATTGCAATTACAAAGTCAAATTTTCTAACTTCAGAATGACTGCGGAAAATGTCACTAAATAAAATCTGACAGGCAGCAAATTTAAAATTTTGGGAAGACTAAAAAAGGGAAATAACTTGACAACCGTAGGAAAAAATAGTATGTAACACACATGTGGCAAGCTTCATTGCAAAACTCGTATTATAGGAACACGCTGCGCTCGTGTTCCTACTTTCATACATCGTTTTGCAATGAAGTCCTTGCCACACTTGTATTACAATCTACTATTTTTTACCATTGTTTCAAAATTTTGAAATTAAATCAAGTTAGAAAAAAATAAAAAATACGGCTGAACAGATCACGTATTTACGAACAAAAAATGTTTTAACGAAATTTATCGTTAAAGCCACGGTTTTCCCGGAAAAAAATAGGCAAGTGTAACGTTATAACTCGACGCGAGATCCATGCGTGCACGCGCTTGAATACGTATGACTGACACTGACGCACTGAATTACATGTCACTAAATCAGAATTTGTTCAATCTATATGAGTGTTGGTTCATTTAAAAGATGGAAATTGTAGCTTTCTGATGCTTTTTTGTTTTAAACAATACAAGCAAAGGATGGATGGGAAAAATATACTTATATATATTATCACGCCCAAACTCAATCGTCGCAATAAACAATATAGAAAAAAATAAAAGCCCTTAAAAAAAATTCTTTCTTCATTAAGAACTGTTGAAAAGTATGTACACTTCATGATTATTATGGTTTATTACGTTGTAGTAACGAGGATTAAAAAAAAAAGTACATCTCAAATCATTTTAATTTCCTTGCTTGATGATTTTTTTTGATAAATATATGTATTGGAGGATATAACTTGTCGAGAAATTGACCCATTGTAACAAATAAAATATCACTATTTCGGAAAAAATGTATATTTTTCGAATGTTCAAACACAAAATCGTTTACTTGTATGCATTTTTTTCGAGAATATGATCAATCATGTCATGATAAGGAATTACGATTTTCATGATCTTATCCTTATAACTATGAAAATATCTTTGATTGTTTTGAATACAAATTCTGGAACTTTTCCAATACATTAACAAATGTATAAGGAATCCATTGGAATAGCTAAAATGTGGATAGGTGTACCTGTAATAAATACAATACAGTAAAGGCACGTAAAAATTCATGCGAGCATTCAGCAGGTATGTGTGGTGTCTGTGTATGCATTGATAATTATATATTTTCCCTTCATACTCACTGTTTATCCTCCTATTCACCAAGAAAAATGTTTAAAACGTGTAATCAGAAAGAGAAAAAAGCTTTGTTTTACTCGATAGAACAGCTAACAATTTTAGTGACAAGGTTACTAGTTTTTTCCAGGAATACCGTGGCTTTAGCGAAAAATTTTATTAGGATATTTTTTGTTCAGAAACACGTGGTCTATCCATCCGTATTTTTTATTTTTCCTGCCCTGACTTAATTTAAAAATTTTGAAAAAATTGGAAAAAAAATGTTTTTTTCAGTTTTTTTTATATTCTGCATCCGAGCGGAATGTAAAAAAAATATTTAGTTTGCAACTTTTTGTGGGTTTCACTATAAAAATGTTCTCTGTCGTCTGGGCTATAAGTAAATAATGGATACGTAGATGTTACTCACCAATATTTATGTATTTAGGATTTTTGTCCATTTCGGAGCTTTAATTTTCACATTTTCCTAATACTTTTACTTGTTTATGTGTCTAGAATAATTCATAAATCAATGAATAGATAACCATGGGATAGAGAAATGTATCTAGTTTCATTTTAATACAGTAACTAGTGATTTTAACTTCGGAATAATATCATATGAATTAGATTTCATTCATTTTTGGCAACTTAATAGTAAATGCATAAAAAAGTGTCTATATCATACGGGGGGTTTGCTATTTTTTAAAGGGTGGGTACCATCCCTTTTCAGTGGGGTGGCAAATAAAAAAGAACAAAAACATTTTAACTGAAAAAGAATCAAATATTGAGTAGAAAGGGCTCTATAAATTGAAAATTCGGATTTTAGCTTGAGAGAAAATATGCTAGATACAAATAAGAAAGCTACTACATAATAATAACAATAATGATAATAATAATCTCTTTATTTCCAAAAGACCATATTACAATCATGTCAAAGGAATAAAAGCAATAAAAATAAAATCAGTATGACACATAAAACTTAATTATAATATATGAACAGTAGCAGTGATTGTGCAAAAATAAGATAAACAAGACACATATTAATAAAAACACATATAGACTCTTAGCATAATAAAAACATAAGAAGAATAATAACTAATTATGCATCAAGATAATCCAAAACTAAATAAAACACATTTTCTAATAAACAATCAGATACCAGTTTCTTAAATACTTTAATGTTGTTAATTGGTTTCAATGCATCAGGTAGTTTGTTAAAACATTCTATACCCATATATATTTAGGGGAGTTTTTATATAATGTTAAATTATGTCCTGGTATGGTTAACAATTCACTATGTCTAGTTTCGTAAGTATGATCATCACTATTAGAAATGAACAGTGAAGGATTGCTTTTAACAAATATTAATATTTTTAAAATATAAATACATGGCAACTTCATCATCTTTAATGATTTTAAAAGTGATCTGCACGATTCACTCCTCTTCTTAAATATTCTATGCATTTCACTAGAATTGTCCCAAGATATGATGCCATATCGAAAACGTGACAATATATGTGAAAAATGAAAAGTTAGTGCTTAGCACTTAGCACTTGCAATTTGACGATAATTTATTACACAAAAAGTCGGCATGTTTTTTCCAATTAAGGACATTGTCCATAATATATGTTCCTAAGTATTTTGTATCATTTACTTACTCGATGGATTTGTGTTCAATTGCTAATAAATGTATAATTTATTATGTTAATTCTCAAAGTGAAATTTATAAAACTTATTTTTGTCGTATTCAGATAAAGCTTAGAATTTTTAAACCATTCCACAAAGTTATTTATTGCATTTTGCCATGAGTTTGTATTATCTAACGAAGATCTACACATTAAGTAAGTATTCTCATCTGCAAGCATTGTTAATTTATTATTATTAACTATGTAAGGCAAATCATTAACAAATATTAAAAATAACAAAGGTCCTCCAACGGACCCTTGCGGCACACCAATTTTGACCCCTTGTTCATTAGGTCTTACGTCATAAATCTCAACTAACTGCATTCTATCCGTAAGATATGAAAGCAGCCAATCATGTATCTTGCCTCGTAGACCATACTGGGATAATTTTTGGCTAAGTAAATAATGACTTTAGAGAATATTATTTAGGTATATTAAGCAAATTACAACTTACACTCTTTAATATTTATTATGAAATTACTTACTTTCTGTATATTGTTGCCCTAATCTGGGTAGGCTAATATATTAATTAGGTAAATACTTCAAAACACTCATTATTGGAGAACCAATCAAAACAACTACTCTTCTAGCTAATACTGACGAAGTATTGAATTACATGACAGGATTCCTAGCATTTTAAAGCAAAAAAATATATATTGAATATACTTAAATCATTTATTTAAATTCAGTCATTCACACTTTTTTTATTTAATATGAAATTATCTACTTTCTGTATATTGGTACCTTACGCTAATATACTACTTAGGAAAACACTTTAAAACACTCATCATTGGATAACCAATCAAAACAACTACTCTTCTAGCTAATACTGACGAAGTATTGAATTACATGTAAGTTGTATTTTGCTTAACATCCTCTAATCATGATGAAAGCAAATAGATAAAAAATAATTAACTGTAAAGAATGATTTACTAAGTCACACGATTTACTAAGGTCCATGAAAAGACCAACGCATTTTTTATTAAAATCTAAATTGTCATACAGCTTATGGATAAATTGGAATATTGTAGTCTGCGAGTTTCTTCCTAGTCTGAAACCGTGTTGAGAATTACTTAAGATGTTATGCTCTGTTCAAAATTGAACATTTTTTTCGAATATAATTTTTTGAGGATGAATCTAATATCTGTAGAATTAATGGTTTCGGAAATCTGGAAATATAAAGCTTGCGTCCGAACGTCTATAAAACGAAATATTTAGTTTAAATCAGAGATGGGTAAAGGAAACTTTCCATTTGAAAGTTCCCGGAAGGAAATTTGATAAAAATGAAAGCTTTCAATAAAATATTTGAATATTTGAAAGTTTCTAAAATTACAGGAAAGTTGTGTGGCCAAAACAAGGTGCGTTTTCACATTATTTTTAATAAAATGTCGTCATTTTGTTATGGTAATTGTCCAGTGTTTAATTTTAACATGCAGCATCACCTAGATGCTCAATCCTTTTTGTCCGTTTAAAACACTAAAAATCCATCCGCCATTTTGAATTTTTTTATTTTTTGTAATTTTGTAATTTTTTGTAAAACAGTAATACTTTTTCAAATAGGTATTAAATATCTAAATTTAGGGCTGGTTTTTAGCCCTTGATAACAGCAAGTCTCCGGACCATGTAGAAACTGAAATATCTCTTACAACAATAATAATCCATAAAGAATAAGATTATTTCGAAATTTTACATATTTGTTATCTCTATGTAGTGTACTATTAAACCTGTTTATAGATAATGTGTAAAAACTTTAAAATTAACGACACATTCATTAAGGACTCATTTTAGTTTGGTTTCTGTCGAATGAATACCCATTTATGCTGTAATGAAATTATCCGAGGTTGAATTTGCATATATCTGAGGACGCATTCAATATCTTGTCATTAAGTCAGTTGGGATTATGTTGAATGTTGCCCTGGAAAGCGCTTTTTGTTAATTTCGACAACCGACAAAAGCCGAATCCATCTTGGAGTCATGTTATTTGTTGAGGCTATATGGATTCATTTCCACCTCAATTGCCTCTCTAATTATTCTTGAAGAGAAGCTTTCGACGTTTGCTACATTTCAGCGCAACTTCAAGAGTAGTTGAGTGTCTTATATTCGTTACCACAACAAGAGAAGCCTACACAGGCGTTAACACTTCTTGTTACACTTCAGCGTATACCTTTTGGTTTCTCGACATGGTCCTTGATTTTCTTGTGGAGTTTTGTGCCTTTAAAGGCTGAATGGGGGAAACTCATGATCTGTTTTACAATGCATCTTGATGACTTAGGGCCGTTACTTTCGGTTCCGATTAAACTTTAACCGTCGGCCGAATCATTGAAAGTACAATTGTTTCCATGGTAACTGAATTGATTTGACCCACCGTTAACGTTTAATCGGGATCGAAAGTAACGGCCCTTAGTGCCGGTTTTATAGATTCAGATTAAACCAAAGATTAACTTGAAGATTCACCTAGAGGTTTAAATTGTAGATTTTAGTGTTTTGTAAAATACCGTTTTATAAGCGTTTGGAAAAACTTAGGAAAAAAATATCAAAAAACAATTAATTTAGAGCATAATATATTTAAGGCATCAGCACCGGAAGCTGGCACAAAAGAACTCATACACGCTCACAGAAAAGTAAGGCACAACAAGGCGCACAATTTAAAAGTATGCCAAAAAGGTGGAAAAGTGAAACTTCTAGTTAAACTCTAGTTTAATCTAAACCTATAAAACCAACCCTTAAGTATTATAACAGCCAGTTTCATAATTGAAATAATGCCCCTTTTGATCTCACTTGTAAGACCTGTTCCATAATCGATATCTAAAGGTGACATTATAAAAAGCTTTCTTTATCGTCTACGTTTTGTTTCTTTTCGTGATATAAGGCAAATTTTATTGCAAATCCTGACCTACAAATGCTTCCTTATATTCTTGCTCTGATTTGGCATATTAGACTAAAGTTAAAATTGATGAATATCGGCGTAGTCTAATACACTAGCATGGTCCGACTTAGATCAGTAGTACATGAAAAGAATTAATGCTTTCTTTAAAAATTATCTGCTAAATACCCAAAATAATGATTTTTAATAAATATGTAAGCAGAAATAAAAGATATCTATTTTTAACGGAATTTTCCCTCTTAAGATATGCTACAAGAAACATGAAGAACGGACGAAACGGACGGATGGACGGACAGACAGACGGGCGGATACTTTGAAAGTAGTCCAGAATTCGTTCATTAACAAAATGATATGACTTTGTTTTCTCTACGAGCGATATTTACGGTTTTAGAAATATACTGATCAAATGCTACTCATCGTTTTCATATTTGCAAACAGTATAATAGCTGTATTAATTATAATTTTACTTTTAATTAAAAAAAAATATTGATTACATGTTTTCTAAATAAGTTGGCAATATTATTGTATATACTAACTCTGTAAGAGAAGGACAGTAATTAACGCACATGAACAGTGCATGCAATGAAATCTATTGATGCTTGAATTTGGAGATGTTACTCAAAGAAAGATCTACAAAAGCTTATCAAATAAACGTCGATGTAATATTTTTTCAAGTCTCATATTGTGTTATTTAGTGGAACTTATTTCGAAGCTACCAAAAAATTAATTAAGCCATTTTGTTCGATTCTTATGTACTTTGAAATTAAAAAAAACATATGCGAGGTATTGTTTTCTTGAAGAACAACAAAAACATTTTTTCTAAGTCCGGACCTGGAATTTTATTTTGTCGTACAAGTACTTATTCAAATTCACTTGTGTATTACATGTGCCAAATATCAATTTATTACTCTATTCCTTTCCAATGCAATAACCAAAATTGTTTTTGGTAGAAATACATAAAACACCCTGTATTTCATCAATGAAGGCCCTACTAACTTTTTTTAGCGCAGGCAATTAATGTTTTTTGTCGGAAGAAATTAGAGACAAGGTGAATTTTTATCAGTTGTTAGGACCCAATTAGAGCAGTATTTCCTCAAAAGTCCCCCCTCCCCCTTGTGCTACCACCCCCACCCCGCCTTGAACATCCATTTTGCAAGCCTTTTAGTTATAGCTCATGTCTCCGTCATTATTTATTCTAAATTCATAAATTTTATGCCGTTTTATTTCTTAACATCTATTCTCTAAAAAAGCTATTATAACATTTTTCTGTAAACATAATACTTTCAGGAGAATTCGCTAAAATAGGCAAATATTTCGCTTTATATTTGAATTTTTTGTGGTTTTTAGGGCACAATACTTTTATTTTTAATAATATCACAAAACAGTTTAAATAAAAGTTGTAGCGCAGTTTTCAATCTATCGAACGATATACATACTTCTACCGTTAGGGGGTTAAAATATGCAAAATAAAAGTGGCCTATGCAACTAGAGAACATACAAAAACTGGAGTCATATTCTCACCTAAAATGACCTGCCGAATTCAATTATGGAGGTCGCGATTCGGTTCGGAATTTCCACTTTTTTACGAAATATCTCGGAAATCCAATACTTTACATTTCCCATCCCATAACTTTGTTTCTAACCATTGACTCGACATAAAAATGTGCACACATATATTCCGAAACATAATGAATCGATTGCCGTACATAAAATTGTACCAAAGATAAAATATCTAGTACAAAAAAAAAAAAATTCGTTCGAGACTGCATAGATTTTTCAGTATCGGTATTGAAGAAGTCTACATCGAGGAAACCTTTTTAATATTGAAGATAGAATACTAGTATAACAGAGTGAAATGTAGTTTAAGGTCTAAATTAAATTTTGAAAAACAAAAATCGCTGTCTATAACAGTTTGGTGGTCATAGAAGTGTAATAAGTTTAAGCGTGGTACGCGCTGCATTAAATCCTGGCTGACCGATACAGCGGACCCTCAATTTAACCGCTAGTATTAAAAACGCAGGAGCCAATTTTTTTTTTAATTATGTGTTCATTATGTGTAAAACAGTTGCTGATATTTAAATAACTTACGATGAACAATTTTAAAGATCCGCTAAGTTATATAGAAAATATCCCACTTTTCAAAGAAATTTTAAGTAAGTAAGCATCAAGTAAAGTGTTTGGCAATAGTTTCGAAAATTTGGTATAAAAAATTATAAAAAATTTTCACCGTAGGAAAAAAGCTGTTATATCGATGACTCAAATATTATTTACATAGAATACATATTTTCCGAGATATAACGGACTAAAAGCTGGCATGGTTATAATATCCATAAAAAGTAGGACATTTTCAATATAACTTAGCAGATCTTCAAAACTGTTCAACGTAGGTTATTCAAATTCAATAAACACATAATGAACAAATATTTTTTTAAATTTTACCAGGTCTTCCGTTTTTAATATATTGACTGATAAAATGAGGGCTATTTTGTAAATATGCTCTCAGAATATGACAACGAGATGTGCTTTTTGTAGTTGGTAAGCCTCTAATAGTAATACATATTAATTTAAAAGGCGATATTTTAAATTAATATACATATTGGCAATTATATACAACTGATATTTCTTTTATTGAAAAAAGGTATTTATACCTTTATACCTTTTAGCTTGGAAATGAATGGGCTCCAATGGTCCATACTTTCCATGAATTCTGGACGAAAATTTCATGAAGATCAAGATTTGAAAAACACTACATACTTTATTAAGCAATCTTTAATACCACATGCGCTATTTTTATTAATTTCACCAAATGATGGTATTCCAAAAAAATACTTTTTTAGAAATCAATAGATTCAATACAATCATTAATTTTTTTAATTAAGTATAACAATATTTACAAGAATATATTCTAAAAAAACAGACAGTAGTGAACTATAACACACTCCATATTTACATAGAAATGTAATAAAATGAAAACTATGTGTTGAACGATACGGTTAAGGATTGAGCTCCAGAGCAATGTTCATGTAGCCCGTCGGGCAGAGCGCGAAAAGCCTTCTCTTTCTTGACCTACCCAATACTGAAGTATAACCAGATGGAACCTTCACTACTTGTTAAAGCATATTATTTTACATAGGAAATCAAAATTGACGACACTCTCCATTGGTCGAGACCGAAGATATAAGAAAAAAACTAAAAAAAAAGAAATTTAGAAATTTAAGATTTAATCAAATATATCTTTAGAACTAAAACAGATAAAAATGCAATTTTTTTTTGTTTTGACAAATAAACATTGCTTTTTAATTTGAAGCATAATTTATTGCAATAATTAAAAAATTAACATAAAAAAACTAGCAAAATTCAAAAAGATACACAAATCAGCAACATTTTTCTAATTCTTAACTCGCCATAACTCGCTTATATAACGAGGTATTCAATTTTTTCTTTCACCAAAAACTGACAAATTTAATAGGCTTCATTTTGTCTCGATTAATGCTGGATCTAATTTCTTAACTAAAAGCGCTACAGCCCTTGAAACACAACGAAGCACAGTACGGCGACGAAGACGCGAGGCTTCCTTTCCCGCCCCCGCTACTTTCTCGCCCCATCAAGAAACGTATCGGCTGCTGGCCTCATTGTCTGGATAAATATTAATAAGTATATACTATTTTACTTACATGTAGGCTATTACAGTTTATGTATATTGTAGATTCATTGTTATCAATGGAGAAAAACTACATGTTTGTTTTACGAAACTGCTGAAAGCAGTGAAAATCTAATGGTAAAAAACCAACTGTTACTGGCATCAGGTCTATTATTAATTGTGCAAATGAAAGAAAATATGCAATTTCATTAAAATTTTTATAAAACAAAGTGGTGGCACTTATTTGCACACCCTTCGATACCGATTTCATTATTCTTGTCTGACATCTTTTTGTAATAAATAACATTAGCAAAGATAATACGTATTGTCTCTGATATTAGTATAGATTTATATGGGCTAATGGAAATTATCATAAAATTTATTATGCAAAATATATTAGCAAAAAAAAATTAAATGTGTACAAACTAAACAACTGAAAGAAAAAAAATGAATTTAAAGTAGCGTTAAATATTTTATTTAAGGTTTATCTTGCTGTTTTGCAAAAAAGAATTCTTAACTCTAATATTTCTAAAAACACGCCTTAATGATATATTTGAAGAAATGACGGAAGAAAAATTAGATTATTATAGCAGTGGAAATATGAGAAAGAGATTAGAAAAGCATTTAAGCAAACAAAGTGTTTTGTGAACACAAAGAAAATACAACAACAGTTCATTCAAGTGATAATAAAGCTAAAAGGATTTTTGTTGTCAGTCACAAGTGAATCAGGCGAAGAAAACTTGGTTCATGAGAATGAATTGACAATTCTTGATAAAGCTGCCGGTATCTTAAGAGAAGCTATAGCTGGATGTTTTAAAACTATAAAAAAAACACGACTACTAATCTGAATGAACATAAATGTAAACAAGAAGTTTCAGATTTGTTATAAACATTTATGTCGTGGATACTAAATATGTCAGGACAGACAAATTTGATTTAAACGTTATTTCTATAGTAATGGAATTTATATTAATACTTATGGAAAAAAAACAGCTTAGGTCATTTTTTTAATCCTTTACAGATCACTACATGTGTTTCGTGCCGTCAGAAAAAAAAGAACTTAATGATATGCTTTATTCTTTTGGCTATGGTTATTCCTACGATGAAATACGTACATTTTTAACGTCTTTAGCTAGTCACGTATTAGTAAAAACTGGTGACGACATTTTTATACCACCTGGAGTTCCTCCAGTAAGTTCTGAAGAAAACAATTACATTTATTGCAGCGATAATTTTGATCAAAACGAAGACAGGCTAGATGGTAAAAATCCCACTAGGAATAGTATTATTTAAAAAAAAAAAGAACAGCCTATTTACACAAGCATATTTAGATCGTCTACTCAATTGTAACCGATTTTAACCCTTCCAGTTTACATGAAAACAAAAATATAGTTCTGTACAAAAATCCAACTAATCGTTCAGAGCCTCTACGAGTTAGTGAAAGCATGGCAAATAATTGTTTTGATTATGTGGTTACCTCTGACATTTTATGGAAAATATTAAAATATACGAAGCAAAGTAAAAACTTTACTAGCTGGCATGATTTTACTTCCACATCCATGGAAGTATAGTAACGACAAAAAAATTTTTAAAAATTTTTATTGTTCAAATAGGCTTAGAATGTCATGAAACGTCGAGATTTCAAGTTTGAGCGAAAAAAAATTTCTGTCTGTCTGTCGGTCTGTAACTTTTTTTGTGCGCACGTTTACTCTGGAACCGTTTGAGATATTGACTTGAAATTTGGTACACATATGTATTTTAACAAGATCTAGAATTAGATTATATTTTCATCTTGTTCCGTCGAAGGGTTGGGGGGTAAATTTGGAGTAAATAGGTAAATCAAGCAGATAAGAATTCATAAAATTGATATTTAGTATAGACAAGAGAAGCTAAGGTTAAAAAAAAAATTTTGGCATTAGCCACCCCCATTACCACCCCCACTCCATTATTAAATGGGATGAAAAAAAATGTGATTTATTGTGTGTACAAGAACCAGAAACCTCAAAATATTTTTTTACTTTATCCACTCCCCACTCCCACCCCCTGTCACCACCCCCACCCCCACCCCACTACCGATGTGGGGTATCGTTTTATGGATTTTTGGGGCAGAGGATTTAAAATATTATATTATTAAAGTTCCATAAACAATTATTTCCAGATACAAAATTTTTTCGTTGTGTGACTTGGATAGAAAATCCGGATATGGAAGCAGTGATTCCTTGGGCAGCGGTTTTTACAATGATATATCTGAAAATCAGTTATATCTGTTTGATACCTACCTATTATTTTCACTTTATTAATGCACCACCCGCGTAGTACGACACCATATATAGCAGATTATTACAACTAATATATTATTCAATTTGATTTGTTAATTTTATCATCTTACAATAAAGGAAGATAATTCTAAAGCTTTTGTTACGGCCGCTGATTGTAGCCTTGCGCGATTTATGGTGAACGCGGGATGTACCGGGAACGAGTTGGGAAGCCTCGCGTCGCCGTAGCGCGCTTCGTTGTGTTTAAAAGGCTGTACCGCTTTTATTTACAGAGCTAGACCCAGCATTAATTGAGACAAAATGAAGTCTATGAAATTTGGCAGTTTTTGGTGAATAAAACATTCAAATAGCTCAATACATAAGCGAGTTACAATGAGTTAGACCTTTCAAAAAAATTGACAATTTGTGTACCATCTAAATCAACGTCAATTTTTTAATGTTAAAGTTATTATTTTTGTAATAAATTATACATCAAATTAAAGAGAATCGTTTGTACTATAAAACTAAAAAAAAATATATAATTTTATCTTTTTTCGTTTGAAAGTTATTCGTGGTTGAATTTGAATTTTGTTATTTTCATTTTTTTTTGTTTTTTTCATGTAACTTCAGTCTCGACCAATGGAGAGTGTCGTCAAAAGTGATTTCCTATGTAAAAAAACCTGCTGAATAAAATGAAATAGGTTTTATTTGGTTATACCTCGGTATTGGGTTAGTGAACGATAGAGCCAGCCATCCGACGTACTAATGTTACAAGGCCTTTTTCTCACTTCCTATGCATTTTATAGAAAAATGCTCCAAATAAAAAATGTCCTGATTTCATTAGCTTTAGCTTACTCGCTTACACTATGCAGTTATTTTGAAAAATATAAAAGACCTCGATCCACAACACCTTTTCGCTGTAAATTACACAAAAATCGCAACTTCTCCATTCATTTTTATTTATTGTTCAGTCATATCACAACAAATATTATTTTTGCATACACCGTTAAAAAGTGAAAGGACTGAATATTGGAATACTAAAATATCAAGTTTTTACGACAACAAATGTCAAATATAGAGGAGTGGGAACATAAAAAATGTGAAAATAGTATTTTTCGTACAAAAGTTAAAAAAGTTTTGTTTCATTTGGATGCGCAAGGAGGAGGGGCAGGGACTTTTGGGAAAATGTGCCTCTAAGTGAGTTCTAACAACTGGTAAAAATTCAGCTTGTCTCTAATTTCTTCCGACATATGTTCATTTTCGGCCTTCATTATCTGCACTATATGGGTGATTCTGGCTAATCTTGGTGTCCTCTATCTGATGGTAACCTCTGTCCGTTTTTCGTGAAACACCCTGTATATTATATAATTTGTTATGCTAGAAACTATTTAGAAGAGAAACTATTTCTCTTTGTTTTTGAAGTATCTGCTCCCTATGATATTTGGTATATTACCACCATATTAAAGAATGAGGAAACTTTACTATGTGTGCTTTACAACAGACAATAACTCATCTCTTCTGGTATTACAAATGTGGTTATGCGAATATGCCTGAAAAATAGTATAATTTTCTTTTCACAAACCTAAAGCACTGTAGTATCTGTATATAAAATAACGTAGGATATTCGCTTTGTAAAAATAATCCTGTAGCTGTCTCAGGTTTGAGGACTGTAAATTAATCTTGATGTTTACTTTTGCGACAAAAACATTCGTACTTTGTGTTTTGTATTATCAACGGATATGTTATAAGATACATACGAATATGTTGTGACACGTATTTATCAAACTCTTTTCGTCTAAATGACAATACTGCATAACACTAAAAGTTTTGTGTAGAATACAGTGGTTTTCTACCCATCTCTTTACGATAAAACCTCTCCGAGGTAAATTTTTGAAGTTCGGGTGATTTCGAAGATTATTAACCGTTTGCCATTATGCCTTCCATTACTAGCTTTCTTAATAGTTTCAACTCCTGAAGTAACTTTTCTGGATCTACATAATCCACAAGTGAAAATCTTGGATAGTTATTACACTTCTTCCATTCGGTAAACGAGGCAAACAATAAAAAAATTGTTAGATTTTTACTCTTTCGCTTACCGGAGGGAAGTATTCTAATAGTGAAAAAATCACTCTGCGGAATTTCCCTGGATTTTCAGGTTTTAGACTACGTAGATTAAATTATTAAAATAAGTTCTTATTATTCCATCATCAGTCTGTTTGTCTGTCGGTCTGTCTGTCTATTTTCACTATATCTACAAAACCATTTGACGGACAAGAACAATATTTGTTAAGTAGTTGACAATATTGTCAAAGAAGAACTGGGATAACATCTAGTGAAAAATATACATAATGGATACCCAAAAAAAAAGGAAAGACTGTGACAGAAGACAGTAATATTTGGCATGTAGTTAATACTAGTGTCAAGGGAGAAAAATATAAAAAAAACATGGTTACTCAAAAAAAATAATTTAAAAAAATGTGACGGAAGACGATAATCTTTCGCGTGCAGTTAACACAGTCAAAGAAGGAAAACAAAAAAATATACAGGGTGGTCACGCTAAAAGAAATAGTGAATAAATTAATGAAAAAAAATGTTATGGAGGACGATAATATTTCGTAAAATATACTGAGTGGTCACTCTAAACAATAATTAATTCAAACTATGGTGGAAATAATATTTGTGCTATAGTTTATTTTTTTATTTATTATACTCTTCGCAAAAACGAAGAGTATATTGTATTTGATCGGCACATTTCTAAAATCGTAAATATCGCTCGTAGAGAAAAACTTTTCATATCATTGTGTTAGTGAACGAATTCTGAACAACTTTCAAAATGTCCGTCCGTCCGTCCGTCCGTCCGTCCGTCCGTCCGTCCGTCCGTCCGTCACGTTTCTTGTAAGCACGATAACTTAAGAAAGAAAAATCCGATTGTACTGAAATTTGGACAATAAGTTAGTGTTAGCTAGGGGAAGAACCCTATTGTTTTTGAACAAAATCGATCAGTAAATAAAAATGTTATTAATGGTTTAAATTTGAGAATTTTTTTTTTAAATTTTATGTTTTTATAAAAATTTACATTTTTTACATTTTATTACGTGTTTGGTGGTTCTTACGTTTTTGACTCGAAATCCAAGGGTCCTAGGTTCGAAACCCACATGGGGAATGCCATGTTTTTTTTTGTTTTTACTTTGTTTTGACTGAGTCTTTCACCAAATAAGTTTGTTCTATAAAATTAAAAATGTTTAAAACTAACATTATTTACAAAAAACTGCGAAGAGTATCCTATAGAATGTGTAACAATTATATAAAAAGTTTAGTAAACCGGCGAAGAGTACGTTTTTAGCTTGTTTAATTATACACCATCCAACAGTACAAACCATTTACAAGATGGGAAACAACACATATTTAATATAAACTACACACCATAGATGCCTTGGCTTTGGATTTGGGGGTTGTCTACTATCTGTGGTGTGTTTATGTTTATGTTATGTTAACTAGAACTACAAATGCAATACAAAGAAAACAATAAGAATAAAATTAAATTTAAATAAAACAAAAAATAAGGCTAACATATAATTATGCATACGGCACATAAAAGAATGTAATAAGATGGCAACTAACTGTAGATAACGTCTCCTATTAAGTAAAAATATCAATATCATTCGGGTTGTTATTATAAGTAGAACAGATATTATATATCGGTGAGTGTTGTAAGTACGTTAGTCCGGGTTCTAGGCAGATAAAAAGTTTGGTGATATCGCGAATTCACTTTTGGAGTGTGAAAATTTAATTTATGGAGGATCTCGCAGCAATCAATTTCATGATGAATTACTTTCTTTAAGAAGTTAATGGCGTAGTTGTTACGTCTATCACTTAGGCTGCACATGGAAAACATTTCAAGCAAATCTCCTTGCGGAAAACCAATAGGTGGATATGTATCATGAGATTTAAAGTAAAGATATTTAAGAAAACGACGTTGTACATTGTCTATTTTTGAGATGTGAATATTATAGCAGGGCTGCCAAACAAGGGATGCATACTCCGACTTAGATCTCAGAAATGAAAAATATAGTAATTTTAGCGTTGCAATATTTGAGAAATCGTGGCTGTTACGTCACATATTAACTTATCAATGTGGTCATTAAAAGTTATTTTTTTGTCGAAAATTACACCAAGGTCTTTGAACGTAGACGGTCGCATTAATTGTTCATTGTTTAGCGCGTAATCGTAGGTAATCATAGAATCTCTATTTGAAAACGACATAATATTACACTTTTGCACATTTAATGAAAGTTTGTTTTTAACACACCAAGAACTAAGATTAGAAACGCTATTTTGCAATGTGATGCAGTCATTCAGATCAGTGATTCTATGTAAAAGTTTTATATCATCCGCATACATTAAAAAGTGAACTCCTAGAGTATTACCTAAGTCATTGATAAAAATATTAAAAAGCAGCGGCCCAAGAACGGATCCCTGAGGATCACCTGAGGTTGAGACAAAATCAGAGGACTTGAAACCATTGTACGCGACGTATTGTTGTCGTTCAGTTAAATATGATTAAAAAAGATATGATCTGATCTGAAATTCCAAAGTTAGAGAGTTTTGTAATAAGTAAGTTGTGATTGAGCCTATCGAAGGCTTCCGTAAAGTCAAAGTATATTACGTCTGTTTGAACTTGCATGTCGATGGATTCAGTTATGTATTGCGTAGCACAAATGAGATTAGTGGTAGTAGAGCGGCCCTTTATAAATCCATGTTGTTGCGTAGAAATTATGTTTTTAACATGTGGGTAAATTGAATTATGTAGTAATATTTCGAAAGCTTTACCAAAATAGTTGATACCCAACAAACACGGAAGATCGGCCCGCTGAAGGGCCAACCGTCGGTGTTTGTAGGGTATAATTATCCTGAAATACTTTCAGCGAAAAATATATAGAGTGGTCACTTCAATAAATAAGAAACGATAGAGGAAAATGATATTTGAAATATGGTCACTATTTCCAGGAAATAATTTAATATAATTTTAATAAATGAAATATATACAGGGTGGTCATCCAGTAGTAAAAATATTTCATAAATAAAGGATGCCAAACAAAGAGTCAATAGTTTTACAGATTTTTAATTTTATTTATCTTTTCCAATTTAGTTTATTATCGTTTTAACAGGGTACGACAATTCCTTGAGTAATAAAGTATAATTAAGAACTAGACAAATTAAATAGGTATTATGTATTCCATATGCAGTGTGGAACAGTCAAATGGAATAAATTCAGTATCTCAAGTATTGTGCATATTTATAAACAATCCCAAGATGTGTCGGTTTTGGATTCTGAAACGACATCTTGCAACTTACAAATTTCATCCCTTCGAGTGATAGTTGCGTTGCAACCCCTTAAATTTTTAAATGTTAAGTAGAGGCTTGTGATACCTCATTTGAAAGGTCTTTTCATTCTCTATTCAAAAATGCTATGATTTTAATATTTACTGCTACTAATATTAACGGTCTGCTTGACGAAATTCGCTACAACAAACGAAAAACATAAAAACTTACAGCGTTTTGTTCCTGCAGGCTAGCAAAAACAGTTTCAGTGTTCTTTTTCAACATTACCAAGTAAAAAGAAGATATAAAATCATTAAAATTCTTCATAGTTAGCATTGCCAGCTTTATTGAAAACGCCGCACAGTGGAAAAAAAAGGCTTTTTTTTGGGCAAAAATTTACCTACAAGTCAAATCTTAATCAATTTCGATCTACCTTGGCTTAAAATGTAGGTTATTGGCTACACTTTTAGAGTATACTGCCTAAATTGCAAACCCAGATTTCCTAACCTCAAAAAATGTATCAAATATGAGAGTAATCACTTTTTTCTATTTCTACAAGTCAAATTTTGATCAATTTTGACAATCCTGGTTCATAATTTAGGCACTATACGCTGAAAGGGTAGCTAATAACCTGCATTTTAAGCCCAGGATTATCAAAATTGATCAAGATTTGACTTGTAGAAATAGAAAAAAGTGAGTCGTTTTTGATACATTTTTTTGAGGTTGAGAAATCGAAGTTTGCAACTTAGGCAGTATACTCTGAAAGTGTAGCCAATAACCTACATTTTAAGCCAAGGTAGATCAAAATCGATTAAGATTTGACTTGTAGGCAGATTTTTGTCCAAAAAAGGCTTTTTTTTTCCACTGTGCGCCGTAGCGATTGACAGCAATAAGTAGTTGTCATAGTTGTCAATAAATAGTTGTCAGTGTTTTGCGTATTGTTTGAGTTTTGCTAACTGCAATTTCTAAACATGGTTTATTTAAAGGGAATGCATAAATAAAACAATAATTTTATAGATGGTTGGTTACGGAGATAGAATGCGATCAGAGGACGAAGTTGCTCGCCTACTTCAAGAAAAATTTCCAGATTTGCCGCCTATATCCCAAGGTACAGGTACGCCAGATAAGAAAAGAAGCTTTCAGTGCAATGAGTAACGATACCAAATTAGATATACTGCTTGAATTTGAAGAAAACCCATATAGTTCAAGTCGATTAACAGCTTCGGCATTTAATGTTTCTCATTCCTCAATTATTCGCGCACTGAAAGAAAATAAAATGCATCCTATAAACTTATCCAAACTCAGGAGCTTAGTGAAGACGATTTTGATAGAAGAAAGTATTTTTGTGAACAAATGATGCAAAGGTTAAATAACAATGTTATCCAACTAGAAAAAGTTTTGTTTTCGGATGAGTCCACTTTTACTCTTCATGACCATGTTAATCGGCAAAACTGTCGCTACTGGGCTAATGAAAATCCTCACTGGATGAGAGAATTACATACGCAAAATCCTGAAAAGGTTAATGTTTGGGCCGGGATAATTGGAAACCATGTCATTGGTCCATTTTTCATTGATGGCAATTTGAATCGAGATAATTATTTAGCTCTGCTCCAAAATAATGTCATGCCAACTTTGGCAAACTTATATCCTGCTCAAGCAAAGCCACAAGTTCCAGCGGATGTAATATGGTTCCAGCAGGATGGAACATCACCACGTTACCGTATTGATGTCCGGCAATACCTCGACTTAAAATTTCCAAATCGGTGGATAGGGAGGCGAGGATCGCTAGAATGGCCACCACGTTCTCCTCATCTTACACCCTTAGATTTCTTTCTGTGTGAAAAGTATGGTATACAAAGCTAAGCCACGCGATATAGCTGACTTAAGAAGAAGAATAACGGAATAACGCCTCAGATGTTGAAAAACGTTAGAAGACATTTTTATTTACGATTATGATGCTGCCAAGACGTTCAAGAAACTCATTTTGAACATTTAATATATTGAAGTTAAGTTTTTTTTTAGTTTTCTGTAGTGAATTATGTTAAGCACATTCATTAGTTTTTTTACCGTTAATTTTTAAAATAAATATTAAAACTATAGCATTTTTTAATAGAGAATGAAAGGACCTTTCAAATAAGGTATCACAAGTCCGTACTTCCCATTTAAAAATTTGTCACTCGAAGGGGGTTGAATTTAGGGATGAAATTTGTACGTTGCAGGAGGTCATTTCAGATTCCAAAATCGACGTGTCCCGGGATTTTTTACAAATATACACAATAATTGAGATAGTGAATTTATTCCATTGGGCTGTTCCACACTGTATATATAAAGCAGAGTGTAACAATGTTTTACCTACATTTATATGTCCGATGAACTGTTTGGGTACTTCTGAATGAGCTAGGAACTTGAAATTTGGGATGAAGTTTGACTATCAAATATTTAATTTGAAGTTGAGGTTGGGTTTTCTTTACGACCACCAGAAAATTGCAAAATTTGCATTCATTGATTTGCTTCACTGCTTTATTTTTCTTAAAGATGGCTTCAAACATCATTCTCTGACGAAATTTTATAATGCATTCTTTTTTTAATTTTAGAAATCGAAAGTAGAATACTTTTTAAGGCAATTTCCAAATTTTTATGTTTTTATTAGGACGTTTAAATCCTTAAATAAATTACCAAAGTTGGACCGTGCGAAAACGGAGCGGAGCTTCGCGTGACGTCACTTTGCAGATGCTGATCCGGCGACAGTCGAGATTTAATGTGACTTCGCAGCTAAACTCAAAAAATTTACAAGTATTACGTAGCTGGTATTAGAATTTCTGCCTGGTTCCTGTACTTTCAACCAAAATCTAGTTCAATGTAATGTTTATGAAGTTTTAAATAGTTTGTCACAATAAAATAAGACACTCTTTGCAGGTTAGGAATCTAACCTACAATTAGCAGTCTATTTGTATCAATCAACAATATTGAAAAATTACTTGCGTGAATTTTTAAATATTTGCTTAGTGCCAGTTTGGCTCCAAGCTAAAAATGAGTATACAAACATAAAAAATGAGACTAAACCTAGAAAACATAACAATTGAGGTTATGTTAGTTATATGATGCACATGTCCCATGCGTGTAGCGGGTGTTATTGTGTTTCTCTATAGAAACGACGTTTGATTGTTAAATTATATCTGTTTTATCTTCTTGCTGGTCTGAAATGAGTAGTGTTTATGCAGAATGACGTCACGAGTCGGCGAAGCGCTTTGTACTGGAACTCAGTTTTTAACACTGAATATCTAATGATTTGGATATACTTATGAAGCTGAAATTTTAACAGCTTATCTAGATGATCGAATTCTATTGAATGCTATAAAAAAAAAGAAAAAATAATTATCGGTAACAAGTCCATTGTTATAATAAAATTTTAAACATTTGACACAAACCTATGAATTACTTGTATTAATACAATTTAGCAATTATTTCTTATTAATATTTGCTCTCTCTTTCAGTAAACCATAATGGAAATATCTGTGATTCAATCGAGGACTTATTCGTCGAACGTTGTTCCTTTCAAAACGAATTTTAGCAATCCTAAACTCAAGCTGAGGCCGAGAGAAAATATGACGCTAGATTTTAACAAAACAATTTTAAAGTTCAGCACGCCAAAACCAAATTACACATATTTCGCAGAAGGTAATTTTACCTACTTGAATAACAGTGACTATTTTTACAATTTGACTAACAGCTCAGACTTTGATTATGATTATCAAATGTTCAATGGTACAGCTGACGACGAATCGTGCAAGGAATGGACACCGGCTCAGCGTAATCTTTTTCAAACGGCGAATTTCTTTTTTGCTGCTGCCTTTTTAGTACCAGGAAGTTTTAAACAAAGTGTCCTACTTGTAAGGTAAGATCTTTTATTTTGTTATTTGGATATTATTACAGTTAATATAAAAAATCTGCAAGTGATGTTCTTAGTTTTAACTGGTACAATAAGTAACTTCATATATATCCTGGGATGTTCAGTCCTAATAATAAAAATGACTAATTTTCTTACGTTTCGTTTTATTCAACCATCATCAGAGTATGTAAGAGACAAAGATTTTTTTCTGATAACATTGGATGTGAATTACTTACATTAATTAATATTATTAAATTGCACTACACTATTTGCATCTTAGATGTGTGTCTGTTTCAGTGTATTATTGTAGATATTGTGGATAAACACGTTTAAAATATTTTCCGATATGTTTGGTATGTAGGGCATAGATATACGGAGTGTCACAAAAGAATGGATAAGCCTGAATAACTCGTCAGGATAGCGAGACATGAGGAAAATTACCCGTATACAAGTTGTAGAGGTCATCAGGGGCACCACTTGTCGACCTTGGATTTGACTTTGAAGGTCATTTTCAAAGTCAGTTGAATGTCAAATTTCGTTTTTTAAATAGGAACCTCCATATTTGACCTCGGATTCTGAAAGGGCAAGAAATTTTGCAGTAGAGATTTAAGAGGTCAAATTGACCCAAGGGGTCATCTAAGGGTCAAATGCCTCTCGAAAGTTTCAGGCTGGTATGTCGTCAGTAGAACGAGATATGAGGAAAATGACCTTTATAAAAGTTGTTGATGTCATCGAGGGGCACCACTTGCTGACCTTACATTTGACCTTATATTTGACCTCGAAGAGTTTCAAGATCGTTTATCAAATGGGAACCCCCTAGTCGCCGAAGTCGATCATGAAATGATCTCGCCAAAAAACTGTTTTTTTTTTATTTAAAACATTTTTTTTCAATGTTTTAAATGGTACGTTTTGAACATGTTTTAAACTCTTTTCAACTAAAATTAAATGGTGCCTAGTTACTGTGTCTTCTACTACTACTTGATGCCGCTGATGGCGCTCTTAAATGGGTTTTACAGCACTCTAAATAAAATGTTCAGTTTAGTGCATGTGACCACTGACCATTTGACTCATATGAGTCAGAGGCTATTTTTTGGGGGTGTGTTTACTGTTTCTATCGGAACTATTTATCGGAATGGACCATCATCGGTACGTTTCCTGCTTTTACATAAATTTCAAAATAATACATTTGTTTAAAACATCGCACTGCTTTTTAAACTGTGTTTTAAATAGTTGTTTAAAACATTGCATTGTGTATTAAACATGTTTTAAAAATTTGTTTAAAACATAGTGCAATATTTTAAACATGTTTTAAATAGCTTATTCAAAATATTTTGTTTGTGGACAGCTTATGTAAAGAGAATTGATTGAGCTTTCCGACGCTTTTTTTGATTTTTCTCTAACATAAAAAACAAGACTTGACTGAATATGCGCTCCGGGCTATTGCAGTTCGCGGAGAAATTTTGCATTTTCCGCCGCGGAATACTAATCTACAAAGCTGATTTCTGTCTACAAGCAGTTTATGCACTATTTCGATTAAAAATCACATTCTACCTCCGCTTAAATGTGGCTATGTCTTTGAAGATAACAAATATAAAAGGGTGTACAAAAATTAAATTTTATAGTTAATTTTATTAATAAACAAACTGAGTAATTTAAACAAAATTTTCTCAATTTAATATGTATTGTTATAATCGTAGATAAAGTATAGTATTCAACTTGCGGTAATGCTAATAACTCACTTGATGAATTACAAACTTCATCTGCTTGATTTATTACTTACATTACCGCTGGTTGAGTAATATACTATTTTACTTCACTATGTGGAAATAATGATTCGTAGAACTTTGTAAATATATTTGAAATAATCTACTCCTAAAACCCATAAAACGATATGCCACATTAGTAGTGGAAGCGGTAGTAATGGTAACTGTTGCCAAAAAAAATTGTTGAGCTAGTTCTTGTACACACACACACACTCCCTTTAATAATTGGGTGAGGGTGGTAATGGAGATGATACAAATGCAAAAAATCTGTAAGACCTTGGCTTATCGTAGGTACACTAAATCTCAATTTTATGGACTTATTTGTTTTACCTATTTATCCCCCAACTCAACAACAAAATAAGAACAAAATATAATCTAGTTCTAGATTTCATTATAATAGATAGGTGTACCAAATTTCAAGTCAATGTCATAAACTGAAACCATGGAACGAAGTTGCCGACAGACAGACAGAAATTTTTTTTGTTCAAACTTAAAATATCGACGTTTCATGACATTCTAAGCATATCTGAGCCAAAGAAAGTTTAATTTCTTTTTATCGTTACTAGACTTCCACTCCACTAGGTGAATGTGGAAATAAAATGAATGAAAATTGCTTTTCGTGATGAATTTTTATGGCACTGTTTAATGTTATCCGATCGGATTGAAATTTTGTACACCTATTTTTTTAAATATTTGGGACCACTTTAGGGTATATGACCGAAAAAAATCCAAGATCATCTAATAGATACTTGAAGCTAAAGAAAAATTCTGAAATTTGATTAAATGTATTATTGCCTTTTTCGACAAAATGCCCGAAGCTATTGCGAGATTTGATAGAGAAAATACTGTAAATCTTTGTTAAGCAAGCTCGAGTCATGTGCAGTTAAAAGACACCTACAAATATGAACACAAGTATTCAGAATACTTATTTGCTCTTGTAGTTCAAGGAAACGCAGAAAAAAAATATAGACATTAAATATTCGCCACCGAACTAAATATGTAATGTAATGATAAAATTACTTCCTTTTCAGCGACTTAAGTTATTTTTTATTTTCCAGAGCTCTTCTGTCAATTGGTTACTTCTTTTTAACAATCTGGGGAGGTGTAGAGGTGTGTGCGTCTGACATTTTATTATGGAATCTAGTTATAGTAATTTTAAACGTAACCCACACTGCTTTACTGACTTGGAAATTTCTTCCACCGACACTCACCTTGGAACTGACAGATTTATACCTCAAGGTAAACAAATGTATTTATTTTGTAGCAAATTCTACAGCTTCATCATTTAATGAACTTTCCTTAATTGTTAATTATGGCGGAGGATCTGGGGATACGCAGGAAAGTTGAATTTACTGCCTTACCGCGAACATCTAACTACTTTTAAAGTATCGATTAAAACGTTATTTGTTAAATTCGTTGGAAACCACAGTATAAAGATACAGATTATCTAATAGGGAACAAGCACACATTTTAATATACAGGGTGTTTTACTAGGAAACGGACATGGTTTAATGGCAAATAGAGGACACCGAGGGTAATCAGTATCACCCATAGAAAAAGCTAGTTGGGCCCTATTTGCTGAAACTATGTATTTTTGACAAAAATTTTTTTGTTATTACTTTGCAAAGGAATGGAACAATCTGTTTGTATTTGAATATCGACAGAATAATTGTACAAAAAAATAAAAAGGCAGACATTGTCATAAAACGTATTTACAAATTAGGATTTTAATTGAATTTTTTGTTCAAAATGCGTTCCTCAGCTTCAATACATTTTCTGGTGTAGTTCACGAGATGACCGATAGATTGATCTTCTCATTACATCTAAACTGTTTCTAATTTTATTGCAGCATTCAACAGTGAATTAGTTGATTCCTGCCGTTAATGTACACATTCTGTAGACCTCACTTCTAAAGTAACCCCATAAAAGTAATCTACATGGTTTAAGTCCGAAGACCTTCCCGGTCACATATGAGGATCTCCGCGACCAATCCATGTGTTTGGATATGTATTATTTAAATGGTCTCTAATGTTGGAGAAATAAGGTGGGACTCCATCATGTTGAAAGAACATACCTCGAATTTTCTTTTAATATTTTCTGTTTTATATTGGTACATATCTATATGTATGTATGTACCAATTATTATAAACTTTATTATCATTTTTTAAACATTTTATATTATACTGATTGTGTAATAATTGACCTATTTGGCGTTAGAAAGTTTGGTAGCGGTAACTAGATTGGCATCACTAAAAGTAGTAAAAAATCACTGCACATGTTGACCAACTCGTCTAGTTGTAAAACTTAACTAGTAAGCTGACAACTCTGAAAACGTGATAAATTGTATAATGATTTGATTTTTTTTTTTAAATATTGTGGATAACAAAACAAACAATGAACATGACTTCTAATCAGTGAAAGTAAACTCAACATTAAAGTTATTGAAAACAATTATTTAATTATTATATTATGGGTATTTTATTTTTACAAAGTTTGGGAACTAGACCAGTTGGTCAACATGTGCAGTGACTTTTAGTCATACCAATCTAGTTGACGCCATGACACTTTTTACCAAATTTTCTAACGTAAAATAGGTCAATTACACTGAAAAGACAAATAAAGAATTTGATTTTTAATATTTACATTTTCTAAATAACGTATGTTGTATAAACCTAAACCTGATATCCTTGTCTAATTAAATGATCAAAATCCGTCATAAAATTTACGCATGCCAATTGTTAAGGTTCAGGTATTTTGACCAATCGCTACCTTGAAATCAACTTTCTAAAGTTTAGGATGAAATCCGGTAGACTTGGTGTAGGTACGGGAGGAGGTATTTGACTAACAATGAGCTAATCTAAGATAAAAAAATCAAAAAGAACGCCCAGCCAAGGGGCGAGCGTAGAGGCGACTTCAATGTGAATGTCAGTTGATATTCCGTTGAAGCAACGTCGAGCACGGTTAGTACTTGGATGGGTGACCCATCTTGGGAAATACAGCGTTCTCGTCCCACCTTCTAGCGGCTTGTATATCAGTGTATACGCGGAAGCTAATAATTTCAGACGAGGATTACGTAGTGGATATACCATCCTTCAGAGGGGATGTAAAGCAGGCGGTCCCTTGTCTATTAAATGTTAGGCAAGTAAAAGATCCCTACTCTTCTTAAAGGAAGAGGTTCGGCAAAATTTCCAGGTTGGGGGGTAGCTCGTCTCCTGGCGTCGGTGATAGGCCCTGGTAGCGGAAATAGTCCGACGTTAAATAAATAGATAAAAAAAAACGCCCAACTAAGTTTGATTTCTTAAGTTTTGCCCAATTCACTGGTAGAAAAAAGTAACTATTGTTTAAAGTTGTCACATTATCTGTTTACAAGTTTTCTAATAGTTGTATTGAAATAAGATTACATTGCTCAACAGCGACAACTTTAAGCAATGTCTTTAAACGTTAAATCAATTGTAGATTACTTTCTATGGGTCTTCCGTTTTGTTAATAAGTGGTATATTACGTTAGTTTTACTAGTTTTTAATAAATGAGAGGAATGAAATAGATTCTTAGATCGGTGGCCTCTATTATTTATTCCTTCCACAAAAATTGTTAATTAAAACATATTAACACAGTCCTACAAAAAAAAAGTTCAAAGCAGCGAACCAGACCCATGTATCCCAACGTATTTTTGATCGCTGAATCCGAATCCGGGGTCAAAAAAAATCGTACACCCCCAAAATCATTAGCTAGAGCCAAAAAACACCTCTGAAATGGGGTAAAAAGAATATTAAGCTACGAGAATAGTTGTTACATCTTAACTAATCGAATTATACAAATTAAGGTTAAACAGCAGCGTACATACAATAGATATGAAACACACTCACAGGGAGGGGCGAAAACTAGCCTCCCCACCATAAAAAAATCGATCCAAAACAGCAATGACTGCTGAAAAAGCTCAAAATGTCTAAGTTTTGTTAAAGTGATAAGAAACTGCATCAGGTCCGACGTAATCTCCATAAACTGCCCCTATAGAGTTGAGAACAACCACCTTAAGTTTAAAGGACACGAGAAACTAGACTATGTTCGACGCTGTGCTTGAAAACCACCCCTACGGGGTTGAGACACGCCACCACATAAAAAAAAACTATGGAAATGAAACGAATAAGCAACAGTATAGCTTTTTCGTTACGTCTTAAATTACGGTAGTTTACATCCTTTCTGGGGGTGTTACTTAATAACATTTATAGGACATGAGTTTCAAACTTTAAGTGCCAATCATAGCATCCATAAAAATGTAAATCCGGTTAGTTTCTCTTTGTTTTTCCAGGATCCTACAGATATAGGGGTAGTATCTGGCAACCCCCGTGAGGGTGGTTTTCAAGCACATCGTCGAACATAATCTAGTTTCTTCTCTCTTCCACACAACGCAGGTGTTTCGAATTTTTATAGAAGTCACTAAAATTTTTTATAGTTAAATCTTACATAGTGGGTAGTTTTCACACCGTCTGAGGGTTGACAGTGTAAGATGTTGATGGTACGTAAATTTCTGGTTCTATTTTAGAGTACTACCCAATTTCAGCCAATCATAGCATCCATGAAAATAGAAATCCTGTTGGATTTTACGTTTTTCTTGTTTTTTTCGTGTCTTTTGAACTTAAAGGTGGTTGTTCTCAACCCTATAGGGGTAGTTTAAGAAGATTACGTCGGACCTGATGTAGTTTCTTAACATTTTAACAAAACTTAGACATTTCGAGCTTTTTCAGCAGTCATTGCTGTTTTGGATCGATTTTTTTATATAAGGGGGCTAGTTTTCGCCCCTCCCTGGGGGTGTGTTTCATATCTATTGTACGCTGCTGTTTAGCCTTAATTTGTATAATTCGATTGATTAAGAAGTAACAACTATTCTCGTAGCTTAATCTTCTCTTTATCCCATTTCAGGGGTGTTTTTTGGCTCTAGCTAATGATTTTGGGGGTGAACGATTTTTTTTGACCCCGGATTCGGATTCAGCGACCAAAAGTACATAGGGATACATGGGTCTGGTTCGCTGCTTTGAACTTTTTTTTTGTGGGACTGTGTAATTATTGATGAAAAAAAAGTACCTAATTGCCTAATATAATTGTGGAAGCATTTTTTGTGTGCATCGATATGAACTTATTATTCCACTCCTTTATAAAGTAGTAATAAAAAAAAAAATTGGCTAAAATACATAAAACACCCTGTATTTCAGCAACGAGGTCTCAGCTTTTTCTGTGGGTGATTCTGATTACCCCCAGTGCCCCTGTCTCCCGTTAAACCATATTCTTCTTCTCGTGAAACACCATGTAGATAAAATACGAGATTAAATTATATTCTCTTTATTATAAGAACAGTTAGTTCCTTGAGGTAAACCAGTAAAAGGCAAAAAGTCCAAAAGTTTCGTGACATCTACCCCCCCGTTTTCAAGGGCGAGGAACACAATGGTGAGAATATTTTCCCACCTACCTCTAAACCGGAAAAATCACCGATTTTTCGGTGCTATGTATTTTTTTATCGGAAAATTTTATTAACGAAAGTTGTTCAAATATCATTTTAATTGGTTTTTTTTTTATTAAAAAGTTCATGACAATTTTGTTTGAAATTAAACCCAAGCTATCAGATAGTTGTCAAGTAAGTTGTAGTTTTTTTTTATATTTTTTAAATCTATCATTTTTTTTTATTTTGATGAAATTTTAAACTTAAGGTTTTTAGACAATTCTGAACAAATTTCATCATACCTAGCACCGACAAATCAGAAAAGGAGATGGTTTCTCCGGTTTATGGGTAGTGTACCAAAAAAAAGATGGTTATTGAATTTAAAGATAAGTAAATTCTCTATCGAAATGCTTCAGACACGTTTTACGTAGCATTAATATTCTTGGAACTATGGGCGGGGAAAGTCAAGCATTGTATCGCATTCGCTCTGTATATCGGCACATTTCTATATTTCCACTAGGGATTGCATTACCGGTTAACCGGTTAACCGGTTATTAGGACAAAAAACACATGGCGATAATTACCGGTTATTTTAATTTTTTACCGGTTATTTCGATAAATTCTGAACTTACGATATGTCACGTATTCATTGTTTCTATTTATGTCACTGACTAGTATTCACTAAATACAGTGTGATTGTTCCAACACCGAACACTTTTAACAATAAATAAATAATATTATAAAAAGAAAACTCCAAACACCAAGCCCTAAGAAATACAAGAGAGACATTGACAATACCTTACGACAGAAAATTGAATTTTTCACTGCCGCAAATATCTTGGAATACATTTAGAATTATGTTATTACCAATTCTTATTAACTTATTGACCCACCGATTGAAGAAGGGCATCTTCAGCTGGGGTATTCTATGCACAAATATCAGACGACTAACAGATATAGCTTTGAAAAACTAACCCTTTTAACAGGCTATTTTTAAAATAATATTGTATTTTTAGATTAGGTATTCAGTAAATGCCATATTTGAGTTTATGTTTATAATTTTTGTTATTTAAGTGGATATTTTTGTTATTTACAGAATAATTATTTATTTAAATTTGTTTCATTTATATTTTTTTCCTTTTGATAAATTAACTCCTATATAAAAAAGTCTGTTTGACAGTCAAATTTTTGTCATTTTGACAGCGATAAAAAAGATGCATCGTTTTTAGTCACCGATAAAAATGTCTGTTCCTTAAAAGCAGAGTACATGTAGTAGTCGCACGTCACTTTGAAATCTGTACTGTCAGCTATAATTTTTAAGTATTGTGGAAACTATACTGTACAATATGAGTCGTTTTGGGAAAGTTATAATTATTTTTAATAAACTATTGTTGTTGTTCATTCACATACTCTGTCGTTAATTTATCATGCCAAAAAATATTCGAGCTTTTCTTTTATGGATACTTTTTAACTCAAAATTTTGCCAATCGGTAATTTTGCTTGAAAAACTGACATTTGACAAAATCGCTCGACCTCCGGTCTCGCGATTTTTTCATGTCAGTTTTTCTTATAAAATCACTGATTTGGCAAAATTATTTTGTTACAAAGAGAAATTTATCCGATAAAAAAGCTCTTGTGATCTTACTGTTGATAAATTAACTCCTATATAAAAAAGTCTATTTGACAGTCACATTTTGTCACTTTGACAGCGATAAAAAAGGTGCATCGTTTTTTATCACGATAAAAATATCTGTTCCTCAAAAGTAGAGTATATCTAGTAGTCGTACGTCATTTTAAAATCTGTACTGTCGGTTATAATTTTTAAGTCTTGTGGAAACTATACTGTACGATATAAGTCGTTTTGAGAAAATTATAATTATTTTTAATTGTTGTTGTTCGTTCACATATTCTGTCGTTAATTTATCTTGCCAAAAATCACTCGAGCTTTTCTTTTATGGATAAATTTCTTTTTAACTCAAAATTTTTCCAATCAGTAATTTTGCTCGAAAAACTGACATTTGACAAAATCGCTCGACCTCCGGTCTCGCTATTTTTTCATGTCAGTTTTTCTCATAAAATCACTGATTGGCAAAATTGTTTCGTTACAAAGAGAAATTTATCCGATAAAAAAAAAGCTCTTGTGATTTTACTGTTGATAAAAAACCTTTTGTTTGTTCGTTATATTAAATATACGTATTAAAAAATGTTTTTTGTTAAATTTAGATAATTTTGTACATGGAAAAAGACAATTGCCATTTTCATCATTCATTCTAAAAATTACCGGTAAATACCGGTTAACCGGTTATTTACATTTTTATTTACCGATTTACCGGTTATTAAAACTTCCGGTAAATTGCAATCCCTAATTTCCACGCTTTTTACTTGCCATTGCGTTTACTTTTCACTTTTGTAGTTTAAATAAATACATTTATTATCAATTTTGATATTACAAATGTCTACAACTTTCGGTGGTTACTACCATTATGCGCTCGTTTCCACACCACCTTGCGGTAGAGCGTTTGACGCGTTTTTTAAAGTGGTGTCCCCAATAGGCCTAATCCACTTTTTGTTTATTTGGTTAACTTACTTCTAATTCCTTTATTCTCTACTTTGAATGCATTACATTAGTTTGGATTTTTTTTTAAGTTGAAGGTCCAAAAGTCTATCTTGCTTCAATAAAACTGTGAGTGTTGATTTCATTATCGTCTGCATCGTCTTTATCAGATTCAGCCTCCTCGTGGTTGTCCTTGGCATCCAGAACAAATAACGGAACATCTTAGTCCAGCTTGTCTACAAGTACATGCGGCTTTGCAGCCTTTTGTACGCTTGTGGCTTATCGTTTTCAATAGTTTTTGTGGAGCAGCTTTATTTTTGGTAGTAATAGAAAACAAACCAATTTTTTTTTTCATCCAACCCCAATCTTGAGAACTTTTGGTATTTCCGTACCACTGCTGAATTCTGAATTTGATAGTATGTTCTAAAAGAGTGTTGGCGTTTGGCGTGCAACAGACTCAGAAGGAGGTAACGATGCAAGGTTGCATGTACTTTTTGCCATTGACTTAATGAAGCATTTGTATCTGCATTCATTCAACGAATGTTGATCGGGTTCTACTCCATAAAGGGCTAAGATAACTTTTTGGCCTGCTATATCTATAACAGGGTGAGAATTGGGGTTTTTAAAACATTTTTTGTAATCCTGCAGATTTTTGTAATAATTTAACGAATTTTGCTTTGCCTTGCCTAAAAAATGCAGAAGTTGTGTCACATCCACTGAATGTGTGGAGGAATAATATGTTATCCGCAACTTCTTTTGGGTATTTAGAGAGTTCGATGAATAAATTCGTTCTTCCGTTCTTTCCTTGCTTGGTTTCATAAAATACATGTTAGAAGAACGTGCGGATAATCCTGTCATAAGGAAAAATAAAAATGTTTCAATTTTTAATTTTTTTTTTTAGAAATAGTGAATTTAAATAGTAAACAAAGAATGACTTTTCTTCGAAATGGAATGAGTGTTCAAGTTATTAATTAATCTATTATATTTTAAAAATGTAATTTTAAGGCGGCCGTAGAAAACCATAAATTAAAATGTCATTAAATTTTGGATCAAGGGGTTCTAAAGCCTGCTGATCAATAACATTGCATTAGTTTTTCACTAAAAAATTGTCTAATAAGACTTCTCGAAAAATCGACCCTTTTTTTTCTTAATGAAGATGCACGTCAATGACGGAAAAATATTGCATTTACGGCAGCCATATTGAACTTACCGTCTTAAATTCCTAATTCTTGAGAAGATTTGGTATCAACTACTCCTAAAATAAAAGATGTAATCATTTTCATGTCATTAAAAAAACTGGTGGTGGGGAACGACTAAAGGAACAAAAAAACCTTATATAACATGGGGTCTAAAACCTATAGTTTTAGAAAAAAAATAAACAAAAACTTCGGAAATTTTCAGTAAAATTGTTTGAGAACTGCTGGAATGTTGGGATAGGCTTTTATTTTCACATATGTCAGCGCCTCTAACCATCAAATACGCTAATACGGCTTTTTCAAAGTACACGCTCCTTTGTTAGAGACCGCGCGTCGGCCGAGGATACAAGTTGATAATCACACTTTTTAAAAGTAGGTAAGGTAAATGACCCAGCGGCAGAGAGCAGACCAACCGACCTTCTCGGTACACTTTGAAGATTGAACTCGTAAAAGTGAGCTGGTCTACTGGATTGACCTGGTCTGCTCGATTGTCGGTACGCTTTGAGGACCTGGAATTCCAGCAGACCAGTTCACTTTTATGAGAGTTGTTATAGCAATTTTCAAAGTGTACCGAGAAGGACGGTTGGCTGGTTGGCTGGTTGGCTGGTTGGCTGGATCCTCTGTAGACCCCTTAAGGTCTTTAGCGTTGCGGTAAAAGTGAAAGACGCCGGCGTATTCTGAGTGCTTAGTAGATCTGAAGAAAACTATACTCCCTCTTGTGCAATATTTTAGTTTCTGTGGACACTTTGTTGAGTACACACGTCGAACCCGTTTACCGTATTTACAGTTAAGATTTATTTTATTGACTTACCGTTCAAGTCGTTAAGTTCGTGATTACGTACAGACACTACTTGTTCCTTCTTTTTGTGTTACTTTTTGGATTTTGAACCAAGTTTTTATTTTTATTTTCTTTATTGACAACTTTAGTTGATAGTTTAGTGTGGTACTTTAAAACGCAGATTTTGAACGCTATGGGAGATTACACTTACTTAGAGCTCGTGGATATGCACTTGATATATGGAGAATGTCGTGGAAATGCAGCAACTGCGGAACAGCTTTATCGTTTAAGATTCCCTAATCGACGCCATCCTTGTGCACGTACATTTGTAAGGATTGCTCAGCGTCTTCGGGAAACAGGACGTTTCGATGGATATGGAGGAGAAAGAGGTCCATAACGCGAAGACAGGGTAATTGAAGCGGAGGTTCAAGTTTTGGAACTCTTAGAAGAGGATCCAACTTTAAGCACCCGTGATATCGCGAACCGTGTGGGAGTATCCCATTTTGTGGTGTGGAGGACACCCCCATCACTATCAACGTGTGCAAGCTCTAGAACCTCAAGATTATGCAAGGCGAATGGAATTTTGTAGGTGGATTTTGAGGAAACACGCGGCAAATGAGGATTTTTTAAACTTTCTCTATTTCTCCGATAAGTCGTGTTTTACCAGGAGTGGAGTGTTTAATTTTAAAGATATGCACTACTGGGCAGACGAAAACCCACATGTAATAAGAAGGGCGCATTTTCAACGACGGTTCAGCGTTAATTTGTGGGCAGGAATTTGCGGTAATGAAATAATTAGACCTATAGAATTACCTGCTAGATTAAATGGTGATGTATACTTAAACTTTTTACAACAAACATTGTCAAATTTGTTGGAAGATGTACCTTTGGCAAGGCGTAGAAGAATGTGGTATATGCATGATGGCGCGCCAGTTCATTTTAGTCTGGCTGTTCGAAATTTTTTAAACAAGGAGTTTCCTCAACGATGGATTGGGCGTGGCGGACCAGTACCATGGCCTGCTAGGTCACTTACTTAAATCCGATGGGTTTTTATTTTTGGGGCCATCTTAAGTCTCTGGTTTACCGTGATCCAATTGACACTGTGGAACAATTGCAGCAACGTATTTTAATGTGCATAGAAACCATAAAAAATGATCCTAATTTACCAGACGTGTTGAATGGAGTGCGTATGTCCTTAGTTCGACGTGCCGAAAAGTGTATTGATGCAGACGGAGGCCACTTCGAACAATTTATGTAAATCAAAAATAATTTATTGGTAAGTTCTAGATTTATTGAATATTTTAGTTTTCGATACCTGATTGGCAATTCGTTAAATAAATCAGATTTTTTTCCTAACTTAAAATACACATAATTATTTTCTGTTATCGTATCTCAGACGTCTAACTCTTTATTTCCCAATGTCATGAAATAATTACTCGTTTATTAAGCTTAACCCAGAACACTCATTTAGGTTACAAATGTTAATAAATCACATTTAAATCTGATAAATTATCAACAACAATAAAAGCTTCAATATTTTGTTCTAAATTAAAAAAACACACATGTAAAGAAATGCTGTGTTTAAACCTCTTCTACGCCTATGAATTGCTTGCAGTTCTGCAAAAAGAGATAACGAATTATTTACATTTTTATAATTGGTTTAGTTGAGGCGCCCATCAAAGGTACCGCCGTTCTTTGTTTTGAACCGCCGGCCGGCGACGAGTCGGTCGGTAATCTTTGCACTTTTTTATGACAATTTTAAAGTTGTAGAATTATACCTAGTACACGTCCACTGTCCCACAAAGGCAGTGGTTCTCAAATGTTTCCTACCCTAATATTTAAATTGTTGACCTAGGTCAGTTATTTTCAAAGTGCTCCTACGAGAAAAAGTCATAAAGGTTTTTTGTTTGTCTAGTCGGTCCCCATTACCAGTGTTTTTTAATGACATGAAACTGATTACACCCTGTATTAATGCAATTCGGATTATATTTTACATGGCGCCTTCGCCAAATTATCGACTAAGAAAAATTGAATACAGAATTGTGTGTAGATTATAAAACATAATTAATTGTCTTTCATTAAATACTCATATCGATATCTGCGTGACAAACGCTATATTGTAAAATGCTGAATGAAATTGTAGCAGGTAGAAAGCGTGGAAGTGTAGGAAAGTGTCGATATTCAGCGCGGATGCGATACGATCCTTGACTTCCCCCGCCTATAGTTCCAACAATATTAATGCTACGTAAAAATGTGTTAAATTTGATAATCATCTTTTTTAGGTAGAACCGTTTAGAACCGAGATATTGGCAAAAAAATGATTTTTAAGCGATATTGCCCCAAAATTGGGGATGTTCCGGGGGGCTGCCGAGGGGGAAAAATTAGAATGTCCAAAAGAGGCCTATAATGAACTGGTTGCAACAGTAAAATCTTTTGACCGATTTAAAACGGGATTTACGCATCGTGAACTCCCTGACGACTGACCTAAAACGGTAGGTCGGAAAGTATTGTCACCGTCGTATCCCCCGCCCTCGAGAACTTCTGGGGTCAAAGCTTTACCTCAAGGGACTAAGTTTTGATTATTTTCATTTATAAAGAAAACAATTTTACTTCGCAGATTGATACAACTAGTATAGTATGGTTTAATAATCTAGTATGTCTTTCAGGTTTTTAAACCCCTCCGAGTTAGTAAAAAACATTTTAAAGAATTAGTACGAGAGGCAAAAGTCATGAATTTAGAACAAGGCGATATATACGCTGTAGAAGATGTCAGTCCAGCGGACGAAAGGCTTTCAATTTTGCTCAAAGGAAGGTATGTAAGACATTAAATAAATAAGTTAGTTATGTATAAATTAATGTCTTTTAGATTCGTATATTATACACTTCACTTTGATGGTATTATATTTGCGGCAGTCCGCTGTACAGCTATTGACTAGTCTTCTTTAACAATAAATCATTGTATTTTAATTTTAATTTTACATATATACGTATAAGGTTATTTTAACCATTTTTGTTATTATTAAAGATAAAATAGTTTAATATAAAAGTTGTAGTGTTGTACCTTCATTTTGAAAGCCGTTAAAAAACTATTGCATGCTTAATATGTCACGTAATAGCAAATACATATATATTTTTAAATAGTACATTCTACGTGTTATTGCATTTTCGCATATCTCTTTCTTCCCGAACCTAAATATACCGGATAACATTGGAATATGGCACTTTTATTCATTTGTCTCTTAACTTACAGCAATGAATTTTTTTTTGTCGATACATCAGTTTTTAAATATAGTTGTAGCGTTGATAATAAACTACAATCCTACAATTTGACCCATATTATTACTCTTCAAAATTCGTTAATTCCCCAATGATTTATGAACGTTCACTTAAACTGTTTATTGCACCGAATGATTAACTATTTATCTACAAAATGTATTGTTTTTGATTGTAAGCAACCCTAATAGCACACGATGTCCGCCGGACGTCCATTTTATGTCCATTTAATATACTGACGTCCATGGACATAAACTGGACGCCTACCGGACGTTTATCATCGGATTTACTTTGAAATTGTAATGAATGGACGTCCTCTGTATGTCTATTTTATGTACGGGAAGTATGTACATCTTATGTCCATATACGGACAGGAGGTGGACGTCCTTTTCGTGTTCGTTGATTTAAATATTAGATTTTTGCAATAAATGATAATATCTCCATACCGCTTTCTCTCCAACACGTTTTCGAAATATGTATACATACCAGCGAATAGCACACTTAACGTCTTTCGGCAAGTACGCACATTTTAAGTCCCTATAGGGACAGCAGCAGGACGTCCATTTAATATAAAAACAAAAAAACGTTAACAAAAGTAGTTTTTCAATTTTACAATGTTTTTGTTTACATTTGACCGTTATTTATGTAAAATTTGTAGTTTATTTTTTATAGTAATTTGTAATTTATCATTAATAATTTAGTTTTAATCTTTTTTGTAAATTATTAATGATATTATTTGATACTAAATATTTATTAAACATTCAAATACCTTCTACATTTTGAAATAAATAATAGTTATATTAGTCAACTGTACAGTCTTTAAGTAAATACTAAGAAGCCAAGTTGGTGGCCGAGTGAGAGAACATCGAGTTACAAATCACGGGATCGACGGCGACGGTTCGATCCCTGCTCATTCCGGTTTTTTCTTTCTAAATAATTAGAATGTACAAATATTGTCCCAAGTTGTGACATTTGCAAGTCCTTCGGCTACCCGTCGGATGTACTTTGGACCAAAAACGAACGTCCATCGGATGTACTGTATGTCCGTCGAGGACGTCCTTCAGATGTCCACAGGACAATGTTGTGCTATTAGGGAAATAATCAGTGATCGCGATACCAATTTATTTATTAAGGGCGCCAGTCGCGTTCTCCCTTTTTCATGTATGGTCTTCCACTCCCAAGTGGGTTCAAGAAGATGTAAGAGATACTCGATAGCTAAGAAATAGGCCAAAGTTGCACTACCGTAGATTATTAACGACGCTCTCTCTAAAAATTGTTTTTCTTCTCTCGATGCAATTTTTCTTATTTACCTAATGGCGATGGATTTTATTCTTAAAGATCTCTGAATTGTTTTAATAAAAAAATCCCTCTCGATCTTCCGTAATATGACCGGTGCATTAAGATTCATACTTGTGGGATCCTGGGACACCCGATTTACTCAATTCCGCTCTATCAAATGAAAACCCTAGAGAAATGGGACTTACAACAAGTCATTCGATCAATAAAATGCAAAAGTTCAAAGAATACCGTTTACAAATTAGGTTTAAAATAAGTACATTGAAATTATGCGATATCCTAGCTAATAAATCATATAATATGAATAGAATCGCCTCCCCAAGTAGGGCAAGGTCGAGTACCTCTTCAAGAGAGTTTTTAAATGCTACCATACAATGAAGAGCGTGCGCGATTTGGTAAAAAAGATTCACACAACTTCCCTAGAAATTGATGAAAGCATTTTTGTTTTTTTTGTGGCTGACAAAAATATTAAAATATTTTACTTTTTAAAATTTTGGGTCGCTTGTGATTAGCTTTAAAGTTCTTTATCGTGATTTTATCTTTCACAAGAGCGGAGTTCCATATGAGTTCAACTATATTAATTACCATCTGCAAAGTTCATAATTCGAAATTAAAGGAATAAAAATATGCCGGAAGGACAGTTCTGTCATGCACCAAACCTTATACAGGGTACTCTAAAATGTATCAAATTTTAGTAAAAAAAAAAACAATAATTTACCGTCTGCAAACAGTATAGAATGATGATTCTGATTCATGAAGACGAGTAGGAGAAAGGTGCAGACGTTTACGATATGCACGTCACCATATCGTGCGCATGTCAACTTGTTATTTTTTTTACAACTCTGAACAATTGTTTACCGTCTGTAAGTAAAAAGGAAACATGATTTAAAAATAGAGCTTCGATAAAGAATTATTTGCAGATAGATTAAATGTGTACAAGGCACTTGCCGCCGAACGTATTTGTGTAAAAAAATGGAGGTAACTTTTACCAATTATTTACTGTCTGCAACTTGATACAAAGAAAGATTATTGATTCAAATACGCAATTATTTAGTTTGCAGACAATGCACACATGCACGAGAGTCACAATAAAGTGTCAAAATTTGGCGAAATGCGTTTGATATCTTTCCGTTCGCGATATCTACCAAAAAACAACTATCTACCGTCTACAACTTGGCACAAAGAAAGATTACTGGTTTAAATACGCAATTATTTAATTTGCAGACAATGCGCATATGCACAAGAGCCATATATTTCATCTCAAACCATAAGCTATTAACAATATTAGGCCACTAACAAGAGGCTCTAGCAGGCACAACGTGGAGCCCTCGACAAGTTGAAAGATTAGTTAGAGCTTTGGAAATCATTTAAGATTTCATGTGCAAAATGTATAGCACAAAACAAAATGGTTTGCTGAAGCACTCTTCTGTGAATACAGCAAGATTTGTACTTTGCTTTTTTATATTAATTTAATCTACAAATTATTGTAAACAATAGGAAAGAATATATAATGTTTTATATTCAGATTGCACCTGTCCACGCGTAACTTCTCTGTGGTAAATGATATGGAAAAATTTTAAAAAAATTATAAACTTTGATGCTCGTATGCTTCCTCCATGTTTCCGAGAATTGGAGCAACAGTACCGTAGGACAATATATGTGGCAAAAATATAGAGCAACGCATCTTTGCCTAAGCCATCAAGCTTAAAAGTTAAGGAGTATGGCTGGTGCAAATCGGAGGACTCCACTATTAAATTTAACTGGTTTGATGGAGATGAAATGCCACAAATCGTCAAAGAAATTTTTGTAGCTGATAACGACAACGGTACGAAAATACTATAGTTTTCTTGTTAATTCCAATTAATTTCAAATGCTGATTAATTTTTAAAATTACAGTCGCAATTACGAATAACAGTGTGGTCGAGAAGGATAACGAACAAATAATGCTCACCGACAACAATGCTGATGATGATTCAGATGAAAAAAACTTGTTCTTAGAACATATCAATGACAGCGAGGAAGAAATGTATGATGTCACTGAGGATTATCGGAAAACGTTCCAGGAGTCAGTGGTTGAGAGTGATGATGTTGAAGAAGAAACCGACGGCGAACAAAATTTTTTATAAATAATTAATACTATGTATAAGATTTTTGTTACAACTTTAATAAAATAATATTTTTTCAATTGAATTTAACTACGACGCGAATTATCGACCAACTTTATCGAATACCAGTACTAATTCTGTCCGTGTGCATCTGTATGTTGTTGTCTGCCCATCAGAAAAAATATATACTTGCATAAGTTAGCTTACACAATTTCGTGTTGCAGATGGTAAAGACTTGTTTTGGTGCATATCGCACATGAAGAGGTATCAAACGGAATTCGCTGAGTTTTGACACTGTTGTGACTCTCGTGCATGTAGGCATTGTCTGCAAATTGAATAATGGTGTATTTAACCCAGTAATCTTTCTTTACACCAAGTTGCAGACGGTAGATAGTTGTTTTTGGTACATATCGCGGACGGAGAGATATCAAACGGATTTCTCAAAATTTTGACACTCCATTGTGGTTTTCGTGCATGTGCGCACTTGTCTGCAAATTCAATAATTGCGTAATCGAACCAATAACATTTCTTTGTACCAAATTGCAAACAGTTAATAATCGGTAAAAGTTACTCCCATTTTCTTACAAGTTTATAGAATTCACTGGACAACCGTGCATATTGGATTCGTCTGCAAACATTTTTTACAATAGTTTTGTAACCTAAATTTTCTAATAAAACTATAATTAAACGGTAAGCAATTGTTCAAAGTTTAAAAAAAAATAACGTTGATATGCGTACGATATGGTGATGTGCATGTCGTAAACGTCTGCACCTTTCCCCTACTCATCTTCATGAACCAAAATCATCATTTTGTATCGTTTGTAGACGGTAAATTATCATTTATTTTTAATAAAATTTGAGACATTTTGGAGTACCCTGTATAAGGTTTGGTGCATGACAGAACTGTCTGCAAAAGCGCTTCCGACATATTTTTATTCCTTTAATTTCGAATTATGAACTTTGCGAACAGTAATTTATTAGTTGAAAACATTGTTTTTTTATGCAAACCGGAAATCGTTTCCTACATCCCGTGCATGCGTGCAAACCTTGAAAGTACCCCAAATTAATCTTTCTTGTATACATAATACTGACTATATTACTTGCAGACGATAGGCTATCAGTTCTGATTTTCTGTCACCATCTACTAGTCTATAGCCTAGATCGACAAATCTGTTAGCTTCAAGGTCGACCGACGTGAAGAACCAGTGATGACGTCACATCCGTCGACCTTGAAGGCACCCATAAAAAATTCATTGTAATAAATGACTCGTTTTTATATTTTTCCTCACCACTGTCAATACGCATCAGATGGAGAAAATGCATAGAACTTTAATGAAAGTAGACTTAATGACGAAACAATTACGCTAATGCGAACACTCTGTTACCTAAAGAACCAGAGATGAGGAGATATGAAGTTGAAAATGATGTTTAGACCCGCAACTTATTAGATGTTTTGTCACAATGAAATAAAAAAACCAAACAAAATGATAAATCTTATAGTTTCTGTGAAAAGTACTTAAGTACCTAAATGGCTATCAGAAGCAATTTTAATTTAAAAAAAGTCCAGCACAAGAGCGAAAAAAGCTCGCAAACGCAAAAAGTTAGGTTGGGAAACACGGTCTGTTAAAATTTAAAACATAAACAATAGACTTTTAATAACAAAGATATATTAGGGAGAGTTGTAACAACAAATTTTAAACCACGTTTAGCTTGATCCGAGATCAAAATCCATGGTTACAATTATTGTAACAATCGTAAACTTGGCTTTTCGATTTTGGATCAAGCTGAACTTAGCTTAAACTTGATTGGCACAACTCATCGTTAGAGTTTTCTAGATCACAAAATCCTACTTCGCAATACACTTTGTTTAAAAATCTCAAAAAGCACTCCAAGAATACAACAAACAGGCTCAAATATTCAAGAAAATACACGGTCTCTTACGAAGAACAGACAGTTGAGCACCTGTGGTGGCGTCACTGACCGACCTTCAACCTTGAGATGGTGACTAACGTTGTAGCATAGGTAATGAGCTATCATCCTCTTCTATATATTGTTTATAATCCTTAGTACCGGTCTTCATATAGGTTCAATATAGGGGATGTGATACGAGTTCGCCTTCGAGCGACTTTTTGGCAAAATGGCTTTTTCTCTTTTTTGTGTACAAAACGGTTTTCTCTATAACTTTGTTTTTCATTGCATTGCATTGCATTTGTTTTTCCTACTATCGCTTTCCACAGATTATCCAACGCACTTGTCCAATTGACTGGATGAATCCTTTGTTTTATTCAAAAAACCGGCCTTGTCTATAGACCCTACGCGCCTTTGCCACATTTGTTTTCGTCCTTTCAGTACGTCGCACAGTGATGGAAAATGGAAACCATTCGACCCTCGGGGCAATTTTTTTTTTTATTCTCTTTGAAATTTGATGTATTTTATTGTAGAAGTGCGAAAAGTTCGATATTTAATTAGGTGTTTTCATAAATGGACAACTTAGCCGACTATTGCAAAACCCCTGAAAGGGGTGGTTTTTCCTAGTTTCGGGGGTTCTGTCCCCCATATAAAAGGAGTTCAAGACCTCAATTTTTTAAATCAACGACCCAATAAACCTACAAAATAATAAATCTGGAGATAAACTTATGGTTATTCAAAATTCTTATTCAGATAGTTGCAAAAAAAGGGGTAATTTTCCTAATTTCGGGATTCCATTCGTATTTTAAGGGTTCGGGACACCAATTTTTGGAATCAGCAACCCATAAATTCTTCCAAGGTGTATAATTTTCTAGGCTCTATGCTGCAATAGTCGGCTAAGTTGCACTTGTACAATAAAATACATCAAATTCCAAAGAGAATAGAAAAAAATTATGGCTGTACGATTAAAATTATCCCGAGGGTCGAATTGTTTCCATTTTCCATCACTGTGCGTCGTATCATTAAAATTTTTTATTCATTTTTTTAATGATATTTACAATGACTGTATCTCCACTTTCATTGAGTTTCGTGAAGCGATTAAAACGTTAAAAATATTCATAAATATTTTCACAGTATACATTTTTGGGGTACTTCGTAAAAAATATATTGTTTCTTTTTCCTTGTCCATAAAAATATTTCAACAACAATAAGTCCAACTTTGGCGTGCTTTTGAAAAAGTGTATTGTATTTTTGTCCTTGACCAAAAGTATGCTTTCATTTTCATTATACTTTCCCATGACCATAATATACTTTTACTCTTACAGCCCGAACATAAACATATTTTTCTAAGTGAAAATTCGATGTTTCTTCGAATTTTCACCTTACGTCCCTGCGAACGTGTATGAGTTCTTCTGTGCTAGTTTTCTGCGCTAATGCCTTTCAATCTTGTATATTATGCTCAAAAATGTCTTTAAATTAATTTTTACCTAAGTCGAAATTTTTATTTAATCTTCGATTTAGGTCGAATATGGGATGTTCTATAACAATCCCACCAGAATAACTGCTCAAAGTGAAACACTAGATTTAATTATAACTAACTTTGATCTGGAGGTTAAGAACGTAGAAGTGTTAGATATATATGTTTTTCTGACCATAACGTTACATCTTGTGATATTGAATTAAAAGATTACGATTGCAAGCCCGTAGCAAAAGAATTCCGTACTTTTAGAAACTTCAATATTGAATCATTTAATTCGGGGCCGATGCTATTAATAAAAATCGATATTTAATATTGGGCGAACGTAAAGGAAAATATCCTGTATTAAGCTTACACCTAAGAAAGTCCCGAACAGCTTGGAGATCTCGACCTATTGCCTCACTTTCGGTTCCTCTAAAAACTACATAAATGAACAACTTTCTGAATATATCTTTGAAAACTCAATAATTCCTTCTAGTCAGTCTAGATTCCGAAGAGGTTTTAGTACTTTAACACTATTAAGTAACATAACTAACGAAATTTTGCAAGCACGAAAGTCACGCCTTTGACATTACTTGGTGTATCTTTATCTTTTGACTCTTTAGATATTAATTGCTTAATTGTGAAATTAAGTTACTATGGCATATGTGGAAGTACTTTCTCCCGGTTTCAAGGAGCATAAAGGCTATAAGTTACAGACTGTCAGACTGGCAGAATTTCTTTTCCTCAAACTTAAAATCTCGACATTTTATGCCCTCAAAGAAAATTATAGGTAAATAGAGCATATGAAATCGCGCCTATCTAGTTTCATAGTTAAATCAATCAGAAAAGAATAGTCATACAACTTTATTTGTTTTCGTAAACAAATAGTAGTTTAATAATCATATCTTCTTGTAACAAATTAAATAGTACAATGACATTTTTTTATGTTCACTAACCATTTTCAATTTGGTCTACAATTAAATAGTACAACGACTTTGTTTTTTGTTCACCAACTAATTTTTAGGTTGATCTACACTTTATTGTATGATGAAGTTTTTTTGGTTAGCCAAAATCTCAGTATTGAGACATCAGACCACCCAAACCAAAGATTAGAGATCGTTTATAAGATCCATCCAAATATATCGATGATCCCTGAGAGAATTTGAACACTGCAATCATGTTATTAATTTTCTATAAATTCATAAGAGTGCAAGATAATGCATGATGGATTATTGTTAGTGATTTGTCTGTGGCGTCATCTGAGAATAATTTCTGTAAAGACTACGTGGTAAGCAAGCAAATTTTATGGTAATTCTTTTAGAACTTCTAGAAGACGACAATAATATTGGTTTGTCTACCAAGTACAATAGTACAGCGAACTAATACTGGGTTAGAATTCCACTGAATGTGGAAGTAATTAATGACTGCATACCTGAAACACCCTGTATGTATGTTTTGGGATCGCTGATTACAAATCTAAAGTCAAAATTAAAAATTTTTCTAAAGCAAGTGTTTCAAAAGGGCAAAAAAATTAAACATCTAGGTAATGTTACATAGTAAAGAAAAGTGGTATTTGAGATTTTTTCTTACGATAAAGAAACAGGCAAAACTCACTTCAAAGCCTAATTAATTACACAGGGACACAAAATTTTAAAAAAACGTTTTTTCTAGAGATCACAATTGTAGCGACTCGCTTACACTAGTAGAAGATATGTGCGAGCCCCCACACTGGAGGTCTAGCGGCGTAACTAAGAAAATAGAAGAAACAAAAAATATAACAAAAATTATTATTATTAACAAGATACACAAAATGTTAACATTTTAAAATATAATACAAAATAAACTTTTACAATCCAATATGATATTTTAATATAGCAATAATAAGGCTATAACAATACCATATCCCAGATATTTTGAACCGCTGAACGCGAAATTCCAAATTTCGCACCAACCTATGAAGTTTGCTTTTTATTACGTAACTGACAGTCATTTTTTAAAATTTTTTGATATCTGCTGTCATTTTTTTTTCTTGGTTTACTTCAGAAGATCTTAGCTCTCTTGATAAGCACCCATGTATATAGGAAATTTTTTTAATAATTTTGACACAGAATCATACCTAAAATTGAATGACTGCATACCTTATAAACACACTGTATAAAATTAAAATCAACAATACTTTTTCAAGTACTTTTTCGATTTATTTGGGGGTAAGACCAGTATCGGAACCATGTAGAAACTGAAGATGATACCTTTCATTACAAAAATTACATAGGTACGACATTGTTTCTAAAGTTTGAATATTTTTTAGCTCTTGGAACTGTGCATAACGAAATGAGTCAATTTTATTTTTCAAACTACTTTAAAATTGAAAGGTAGTAAAACAGATCCATTATTACGCCCCAGTTACGTGTGAATATCGTATATATGGAACCTGAAAGCGTCAATATGAAACTAAACCAATATTAGTTTCTCTATGCAAATTAATTTCCGGGTTAATTAAATTTCACCGCTCGCGTTGTTAATAACTACGATTTCCTCTCCCTTATAATATACCCATAAATTGGAAAATGGAACAATATCATCGTATGTGTCTAAATTTACAGGCTTCGAGTCACCTGCGACGACACCCATTTACATTTTATAAATATGCATCAGTTCGTGGATTCCCCGGAGTGGGAGGCCAACCATGAGCAATCCGATGATGTTTTCCAAGTGACAATCACCGCTGAAGAAGACAGCGTATACCTTTGTTGGCCCAGAATGAAACTGGAGAGGGTGCTTAGGCACAGACCGATGCTCAAAGTTGTTTTGGATTCTATTATAGGTAAGTAAAAACGTAAAACAAACAAAATTAAAATAAACGGTATAAAAATTAAGTATATTAAAGCTTATTTTAATCATATATTATTATCTGAACCGCAAAATAAACCTTACGTTCTATTTATGGATTGTACTCGCGAATTTTGCAACCCGAACTTTATTTCACAAAACTGTACTGTATTTATTTATTTATTTATTATGCACCATCCAACAGCTTACGTCAGTTAAAGGATGGGACATTTATAGATAGATAAATTATAAGAAAATAACACAGACAAGAAAGTGTAAAATTGAACATATTTTCAGAATTATTAAAATTCCATAGTATAGAGATATATGATAACTGTTGTCTGTTCACCAAGCTCTGAGAAAGCATATGAACAAACAAATATGCACTGCGTGTAATTGCGGACTGGGCATGTACTTTCATGTAGTGCGAGAGATATGACAACCACTCGCCCGTCGGCGGCATAGATTAAACAATCGGCGCTAGACCACTGAAGCATCCCCGTTCTCAGTTATTTCATTTCAGCCAGCTGGCACACGCGATGTTGCAATTCTAACTCCCTATGCCCAGCCCGCCACTACACACACTGTATGTGCACTATCACATTATCGCGAAACCGTGGAAAGCGGGCAATGCGTTACCTCTTTATAAGTTTTAGCATTCGCCGGATAGTTTTTTTTCTGAATTTTTTTACGTGTTTTCGACCCTTTGACAGCCACCCCCACCGCTACCCAACCAGCTGACGCTAACTTATATAAGAACAATCCATTTTTTATATTTTCAAAGTTCGCCGGATAGTCAGTCATTTTATACACGGGCTCCCGGCCTATAAGGACACACTAGCTTGGTCCGCAAGCTTGCATGACCAATTTTTTTGGGTGGCTGTGTCATTAAACAAAAAAAGTAAAATACTTGTAAAAAAAATTCTGCGATAAATGATTTTAAATATCATGGAAATTGGTTCTATACATCTAAGAATGTGTTAAAAAAAATCGAGTGGCAACAACTTTGATTTAAATTTGTAGGCCACCGTGCGCGGTTTCAGAGCTTGAAAAACAGACATTAAGTGGTGATTAAAATATGTATATAATAAAGAAGCATAAAATGCATATGTGATGTTGCAATCGAATGATATATGCCGTCCACTCATAATGAAATTTTAGGAATCTTCTGTGAACATTTTCAATTAAGTAATTGTTTTTCAAAAAAACATGTAAAAGTCTGTCATATTAATATTAGATCTTTGGTACCCTGCTTCGATACATTTAGTAAAATTATGCAAGAAAATAATTACCATATTATAGCAGTGTCAGAAACTTGGTTGCCCCCAAATTTTCCTTCCAACTTAATATATCTGCCTGGATATGAGCTAGTTCGTTTTGACCATTCAACTAGAGGGGGAGGAGTATGCCTCTGTATTCATAATAGCCTCAAATTCAGTATAATTAATATAGATTAATATATAATATATAAATAGAAATAAATTAGAACAGCTCTGGGTTACAACTAAAATAAACAAAGTTAAGACATCCATTGGTGTATTATATAAACCTCCTCTTTCTCCGGTCAATTAATTTAATGAATTAGAGGCAGTTTTAGCAAATATTTGTTTAGGATCTGAGAATATATTGCTAATGGGTGATTTAAATGTCGATTTCAATAAACCTGACACTCCAAACTTTCGTTATTTAAGTAATATTCTTAAATGTTTTAATTTAATCCAAATAATAAATGAACCCACTAGGATATGTGGAACATCTTCTTCCACCATTGATATTATCTGGATTAACGAAAATATGGTTTTTACTGAAACGGGTACTCAGGATTTGCTAAATATGACAGACCATTTATTGACTTATTGTATATTAAATTGTACAATGCCGATATTACCACCAAAAACAGTTACATTTAGAGACTGTTCTAGATTTAATCTTGAGGATTTTATTAAAGATGCAAATCAAATCAACTGGAATTATGTAAATAATCTTACAAAGGTAGATTTCTTAAATAAAGCTATTTTATTTTTGTTTGATATGCACGCCCCTGCACGTCCGTATATTACTCAAACGTCCGTTACTCAAATTACACAAACGTCATTACTCAAATTACTCAAACGTCCGTATATTACTCAAACCATTAAGGAAATTATTAAGCTAAAGAAGAAAGCTTATAATAAGTATAAAAAACCAAATCCACTGCCCACCTCGAATACTATAAAGATTTGAAAAACTATTTATCTGTAGCAATAAGAAATCAAAAAACAGCATTTATAAGGTATCGAATTGAGGAAAACATACACAACCCGGCAAAATTATGGAATAATTTCTCGAAGTGGAATATCCATTGCAAGTCTACATCGGAACTAGATTCAAGTCTGCAAGATATGAATGAACTTAATCAATATTTTTGAAATAGTTCTGTCAATAATGATATCGACGAAGCGACTCTAAATTATTATACGGAAGTTGAAAATTACAACATTACAACTGTGAACGAGATAGAGAGTGTCACATATGATAAGGTGCAAGAGTGTTTATACTCAATTCAATCTAATGAAACTGGAATAGATGGAATTAATCTTAAAATGCTGAAGCTTATTTTTCCACACTGCAAAACCGCTCTAACGCATATAATAAACACTTCCTTACACACTGGAAAAAATCCATCACATTGCCGCTTCCCAAAGTAACCAAAGCGACTGAATTTGGTCAACTTCGCCCAATTAACATACTTCCTACGATGTCTAAATTGTTAGAAAATATTATAGAAAAGGAGCTCAAATCATACGGCAATAAATAAAATATTGCCAGAAGAGCAATCAGGATTCAGAAAATACCATAGCACTAATACTGCTATTATTAAAATAACAAATGATATAACTAGAAACATCGATAACTCCAAAATAACCTATTTAACCTTACTTGATTTTAGTAAGGCATTTGATGTCATCAATCATAAACTTTTGCTGGCAAAATTAAAACATTATGGAATAAGGTCTACTTTCTTATTATGGTTTAACAACTGTTTAAGTGAACGCACTCAACGTGTTAAAATAAAAAACTCAATTTCAAATGAAAGTGTTGTGAAATCAGGTGTACCACAAGGTAGTATACTTGGGCCACGTTTATAATGTTTTGTTCTGATTTGCCAAGTATAATTACCCATGACTGGAACATACACCTGTATGCTGACGACACCCAGATTTACAAGCCGTGCTATCCACAAGATGTCAACTTGGTGATTCGCGAATTAAACGAAAATCTCGAAATAATAAGTGCGTGGGCTAAAAGAAATGGTCTACAACTGAATGCATCTAAAACAGTGTCCATATGTGTGGTATCTAGGATTTTAGTTAAAAAAGCAAAAGAAAATCAAACAGTAAACATAACACTGAATAATTGTACGATTGAACTCAGTAGTGAGGCGAAAAATTTAGGAGTCATTGTAGACCAAAATTTAACATTTGAAAATCACGTGTTAAAAAAATTGAGCAAATGTTATTTTAAATTTAAATCACTGTGGAGGTATAAATATGTTCTACCACAAGATACGAAGTGAAGACTCGTAAACTCAATTATTTTGAGCAATATGGAATATGATCATCCTGTTTACTTTAATTATCTTACTGATATTTTAAAAAATAAAATACAAGTGCTTCAGAATTCTTGCTTACGATTCTCCTACTCCCATATCAATAGACGTGATCACGTGACCTCACATTACAATACTCGAGGAATCTTAAAAATCGAATATAGATCTGAACTATCATATGCAACTTTAATATTTAAAATAATGAATTTCAATATGCCAGCCTACCTATCTAAACTATTAATAAAGCGATCCAGTATTCACACAATCAATATACGATACCTCAACATAACGGCGCCAAATTTGAAAAAGGTTTCGAGTATATAGCCTGTACTCTTATCAATATATTCAGAGCTACTTTTGATTTACCTACTGTTGGTCAGTTTCGCTTGGCATATAGGAAATATCTTTTGAATAAACAAAAGGCATTACTGCCATAACTTTGATTAGTAGCCTATTTTCTTCTTCTTTATATGTATATGTATGTGTATGTATGTCTGTATGTATATGTATATATATTTTTATTGTCGATGTATATTAAACATTAATACTTGTCATTTATTACTACTGTTATATAATGATCTAATATTGTTAATGAATTATGTATTTGTATGAGTGTGTATGTATATTTACATATGTTATATTTCCCAAGGGCAAGGCTGAAAAATACAGTGCAATGCCTTGTCCCATTGTTGCATATATTTGATATGTATTTTTTGTAAACTTTTGTTATTTCTTGTTTATATGCACAATAAATTATTATTATTATTATTATTATTAAATATCCTGGGTACCAAATTAAGCTCACATACTAATTTCAATTTTACGAATGTGCTAAGTATACATAATACTTGAGTGTCTATAAAGCTGTATGAATTCCTAATAACAAAACCAAGTTTATTTGAGAATGCCGATACGATGTCTTCAATGTGCTCTTATGGCCTCACTCCTAGCTCACAGAAGTATTTGAGGGGTTCAAGAATGGCTTCGTTCAGATGACAAGCGAAATTAAAAGCATTTGTTTCTTATGGTAAGAGACAACATTGCAATTGCAGCATTTAGTGGCAAAATATTGCAGATGCACCACTCCAGAAGCTTATTTAAGTTATTCTGAATTTTCTCACAGTCATCTATGGACTCTATAAGCCAGTAGAGTTTTAAATCATCAATACATAGTAAGTATGGTACATCTAACGAATCAATTTTATTGATAATAAAAATAGCAAAAAATAGTGATCCCAGGACAAAGCCCTGGAGTACTCCAAAAGTGACCGACATCTCAAGGGACTAATGACTACAGTATTGAACATACTGTCTTCGCATACACATAATAGATAAAATTTAAAAAAATGTCAAGAGTGAGGACGAAACACATTGTTTAACTTATTTAAGAAAACGCCATGGCCAAGTTTATCGAAAGCTTTCAAGAAGGCGTTATAGATCATGCCAACTTATTAGCACCTGCATTTGGTAGATACATTATATTATACAACGGAGGTTTGTTACCTTTGATCTTCCATATACAAAACCACGTTAACTTGGTATAAACTGTTCTCGAACATGAAAATAAAGTGCTTCGTGCAAGCTTGCCTCAAACACATTAGCGAAGTTACAGATAATAATTATTGGTCGATAGTTTTTAGTTTTGTTTCTTTCATCTTTTTTGTATACAGAACAGATGCGATAAAGCTTCCATATTTTTTGGAAAAGTACCTAATTTCAAATATAAATTAAAGATAAAAGTAAGTGATTTCATAAGACCGTAAGCACAGCCCCTTACTATTCTGAAATATCATCCTTTGAGTGCCTTGATTACATCAACAACCGTAAACGTGATTGTGTGGAGAACATTACCATTAAAATTATTATTATTATTATTATAGACAGGAAGTTTTTAGAACCCGAGGAGCTAGTTTCAAAGAAAATCGCAAATTTATCTACAGCATCTTTAGGGTTATCAAGCCCTAGATCATTATAAGTAAGGTTATCAGGTGTTGCTGAGGTCTGCTTCTTACTGTTAATGTGTTTAATAGAAATGCGGTTGCTTTTGATAGGTACCATTTTGTACATTAATTAAATAATTGTAATAATTCTTTCTTTCTTTTGGTTATTATTTAATATCTTATAATCGAGCCCGTGAACCAAGGAGGATACTTTCTGGGTCACGACACTGTTTTCGGAACGCAATTATCAAATATTTTGTATATAACATTGTATGACATTTCACATGTATCATTAAAATCAGTAAATGAGTCCAGGATACTCCAATCAACTACACCAAGTTGGTTGGTGCATTTAACGGGAAATACATAACATGTATATGTCGTAGTCATTTGATGAAATCCGTCATTTCGTGAAAAGCCTAGGCAGTACATGAACTGCCGGCATATCATGTAAATTTTTGACGTTGCACAATCTGCCTAGGCATTTCGTGAAACGCCGTGGTTGTCTCGGCACATGATGTTTAAAGTCGTTCTACACGATCTGCCGCAAATTAGATGTTGACTGTTCATGAAGAGACATACCCGGCAGATTGTGTTGTGTTGTGTGTTTGAGATTAGATTAGTTGCCGTTTCGGTCGATTTGTTTGCTTGGAAGCCATATTGTCCTGTTTGTTTTGTTTATTGTGGAAATTCAGAGCAAGAAAGACTTGTTCAGTGGTCATTACAAGGAGGGAAAGATGGGGATGTAATTCATTTTGAGGTTAGGTTCAGATTTATTTGGTACATTTCAGGTTTGAGAGTGCTAAAGAAATTACGAATCACGCATATAATAACTTAATCTAACCTATACGGTCATTTATTGGGCTTTGCTCCATAATACTATTTTGAACAAGTCTTTTTTAACTCTTACTTTCCGTAATATACAAAACAAAAAGGCTCAAGTAATAGAACACAATCTGCCAGTCTAATTTGCGGCAGATAATGTAGAATGACTTTAAACGTCAAGTGCCGAGACGACCACGGCGTTTCATGAAATGTCTAGGCAGATCGTGCAACCTCAAGAATTTGCATGATATGCCGGCAGTTCATGTACTGCCTAGGCTTTTCACGAAATGACGGATTTCATCAAATGACTACGACATATACAGATTCAGCAAATGTAGTTTTATCACAGTAGAGAAAAGACCAGTAGTCCGACTCAGCCGGAACTGTTGTATAAGATTTTCAGTGCGCATGCGATGCGCGTGGGCTTAAACTATTCGATGCGCAGTGGACGGCACGACGACAGTGGACGGCAGTGATGATATAGGGTGGGGCGGATGTTTATTTTTGTTTACGTTTACGTTTTTGAACAGTCGCCACTGTCGACGAAATGCGCATGGGATACAAACAGTAGATGCGCAGTGGATTAAAAAAAATAAAATCGAGTACAACAAATATCAAAGGGGCCGCTGCGAGTGAAACTACTGGTCTTTTCTCTACTGTGGTTTTATACATGGATCTCGAGGTAATCGCAAGAAAGAAAACAGAGAAATTAGTAAAAGAAAGACGGATCTATTCCCACTACAATGGACAGGCGGTTAAAAGCGATAGGTACCGATGCCCGTCGTTGATACACGATAATGTGATAAAAATAAAAAGTGTGGAACGTGTGAGTACGATAACTTAAAAGAGAAAAGTTCGATTTTATTGAAATTTGGACAGTAAGTTAGCATTAGCTTGATCAATAAATATAATAGTTATGAAATATTTTGTAAAAAAAATGCACGTGGTAGTATTGTAACACGTTTCATAAGATTCAATAAACACAAAGATACTGAATAGTATACTAACCAACGTTTTGAGGCCTGCAGTGCCCTCGGAGTATTTTTTACAAACGAGGCCTAGGAGGAGGGGTTTTATTTAGTTAGAGTCTGACACTCAGATTCACTCCAGCGATGGGCAGCCCATACGGGTTTCCCCTCCTGGAAAAAAATAACATTTAGACAATCAAGATGGTATACATCGGGAGATCATTAGAATTGCAAGTATGGCACTTAAACCAATACAATCTTATCAAAGATTACAATACTCTTCACGCGTATCATTTTCATAAAATATTTCATAACCTTTATATTTGCTGATAGATTTTTTAAAAACGCCAAGATGGCCGCTCTAGCGCAACAGTTTGAGCTGAGGACTTTTAGTATGCTTAATAGTAAACCTTAATGAACATCTGTGCAAAGTTTCATTATCAGTTTTTTTCGTCAAACGTCTAAATCTGTTCCAATTTGACTGGGGTAAAGGGAATTGTTGATAATTGCAGCTATGTCATGGGCTAATACACTAAGCATTGTTAGGTATTTTTTCAATTTTCATTAAAGTTCCATATTATTAACAATTAAATATGTCGTTTTTATGATTTCATCGATAATTAGGCATCATTAGATATATTATTTTATGTTTCATTATTACAACAATATGCTTACAGACAGACGAATAGACGAACGGACAAAGACAGGATTTCGTGTATACTCACTGGAAATATTACTACATTGTCAGCTAGTTGCTCGAAGAACTCTCTTCTGCTTAGTTCATACTTGCTACACTAAAAATGTAATGATTGATATCACTGATTGATATATTATCGCAGTCACATAGCTCATTATCTCTGACTTGAATCTTATATAAGTGACTGGGGAAGAAACCATGTTTAAATATTTGTCGGCATAAGGTGGAGACGATTCTTTTCTTGAGGTTTCTCTTGTAAAACTAAGGTTGTTTGCTGACTGTTGGTTGTTTCAGTGAATATGAATGACCCCCGAAGTTCTTGTTTCGTTCCATATTTTTTGCCATTCATCAATAATTTTGGACTTACTACTAACGGGATCGCCCTGCAGTATTGTTTCCTGTATTGCTTTCATGAGCCTTGACCCATATATTGTTTATGCACGTTAGTTTCTGATATTCTTCTAATATTTTTAATAGTAAGAAGTTGGTTTTAGGAGACCCTGAGGGATGTGATAATTTCTGAAGGATGCTTAGCTATCTGTTATGATTACGACGTTGGTAGCTTCCGTGTTCTGTGCAAAACACGGCGCCTTGTATATGGCAAATGCCTCTGCCTTATAATCACTTGTATTTTGAGGTAATTTAAACATAGCCGTTTCTCGAAGCTGGGGGCAGAAATAAGACTTCCAATCATATTCAAATCCGTTTTGGAACCATCTGTGTATAGTTTTATACAGTTGGGATAGAGCATGTTGATGTTTGCTTCATATTCTGTACTACTGATAGAATTTCTTTGAATTTGAATATTAATATTAGGTTTGCTGATAAGGTGATATGGAAAGTCAAAAGCCGGAATGATGTTAGTTGACGTGTACATTAAATCTTTAAAATTGAGCATGTTTAACATCACCTAATCGCTATAATAAGATTCCAACTGCATAACACAAGATTTTTGGATTATGTTTTGAATTACTTCTGTGAATCGACTAAAACACAATAACATAATTTAAATTAACAATTTTCAGGTAAGGATATAACACAAAAACTCTATGCTCTGAATGAGCATTTGAGTGGACTGAGTGATGAGAGGCAGAGAGGTAAAAGAAACCAAATGTGGGCAAAAACGCATCGTCGTAGCATGTCTATGGATGCGGTGAATACTGGTACTACAGGCTTGGTTCGGTCCCAGGCCTACAAGTCATCAGATAGGAACAATTCGTTAAACAATGACCGTAAGTTATTTTTCTGTTTCTGTTCTTATATATTTTTTAACAGCAACGCATCCAATATCAAAAATATAATTTTCTTGATAATAATTACTTAATAGTTAATAAGTTCAAAGTATTTAACGAAATTGTTTCAATTTGCTAAAACAGCCAGGCCAACTGGTGCCAAAAATAATAATACATTTACATTTTATATTAATATACAAGACATTCTTGTCTACACAAGCCCTCAGTTTTGAGTATCCTTATAAAAATTAGAATACATCAAATATAACTACTGTTAATATTTTTTTAGGTTCACATTTAAATAATAATACCTTATTGTAAAGTACACCGAACAATGCGCAATACGAAACCATTTAACTGCAGTTTTTCTGCAATATCTTCGGAAATATAATTCGTATTTTAAATTTAGATATAGCCCATCTGGACAACAGTTTACATGATATCAGTCAAACCCTCTCTTCTGCTTAAGTATTAGTTTTAATGTTGGTTTGACATATCTCGAAACAGTTAGCTTTATTATAATCAAGTGACATGTATCTTAATTTATGGTAACTTATTAGACTTTGTTGCTGCTTTTTCCCAATATTTCACTTTAATTGTTAATATTTAAACAATGGTTGGTTGGTTTTACTTTCTCTAAATCAACAGACGTAATTTGGCTTTGGGAGAATGTTTCAGTAATGCTGCTGTATCTGTAAGAAATATTTGAGAATAGACACATCCCTGATGCTAAATCTTTTTTAAGTACAAATAGTCTTCAAGTAAAAAACAGAGATGCTGACCGTCCAAGAAAACTATTCACGTTGAAGAGAAAATATTAGATACTTTAATGGAAGATCCTACGATAGATACTAGAAAATTAGGCTTAAGAATAAATTTATCTTACCAAAGCATTTTAAGAGTACAACAATTACACCCGTTCTATTATCGAAAAACTCAGGAATTATTACCTGAAGATATGTCATATTTTGTACGTAACATTCTGTTTACTGACGAGGCTACATTTACACGACAAGGCATGTTTAATCCGCAGAGTATGCTTTTCTGGGCTGGGAAAAAATTTAAATGATGATATTTACTGTGATTTTTTGGAAAACACGTTGTTTTAAGTATTAGGCAATATTTCATTGAGAATAAGAGGAAACATGTTTGGTATGCGTGACGGCGCACCACCGCGTTATAATAGAATAAGCATGTAGAGAAAGGTCAAACAACCACTTTCCTAATAAATGGATTGTTGGAGTGCAGTTGCACCGATTAAGTGGCCTGCTCGGTCTCCTGAGCTTACTCCTCTTAATTTCACTGAGTGGAGTTGCAAAAAATTGGATTTAACAATATGTCTGGTGCTGGTGGTAACTGCGTTGGTACTGGCTGCAAAATATCATTCTTCCTAATCCAGCCCTACTGCTCAGGATCAATGTCTTTTCCCAACAAGGTCTGAACTTGATACTATCTAATTTTCAATTTGAGACATAGAAAGCAAGATAATTGCGAAATATGTGGTGCGAAAGAGGTTTGACGGAACTAAATGCATTTTTCACTTATCCGCGTCGTATCTCCAAAACGGTTAGGTGTACGAAAAAGATGTATAGAACCTTTAAGGTAGAGAAATTACAGATGTACAACTTTTATAATAAGTAGTGTTCCCGTTTTTATGCTATAAAAACTGAGTTAATCGCGAATCCGCGGTTTCCGCGGTTTCCGCGACCTTCCGACGCGGTTTTCACAAAACCCTCCAGGTGTATCGTGGCGTAACTACCAAGTGTTATTCAAAACGTCCAAATGAACACACCAAAAAAAAAAAAATTTCGTAGAGCACGAATTTAGCACAGAGGTCAATTTTACAACTAAGACGCCTGGATTACATTGTGCGTGGATGTTTATAAAGTAATTTTTCCCTGACTTTCTTAGATTTTTTGCTGTTTTCCTTGACTTTCAGCCTAAATCTCAAGTTTTCCTTTCCCTGACTTTCTAGGTCTGTGGCAGCTCTGTATTTAAATTTAAGAAAGTCACGTAGTACCATTTCTCGGATTTAGCTTTGGTGTTTATTGTTAGAGTGTTTAGGTTGTTTAAGTCTTTATCACTACAAATTAAGGTTACGTCATTCGCGAATAATGCACAAGGATCAGGAAAAAACAATGTTGATGGAAATAATAAAAAGTAGAGGCCCCAGGGTAAAGCCTTGGGGTACTCCATATCTGATTAGAAGAATTTTTGAAATTTGGTCACTTAAAGAGGTACGCTGTGTCTTTTTATTAAGATAACCGTTTATAAGATCATGTCGGATTAACTTCTTCAACAACAGCTCGTGTTTGACACAGTCGAAGGCCTTGGTAAGGTCACACGTTATAGACGAATATAAGCCCAGCTCATTCTTGTTCAGATTGTCAAGTTTGAGCATTCTTAAAAAAAATAATAATTAGGATCCACCAAACAATTAATTACTAGGCATTAGCAGTAGTTATTTGATGTACTACTAGTGTTTTTCTTTGAAAATCAATGTCCGAAATAAACAATTTACTTTTACTTTGTCACTAGGTTCCTTGGGGAAACTCGCAACACAGTGCTGGGTGCCTTTGGTGGCGAAACAATTTCCTGCGAAATCCCCATTCAACCCCCAAAATTCTTCAAATAGTCTGCGCATACCGGAAGTGCACACGACACCTCAAAGGACTCGATCGCTCCGCCGATCTAATCGAGAAGTGAAATTTGAACCAACCCAAGTAGAACGCAATGTGGTATGGAACACTTAATATTGGCCAAATTTAACTAAACTAGTCAAAATATATTTCACTGATACTAAATTAATATGTCGATATAGTATAATGAAGATTAACATAATGATTTAACTATGATGCACGAAGACTATGGATAATAAATGATTTCACAATATACAGGGTGTTTTATAGGGAATGCACGCATGCTAACTGTGGATGTGGGACACGTAGGTGGTTCCAGATGCTCATGGTTAATGGGCCTAACAACTTCAGTTACAGAGTATTTCATTGATTTTGACTCATGTTTTCTTATGCCACAGCATATGAACCACTCAGTTTAAAAATCTGAAAGAACCCTCACATATCTTATGGAAAATGGCGTTCGGTGAAATTGGCTGAACCTGCAATATGTTGTAGATACTGACGTTCTGGTCAAATCTCTCAATGGTCAGTTTTCTAATTAAATTTTCCTTCAGTCAAGTAATAGCATAATACAAAGAATACAAGGTATGATATTGCGCATGTGGGCGGAGCCAAATCGACAGTTGCTTCGTCACGCGGTGATAATTTTCTACCCGCTTCCTTCGTAAAAGTGAGTTTGCCGACGTCTGTGGAAGTTGTTTTTTGGACTATTTTACTTATTTTAGTGTACTTGCAATAACTTTCAGTTATAAAAATGCGTTGTGCATTGGCATCATGTAAAAGTGACAATATGTTTAAAACGTATTTATGCGGAGATAAAGCTCATTTATAAAGAACGATGCTTACTAAGAACACTAAGAATCCCTATTTATTCAAAATTCCAGTGAGTTCAGACAAATCCATGATACAAATTCTTTGTATCATGAGGAAAATCCTATGTAATTTAAAATCCCGCTATCACCGCGTGACGTCTTGCGCCAACCGGACCGAATTTGGCGCACTATCTAGCATACCTTCTATTCTTTGTATCATGAAGTAATAGCATATCATATTACAGGGAGTCCGGGAAGTAAAGGGACCCAGCTTTACGAAGCCAAATGGAGCCGGTTAAACCAAACGTACCTTAGTTCAAACATCCTTCCTTAAGGAGTTATAGGCCATTAAAATGTTCTTTTTTATTTTTGTTTTATAATAGTTATATTTCGGAAAACAAATGACTAATCAACCTGAAAATTTGTACAGATATAACATAGGGGAGTTCGAATATTGTGTATAAGTGTTTCTGCATATCATAGATGGCGCTGTCGGAATATTTTTTCACATATTTTTTATCATAACTTTTTATTATTATTATTTTCGGACCGTGTGACTTAATATTAAGCTACAAAAACTAATTTGACGAAAATAAGGTCTACTTGTTTCATGTCGATAAAATACACCGTTTTCAATACAATCGCACTTAAGTATTTCAACGCATGCTACTAGCTATCATGCAACATGATATTCGGTCAGTTAGCGTTTGACAAATTGATATTATTGAACCAGTTTAGTGATAATTGCTGTTGTACACATTTACGATTTTGTTTTTCTATTCTGTAACATTTTCTTTGACATTTTATCACATTTTGAGAAGATTCCAAGACCTTACTTATTTTCAAACTCTGAAATGACGAATATGATTGCCGTTTATTGTCAAATGCAATTTAATAGAGGACTAACATTGAGAAGGAACAGTGAACTGTATCAAAATCATCGCTAACCTAACAGAAAACTGTTTCAAATTTTGTTTCAACGGTAAAAAGAATATAGAGGCACTAGCAGGGCGATCAACTGCTTGAATCTCAGGATAAAATCCTGAGATTAATGTAAGGCGTTTATCTGCAGCTACTGGTGTACCCCAGACAAGCGTTCATAATATTCTTCAGACTTAGTTACTCTATCCGCATCACCATATGAAAGTACAGGAGTTGCTACTAAATAATTTAAAACTTAGATTAAATTTTTGCAGGTGGTTACATAACAAAAAAAGTAATTGCATTCTTTGGCAGTGCTCTTCACTGATGAGGCAACATTTACTCGCCGTAGCATCATTAATACACGGAATTCTCACACATGAAGTGAAGAAAATAACCCAAATAACAAGAGCCACACATTTTCAACACGAATTTTCTATTAATGTATGGTTCAGTATTGTTGGTGATTACTTATTAGGACCGTATGAAATTCCTTCTCATTAAAATGGCGAGTCGTATTTAAATTTTTTGCCAACCTTGCTGGAAGACATCCCTTTAAATCTGCAGAGGAATTTATGGTTTATGCACGGTGGCTCCCCTGTTCATTTCGAATGAAATGTGCGAAACTATTTAAATAACCATTTTCCACAACAGTGGATTGAAGTCACCACGAAGCCCAGACCTTAATACACCAGATTATTATCTGGGGCAATATGAACTCCACTATATACTAACACTCTAGTAACACTAGAAACGAATTGTCAGGAAAGATCAAAGAGGAGGGAAATAAAATTAGAAATAATAATGGATCATTTTTTCGTGCTAGACAACATTTTGCAAAACGGTGTCAAAAATCTATTGAAGAAAATGGGGGACATATTGAGAACCTTATGTAAATTGCAAGTGTAAAAAGAATAACTAAAAACCAAAATAACTCCCACCCACCAATTTTCAAAAGAAAATTTAAAATATCACTAAATTTCAAAGTAAAATAAAAAATAAATATTTAAAATATGACACCCTGTATCTTTTTACCTATTAACATTTCATTAAGGCATGATTAGCTAAATCTTAATATTTTGACTCCTATTATGCGCACTAAGTGTGCTAAGTGTACCATTACTTATGAATAACCCTGTATATTATAGCATCGTATTATTACTAGACTGAAGGAAGATTTCATTCGAAAACTGGCAATTTTCGAGACATTTGACCAGGACGTCGATCTACAACATATTGCAACTTCAGCCAGATTTTTTATTTGTTTTACCGAAACCATTAACATACTGACCAAAATGGAAGTACAGGTCCGACTTCATAAAAAATATCGATTTTGTATATCTCAAAAAATAACACCCTGTATAACAAAATTTTGAAAATATGTTTAGATATGTCTACTATCTGTGGTGTGTTTATTTGAAAAGAGCGGAGAAAATAAGCTAAATATATTTTCTATATTTCCGAATTCAATTTTATATATTTGATTTTTTAACACAAATTCAAATTTATAAGAAATTCTACGACGTTAAATTTAAGAACTATTTTTATAATTAAATTATCAAAATTATTCAACTTCTAGTAATTAAAGTGCTAAAGCTTTCATATCATGTTGCTTTAGTGTAATAAATGTATTTCAAATGAGATCACACTTCTGGACTTAACCTAAAATATTGTTTTTTAGTAAACATTTCAAGCACCCAGCAAAACGTGATGTGGAAAATCTGTGTAAAAATGAACAATCATTTCAAACGTATTTTTAATTGACCTCAACATGGATATTATATAATAAATTTCAATTAACTTGGCGATGATGAAATTTTATCTCATAATATCTAACAACTTTTTTTGAAGGCGGTTCAATTTTTTTTATTATTTACTCGGAATACGAATGAAATTCTAAGAAACTATTTGTCGTAATTTTTTTTCAATTTGTCCTATAGTTTGACGTTGAGGGTGCAATATTTAAATTACTGAGGGCAGGGGCGGCTCAAGGTGTCATCACGGACGTACTTCATACTAAAGTACAAACTTTTTATCGTCTCACGGGAGGGGGTGCAAATAGAAATCCGTAAAAAAAATTTTCCACCTCATCCAGCGGAATGCTATTATAAATCTGAAAAAATTTTATTTTACCACCTCATGGGGGGGAACGTGCAAATTTTTTTCCGCCTTATGGGGGGAGGTGCAAATAGAAAAAAAAAATTATGGCCTCATGGAGTGGGTACTATTAGAAATCCAAAAAAAAATTTTGCCCTCCTTTACCCTTAAGTTGGTGCGAGCCGCCCCTTACTGAGGGCGAGTTGTACCAACTAAGTTCAAGCCAAGTTCAGCTTGATCCAAGATCAATATCCATGGTTACGATTATTGTAACAATCGTAACCTTGGCTTTTAATCCTGGATCAAGCCGAACTTGGCTTGAACTTAGTTGGTATAATTCGCCCTGAATGTAATATTATTCAATAGCAATTATTTCTAAAGAACTTCAACATATTCAAAGGACATTATCAAAATCAAATTCGACTGATTGAAAACACCTCATTGATGGGTAATACATTTTTTTTTCAAAATTATATATTGATCAAATTAGTTAAGTAGTGTTTTTATCAAAATAATTCAGACACTACAAAAACAGTGAGTAAAACAGAATTGTGTTATGTTTAATTAGTAGTGGGGTCGGTTAGAGTTTCACATCAAGATTACCGCTACTTAGCGGATAAAAGCACCAAATTGAAGGTATGAAGGTAGCTTAGAGTATACTAATAAATGTCAGCCCATTTTTAATTGACCTCTGGAATTTCTAAAAATTTTCATGTACAGCACTAAAATTTAAAATATTAAAAAAATATATCAAAACATTTTTTTCTTTTAATTATAAATTTAGTACAAAGAGAAGGTAGTAAACAACAGGTTGTCCCATAGGGGTTCTATTTAAAAAAAAAATAGTTTTCGTTGAAAAACCCATATCGTTGAACTTAATGAAGAATAAATCGTGTTTAATGTTATTATCTGAAGAGATAATATTTTAAAGATGCTTACAGGCCAATTTTTAACAATTCTGGTAAAACCGCGGCCTTCTATTATTAAAACTAAAAATTAAAAAATCTATTTTTTGAAAATCAAAATAATATTTGAGGGTCAGATCATATGCATTTTAGCCAGCAGGTTCCAAATATGCAAAAAAATACAGGTTGTCCCATTTAAAAATTTGGTTTTCATGTCATTTACATCGATTAATAGTTAATAGTTAATAGGTTAATAGTTCTCATTTTATTTTAGTGTACTAGCAGCAAAAACGGCGTGAACGTCTATTTCGCGATTAACTTCTATATTAGAGGGAAATAGCCCATTTTTCGATTAAAATGCGAAAAGGGTCACGTTAATAGATCTCATTTCATTTTAGTTTAACATAAAAAATACGCTAGCAGCGCAAACGCTGTCAACGACTATTTCACGGTCAACTTCTATGTTAGATGTACTAGGGACTTATTTCTTTTTTAAAATTAAAGGTAAAGAGCCAACCTTTCGATTAAAATTAGTCCGAAAAGGGCCAGGTTAATAGTTCTTATTTTATTTTAGTTTAACATAAAAAAATGCGCTAGCAGCGGAAACGCCGTCAACGACTATTTTGGCGATTAACTTCTATGTTAGATGTACTAGGGATTTGATTATTTTTTTTAAATTAAAGCTAAAGAACCCACCCTCTGATTGAAAGTGGTCTGAAATGGGCCAGGCTATCCAATTTTTGTTTATTAACATATTACTTGAAAAATTACACTCTAGCAGCGAAAACGCTGTTGTCTGTTTCGCGGTTAACTTCTGTGTTAGATGTACTAGGGACTTATTTTTTTTTTTTTTCAATTAAAGCTAAAGAGCCCACCTTTCGATTAAAATCGGTCCGAAAAGGTCCAGATTACTATTTTTTTTTAATACGAGTTTTACCTGAAAAATGCGCGTTGGTCATCAAAATTATTTTGAGAATTTGAGGCTAATAGCCTTCTTATTAGCTCTTTGGTCATAATTTGTATGTAAAAATATTGATATTATCATCACCTACGATATATGTATTCAAAAATGCAATCAAAAAACATTTTTTTCGCTGCTACAGAACGGAAAATTATTAACAAAATATGCATGGAAACATCTGAAATACGAACGAATACGCTTCTTCGAAGCTTTTATAATCATTTCGACCCAAATCGAATCAGTAACAACATTTCTGCTACACTTTACAGCCAGCTCTGCAATTTCTGCGAGTTAGGCCCTTGTTGCTCTGCAAAAACAGGGAAGTCGACGGGGCAGAGTAGGGGACTTTTTGGTACGTATTATCCTGGACCAAAACTACATTCCTGCAAATTTTCAGTTTTACAATAATTAATTCCTGGTCAAAAACTAAAATTTCCTGGGCTACATGTGATATTTTGTCGTATTTGTCGGCCATTTTGGATTTTAGTGCTGTACATGAAAATTTTTAGAAATTCCAGAGAGCTCCTAGGCTAATATTTATTAGTATACCCTGAGGTACCTTCATACCAAGTTTGGTGCTTCTATCCGCCAGGTAACGGTAATTTCAATAAGCTACCTCACTATAGTAAGTCATCTTTTTAAGATATTAACAAGTTTCTGTAAAATATGTAACTTTTGTTCTTTTGCCTATTGGTCGGGAATCAGGAGTGCCAAATTCGATCATAGGTTATACACTTGAAGATATAGTTTTTACAAAAATACGTACATTATCTGGAATGACCTTGCGGATCTAAACGTGAAGGCATACTTACAATTTTATTTCCGAGATTTTTGCATTATGTACTGAAAATTGATCAATTTTATGTTCCCATCGCATTTACAGGGTTATTTTATAACATTTTAATGATTTTCAAACCAATGTAAAGCTTATTCTTTCTAAATTTTGGTGCCGTCCAATTATTCTAGAAGTTGTTAACAAATGCTACAGAAATTATTTAAACAAAGCGTACTGACCCGAAAAATGCAGTGTAAATTTCATCATTGAGACATTTTTAAATCTATTGCAGATAGATGTATACTTTTATGATATGAAATCTACAAAAATTAATGGAGCAATTTTTAATGAAAGAATTAATATAGGTACCTACCTAATATAAATTATAACTAAAATATTCATGAGATACAGAAAACACTGTGCAATTAAACGTGCGTGAAAAATAACAATATCGAAGTTAGATATTTACATTATGTATACTTAAAATATATTGTCACCTAATTTTCACTCATAACATCAACATATTATACATTCCAATGTTCTGACAAAGAATAAATTTCACTGAAAAATAGTTATATCTTATATTATTTTAAGCTCGTTCGTTCATGACAAAGCAATATTTAAAAATACTATAATAGGGAGGGGAGTATGCAAACGAACGTCCAACTAATGAGGGGAGGAGGATAAAAATGTTACAAATTGTTACAAAAAGGGAGGGTAGGAGGTTACATACAAACTTTGCACGCCATGAGTGGTATATCAGCTCTGTCTAATTTCATTTTACATCTCCTTCCCAACTTTGCTAATACCCTCGTCCAATTCACAAACCCAACCCTAATAACTCTTAGTAACCAAAATTCTCCATGCCCCAAAACATCCCTCATTAAATTATATCTTCACTACCTCCCCCCCCCCCCAAAAAAAATTCTGGTGAATAGTTTTGTCTGTCGATTGAATTTTGGTACTTTTTTCATCTGGGAAAACAGGTTGGAAAAGGTTTTGAAGGGTCTTCACATCTCGACAAGAAAATTTCAAAAAAAATTCGGTTGTTTGCCCATAATTTTGGACGTCGTGGACCGAATGCAAAAAAAATTTAGCACTGGGTTCCTGATGAGTCCTAGATTGTAATTTTTTAGTCGACGGACAGGTTTCACGTTTTGTCCATTCGAAGTGACCTTCTCGGTGTCATAAATTCTACAAATCACGGCCAAGAGCTAAACTATGGGTACCGAGTGGTTCAGGGGGACCTTCCGCACCATCTGTCAAGCTGACGGACGTCCACGGCATCTCGGAGTTTTTACCATTACAGCTCCTTAGCTATAAAGGGTGGTGTAGAGTGCGTGCGCAGTGACCTAAGCGATTACTTTAGAAAGTTGTTCAGGGTGTTTAGGGAGTGAACATACTGAAAGTCCTGACGTCTAGAAGGTGAGCCGGAGGGTGGGGGGCACACAAAGAAAGTCCCACTTTTGGTGGGTTGAAAGCTTATGAAATTCTCTACAACACTCATTTTATATACCCTTTCGAATTCACAACCGTTTTCGAGCTACACGCTCCGGAAAAGTGAAAAATTTTGAAAAACAGATTTTTACCTCTTCAACTTTATTGAAAAACAAGGTGGGCTTCTCAAAATTGTACTTAAGTCAGAAATCATCAAGGAAGCAGCAGTGATCTTTTACAACCCCTCCTCCACTCAAGGCGAGGTTGAAGAGGCTGGGAAGATTTGCTTCCTCAAATGATATGGGGCACTAGCAAGACGGACCTCCCTCAACCAGTCCCGCTTCCAGTTGTTCACGAGGTGAGTGGCAATATTAAGCCTGACATCAGCTCCCTCCCACCAATTGAGAGCGTAGCTAAACAGCATTTCCGGCGCACCTACCACCCAGTGCAGCAGTGGCTCAGGAATGAGCTGCCCCTTCGAGAGTGGGGTTGGAAACATGTAGGAGACACCCTGGTGCCAATTACAAGCACCGGTCCTACTTTTTTTTATCATCCTTAAAATACAATTTTCTATTTTTCAGGTAAAAATCTGTTTTTTCGAAAATTTTCACTTTTCCGGAGCGTGTAGTTCGAAAACGGTTGCGAATTCGAAAAAAATATATAAAATGAAGGTTATAGAGAATTTTAGAAATGTTTCCCTGCGACGTACCGTTTTCGAGATATAATCGAAAAAAAACAAAAATGGGACTTTCTTTGTGCCCCCACCCCTCCTAGACGTCAGGACTTTCAGTATGTTCACTCCCTAAGCACCCTTAACAACTTTCTGAAGGAATCGCTTAGGTCCCAGCACACGCACTCTACATCTCCTTTATTGATTGAACTAATAATAAAATGTATAAATACGTAATTACAGAACCTGCCCATAAGTATATTACACAATTACCTATATGGAATTTTACAAGAAAGCACGAAGCAATTCATACATTTGTGTAGCATTACCAGAACAATCGTTGTCAACAAATGGACCATCGATTATCCATGTAATCGGCCTTCTCATCTTTTACAGTGTATAGTTGATATTGTGAGAGTAAATTATTAGGTGATAATTTAAAGTCTGTTCGCTGATAGGGTCCCGGTGTGACGTCACGAACGTCTGAACTAAGATGCCGTAGGCTCGTTGATGTTTTCGAATGCAGAGTGGCGTCGCTTTGTTTTATATTTTACTTGATATATTTTATTACATTTATTTAAAGGATATTGAATTATAAGCATATACAGTGTGACCCATTTAAAATGAAAACGCTTTTATTACTTTTTAATTTTTTGTCCGCCTTGAGCCAAATTTTAACAAAAGAGGATTGGGATCTACTTATTGCCAAAAAAACATTCGCGTCTTACAAATGCAAAGCCACCTCCATTTTCAATAATACAAAAATGTTTTGAAGAAAATTTTGACGTACTTTTTGCAATCTCGGCCAGAATGGCGCTCTCTACATTTCGATCCGGAAGAAAATTTCAGATAATGTACTTATTTTTTCAAAATTATATCTTCGAGTGCAGATCTTTATATTTTAGGAGAGTCTTTCGAGAAGCTAGATTCCTGACTATGTAAAATATATTGACAATGTATTGAAATATTTGTTGAGATTTCAATACTGAACTGACTTTTATGTTGAGCTAATCATGTTTCTACATTATCGTTCTACTTGGGAGCATAACAAAAACTGTTTTTAATATTAACTGTATAAAGAAATTAGCTTTAAGTGTATTAATACAGGATGGCAGTTTTTAGTTTTTTGAAATTATACTCAAGAAAATGTAATAATTTCGAAAATATTAATATTACAAAGTTTTGTAAAGTGCTATAATTACATTTATTTAAAAATCACTTTTGTCTTGTAGCCAAAAATATCTTTCTTAAATGTTGAGTTAGTTTTATATTCTCCAGATTCCATTTTATTTTCGTTGTATTATTTTTGATGAGTACAGAGAACATATAAATTGTCAACCTGTTTCTTTTAGAATATAACTACCGAAAAGTATATGCCTGTTGCAGAAAAATAATGTTTTCTTTTGTTATTGTTATTACTTAATATTGTTAGATGTGTATTTCTGACTGGTATATATTTATAAGCACCTGCATCTTTCGCTATGAATTCTAGTTAGAGCATGAACCAAAGAAAGCATCACCATGGAGGTAGAATATAAATAAGGAGTAGCCATAAAGCTTATATCCTACAGTGAGAAACGGCCGCAGAAGGCGTGGCTTGTGATCATACTGTCATGGACAGCTCACCAGGTCCTGATTTAAAAAAAAAATTATACAGCACTTGAGGAGAAACATGTTAGTTGACTTTATACATTGACACTACCATATATTAAGCCAATAGAGTAATGAATGAGATGACGGTTTCACATTTCAAGTAAATATAATATAATATAATCTAAAATACAATCTAAAATAAATAGAAAATAGGTTCAACATATCTTTTGAGTACAGACCTGTTTTAACCTATGAAAAGTGATTCCAAAACATTTCTTCTTATCGATATTACTTTGATTTGTACAGCTACTTGGCGGACACGAAATCATATGTTATGGCGAAAAACATTATTTTCTATCAAAAACATTTATTTCATAATAATATTAATCTAAGATACATGGCACGTTTTGTTGACGTTTCGATCATACTAAAATGAGGAATGTGCTGCCACTTCCGCTTCTTATGGCGACTCCTTATTTATTCAACCTCCTTGAGCATCACCCATGAAGTTTACAGAAAAGTTCACAGAAACCAAGCAGTAGTTTGTTAATATTCAAAACTGAAAAATTCGCGTGTCAATGTAGATGTAATTTTCGTCTACGTTCCTCATTAGAAGGATTAGGTTAGTTTGTGAAATATCTTTTTGATTTTAATAAGTTTTTGTGTAGCACAAAATGTTTGTATCGCTGTTAAAGGTTGGAATAAGCGAAAAATTTTATTATTAAATGCCGGAAATGAATTGTTTGAAAGTATATTAGAAAGTCAGATGTAGAGGGCGTCTCACAAGTAAGTGGACAAAGGGCAATAGTTGGGATCTACAGTTTCTCTAGGAGTCGACTATTGAATTGATTGAAACGATAATTGATTCTTATGTCAAATTTCCTTCTGGATTTGAATTTCGAGTGCGCCAGTTCATTCGGCATTGCGAAATCGGAGAAAAATGCATTTATCTGCAAAAAATTACAAAAAAGATGAAAATATGTATTTTATTATTTATCACTCAATATTCCTCTTGCTATTAGACATATCGAACTTAAATTTTAACAAGGTACCTACACGTTTTCTAGCAAATATTTTGAGTCATCTAAATCATGGAAGAGTATATTTTAAGTAATTTTTACTGGGCGGCACTAGAACTCGAAAATTTGTGTACTCAGGCCCGTAGTCACAAATCGGAAAAAAATTTACCTCTAAAATAAAAATTGAAGAGCGGCGCGGAGAAAACCTAAAAAAAATGTTTTTCTCCAAAAATTAAAAAATTGATGAGCGGGGAGGGAGAAGATCTAAAAAAAATTTTTCTTTCAAAGTATTGCATCGTTTGAATCGCATCATTGCATTTAGATAGTTTTCACACACGAAAAAGATAAAGCTATACTCCACGTGTACCTATTTCGCCATTTAAATTACAGTACCTCATCTGACGATAAGTCCAATAATCTCCAGATGAAGGCAACATGGACGGTGAAACTCGCATCGGTAGTTAAGATTTGTCTTGTTTGCGAAAAATACTTCAGCCTCCATGTGTTTAAATCCACACAATCCACACAATCAGATCCATATACCTCTATTATTAGTCCTGTCAATGAATGGTTTCTAAAGGGAAATGCCGAGATCACAATTTTTGACTTGAGAGCTGTGTTTGGACTATTTAGGAGGGAAACATACCAAAAGTCCCCAAATATAGGAGGTGCGGGGGATGCAGAGGGGCACGAAGTAGGTCCATGTTTTTGGTTTTTCGCTCATATCTCGAAAACGGTTAGCCATACTCAGAAAGTGGCTATGTCCAAAATTAAAGCTGACTAAATTTTCTACAATAATGCTTCTATTAATTTTTGTCGTATCTGTTAGTCCAAGCACAGCCCTCAAGGTCAGTAATGGATTTTATATATTTTAACCGGATAAGCATGACGAGTCGGCCCCCAAATGGCAACCTATATCGAAACTTATGTTTTAATATCGACTTGATGTATGAACGCGGATTTATATGTGTTTTGCCGCCGTACTTCGCTTTGACCTTGAGATATGGAAAAAAATGAGCGGATGCGTGACTATCGTTCAAAGAGACATATCTCGAAAAATAATTGAGCTAGAGAGGTAAAACCAACGGGAGGTTTCAGGTAACTTTAAAGAGTATATTCTATATATTTTTTTGAATTTTTAGAATAATTACGCACATCATTAAAAAATAAATAAAAAATATAATAATTAATATTTCCGTGTTCTCTGTGACTTACAATTACTGAAACAATATATGTTGTAATACTTTATATGCACTATTACTCGTAAAAGTTGCGTTAGAAAAAAGTTGGTGCAACACTTCGAAAAAAAATAAAATTCGACGCGCACTACATCATATAAGGATACAGACTTGACATGGGACACACATATAAATATTTTATGAATTGGAATTATTGTTAGAAGTGAAATTGAATGAAAATATAAATATCTATTTCACACGGCACAGTGGCACATATCGTAATCTTTTCGTTCAAAATTATTTAGAGCACTTCGCAACCGATTGGGATACTTTTTTTTAAATACTCGTTATTTAATTTCAAAAAAACGTAAGAGAGTCGATTTTATAATTATGCTAACCAAAATTGTTGAGCTTCACCAAAATGTCCATTTTTTATTTAAATCTTAATAAAACTTACAAAAAAAAAAATTTGTTCTTATCCAATTTACATAAATCTTGTTACTCGGGGGGTTTTTGAGGTCGCTGATTACGAATCTGATATCTAAATTGTCATAAACCAACCTGCAAAATGGCGGCTATAAAATGCTAACAAAATTATGAAAAATTAAATATTTTTGTTAAAGTTTATGCCGAGAAGTTTTGAATATTTCTAATAAGTACTTTTAAGTCAAAATAGACTAAATGTTATGTTCCAGGGGAAATTCAAGATCACGGATCCAATATAGCGGCAATAAGATGATAAAACTAACTTAAAAATAAATTAAATGCCTTAAACTAGATAGGCTATAAGAATTATTAAAAAATTTAAAAAGGATCAAATTTTCTGAAATTTTCAAATATATCCAATATGGCTGCCATACATTAATTATCAATCATAAATATGCGATTCAGTCCTCTATTTATATAAATAATACATTTAATTTTTAAATGATATTTACTGTATATTTAATATAATATAAAAATATAAAGGACTTTATTATTTAAATGTATTTAGGATAATCAACAATCAAAAAAATTATCAACTCAATTGAGTTGTTGCACTAAGTTAAAATTTGAGGAGAATCTATGTTAAACAATAACAATTATTCATAAAAAATCATTAGAAACATGTAGAAGTTGAAAAGAAAGTCTTATAATATTATAATATTAATTACAAAAATACATGCATTTAAAACGGAGATGACATAATAACGGCAGTCTGTAGAGAAGTTAGATATAAAACGACCGAGAAACGGGTACTAATTTAGAAACTCGTTGATAGCGACGGAGAAAAAAGACAATCACGACAGTTTAATCTGACATTATATTTAACGTCAAATTCAACTGACATTCATAGGTTACAATTCGGTATAGTTTAACAGCATCTAGTTATGGATAAATATAAGTACAGATAGTGTTTTCTGCCGTACTGTGTAAATAATACCACCAATTCACCAGAAAAACTGTTGTACCTATTCCAGTAATAAACGCTGAACGTAATGATGAATGATTCAAAGCCACCAGAGAAGGACCAAGTATTCTTATTGTGGAGACCATTTCAATGTTAAGTAAAGTAATAAATTACAATGTATTCTAAGCGTTTTATTTGTGGTAAGTTGTATCTTAATGTAGGAATTTGATTTTTAATATGGGTTTATGTTGTAGGAAAAACGGCCGCATTACAAGACTTGTGTGGCGTTCTAGCTGTTACAAATTTAAATTACCCGCCAAACTGGTGGATAAAACAGGGTGTATTACTATATTAACGGCTCTAGATTAGAATGTTATTCATGCTTTGACTTCCTAAAAGGAGGGAAATGACTTTAATCTGCTTTTATGTATTTTATCTAGTTTATGTTGGAATAAAGTGCAGTTGTTTTTGTTAGCTACTGATTATTTATGAAGCTCCCTAGACACCCCATAATACTAGGATGATCAATAAATTAAGAAAGGAAATTTAAAAACTCGCCGTTGAAAAACTATATGAAACAAACTGTGAAAGTCGTCTAAAGTCGGTGAACACAATCAGTCGGAAATAGCTACGAATGCGTTGGATTGTAGTTATAAATGCCCTTTGAATTATGTGTGTTATAAATACATATCATTGTTTATTGCTTAGATAGATACTAGCATAAAGTACTTACCTATTTATTATTTTTTGTTATAATACAGACCTTTCGTGATATCTTCGTAAGTCTCATTCTGACTCTTCTTAGAAGTGAGTATCAATGGATAATAAATAATTTCTTTAGTAGATAAACTTATTTTGTTGTTTTCAGTTAGATACGCATGTATATAGTTAATAGGAAATAAAACAATGAAAAGGAAATATTTACTAAAATACAAAGTATAGTTAACAAATTAACAACTAAATTAAATAATAAAATACATATTAAACATATTATGTAATATTAATAAGATAAGATAAAGGAAGTTTTTGCAGAAATTACAATAGTTTGTACTGTCTATAGCAGCTGTAACGTAAGTGCCTTGCAGCTTTTGCACTTCCAACCATTGCAATGTCAAAACGATCGTCTCTTTTTAAAAATTCGCTGACCATAAATATATCTACCGCAAGTAGAATGTCAGAATTAGCTTTTACAGATATACTTACTGCCTTAGTCGTTTTGTAAAAAAATATTAACAATAACTGCAAACATCAATCACTGCTAGCTAAACGTCAAATTTACTTTTGACATATGAGGTTATTTTCTTTCTTGTCAGCAATGTCAACTTATTCGTCTTCATCTGTTCTGCTTATAAGTTCACATCTAACTGCCGTTATGATGTCACTACCGTTTTCCCGGCACATTCAAATAGTCGAAGTTTAACAATTTTTTTAAATATGTTGCGCTAAGAATTTTTCTTCCAAATTAAATATATAACTAAATTAAGTCCTCCACTACCATATTTCACCATTTTTGAAAATTCGTCAACAACCCAATTGGAGTATTAATATTATTTAAACAACACAGATTTGACAGAGAAATTTAAATAATGACGAAACATTTTTGCACTAAGTTAGGTTTAAAGTTCATGGTTTAAAACTCTTGCTTTAGGTTATGTTAGGTATAGAGTTCTTGGTTTAAGGTTCTATTAGGCTTAGGTTGTTATTATATTATTAGCAGATAAAAAAAATAATATTAATATGACCTACTTAAGGTTATGATCAAAATTAATGGAGGACTGAATCGCATATTTATGATTGATAATTAATGAATGGCAGCCACATTGGATATATTTGAAGATTCCAGAAAATGTGTTCCTTCTTAAATTTTTTAATAATTCTTAGGAATAGCCTTTTTAGTTTAATGCGTTTAATTTAATTTTAAGTTAGTTTTATCATCTTATTGCCACCATATTGGATCTGCCATCTTGAATTTCTTCCTGGAACTTGTACTTATAAAAAATATTCAAAACTTCTCGGCATAAACTTTAACGAAAATATTTAATTTTTTAGCATTTCATAGCCGCCATTGATTCCGCCATCTTGTAGATTGGTTTATGACAATTTGGCAGATTCGTAATCAGAGACCTCAAAAACCCCCCGAGTAACAAGATTTATGTAAATTGGTTTAAAAAAAAGTAATTTTTTTTTATAAGTTTTATTAAGATTTAAATAAAAAATGGACATTTTGGTTAAGCTCAATAATTTTGGTTAGCATAATTAAAAAATCGGCTCTCTTACGTTTTTTTGAAATTAGATAACGAGTATTTAAAAAAAAAAATTATCCCATTCGGTTGCGAAGTGCTCTAGATAATTTTGAACGAAAAAATTACAGTTCGTGCCACTTTGCGCCGTATGAAATAGATATTTACGTGACAATTATTTATATTTTCATTCAATTTCTCTTCTAACAATAATTCCAATTCATAAAATATTTATGTGTGTCCCATGTCAAGTTTGTATCCTTATATGATGTAGTGCGAGTCGAATTTTATTTTTTTTCGAAGTGTTGCACCAACTTTTTTCTAACGCAAATTTTATTAGTAATAGTGCATATAAAGTATTACAACATATATTATATCAGTGATTGTAAGTCGCAGAGAACACGGAAATATTAATTATTATATTTTTTATTTATTTTTTAATGATGTGCGTAATTATTCTAAAAATTCAAGAAAAATATGAAATATACTCTTTGAGGTTACCTGAAACCTCCCGTCGGATTTACCTCTCTAGCTCAACTTTTCGACTTATTTCGCTATTTTTGTAGTGTGATTTGATTGAAACCAAAAAGTCACTCTCTAGCCTTGCTGTCAGTAGCAGCGGCGGCTGGTGAAATTTCAATATTTTTTTTCTCGTCTGTGGCGCATGGGACCCATACGAAATTTGGGAAATAACATCTAGAGAAGCACTTCTCTAATGACCCCTAAGAAATTTTGAAAAAGCAGTTTGCGAAAAAATTTTTGAAAATTTGCTAGCCTCCCCTGGGTCTAGGGACCCCTGTTTACTTTTATTTTTTTTTGTCATATGCATTTGACTTTTCATAAAAATGCATCGACAGATTTTAGAGTTTGTGAAAATATTTTCATTACTAACTGAAATACAATGAATTGAAATTTTGTAATTTACAATTTAACAAATTACAATATTTCAATTCGTTGTATCTCAGTTAGTAATGAAAATATTTTCACAAACTCCAAAATCTGTCGATGCATTTTTATGAAAAGTCAAATGCATATGACAAAAAAAAATAAAAGTAAACAGACCCAGGGGAGGCTAGCGAATTTTCAAAAATTTTTTCGCAAACTGCTTTTTCAAAATTTTTTAGGGGTCATTAGAGAAGTGCTTCTCTAGATGTTATTTCCCAAGTTTCGTATGGGTCCCATGCGCCACAGACGAGAAAAAAAATATTGAAATTTCACCAGCCGCCACTGGTCAGTAGTGTCAATCCCAAATCTTATACCGCGTCACGTCAAATTGGTTAAAGTCATTGGCGGCGCATTTCTACATAAAAATAAGGTAATTTTTTTGGTCATATTTTTTTAGTTTTTCATTTTTTTAACTCCTTTCGGTAGGGACAACTTACTGTTAAATTTTCGGCATGTCATGGTAGACCACCCTGTACTATGTATCAGTCCAGTAATTCCGTGTGAACTGGTTACTAAGTATTAGCTGTATAAGAATTTTGAATACTTTGTATATTATTAGCAGTGATCGGAATTTTGGATTTAATTTCAGGTGCGTCGTTACAGGGATTTATTAAAATATGCATACATTTTTAGTTGTATATATGTATACATGTATTCTATTATGCCAAATTAAATGAGAAACTCAATTCAATTCAATTCAATTCAATTCTGTATTCGTGTTAATACAATAAACTGTTTACACATGTCAAAGGTAGGTTCGCATTACATTTAATTTCGATTTATTTTATAAGAAAGAACAAACATACATTCAGGGCCGGGCCCAGGGGGGGAGCCTCCCCCCCCCAAAGTTCGGGCAGTTGGTTCCAAACGCGGTTGGCGTTCGCAAAATCTAACTAATCATCACATACAAATATATAATTTGAATTATACACTAACTCCCACAATCGCGAAATTAACACAGTAATTATTATTAAGCGATTGGCAACCCTGTAAATATTTTATTTTATCAGTAGTGTGTTTTCCATTGAAGCTAAGGAAGCAAAGCTTCCCTTACACGACACGGAATCCCCATTTTTAATATTAATTTATTATACATAAATTCATTTACTAAAAATACTAGAACTAGCAATGATTATTAAATAGAATCTATATGTTTTTACTACTGATCTATTATAATATTATCAGGTCTACATACCTATTAGTTTTGTTTGGTAGTGTTTTGATATTGTGATATTAGACAACAAAGTATAACTTGGTATTTACGGAACTTTTTCCTGTTTCCTGTAATAATTTTTTATTGTATTGACGACTTTGGTCAATCATTTCGACGTGTCCCAGTTAGTTACTCTATGGTCTTGTGGACAATAAAGTTCATTATTATTATTATTCTTTTTCTTTACTTTATTTAGGCTAATTTTTTTTAATTTTTAATATGATCAAAAACCTATTTTTGTTTAACAGTTCTTATTTTTTTATTTGATTAAACCAAGGATTTTTTAAATTTCTTTTAAGTAGTGAGTATTAGGTTTAGGTACATGATGATCCAACGATGATTGAACAAGGCCATTTTTCAAAGGATACAAATGTTTATGTCGAAAACCGAAAACCGGAAAAAGGCATTCAAAAATGATCATAAATGAAACCAAATAAATAGAAAACAAAAGATTTATGACACAAAAATACAGGGTTCGGGCTCATATGGAAAACCTGAAGAGCGTGGAAAATTCAGGAAATTTTAAAAATCCTAAGAAAATCATGGAAATCTCAGTGAATTTTAAATATTTCGCAAAAATCATGGAATTTTGAGTCACAATATGAAAAACAATAAACTACTTACGAGTTCCTACTATTATCCTACTCTTCGCAAATACGAAAACGAAGAGTATATTGTATTTGATCGGCACATTTCTAAAACCATAAATATCGCCCGCAGACAAAAAATTTTCATATCATTGTGTTAATGAACGAATTCTGAACGACTTTCAAAATGTTCGTCCGTCCGTCCGTCACGTTTCTTGTAAGCACGATAACTCGAGAAAGAAAAATCCGATAGTACTGAAATTTGAGCAGTAAGTTAGTGTTAGCTAGAGGAAGAACTCTATTGTTTTTGAACAAAATAAATCAGTAAAAAAAATGTTAATGATTAAAATTTGAATTTTTTTTATTTTTTAGTTTTATGTTTTTGTAATTGAATAGAAATCTGGTGAAATGATTAATATTTAAATATTTATACATTTTACAAATATACATTTCATAATGTAATATACAACCGTGGAAATATGATTTTAGCTCGTCTCTTATAATGTAAAAATTTACGTTTTTTTACGTGTTAAGTGGTGATGTAGTTCTTACGCTTTTGACTCGGAATCGAAGGGACCCGGGTTCGAAGCGCAAATGGGGTATGGTATAGTTTTTTTTATTTTTACTTTATTTTACATTGAGTCTTTTACCAACTAAGTTAGTACTATAAAATTAAAAATGTCTAAAACTAACATTATTTACAAACATCTGCGAAGAGTATCCTATAGAATGTGTAACAATTATATAAAAAGTTCAGTGAACAGGCGAAGAGTACGTTTTTAGCTTGTTTTAAATTATTTTTAAATTGCAACCTTCTGACGATTGTATGAAATCGAATATGTTATAAAATCGAAAATTAAAATAAAAATCGTCTTTAACATATTAATAATTATTATTATTTGTCATTGAAAAAAATTTTTTTGTCATGGAAATACTGGAAAATTCAGGGATTTTTTTCAGCTATGTGATGTCTGAACCCTGAAATAGCATATTTTATATTCGTTTTTTTATTATAACTTTTGGATTCGGCGGAAAAAATACATCAAATGGTAATTTTGGTTTTGGTTATAAGCGTTTCTATCGCCGGAAAAATGTCCTTGTTCCGTCTTTGGTTAGGGCACCCTGTACACTGTACATAGTGAATTTGAATTCGATTTAAATTTTTTTGTTTTAGTAGCTTTTCCCATAAAAAGTTTTTATTTTATTGAAATTTATGCAATGTAAAGGTATATGAGTTGGCTTTTTTTTCATCTTCTCCCCCCCAAAGTAGTAGGCTTCGGTACGGCCCTGCATACATTTAACTTCTTGGTGTAAAATTTTATATACCTAAGTGCGCCACTGGAATTAAACCCAAATTCCTATCATTGATTATTAGTGACTGGAATTCTGAAATTAGGTGAACACCTAATTTGTTTAAAATGTAGTAGAGTTCATAATTAATTTGTTTCAAATAATAAATTTGTTAGAAAGAAGTTGAATGAACCAACATTTTATTAGTTTAAAATTTGTTTCCCAGCACCGCTGATTGGCAAATAACAGAATGAACATTAGAAAAAGTTGTAAATATCAAGAAACCTCAAAAATAATTAAAAAAAAAGAAGTAGAAATCATTGTGAATTAATTAATAAACATTAATAATTTAAATTATCTTACCTCCTTTTATTATTTTATATTAATTTGTTTTTAATAAAATATGTTTTTAATTATTATTATAATATAGGGTAGTTAAATATGTTTTGTTTTTGTAGAGAGAATTTGTTTTTGTTAATCATAAGTATGTCTGTTAATATTTGTTTAATACTGCTTATTATAATATTAAAAATATTGAAATAAAGACTTTGCTTTAAAATTGTCTGAAATATTTATATAGTAGGTATTGCGGAAGAATTGGTGGGCACCCTGCCAAAATATCAAAAAGCGGCGCCTGTGCCAAGCAAAAACTGTGATCTCGGCATTTCCCTCTTGACCCCCTTATTGAACGTTCATTGACAGGGCTATATTCGCATCTGTACGACTTGTGGCTTACTGTGTTTCTCAAGAGAATTTGAGTACTCTTTTTTTCACATAAGTAAATTCTGTGTTTTGATTTAGTCTCAAATAATGCCTCTTTAGCCACAATGAACGTATCAGTTATTTTGTTCCATAAAATACTATTATTCTAAATATTATTTAGTACCTACCTATTTAATAGTTAATTTTGATAATTTACATAAAAGTTTCCACAAATTTGCCTTCCAAAAACAAACTTGTATGCATTTTATATTTTAATAAAGTCTTAAATATTACTACTGACGTTTTATAAAATGGTTATGTATATATATGTACAAGTTAGCATTGTTTATATGTGTATATATTTATATTTGTATGTTTATATTTGTCGTGTTTATAATAGCTCCTAAATAAAGCTGTTTTTTTACAATACTCTGTTTATTTCAAAACCCGTTCTACAAATTTTTTGAAACCATATGAAGGGTTCAGGGGAATAACGATGAATGTCACAAAAATTTTAAATGCAGATATTTGTAGTTCTATTTTGAAAACGGTTTTATTTTTAATACAAAAATAATCTGCTTACACATTTTGGTTTATAGAATTAACGTAGTATCGTCTACTGATTAGCAAAACAAAATCGTGCTTCTTAAAAATTTACGTTAAGAAAATCTAAAAAAGTCTTTGAAACTACAAAAAAAAAACCATTAAATAACGTTGTAAAGACAAGTATCATTCAGAATATTCGTCGTTATTATCGTTATTCTTAGTAAAAAGAAGTTGTTCGTAAAATTTCTGTGCTTCTGGATTTTCACAAAACCTTTTTAGCTCTTGTAAGTTTCGCAATGAAGTCTAGAACAGTTAAAATCCGGTCCTGTCTCATGTGTCGGTACTAATAATTTTTTATTTACTTCAGAGACTCTACCCAATTTAGGCCTTTTTTTTAGGATAGTTACATCAGCAAACATCATCTGAGTCATCCATTAGCTAAAATAAAGTTATATTTGGTAAGAATCTTTATACAAATAATAATAATTAAACATACCATATTATTATATTTCACACAAAACTCACTACACCTCTTAATATGTCAACAAATCAATAACAACTGAACAAAATAGATGATCAGAATAATAGTAGACAATTTTTTTGGACATTCATCGTTGTAGCCTAAAAACAGGTGGACATTCATCGTTTTTGCCTTTTTTATCTAAATTAAATTCCTCAATATCTAGATACTCTCAGCATTTTTTGCCTGGCTAAGCTGTACAGTAGATAGTACTGTAGTGTAGCTAACAGATGGCAGTGTTAACTCAGTTTTAACTATTTTGTGACATTCATCGTTATTCCCCTGGACCCTTCATATGTATTCAATATAGTTGAGAATTTTTCTGTCATAGTTTTCTTCGACAGCTGTGTTAAATATATGTGAAATAGCGTCCTCCGCATTTAAAACAAATTTAAGTGACCATACCCTGTATATTTTTTTTCATATTTTTCTTCTTCGGCAGTTGTATTAACTGCATGCGAAATATTATCGTCCTCCGTTGAATTTTTTCAGTTTATTTCGGGTGGTGGACAGTTGTGTTAACTACGTGCAAAATTTTACCGTCCTTCTCATTTAAAATTTTAAAAAATTGAGTGACCACCCTGTATAGAGTGTGCGCTATTTAATGCCGTAACACCCCATTATTTTGGAATGGGTTGGCCGATTAAAAAAAAAAATTTGAAATATAGTGCTCGATGAGCTTTATTTGACTGTTTTTAAAAATTTGCAATTTTCATATTTTTAAGACCTAATAAGCTCCTCTAAATGGGCCGAAATTTTGAGATCGACTATTAGGCAATTTTTTATCGGCAAATTGGATAACGTATTCAATTCGCAGATGTCTCTAATACCTCTATACAAAATTTTAGCTCGATACCTCATATAGGGGGTGTTTGATATTCAATAGCCAAATTTAAAATTTCTCACATTTCGACTGGCCCTGTATAAAACTCGGTTAGGTTTACTAGAAAGCAAAGTAGTCATTCGACTTAAGGAACATCAAATACTAAATGAGGAAGAAAAACAAAAGTTATTCTTTAAATAAAAAGTGCCTCTATACATTATTCGGTTGCTGTACGTAGATGCTTTAAAAAAAATGTTCAAACTTCAAACAAATAGATTGGACGAAATAGCTTTTCTTTTTTCTTCCTTATTTGGTGACATCAACATCAGATACTGAATGAGGAAGAAAAATGAAAAGCTAGTCCATCTAATCCATTCATTTGAAAAATTTTCATTAAGGCACCTACGTACAGCAAACGAATAATGTATAGAAGCACAAAGAATAACTTGTTTTTTCTTCCTCATTTAGTATTTGATATTCCTTAAGTCAAATGACTACTTTACCTTTTTAGTAAACCTAACTGTTCTATTTGGGTAGTACCAATTTGGGTAATTAAAAATCGGAATAAACTTAGTTGTGACTTTATTGTACATCAGAACTAATACACACTGTTGGACCCGTGATACGAGGCGGCCGGGCCAGCCGTAGTTACAAAAAGTGTCCCTTTTTATATATCAGTTTTTATACACTATTTATAATAGTACATCTTTACGAAATTAAATAAAATATATTTTACTATACATAACACTAACCGACTTTTATACAGGGCCAGTCGAAAAGTGAGAAATTTTAAATTTGGCTATATACTACTCTCATGACACACGGATTACCTGCCAAGCACACTAGAACTTGACCTTTAATACACACGTTTATAAGGCGACATTTTCGAGGATAGAATTTTGCTTTATTTCTCAAGTGAAAGAAATATTTAAGAACTTTCAGTTATAGTCCAGTCTATGAAAGCTTTGTAGAGAAAATTCAGGAGGGGAGAATTTTTCTTTTCAGGAATATGTTGGGGGTAGTTAGGAGGTAGGCATTCTAAAAGTCCCCGCCCCTAGCCTCGCCGCTTCAGGGGCAGAGGGGGTGGAAAGGTTCCTTTTTTCGATTCTTCGCTTATTATAACTCGGAAATGATGCGTCGTATGGAAAAAGGTATTCTATGCAAAATTAAACGTAATTAAATTTCCCACGAGAATGTTTATATTAATTTTCTTCCTAGGTGTTATAGTTTACGAGATATTCGCCAGCGAAAATCGATAATTAATAAAAAGAATCAATTAGGTACCTTGAATATTTCTATCAAAGAGGTTTAACGTGGTCTGCTAATAAATCACACTCACAATAACAAACATATTCAAATAAAACACAAAATAAACAAATTAATATACACTGTGTGTAGTGGCGGGCTAGGTATAGGGAGTAAGAATTACAACATCGCGTGTGCCAGCTGGCTGAAATGAAATAACTGATAGCTGAGATCTTCGCGGACGGGCGAGTTTGCTCTGCAGTGTTGTCATATCTCTCGCGCTACGTGAATGTACATATCTAATGGGCAATTACACGCACTGTATATCAGTTTTAAATCCCTTTTGTAGAAATCTGAAGGTAAAAGTGACTTATTACTTGGTGACTTTATATCCCTAATAGCACACGATGTCCGCCGGACGTCCGTTTTATGTCCTTTTAATGTACTGACGTCCATGGACATAAACTGGATGCCTACCGAACGTTCATCATCGGATTTACTTTGAAATTATACGGAATGGACATCCTCTGTATGTCCATTTTATGTACGGGAAGTATGTACATTTTATGTCCATATAGGGACAGGAGATGGACGTCCTTTTCGTGTCCGTTGATTTAAATATTATATTTTTGCAATACTTAAATGATAATATCTCCATACCGCTTTCTCTCCAACACGTTTCCGAAATATGTATACATACCAGCGAATAGCACACTTAATAGTACGTCGGATGGCAGGCTCTAGCGTTCACTAACCCAATACCGAGGTATAACCAAACAAAACCTATTTCATTTTATTCAGCAGGTTTTTTTACATAGGAAATCACTTTTGACGACACTCTCCATTGGTCGAGACTGAAGTTACACGAAAAAAACAAAAAAAAAGTGAAAATAACAAATTTCAAATTCAACCACGAATAACTTTCAAACGAAAAAAGATAGAATTATATATATTTTTTAGTTTTATAGTATAAACGATTCTCTTTAATTTGATGTATAATTTATTACAAAAATAATAACTTTAACACTAGAAAATTGACGTTAATTTAGATGTTACACAAATTGTCAATTTTTTTAAAAGCTCTAACTCGTTGTAACTCGCTTATGTATTGAGCTATTCGAATGTTTTTTTCACCAAAAACTGCCAAATTTAATAATGAATTCTACATTTTGTCTCAATTAATGCTGGGTCTAGCTCTGTAAATAAAAGAGGTACAGCCTTTTAAACACAACGAAGCGCACTTCGGCGATGGAGACGCAAGGCTTCCCCTCTCGTTCCCGGTACATCCCGCGTTCGCCATAAACCGCGCAAGGCTATAATCAGCGGCCATAACAAAAGCTTTGCAATAATCTTCCTTTATTGTAAGATGATAAAATTAATAAATCAAATTGAATAATATGATATTAATTGTAATAATCCGCTATATATATGGAGTCGTACAACGCGGGTGGTGCATTAATAAATGGAAAATAATAGGTATCAGACAGAGATAACTGATTTTCAGATATATCATTGTTAAACTCAAGCCAGCTAGTAAAGTTTCTACTATGCTTCGTACATTTTAATATTGTCCATAAAGTGTCAGAGGTAACCACATAATCAAAACAGTTATTTGGCATGCTTTCACTAACTCGTAGAGGATCTGAACGATTAGTTGGATTTTTGTGCATTTATATTTTTGTTTTCATGTAAACTGGAAGGGTTAAAATCAGTTAAAATTTATTGGATAGATATTCTTGTGTAAATAGGCCGATCTTTTTTTAAATAATACCATTCCAAGCAGTAATGGGAGTGGGATTTTTACCATCTAGCCTGTCTTAGTTTTGATCAAAATTGTCGATGTCGAAGAATGTAATTGTTTTCTTCAGAACTTACTGGAGGAACTCCAGGTGGAATAAAAATGTCGTAGTTTTTACTAATACGTGACTAGCTAAAGATGTTAACGTATTTCATCGTAGAAATAACCATAGCCAAAAGAATAAAGCATATCAATAAGTTTTTTTCTTCTGACGGCACGATACACATGTAATTATATGTAAAGGATTAAAAAAGTGGTCTATGCTGGTCGTTTTTTTTTTCATAATTATTCATATAAATTGCATTACTATATAAATAACGTTTAAATCAAATTTGTCTGTGCCGACATATTTAGTATCCACGACATAAATGTTTATAACAAATCTGAAGCTTCTTGTTTACATTGATGATTATTCTGAATAGTAGTCGTGTTTTTTTACAGTTTTAAAATGTCCACCTATAGCTTCATTTAAGATACTGGCAGCACTTGTGTCTGACAACAAAAATTCGTTAGTCTTTTTAGCTTTATTATCACTTGAAGCGAGCATAGAGGCGACTTTAATGTGAATATCAGTCGATATTCCGTTGAAGCAACGTCGAGCGGGGTTAGTACTTGGATGGGTGATCCACCTATCTTGGGAAATACAGCGTTCTCGTCCCACCTTCTAGCGGCTTGTATATCAGTGTATACGCGAAGTTACGTAATTTCAGACGAGGATTACGTAGTGGATATACCATTCTTCGGAGGGGATGTAAAGCAGGCGGTCTCTTGTCTATTAAATGTTAGGCAAGTAAAAGATCCCTACTCTTCTTAAGGGAAGAGGTTCGGCAAAATTTCCAGGTTAGGGGTAGCTCGTCTCCTGGCGTCGGCGATAGGCCCTGGTAGCGGAAATAGGCCGACGTTAAATAGTTAAAATAAATTAAAAACAAAATCACTTGAATGAACTGTTGTATTTCCTTTGTGTTCCCAAAACACTTTGTTTGTTTAAATGCTTTCTAGTCTCTTTCTTATATTTCCGCTGCTATAATAATCTAATTCTTCTTCCGTGATTTCTTCAAATATATCATTAAGGAGTGTTTTTAGAAATGTTAAAGTTAAGGATTTTTTTTGCAAAACAGCAAGTTCAACCTCCCTAAATAAAATGTTCGAAGCTACCTTAAATTCATTTTTTCTTTCAGTGGTTTAGTTTGTACACATTTAATTTTTTTTGCTAATATATTTTGCATAACAAATTTTATGATAATTTCCGTCATCCCCAAATAAATCTGAATAAAAGTAAAACCTGCCTTTTATTTCTATATCACAATGCGTCACTGCAGCTTTAATATATATTTTTTTCTAGTTTCCGCACCCGTTCCTGTACAAATTGCTTCTTAAAAATGTTTTTAATTTATTCTTATTTTTTCTGGATTTTCCACAGAGCAGGCAATGCTAAATTATTTTAATCTCATTTTTATCTTCATTATAACCACATGAAGGCTCACTTACATTTTTAATCACGTTACTAATATCAGAGGCAATATGTCTTGTCTCTACTAATATCATTCTTATTACAAAAAGATGTCCGACAAGAATAATGAAATCAGTACCGAAGAGTGTGCAAATAAGTGCCACCACTTTATTTTATAAGAATTTTTTCTTTCATTTGCACAATGTATAATAGACCTGATGCCAGTAACAGTTGGTTTTTTACCATTAGATTTTCTCTGCTTTCAGCAGTTTCGCAAAAGTAACATGCAGTTTTTTTCATTGATAATGTATCTACAATATACATAAACTGTAATAGCCTAAATGTAAATAAAATAATATATACTTATATTAATACTTATCCAGACAATAATGAGGCCAGCAGCCGATACGTTTCTTGATGGGCCGAGAGCGTAGCGGGGGCGAGAGAGGAAGTCTCGTGTCTTCGTCGTCGTAGTGTGCTTCGTTGTGTTTCAAGGGCTGTAGCGCTTTTAGTTAAAAAATTAGATCTGGCATGAATCGAGACAAAATGAAGCCTATTAAATTTGTCAGTTTTTGGTGAAAGAAAAAATTGAATAGCTCGTTATTAAGCGAGTTATGGCGAGTTAAAAATTTGAAAAATGTTGCTGATTTGTGTATCCTTTTGAATTTTGCCAGTTTTTTATGTTAATTTTTTAATTATTGCAATAAATTATACTTCAAATTAAACAGCAATGTTTACTTGTCAAAACCAAACAAAATTTTTATTTTTATCTGTTTTAGTTCTAAAGTTATATTTAATTAAATATTAAATTTCTAAATTTCTTTTTTTTTTTAGTTTTTTTCTTATATCTTCGGTCTCGACCAACGGAGAGTGTCGTCAATTTTGATTTCCTATGTAAAATAACATGCTTTAATAAGTAGTGAAGGTCCCATCTGGTTATACTTCAGTATTGGGTAGGTCAAGAAAGAGAAGGCTTTTCGCGCTCTGCCCGACGGGCTATAACGTCCAACATATGTGCCGCAACGGACATCCTTCGGCAAGTACGCACATTTTAAGTCCCTATAGGAATAGCAGCAGGACGTCTATTTAATATAAAAACAAAAAAATGTTAACAAAACTGGTTTTTCAATTGTACAATGTTTTTGTAGTTTATTTTTTATAGTAATTTGTGATTTATCATTAATAATTTAATTTTAATCTTTTTTGTAAATTATTAATATTATTTAATACTAAATATTTATTAAACATTCAAATAGGTACCTTCTATATTTTGAAATAAATAGTTATATTAGTCAACTGTACAGTTTTTAAGTAAACACTAATAAGCCAAGTTGGTGGCCGAGTGAGAGAACATCGAGTTACAAATCACGAGATCGAGGGTTCGATCCCTGCCCATTCCGGTTTTTTTCTAAATAATTAGAATGTACAAATATTGTCCCAAGTTGTGACATTTGCACGTCCTTCGGCTGCCTGTCGGATGTACTTTGGACCAAAAACGAACGTCCATCGGATGTACTGTATGTCCGTCGAGGACGTCCTTCAGATGTCCACAGGACAATGTTGTGCTATTAGGGATATTGCGTAAATGGTATGGATGGTGTATCAAATACATGAAGGTCAAATGGAGGTCGATGCATTATATAATGTAATAAAATGCACACAAATATACCATAGTGGTGTATTGTTGGTTGCTCAAAACGTCAAAAAGGTTCTAGTGTATTTACTTCTATGGTGTGAATGGGACTATATTCAGTCCTCCTGGTTTAAAAACAAAAAGTAACAAAACGATTAATTTAAAAAACAAAACAAAACAATTCATTTAACAATAAGCAAAACATGAACTAAACTACTATTTAGTACCAGTATAGTTATTTATTCTGTGACCTATGATACCAACGTGAACGTAACAAAATTAACAAAGACAAGTAAAATATTGAAATGAAATAGCCAATACCCACGATCGCACACGACAACTCAAATGCTGTCGTTGAAATATGGACTATCCGCAATACAGAGACGATTTGCGAAAATCACGGAGTGAGTGACATCTACATTCTGAGACAGTATAACTTGTATAAGAGTGCATTTTTTTATACTTGTTCATTTTTTTTTTTAATACTCTAGGAAGCTATAAACACTACCAAACACAATTTTCACTGTTTTTCTAATGTCACAAATGCCAATTATAGCCAAAACTTTGTTGTTCACTCTTATAAGAGCGCTATTTGTTGGTGGGTAATTTTCACAAATTATCTTCCACGACCATAGAGCATCAGAATCGCATTATCGGCTAAACGATACCAACTGCTTTCGAATCGTGAGCACAGAAAAAGAAACAATCAGAATAGAATCTCTCATTGGCGCGAAAAGTTTGCGCATCTACATCGCGCACTGTCAATCTCGGACGGAATTGTAAAATATTGTGCCAGGCCCGGATCACGGATTTCTTCTGTAACCGGATCGTCTGCGACAAATGGCGAGTGGCATGATCTCGCCTCGTGATACAGTTTATATATCATGATGCCGCCTAACTAGTTAAGAAATATTGAAAATCTAAAACAAATATTATTTGTCTTCATCTAATGTTTCACAGGTTTTCTGAATCTCTACCGGGCCGTTCCTAAAAGGGGTAAAAAATATTGAGTACTGTCCTGAACTCGCCCAACAAAAGAATGGCGGAAATTTACAACACGAGATCAAAGGATTTTTTGCCGACATTCCCTTCTGATTGTTTCTTTCTTCTGTGTCGTGAGTTCGGAATCTGCCTGCTGCTGTTCATCTGTGATTTTCTGGCGTCGGTGTTTCTAGTACAAACCTAACCTAACTCTTTAGTTTACGGCGTTTACGGCTAGAAAACCACACTATTTACTGACACTATTTTTAAGCAAAACGTAAACTATTTTGTGCCCATTAGAGTATATCAGCAAGGTGTACATTAGTTAATTAGTGCAAAAAGTAAATTATTAAAGGATGTATTCAAAACGCGGAAGGTTTAATAAGAGGAACAGAAACTTTCATAAAGGGGGCTCCAAGTTTCAAAATAGACCTCATAAAAAAGAATACCGGCATCAGGATCAACTCAAAGAGGATGAGGTTGGGATTACTGAATTTATTAGCAATTTAGAAGGTTTCTCCGGTATAATAAAAGCAAGATATTCAGACTTCCAAGTTAACGAAATTAATTTAGAAGGCACCATTGCTAAATTAACAGATACTAGTATTCCTAAAGATTTTGTTTCTAAAGTTGAAAAAATTGATTATAAGGAGGTGCCAGAGAGCCCATTAGAACTAATACCTCAAGAAAAATGGGAAGCTATTAAGAATCTCTTAAGTTCAGAAAACGATGACAAAATCAATTTAGAAGCAGACAACTTAAGTAAAGAAGACCGGATTAAAGTTCATGAAACTGTTAAAGGTCACTTTGGACAAAAAATCGTTGCCTCTACGATTATGATAGAGGACAAAAAGTACATGCAGTTCAAAAAATTTAACAAAGAAGGTAAGTAATTACATACATTTTACGTAGATTATCACACTGAACCAAAATGTTCATAAATATAATTAAAAAGTACATTAATATGATGAATTTGTTCATTCAAATTGGGCCCATGAATGATTTTTTTGAATCAATGTACATCTGTACATTATAGTACAGTACCTAGAGGTAAAAAATATGCAAAACTTCGAAATAATGTCATATTGAACGGATTTCGTTCATTTTTGGCACTATAATAGTAAATGCTTCACAAAAAACTTTCTATATTTTGCGGGGGCTTGCTAATTTATAGGTGGTGGATGCCACCCCTTCTCAGGGGGTGGCAGGGACGCACCCAGAAAATTGCTGAGGGGGGGGGCTACTACAAATAATAATAATAATAATTGTATATTTCGTACAATGTATTTTGCTTTTATATATTGTTTTTTGTTTATTTATATTTCATTTTTACTTTAAAACATGTAATCCTGGCCTCCAGGGGGGGCATAATGTATATTTATTGGAGCTGAAATAGAATCGAATTTTAAGAAGAAAAGGTTCTATGCAATTTTCACATAAATTACTAATTTTTAAGTTATAACGAGTTCAAAATTGCGATTTTAGCTTAAAAAAAAGGTATTTCCAAACAGCTTTCGTCAAATATCTCGAAAAGTATTACTTTATCAAAAAAATGTTACAGACCTATTACAGAAAGTATAAACTGGGAATTAATTATATTTTCTGTATATTGATGTAGGATTAATAATTTCGGAGTTACTTATTTAAGTTTACATTTGGCATCCAAGTGTTCATAAGATAATTATTTAGAGTAAGAGTTAAACGAGGAGTTAAATATCTCAGAAACTGTGACACCTACGTGAAGGATGCTAATAGGTAGAATAATAGGTTATTAATTGAGCTTTCAACTGTTTTTTTACTTGTTTCTGTAGCATAAAAAAAAAGAAGTTATGACCGAAGCTACACATTTTTTTTAATAAAAACACCGCCATTTTGTTACTGTAATTAGTCAGTAATTAAAAAAAAGGAATTTCAAACATTGTTTCTCATTAATATATAGTATGGCGTAGATGCTCAAATTTTTTGGTTTGTATACAGCACTTGCTTCAGAAAAAAAATACAGTTTAAACTATAAAGGAATTTTCGATAAAACCTGATTTTTTTTCCTTTTCCAAATATCTCAATAAATATTAGTCTTATTGAAAAATGGGTAGAGACCAAAAATAAAGCTCATAAACTGATAATGAATTTCGCTTGTTTATTTATTTATATAGATTTAATAGTTTTGGAGATATGAAAGTTTACAGATGGTGTCCGAACGTTTATAAGACGAAAAATGCAGTTTAAATGATAAATATCTCAGAAATTTTGACACCTACGTCACGCATGCTAAGAAATGAAATTAAAAACAATTAAGTAATTGCGCTTTGAAATTATTTTTTACTCGTTCCTGTAGCATAAGAAATAAAGAAGTTATGATGGAAAAATCTGCGTATTTATATTTTTTTATATAAAAATATCGCCATTTTTTTACTCTAATTAGCCAGTAATTTAAAAAAATTGTCTCAAATACAGTTTTTCGTTAAGATGTAGCATTACCTAGATGCTCAAATTTTTTTTGCTCATTTAAATCACTTGCTTTAGAAAAAAATGCATTTTGCAAGGATACCAAATCTATTAATCCTACATCAATAAACAAAAAATATAATTAATTCCCAGTTTATACTTTCTGTAATTGGTCTGTAACATTTTTTCAATAAAGTAATACTTTTCGAGATACTTGACGAAAGCCGTTTGGAAATATTTTTTTTTTAAGCTAAAATCGAAATTTTGAAGTCGTTATAACTTAAAAACTATCAATTTATGTGAAAAATTGCTTTTTCTTCTTGAAATTTGATTCTATTTCAGCTCCAATAAATATATATATATTTTTTAAGTGTCATCCCCTGAGAGTGGGTGGCATCCACCCCCTATAAATTAGCAAGCCCCCGCACAATATAGAAACTTTTCTGTGAAGCATTTACTATTATTCTGCCAAAAATGAACGAAATCCGTTCAATATGACATTATTCCGAAGTTAAAACCTCTAGTTACTGTACTATTAGTTGATAAATGAGTTTATCAACGAAAATGTGTTAAATTAAACAATGGTGCTAGTACATTACTATGTCAATGAACTTGTTCGTTAATATAATAACCGGGATTGGCATGTTTAAAACAAAACGTTTTAAGTAGACTACATGTTTAAAACATTGCATTGTGTTTTAAATAAATGTTTAAAACATTTAATACACAATGAGATGTTTTAAACAACTGTTTAAAACATAGTTTAAAACACAGTGTGACGTTTTAAACAAATGTATTATTTTGGAGTTTGTGGAAGAGTGCCGACGATGATCCATTCCGATAAATAATTCCAATATAAACAGTAAACACACTCACAAAAAAATAGTCTCTGTAGTCTTACTGATATGAGTCAAATGGTCAGTGGTCACATGCACTAAACTGAGCATTTTATTTCTAGAGTGCCGTAAAATCCGTTTAAGAGCACCATCTGGCATCAAGTAGTAGTAGCAGACAGTAACTTGGCACCATTTGATTTTGGTCGAATAGAGTTTTAAACGTTTTAAACCTGTTTTAAACATACCATTTCAAACATGGAAAAAAACTGACATCGATTCAATGAAACTTTTACATTATTTCAATGATTTTATTCATTAATACGATACACGTCAGTAAAAGAACATTAGCTTCTCGAAACATTGTTGCTAATTCGTTAGAAACCCACCTCACCTCCATTCTTGAAAATCATGTTGAAATCCACGTTGATCTGGAACAATTAAAATTAAAGTGAACAAAATAAAAAAGTAAAATATACAGATTCGGCGAATACGCAGTTTTATATATCCTGTGATAAACAAGAGTAAGAAAGAAAACAGAGAAAAATATACTTATATATAGTAGGTATCACACCTCATTCGTTGCAATAAAAAACTAAAGAAAAAAAATAAAAGCCCTTCAAAAAAATTCTTTCTTCATTGAGAACTAACTGTTAAAAATTATGTGTACACTTCATGATTATTGCGGTTTATTAAGTTGTAGTAACGTGGATTCAAAAAAAGTGGATCTTAAATCATTTTAAATTCCTTGCTTGATGATTTTTTTTGATAAATATAAATATTGGAGGCTGTAACTTGCCGAGAAATTGACCCATTGGAAAAAATAAAATGTATATTTTTCGAATGTTCAAACACAAATTCATTATTATATATTTTCCCTCCATACTCACTATTTCTCCTCCTATTCACTAAGAAAAATGTTAAAAATGTGTAATCAGAACAAGAAAAAGCTTTATTTTACTAGTTAGAACTGCTAAGAATTTTTAGAGGTTCCATAGTATGCATTTAACCGTGTGCTTGGCCGCGCAGTGACAAATACTTCACTATGTTTTTTGCAGGAATACCGTGGCTTTAGCGATAAATTTTATTAGGACATTTTTTGTTCAGAAATACGTGGTATTTACACAGTGCCCCACAGGCAACTCTGAATGTAACCAGAAATTAACCAAATTTTCAAACGTAATATAATAAATATAAGTAAGTAGAATGGCCCATATATGGCCAAAGAGAAATCCATAATTTATATAGTACTGGAGTAAACGTAGTAAAAAAAGAGGCATTGTTTCGGAATAATTTGTAACTGCATAAAAATTCATAAAAACTTTTTAAATGTGTTCTAAATAAGTTTTTAAGTTCAAAGTCTACCGGTTGGTACTGTACGCTAAATTTCTATTTGTTTATTAATAGCAAGAAACTGCAAAATTAGTTGTTAAATGAAATATCTCGAAAATTAATCGAGGAGAAATCATGAAAATCAGGTACTAGGGGTTTTTAGGCATGCTGATTACTAATTTGATGTCAGATTTGCAAAATTCAAAATGGCGGATGCAAAATGGCCGACCGAAACGTATTAAGAGTGCGAAATTCGCCATAAAAATGAGCATTAATGGGTTTTTACGAGTTTTCGGGTATGCTGATGACGAATTTGATGTCAAATTCATAAAAATTGTATAGATAAATGTAAAATGTTTAATAGAAATAAATACATTGTACTATAAAAATACTTTTGTTATAAACTACAATGAAAGGAAGTATTTTAATTATAATATATGATACATACGGTTTATCAATCAAGAATATGATAAAAAAAATGACTTTATTTAACTAACAGTGATTGTCCGATAATTGGTTTTTAAATACAAACACTTTGAATGAAAAGGGCAGATACATTTTTTTATCATTCTGAATCTTCTGATTGTACTTGCTCCAGTTCGTCGCTTTCTTCGTGTAAGTCATCAATGTCTTGGCAGGGAGAACAATTTGTACAACTGTTGCCACTACATGCGGAGCATGCCATAGTGCAAAAAATACCAGATTTTCTACACCCACATGCTGATCCGCAACCTCTCTTGCAGCTACAGAATATCATGTTAAGTATGTCGTCTGATGCAGGTCGTTGACTCATTGGTATAGTTACTAAATTACCACTGACTTTCTTCCAACCCCAGATCTCTGCATGTAAGTGCTTACCCATCCACGTTTGCATCTGCAAATACACTCTTTTACAGTGCTGCTCCAAGGGGTGGTAATGAAGATAGCTTCACACTGTTTATTTTTCCAGAAGTACCTTTCACGAAGCAGTGATACCGAAAGGAAGTTCAAGTCAGCTACATTTTCGTTTGCACCATACAAAGCCAATATGCACATAATGCTAGACTGCAAAAGAATTTCTGGACTTTGATGATCCTCAGCGAAACTTCGGCGGCTTTTATTAAATCTACTTGATTTTCAAAATTTGGAAAGTTTTCTAACAAATTTTTCGAATGGAACGATTTTTCCTCAGTTTTTCCTTTTTCCAACCTTTTAAAATATATACTTTTTTGAGGTGGGCATAAAGCCGCAAGTAAAACTAACACATCAATATCTTCAGACACAATAACGGCTTCACGCGGTTGATTGATTGCTGTTGTTACAATCATTCGGTCGGCATCATCAGGTGCTTGGAGGACGACCACATTGTTGCTAATTAATTTTTTTGTCAATACATCAATAAACTTCTTTTTATTATTTTCGTTGCCTAAAAATTTGTCTTGAGGAATGGTCAGCAGCATTTCATCATTAAAAATTATTGTTGATAAATTAAAAAAAAAATTTAATTTCGGTTCGAATTTGGCAGTTGTTATTATATCTTGTTGTATTCTTCTAGAATTTTTCAATAATTTACAAATTTTTTTTTAAATATTGATTTAATCAAATACATTAATTTCACACTATTGTTTATCAACTTAAACACGCAATTGTCCAAAAATCGTGTTTTTACCGATTTTTGCCTTTTTTACTGTTTAATTGTTATTACGTTAAAAAAAAAATAAAACCAAGAAATATTTGTCAAGATTAGTACCTTAGTTAACACCTCTATACATTCAAATATTTTTTTTTTGTTTTCAAGTTATTACACTTTTAATAGTGTTAAATGTTCGAATTTTTTCTTCTAAAACGTATAGTTCGACTTATTCGTTAAAAATTAATATAAAAACGCGTATGTATCATAAATTAAATCAGTACACATCTTTACCTTCAAATTGATCACTTATAAAGTGCCGATATCACGAAATTAAGCTTTGATATTGACGATTGAAATTTGGTGTCAACAGCGGAAAACGTCTTTTATCGGAAAAGTACTAAGTTTAAAGGTCTGAATTTCTTAAAATAATTTTTTTTAATTTTTTTGGCTGAATAAATATTTTAGATAATCCCTTTAAATGCCCAAGTATTTTTTTTACTAAATAATCGTGTTAATTCATGCAATGGTCCGCTTTCAAGCTACATATGTAATGATTAAAGTACTTAAAAAATTATTTAAAAACATGTAATACTTCGAGGAAATGATACTTTTTCATCTCCAATTGGTTTCATATCATTTGCTTTTTGCAATAAAAAGTTATAGCCTCTTATGTACAGTGCGCGCGCTACCGCAAGCCCATTCCAGCGTCAGCGGGCGGTCGGCGCAGCATCACTTGGGACCTTAGTTAACGAATTTCTACTCGCTCCAATTTAATGTGAAAAATACATGTCATGTTTCTTTCGTAAAATTTCCCGTTCTTTCGAATGACGCTATCAGTTTTTTTGTACAAATAAAATTTAAAAATTTATTCCCAAAAAACCGTATTTTTGCACTTAAATTGTTAAATAAAAATAGTACTTCTACACTTTTTTGTGGTAGACTTTTCACTACGTTATTCTAGCATACTTGAAGAATATTGTTCACCAAAGTCTACCTGGTTACAAATTTTTCCGAAGTGAAAATCTTTGTTTACTCCACTATAGGTAGATCTAATGTATGTTATTTTAATGATTAAAAACTCATTATTCTACATCGAATATGATACCTAGTTTTTTGTTTTCAGATAAAAGAGATATCCGTTTTCAATGGCCAAAGGACAAAGGAGAATATGTATATTTCCTAGTATACAAAGAAGCACAGGACACAATGGATGCTTGTTTAAAAATAAGCGACTGTGTAGGTATGTCTCCTGCAAACTTTACCTATGCTGGTGTGAAGGACAAAAGGGCTAAAAGCACCCAATGGTTTAGTGTGCGTAAGGTTGAACCTTGGAAACTATTGAATAGAACAAAACCCTTGAGAAATGTAAAAATCGGTAATTTTTCATTCAAAGATGTTCCACTTAAGTTAGGAGACTTGCGGGGTAACAAGTTCAGAATTGCATTGCGGAATGTCACTGGAAGTGATGAACTAATAAACAAATCAATGGAACAAGTAAGAGAGAATGGTTTTATAAATTTTTATGGATTACAAAGGTTCGGTAATAACAAAGAGGTCCCCACATATCAGATTGGCATTAATCTGCTGTTAGGAAAGTGGAAAGAGGTAAATATTAATTTGCAATATTTTTTACAGCATAATGGGGCCGTCCCGCATATTTTTTTAATTTTAAGTTATGAAATTTCATAAAAAAATACTACACATATTTTTTATTTTCTCATATTTCATTGTTTAACATAAAAAAAAGTTATAAAGTTTTTGCTCATTCCCCGTGATGTGGACCCTGAGCATTCTCGTTGTTGTTTGTCTTCAATAACGTAGAAACTGTGGTATCTACACTAAAGGCATTGGCCTCTAATAAGGTATCTTCCAGATTGGTTTGGGACTGCCACGAGGAGCTCAAAATTCTGGGTGAGCGGAACAGAGTTATACTACTCTGGGTGCTGGGATGTACCAGTATGGACTGCAACGAAAAATCTGATAAACTTACTAGACAAGAAGCAGCTAATATATTCGATGGCCCAGAACCCACGCTGGGCATCACAAATAGTCTTGGTGCCTGCGTACATAAATGCAATTTATACATATCCTCGTATAACTTCTTGTAAGGCATAATTGCGTCTAGTCTATCACTTTTTTCGAGAATTTTCGTAAACGCGGCGTTCCTCCTTGGCATGAAAAAGACGATTTCCACGCGTCGGATTGGAAAATCGGCAAATATATTTTGTCTGACAATTCGAAAATTGGATTCTACATATTTTTATTAAGCAATCTTGAAAAAATCAGCTGGTTATCAATAAATGTTTTAAAGTTATGTTATGTTATGTTTAGGGTGGTAGACACCTTTAACTTCCAAAATTTTTGTCGGACAGTTTGTAGAAATATATAGAATATATATGTAGAATCCAATTCGCAAATCATCCGACAAAATATATTTGCTGATTTTCCAGTCCGACATGTGGAATCGTCATTTTCATGCCGAGGAGGAACGCCGTGTTTACGAAAATTTTCGCAGAGGAAAAAAGTGATAGACTAGGCGCAATTATGCCGTACAAGAAGTTGTACGAGGATATGTATAATTTGCATTTATGTATACAGGCACCTAGACTAAAAAGGCTTAGTCAGAAGGATGATCAAAGACTGGGTCCTCGACTGGGTCATTAGTAAACACAACAATCACTGGAGAAATATTCCAGGAAATCAACATGAGAAAACACGTATTAATTAATGGACCCAAAACAAATTGAAGAACTGGTCACAATGAACAAAAGCACAGGACTCAGTTGAGAACCATAACAAGTCTTCTGACAGGACACTATTAAGAAGCACCTGCACACAGTCGGAAAGTTTGCTGTCAACCTTAACTACAGACTGTAGGGTGTATCAAAAAAATTTTTTTTGGAAATTCAAAATTCCAAGTTGATAAAAAGTTGTCTCTATGAACCCGCACACAGCACAAAAAATATTGGCCCATTTGAAAAAAACTAGGTCTTCCGCAAGAGGCCTAAAGTTTATAATTTTCTTAAAAAAATTGAATTTTTCCACATTTTTTTTTGTAATGAAGGATGAAGTGATTTCATTTTTCAAGTTGAAAAGTTTGAACAATAGGGTGTGAAATGAAAGTATAAAAAAAATATTACTCTAATGAAACGTTTAGGTCTCCCATACTTGGCCTAAAATTGAGTAATTTTAGCAAATTTAGTTTATTTTCGTAGTCCATGTAAGTTAGTGTCAATGATGCTGGAAACGACAAATCGAACAGAATCTAACAATATTTGTTTTTTACAAGTGACAAACATCTTTAATCTGATCTGAAAGAAAATAGAACGCATTGTTAACAAAGCATAGGTGAGGCGTAGGCGGGGATTTGTCGCCTGATTATTGTGCCGCGCAGATGGCGAGAGTTATCCCTTTTTTTAGTTGGCTACACTAGCTGTAGTTGTCGTAAGTGCTTCTTGTGTGTTACCGCTGCTTATTAATTCCCTTTTTTAAAGTTAGTAATTATAATTAGTGTTATTTAGTGAATTGAGGGTGGTTTCTGTGTTTACACTTCACAATCATGAGTAAAAGCTCATTTAACCGAAAAACTACGGAAGTGCCACTAGGTGTCATCAGTCAGCAAAAAAGGTAATAGCTATGCGAATGGCTTTAAACCTTAGAGTTATGGAAGAAGGCTTCTATTCCTGTTTCTACTACGAACAACATTCTATACCGATGGGTTTTTGACAAAACATCGTAAGCAACAAATTTGCTGAAAATCAGGTTTTTTATCTAAATTGTTGCTTACGACAATCTACACATGATTTCATAAATAATTTAATTGAGATAAAACCAAATCTTTAGGTTTAAGGTACCAAGAACACGAAAGTTGTTTTTAAAAAATGTCGGCGCATACATATGTGTATGTATGTGAATAAAATACCGCCAAAACTAGAGTACCGATATTGATGATTTGGCACAGGGGTAATATTGGTATCATACACGAGCTGGAAAGGTTTTGATGTAGATGCTCAATGCCCTCTTCGCACATATACTTTCTTATTTTTCGACATAATTTCAATTTTTTATTGTACCATTGGAAAATAGATGTTATTCTGGTTTCAATGATACATCACACTTCACTCTTTTACGTCAAAAAGAATTGTCTGATCCCGTAACGGTGGGGTATAAATTCTAGCGCCCATGGAATGGAGGTCTGCATCACATAGCTAAGCCAGTAATGAGTCTGGTTATTACCTAAATTAAGGAATTTTTTTTTTTTTTGGGGCGAGCGTAGAGGCGACTTCAATGTGAATATCAGTCGATATTCTGTTGAAGTAACGTCGAGCACGGTTAGTACTTGGATGGGGTTCCATCTTGGGAAATACAGCGTTCCCGTCCCACCTTCTAGAGGCTTGTATATCAGTGTATACTCGGAAGTTACGTAATTTCAGACGGGGATTACGTAGTGGATATACCATCCTTCGGAGGGGATGTAAAGCAGGCGGTCCCTTGTCTATTAAATGTTAGGCAAGCAAAAGATCCCTACTCTTCTTAAGGGAAGAGGTTCGGCAAAATTTCCAGGTTGGGGGTAGCTCGTCTCCTGGCGTCGGTGATAGGCCCTGGTAGCGGAAATAGGCCGACGTTAAATAGTTAAAAAAAAAGGAATTTTTGCAAACTTTTGGTGGGAAGGTTCCAGCCACTTTCAGTAACTGCCTTTTTTTCCACTTTTATTCATTTTATTTTCATTATTTGGAAACTTAAAAAATATTCGAGTTTGATTTATATTGTGATTTTGATTTAAAAAATCAGCCGATTTAAATCACAATATAAATCGTGATTTAAATCATTTAAATCAGGCCTAAATTGTTCGTACAAAATTCATCTGTCAATCTGAATTTATCTAATGTCGAATTAGTAAATTACCCAACAAATCCCAATATCTCACCCAAAATAGTATTCCCTGCCCAAGCAATGCACGAATCCCTCTTATTAGTACGTGATCAACAATAATATAAAATATATTCTCAATATTTTTAATTAGGGATGCGTCGAAGCATCGATTTGGCTTCGGTATTCGTCCGATTTGTCATATTTTTCAGATATTCGGCTTCGGCTACTTGGCGAGACTGCTTCGGCCAAAGCATGCAGTCAGCAAGAACATTTTTACTACGTCGTGTTTCTTATCTATTATTGTCTCACCTGTTATTTTCGAACAGAAATAATAGTCTGTTAATGCTATTTACAAATAACAGTTATAAAATAACAGGTTGTTAAATAGTAATTCATCTCTATGTCTCATTTTGTGTTTGAACCACGGTGTATTAAATAGGTAGTCCGACTTACGGCACTTTCCTATTATAATAATGGCTTCATAAGTGCATAGTTTCTGTTTACTTTAGTAGATGGCGCGAGCTTTAAGGTCCGAGGGCATCTGGATCATGTAACTAACATAACCTCAAATTTTAAGTTTTTCAGGTTTATTCTCATTTTTAATGTTTGTATACACATTTTTAGGTTGGAGCAGTATCGGCTTCAAGCTAATATTTAAAAATTCAGGCTAATAATTTTTCAATATTGTTGATTAACAAAAATAGACTGCTAATTACAGGTTAGATTTCCAACCTACAAAAAGAGTCCTATTTTATTAGGAGAAAGTATTTAGAACTTCATAAACATTACACTGAACTAGATTTTAGTTGAAAGTACGGGAACCAGGTAGAAATTTTAATAATAGCTACGTAATACTCTTAAATCTTAAGAAATATATATTTTAGAGGTTAGCTGTGACGTCACGTGCAGATGCCATGCTGCATGTAGTGTTGCATATATTCTTTCAATGTTTTTAATTTAGCTACTTAATGTCAGATGTCACTGGACTCTCGTTTCACTAAACACAAGCAAAAGGACGGGAATGTATGCAACACTGTATGTAAGTATGCACAGAACCTGTAAAATTATCTATCTATGCGTAAGTAATGAGAGATCTTATTGGTCCTGCCATCTATTACATTATGTATAAATTAAGCACTTATAAAGCCACTGTAAGGGTTATTGTCGCATCACTATTTAATGGGTCGAGCGCTGACGTCACAAATTCTGAGACCTTAGGAAAACACAGCTGTCATTGAGTGACGTGCCGATTGAACGAATTGTTCTAAAGTATATTTTGCCGTTTTTGTGATATTTTAAAACTTAATTTTGGATTATTTAATATCCGCAACTATCCTTAATTATTTCGTGTGGTGAATTTTGTTTGTTAATATGGAGATAAGTTATATTTTACGAAATCGTCTCATAATGTATAGGTTAGGTATATGGAAGAAGTTGGTGTCAACGAATTAAATCCTTTATATTTTCAGAAGTGATGACTTCAGTACAAATATTGGTGTATTTCATAATATTTCACATTGGGATATTGTGAATTACTTGCTTTTTGTGAGAAATGCATAGACAAAAGGATGGGTCCAAGGCATTCAAAAATCTTGAAGCTATTTGTGGTTGGGTGAAAGAAGTACTCTCCAAGAAATTTACAGGATAAAAGCTTTTTGCAAAGGTAAGAATTATAGTTATCGATGTTCAACTCTTCAATATATGCTTACCTAATTAAATGTTGCTTAATGAATAATTGCTAACATACAAATTAATTTTTCAGGTTATGAACTCTTAGCTTAACATCTTCAACAAAAGTCATCGACTACGTGGACTATTACTGATCCAGATGATCCTTAAGTACTAATTGTGACTGTGTTACTAGTCTAGACAAAATTTGTTGGCTACCTAGTCTTTCCTTTCAATTTTTTAGCAGTATACGGTGGCTATGGTCGAAGGGTTAACTGTTATTTTATGAAAAATACTACATAAATTAAACAATGAAGGACTGAAGTACTGTGAACTAGTTGAAATATGTAAAAAGGTGTACACAATTTCTTCCAGTGTTGACCCCTTGCCTATGATATACCTATAGATTAAACTATACAAACCATTGTACCTAATTTGTGCAAGAAATTTTTGTTATCATGTCTTATTAATGTTATAGAATATATCATGTACTTTATTTTTTTCATGTAGGTTAATTCTTAACTATCTCTTGTATTTTATTAAATATATTCACTTTATCACTTTTTATTATAAATTTTATTTATCAGTCCTGTTATCGTTAGCAGTAAATTGATATTTGATTAAGTATGTTGAACTTTTATATACATGCATCTAACTGAAAGTAAAATAAAAATATACTTACTAAATATCCAATTATTTATTATCCATGGTTTCATTAAGACTCAAGAAGAATCAATAAGAAACTTACGAGAGGTACAAAAAAAGATCTATATTGTAACAAAAAATACGTGAATATAATATATACATAATTCAAAGGGCATTTTTATAGCTACAATTCGACATTTTTAAACACAACACAATACACTTTAAAATAACAAATTCTGTGCCCAGATCACTCAATGACAGCTGTACCTTGAATTTCCTTAAGTTATGCACTTCATCAGATATCTTAACGTAGCCTGCGCATTTTCCTCTTGGCATATATGTACCTCATTTAAAACAATTTCTACTATTACACTTCTTTATCCTTCAGCACCAGCTCTACCTTTGTTCAATTAAAGTTTAAACACAAGAAATATTTATTACAAATGCTGACAAACTAATATGGTGTTTTTTTTTTACCACGAATTGTTTATTATTGCTTGCTTTAGCAACAGACTATTATTACAAGCACCTTAAGTTTCACATCTTGGTTTTAAGTTGTATGTTGTATCTCATATTAAGAGAGGACACTTAACTGAATGGATCGTCATGTTCTTGTATTACGGCCATTATTCCTACAACAAAATCCACATTAAGAATCAAATTCTTACATTAACTTTTAACAACTTACCACTAATAAAACGCTTGGAATGCACCTGTAAAATCATTTCTTTAAATTGCTTGGAATATTTTTCAACCCTAACATCTTCGGCTGTAAATCGAGGTTATTTTATAAAAACTGATGTTGTCTTGGATTGTTACACTTTCACAATTAATAATACAAGAAGAACTTGCCATTTTGTATCTAATATTACGAAAAGTTCAATCTGTCGCCATTTGACAGCTAATGACAGCGGTTTGTTTTCTTTCGTTCTCAGATCTGTGACGTCACGTGCACACGACCAGGGTGTATTAAATAGGTGGTGCGACGACAACCCTCACAGTGGCTTCATAAGTGCTTACTTTGTACATAATGTAATAGATGGCAGGACCAATAAGTTCTCTCATTACTTACGCATAGATAGATGATTTTGCAGGTTCTGTGCATACGTGCATACAGTGTTGCATACATTCCCGGCCTTTTGTTTTTGTTTAGTGAAACAAGAGTCCAGTGACATCTGACATTAAGTAGCTAAATTAAAACATTGAAAGAATATATGCAACACTACATGCAGCATTGCACTTGTCGCCACAGCTAACCTCAAAAATATATGTTTCTTAAGATTTACAAGTATTACGTAGCTATTATTAAAATTTCTACCTGGTTCCTGTACTTTCAACCAAAATCAAGTTCAACGCAATGTGTATGAAGTTTTAAATAGTTTGTCACAATAAAATAAGACACTTTTGGCAGGTTAGTGATCTAACCTAAAATTAGCAGTCTATTTTTATTAATCAACAATATTGAATAATTATTTGCGTGAATTTTTAAATATTTGCTTGGAGCCAGTATGGCTCCAAGCTAAAAATGCCTATACAAACATTAAAAATGAGAATAAACGAAAAAACCTTAAAATTTGAGGTTATGTTAGTTATACGGTGCACATGCCCAGGTAATTGTAGGACCTTATTGCTCGCGCCATCTACTAAAGTAAATAGTAACCATGCACTTATGAAGCCATTATTATAATAGGAAAGTGTCGTACGTCGGACCACCTATTTAATACACCCTGCACACGACCTATACACCCTGGTTTGAACCTAGGCAAGTAAGACTAAATTACTAAATATATTCAAAATGGACAAAGAGACAAGCAATATATGGAAATATATTATAAAAAATTGTGTTATGTCAACATGAAAAGTTAAGAGAAAATTCATGTTTTATTAATTTTTGTGTTTTTGACAAATAAGAATGTTTATTGTGTATTTTGAAAATAAAAACGCATTATTTTTGTGTTAAGTAATTCATGTTTTTTTTTTTACAAATATTTGATATGCTCGTTAGCTATGTTTGTCATTTCTCATTTCAACATAGTACAGGATCCTTACTAATCCGTACTAAGGTCGACCTTCACCGATCAGGTAACGGAATGAAATCTATTTTTTATGAAAAAAATATTCTAACAAACGTAACGGTGATGGGTTGCTTTTAATTTTTTTTCCATACCTTCACCGATCTTCTAACCAAAAAAATTTAACACTAATTGAAAGTAAGAAACCTATAGAATATGTAAACATAGGGTTGCTTACATTTTTCCATTCAAGGCTGTACGGTTGCTAGGTTTAAATAGGTGAATCGAAAGTGGTACCTCCACTGATCTGGTAACCAAATAAATTATATATCAAAATAAAGATAATTTTATTGGGAAACGATAAGTATAAATAAAATTAAAAAAATAAAAAAAACTAAACAAAAACAAAAAAGAAAGCCTTGAACATATTTCATTGAGCAACCCATCACCCGTTACTTTTGTTAGCATTTTTTTTTTCATAAAAAATTGATTTCATTCAGTTACCTGATCGGTGAAGGTTGACCTTAGTACGTATCTTAGACTAATAGTTGTATCGTTTATTTCACTTGCCTGTTTCGGTTTATTATAGTAGTATAGTATTCACTTTTGAAATAAAACGTTTGTTCAAAAAAATTATTTTTATAGTATTATTTTATTGCTACTTAGAAAAATATGTTATTATTTTTCAGGATGTACCTTTTTCGGTATATGATTCGGCCGAAGCTTCGTGCTTCGGCGAAATTTAGGATAAATATTCAGTATTCGGCCGAAGCAGAGAAAAACCGCTTCGGCACTTCCCTATTTTTAATTACAGTAATTACCTTGATTTTTTTACCGAAACAGCAACCTTCTCGTTTCTATTAACAAATTGTTCCTTGAACCCTTAATGTTAAGCTTATTGTATTCTCACATTATATTCGCTTTGTTTTGTCATATACTTATACATATATATTTCTGTTGAATAAGTCTACTTTAAATATTTTTGTTTATAGTATACTGTACAAATTTTGCATTAATTTTCATATTTTTGTATACACTATTCTAAATTTTAAATTGTATTTTGGGCTTAGACCTGTAAATAAATAAATAAAAAAATGAAAATAGAAAATATTTATTACTTACTACTACTACTATATTTTCAATGTTTTTTGTGGTGTTGAAAAATCTTAGTGCAATTGCTTATGGACCAGATATTGTGTTAGCGGTTTTGTCATCTTGACCGTCATGGTAGCAGAGTGGGCTGAAGGCGAGTATGTCTGGTTACACTATCGGGTACTGGATTTAATGCCCAGTTCCAATGCTGGCAATGTTGGTGGATAATTGATATTGTATGTGTTTCTTCAAATCTGTAACCTCTTCTGGATACTCTTGGCATTAGATTTAGAGGTAGTCTAATATGTGCATTGTGTTATGTTATATTACGAAGATAGTTCGACGTCATTTGTTACATTTTATTGTATTTTGTTTGAGGTTCTATCATCAGGCAAAAGAATGAGGGAACTGTACAAGTGAATTCCGATAACTTTCTTTTGACTACAAGAATTTCTTGCAGAATAGTTTTGTGTAGAAGTAACAATTTTGTTTTAGGCTGTACAACTAATTTTAAAGCCAAAAGCCTCTGACGATCCATTTGACGATGTTTCAAAAGCAAAGAAAATCTATTCTGAATCAGAAAATGCAGAAAAAGCTTTCGAAATTTTAGAAAAAAGTAGAAACCGATGTGTTGAGGCTAGACTTTTAGAGGGACTCAAAAAAGGGAATGTTAATGATTATGTAAATCCATTAGAAAATGTAAGTGAATATTTATTTTTATTGAAATTATATATATAAAAATGTTGGCACCTACAGCCAATAGGCCTCATGGTGGCCTACAACCAAATTTAAATCAAAGTTGTTGCCACTAGGTTTTTTTTTTTTAAACATTCTTAGATGTACACTTCTGTGCAATAAAATCCTGTACACACATTTTTTGCTGTATTAAATCATTCTTTATTTATTTGTCAGTATCAGTGTCATATTTTCGCAATGCCAAAATTAACTAAACATGAAAAAATTTTAATTCTTTCTAAAATTGAAGGGAGATGGTCTATCAGAGCAGTTGCTAACCATTATCAATTGAATAAAAGTACTGTTATGAGTGTGAAGAAAAGTGGGAGGAGGAAGGTAGCATAAAAAGAAAAGACGATTGGGCCGATCGAGAAGTTCAAATCTCGTTCAAGATGAAGCACTCCTTGGCTATTTGAGGAATAATCAGTTTCAAACAGCAGGAGACACTGTGTTCATGACAAATTTTCCACCATCGAGGTCAACAGCTAGCCGAAGGATAGGAAAATCGGAAATAAAAAACTATACAAGTGCCAAGAACACCATAGGTATTAACAGAAGAACAGAAGCAAGCCCGTATTATGTTTTGTTTAAATTGTGTCTATCGCCCGTTGGAGTATTGGAACAATGTTGTGTTTACCGATGGAAAAGTCTTGTAATGACGGACATATGTACAAAATAATATTAGGTTACATTATTTACACAATAAATACAAACGCAGTTATGTGCAGTCGTATCTGTGAATTTTTCAACGTCAATTTTTACATTTGTTATACCTAAATCGAAATCAATCCCATCGAATGTAAAAAAGTAAAAAAAAACAAAAATACGTATGTTTTTCTTCTGGATTAACATTATTCAAATACATTACTTTTGACGTTTCACAATCAATGTCAGTTTTTTATAACCTATATGATAATAAAAAATCTAAATTCCAAAAAGACTGATTCGCACCACTTAATATTAGTCAAAACTGGATTACTTGATTTTTCAAGTGTACGGGATTTAATCGCACAGAAGTGTACACTTCTGTGAATCAGTCTTTTTAGAATTTTGATTTTTTATTATCATATAGGTTATAAAAAAGTGACATTGATTGTGAAATGTCATAAGTAAGGTATTTGGAAAAATGTTAATGATTTAATGATTTTGATTTATAACAAGTAATGTAAAAATTGACATTGAAAAATTGTGTACGAGATAAGGCCAGATGCTGAAAGCTCAAAACATTAAAACGTGGTTTTCTGCATGGCTGTTCTGCACGTGTCTGCCTGTGATAATTTTACTTCATAACGTTTTCCAAAATATCCTTATAAACCTGTCCATTAAATCTACCATTACCCATGATATGCCATGCTACACCAGGGCCATGCACGCTTATCCATGCCCAAACATTAAGAGAAAATCTCCCGTAACTGTTCCGCGGGGACACGTAGCGTTCGTGAAACCTGGTATTTGCAGGACGGTACACCCGAATATGTCCGTCATTACAAGACTGAAAAACTTTTTGAATGCGGGCTTGCTTATGTTCTTCTGTTAATATGGTCTTCTTGGCACTTACACAGTTTTTTTAATTCCGATTTTCCTATCCTTCGGTAGCTGCTGACCTCGATACTGGAAAATCTGTCGTGGGCACAGCGAGATTTGAACTTCTCGGTCTTTTCTCTTTATGATACCTTCCTCCTCCCACCTTTTCTTCACACTCATAACGGTACTTTTACTTAAGTGATAATGGTTACCAACTGCTCTGATAGACCATTCCTCTTCAATTTTAGAGAGAATTAGAATTTTTTCATGTTCAGTTAATTTCGGCATTTTGAAAATATGACTCCCGACACTGACAAATAAATAAAGAATGATTTAATATAGCGAAAAATAGGTGTACGGGATTTTATTGCATAGAAGTGTATATAGAACCAATTTCCACAATATTTAAAATTATTCATCGCAGAAATTTTTTTTTACAAGTATTTTACTTCTTTTGTTTAATGGCACAGCCACACAACAAAAAGGGACCAGGCTAGTGTGTTCTTTGTATTTGGACCCGCTGAAACCAAGTCTGAAGTCAGAATTGTCAGATTCGCCCTAACCCCAAAAAACACCCCCAAAACAAAAAAAAAAGTGGTCTGGATTTCAGGAGACCAGTGTACCCTTATGTATTTGGACCCGCTGAAACCGAATTCGAAATCAGAATTGTCAGATTGGCTCGTTTTTCAGTTTTTTAGACCAATGTATCCTTAGGGATACATAAAGGATACACTGGTATGGTCTGCCAGACAGATCGTTTTTTTGGAGGGTGTTTTTTTGGGGTTAGGGATGAAAAATGAGCCAATCTGACAATTCTGACTTCGGATTTAGTTTTAGCATAAGTATACACTGGTGTGGTCCGCAGGCCAGACCACTTTTTTTGTTTAGGGAGTGTTTTTTGGGATTAGGGGTGAAAGCCGAGCGAATCTGACAATTCTGTCTTCGGATTCTGTTTCAGAGGGTCAAAATACATAAGGATATACTGGTATGGTCCCGCTGGACAGATTATTTTTTTCAGGGGTGTTTCTTTGGGGTTAGGGGTGAAAAACGAGCTAATCTGACAACTCTGACTTCGAATTCGGTTTAGCGGACCCAAATACATAAGGACACACTAGCCTGGTCCGCAGGCTAGACCACTTTTTTTGTGTGGCAGTGCCATTAAACAAAAAAAGTAAAATACTGCGATGAATGATTTTAAATATCGTGGAAATTGGTTATATATACATCTAAGATTGAGTTAAAAAAAAAAAATTCCGAGTGGCAACAACTTTTATTTAAATTTGGTTGTAGACCACCGTGGCCTGTCCAACACGCTCTCAAAGGTGTTTTGCGGATTGGTGGTGAGGTATAAAGAATGTTGGGATTCATAGTATGCAACTTCCTATCGTTTAATACTGTTGGTTGCTTAAAAACACACATATTTTGCATATGTTCATCTAGATGAGAATATGGCTCATTAATCTGGTACCCAGTCTATGAATGTTACAAAAAAACCGCTGCCCAAGGAATCACTACTTCCACATCCAGATTCTCTATCCAAGTCACTCACAACGAAAAAACTTTGTATGTGAAAATATTTGTTTATGGAACTTTAATAATATAATATTTGAAATCCTCTACCCCAAAAACCCATATAACGATACCCCACATCGGTAGTGGGGTGGGGGTGGTGATAGGGGGGTGGTAGTGGGGGGTGGATGAAGTAAAAATATTTTGAGGTTTCTGGTCCCTGTACATGCACTAAATCACATTTTTTTTTTCATCCCCTTTAATAAGGAGGTGGGGGTGGTAATGGGGGTGGCTAATGCCAAAAATTTTTTTCAGACCTCAGCTTCTCTTGTATATACTAAATACCAATTTCACGGACTCTTACCTGCTTGATTTACCCATTTACCCCAAATTTACCCCAATTTACCCCCCAACCCCTCGACGGAACAAGATGAAAATATAATCTAGTTCTAGATCTCGTTAAAGTACATATGTGTACCAAATTTCAAGTCAATATCTTAAACGGTTTCAGAGTAAACGTGCGCACAAAAAAAGTTACAGACAGACCGACACAGACAGAAATTTTTTTTTTCGCTCAAACTTAAAATCTCGACGTTTCATGACATTTTAAGCCTATTTGGACAATAAAAGTTTTTTTAAATTTTTTTGTCGTTACTATACTTCCACTGGACGTGGAAGTAATTGACTCGAAGAATCTATTCAACATTCAACATTTTTGTCAAATTTCTGTCTTACAATCATTCGGATATATCCACCTCGGGGTACTGACCACATTTCATTGTTGAATAGATTTGGCCTATTACCTCCTAATATTAGGAGGGTGAATATATCTCAACATTCTTGTATACAGGGTGATCTACCATGACATGCGGAAAATTTATCAGTAAGTTGTCCCCACCGAAAGGAGTTAAAAAAATGAAATATTAAAAAAAATGACCAAAAAAATTACCCTATTTTTTTGTAGAAATGTGCCACCAATTACTTTAATCAATCTAACGTAACGCGGTACAACCATATCACTTTATCAGACTTGGGATTGACACTATTGACAGCAAAGCTGGAGAAAGTAGAAGTGACTTTTTGGTTTTAATCAAATCACACTACATACAAAAATAGCGAATTAAATCGAAAAGACATTGACCCTATGCTAGTGAACTTTGCAACAATAACAGCCGGTTTTACAATCGCAAGTTAACTTTGGTGTTAGTTGATTCTTACTTGCAGGTTAACTACAACTTTACCGACACTTGCGTTTTTCAATATAAAGTTAAGTGATGATTTGTAAACGAGAGGTTGTGAATAAAATTTATAATGTTGGTACTAGAAAAATGGATAATATCCATAAAATGTATGAATTTTTGTCAAAGTCACAGGTACCTACTGTCAAATATAAATGTCAGAAGCGATTTATGAGTTAGTGGTTTATAATTAATAAAGTATGTACTACAAAACTTAGAAACATTTATTTTAAAAATAAAAATATGTTTTATTTTAAGTATTAATTACGTCATGGATAATAAAAGGTGCACAAATTTTTCTGTCGATGAGGGGGATATTTTTGTAAATTTAATAGAAAAATATAGAAATATAGGGCATGTGCATCATATAACTAACATAGCCTCAAATTTTAAGTTCTTTAACTTTATTCTCATTTTTAATATCTGTATGCTCATTTCAGCTTGGAGCAATACTAGCTCCAAGCAAATATTTAAAAATTCACGCAAATAATTTTTCAATATTGTTGATTAATAAAAATAGACTGCTAATTACAGGCTAGATTTCCAATCTACAAAAAGAGTCCTATTTTATTAGGAGAAAGTATTTAGAACTTCATAAACATTACACTGAATTAGATTTTAGTTGAAAGTATGGAAACCAAGCTGAAATTTTAATAACAGCTATGAAATACTCATAAATCTTAAGAAATATATATTTTTGAGGTTAGCTGTGATGTCACGTGCACATGCCCTATAGAGAATAAAAAATGTATTCTTCAAAAAAAGTTAGGTCTACACCGGATTACCTTGGGCCTTCTTGGCTGCTCATCACTGCTATATGCATTTACTTCGTACGTATCCATTTTTAAACGAAATATCAAAACATTATTTTGTGACAATTGTTTTGTTTCTTCTAAACAATGTCGTGAAATATACAAAATAATACAATTAACCAGTATTGTACTGGAAAACAACCTCTACGCCTGTGACTTTTACTTAAGGATGTCATACGAAAGACAGCGGGCTGGGCTGTTCGGAAACTTCAGTAACATTCGCTAGGTTCTATATTAGACCAGTCAAAACTAGTTTGTTGCTCAAGCCGTTCTAAAATAGAGTCTAACATTTTTATCAAAATTTCATTCTGGAAATTTTCATATGGAAAGATTCCTATACCCATCATCTCTGATTTTTATTAGAACTTCATTCCAGAAACTCCCGAAAATCTCCTGGAAACGTTTATTGGAAAGTTTTCTTCATCTCTTGTTGTATGCTCAAGTCTCGTAAAAATTTTAATATACTATATTTTTTTGCAGATTCCAAGAAATATGCGACTTTTATATATACATTCCTTCCAAAGTTTAATTTGGAATAAAATGGTGTCGAAAAGAATACAATTATTTGGCATGAAACCTGCGGAAGGTGACTTTGTTTTAATAAATACGGATAAAGAAGAGAAACAAGCCCCATCTTTGGAGATTCCAGATGATGATGGTAAATAATTAAAAATACTATTATACTTAAACATGGTGGGCTTTTTAAGTTGACGAAAGTAACATTAAATATAGTTATTATCTTTAGTAGGTCACTGGTGTACTGAGGCAGAACCAGTCATCTTGGTTTCCCATAATAGTCCAGTGATTTTAGCTTCAATAAAAACGATTTTTCGGAAAGTTTCAGGACTAGCCAAAAATTAGTCTACCTCGTACAGAATTTCCTCAGGAATCTGAAAAAAATAGTGCTGACCACTCAAAATGGCAGCTTTAATTGTTATTTAACTTTTTGTAAACAAAATGAGTTGCAAATTAGTTTTTTGCTTATATCTTCGGTTCCAAAGGTCGTAGAAAAACGTTCGACCAATTTCTTCGTCATGAACTCTCCTATAAGATAGGTACACGCAAAGAATATAAAATCTGTATCTTAACGATATTATGAGAAATAGTACATATTTTTACCCTTAATAAAATGCACTTTGTCCAGTTGCAAAATATTAATTATTTTTTTTTGCAATTAATTTATAAAAAAAAATTCAAACTGTTGTATTAAAAGATCAAACTAATATTTTACAGTTCTGTTTCCGTAAATACATTTTTTTTACGCAAGAAATCAATTTTGCAACTTAAACAAATGTAAATATCTCAGTGGATTTTGCATAACATTTATTGCAACCCGAATTAAAAAAAAAAAATTGTACTCCGATGCTTTGGAGCCGAAATATGAAGAATTCACGTTTTTTGCGATTTCGCGAAACTTGAAAATATTCTTACTTGAAAATTTAACAGAAAGATTATTTCTCAGAGTGTGTGTTATCACTTACAAAAAGTGCCATGTCTATATATATAAATGGGCCATGGAAAAAAAAATCGAGAAAATTGCATCTTTGCCGCTCACGCTGATGCTAGACGCCAGATCTCCCCCTTCAATCGAACATTTCACCGCGGCGGCTTTATTTCTCTTTTTCTTAGCTTCAGGAGTGGCTAGATGGACTTTTTTTTTTAATTCGACTTATTTTTTTCTTAGCTTTCCGATTCTTCGATTATTTTTCAATCATTCAGTTACGTTGCTTCATAAAATAAATATTTAAAGATTACATACAATTTATTTGATAAAACATTGATGAGTGAATAGTTTTTATTCTTATTGAGGTTAAAAAAAAGGTATACATTTTGTATTTAAAAATTAATTTATTGAATATACAAAATAAAGTTTATTTTTCTCTCCTAATTTTTTTTTAGGTTGATTTCCTGTGTCGGACTCGCTGTCCACTTCGTTTCGTACTGTTTGTAAAAATTATAAGATGTTTGATTATAAACTACTGAAATTATTTTATCTAATAAAATAATAAAGCCGCTGTATTACATAATGTTCTTTTGGCAGAGCAACGTAATTGAATAATTGAAAAATAATCGAAGAATCGGAAAACTGAGAAAAAGTTGAATAAAAAAAGTCCATTAGACTAGGCACGTTTTCACAAAAGAACAATGCAAGAAGCATTTCATGTAACAATTGGGTATTTCGTTCCTGCTGAATATGAATCTACCTGTTGCCAAAGCGAAATTAGGACCAGAAGTCCGGTATCCAAGATGGCGACCAAAACTCTGTTGCCCTATATCTCTCTTGTTCGTTGATTTAAAATAATGATCCAAACGTCTGCTCAGAGGTTTTCTCGGATGCCAAATACATTGCAATGCTGAAAATTTACTTACCGTAAGTTTGGAGTGGATGGGTTCCAAGATGGCGCTCAAGATGGCCGCCGAAACTTTGTTGCTCGGAAGTAAGCAAGGAAGATAAAAAAACGACTATTTCAAAGTTCAAACATTGTTTATTGCAAGATTGCAAAGAAGATAAAACAATCATTCAAGTGTTTTTAGCTTATGGCAAGGTTGCAAGGAAGATAAGAAATCAGCCATTTAGCACGTTAACTATGGTTCTTACCCCGGGGTTAAGTAACAGGCATTTTATACACACGGCGATCATATTCATAGTACATTAAGTTGTGGACGGGTATGAACAAAGTGAGCGTACATACAATTAATTTCAGAGTTTTTCCATTTCTCAATGATGGTTCTTGTTTCTGAAGTCAAGTGCGGCGCTAGCGACAGTTCTTGGAGAATATTAATAATTATTTACCATATGATACCAAGATTACAGTTTTCCATTTTAGAGCTACTATAATTTTAGTCTTAGAAAGCATTCTTGATGCCGGAGTCAAGTAACGTTATTAAATTAAAACAAGAAACGTACCAAATTAATGTTTCTGAAAAATAACCCCCGTCGTTAACGTGTTAAAGAATTAAAACATTATCGAGAGCGGTGGCACAAGTTGGTGCAAGTCTGTCTATTCTTCTTGCACGTGCACAAGGCCCTGGGATGAACAATTACAGGCTAGGGTATCCGTGCAGGCTTTGGGGACGGGCTCAAGGGTCATAAGGATGGGAATGTACTGGTCGTGGTGAAGCCCTCCATCCATATGACTCAGGATCTTCCACCACCGCCACCGGTCGGGCACGATAAGCATTTTCCCACACCTTCACCTGGAACGTTTTTTAAATTGTCAGTGCCGAAAAGCAATTGGTTTTACTCACAGTATGCGCCACTTGCCATCATGACTTTGCCTGGTAATGGCATCTTAGGAGGTGTAGTCGCAGCGTATCGCTTGTAGGATGTAAGGCTTCCGACTTTTTCACAACACCGAAAAGTTGATGTCTGGCTTCATCCCCGCTGAATACGTCTTTGCCCACCTGTTCAGACAAGCAGAAACGTTTTAACATTAAATAAAGCGAAGTTGGACTTGCTGATACACCTAAAAGCCGAGAAAAAGAGAAATAAAGCTGTCGCCAGGGTGAAACTGTCCAAGTACGCTGCTCGCAGTGAAGAGGGAGAGGGATCTGGGATCTAGCGTCAGCCCGAGTGCCAAAGATGCAATATTCTCGATTTTTTTCCATGGCCCATTTATATATATAGACATGGCACTCTTTGTAAGTAATAACACACACTCTGAGAAATTATCTGTTAAATTTTTATGTAAAAATATTTTCAAATTTCGCCGTAATTGCAAAAAACGTGAATTTTTCATATCTTGGCTCCAAAGCATCGGAGCACAATATATATATTTTTTTTAATTCGTATTTTTTAATGGCAATTGAAATGCCATTGGTTGCAATAAATTTTATGTAAAATCCACTAAGATATTTACATTTGTTTAAGTTGCAAAATTGCATTTTTTCCGTAAAAAAGTCGCAAATTAAAATTTTTTTGCAATATTCTTTTTGATTATATAAATGTACGTCAAATACAATGTATTTACCAAAACAGAACTGTAAAATATTAATTTTATCTTTTAGTATAAGAGTTAAGTTAGTATATCGTTAACATACAAATTTTATATTTGTTTCTACAGTACTAGTACTTCAAAATTCGAGGATCGAAAAATTCAATTTTTTCAGTTTTCTGCCATAACATGTTAACCATCAAAGATTCATTCTTTGTGTATACCTACCTTATAGGGGAGCTCATGACAAAGAAATTGACGTTTTTCTACGACCTTTAGAAACGAAGACATAAGCAAAAAACTAATTTGAAAAATTCATTTTGTTTACAAAAAGTTAAATAACGATTAAAGCTGCCGTTTTGAGTGGTCATCACTATTTTTTTTCGGATTCCTAAGGAAATTCCGTGGGGGTAGACAAATTTTTGGCTAGTCTCAAAACTTTCCAAAACATTTTCCTAATATCACCGGATTATAAACAAATCATTCAGTAAATATATCTATCATGATCAATAGTAATATACCTAACAAGTGAAAATGATTTTGATTATTTTCCTTTTAATCCATTTTGACGAGAGGTATTTTTGAAGGACTTTGTTAAAAAAAAGATGCTATTGGTTTTCTCCAGACAGCACTATTAAGCAGATTTTTCATTTTCGAGTCTGGAGATTCGCAAAGCTATTTCTCAACAAATATTTCTTTTTAAAGTAATACGTAATATAATAGATTGTGGCGCTAGCTTAAGTTTACTAAATTCTTGAACACCTAGACCAGGTTCTTGGCAAAACTCATTATTTTATCCGCCGACTCCTGGAACTAACATTCAGAAATTCTCGCCATTATGCAAAATGTGTGAGAACTATAATAATCTTCAAGACCAGTTTGATATCCTCCATTGCGATGTAGCTGAGATAAAGATATTAACTGCATAAGTTTAAAAAAAAATTTGTTCTGTTATTATTATTTTTATCTGTTTATTTTGCATTTTAATGTTTCTACATTTCCTTCTTATGTATTGGTAAGTACTTATTGTCTTCTGCCCTGAAATTGGACGCCAATATTCTTGGCTAAAGATGTCGGTCTCGGATGTCTGGGGCCGGGCAGGACTATTGCCCTTTACCCCAGTACATCGCTGTAGACCGGGGACCAGCCTCGTGCAGGGCGGGCGAACTTACTTTACGTCGGCCCCACTCACAAATGTGAGCGGTGCAGACGATTTCGGTCCACCTCCCTGGGTCCTGGCTCGTTGGACCTTGCTGGCTTCTGTCTTCGTCTTCTTCTCTTCGCCAGCTTGTTTGTCATCGGTCTGTTAGGTGTGTTGGGTTTTGTGGCAGGAGTGACTGCCGGTACACAAGATGCCAAGAGGCATCCTGTCATCCGGATCATCGGTAGGGTAAGGATGAGCTGTGTAGCTCGAGGAAGGGCAGACCTAACTGCTTTGGTAGCATTTTCGGCCTGCCCGGACTGAAATTGGAATGGTCTGGTTGGGCAGTGTGTTAAATAAATATACAGGGTGTCCCAGCACTATAGGGCAATACTTCGGGAACGTTTAGTTTGGGTCAAAATAACACTAAAAGTACCTATAATTTTTTTTCTTAGGACGCCCTCCTACTGAGATATTACCCTTTAAAGAATGTTTTTTGCCTATTCCAAACCGTTCTATCGATTTTGATAAAATTTGGACTGTGTACATATTAAATGAGTATCTTTATTTCAGAAATATGGCGCCCTTCATATCTTGTCTAGGAAGCCATAAATAAATTAAGGTCACATTTGACATCGATAAAGCGATCCGTTTTGAGAAAAAATAATTTTACTGATAAAGGACAAAGACTAACATTTCGTCAACACATAACTACATACTACAACCATAAAACACACATAACTACATAACTAAAATAAATGTTCGATGTGAGCATTCTGTACAAGAATACATTCTCATAAGCGAGATAAGTTGGATTGCTGAATCTGAAATAGCATTCCAGCGTTGTTCCGAATGGCTTCACATTGGGTAGTGATTCATTGTAACATCTCTTCCCTTGTTTGTACCGGTGTTTTATACACTAAATTTTTGAGATGACCCCAAAAGAAAAAATCTAATGGGTTTAGATCAGAAGAACGAGGAGGCCACGGTACTGGACCTCTTCTGCCATTCCATCGGTGGGTAAATTCTTGATCTAAATATTCCCTGACTGTGATGCTGAAATGAGGAGGAGCTCCATCATGAATGTACGTCATGTTTCTTATAGTTGCTGATGGCACATCTTCCAATAAACCATCTAGATTTTCTTTTAGAAACCTTAAATAATTTTCCCCATTTAACCGATTTTTCAAAACAAATGGCCCTATTAAATAATTTCCAATAATTTGGAATTGTCGTTGGTGATAAGTTTGAATAATTGCATGAGAATTTTCATCGTTCCAACTATGTAGATTGTGAGAATTTATTACACCATCCCTGTGAAATCCTGCTTCATCCGTGAACAAAACACTACCAATAAACTTGCTGTTTTCCTGTTGCTTTTGCAGGAACCAATTAGCATATTGAACTCGAGCAGGGTAGTCGTCCGGGGACATTGCATGAACTTTCTGGATGTGGAAAGGATGGAGAAGCTGTTCTTTCAAAATTCCGTGAATTTAACACTTCGAAGTGTTAAATTGCGCTGAGAGCTTCCTAACGGTTATTGATGAGTCTTCAACAACAACATCTAATACAGCTTCTTCTAGTACAACTGTACGAACAGTTCTAAGACCACCTTCACCTCCTCATTTTGATTCTACGCTCCCTAAAAATTAATAGGATTATTCTTTTAAATAGTTATTTATTCTTTAATTTTTATTATTTTGTTTTTTTATTGCTAAGATGGATATCTACCTGTTTCTCGTACTCGACGGTTTACCTGTTCAAAAGTTTTCCTGTTTGGAATAACTCTGTTAGGAAAGTGTTCCCCATAAAGCTGTCTGGCTTCTGAACCATTACCGGCGGCAAGTCCGTACATAAGTTGCATGTCAGCATATTCACCAGATGAAAAATTTGCCATGTCAATAAACTACTATCACAGAACTACTTACAACTTACTTATTACTTGCTACTCAAATTTGACGTTTAAATTTATTCAATTGTTTTCTCACAGGTATCATGCGGTGGTAGATTATATTACTAGTATTCCTTAGTCCCTTATCAGTAAAATCATTTTTTCTCAAAAACGGATCGCTTTTTCGATGTCAAACAAGAATATCTTTTTTTAGAAAATTGTTTAAGGAATTTAAAAATGGGACCTTAATTTTCAAAAATTAATTTATGTCAAAATTTAGGCTTCCTGGACAAGATATGAAGGACGCCATATTTCTGGAATAAAGATACTCATTTAATATGTACAGTCCAAATTTTATTAAAATCCATAGAACGGTTTGGAAGTAATAGGTAAAAAACTTTCTTGAATATGTAACCTTTAACGGGTAATATCTCTGTAGGACGACGCCCTAAGAAAGAAAATTATAGGTATTTCTAGTGTTATTTCGACCCAAACTATACGTTCCCGAAGTATTGTCCCATAGTGCCGGAACACCCTGTATAAATAAATGCAGGCAAGTAATTTGAATTTTATTACAATGAAAATTTAAAAAAAATTTTATATTCAAGTACTTTATTAAATTTTTTTTTTTATTTTAGAGTTTAAAGTCATTTTAATAGTGAAATTAATTATTTAAATTAAGAAATTTTGAATTCGCTCCCATCGCCATGTCAGATGTGAGAGCATGCGCAGTTACATAAAGGAATAATCGGCGGGCGTCGTTTGCTTTGCTTATTTGCTGTTAGTGTTATAGTCCAGTCAACGGGTATTATCTAATTTGAGTGTTAGAATTAGGTCAAAAATGAAAAAAAAAAAAAAACAATATATTCACCTTTTTTGGCTCAAAATAAGATGTTTTTATGGTGAATTTTTTCGAAAAATGCATATTTTTTGAGGTATGGCCACTCGAAAATTCCTAAAAATGGGGGAGGGAAAATGTAAAAGTTGAAAAAAAAATCTGAAAGAAGTCATGTCGAAATACGAGATTTTTTTTATTTGCAACTTTTCAGTAATGTGCGTTTTCACCGAGTTTTTCCGGAAAAACCTGAAATTGTAATTTATAAATTTGAAAAAATTCAGACGGATGCATTGCATGCATTTGAGGCCTTCTAAACATTTTTTGTCTCTTGGAATTTTTTTTAAACTTGCTAATTTTCGGAGTTACAGGCAGTTTTTCACGATAAATAATGTACTTCGTTTTTTGCACATTAAAAAATATGAAATTATATTGAACCTTTAAAAATGGTATAACTACATAGGTTTCATATTTTTTTTATAATAATATATATGAATCACACTCATTTTTCGAATTTTCATGTATTTTTTGCAATAAATGTAGTACATTATTTATCGTGAAAAACTGCCTGTAACTCGGAAAATTAGCAAGTTACAAAAAAACCAAGAGACAAAAAATGTTTAGAAGGCCTCAATGCTTACATCTGAATTTTTTCAAATCTTTAAATTACTTATTTTTAAAGCACCACAATTTCAAAACAAGCTAAATACGTAGGCCAATTTACTGGGCTTTTTTTATAATTGTCACACATTCTATAGGATACTCTTCGCAGTTTTCTTGTAAATAATGCTAGTTTTTGGACATCCTAAATTTTGTGTTACCAACAAAAACACCCAACCTGTCTGGGATTCGAACACAGGATCTTTGGATTGCAAGGAAGCTGAAGCTGAACACAAATTTATTTAAATTAGAGCTACAATTATGCGCCTCCCCAGAGTCTGTAATATACAGTGTGTCCCGTTTTTCATAAATCCACCTTAATATCTCAGTTATTAATAATGCGATTTTCTTCAAATTTGGGTGGTAATTATATGTAGGAAAAATGAATTATTTGACATAGTAAAAATTTTCATTCTTCATTGGTGTGCGGTTTTAGGGTAGGTTTTTTGGCAAAAGGATATTGGGGCTTATTTTAGACAAATTTTTCTATCATTTGGATTCAGCATGTCCAAAAACCCTTTAATCGATATTCTCCATGATCTCAAAAACGGATTATGGCAGAAACGAAATATTAATTAATTTCTTAAAAAACACTTTTCTAATTTTTTATAATTCTATTTAATTGCTATAACAAACCTAAAAACAACTTTTTTTTAAAATTCTGGTCTCAACATAACCACCTTCCAATAAAATACACTTTTCAACAACCCTTCTTAACCGTTCAATCACTTTTCTTAAAGTTGTGGAGTAATTTCTTGACACGCTTGCCTAATCCTACGGCAAAGCTCTTGTCTGTTACGTGGCCGAGTAGCCATACACTTTATTTTTCAAGTACCCCCATAGAAAAAAGTCATAAAGGGTAATATCAGGCGATCTAGGGCGCCACGGTTCTAAAGGGCTATTTCTACCTATGCACTTCATAGGGAAATTTGCATTTAAAAAATTTCTAACTATCAGAGAATTGTGCGCCGGGGCACCATCTAACTGAAAGTATACATTTTCTCTCTGCACTAAAGGCATTTCCATAAAAAAATCATCTAAATCATTTTGTAAAAATTTAGAAAATTTTCTGTGTTGAGGTTATCCAGGAAAAAGGGGCTAACAATTTGTTCATTTAATATGCCACACCACATGTTAACTTTTTCACTGTATTGGTTTTTACAGTTAATTACAAAGTTGGGATTTTCGGCTGCCTAATATAAACAATTTTGACTAGATACCACACCGTTTGTCGTAAATGTTGCCTCGTTACTAAACAGTATGTTCTTTAAAAAAAATCGTTAAGATAGTTACCTTGCAACCTTGCAACCATAGGCAAAATTCAAACCGCCGTTAAAAATCACCTTCTAAGAGAGTATGCAAAAAATTTTGGTTTAAATGCCCTAATCCTACTGCGTTTCAAACACCTTCATATTTTATTTTTGGTTAAATTTAGTGTTCTCGCAACTGCCCTTATACTACCATTTGGATTGTTACGAAATTCTGTTAAAATGCGTTCATCGTCTGGATATTGTCGTAAATTTAAATTGTACCTTCTTCATCTTGTCTTGAAAATGGCTCCGGTTCTTGCAAACAGTTTGTTGATGTCACCAACGGTTTTGTGCCAAATTGGTGCTCGATCACGATGACGTTGATTAAATATTCGAGCAACCTGACGCGTAGATCTTTCATTATCACCAATTAAGCGGATAATTTCAACTTTTTCTTCAACTGTAAGAATTACTGTCCGATTTTCTGCCATTATCAGTAAGATTGATAAATTAAATAACACTATTTAACTTTTGACAATTCTTATGAATCATCAAATATCAAATAAAAACTTGTTTTTCGAAGCACTTTTGATTAATGCCTATGGTAACTATCTTAACGACGGATTTTTTTAAAGAACATAATGTTTAGTGACGAGGCAACATTTACGGCAAACGGTGTGGTATCACTGGAAGGTGGTTATGTTGAAGAGACCAGAATTTATTAAAAAAAATTTGTTTTTAGGTTTGTTATAGCAAAAAATTAAAAAGTGTTTTTTAAGAAATTAATTAATATTTCGTTTCTGCTATAATCCTTTTTTGAGATTATGAAGAATATGGATTAAGGGGTTTTTGGACATGCTGAATCCAAATATGAATTTGTCTAAAATAAGCCCTAATATCCTTTTGCCAAAAAATCTATCCTATTTTACCCCCTAAAACCGCATGCCAATGAAGAATGAAAATTTTTACTATGCTAAATAATTCATTTTTCCAACATATTGTAATATGTTGCAACCCCTTAAAAATTTAAGGTTATGTTGGTTACTAAAAAGTAGGCAGACTTCAACAGATCGAATGTCAGAATGAATGTAGTGTATTTGCACCTACTCGAAAAAGAACCTACCAGAAGATTCCAAAGTGATATCTGGAATTATCGAGAGAATGGTGGCGTCATCACAGAACAATCGAGATCTGTCATTTTTAGGTATAAAAGACCGATCGCATTCTCGGCGAGTAGTTCAGAAGTTCAGAAAGTATAGAAAGTGAGGTTAAGACTTCAAAGATAAACAAAGTGATAAACATTGTGATTTTAGTCAGTAAAGTGTATTTAAATTAATAATAGTATTGTGAAGTATCCAGTAAATATTTAATAAAGTGTGTTAGTGGACATCTCTTGTTATAATTTTTGGAACCCACGGAATTTGCGAGGGTGGTTTCCTAAGGGTGGAAACACGTTACAAATTGGTGTCAGAAGCGGAATTTTATGACAAGAGGAGCTCTGAAGTTGTGCTGGAGTGTTCGAGAAGTATTCTCGAGGTTTAGTGCTAACACAGGACTAATTTACTGGACATTGTTCGAGGGTTATTTTCGGACAGAGAAATAGTGTTAAGTGCATTTTTGAGACGTTGTAGAACATTTTATTAGGACACTAGTGTAATAATTAAATCCTTTAAACTGAGTAGTGATAGAGACACTGAAAAAGACTCATTTTTTGTGTTAGTGCGTGGAAATTACTAGAACTTTTCTATTTGGACATTAGTGAAGATTATTAAATTCTCTGAACTGGATAGTGACAAAAGCTCTGGATAAGACTTTTTCGTGCTATTTCGAGATTTGTCTGAAAAGTTCCATTACCGATATTGACGTGACAGTTAAATTTATTTTATTTTAATTTCGTCGTATGCCCGTAACAATAAGAAGTATGGCATCCGATAAACAAATACAGGACTTATTCGAACAATTCCAAAAAATGATGGCGCAGCAACGGCAGGAAGACAAAGTAGAACAGGAGAAAAAACGTCAAGAGGAAGAAAGAAGACGTCAAGAAGAAAGGGACGAATTAAAGAAAATGATGGAAGATCAGGAAATAAGACGTCAGAAAGAAAAAGAGGATGAAGAAATAAGACGTCAGAAAGAAAAAGAGGATGAAGAAAGAAGACGTCAGAAAGAGAAAGAGGATGAAGAAACAAGACGTCAGAAAGAAAAAGAGGATGAAGAAACAAGACGTCAGAAAGAAAAAGAGGATGAAGAAGGAAGACGTCAAGAGGAAGAAAGACGACGTCAAGAGGAGAAGGAAGAACAAGAAAAGCGACGTCAAGAAGAAAAAGAAGAGCAAGAAAGAAGACGTCAAGAAGAGAGAGACGAATTAAAGAAAATGATGGAAAATCTGGAAATAAGACGCCAAGAAGAAAAAGAAGAACAAGAAAAACGCCAGGAAGAATTAAGGAAAATTCTGAGCGATCAAATAAAAACACAACAGGACGCAATCATTTCTGCCAATGAAGAACTAAAGAGTGAAATCAAGGAGGAAGTAAGCGAAGTCAAAGGGGAGGTAAATGAAGTTAAAGAGAAAGTAAACAAGTTCGAAGAAGAAGTCAAAGGAGAAATAGACCGGCTTAAACGACAGTTGAGAGATAGAGGAAGCCAGCAGGTGGTATCATCGGGTCAGCGACTAAAACCTCCTTCTTTTGACGGCCAAAGTTCCTGGACGACGTACAAGAGGCAGTTTGAGGCAGCAGCATGTGCGAACAACTGGGATAACAAGGAAAAGGCCATGGCATTAGTTCTGGCATTAAGGGGCCAGGCCTCAGAGTTGCTTCAGACTATCCCAGTGGATAAACAAAGGGACTTCAAAGTCTTGGAAGCTGCATTGGACTTGAGATATGGCGACCAACATCTCGCCCAAGTATACCAAGCCCAGCTAAAATCACGAACACAAAAGGCTGGAGAGAGTTTACAGGAATTCGAAGCTGCAATAGAGAGACTGGCACACCTGGCGTATCCGAGTGCACCTAGAGAATTTCAGGAACAATTAGCCGTAGGGGCCTTTTTAGATGGCATAAGGGACGAAGAGGTCAGGCGAGTTCTGAGGCTGACAAGACACCAAAGTAGTAGCGAAGCTTTGGTGCGTGCACTTGAAGTAGAAGCCGCCTACAGAGATACTCCAAGGTCGAGAGTTCGAGCTGTGACATAATAATAATAATAATAATATATTTATTCATCCTTATTACAGATCATTTCAAATACACATGATATATAGGATATGTCAGATTACGAGTCCGAGTTTAAGTTAATAAACTGGTGGTCAGGAACACTTACACAGTACAGATAAAATAGTTAAAATAATTAAAAAGAATATACTTTACAATAGGTTTACCTAGAATTAGATATAAAATGTTTACATGTATATGTAAAAGTTAAAACCTGTCATTAAAAAATTCATGCATTGAATAATAACACTTAGATACAAGGAATTTTTTAATGTCATTTTTAAATTTACTTGCAGATGGACAGATTTTAAATTCATTTGGTAGATGATTGTAAATTTGTATACACTTGTAGTGTGCAGATCTTTCATAAGCTGCTGTCCTATGCATTTCATTTTGAAGAGCATTTCGAAACCTGGTTGAGTAATTATGGTTTGAGCCATTTTCCGCAAAAAGGTTAAGATTATTTTTGACATAGAGTGAACACTTGAGAATGTATATGCAATAGAATGTGAGAATTCCGTTGTTTATAAATAAGTCCCGGCAAGATTCACGTCTTTTCTTATTATAGATAAGACGTACAATTCTTTTTTGGGCTAGGAATACTCTGTTTACGCCCACTGCGCTTCCCCATAGTATGACATGATATGACATAGCTGAATATGCTAGCGCATAATAAACCTGCATCATTATTTCAGAGTGCAGATCATATCTGAGTTGCATGATAGCAAAAAAAGCACTACTCAATTTCTTTGCAACTACATCAATATGTATTTCCCAGCACATTTTGTGGTCAACACTGACACCAAGAAATTTTGTGCTCTTAACAAGAGACATGTTACATAGCTCCGCAGGAAATTGTACGTTTCTGTTAAAGTAAATGCATTTTGTTTTCTCTGAATTTAACATAAGGCTATTTTTTTGGCACCATCCTGCCATTTCATCCACGATAGTACCTATTGATCTCTGCAGTTGTTCCAGTGATGGTTCTGCTATAGCAATCGAGGTGTCATCTGCATAAGTAGTAACATGCCCCTTGCTAATACATTGTGGCAGATCATTAACAAATAATAAAAATATCAAAGGACCCAGTATGGAGCCTTGCGCTATCCCAATGTCGATATCAAAGTGGTCAGAATAATGACCATTTATTGAAGTGAAGATTTTCCTTCCACTTAGATATGAAATTATCCAGTCTAATGTAATTCCTCTTATACCTAAGTTTTGTAGTTTTACACTAATGAATTTTATGTTAATGGAGTCAAAAGCTTTAGACAGATCAAAGAAAACTCCTGCAACATGTTTATTTTTATCTAGTTCTGTATTTAAAAAGTTAACGAAACTCACTGCAGCAGTTTCCGTTGACCTGTTTGGGCGGAAACCATGTTGAGATTCACTTAGGATATTGTATTTATCTAGGAAGGAGATAAGCCTATTATACATTAGTTTCTCAATTATTTTTGAAAATACACTTAGAATACATATGGGACGATAATTGTCTATATCCGCTGGATCACCACTTTTAAATATAGATATGATTTTTCCTAATTTTAAGATGTCAGGAAATTCGCCTTTTGCAAATGACATGTTTATTAAAATTGTTAGGGGTTCAGCTATTGATTCACCAACAGCTTTTATTACACTCACCAGCACTTCATCATATCCATACGAACAAGAATTTTTTAAGTTTCTTATTACACTTAGTACCTCTTCACTGGTTACTGGTTCACAGAAAATTGAATGTGGAATTATTTCACCTGTTGTGCAAGACTGGGATTTATCATTGCCAAAGTGAGAATGTAACTTGGTGTGAATACTCTCAGAGAAATGCTTACCAAAACAGTTGGTGATGTCATGGGGGTTAGATGTGAAATTATCCTTGTAGTGAATTCTTTCTATGTGGGTGTTTTTTTCTTTACGTCCTAGTTTATTATTAACTTCTGTCCATACCTGTTTGGTTTTATTCGTTGCACCGTTAATTTTATTACTAATATAATTTCTTCTTGCCTTATTTATAAGTTTTCTATAGTTTTTCTTTTGTTTTTTATACAATTTTTGTAGTTGTAGATTCTTAGAGATGCAATACATATTGTAGGTATGTGATAAATTCTCCCTTGCCTTTCTCAAGTCGTTCGTAAACCATGGATAAGTTGTTTCTTTCTTATTCAACTGAGTCATGGGGCAGGTTTTATTATAATACATTAGGAAAATGTTTGAGAATTTCTCAAAATTTAAACTTACTGTGTCCCTATCGTCAAAATCCCAACTGGCATTATTCAGTTTGATTTTCAGGTTGTCAATATTTCTTCGAGTTGATTTTCTATATTTGGTTTGAAGCGGGCGTTTCTCTGATGTAATGGTGGTATTATTATATTTGTAATGGAATATAATTGCAGAGTGATCAGAGATATGTGGGTTAAAAATATCGCATGTATAAGATGCTACTGACAAGTTGGTAATTATATAATCCAGTCCACTTGTTGAGGTAATTCCATTTTTATTAGTATAGGTTCTTGTTGCACACTTGTTATTGTTGGCTATAAGTAATTCAAAAGAGGCTAGTAGATCATTTAAAAGTTTAAAATTATGGTTTGACTGATTCAAATAGTCAATATTCAAGTCCCCGCAAATAATTAAACGATGAGTTTTATACACGTCACTTATTAACATTTCGGTGTTTTTAAGGAAAGTGTCTAAATTGCCATTGGGTGGGCGATACATATTAATTACACATATTTTAGATTGATTTGGTAATGTTATATAGATTCCACTATATTCCAAATGCATTTCCATATTATATTTAGGCGACACGATCTGGGTTATAAAATTTACATAGGAAGCAAGATATATTACGGTACCACCATGAGTTTTTTTCTTCCTGCAATAATGAGAGACTATATTGTAACCCTTTATCTTCATGAGATGAATATTTGTATCATTCGCCCAGTGTTCATTTACACATAATAAAGTAGGCTTATGTTTTTCAACTAGTAGTTCAAAGTCATTAAGTTTATTTGTGATTGATTGAGCATTAATTGTTAGTATACTTATCTTGTCATTATTTGATGATATGCCTTTTTCAATTATTTCTTCCGAAATAGTGTCTGTGAGAGTCTCGGGCATAAAAAATTGTTAGAGTGTGATGCTTCTGGTTGGGTAACCTCATGTATTTCATTATTGTTAGCACTAGAGTCCAATGTAATATCTGGATTGTTATTGGTGGTTGGATGTGTTACATCCCTGTATAATACAGTGTTGACAGTATCATCTACATAGATTGTGCTATCCTTATCATTTGAGACTTTTTCTTCAATCTCAAGTATTTTTATTTCTCCTGATAGTGGTGGATTGGTTGTAGAATTATCCTTACTTTGTAGTGTGGTATCTAGATTTATTACTTCCACTAGTTCGCACACATCACTACCATTGGGGATATTGTTTAATACCATATCAGCTTCATTAGTTACATTGTTCTTTGATACATTTTCTGTATTAATATAAGTCAATGATTTAATTGCCATATTTTTACCCCTTATAATATTTGAGAGATCTAATGCTACAATTTCTAAATTAAACTTATAATTTTGTTGGTTAACCTCATAGTATGTTATACTTCCTTGAGCTATTCTGTTTAATTTCGTGAGGTACATGTTTAATTTCCTGTTATGTTCATAAATTTTTTTGTTCACGAAAATGCTTTTCGTATAAGAAGACTCTCGAAGAATCGCAACCAGAAATGAACCAGAACCCCTTGCTGACTGAGATGCAGAAAATATTCACCAAATTATGCGATAAATTGGATGGCCTAGGAAAGCAGGATAAACAGCAAAATAAAGGAAAGCCGAGTGGTGGTATTAAATGTTACAACTGTGGCAAGGTGGGCCATATGAAACGAGACTGTCGACAGCAGAACTCGGAGAGTCGAGTAAATGCTGTGAATGTTGAAGAAAAGCAGGAAAACTAGAGATAGCCAGCACCAAGGGGGCTGTGCTGGCTAGGGAATGCGGTGCCCCCAGAGAAATAAAGATTTCCCAGCTCCAAAGAATACCAAGTAGTCTGTTGTTGCAAGGATATGTGAATGGAAGAAAATGCGTGTTTACGATTGACACCGGTGCTACGTCATCAATAGTGCGGCCAGGGTTTATATCAGGCTTGCAGATTGACAAGAAGCAAAATGGAGTAATCATTCGGACAGCCACGGGGGACAGGGCTGCGGTCCATGGAGAGGTCAACTTGGAACTGCAGGTTGGACGGTTGAGGTTAAATTACAAGGTCATTGTGGCTGACATTATGGATGATTTCATTTTGGGTCTAGACATCATGGGAGAGCAGGGATTTATTGTTGACGTAGGGGAGCGAGTCTTAAAAATTGGAAATGAGGAATTTATTCTGGCAACCGCAGACGACCAATTCCATAAAGCGAGATTGTTAACAACACAGACGATCAAGATTCCTGCTCATTCAGAACAAATGATCGATGCTGCCTTAGAAGGAAATCCTGGAGGGTACCGTGCTGGCCTAGTGGAAGTTGACGAATCGATTAAGTCCCTATCCAATATTATTGTGGCGAGAACTTTAACCCGGACTAAAGACAAAATCCCAATTAGAGTTGTTAATTTAAATTCCCACTCGGTGACAATTAAGGAAGGCAAACCGATTGGCTCCTATGAACCGGTCACATGGGTAGCGAGGTGCGAGGAACAAACAGAGGGGAGTTCGTCTACGAAAATAGACCAGGACGTTTTGACCTTGCTGAGTACCCAGTTGGAGCATTTATCTGAGGATGAACGAAGGGAGGCAATCAAGTTCCTAGAAAAGGAAAGTTCAGTATTTGCCAAGAATACAGAGGCCCTTACAAAAACAGACATAGTCCAGCATCGGATAAATACTGGCAACTCACCCGCTATTCGACAACCACCTAGGAGGCTGCCATTAGCAAAACAAGAAGATGCCTCGGCAATGATAGACAAGATGCTACAAGATGGAGTCATTGAGGAGTCGACGAGTCCCTGGTCATCGCCAGTAGTTTTGGTTGCCAAGAAGGATGGAACATTAAGATTTTGTGTCGATTATCGAAAATTAAACGATGTCACGAAGAAAGACAGTTACCCATTACCACGAATTGACGACACGTTAAGCACGTTGGCAGGCTCACGATGGTTTTCTACGTTAGACCTTAGGAGTGGATACTGGCAAGTGGGGCTTCATCCTGATGATAAAGAAAAGACAGCGTTTTCAGCAGGCAGTGGTCTTTATCAATTTACCGTGATGCCTTTTGGACTTTGCAATGCGCCAGCTACCTTTGAAAGACTGATGGAGTTCGTGCTGCGAGGGCTAACCTGGGGGACGTGCCTGGTTTACCTTGACGACGTGCTTGTTATGGGACAGGACTTTACAGAACATTTGAAAAATCTTCAAGAAGTATTTGGGCGAGTCAGGAATGCCCATCTGAAGTTGAACCCGAAGAAGTGCCTGCTATTCCAGAAAGAAGTCAAATTTCTTGGTCACGTGGTGTCTTCGGATGGAATACAAACAGACCCCGACAAAATTTCTGCTGTACGAGATTGGCCAAGACCATCTAACGTTCATGAAGTACGGAGCTTCCTTGGCCTCTGCACTTATTACAGGCGCTTTGTGGAAGGGTTTGCAGAAATTGCGAAACCATTACACCGGCTGACAGAAGAGAAAGTGCAGTACCAATGGACACCGGAATGTGAAACGGCATGGAGAAAATTGAAGGCAGCTCTATGCACTGGTCCTGTGCTAGCGTACCCACAACGGGAAGGACTTTTTATTTTAGACACTGATGCCAGCAATTCTTCGGTCGGATCTGTGCTGTCTCAAATCCAGAATGGGCAGGAAAGAGTGATCGAGTACTTCAGCAAGGTGCTGTCCAAACCAGAAAGAAATTATTGTGTAACCCGGAAAGAGTTACTGGCCATCGTAAAATCAGTGGACCATTTTCATAAATATCTTTATGGAAGACATTTCAAGATTCGGACCGACCATGCTGCATTAAAATGGCTGTTGCAGTTGAAAACCCCTGAAGGTCAACTGGCTCGTTGGATAGAACGGTTGCAACAGTATGATTTCAAAATAGAACATCGACCTGGAAGATCTCATAAGAACGCAGACGCTTTATCTAGAAGACCATGCAAGGAAGATTGCAAGCACTGCCGCCACGTTGAGAAATTTCAGGGTACAGTGGCCGTCAACACTATTAAAATAGAGGTTCCGAATGATTGGACAACTGAAGCCCTGAGACAAGAACAACTGAATGACACAGAGATTGGGGCTATATTGAGAGCAAAGGAGAAAGGAATTCGACCAGCGTGGAAGGATGTTTCGGACAAGGCAGTTGGATTGAAGGCTTTGTGGGCCCAATGGGATTCACTCAAAGTTATGAACGGGCTGCTAAAGAGAGCTTGGGAAAGCCCGGATGGCAAGGAAGTTGTTATGCGCCTAGTGATTCCCAGGTGTCGAGTACCGAAAGTACTTCAGGAAGTGCATAATGGAGCATCCGGTGGGCACTTCGGCGTTAATAAGACCCTGAATAAAGTACGAGAACGATTTTATTGGGTAAATAGTCGTCAAGATGTGGAAGCTTGGTGTCGCAATTGCAAAATTTGTGCAGCCAGTAAGGGACCACAGACTAGAAGTAGGGGTGCAATGAAGCAGTATAACGTCGGAGCTCCTTTCGAGAGGATCGCGATCGATATAGCCGGCCCATTACCAGTAACCAAGGATGGGAACAAGTACATACTGGTTGCAATGGACTATTTTAGTAAGTGGCCAGAGGCCTATGCAATTCCAAACCAAGAAGCAGTCACTGTCGCCAAAGTCTTGGTAGATAATTTGATATGTCGGTTTGGTGTACCCCTGGAGCTGCACTCGATCAAGGGAGGAACTTTGAGTCAGGGGTGTTTCAGCAAATCTGCAAGTTATTGGGGATACATAAAACACGGACCACAGCCCTTCACCCGCAATCAGATGGAATGGTGGAACGACATAACAAGACCATGAAAGAACATCTCTCTAAAGTGGTTCATAAGAATCAACGCGATTGGGATCTCCACATACCGTTCTTCCTCATGGCATACAGAGCTGCTATCCACGAGTCTACGAAACAAACACCAGCCCGTGTAGTATTTGGACATGAGATCAGACTGCCGTGTGATTTGATTTTCGGAACACCAGGCGGAGAACAGCTTCCTGTGAACATCTCTTGTTATAATTTTTGGAACCCACGGAATTTGCGAGGGTGGTTTCCTAAGGGTGGAAACACGTTACAATATAATTACCACCCAAAGGGCATAGCAGGATAAGCATGTGTTAGGTGCCCCCGCACCAATCGGGTCGAAATTTTTATCACAAGTTGATAGTAGTGTTAGATGAAATTTCCCAAAATATTACTTTTGGAAAACCATTTTTACGGGAGTTATGGGGGTAAAAAGAAAAATGGAAAAAAAAATTTTTCTCGAGAACGGATGAACCGATTTTCATGAAGAAAATATATGTTATGGCTTTTGATGGTGCAAATGTGGGAAAAAATTATTGAGTCCATTTGTCGAAAAAAAGTGGTGAAAAAATTTTTTCAAAATAAAAAAAAATTTTTTTTAGGGGATGTTCTAGAGGCACACCCACCATTTTCTTCCAAATAAATGCTTGTATGCTCAAAATCGGTAATCATTGGCAGACTGCGGGCGCGTAGTCTATGTAATGAAGCATTATAAGACGACTTTTTTGTAAATATTTCGTGCAAAGACGAGATTACCTTCTCCCCCTCGTTTTCGAGGGTGCTGAACATGATGCAAGTGGTGGGAGAAGTTTTTGACCGCTGCAACCCCCTGCAACTTTTTTGAAAAAATTTTTCAAAATGCATTTTTTTTTATGGGATGTTCTCAAAGAATGAAGACTAAGAGAAGTCTCATCAATATAGAGTCACCTGATTCGTGAGAGGCAAGAGGACTCACGCAAAAAAGTCAACCCGAATTGTGAGAGGCAAGGAGATTCATAATAACCAAGCATCTCGACTAGTGAGAGGCAAGGGAACTTGCAATAAACAAGCGCCCCGACTAGTTAGAAGCAAGGAGACTCACGATAAATAAACACCCTGACTCATGAGAGGCAAGAGGACTCACAATAAACAGGCACCTTCACTAGTGAAAGGCACTGTAACCTCCTCATAGTGGACTTTGAAAACTAGTTCTTTCGTGGGCTGACTGCAGATGTCATCATTGCATAATATTCAGATTTTCAAACTAGATTTTGTTTGACCTCATAGTTGACGTCAGAGAATTTTTGCACCACACTTCTTGAAGTTTGATACTGATTTAAATGGTAGGGTTGTAATGGTCGCCAGTGACCGTGGTAGTAAGATGTAGTAATGAACCGCTGGTCTATGTAATAAAGGCAGAAATAGTGTAAATGTTTCTTGCAAAGACGAGATTACCTTCCTCTGTCCGTTTTTGAGGATGTTGAACATGATGCAAGTGGTGGGAGAAGTTTTTGACCGCCGCAACTTCCTAAGCGGCCACCCCTCTTATGGATCCCCTGGGGAGTGATTTATCAACGGGTTATACTTGAAATAACATGGAAGATGGTTACAGAGTAAGTTCAGTCCAGACAGCAAGCCTAGGGGGTTAATTAAACCCTTCCGAGAAGTGAAAAATCATTTTTATCAAATAATTCGGGTTCAAACGCGTTTCCCCCGTTTTTGGGGTCGCTGATCATGGAAAAAATATTCATTTTTAGCTCCAACCCCTCTTCATCTCTCAAACGGTGAGTGAGGGGTGATTTCTGCTTTTTTGAGGGGGTTGGAGCTAAAAATGCGTATACCCCTATAATGGGGTATACGCATTTGAACCGAATCATTTGAAAAAACTGCACCCCTCGGGAGGGTTTAATCAACCCCCTAGGCCTGCTGTCTGGACTCCACTTACTCTTTAACCCCCTCCCATATTATTTCAAGTATAACCCGTCGATAAATCACTCCCCAAACCCGTTTATATATGAAAACATAAAGGGATCCATAAGAGGGATGGCCTTTTCAGGGGGTTGCGGCGGTCAAAAACTTCTCCCACCACCTGCATCGTGTTCAGCACCCTCGAAAACGAGGGGGGGAAGGTAATCTCGACTTTGCACGAAATATTTACAAAAAAGTCGTCTTATAATGCTTCATTACATAGACTACGCGCCGCCCGCAGTCTGCCAATGATTATTAATTTTGAGTATGTTGTACCCTTCCGATCGTTTTGAAAATACATATATTTTTTTCATGAAAATCGGTTTATACGTTCCGAGAAAAAAATATTTTTCCATATTTTTTTTACCCCCATAACTCCCGTAAAAATGGTTTTCCAAAAATAATATTTTGGGAAATTTCATCTAACACTACTATCAACTTGTGCTAAAAATTTTGACCCGATTGGTGCGGGGGCACCTAACACATGCTTATCCTGCTATGCCCTTTGAAGAAAATCGCATTATTAATAACTGAGATATTAGGGAGGATTTATGAAAAGCGGGACACACTGTATATCATTCGAGAATCATATTTCAACGCATTAGATATATTACAATAAAATATATATTAATAAAATGAACAAAAAAAATATATATATATAATTATAGAGATAACATTTCGCAAGATTAATTAAATGTTAATAACTTTCTTATTTACTGATTGATTTTCTTCAAAAACAATAGGGTTCTTCTAGCTAACACTAACTTACTAACTTACTTTCCAAATTTCAATACAATCGGACTTTTCTTTCTTAAGTTATCGTGCTTACAAGAAACATGATGGATGGATAAACAGACAGACAGACGGACATTTTGAAAGTTGTTCAGAATTCGTTCACTAACACAATGATATGAAAATTTTTTCTCTACGAGCGATATTTCCGGTTTTACAAATGTGCCGATCAAATGCAATATACTCTTCGTTTTTGCAAAGAGTATAAAAAGGAATAGTTTTTCATGTTTTTTCCGGAAAAACTCGGTGAAAACGCACTTTACAGAAAAGTTGCATATAAAAAAAGTCTTGTAGTTCGATGATACATTTACCTGAATTTTATCAGTTTTTTTTTTCAACTTCTCCCACCACCTGCATCGTGTTCAGCACCCTCGAAAACGAGGGGGGGAAGGTAATCTCGACTTTGCACGAAATATTTACAAAAAAGTCGTCTTATAATGCTTCATTACATAGACTACGCGCCGCCCGCAGTCTGCCAATGATTATTAATTTTGAGTATGTTGTACCCTTCCGATCGTTTTGAAAATACATATATTTTTTTCATGAAAATCGGTTTATACGTTCCGAGAAAAAAATATTTTTCCATATTTTTTTTACCCCCATAACTCCCGTAAAAATGGTTTTCCAAAAATAATATTTTGGGAAATTTCATCTAACACTACTATCAACTTGTGCTAAAAATTTTGACCCGATTGGTGCGGGGGCACCTAACACATGCTTATCCTGCTATGCCCTTTGAAGAAAATCGCATTATTAATAACTGAGATATTAGGGAGGATTTATGAAAAGCGGGACACACTGTATATCATTCGAGAATCATATTTCAACGCATTAGATATATTACAATAAAATATATATTAATAAAATGAACAAAAAAAATATATATATATAATTATAGAGATAACATTTCGCAAGATTAATTAAATGTTAATAACTTTCTTATTTACTGATTGATTTTCTTCAAAAACAATAGGGTTCTTCTAGCTAACACTAACTTACTAACTTACTTTCCAAATTTCAATACAATCGGACTTTTCTTTCTTAAGTTATCGTGCTTACAAGAAACATGATGGATGGATAAACAGACAGACAGACGGACATTTTGAAAGTTGTTCAGAATTCGTTCACTAACACAATGATATGAAAATTTTTTCTCTACGAGCGATATTTCCGGTTTTACAAATGTGCCGATCAAATGCAATATACTCTTCGTTTTTGCAAAGAGTATAAAAAGGAATAGTTTTTCATGTTTTTTCCGGAAAAACTCGGTGAAAACGCACTTTACAGAAAAGTTGCATATAAAAAAAGTCTTGTAGTTCGATGATACATTTACCTGAATTTTATCAGTTTTTTTTTTCAACTTTTGCCTTTCCCCTCCCTCACTTTTAGGAATTTTCGAGTGGCCATATGTCGAAAAATATGTATTTTTTAAAAAAATTCATGAGAGCAAAACCATCTTATTTTGGTCCAAAAAAGGTAAATATATTGTTTTTTTTTTTTTTTTTAACCGAATTCTACAAGTTACGGAACCCGTGATCAATTCCTGCTCTAATCTCTTTTTCAACTTTCTTATTAACGTCATTACAAACACATTGCACAAGGTTTAATCAAAATCCATTCATTAGCAGTCAAATTAGAGATTTTGGTCATTTTAGTGCTCCGTTGACTGGACTATTAGCAAATGTTAGTATCGATGTGAGTCATTGTCATATTAGTCTTCTTTTAAATACTAACCTCAAATTTTTAACATTTTGGGATTCGGCACTTAAATAATTCAATTTATCTACATAAAACACTTGTATCATATAAAAATCCACTATGGGTAAATTCTCTGAAGTACCTTTCACAAAATTAGGTTCCATTATAATAAAATATTAAACACACAATGCAAATGGATACAACAAATCAACACAGCGCTACCACCAACATGATAAATGAAAACATGAAAATTTTCTAGAATGGAATTCTCATTATATACATCATTATTTACCGTCTTTTTATTTTCAAAACCAATTTGTTCTTATATGTGATGATTAGAACTTTTTTTAATATGATATATACAATGTGTATTTAATATACTTTTTGATCATATAACAATATTTTGTAAATTTTGTTGAATGAAACGACCCTATTATTCTAGATCTTGTTTTCTTAGTTATTATATTTTTAAAAACTTGATTTTTTCCAAATTTTACATTGCATTGGCTCTTAACCAGAGTCTGAATTCATATTGATCCTCTCATTTTGTTTTGTTTACATGTCTTTTTGGTTGAATAATTTACATGTCTGTATTTTAAAAATGATGTGTTATAGTGATCGTAGCTTCCATTTTTGTTCTTAGATATTTCTTTCTTAGTTACTTAACACGTTAAGCGCCATGTGTATCCTCAAGGATGCATAGCAAGTTTGATAGCTGGGCCGTGTGTATCCTTCAATATACTCACGCAGAGCTTTACTTACTGACCCATAGCATCTATAAGGATGCTAAATATACATATAATAGCACGGTTCATAAATATACGTGGCCCGGTGGGATAGATTAGTAATTAGTTGAAAAGTAATTCAAAAAAACCTGTGGTCAATATTTATTCTCGTTACCTATTTTATTCGAATTGACAAAAAAAAAAACTGATCTGAGAAGCCCTCGCCAATCTAGCACCAGAAAGTTGGAAAACGGTTTGGGGATAGTGGGTGAAGGGTAGGTCGGGAAATATTGTCACCATCGTATTCCCTGCACTCGAAAATGGGGGTATATCGCTTTTCAGCTGATTTTCATTGTTTTCATGGCATTTAGATATTGCGGGGCTGAGGGTGGTTTCAACCCTCGGGGGCGGGTTAGGTCACCTGTGGTCAATATTTACTTATTTTATTCCAATTGACCAAAAAAAATCCGAGCCGACAAGCCCTTGCAAGCCTAGCACCGGAAATTCGGAAAAGAGGTGGTCTTTTCGTTTTAGTGTTAGTGGTTTAGGGTAGGTTGGAAAATATTGTCACCATCGTGTTCCCCGCGCTCTAAAACGGGTGGGGAAGATGTCTTGCGGTCCAGTCACAAAACTTTTGGGATTTTTGCCTTTTTCTGGTTTACCTCCTTTGAATGGACATAATATCTAAAAAAATACTAAATCTTAGCTCTCTGCACTTGTCTGCAATTAAATTTTGCTTTAACCCAATAGTGCCCGAGTAATTTTTTTTGGAAAACTTTTGAAAAAAATATCGATTGACCTTCATTTAGGGCTTGTCAGTAGCCCCCAAACCACATTTTATTTATTCCTGTGAATTTTCACCAATGATATATGATATATCATACCATAGGAATATGCATGTAGATTATTAAAAAAATGTATTTATTATAATACAAAATATTCTATAAATTTAAGAGAAAGTAGCAGAATATATCACATAGAAGGGATATGATATCTTCGAAAGCGTATGTCTGGATGTAATCCTATGTTACATTTGATACAAGAAAATTTTGTACATTTGCCACAATATCCACAACGTCTTTGTGTAGCAATTTTGTCAATCAGGTGATCAGTTTTGTCATATCTGACCTTTTTCAATATATTCCTACTACATTTTGGTTTGGGGCCAGCTAAATGTTCAGGGGCAGTTAAAGTTGTGAGAACAATTCTCCTCAAAAACTGCAGAAGGGACACTTTTGGATAGACAAAACGAAAAAGAAGCCACATGTTCACTACCGATCCATTCAAGCAAAAGTGAATCATTGCCCAATACCATTTGCAAGATCTGATTCGTATACGATAGAGTCCTCTCATTTTATCGAACATATCCACACCTCCCATTCCTCCTCCACATCAACTTGTTTCCTTTGTTATTTAGACCATTTTTTGCACGTGCCTTTTGTCGAATAAATGTCTTTGTTTTTGATGTTGGTTGCGATATTCACTTGACTATTGTCATGCCATCTGGTGAGTTAAATACCACTATTAGAGTCAATCAGAGTATGAGAAGTCCCTCGTTTTTCTTTTTGCAGCTCTTCTAAAGGAGCTTTCTCTATACGTTCAGAGCGGATGGTACCAATACATTGAATTTCATTATTTTGCAGAAGTTCAAGTAATGGTAGGAGTTGAAAAAATTATCCAAATATATGGTCGAATGCGGGGGAATATATCTCATACAAAGTTTCTGGATCCCAAAGTTTTACCCTTGATTTTATCCCCACTGCCCATGTAGAGGTTGAATTTCAATAAGTACCCCTGGGGGGTTGTGGGGCACCAAAATTTAAAGCCATAGCGAATTGGCTTTCCCTTTATAAATTGCTCCATATTGTTAGGGCCAAAATAAGGCTCCATAGCCTTATCCAATGAAAAAGAAGTTCTGAAACAAAACTAACATTCATACCGCCATCTGCCTACCGTATGATATATCATATGGAAAGTTTTTTCCGCTGCTGCAATTACAGAAAGAATTGTTATGACTATGAAATGGTATAAGTACATCCTATAATATGTATAAAGAATTATTACATAAATAAAAGTCAAATAAATTACATTCAAATGAAAATTGTGAAAGATAAGCTTACCGTGAACTCATTTTCTGCTGCGTAGAAATTTACTGGTTATAGAACGCTCGGTTATAACTTATTTAAGTATAAAACAATCGAATTTTTGTCCTAAGCTTATTGCCTATATATGCAAATAACACTTTAGATGAGTAAAATCACTGAATTTATCACACTCGATTTGTTTTCACTTCATTAGAGACAACCTAACCTCTGTATGATAAATCATACAATAGGCACTATTGGGTTAAAAGAATCTAAGAGAATTACCGATTAGGAACAAAAAATGGTCAACTCAGATCTAGCAGGATCTGTAATTTGCGAGATGTATAAATTTAAAACTATGTATAAATACAGTGCCGCAGTTCATAGTATTGTAATAAAGGATAATAGAAATATATCAGTGAACAAAAAATAAAAACATTATATCCAAAAGAGTGCACTACCTTCTAAATAAAACTGCAAATAACTGATAAATAAAAAACAAAACGGAATGTTCAACACGACACTATTACTTCTAGGAATGGAATCACACTGATACATTTAGTAAAGTATGTTTAAAAGTAAACCTATACTTTTCTTGTCTCTGCTCACTGTGCAACTACACTGACCTTGATTTAACACGTTTCCAGATAATCCCTAGATACTTGGCAATAGATCCTACCAACATTTTAACAATCTGTGACTGTAAAATTTAATACTCAATATCAGCTAGTTATTTAAAATAACCCACTGTGGGTCGGTTGCAAAATTCAAATTGAAATTTGACATCAGATTTTTAATGAATTGTTTTGCTGTCCATTTGAAACACGTTTTAAGATGCCCTAAAACATCCAAAAATACCCTTGACAGCATTTTTCGTCAGGTCTGGCATCCAGGCCCAACTTCTCGAAATTCCGAAAAAACGGTTCTAAGTGCCATGATGGAATGTAGCAATTTTTTTTTCAAAAATAGGAATATTGCTTATGCGTGGTTTTTATGAAGATACTATTAACAGCATTTTGTTGTGTCACGGAAAGGGTTAATATGCAAACATGGGTTTTGCCAGGTGGTCCAAAGGAAGCTATTGTTTGCAGAGGACGTAATATCAGAATCAGTAGTCTAAAAAAGGTTTTTTTTTACTCTAAAAATGTTTGTATGTCTGTTAACTGAAATTTTTTACACTAGTTTATTTTTTAAATAAATCGAATTACTTTAGGGGGTGAGTACAAAAAGAATCTAAGGTCTCAAAATAAGGATCACCCTAATATATAACGCTACAAACTGTTTGAAATCAGTTCTACAGTTCATTTTCGCCTCTCCATATTTTGAAAGTGTATTTTACTTTCAACATAATCATTGATTTTTGAGGGCAAGATGAAGTCACACCTTGCCAAACCTGGTAATTGTGGCAGGTTCTCCAGTACTGACATGTTTTTATCACAGGAACGGCATGACAGTTGAGCTGTAGTGGAAAAACAATACATCAGTCATTCACAAATCTGGCTATTTCTCATTTTTTTTATAAGGGTTACTCAAGATCTTGAAGTAGTATTGCTCATTGATTTTATACTGGAGATGTCCAAAGGCTAATTGTTACTTTCTCACAGTCATAGCATGTCAATGCTACAAACTTATGACTTACCATTTGACTTTCTATCTCAAATAATTAATATGTGTATCTAAAAGTGCATGCCCTAGTAATTATTGGGTAAAGGTTTGTTATTACACACGACATTTCCTACACATAATATCCGACCCAAAATTTCCTACACAGATAAAAATTATGTTTTGAATCAAGAATCCATTGTTTCATATACACGCAAATAAATAAATTCTTCATATAAAACAAATACTTTTGTTTCAAAAATAATTTTACAAGCTTTTTATTTCTTGCCACAAAAGTATTTGTTTTATATAAAGAATTTATTTTTTTTTGTGTATATCTGAAACAATGGATTCTTGATTCAAAACATTATTTTTATCTGTGTACACACGAAATATGATGGATACTCGTTTCTTGCAAGTGAAAAAACCTGCACATTTTTTATATTAAATATCAACACATCAGTCTTATAGTTCTCCACACACCTCGAAATATCCTACACGAGATTTGCAAGATTCCCGTTTTCTACACATCAGGCGTACTCGTGTTAGACTTTGGTACACATTGTATTTTACTAACATAATTTAAAAACTATCGCTTATTCTAAATCATGGTCTCGACACAGATGCACTTTGAAAACATATTATTTTTCTCTTTGAACTTTATTTATATTTTTCTTTTTTTCTTCTGCATCAATTTTTTTTTTTTTTTTTTTGAAGGCATAATTATAGAAGCAATCGCACTTGTGAGCGACGTTGAGAGGCAAGAGGTGCAGAACACAGAGCCGGATTTAACTATATTGTTCGCTCGTTTTCTTTTTATAATATTACACTTACAATATCCCCTAAAGCACTGTTATGAATTGGTAATAAAACTTACTAAAATTATTTTCAAAAACACATTACCAAATAAAGAAATATAAAGTATTATATCTTCACCCCGACAGTATAAGCTCGACTGTGCTGTCTCTAACTGCGGTCCTGGATTAAACAACACACTCATAATGTATACTCCCACAGCTACGTCAGATAGCCGACATCGAATGGCCGGTATCTTCTCCTCACTTAATGTAAAAGTGGAGTAAATACGGGAAATCTAGTTGCTGCCTATCCATTCCTCTCGCCCCTCATAACGGCTCACTGTTAAGATTACTTCAACTATACATATTACCTCTGCATATAAAATGTATGTTTTTTTTTTGTGTAGGACATTAGAGAGAGTAGGAAATTTGTATAGAATATTGAGTAGAAAACTTCCCTTTTGTTTAGCAAAAAAAAAGTTTAGCACAAGTACACCTACCGCACTTTTCTAAATTCACCGGTGGACGCACCGGGTTGACAAAATACGAAGCTGATTGGCTATGCTTTTCAAAATAGCCAATCAAATAATGTTATTGCTTACCGGTGCAATCCACCGGTGAATTTAGAAATTTGCCCCTAATGTGTAGAAAACGAGATTTTGCCATGCTGTTTATTATAGTAGAGAGCTCATGCGTCCGAAAGTGCCTTAAAAAATGAATCTGTAGGGCTTTAAATACTAAAAGCTGACAACTGGATAAATCGATATCATATATACAGGGTGGACCGTTAATAATAGGCCATACTTCCAGGGTAGATTCTTTGGATATAACCAAACATGCTTTAGTAAATTGTTGCTGTGGAAAAAGATACATGGTGTCAAAATTGTAATTTATTTTTCTTTTTTTGCAATATCTCAACTACTTCTTGACCGATCTTCTCCCAATTTGGTAAAGAAACATTTTTTAAGCTAAGAAGCAATAATTTATGTATTACATAATAATAATAATAATAAATGGTCTTTATTTTCCCACTAAGTACATAAATTAAATAAAGAAAATACAAATCAATTGAGGGGGAAAAACGCCGAAGATCAGATGGCTATGCACAGGCATGCCCCTGTTTTTAATCTTAAGCGTTAGTAAGTAAGATAGCAATTGAAACTTATTTTGTAATAGCAAATAAATTGCCACACAAGTCTTTAGGTGCAATGGGTAGGCAAATACGATTACCTTAGCTCAGATGTTGTATTTATGGTTGTTGATTTAAGAGAGATTTCTTATAATAATATTTAAATGCGGATATTGGCTTATTTTTTATAGCAGATGGTATGGAATTATAGATTTTAGTTATTTGGTAAGAAAAGGAGCGTTTGAACAATTCAGTACGATGAAGGGGAGGAGTGAGAGTACCTTTAAAACGGATATTTATATTATGTATATCCGTTCTATAAGAGATCTTCTTGTTTAAATATTTGGGAATTTTGTTGGTTGTAATTTTATGAAATATACAAGCGGAATGGAGCAGGCGTCGTCCAGACATGTTAAGCCATCCTATCTCGGGCAGTTTATGTGAAATATTCTGTCTACGCCGTATACCAAAAATTAGTCTTAAACAAGAATTCTGTATGACTTGAATTCTGCGGTTATCTTCCACATCTATACATGGACCATATACTGAGTCGGCAAAATTAAATCTAGATAATACTAATGATTCACATAAAATTGTTTTTACTTTTTGATTGAGATAATGTCTATTACTGTAAATCATTTTAAGGTTCATGTAGGCTAATCGGATACAATTATTTATATGAGGCTTAAATCTAAGTGAACTATCAAAGATTAACCCTAAATTCTTTGCCTTTTCAGTGGGGCTTATGTTGTGTCCTTCCATGTTTATTTGAATTCTATCCGCTAACTGGGACCTAGCACTTGGTTGTCCGAATACAAGAACCGATGTTTTGTTGGCATTAATATTTAGTGAGTGAGATTTAGATTTTTCCAGTAACGAACGGACGTCATGGCTAATTTTATTCATTGCATCTATATAGTGACTTGGATCGAAAGAGAGGTAAAGTTGTGTGTCATCTGCGTATAAATGCATTTGACAGTGTGTAATGGCTTTTTGAAACGCCGATGTATATAGAGTGTACAATAATGGGCCCAATATCGATCCCTGCGGAACACCACACAATACATCAAGAGGGGCAGAGACATTCTCATCAACTTTTACTCTTTGAGTTCTACCCGTCAAATAGCTACGAAAGAAGTTGACTGCTCCATTGCTTAAACCAATAAACTTTAGTACAGCTAAGAGTATTTTATGATTTATAGTGTCAAATGCCTTTGAAAAATCAATGAGAACCAACACTGTAGCTTTTTTCTCATCTGCCCCTCTCAATATATCGTACGTAATGTTCAAGAGAGCTGTTTCACAACTGTGTAACGGGCGAAACCCCGATTGTATATCAGGCAGTAAATTGAACTTTGTCACGTGCTCACGAAGTTGCGACTCTACCTCTCTTTCTAAGACTTTTGACAGTGTTGGTAATATACTTATTGGCCGTAGGTCCTTAAACTCAGTGGGATTATTATTTTTTGGAATTGGCAGTATAAGGGCTTGCTTCCAAGCATTTGGAAAAACGTTATTTTTTAAACAAAAGTTTATGATGTGCGTTACATGAGGCAAGATATAAGGACAACACATTAATAGTATTTTGATATTGAGTCCATCATAACCAAGGGCATTGGTTTTGATTCCGTATAAAATTTTTTGCACATCAAATTCGGACAAAAGTCGGAAAGTAAATGTCTCTATATTTGGATTGATGTTATTGTAATAATTAATGACATTTTGATCTGTAGGCATCAGCGGAATATTATTTGCATAATAGTCATTCAGGTTGTCCACATTTTTTAAATGATTGGGTATTGAATTCTTTTCAGTTTTTCCTATATTTAGAATTTGCAAATCTCTCCATACATTATTAACACCATTTACCCTCAGTTTATGCTCAAAAAATGCTTTTTTTTCCCTTCTGCACGAGAGTGTTGTGTAATTTTTTAATTGTTTATAATAATTAAAGTGACCCTTGTTTTTAGTTTGATGCCACCTACTACGGGCCTTATTCCTAAGAGATATCAGTAAGCGTACGTTATCAGTCATCCATGGAGAAAATTTCTTAGTAATTCTTATAGTACTCAACGGTGCATATACATTCAAAAGGTTTAGAATATTCTCATTTAAAAAATTTAATTTATCATTGACATTATTCATGTCATTAATAGCCTCAAAGTTAATTAAGCTAAGATCATTGTAAAATTGTTCCTGATTAAAACTTTTGAAGTTTCTTATGGTTTTAAAGATCGGTGTATTCAATTTACTTTTATTTAATTCACAATAAGTTAATTCATGATCAGACAAGTGGTCGAGGGGAATTACGTTTACACAATCTACGATGTCATCATTATTAGTGGTTATTATGAGATCAATAAGTGTTGAAGAATTAAGAGTGATGCGAGTCGGAGAATGAACTAGTTGATCAAAATTAAATGCCTCAAGCATCTGACTAAGTTTAAGACAACTTAGTGAATCAGTCCTTAACATGTCTATATTGAAATCACCAAGACAGAATATTTCGTCATATTGTGGTAATAAAACAGACAACTGCTGTTCTAATGTATTTAAAAATTCACCATATGGTGAATCTGGCTGTCTGTACACGACTCCCACTGCATAGTTTTGTTTATTTATTTTAATTTTTACCCATAGCTGTTCTATATTACTTTCAATATCAATGAGAGAGAACGAGAGCGATTCTTTAATGTACATACCCACTCCACCCCCTCTACCAATCCTACGATCCCTTCTTACCAATTTGTATCCTTCTATTGTCTCATCTCCTATAGTGGGGGTAATCCAGGTTTCTGTCAAACATAGCACAGAATAATCAGCCAGTACTAGGTGGTCTCTTAATTCATTAAATTTTGGCAAAAGCGATCTGATATTGAACTGAGCTAAGGTTATCGGTTTATGCATGTCTAGCTACAATATAAAATTTTTTTTATTAGTATATTAATATAATTCAAAATTTGTCAAATAAAAGAGAAATTTACAGTTCATTCTACTTTATTATTATTTGAAACAAACTGGACAATGTGATAAGATCAAACCCAGCACCTAAAAGAAATACGATAATTGTTTTTACAAATATATAAGAAATTAAAAAAAAGCAAAATAAATCAGATGTAGACAAGAATATGTTTATCTCCATAAGGTAAAAAAGAAGATGTATATTTTAAACATAATAAACTTAGTAGGACATTAATTAATTATTTGTAATAATTCTGCTATATTCATCAGAGGTCGATATAAAATGTTTTTTATTTCTCAATATGAACACTATCTTCCCGTCCCTGGTCCAGCATTCCGTCTTAAATTTTTCTTTTACTTCTTTATAAAGTTCGTAGCGTGACGGTGTTAACATTTCGCTAATAACATACCCAGACCCTTTAAGACCTTTCTTCTTGTAAAATATGTAGCGAAGTTTCCAGATATGCACGAATTCCATTACTATTGGCCTCGTTTTTGTTTCATTTCTTCTTCCATATCGATAACAATCCGATAAATCACACTTAGATAGACGAGTATCCTGGTTCTCCTTTAATTGTAACTTGGTATTTAGAATATTTGTTACTATAGAAAACAAATCCTCTTTGTCAGTTTCCTTAACACCGTAGAGTAATAATTTATTTTTGTTTGATCTTTGAGCGTAAATATCTACTTGTAAGGAGATTTCACTAACCTGGTGTTTAAGTTGCAAAAAGGACTCTTTTATTTTAGCCTCGAAACTTATAAATCTTTGCATCAGTTGGTCGATTTTCGTTACATTTTCCGGGGCATTATCTTCTTTTCGCAATCCTGATAATTCACCTTTAAAATTTCCAAGTTGTTGCGAAAAGTTTTCCTCTATTTCTTGTAGACGAGTGGTAATATCAACATCACTAGTTGTTTTTTTATTCATATTGCCTTTTCCTCTCGTTTTTGTAGACATTTTGCATAAGTTCTATTTGGTTTATTACTACTGATTAATATTTAAGCACTTTAAGCAGCAGTATGATACTTTTATTATGTCAAATTACTTTAGTTTATAGGAGACTCACAATTCGTGCCTACTCGCGCGCCGCCATCTTACTTTGATCACATCACGCTAGCCCATGGAGGGGACGAAACGTAATGGCACTTTTGACTAGAAAATCTCATATGGGAGTCATTTCTACATAAAAAAGGTACACTTGATAGAACTTGATCATTCCAACCGTTTTTGAGAAAACTGCCGCATAGTTCTCAAAAATTTTTTTGAAAACAAACCCAATTTGAAAAGGAAAAATTGTATTTATTGAAAAGTGTGCTTTGGTGACGTCTTAGTTCTATCATTTACGTACAGTTTCATTACTTTGATATTTTGACAGAACTAAGATGTCACCAAAGCACACTTTTCAATAAATACAAGTTTTCCTTTTCGAATTGGGTTTGTTTTCAAAGAATTTCTGAGATCTGTGGGGCAGTTTTCTCGAAAACGGTTGGAATTATCAAGTTCTATCAAGCGTACCTTTTTTACGTAGAAATGACTCCCACATGAGATTTTCTAGTCAAAAGTGCCATTACGTTTCGTAGAAAAAAAAAGAAAAAATATTTATCATCAGGTATATACAGTGTGTCTCACTTTTCACCACTACACCCCAATATCTCGGCCATTTGTTGATCGATTTATATCTAATTTGGTATACTTCTTTTGCTTCAGATTGTGGTTAAAAAGTTATTTAATTTTTTTTTTTTTCGAAATTAAATACGCCTACTATGATCAAAAGAAATTGACAAAAATTGGGAATTTATATTACCGATTGAGATAGGGTTTTTGTTTTTACAGAATCTTGTTCGGCATGACCCCTGTATTTCGTTAAAAAATATCCATTCCTTTAAATAAAAATCATATCTAAGATTTCAATAATAATCACCCTACTATTCGAGTTATTTATTGTCGGATATTTACATAACTTGGCAGTCGTGTAATAAAGACGCTAATTAAGCATTAGGACACATTTTTTATCCAAAATACTATTATGAAATGAATATTTGAAAAATTGTAGCTATTTTTTAAAATACTCAAAACTCAGCATACCAATATCTTTGTTAACGTGGAGTGTTTTGGAATAGATTTGACAATTGCATCGAATGTAAAATTAAACTTAAACATGACTGCACAACAATTAATTATTGCTGATAAAATTGAAATAATAAAAATTGTCAAATCCATTCCAAAGCACTCCATGTTAATAAAGATATTGGCATGCCGAGTTCTAAGTATTTTAAAAAATAGCCACCATTTTTCAAATATTAATTTCATAATAGTGTTTTGGATAAAAAATGTGTCCTAATGCTTAATTAGCGTCATTATTACACCACTACCAAGTTATGTAAATATCCGGCAATAAATAACTCGAATAGTAGGGTGATTATTATTGAAATCTTAGATAGGATTTTTTTTTGTAGAGGAATGAATATTTTTTAACGAAATTTGGTATACAGAGGTTTTAGGTCATGCCGAACAAAATTCTGTAAAAACAAAAACCCTATCTCAATCGCTAATATAAATTCCTAATTTTTGTCAATTTTTTTTGATCATAGTAGGCGTATTTAATTTCGAAAAAAAAATTTTTAAATAACTTTAATCACAATCTGAAGCAAAAGAAGTATACCAAATTTGATCTAAATCGATCAACAAATGGCCGAGATATTAGACTGTAGTGATGAAAAGTGAGACACACTGTATAGCTCATGAGGCGCCCTCCACGGGCTAGTGTAATGTAATACATAAATTATTGTTTTGTAGCTTAAAAAATGTTTCCTTACCAAATTGGGAGATGATCGGTCAAGAGGTAGTTGAGATATTGCAAAAAAAGGAAAATAAATTACAATTTTGACACCCTGTATTTTCTTCCACAGCAATAATTTACTAAGGCATGTTTGGTTATATCCTCATATTTTAGTCCAAAGAATCTACCCTTGAAGCATGGCCTATTATTAATGGTCCACCCTGTATAGGTCAACTTCCAAAAAAAGTTGTCCAAAGATTGTCCTGTGCAAAAGGGCGTTATTCAAAATTTTCGAGTTATGTAGTGCATCACCTAGCCGAAGTGCATATCTCTCCTTGGTAAAAATTATATAGTATTCTCTATAGCTGTAAGGCTGTAAAAAAAATAAACTATTTTCAAAAAAGCATTGTGCTTTATGGGAAACGCGAACTTTAAATGCCTGTATCTCTGTTCGACCTTCGCTAAAAATTAATTCATTTGCCGTTTTTTTTTACATTACACACTCAATTACTCGAAAACTAAGCCTCAAATAAATAAAAAATATTCTTTATAAAATGAAGGCCTATGCTTTCTGACCACGACGGTATTTTTTAAAATATTTTTAGTGAAATAATAACTGAGTTATGAATTTAAAACTAACACTGTTACAAAATCTCCAAGCGGTTAGAAGTGCAAACCTCGATCGCCCTTTCGCACCGCACCACTCCCCGCGGTGCCCAATGTCTAACCTTTATTAATTCTTCTTGACTAATGAGTGCTTGTTTATTAACAATGTTATAAATATTAGCGAGTGAGAATTAATTTTTTGCCTGTTACCTGAATATGTTTTAAGTAGGTATTTTATATTTATTTTGCGTATCTACTTACATGAATAATATCCAAATAATCATTCATGCAAAACTAATTCGCAAATATAGGCATTCAAATTCAGTTTTATTTTATTATTTTATTTTTACTTTCCAACAAAAAATTGGCAATCCTTTCGTGACGACGTAACACGTGCAATTATATAAATGTATGCCATATAGGTATACATAATATAATAGTTTCAATCAAGTTTTATAACTAAAGAGATATACAGATTCACCAACGAAGTGATTAGACGTTTTACAAGACAATTTCATGGAATTTGAAATTTTTCCTAAATGTGAGTTATGGTATAACGTGCAATTAAAATTCAATATTAATTGTTAACTATATAGTTGCTTCTGTAAATCTTTGCAATTAACACAAAAATGTATGATATACAGGGGTTAAAGCAATGATTGAAGACAGTGAAAGTACTTGTCTACTTCACGGAGCACCTAACATTCGAAATTTGGGTAAATGCTGGGAAGAAAGGAGCTGAAAATTATACCAGCCAGGGACCCCACAAGGGGGTGTGGGGGGTTAGTAGGTACCGCGGTTAGACCAGTAAACCCAACATCTGGACAAAAATTTTGTTTCACATTTCTCCCCCCGCTCATCAATTCTTAAGCGCGGGGGCCCGTCAGAGATCTTGACAAAAATTGTTTTTTCAGATTTCAAAGAAAAAAATAATTTTATTTTCGGATTGTAGGTATAAATGGGGCAGCTGTAAAAAAAAATAAAAGGCCTTGCATAGGATCTTGTAATTGCATGGGTCAAAAATCTTGTTCAAAGGGGCCGTCCATAAATGATATCACACTTCTTTTGCCAATTTTTGACCCCCATCCCCCCACATTGTCATGCTCGCCCGACCCCCCACCCTGTTTGTCATGTCACACTAACTTTTACGTAAATTAATAAAAACTAAATTTTTAATTTGGACCATGACATATTTTATAAGGAAAAATTCTTTTTCAGGTTTTAGTTTATTTGCGTAAAATATTACGCGTAAAATTATTTTCTTATATTGTGACTTCACATTTGCTTGAGCCCCATCCCCCATCCCTGTCACCAAGTGTCACAACATTCAGAACCCCTCCCCCCCGCCCCTAAAAGCACGACATCATTTGTGGACAGCCCCAAATGTTTCCTCTAAAAAAATATAACTGACGAAAATATGTGTGAAGATTTAGAATAACATTTTTGTGAAATTATAGTAGTAATTAGAGTAAATATTTTCTATAAGTTTAGAAGTTACTCCAAACATCATTTAATTATTATGATAATATTAATTACTGTTGTAAAATAACTGATACATACACATCACATTGCAGATCGTAGGCACCGCTCTACCGCGGGGAGTAATGGGGGCGATCGAGGTTTGCAATTCTAACCGCTTGGAGATTTTGTAACCACGTTAATTTTAAATTCATAACTCAGTTATTATTTCACTAAAAATATTTTAAAAAGTACCGTCTTGGTCAGAAAACATAGGCCTTCATTTTATAAAGAATATTTTTTCTTTATGTGAGACTTAGTTTTCGAGTAATTGAGTGTGTAATGTAAAAAAGACGGCAAATGAATTAATTTTTAGGGAAGGTCGAACATAGATACAGGCATTTAAAGTTTGCATTTCCCATAAAGCACAACGCTTTTTTGAAAATAGTTTATTTTTTTAGAGCCTTAAAGCTATAGAGAATATTATACATTTTTTACCAGAGAGAGATATGTACTTCGGCTAGGTGATGCACTACGTAACTCGAACACGACAATTTTTGGACAACTTTTTTTTGAAGTTTACCTTATATATTGAAGATCCTCTCTTACCTGTAAAAAAGTTTCTCCTCTGAACCCTTCCCTAAATAAAGAAACGCATTTGAAAAAAATGCAAAAAGTTTTTCCCATCCCACAAATTTGTTTATTTGAAAAAATTTAAAAAATTAATCAGTCAAATACTAAAGATAACAGAGAACAAATTCCATTTTGGGTTTTCAAAATCGCACGACAGGGAAAAAAGTTCAGGGGGTTTGAATAATTTTCCTTTCCCTACCTCCTCCCCCTCCCCTAATTGGCCCATCACCTCCATCATCTGGTTCCATCAATTCTTGTCTATTTCACCTATCTCAAAAAAATCTCAGCCCCCTAACTCCTTTTTTTCGTGCAAAAATTAAGGAATTACTTTTTTACGATTTTCAATTTAAACATAGAGTAAAAAACTATATTCTAACACATTGCTTCTATTCATTATATGAATATTTAGATGCACCAAAACCTGCTGAAATTTAAGAAAGTAAACCAAATGACTTTCAATATATTAATTGTATATCAAGTGTCACACCCATAGTTGCTGACCATTGTTGTTAACTTTGCTTACATAGTAGATTGCCACACTTTACTTCAAAAATCGTACTGTTTTCACTTTGTTGTATGTAAATTTATTTTATAATCCTAGTTAGTTGGTTAATCACGTATTGTTATGTTATATATTTGATACTCAGAATTGTTGTGACTATATATACGTGTATGTATATATGTACAAATTTCGTATTTTGTCCCTATACATTTTATATTTTTTATATATTTTTGTTCATGTACCTATTGACTTGTGTAAAATACTGTATGTATAATACATCAATAAAAAAAAATATGCTATCGATTTATCTAGTTCTGTCAGCTTTTAGTATTTAAAGCCCTACAGGATGAACATTTTCAGCCTCTGAGCTCTCTATATTATGGTCACACAATATAATAATATGAACTGAAACTTTCATATGTGATACTAATGTATTATCTAATTTTAAAGTATTTGACAATTTGTTATTCAAATTCAATTAAGTAGTGAAGTATACTAACTTAAAGACGATAAATGATTGCAGTTTTAGAAAGTATACCGCAACATTTGTGGGAAACAAAATTGTACGAAAATCACGCCGTCGCTATACAAGACTTCTTTAATTCCCTAAAAAAGTTTGATAAAAACATTCCGGAACCACTTCCAAAAAATAACAAGTATAAAAAACGCAGTGAATGGGTAACTAGAGAGCTTATGGAGGCTATAAATCGTAAAGACAAATTATATAAACAATATAATAAGGATAGAGACAACAAAGTTCTAGAACGCGAGTACAAAGATCTCAGAAATAAAATTACTAGCATGGTCAAAGAGGCCAAAAAGGAATATCAACTAAAAATGGAAAGGAAGGGTAAGAAAAACTTATAATGCTGTCATTTCTGTTAAGGTTATTTCGATTGATTTGTTTTGTATTTTTTTTTACATCTTCCATTTTCAGTAGCCAGTAAATCACTTAGAAGCTTTGTAGCTGTATTGTAGAACCATTTATGTATAGTGATGTACACAAATGAATTCGAAAAGAGTAAATAGAATAAATAAATTGTAAAAAGTTTGTATTTTGGATACAAATTGAAAATTCTTGAAAACTAAAATAAGAATAAACATTTAAATAATCTGTTATTAACTGATCATGACACACAGTTGTTAGTCCAGTAGTGGTTTCTGACAAATAAGTTGACCTTAAATACATCTGAAACTGAGAATTTTTTTTTACTCCGTCATGTCAACACTGATATGAATAATGATTTATTGTATAAGGAGTTTACTTGGATAATAAATTAACTCTCGAACTCTGTTTGCAGGAATGTTTCTGGGAATATATACTTGTTGCATAATCTAGCAAATCAGGTAGCACAAACAACTTTAATTACAGCCTATTTTGGGCTTATACATTCCAGAATTTCTTATGCTATCTTAAGGTGGGTGGTTCAGTGAACGTAATTCGACAATTTCTCCTACATCCTGAACCGATTCAAAAAAAAAATTGATGGACTTTTAGAGACAACGTTATAGAATGGTACTAGGCTATCGAAAAGTAAAGAAAGAAAAAAAAAATTCTCGTGCAAAAATCGAAAAAAAAAATTTATTGATTTCAGCAGTCTATCAAGTTTTCTTTAGAAGCCTATCAAAGAACTTTAACCACCACCTTAACTTGGGGGCAGACTGCTCACAGTACATATGCGTTTTACTAGGCAAAGGAAAGGAAAATGAATTGTAGCACAACTAAATTACAGAGGTGCTTTTAAAAAACTAAAAGTGCTAACACTGCCTTGCATTTATATATTTAAATGTTTAAATTTAAATATACCGGTTTTCGCTCTGGAATTTATCTGGGACATAATCCAATTTCCCTTATGCTTTCTCTTTAATATGTCCCTGAAAACAGGAATTTTTCCAACTAATCTGAAAGATGGTGTGGTCATGCCAGTCTATAAAAAAGGAGACCCCGAACTAATTGAAAACTATAGATCTATAACTGGACTAATGAATTTTTCTAAAATTCTTGAAAAAATTGTGGTCAACCGACTTGAATCATTTATTGCTAAACACAAACTATTGTCAGTAAACCAACATGGGTTCAGGAAAAATCACTCAACCTGCACTGCAGCATTCCAACTTGTAGAGTTCATCTATAAATCACTAGACGGAAACAACTATACATTAGCTTTATTTTTTGATCTCACACGTGCATTTGATTGTGTAAATAGTGATTTTCTCATAAATAAATTGTTCACGATGGGCATAAGGGGTTGCATGAATGATTTGATAAAGTCATTTCTGACTGACCGAAAAATTAGAGTTAAAATTGGCCAATATTTATCAGACTTCGGATGTCTGAAACACGGCGTACCCCAAGGTAGTGTTCACCACTTTTATTTACGCTTTTCATTAACGACGTGGGAAAATACATCGGGAACAGCATTGATATACAATTAGTTTTGTACGCAGATGATACCACAATCGGCCTATCTGCTTCCTCAGAATACGAGCTATACTGCAAGGCACAAACATTGCTCTCTGAATTTTATAGGTGGTGTAATAGAAATAAACTTGTTCTTAATCCCTCTAAAACTCACTACATAATTTTCTCTAAAAGACGTAAAACTCCAGAATTTCAATTAAAACTTAATGACACCATGTTGGAAAGGTTAGATAATTGCAAGTTTCTAGGTCTCCATATTGACCATCAGCTAACGTGGGATGCACATGTTGGCTTTGTGACGAGTAGGCTAAATTCAACATATTTTGCAATCGTTAATCTGAAAAATATTCTTGATACCAAGAACTTAATGAATGTCTATTATGCTTTGGCCTACTCTCATTTAAGCTATATGTCGATTTACTGGGGTCAAACAACTGAACTCAGCCGCATTTTCGTTATACAAAAAAGAATAATACGAAAAAAAATTTCTGTTAACCCAATGGAGTCCTGTAGGCCCATCATTGAAAAGCATCATATTCTACCGCTTCCCTGTATAGTTATTTATGTGGCACTGATTTTCGTTAAAACAAATCAAGGAAAATTCCCACAAAATAATTCAGTGCATGCACATGATACCAGGTCTAATACCAATATGCACATTTCGAACTTCAACTTGTCAATGTATAGAAAGAGTCCTTACTGTTTTTGCAGTCATATTTTTAATCATTTGCCCAACTCTCTCAAAGATATTAATCCAATAAACAAGTTCAAAAGCCACATTAAGCGCTACCTTCTAGAAAATTGCTTCTACTCTTTCCAGGAATATTACTGCAGTAATTAATTTTAATATTTGACGTGTACTTTGTCTTCAAATTCTTTGTGTGACTAACTACTGTTTTTTATTGTTTTTTTATTTATATTTTCCTATGTGTATAACTACAATTAATCAAATGACGTTGGCAATATCTTTTATGAGATCTTACGACAATAAAGTAATTATTATTATTATTATTATTATAATGCCTCCTTCACATAAAAATCAATATCAGCCTTACACCTCACACTCACAAATCCATATCTACTCCACTAGAGACAATGATAATATTAACATCAAGGTTATTTGTTGTTATATTTGTTTTTGGTTAAATATCGAGTTTTGTGGGAATTAAAGGAGGATGGATTGCCAATTTACTTATTGCCATTGAGTAATTAACAGTGGAGGATTGGGCCCGCGGGACACCAGGCAAATGCCCGGTGGGCCGCCAGCATTGCAAGAGAAGTGGCTCTGCTATTTAAACTTTAGGATTTTAGAAATTTAGATGCGGGCCGCTGATGGAAAGGCAAATCCCAGGCCGCAATTCGTTGCCTTGTAGTTTCTACCACTAATGATTACTTTATAGTTATGTTACTTCTACGTGGCTTTTCCGGTACATGGGGACGATGTGGTTACGTGAGGCAACCTTACCTCAAATTTACAATCACTTTTAAGTAGCTTGGGTGGTTGCCGTGATGTTCAGGGAATCTTCACTATCTGTTCAAAATCGTGGAACTTGTAAGTAATGTTTATTAGTGTTAATAATATTACTGCTATCTGCAGAACTGAACTTTGCTGTGCCAGACTACTACAAAGCACCTGTAATTTTTTAAATTTATCATGAAATTAATTGCACCATCTAGTTCCCTATGTTGACCATAGATAAGAAATGCATATGTGCAACAAACCGAATCTGTATATATTTATTACCTTACACCTGCTTTCTTTCTAGATTTTATAAAAAACTGTACATACAACACATCAAAACACAACATGTGACAGGTCCTTTTGTTAGTGTATTTTATACATTTAAATGAAAGAAATAAAATATATTATTATTATTAGTATTAGATTTGAATCAATGTTGACAAAAATGTAACTATAAAGTGGCATTGGGAACTTTGACCAGGCAACTTGTGATAGTCACAACTTTGCTGCGACACTGTGACACTGTACAGTCCCATTCGATGCTTTGTAATAAATATAACTTTAAAGTTATATATTTGCAGTTCCGTCACTCGTCAAGTAGCAATTAATTACTTTTAAGTTACATTTCTTAGTGAAAACGACTTTAAACTAATATTTTCTGAAATGCGCCGTTTTGATGGCCAGAACTTACTACGCCAAATCAGCCAGACAATTTTTTAAGTATAGTAAGCAGGAGTATACATATAGTCCTGGTATTGTAAGAATTTTCTGTTCCCTAAAGTGCCTCCGGCACGATTCGTAAACACTTTCACTGTGGCCCTAAAAAAGCCATTTAGCCATGTGCGGAATATATAATGGGGTTTTCCCACTAGTTTTATTTTAACATTTTATGTCGTGAAAATGATATAATAAAACATTCTATTAATTTACAACAATCTACTTTTCTAATAAGAATTACTTCTATGAAAATATCGTTAAAACAACTTGCTGATAATTTCAGGACTTTTTAAAATGGGCATTTTTACGCGCCAGAATTACGTATCTACCCGAAAAACCAATGAGATTATGGATATAATTAGTTGGTAATAGGTTCTAACTGTGTGTTAAAGGAAACTTTCCTCTAAAAATCCTCAGAATTTCCTCTTTTATTGCTTCTACTGTGATTGGTCTAAAGCAATAGACTTGTAAATATTGGTCAATCAGAATCCAGATAAATGCCACACAAGTTATTCGTAAAAGCATCGGAAGTTGATATTTTGTAGTTTAACACGTTCAGCGCCAGTGTATCTTTTTCGATACACATTGTTAAAACATTGTGTATCTAAAAAGATACACCAACTAATATTCTGTTTTGGCCGTGTGAATTACTAACACACACACACTATATATGTACACACTGTATATTTTATATGGGGAAATATAAGCTCTGGCCTACTAGAATTTCCTCTGAAATTAGGGTGTAGGTTGGATGAAAGTTTTCACATAAATTCTGTAAAAGTTCAAATTAAAACAACACGTGATTATTATATTAAATTAAAAATAATGAAAATTCGCCCTGAGAGCTTGGCGCTGAACGTATTAAGTTTAACCTTCACCCGCTTCTGCAGTGACGGTACACATCAGATGACAGATGACTAACCTAAAACTTTATTTATATTTTAATGTTTGGATTGTTTGGAGTGAAAATATTATCATTTTATCAGTTTCTGGTTTATGTTTTATTAATTCTACGATCAAAATGAGTAAAGTGGAAGAGGGATATGTGAAAGGTGCCGCTGATAATTTACCTAAAGTAGACTTTGAAATGGTGAATAATTTTTTTATAACAAATCTTTTCCCAGATAAAATATTTGTTTAGATTTTACAGCAGAAAACCACTTTTTTCGTCTTTCAATATTAAGTGGTACTGTCAAAAATAATATTGAAGGAGCCTTTTCACTAGTATTATTACACAAAGGTACAAAACAAACTTTTTTAGGCATTTTGATAATCCATTATAACTCATGATAATTAAAAAGTGCTGTCAATAAATAGAGGTTATGTTTCATATTTTTCACGGCTATCTTATACAACAATGTAACCAACTTTTTATTGGATTTCAGGGCGTTGACGTCACAACGCGCTAATTTATGGCTGTTTAAAATGAACTCAATATTTTTCAAACTTCAAGTTTCTTTTCTGTTACTATTAGTAAAATTAAAAAGATAATAAATATGCCATAAATCATTTTTTTACGTGAATTATGTTCAGCAATAGTTTTTTTTTCTGGGAAAACCCCATTATGTAGGTAATGAGTTTATATTCTTTTTTTTGTTTTAGGTTTAAGGGTTCTAATGTAGTATTGGTGATTTTTTGTTGTTGTTTTTTTGTAAACACGCATGTACGTCCTCTGCACATTTTGATAAAATCCTACCAATATGCGGAGGACGCACTTGCGCATATAATCATTTTTTTTTTTTTCATTTTTTACATATCTTATTATGCTAAAGAATAAACGATGTGGATGCATAAGCGCATCGTCCGCAAGCAGTGAAGGTGGCCCTAGGTGCACGTGCACTTTCCGCAGAGAAAGTGTTAAACTTCAATTTGTACAGTATTCTAAATAACCTTTCTTGGGTTTTAAATACTTTGCAGAAAGAGGTCAGAGGAACTACCCCATACCTTGCTTGCAGTGTTGCCGTTTGCAGTAGATTGCCTACTAAATTAGTAGATTTTCAAGAAAAATGAGGCAGTAGAATTTTAGTAGAATTAATAATTTTAGTAGATTTTAGTAGATTTTCTGAATACCAGTTTAGAAACTATATTTTATCGCCATTTATGATAATTTAAGCTAGTAACCTAAGTGACACCGCATCGAATAGCACCGAACTCAATCAAATATCTATAGAGACAACTGCTACAGTCATTTAGGTAAGTTCATTCTTTCTCCGATAGATGTCGAATCATATATTTAGTTTGAAAGTGCGACCCCTCCCCCCCCCCCCACCCCTCAAGAATTTTCTAAATCCGCGCCTGATAAGTACAAGGTATGAATTTTTCGTTTAAAATGTTTTAATATTTTTGTTTACTTCTTATTTTTATAAACATTTCATTTTATTTTGTTTTATTTTCTGTTTTATTTGAATAAATGTTTAGTTTTCATTACTCCTCTTATTTTTATTGTTTGTTAAAAGTAATACTGCTCCATCTAGCGGTAGCGGTGTTAACTCACAAACATTAATTTAAAGGTTTCCACTAGGCAGGAATTAAATGTTTCATAAAATTTCCGCCCGACACCAGATAGCGATAGTTTTTAGTAGAATTTAATTTTAGGTTAGTAGATTTTAGTAGATTCTGATTGGAATATTGGTAGAATACGGTTAATTGAAAACGGTAACCCTGCTTGCTTGCATACTTAGTGGTGGAATAGAAGTTTGCATATTAGACCATTTTAAGAGTCGATGTGTCAAACGAATTTGACAGAACTCTAAATGCAAAGCAAAATTTTTTTGGTCAAATAATTAGTTCTGCTGATAGATCACAGTTAAAATTTGCTAAGTCAATCCATGTTCTTTTAATAACGGGCACTGCTGAATATTTTTCCCCATGTGGTTCGGCACTACCGACAATAATTTGTTTCTCGAGATTATTTTCTACTGAATTTTTACCTTTGATAATTAGGTGTTTTCACTGTATACAAATTTGCTTTTTTGATATTATTAAAATGAAGTACTCCATACATGAAAGCACTTACCAATATTTAAACATCATTCTTTCATCTATCAATTTAAAATTTCAACAAATAAATAATAAAACTGAACAACTGTACGGGTATTATACAAAACGGGCTGTGACATCATCGGTTGCATTAATATACCCAACATAACCTCAACTTTTAGGTTTTTTAAGTTTATTATCATTTTTAATGATCATATCCGCACTTCTCATTTGAAACCAGTATGGCTCTAAGCAAACAGTTAAAAATTGACGCAAATGATGTCTCAGTATTGTTGATTACTAAAAATGGGCTGCTAATTATAGGTTGGATTTCCAACCTACAAAAATCGCCTTATTTTATAGATCATTTTCGGTTGACATCACGCTGTCGGCGTGGAGGGCACACAACTAATTATTTTGTTTTCTAGAGGTGGGTTATTATACTCTTCGCAAAAACGAAGAGTATATTGTATTTGATCGGCACTTTTCTAAAATAGTAAATATCGCTCGTAGTTAGATATAAATCATAAATTTCTTGAGAAAAATTGTCATTCCTGCCGGTAACGTTTACACATTACGGAACTTTTGGTACCATTTAACCTCTACTAAATAGAGCTTTCTTATTATCCGGGTGGCCCATATCAAAATATTTAAAACAAATGAGTCATTTTGAAAAATGTGATTTTAATGAGTTTACAGCACCCTGTATGATGTATTATTGGACATATTGACGTTTTCGTATTTTTTATATGAATTACATTGGAACAAAATTAATTTTAACATATTCGCAGCCATCCAGATTGATAATTAAAATTCGAATTATTTTTCGTGCAACACTGTATAAATTGTTCAAAATAGTATAAATGTATCCAAAATGTGATCTTTATTTCAAAAGTGTAAAAACATATAAGGTGGTCCATTTAGAAAAGACTTGGAGCCATTTCCGGTGAAACCGGAAGTGATAAATATGGGGGATAGGTCTCAAAAAGTTGGAAATATTACCTAATTTTACCATACAAAATTTCATCCCGATATTTTCAAAAACAAGGAAGTTACAGGGGAGGCCCACTATTTGTTTACACCCGGTATATGGCAACAATGTCAACAGATAGTCAAATGTCAGATGTGATTTAACGCGTCGTGTCGATTTGAAGAATTTCAGTATCTTTTATCCAGGTATTTGCTGTATTTTACCAATAATAGATAATGTCATTTAAAAGGTGTTTTTTTTTAAATTCTGGAAACAGAAATGTGCTCTGGAGAAAATTTTTTTAACTGCTCTGAAAAATATGGATATTCGAAGAACTTAACTGTTTTCTTTCGTACTGTACGAACTAATTGCAATCACTAAACAGCCAATCAAATCGAGATATTTTTGAAATCCTTAATCTCTATTGGTTACTTACTGATTGTATTCACTTTGTTCAGCACAAAAGAAAACAGCTCTTGATGGCAAGCTTCCAACATTTCTGATCCCATCTCTTCAAAAATCCAAATTTTGTTTATAGAAAGAATATGTCATGTCATAATCAACTTGGATGAATCTCCTTTCACAAAATTCAATTCCATCTTAATAGTTTATTGATAAAATATAAAATAACAAAATCAAATGTATAATAAACAAACAACAAATAAATCTAATCAAATATGCCTCTTTCACTGGTATTGTGACAAGAAGCGACAATTGACAGCATGCAAGCAAAGTTGAAAAAGGGGGAGAGCCGTTTTTATACAATGTTGCCACATAATCCTCGCCGCGAGTTTTGTTTACATTTTTAAAATAACTTCTAAATAATAACAAACATAAATACCTTTTAAATCCTTCTAAATATATGCATATAATGTTTATTGATTTTTAAGATATTGAGCAAAATAAAAGTGTTATAGGTAAGATAATGTAAAGTAAATACACAATTTGGCATTCAAATAAGATAGTTACAGTCTAAGCGAAAGCTGTCTATTTTGCAGCCACGAACTGTAGCTTTTGCAGATACGTACGGCTTAACAAACTTAACATTCTTATGAATTTAGGGGAAATGTCAATTAAAAAATGCTAATAATAGAAATCAAACTTTTATTTACCACACATAAATATAATTATGTACACTAACAAAAAAAAATGAACGGTGGGAGGAGTAAGAAAAGGGTTAAAGTAACAATGTGTAATAGGCGGATACGTATGTTTCCAGTAATTAAGTGCACCTCTTGTCGTGCATAGATATCCGGTTCCCGAGGCGAAAGGGTTAAATTATTTCCCGCCAAATAAAATCATTTGAAATCTGTGTCTAGACGGGCGTATTCTTATTTTTAGTTAAGATATTATTGTTCTGGTTTAAATTGATTATGCAGTAATTGTTAAAATAATAACATTACTTGATATATATCACCAAAACTGAATTTTAAAAAAATGGAAAGTAATATACCCTATTGCACTGCTTTTTAACTGACAACTTATCTTTGTCCGCCATTTGTAATTGTTAATAAATAACTTTCTCATGAAAAAAAGACTATGTATGCTGTATGTTGTGTATACGCTACACAACAATTTATTTTCTGTTCCAAGTCCAAAATCCATAAATATAAAAAATTACAAAATTTAATCACATAAAATAGAAATAAAAAAATGTATTTTTGATAACGAAGATATGATCGATATTATTTTTAATACCCAAAATATAAACTCTTTATAATTTTTTTCTTCAACTTTTTCTCATTTGCATGGGCTATAGTGTCTCGATAATCCAAATGATGCTGGTAGTGACTACAAGGAGAGTGGGAACTTAGATTATGATTTTTGCAAATACTTTACTGGGATTTGTATAAACATATGGCTAATATAGGCATAGATTACATTGATTGTTGACAAGAGAGCTAATTGAAAAACTGTTTTCATATATGCTCAGAAATGAGAGCAGTGTTTTAATTGAACAATTTTAAACTATAAACATTTAATCCAATAAAGCTTTAATGGTTTAAATAACATAATAATATACATAACATAATGAAAATCCGGACTATCAAGACACCATGTTTGATTATATTTTTTTTATCGTTTTGTGAGATTTTGTCTTAGAAACTCTATTTTTTTACAGCCAAAGAGGAAGAACCATTTAAATGTGAACAAGAAGTTAAAGCATTAACAGCTGCTGAACTTTCTGACTACACAATATATGATATTGTTTTACCTCTACCCGGTTATGACATAGAATATCCAGAAAACCTAAAGGAGCACTATAAAGAAGCGTTAGAGGAATGCGGCTTAACTCTAGAAATGACTAAGCAGAAAGTAAAGTAAGTTCATTGGAGTCAAAACGATGTTAACGCTATTTTTAGAGGGTCAAGTGGCACCTGTCGTGAAGATGGGATCAATTTCCGGAGAGACTTTTTTTTAACAAAGTCAGATTTTTATTAAAAAAGTACAAGGTACAAAAATTGTATAAAATATTCAAGGGTACCAAGGACACAAAAAAAATAGAAAATGCCAACACTTCGGGAAATTAAATGAACCTTTTACATCTTTGTAATAACTAACATAAAATGTGAACCTGGCATTTAATATATGAGTGGAATTGCATTTTTTAAATCTTATTTATGCAATCTTCATCAGGTATTCCACAAGGATCCATTCTGGTACCACTGTTTGTAATCTATACTGCTTAGCTTCAACCAAATTAGTCATTCTCACCTGCAGACATATGCTGATGACACTCAGCTTCTGTTTGTCTTTAATTCATCACATAGCGACGTTGTCAGCACCTTGTTGAACGATGACATAAATTCTATTTGCAGTTATTCTAAGACGCATAATTTAAAAATTAATCCAGACAAAACGGTTGCACTTCTGTTCAGTTGGAAAATAGAAGGGAAGTTCTAAAAACGTGACAACCCAATTATAGATGGTTTAAATGATAAATTTTCAGATCACTCAGAAAATCTTGGTGCTTTCTTAGATCAAAATTTACGAGTCAAAGAACATACCGTGCGTGTAATTTCCCATTAGGCATGTACATTCACGTAGCGCGAGAGATTTGACAACACCGGCAGCTGTAAATTCGTCCGTTGGTGGAGCATTCCAGCTCTATTATTTCATTGCAGCCAGCTGGCACGCGCGATGTTGTAATTCTTCTCCCCATGCCTAGCCCACGACTACACACACGGTATAAAGTTATTAGGTACTGCAAGAAACTTATGTCAGTATGATATTTTTATATTCGAATAGAAACATTGTAAAGGGTATAGCAGAATAAGCATGGTAAAATGGCCCCTGAAGCGTTTGGGCCTAATTCTGTGTCAGTAGATCGACAATAGAAAAAGAAATGTTTTCCTCGAGTTTTAGCCCCCCGTCATTTTAATTTTTTATCTCTGCAAGTTGTGCGTTAATTATTATGAAAAAAATAGTTGTACATGTAATTTAAATGCATCTTAGGAAAAAAAATCAGCTGATTTTGCAGCCTTTTTGCAGCCTCCTTCGAATAAAAAAAAACATATTTAAAAATTAGAATATTTATTTTTTCATGAAAATAATGATTTGCATACACAAAACTTTTACCAAAAATTCATTATTATGAGTAGTTTATTGTAGATTTTTTTCAAATTTTTTGAAGCGGTGCGCCATAATTAAAAGAAATAAAAACTGTTACGACGCATTGTTTAGTGGTGCTTAACCATTGAAACTGTTCGACGGACCAGACCAATATATTCTTATGTATTTGGACCTGCTGAAACCGAATCCGAAGTCAGAATTGTCAAATTGGTTCGTTTTTCACCCCAACCCCAAAAAACACCCCCAAAACAAAAAACAAAAACAAAGTGGTCTGTCCGGCGGTGTATCCTTATGTATTTTGATCTGCTGAAACAGGATTCGAAGTTAGAATTGACAGATTGGCTCGTTTTTCACGTATGGTCCGCCAGGCTGACCATTTTGTGGGGGGGGGTGTTTTTTGGGGGGTGAACACGAGCCAATCTGACAATTAGGATTCGGCTTCAGCGGTCCAAATATATAAGGATACACTGGTATGGTCCGCCAGACAGACCACTTTTTTTGTTTTGGGGGTGTTTTTTAGGGTTCCTTGTGAAATTCGAGCAAATCTGACACTTCTAACTTCAAATTCGTATTCAGCAGGTCAAATTACATAAGGATCCACTGGTATAGTTCGCCGGACAGACCATTTTCTTCTTGTTTTGGGGTTGTTTTTTGGGATTAGGAGTGATAAACGAGCCAATCTGACAATTCTGATTTCGGATTCGGTTTTAGCGGGTTTAAATAAATAAGGGTACACTGGTATGGTCCGCGGGACAGATCATTTCTTTGGAGGGTGTGTTTTTCGGGGTTAGGGGTGAAAAACGAACCAAACTGAATCCGGATTCAGAAAGTCAAAATACATAAGATACACTGGTATAGTCCGCAGGACAGACCACTTTGTTTTTGTTTTGGGGGTGTTTTTTGGGGTTGGGGGTGAAAAACGAGCCAGTCTGACAATTCTGACATCGGATTCGGTTTCAGCAGATCTAAATACATAAGAATACACTGGTCTGGTCCGTCAGACAAACCGTTTTTTGGGGGGGGTGTGTTTTTCGGGGTTAGGGGTGAAAAACGAGCCAATCTGTCAATTCTAACTTCGAATCTGGATTCAGCAGGTCAAAATACATAAGGATACACTGGTATAGTCAGCCGGACAGACCACTTTGTTTTTGTTTTGGGGGTGTTTTTTGGAGTAGGGGGTGACAAACGAGCCAATCTGAAAATTCTGACTTCGGATTCGGTTTCAGCAGGTCCAAATACATAGGAATATAATGGTCTGGTCCGCTGGACAGACCATTTTTTTTGGGGGTGGGGTGTTTTTTTGGGGTTAGGGATGAAAAACGAGCCAATCTGACAAGTCTGACTTCGAATTCGGTTTCAGCGGATCCAAATACATACGGATACACTGGTCTGGTCCGCCGGATAGACCACTTTTTTTTGCGAATTAAAGTTTCAATGGTTAAGCACCACTAAACAATGCGTCGTAACAGTTTTTATTTTTTTTTAATTATGGCATACCGCTCCAAATAATTTGAAAAAAATCTACAATAAACTACTCATAACAGTGTATTTTTGGTAAAAGTTTTGTGTATGCGAATCATTATTTTCATGAAAAAATAAATATTCTAATATTTAAATATTTTTTTTTTATTCGAAGGAGGCAGCAAAATCTGCTGATTTTTTTTCCTAAGATGCATTTAAATTACACGTACATCGTCTATTTTTTTTCATGATAATTAACGCACAACTTGCAGAGATAAAAAATGAAAACGAAATGTCATGTTTATTAGGATACAGGCGACGGGGGGGGGGGGGGGGGCAAAACTCGAGGAAAACATTTCTTTTCCTATTGTCGATCTACTGACAACGAATTAGGCCCAAACGCTTCTGGGACCATTTTACCATGCTTATTAGTGGCGGATCTAACCAGGCAGCCAATGAGCAAATGCCACCTGGGCCCCTGTGCAAAAGGGCCCTCATAAAAAAGTAGGGAAAAATTTTATATCATCCGAAAAAATGGGCCCTTCAAAGCGTTTGCCACCTTAGATCCGCCACTGATGCTTATTCTGCTATACCCTTTCAAAATGTGGAAAAAAATGTGTGAATCATTCTTAACTGCTGTATTATGTTATCACATACAAATTGTACAAAACACATGTTGTCGTTTCATTTTCAACATACAAAAATACAATCAGGTTAGTCCGTGGCGTTAGCATAAAAATATTTCAGTTTTGGAAACCAGCGCCAAATTTTGCATGAAGCTTGTACACATATTAAGGTCCAAAAAACCACCGGGAGACACTCTTCTGGTTAAGATCAGCCCTTGATAACGTCATCAAGATGGCCGGTCTAATTTTGTACCGATACATTTAGTTATCGCTCGTATCTTTGTTATTTTTTTATCCAATTTTGATGTCATTTTATAGCTTAAGTAACGTTCTTTAAAAAAAAGGTTATATTCAATTTTTGTGTATGCAGGGTAGTTTTGGCACAACTTTATAAATACCAGTAATTTATTAAAAATACCGTATTATAAACAGTTGAGGTTAATAAAAAATATTTCAGTACGGCAATTTGGTATTGACACATTTTTGAATTGAAAATATTTTTTCAGCCCCCACCAAACCCCCTCAAACCCCTGCCAACCCCTATAAATTTGCGACTTTCTTATACAGTGTTAAAAAAAAATCTTTAAGATGCAAAATAATAAAAGAATATTTTACTCAAATTAACTTTTACTAAATTCTTTTTTAAGAAAAAACAATTGCTTCAAACAAATAGTGGTTTAAATCCTATATTTTGAAAAAAGCCAACTTTATTCGCGGGTACATTGACCTTCACATTTGCACAGCATTGTGCAATTTAACGCACTTTTTACACGACGACATCTTGATGTGCATCCCTGCATACATTTACATGCGATCAGCTCCTGTAATTTTTTCATTGAAATGTCTGGATTGGTTGACCAAATAGGTTCATAATTATCACCAACTTTCTTCCATCCCCAATCGTTCGGATCTGCCTGTTCTGCGTCACGTTAAAGGCAATTTCTCCATATAAAGCACTGAAGGATCGTCCTCTTAAGATGATTTAATAAAACCTCACAAGTAGGCGGAATATTTTCAATAGATCTGTTAAGTTGACAAAATAAGATTCGCCTTGCTTTGTTCACAGTTTCTGCTGAACTTGATGGATGATACATTAGCACAACAAAACGTTGAAGAAGCATAAAAGCAAGGTCGTTCTGTGATAGATCCTGAGTGTGAGGCATATTTAGAAATTCATGAAAAGCTTCGTCTACTTCTCTCCAAGCAGTAATTTTACCGATACCTACAAAACTTGAAACAGTTAGGGATTGCATTACCGGTTAACCGGTTAACCGGTAAACAGGACAAAAAACACATGACGATGATTACCGGTTATTTTAATTTTTTACCGGTTATTTCGGTAAATTCTGAACTTACGATATGTCACGTATTCAACGTTTTTATTTATGTCAGTGACTAGTATTCACTAAATATAGAGTGACTGAAAATATTATTATTCAGTAATAAATTGTAATAATCTAACAAATGTTATATTTTATATTAATAATAATAATAATAACAACAGCAGCACTCAGACATGCGAGCAGACAAGGGGAACGGGCAGAAAGCAAAAAGGTTAAAAGCAAATAAAATTATATCGGAAAAATAAAAAGAAATATACGCGCATACACAACGCAGCATCAAGTATCCTGCTTCTGATCAGCCAAAATGTAATTTTTGACAACTTTAATAAAAAATTTTTTTGATTTATATTGTTTATATTCATTTGGAAGTTAATTCCAAAGATGAGATGCAAAATATGTAAATGATATTTGAAAAATCGCAGTTTCATGGTGAGGCACCAAAAAATTTTGTATGTATCTTGTATTATGCAAGTGATCTCGTGAAATTAACTTATTTCTTAAGTACTGAGGTTCGTCATTATGAATTATTCGCCAAATAAGTGTGAGCATGTGTAAACGTCTGCGGTTTTCCATGTTTAATATGCTATGTTTATTTAGATGTGGTGATATATGTTGTCTACATGGGATACTGTAAATATAACGCATACATGAATTTTGAAGTTTTTGAATTTTCTTTTTTGCTGTCGCCGGTAATAACTTTCCATATACAACATCACCATAATCAACTAAAGATAATACGAGTGAATCACAAAATTTTGATTTACACTCTCGATATGTCTTTCGCAAAACTGTATAATTTTTTCAATCGACTGTAAGCGAATTTCAATTTGGAAAAAATATGTTTCTCAAAGCCTAATTATATTAATTGTACGTATATAAAAATGTTTTTGTTAAATTTAGATAATTTTGCACATGGAAAAAGACAATTGCCATTTTCGCCACCCTAATCATTCATTCTAAAAATTACCGGTAAATACCGGTTAACCGGTTATTTTCATTTTTATTTACCGATTTACCGGTTATTAAAACTTCCGGTAAATTGCAATCCCTAGAAACAGTGTCTGCCCCAGTAAAAGCATGAAAGAAAGGAAGCAAGTTTGAAACCCCCGGTGAAAGTTTCTGCTGCATCTGGTGAATTGGAAGATATTGAAGATGCCTTCCTGTTCCATATTCAATCCATAATTCCTCTATTTTATCTAACATAGAAAGGGCGTATATGGCAATGACAACCACATCGCTATCTACTGTTTTAATGTTAATTTTGGTATGTCCTTCAAAGGTGCTAGCATGCCACACATGAAGCAGAAGACGAGCATCTGCTTCTTCATGAAAAGTTGGAGATATATGATCGTAAACTTCTTTATAATTAGACCCAATTACACGATTCTCAAACGTGCAAACTATTTGTTTTCCAATGGGTACATCCATCTTTACTAAGTTTTTTGCCAACAATCCAAACAAATATTGTTTGTTTTGACTGTGTGCTATGAAGGAGTTAAAATTTTTAGGTATAACTACATTAGGTTTTACGCACCCTTGTTCCAGAACCTCTTGCTTCTCTCGCACCTGTTTTTAGGCTTCCTGGGACATACTGATCGAACACAATATCTACCCTGTCTACCTTTAAAAGTCTGGTCCGAATATAAGATTCAACAATGCTGTCGCTGTACTGTTGGAAGGTTCTACTTCACTGTTGTGTCAACATGTGAATAAGAGCATCAATAACTAGAGCAGAGACATCGGGCATCTCGACAGATTGTTCAGTAGTTTTAGTCGACTGAAGAATGCAGGAAACGATATCAGATTTCTTTGAGGGTTTTCGCAGTTTTCCAAATTCGGATATATCAATCATCAATCAATCATCAATAGAAGGTGGACATGAGCTATTTTCCTTGCTAAAAAAAATCATTAATGTCTAAGTGCTTGATTTGGCTAGCAATGTAAAGTCTGCTAAAAATATTATTGTCCCTTCGTAGGTCGACAATTTTTTGCTTATCCGTTGATTTTATATGTAGTTTTTTTTGACTCAGCAAAGGCAGATTATTTCTTTTAATAATATCATGGATTGACATTCTCCTCAACACTATTCGTTCTTGTACAAATGTTTCGTATTGTTCTTTTCCAATTTCAAAGGCTGAAGCAACAGACTGAGCATTCTTCAGATAAAAAAATTCTGCTGCTATTGTAGTCAATTCATCGTCCTCAAATGGATTGCCACACTCCTCAAATACCCTCACGAGAGAAGTAACGTGGGTTTGAAATCTACGAAAGAAATGTTGGCAATGGAAAAAAATATTCCTGGTTACCAGATATTAAAAAATTATTTCGTGTATTTCATAATAAAATATAATGTGAAAAAATTCGCGGCAGATCGGACGAAGAATGTTTACTTTTTTCCTATAGCAGATAGGCTTCCCAGATAGGTACAACCTGTGGCAACCTGATGAAGGCTGATACGCTCGAAACAGGCCTGTAGTTGGTTCCCTTAAATCTCGGAAGCCTAGTTGCTTTAGAAATAAAAGTACAAATTTTTCGTCCGATTTGCTGCGAATTTTTTTATGTTACAAGATATGTTCGTGAACTTTGGAGAATAGCTCAAAAACTACCCTTCGTACACAAAAATTGAATATAACCTTTTTTAAAGAGCGTTACTTAAGATTTAAAATGACATCAAAATTGGATAAAAAATAACAAAGATACGAGTGATAACTAAATATATCGGTACAAAATTAGACAGGCCATCCTGATGACGTCATCAAGGGATGATCTTAACCCCCAGGAGAGTGTCTCCTGCTGGTTTTTTAAACCTTAATATGTATACAAGCTCTATGCAAAATTTGGTACTGGTATCCGGAACTGAAATATTTTGGCACTTACTGTTGCTAACGTCACGGACTAGGTACCTTCCGACCCCCTGTACCTTCTTGAAAAACTCGTCTTTAGAAATATTGCTCATAACTGTAATATTAGACATCAGAATACACTTACAATGCCTCACCACTCATCTGCTCTTTCAATGGTGTTTCGCCTATTCTGAGAGAATGTACAATTTTGTAAAACCTTAACCTTACATGTGGTTAAGGTTTTATGCCGTTCGTCATAGAACGAAATAATTGCTAATTGACTGCCAATTAGAATTCAATTCCTAAAGTAACAAATTCATGTATATCATTATCTTTATATATAATTTTCATGTGACAGGTAAGTTAATTATGAGTTTAATATGAACTTTATGGAAATTTTTTCAACACTGTTCGATTACTTGTAGAGTTGGTTTGTGTAAGAATACCTGGTTAAATTTCGCCCGTTTTATAAAGAGTTCGAATGTATAACTACCGAGCCTTCATTAATAACCGAAAGACACGTGACCTGTTAGTTCATTATTTAGTTTTGTCATGTTTTAAACATGGAATTCTAGGAAATGTGGATATAAGCCTTCTCTTTCCAATTGCGTTTTTAAATATGTTTACCGACGGTTCGTTTCGGCCGAACGCTCATTTCATTGGCTCCGAAATTGAACACGCCCATCTGATTCAAGTCGACGTTTTTATCCGTGGAATATCTTGCACCGTATATTATTGTAAGCGCATCTTAACGCAGAATGGCCTATTGAATCTAAGTATTTCCATTTGTCATTGTTACCAATTGTTTTAATTTTTTGTATGATCGCTTGCCTATATTTTTGGTCACTTGTGTTTCGGTTATTAATGAAGGCTCTGTATATATTATATTATTATACATTTTATAATAAAGTCGATATATTATTGTTATTAATATTTTGCTTGTGTCGAAAAAATATAATCTAAAAATTATTGGTATTTTGGTTGTCAAATATAATGAGACCTTTGAGTCTATTAGAGGTTCTGTAGGGTTTTAAATTATACAAGACATGTTATAATTTTTAGGAATATATTTGTATATTTTTTTACTTAAATATTTGTCGTATAGTTTATATCACAACAGATTTGTTGAAATTTTGCAGGACTTACACATTATGTGGCAATTACAGAAAAATTTTAGAAAAGGCAAAAGATTTATCTTGGAAAATAATGCATTACAACAACCCCACGGACAATTTGATAAGATCTGATTTTGAAGAATTAAAAGGAAACCCGGAGCCTAAAGATGTCGAAAGTAAGATATTTTTAAAACTATTAACTCTAGTTAAAACGTTAATTCACACCATTAAAGTGAGGAGGTTAATGACCAAAAAGTGATCTGATCTTGCAGATTGTGTACATGTATAGTGTGTACAAATAAAAATTCAATTAGGGTAAGGCAATGCATCTTAAAACATATATTTATATACACCATTTTGAATAATTAAGTTTGACTACTGCCAAGAGTCTAATTATTTAAATTCTACCACATATAGCCTAGTCACTTTATACATGAACTTCTAAAAAAAATACAATCTAAGATTTTCCAATGGGATTCTGTTTATTTTGGCGTCAAAAATAATTTCTCAAAAGTCCATAAAGCCAACTGGACGGCTACAATAGTTACAGCAGGTCTGAAGTCAGTAAAATCGGTTTTTCTCAAATATCTCGTAAATTATTGGTTTTACGTTAATTTTAAAATTTGTTCATGAGATAAATCTGCATAAAAAAGGTCCTATACAAAATTTACGTAGAACCAATAGTTTTTGAGATTATTGAGAAAACTCTGACATTGTGCTGCATTCGTTTCCGCACCACCTTTGAGGTAGAATGCAAGGCGCGTTTTTTTTACATGATGTCCCCTATAGGCCTAATCCATGGGTTACAAGTTATAATTTTGTTGATTATGGTTCGTCTTTGCTGACCTCTTCTTCGTCTCCGTCTGTCCCTTCTATTTCCACTTCTTTAATATTTTCATCTTCGTCAACAACCATCTCAGCAGAAAATAACAAGATGAGTTCGTCTTCATCATCGTTGAACTCAGATTCAACGGTTGTATCCTCGGACATCGTATTGAGACACGACTGGCCCCAACAAGTACCACACATTACAGAACATGGCAGTCTTATTTTTCTGCATCCACAATTGGTGCTACAATCTTTTGTGCAATTGCAGAATTGAGAAGTTCATCTGGTGCAGGAGGAATCAGAGTAGTTGTTGGATCTAATAAATTATTGTTTAAAGTCCAACCCCATTGCTGAGGGTCTAAATCTTTTACCAGCCAAGTTTGAACCTGGCAATATACCCTGAATAGATGTTGTTGAGTAGCTGCTGCTGTGGGTGGAAGTGACGACAATAGGGAAGTGCATGAAATTTTAAAATGCTTGAAAAAGTGATTTGCTCTTAATTTCCATTACGCAGAAAACGATTATAACAAAAGAAATTCAAAATAAAATTTATTTTCCGTAAAATTAATATTTAGATTATGCCGTAATTTGTAAACAAAACCACGTGACTACACCACTTATATCCTCATTGGTACCATAATAGTGTGTGTATTGCTGTGCTCCTTTATAATTGACTTTTCTTAGTGTAAAAAGTGACTTTAAAAATCAGATTTCGATATCATTAGTTAACTACATTACTCCATAATAAGTTGAATATTTTACTGCTACTATTTCTTGCAATATAAGTGGTTAATTGTGTAATTAACAAGTTTGAACCAAGTGACAACAAAACTAATAAAAATTGAAAAAACTTATCAAGCTAGATACAAGAAAAGGTTAGTGCTGATAAAAACAAATCTAATCTCTTGATACATAAAAACTTGGACAGGACCGGACTATAAATCATGAACTGCTGTAAATGTAAAATTTCTGATTCCAAAGAAGAATCACTAGTCATTTGTGACAAATGTGGCAGCAAACTATGCCAAACTTGTGCAAATTTATCTGCTACTGAATATAGAGCTGTAACAATGAAATCTTCCAAAGTTCTAATATTTTGGTGCTCAGACTGTAAGGCAAATGTATCAACTCCTAATCAAGATATCCAGCAGATTATATCAGATGCAGTAAAAGAAGAAATATCATCGGTACTTAGTAACTTTTCTTCTCTCTTCAATGAATCCTTAAATGCCAAATTTGATTCGCTGTCTAATGCAATTACTAATTTAAAGGACAGCAGCATTGATTTGGTTAAATTTCTTACTAAAAATAATTCAAATTTAGCTGTTCCATCACATAGTAAATCTGAGGAAAATACTTTATTTGATAAATTACTAAGTACTCTCACCAATAAATTTCAAGCCAAGTTTATACTTATGGATAAAGAAATATCGATTCTAAAAAATTTAGTGAAGGGCAACTCATTAATTTCATGCAACGTCCCTACAGCTAACAATGATTCTGATAAAATAACTAACTCAAAATCCTCAACAAAATCCAACGAAATTGTCAACAGTATTGCTCCTACCACTGGACATGAAACACAAAAACCCAAAAACACCAACTATATAAAACCGACTTCATCTGATAAACGAAGAAGTGATAATCAAAATTTTTCCTCAGTTGTGGGTACTAGAAAAATTGTAAATACTAAATTAGCAGCAGCTAAACTCTATCCAAAAACTAATATCCAAATCAGAAAACTGAGTAATCAGGTTACAGAAGAAGATCTAAAGGAATACTTGGAATCAACGTTTGGTGGCACAGAAACTTTTAAGATTGAAAAGTTAACTGTAAAATCTGGCGACTATGCTAGCTTTAAAGTGGAAGCAAGGGCGGATCTCCTCGATGACCTTATGAATCCCTCAAACTGGCCTGAAGAAATTAAAGTCAAACGGTTCTTTCAATATGAGACAAGACGCAATACTAACTACACCCCTAGATCGGCATACAACAACAACAACTATAGATCATACCGGTACAGGCAGAGATTCTACTAACTACACTAATAGTGACTTGAGACTTTCATTGCTACACCAAAATATTCAGTGTGTCTCTAACAAAATATTACCTCTAGAAGTATCTATAAAAAACTTAAATATTGACATTTTGGTGATCACGGAGCACTGGAAAACTATTGACGACCTAAAAACTATCCATTTAAGTAACTATATTTTAGCTGCAAGCTTTTGCCGTAAAAAAACGATACATGGCGGCTCCGCGATTTATATTAAAAAGAGAAATGCTCCTAAATATAAAGAGGTTTCGTGTAACAAAATTTCGGTTGAAGGTATCATTGAATGTAATAATAATAATAATAATAAATTTATTGATTTAAAAGACCAATACAGGTATAAAACAAGTCGACAGAAATTTTACACAAACTACATAAAGAAATTATAAAAGAAAGATACATTAACATGTCTGTCAAATACATAAAACATTTTACAAAGGGAAAGAGGTCAAATTGAGAAAAATTCATCTAAAGTATAATACATGCCTTGAAGAAGGTATTTTTTCAGTGACTTTTTGAAAGTGAAGTAGGTAGGCCGTTCCTTTATAGATGTTGGAATTTTGTTGTAGATTCTGATGCCAGTACTTAGTGGCCCTCTTAGAGTTAAGTTTAAACTATTTTGGGGTGTACAGAGTAGGTCTCGGTCTCTTGTATTGTAATTATGTAAATCACTTTGACGAGAAATGTTACATTTACATTTGAATATATAGCAGGCAACTTCTTGAATGTAGAGGCAGCATAGGGGAAGTATATTTAGCTGTACAAATAAGTTTCGACATGATTCTCTTTGGCCTTTATTTAAAATAGTACGTATGCATCTTTTTTGAATTAAGAATAATTTTTTTGCTGCTGGAGATGTACCCCACAATATAATCCCATATAGAAGGCGAAATTTATCTCTGCGAAATAAAAATTTTTTATTACTTCTATATCAAGTAGATTCCGCATACATCTTATTTGGTATATTTTGCTATTTAATTTTTTTATTTCTCCGCATATATGACTATCCCATTCAAGGGTATCACTTAGTGTTATCCCTAAAAATTTTACGGTATTATTTCTGTTTATATCCATATCACCTAGACTTACGGTTATGTTTTCTACCTTTTTCTGCTTAATATGAAACAGTAGATATTCAGTTTTACTAGAGTTCAAATATAACATATTTTTGGAGAACCATTGTGCTATTTTATCCATTAGGTGTTTACAGCCTGACTGATTAAGTTCAGGAGATTCCCTTGATATTAATATGGATATGTCATCAGCATACATAGTTATTTTATATTCCGATAAATATTTTGCGATATCGGCCACATAAAGAGAAAATAACGTGGGCGCAAGATCACTTCCCTGAGGTACTCCTACATCCACACTTGCACAGGTAGAGCAGTGTTTGCTGGTGCTCCCTCCTTCACTGTGAGATATTTCGACATATTGTTTTCTATTTTCAAGATAAGATGTGAACCAGTGGTGTGCATTGCCTCTAATGCCTAGCGTCCAGAGCTTATGAAGTAATCGGGCATGAGGAACACAGTCAAATGCTTTGCTCAAATCGCAATACACACCTACTGGGCACCTTCTCTTGTCTAGCTCATCAAGGATGTAAGTATAGAACTCGGTTGTGGCTGACATTGTCGATTTATTCTTTCTGAATCCATGTTGTTCATTAGGTATCAATCTATATTTTTTGATGAAGGAGTCGAGCCTCTCCAGCATACAGTACTCAAAAATTTTAGAGATTACGAAATTGGCCTGTAATTATCAACACAATTTTTTGCATTTTTTTTATGGGTAGGTACTACTTTTGCTAGTTTTAAGCTCTCTGGGACTATCCCAGATTCGAGAGAGCAGTTGACAAGATGGGTTATGGGTTTTAATATATATTTGCTAAATTCTTTTATGATATTGCTTGGTATATCATCGGGTCCTGCAGACGATTTATTTTTCAACTTAGAAAAAATGTTGTATAATTGAACTTGAAAACTTAAATATGTACATTGTTGCTATCTATAGACCCCCGTCGGCTAATATTCAGATGTTTCTTAATTAATTTCATGATTTGCTTAATCTTCTAAATCCTGACAGAAAAATACTGATCGCAGGTGATTTCAACTTAAATTTTTTATCAACTGAGAATAATGTAATATTGTTCAAAGATATCCTGGATTGTTATGGTTTTCAGTTTGTAATAAGAGAATCAACACGAATTTCAAATAGCTCAAGCACCTGCATTGATAACATATTGCTTAATGACAAATGTGATAATTTTGAGGCTGGTACTGTTGATCTGAACCTATCTGATCACTTAGCTCAAACACTGATAATTAACGTAAACAAAGAAAAACCAAGTAGAAAAATTATATATAAACGATGCTTCAATTCAGAAAACACTACAAACTTTCTTAGGTTCTTGAATAATGAAAATTGGTATGATCTATATATCTCGACTTCTGTAGACAGAGCGTTTGACAACTTCTTTACTACATTTATGTATCACTTTGAAATAAGTTTCCCACTCAGAAAATTCTATATTACTGACAATGACGATATTAATCACGACCACTGGATAAGTGATGAAATCATAGCGCTGAAACGTCAATTATCAATATACACTGAGCTCTCCAAAAAGTATCCTCAGTTCATTGAACTGCGGAATGAAGCCCATCAAACGTATAACAACGAACTTAAAAATGCAAGGAGACTATACTATGACAGACAAATCAGTCAAGCAGAAAACAAACAAAAACAGATGTGGCAAATAATATCTAATTTACAAAATAAAGCACATCTTGATCATAACATAGAAATTACTGAAAATGACACTATATTAACTGACACAGATCTAGCAAACAGATTCAATCAATATTTTACTGCTGTTCCGCTCTCAAGTACTAGTAATGATCTAGCATTTCTCGAATCCAACGTGCCAATGAAATATAACTGTTCCTAGCACCACTGGTAGACTCTGACATAATTCAGATAATTAATAAATTAAAATGCTCTAACTCTAGTGGTTTTGACCATGTATCCAATAATCTTTTAAAAAGCTGTAAGTATCTTATTTGTAAACCCCTAGCATTCATAATTAATTTAATGTTTCAGGAGGGCATTTTCCCATCGAAACTTAAGCTCGCAATTGTAAATCCTTTATACAAAAAGGGGGACGTAAACATTATCACCAATTATAGACCTATTAGCCTTATCTCTAGTTTTTCAAAAGTCTTAGAAATTGCAATAAATGATCAGTTAACCATATACCTGTACACATACGAAATAATTTCTCCAAACCAGCATGGTTATACCAAAAATAAAAACACTGATACGGCCGTCACTAATTTTGTTATTGAAATTTTTAGAGCACTAGACAATAAGATTCCAACTCTGGGACTCTTTATAGATTTTACTAAGGCTTTCGATAATGTAAACCATGAGCTATTACTTGCAAAACTCTTTAGGTATGGCATTAGGGGTGTAAATCTACAATTGTTTGAATCATATCTTCAGGGACGCACCCAGATAGTTCGTTTGCCGAATGGAAAAGCAAGCTCCAGTCTAAACATAGCAGCTGGTGTCCCTCAGGGATCAATATTAGGCCCTTCACTTTTTCTACTTTTTGTAAATGACTTGAATTTTTATTTGAGGAATATAAAATCGGTAACAATTATACAATATGCTGACGATACCAATGCATTGATATCAGCTGAAAATATAAACAGTCTCATGACACTTGCGTGCACAGTATATGATATGATTGTGAAGTGGGCTCAGCAAAATCATTTATGTCTAAATGAAAATAAAACGCAGTGTGTGCTATTTAGATCTCAGAGGTCTACATACTCTCTGAACAATAACTTTCCTATAAAAACTACAAACTGTATAAAAATGCTAGGAATCACCTTAGACAGTCATCTGCAATGGAATTCTCACATTGAAACTCTCTGTGGAAAGCTGAGCAAATCCTGCTATGCATTAAGATTTCTAAAAAATTTCTGCAGCAGCAACATCCTTAAAACACTGTATTATTCATCCTTTCACTCCCATCTGAGAAATGGTATTGTAAACTGGGGGAACAGTGCGCAGAACCAACGGGTTTTTATTTTACAGAAGGTTGCAATAAGAATTTTAGCTAATCTAGGTTATCGGGAATCCTGCAGAAATGCTTTTCGCCAACTAGGTATATTAACGGTTATTGGTACCTACATCTATGAAGTTTGCTGCTTCATTTTCAAAAACAAAGCTATATTCACCCAAAATATAACTCCGCACGACCATAACACTCGTCATAAGTTTGAACTTCAACCTGATTCTCACTCGACCTCTTTATACCAAAGAAGCATTATATACATTGGCTGTAAACTATTTAATTTTTTACCTCTGGAAATTAAGGAGTCTGGAAATCAATATATTTTCAAAAAATCGCTCAAAAAGTACTTAATAGACAAAAATTGTTACACACTGAATTAATTTTGTTTACATACTGTTTAAATACATGGTTGTTTAAAAATTGTTCTACATAGTTTTTTTTACATTGTATTTATATTTATCTGTTTGTATTTATATTTTACTTTGTACTGTTATTTTACTTGTTAGTTACTAGTTTTATTACTTTATGAAGTTCACTTTTAAATCTTGTTGTGACGTGGCTCATCAAATATGTTGTATTATCTTTTTGATGTATATATGTATCTGATGAAAATAAAAAAAAAAAAAAAAAAAACAAACGGTTTCTTATTGGCGTGAAGTCAATGACGACATCCGTTAGTCGGATAATTTGTTCAAAGTAGACGCAGTGTCCTTACCTCTTACTGACGTCTGTCTACGAACTAATTTTGGAGAATCTTGAATGTAAAATTACCATATTTGTAGTGATACTCTTAGTTTACATTTAGGCACAATGCAATATTTGTAACTCATAAGTCATAATAATGTTGTTCACTAGCTCATTAACCAAATAATAACACCACAAACCAAAACTTGGTAAACTGACATTTGACAAACCCATCGTAATTGCTTTAGATATATGAAACTACTCAAGCATGTTTCTATGGAAAAAGAAACTTCTGTTCACTATTCCGTCCTTGTCTGACAAGATCTGATTGGTTGAAGAAAACGTCCGATTGGCTTAACTGCCTATACACAGACCGAGAAAAAGGATGGAATAGTGCACGCAAGTTTCTCTCTTTGTGTCACTTTCTCTAGTTGAGTGCACCTTCCAGTTTGTTATTAATTTCGATGGACAAATCATAACGGAAAACGTTACAGTTAATGGCGCTAAATAACTGCCGTTTTGAAATATCCAAATTCCTCACCGATGAAATTATTTATTTTCTCGCTGTATTAAAAATCGTAAATTTTGCATTTTTATAACTTTTTTTGATGCTGTATCGATTTTCATTATAAAAAAAAATCATGCAACTTCTCTATTGCACAGGCTTACTTATTAGCAAATTTTTCAAACAGTTTTCTATTTTGAATTCCGCCAATGCTTCCTGTAAATATGTTTTTTTTTTTGTAATGTTTAAAATGCATTTATTTTTTCTTTTCGAAATAAAGCAATGGAATGTTGGAAAGCTACTACTAAAAGCACTTATTATTGAAGAAATGTCCATTTCAAGGACATCTCAGACAGAAAAAAAATGTAGTATATATATGTAGCATTTTTCCTGTGGACCATCGAAATCCGAAAAAAACGTCGGATCAAAATGAAAGATAACTATCGACTCGAGAGCAAATTTAGAAAATTCCGTCCGTCGGTCAGTCGGTCTGTCTATCTGTCACGCTCAGCCCCCCTAATCCGTTTTCGGATTTCGATGAAACTTGGGTGGTTAATAGGAGGTCTTTAGAAAACCTTAATGCTGGAAGCTCGGCTCCGTTCGGAAACCGGAAGTACCCGATATAGACGTTTCAAGTTTTTCTGGAAAAATTGAATAACTCGGTAACGGGCAGTCGGATCGAGATATTTCAAAAAAGAGATGGTGCTGCTGGCAACGATCTACATATAAGTATACCGAAGACAATGTCGAAAAACAAATGGAAATTGAATTTTTTTGCAAAAAACTGGTTTACTCGATATCGGGCTAGGAAGCACGATAACTGTCCAGGATATCGATCGATTTCGATGAGACTTGGTGGGATCGAAGGTACACGGCCACAAATGAAGCCTATTGCTGGTGGCCTGAATCCGTTGACCGCAAGTATTTTTTCCAAGGCCGAGTATGATTTTTCAAAGATATTGATAACTCCAGAACCGAAGGTCCGATTTTGATTTTCAAAAATGACGATTGTAGGGTTTGATTAAGTCTATTAGGTGACGTTTGTGAGAAATTTGACAAAACAGAAGCGAATCTACAAATCCTGGAAAACTTAATTTTTTTGATAGATTCTACAAATACCCGACAGGCACGGACCTTTTCAGACAAAAAAATCTGAAATAGAGTTTTTGGGAAAAATTAAAAATAAACGAGTTATTTACAAAGATGCATGACCACAATATAAACCGATGCCCTTTCTGTATTTCAAAATGTAGTTAGCCTTTACTTTATTCAATGCAAAAAGAAAAAAAACTGTACTGAATCATCCCAACAGGGATAAAAAGCATATCAAAATGTAGTTTTTAGCTCGTTACTACATTTTGAAAAAAAATGTAATATAGGTTTTGCATTTTTCCGGCGGACCATTGAAACCTGAATAAAACGTCGGATCGAAATGAAAGTCGTATCTATCGACTCGAGAACGAATTTAGAAAATTCCGTCCGTCGATCTGTCACACTCAGCCCCCACTCCCTAATCCGTTTTCGGATTTCGATGAAACTTGAGTGGTTAATAGGAGGCCTTTAGAAAACCTTAACGCTGGAAGCTCGGCTCTGTTCGGAAACCGGAATTACCCAATATAGACGTTTCAAGTTTTTCGGAAAAAATTGAATAATTCGGTAACGGGCAGTCGGATCGAGATATTTCAAAAAAGAGATGGTGCTGCTGGCAACGATCTACAGATAAGTATATCAGAGACTATGTCAAAAAACAAATGGAAATTGAATTTTTTTGCAAAAAACTGGTTTTCTCGAAATCGGGCTAGGAAGCACGACAACTGTCAGGATATTGATCGATTTCGATGAGACTTGGTGGAATCGAAGGTACATGGCCACAAATGAAGCCTATTGCTGGCGGCCCGAATCCGTCGACCACAAATATTTTTTCCAAGGCCGAGTATGATTTTCCAAAGAAATTTACAACTCTCGAACCGAAGGTCCGATTTTGATTTTCAAAAATGGCAATTGTAGGGCTCGATTAAGTCTATTAGGTGACGTTTGTGAGAAATTTGACAAAACAAAATCCTAGAAAACTTGATTTTTTTAATAAATTCTACAAGTACCGAACAGTTTCCTAATAAAAATCGAAAATTAAGTATTCCGTCGATCAATCTCTGTAACTGGTATAAGGCACGGACCTTTGTGGACAAAAAATCTGAAATAGAGTTTTTTAAAATTAAAAATAAACGAGTTATTTACAAAGATGCATGACCACGTCCGGTTTAACAATATAATCGATGCCCTTTCTGTATTTCAAAATGTAGTAACCCTGTACTTTAGTCAATGCAAAAAGAAAAAAAAAAGAAAAATGAAACATGTCATCCTACGACCCGCTGCTGAAAAGGTACTGGATCATCCCAACAGGGATAAAAAGCATATCAAAATGTAGGTTAGCTTGTTATCTATATACAACACTCTACGTATATAATGGTGGCATATGAAAGAAAGATTTATTGGTGCTAAAAAAACAGAGATTACACAAGTCAAGAAAAGTTTACAGTACACATTACTTAACTTTGCACTTTGCTACGAAGTTTCTCAGACCAATATCTCGAAAACTACTTGTTCTACGTAAATTTTGCGCATCATACCGGAGTAAAATTTAAGGTCCGATTAAGTGAATATGAAATTCAACGAGCTAATTACTATTCAAATCCATGATAAATCACTGTTCAGAAAATGAAAATACCGGTTTTTGAGGTTAGGAGATTGGAACAATACTTAAGATTCTGACGCGTTCGACCGCAAGTTCGGTTCGACCACAGTGGGCGGATCACACCTGTCAGATGTCGAATGTAGCCTTTGTCTCTTTCTCTACCTTTACCGAATTGACAGACATGTCATCAAGCTACACAGTACACACCAATATTGAAAAATTATTTGCATGAATTTTTAAATATTTGCTTGGAGCCAGTATGACTCCAAGCTAAAAATGCCTATACAAATATTAAAAATGAGAATAAACGAAAAAAACCTTAAAATTTGAGGTTATGTTAGTTATACGATGCACATGCCCAGGTAATTGTAGGACCTTATTGCTCGCGCCATCTACTAAAGTAAATAGAAACCATGCACTTATGAAGCCATTATTATAATAGGAAAGTGCCGTACGTCGGACCACCTATTTAATACACCGTGGTACTATTTGTGACAAAAAAACTGTACATTTTAGAACAGATTGTCAGTAGTAACAAATTAAAACTGATGATTTTTTGTTTTAATTTGTTACTCTGCATATTCTTTCCTAAAACGTGCAGTTTTTGAGTTATACATGGAAATATGCAATTCTTAACTTTCTCTTAAAATTCTTAAAAAATATTTTTGTTATTGCATGAAATTTTTAACTTCATTGCCTGTACTACAACGATGGATTTAAATACAAATTATTTGACATCCGTCAAAAGTTACTGCAAGTTTATATTTAAAAGTAAAATTGAAAATCAATAAATTTGAAAAAATCTGTACCTATGGTGGTAGGTATGTTGGCCTCCTCTTGACTAAATGTTTTGTTCACACCTTATATATTTTTTATTGTTATATAAATATACAAAAATAACTACTTCTTGAAGCATTGATAAAGGCACATTTAAATAATGAGCATTATTTTAAAACACGGGAAAAAATTAAAATTATTGTAATAATAAGTAATAAACAATTAATTCCGTTATGACCGCTGGCTGCATTAATTTCTTGTCCTCAAACGACTCCATTCCACTAATCTACGTAAATTGCTTATAAGTGCACTTCAGATTCTTATTGTACATACCTTATTAGTTTTCTAACTGTAAAAAATATTGGTAACTTTCGACAGATAAGTACTACACAGATTTTATTTATATAACATACAGCAACATTTGCGGGCGCTTATGTATATCAACGACATTCTAGGCAACTAGCGTTGCAATTAATCCCCACTTACCACACCCCCAATGGCTGAGACAGTAGAGAAAAACGGGAGCGTATGTCGTAGCTTCCACGGCTGGTATATACGTCGGTAGATACGTTTGGCAACGACGGGGTTTGGAAAGGGTACACGTGGTCTTTGCTCGTCTTTGGTTGCAGGTAGTGTATCCTCTTAAAAATAACTTTACATTTTTCCACTTCTGAACTTTATATCACGTGATTATTTTTTTTTTTTTTGTTCAAATAACTTAGAAAAGATATATTAAATTAATTTATTCATAATTGTATACCTGTTATACATTATGTTTCTAATTGTACATTATTTATGAAATTATTCAAATGCTGGATTTAACATATTTTCAAAATCAAAGTCGATTTCTTCATCGGCATTTACGTGAACATTGTCTTCCGTTATTTCAGGTATATCAGCGTTTTCACAGTTTATTCCCATACATTTTTTGCAAAAGATGGAGCAATTCATTCCCCATTTCCTGCAACCGGAGTTTCCTTTGCATCTTTTGCATCCATTTTTAACAATCTTCGAAACGCTGTATCTAGGTTTCCATTTGTTGTAGAGACTTTTACCAGCCATCATTTCAACTGGCGTAAAGTCAGCTTTCACTTTAATAGACCTTTTCATCATAAGCGCGCGCATGTGCTGCCTCTATGTTTGTTTGCGGGAACTATGAAATGTTCGGACACTTGGTTGTCAAAATGGCTGGACCGGTATCATTTTTCCACATTAATTTAGACAAAAGAGTGATTGACGGTGCAAAATGAGTACACAACATTGTGGAAGAACGCACTTGTGCTCAATTAAGGCGCTAGCTCAAGTATCCTAGCCGTAAAATGACTGGAAGCAAGAATAAAGAACTGGTTGCAAGATTAGAATTCAACTATCAACTTATCAATTTATATACAAGTGCATTAAAAGAAAACAAATGTGTTTAGTCTACAATATGTTTAATAACATTCTTCGTGCAGTAATTGATAATGCAGTAAAAATATTTTCTGTTTTTTTACGAAAATGTAGGGTCAAAAATGCAATTGAAAATGAGGTTTTTTGTCGATCCTTCTGTGGATAAAGCTGACTCCTTTTTTTCTATTTTTTTCAAATAGGTAAACTATACGATATGGCACTACCTATTTTCAGAAAATTGGTAACAGATTCATCATTATTTGGTTAAAAAACGTAATGTTTATGTCAAATCCAATATTGACATGCGAAAACTGTCCGAAGAAACATGGCGGAACTCGACGTTTTTTAAACAAATAATGATGAATCTGTTACCAATTTTTTGAAAATAGGTAGTGCCATTATCGTATAGTTTACGTGTTTGAAAAAATTGGAAAAAAAGGAGCCAGCTTTATCCACAGAAGGATCGACAAAAAACCTCAAACTGCATTTTTGACCCTACATTTTCATAAAACAGAAAATATTTTTACTGCATTATCAATTACTGCACGAAGAATGTTATTAAGCATATTGTATAGACACATTTGTTTTCTTTTAATGACCTTGTATATAAACTGATAAGTTGATAGTTGAATTCTAACCTTGCAACCAGTTCTTTATTCTTGCTTCCAGTCATTTTACGGCCAGGATACTTGAGCTAGCGCCTTAATTGAGCAGTGTGTTCTTCCACGATGTTGTGTACTAATTTTGCACCGTCAATCACACTTTAGTGTAAATTAATGTGGAAAACTGATATCGGTCCAGCCATTTTGACAACCAAGTGTCCGAACACTTCATAGTTCCCGCAAACAAACATAGTGGCAGCACATGCGCGCGCTTACGATGAAAGGGTCTATATAATAATGTCTATACCTTAATTCATTCAGAAAAAAGTTACAGGACGAAATTTGAAAAAAAATAGTAAAAATTAGCAAAAAAAGTTAAAAGTTGCAAACTTTGAAACGGTCACTATTAATCGTAAAAATTTTTACAAAATCTCATTTTAACAGGTAAAACGCCAGCTTTTTTTATCCAGCAATGTCTATGCCTAAATGTACCTGAAAAAAGTTACAGGCTAAAATTAAAAAAAAATAAAAAATTGTATTTTTTCTTTTTTGTTTTGTTTTTTGGACGTATTTTTGTAAACTTAATTCTCTACAACTTCTCTATTGATATGTTTATTGGAAAAATACATAGTTTTCGAGAAAAACTCAAAAATGTGAAAAGTGGACCTTTTTACTTCGATCTCAAAAACGTTCAAATGGTAGCACACCGCAGTTTTCTCATATTTTGGGGTCAATTGAACATAAGAAACAATAAAGACCCTTTAACGTTTTAGTTCCTTTCTACAGTACATAGACAATATACTAAAGTGACTAAAAATATGTGCATCAAAAAATACGCTTTTCTTTTACACCCTGTAGATAGTAACATGCTCCAAAATAAAAGTATTGGGCAAAACTTGCTGTTCTACAAATAAATTATCTCTTAAATCCTGAAAACCGCATATATGGATGTCGTATTCTTTTTCTCAAGAAATGTGGATTTAAATTCAATCAAAAAATTTGCTTGGTCTGTTTCATATGACCAGCAGTTTATATAATATTTTACCAAATGATTGGAGAAAACTGAAATCTACTAAAGGACATGGCACAATTTTAAGGTATTTTGGCCCTCGGTAGAAAATGTTGAATTTTAACATATTATAGTTTATTTTAAAGGAAGTAATTTTGTCATTGAAAGAAAGTCCTAAGTGTACAGGGTGCATCTGAGAAGTTAAGTTAAAAATAGTGACTTTAAGATATCACATATTTATTACTGGCGTCAGAAATAAAAACTAATAACTGTTTCAATTATTTATTTTCATTATATAACGTAGTTAAGATTAAAACATGTACTATACCATACAGAGTGTTCCAAAATTATTAGAATCATAGGTTTTTAGTATTCTTATAAGAGAGGAAAATGAAATATATAATTAAAATATATTTCATTAGTTGTATTTGGTTGGATTTGGGTCCTATCTATTTATGTAGTGTGTTTTATGTTATGTTATGTTTAGACAAAAATTATACAAGAAATAAAAATACTACATCATACAGTATTCCAAAAATATAACGATTAATAATAGTCCAGTCGAATTAGACATTATAAAAAATTTTGCGTACTGCGGACTTTTTTTTGTGGAAGTTGTTTAAGAGGGGCATAATAAGCAAGCACAGAAAACTACACCCTGCTACACCATGTGCGTCCCCTATTTTTAGGGGTTGAAACTTTGAAATTTTACTTATGTGTCCATATCTGTTTCCCGTAGGGCTTTTTACCAAGTTACACTTTTTGAAGATTCATCCCTCCTCTACATAATATATATATTACACATTTGCCGTAGGACAAACGGCTTTGGCTGTACGAGGCCGGAAAGGTCGCGCTGTCCGAATTTGGGGGTCTTCTGTACAGGACAAACGGCTATTATTTCCAATCTAAAATACTACACATACTAATGCCCTTAAGGAGGGATGATGATTTGTGAAAAAACTTTCATCGAATACCGCGCGGTTTTCATGATACGGGATGTTGAAATTTTGAAAACCCCTGTTTTAAAAAAAAAGTGAACCTACTTTTTTCGCTCATTTTTTTTTCATGTATGTGCGACCCTAATATAAGAAAATTTACGTTGGTTTCATTTTAATACATTCGTTGGTTTAGGAGCTAGACAGCAAAATATGCCAAAAATGGTTATTTTGGTATTGTATTAAAAAAAACAAAACCAGTATAATTCTGGTAAGTGTTTTTGTTTATCCTAAAAGTCCAATTCATTGCGCATAGAAAATGTGTTTTTGTATTTAAGCAGGATCAACACCTATTAATAACCTAGTAATAACGATTTATGTCATGTGTTCTCCAGTCTCCTTTTTCACATTTTTTTTTGCGGCCTTATGGTTCATAGTATGGCAGAAAGCATTATACACGTGGATAGGGCACATAATAGGGTGTTAAAATGGGTCTCTTGTTAAAATGCTATAGGACGTACCGTTTTCGAGTAAAACGCACTTGTTTGGTTATGTTTGCTTTGAGTTTTTATTGTGTTCTGAATTGTGATCTGATAAATAAATTCTGCATTTTGATGTTTTCTTTCTTAGGTTGTTTTTTTAAATCATTTTTCGATGAAATGGACATATAATAACTGTTTCTCGAGGAAGGTAAAATTACTGTGGATTTTGTTATAGACACAAAATAAGTTGCAATGATGATTTCAAACAAGCGTGAACCCTCAAATGGGGGGAGAACCCCCTATTCCATCCGAGTCCCTTCATTTTTTCATTAGCAATGTCCCTCATAAACAGAAAAAGCAAGAAGCGACACATAGTTGTATTTTTTTGTAGTCAGCGGTGAGTATTTACTAGTCAGTCGATGAAAAGTGTAATCTGAAGTAATTTTTTGCAAACAAGTGCGTTTTACTCGAAAACGGTACGTCCTACCGCATTTTAACAAGAGACCCATTTTAACACCCTATTATGTGCCCTGTCCACGTGTATATTACTTTCTGCCCTACTATGAACCATAAGGTCGCAAAAAAAAATTGTGAAAAGGGAGACTGGAGAACACATGACATAAATCGTTATTACACAATAGGTGTTGATCCTATTTAAATACAAAAACACATTTTCTATGCTCAGTGAATTGGACTTTTAGGATAAACAAAAACATTTATCAGAATTATACTGGTTTTGGTTTTTTTAATGCAAAAATACCAAAATAGCCATTTTTTGCATATTTAGCTGTCTAGCTCCTAAACCAAAGAATGTATTAAAATGAAACCAACGTAAATTTTCTCATATTCTCTCATACATGAAAAAAAAATGAGCGAGAAAAAGTAGGTTCACTTTTTTTTTAAAAAAGGGGTTTTCAAAATTTCAACATCCCGTATCATGAAAACCGCGCGGTATTCGAAGAAAGTTTTTTCACAAATCATCATCCCTCCTTAAGGGCATTAGTATGTGTAGTATTGTAGATTGGAAATAATAGCCGTTTGTCCTGTACAGAAGAACCCCCAAATTCGGACAGCGCGACCTTTCCGGCCTCGTACAGCCAAAATCATTTGTCCTATGGCAAATGTGTAATATATATATTATATAGAGGAGGGATGAATCTTCAAAAATTGTAACTTGGTAAAGAGCCCTACGGGCAATAGGGAAAAAGATATGGACACATAAGTAAAATTTCAAAGTTTCAACCCCTAAAAATAGGGGACGCACATGGTGTAGTTTTCTGTGCTTGCTTATTATGCCCTCTTAAACAACTTCCACAAAAAAAGTCCGCAGTACGCAAAATTTTTTATTATGTCTAATTCGACTGGAGTATAAGCACATTTAGAAAAATGCATTTTTATCCAAGAAACATTCTGGTGATGAAAAATAATGCAAAATAGTCCAAAAAAGTAATTGTTATTAAGTATTTATTAATGGCCGTTTGGCTGGAGAAATTAAAAAAATCTTAAAAGTTGTAATAAAACTCTTATCATTGTTATTAACGGTGGAGGTCCCGAGCGCATCATAGTTTGACAATTTCTCCCTTATCCCTGATCTGATTTAAAAACTGTTTCGACAGTTTTATAGAAAAAACTTCATAGAACGATATTAAAAACTTTACAAAAAAAAAATTGTTTTTTATTTTTTGTTTGATTTTTTAATAGGCTTAGCAGATACCATTCTATGAAGTTTTTTCTATAAAAACTGTCGAAACAGTTTTTAAATCGGATTGCGCTCGGGACCTCCACCGTTAATTACAACGATAAGAGTTTTATTGCAACTTTCAAGATTGTTTTTTAGGGGCGAGCGTAGAGGCGACTTCAATGTGAATATCAGTCGATATTCCGTTGAAGCAACGATGAGCGTGGTTAGTACTTGGATGGGTGACCCATCTTGGGAAATACAGCGTTCTCGTCCCACCTTCTAGCGGCTTGTATATCAGTGTATACGCGGAAGCTACGTAATTTCAGACGAGGATTACGTAGTAGATATACCATCCTTCGGAGAGGATGTAAAGCAGGCGGTCCCTTGTCTATTAAATGTTAAGCAAGTAAAAGATCTTCTTAGGGGAAGAAGTTCGGCTTTTAAAATTTTTTCAGCCAAAGGGCCATTAATAAATACTTAATAATAATTACTTTTTTGGACTATTTTGCATTGTTTTTCATCTAAAGAATTGAATAAAAATATATTTTCCTAAAAGTGCTTATTAATTGTTATATTTTTGGAACACTGTATGATGTAATAGAAGTTAGTATTTTATTTCTTGTATAATTTTTGTCTAAACACACCACATAAATAGATAGGACCCAAATCCAACTAAATACCACTAATTAAATAGTAATTAAAATATATTTCATTTTTCTCTGTTATAAGAATACTAAAAACCTATGATAATAATTTTGGAACACTCTGTTTGGTATAGCAACTATACATGTTATATAATGAAAATAAATAATTGAAATAGTTATTAGTTTTTATTTCTGACGCCGGTAATATATATACGATATCTTAAAATCACTATTTTTAACTTAACTTTTCAGATACACCCTATACAATTAATAAATCATCTATTTATCTATCTATCTATTCTTTTTCAGAGGGACAATATAAAGCTTTGGTCATGGAATTTAGTTTATCTTCTTCGTCTTATGCAACCATGGTATTACGAGAGATACTAAAAGCAGACACATCAAGTAGCGCGCAGGCCCGCTTAAATGATTATCACGAAACTAAAGATCAGAAAAAAATTATAATTGATCCGGTTGACGAAGGAAGTAAAACTTCTGAAGCTTGTGAAAATGTGCAAAGCAGTAGTCTTCTTTCTGATCCTGAAAAATATGCGGAATTCAAGAATAGTATATTTAATTCTTCTGAAAGTCCAGTGAAACGAAAAAATGATGAAGAGGATAATGATAACAAAAAAGTGAAGAAAGAGGAAGATGCCGAGCCGATCGATATTAAAGTGGAACCTTCTATTGTATATTCAAAATAATTTGAGCTTTATATTATGGATGTTATTAAATGTAATACATAATTTAATGTGCATTTACTTGTGAGTACTTTGGGAGGGGTAACAGTATATGTGAGCAGCGACTGCTCTAGCGTTTACGTTACCTTGGACAAAAAGGCAAATTGCAGTCCACATTCAGCGTCTGGACTCGTACATATAATTAGAAAATAAAGTAAATCCAAAAAAATTGTCATACCGTCTCTGGATGGCTTGCCAAATCTTCACCATGAAGGGAGAATGACTTATACAGCATACAGAGTTGGCAATGGGTTTTTCCTTCACCAGGAATTTTCCCAAAAATGTTTTTTCCTGGGGCGGTTAAAACGAAAGAACCCCGGTTTTTACCATTTTTTAATTTGCCGCCAATTCCAACCTAACTTAGTCTCAGTCCTCAAAAAATGTGTTATTTCAATTTTTTCCAAATACCTAAAAGTGCTAATAAAGCTAATGAATAGTAATTAAAAAAATACTGAAAGGAACTGTCATTTTCAAATATGGCAAGAAGAACTAATAGAGTGAAGGCTAGTGTATAGCCCCCACCCCCCGTGGGAATTTCTGACTCACATATTTTTTTGTTGGTATTTCCATGTACTTTAAAGTTTTAGTTGTTTACCCCTTGTCAATTACAGCATATCCCGGAAAAACATGGAGAACCACGGAAATAAGGAGAAAATTACTTTTTACAAAAATCTTTATTCTCTGCTTCTAATATTCCCATTTAACTTTCATTACTAAATTGATTTTCACGAAGCCACAGATCAGCGCCTACAGGAAATCTATTTCCGAGCGATAGCTGCATTTTGTGCCACAAGAATTGAAAATGGATTTCTTCGAAAAAAAAAGTACGAGTTACCTACCAAATGTGTTACTGAAATCGCGGGATTGTCCATTATAGACATAGACATAATTTATTGATGTTAAAGATACAAAATTATATACACAAGTCAAAAGAACAACACAGTAGTATGTAAACAAACTGAGACATGAAAATAGTTGTAATAAATAACAATGTATGGTATAATGTTAAAATATAATTTTTTTTTTTTTAATGGTAGAATTTCTTATAAATATACAATCTATTATTTAAATAAGGCTTAAATTACTGTTTAAAAATTCTAAATCACTATAAAATGCCTTTGACAGGAGAAATTTTCTTATTCTACATTTAAATTCCCTTTCGGGTAATGCTCTTATAGTTTGAGGCAATGCATTAAAGTATTTAATATAATAATAACCAGTTCCATCCCTGGTTTTGTTGAGTCTCAAATAATTTACATTCAGGTTATTCGCATTTCTTGTAAAATACGAGTGTATTTGACCTCTCCTTAGATGCACTGCTTCAGTCGCTTTGGTGTATAAAAGACACTGCAGTATATAGACCGATGGTAATGACATTATGTTTAATTTTATAAAAGCATCTTTACAATCTTGCCTGTATTTTAACCCACCAATGATTCGTACAGCCCTTCTTTGTACTTTAAAAACTTCGTCACGGGAAGCAGCATGCCCCCATACAAGAATGCCATACGATATCACTGAGTGGATAAGGCTATGATAAGCAGTGAGGAGAGTTTGTTGAGATACATTGCTAGACAAATTTCTAAGCAGGTATATGTTTTTAGATATTTTGCTGCTAACATAAGTGGTATGTTGGTGCCATGTTAATTTAGAATCTAGAGATCTAGAGTAGGGATTGTTAAAATTATGCATATTTCGCAGTGAAAAGATCATTGTTTCTGTTTTTGAGGTATTTAGACTTAATTTATTGGAAATAAACCAGTTTTGAGCAACTGCTTGTGTTGGATCGAACTCATCTAACAAAATTGACAGGTCCGAGTTACAATCAGTTATGTTACAGTCGTCAGCAAACATTATTAATAAAGAGTATTATAGAATTTGGAAGGTCGTTTATATATATATTAAAAATAGAGTGGGGCCCAGGACTGAGCCTTGCGGGACTCCGGACTCGATGTTAAGTAGGTCAGACTTCAATCCATTATAGAGGACATATTGGCTTCTTTCACTAAGGTAGGATTCTAACAGAAGTTTGCTACTGTTAGAAAAACCATAATAATCCAGTTTGTTAATTAATATTTGATGGGACACAATCAAAAGCCTTTGATAAGTCCAGAAACACAGAACATGTGAACTTTCCTTCTTCAAAAGCTTGATTTATGATAGTTGTTAGTTCGTCAATCGCCATTGTCGTAGTACGTTTGGTTCTGAAGCCAAACTGATTAGGATTAAATAGATTGTTTGCCTCAAGATAATCAGCCATTTGAATTTTTAATATGGTTTCTAAAATTTTTGCAAAGTAAGGTATGACAGATATGGGTCTATGGTTGGAGGTCATCTATAGGCGTCTGAATTTAAGATGCCAGCGCCAAAGTGGAGAACTCGTGAACTAATTATAGGCCGTTTGTTTATTTATTTGGCGAATACTTATATCGATTTTTTTTCTGTTTATTGTTATTTTTGGCGTTAAAAATAATAACATTAATAATATATGACCTAAAGGTTTGCAAGATTTTGTTGTAAGTGATTTGCAAGATGTTAATGGCATTATTCAGCAAAATTCATATTTTTTTAGGTTATCTGGTTTTCCCCTTGAAAAGTACAGTTTCTTCGACATAAATGGTGTCTGGCTAGTTAAATATTAATAAACTCAATATTTCTTTAAATTTATGTACAGTTGTAGTTTAAATCACTCTTTTTTCAGGAAACAATGAGTGACATTTAGGGCAATGTATGGAACATTTGGGAAGCACCAAAAATGTAAAAATTCTAATTTTGTGAATGAAGGGGAATATGTTTTAAATGCAGGACATATTATTTTGTGTGGTACAACCCATATTCAACACAAAACTTAATAAATGTGTATGCTCTATGTTTACAAACAAGTGTCAGATCATGAAATTAGTGGTACCTACATTGAATATAGGTAACTGAAAAGATATTTATTAATTCTTTAAGTAAAATAACTGAAACAGTATTTTGTAAAATATGAAATAGAAATATTCAGGGGTAAAACATAATCGTGCATGATGCAATAGTATACATTACTTTTATAAATATACTGAAATTGCATATATTTACTTATTTCAAAAATTTCACTTACAATGTGTGATTGTTCAGGTCATTATTATTGCTACTCGGGCCACGGTTATTTGCACCAGCTTTTTCCCTCTCAATGCCTGGTTCAAGGTGTCTACATCAAAGAGGGTATGCTGTGAACATTGTGCCAATTCAACTTTCACGAGTTGTCCCTGCACTCTACAAAGTATACCGACTAGGTTGGCTCCAGCAAATTGTATCTTGTGTAGCCCCTTTAAACGCTATCATATTTTTAATAACTTGGCATCTCAGTTTATCATTATTTATTTATTGTTGATATCATCGTACACTAAAGAGACAATGACATAAAGGCCTATAATTAGTTTGACTATAGATCACCAGGTGGCGTACTCCTTATTTTCAGACGCCTATATTATTTTTTCTTCAAGCGTATTAAAATGTTTAAATTATGTCACCAAAAACAGAAGTAGAAGTAGGACATTGTTTTACTAGTAACAAAATGTTAGTACCGAATGCCACCGTAGTGGACATTGTTTTACTAGTAACATAATGTTAGTTCCGAAAGCGCCACCGTAGTGGGTATTGTTTTATTAGTAACATAATGTTAATACCGAAAGCCACCGGTGGCGCGCTATCCACTAGCCACTTGTCATATTGTGTCAACATGTAAGACTGTAGTTTGAATATTTGTACATTTATGATAAATAAATGAATTTTTGCATTTTAATACGCTTGAAGAAAAAATAGTATATATTACACGGAGTAGAACGCCTTTTTTTGTGTTTCGCCCAGTTTGCGGCTGAGGCGAATCCTGGGCTCAACACAAAAAAATAGTGCGTTCTACTCCTAGTAATATAAAATACTATTTCTTATATACTGGCACGACTTTTGAGATTTTCAACGACTTTGGGAATACATTATCACTTATACATTGGTTCAAAAGAGATGTCAGCGGGACCAAGATAGAGAATTTAATTGATTTTAAGATTTCTAAATTTAGATCATATGCGTCCTTACTTTGCTTATTTTTTAGATTATCTATAATATTGGCGAATAGTCACATGATATCTGTCTAAAGAAGAATTGATCTTTATTAACCGCCTCTGTCAGAAATTCTGAATAGTTATGATTACTTTGGGGGAGTTCATTTACAATATTTTTTGCTACATTAACAAAAAAACATTAAAGTTATTTGGTGATATGTTATCAGTAAGTTGTTTGTTATTTGTCTTATGAGAGTTTAATATTTTCCACATGGCCCGCTGTGGATTTCCGTGACTCGATATATAATTATCATGGGCAGTTTTTTTGGCTTTCGACAACTCACGGTGGTATTTATATTTATGTTGTTTCATTAGAGGTTTATTTTCTTCGGTAGGATTTATTTTACAGAAGTCTTGTAAAAAATGTAATTGGTTTCTCATATGACGTAGTTCATCATTAAACCAGTTTATGTTAAGAGTCTGACCATTGTTGTCCAATTTTGTTTTAACTGGAAAAACAGTTTCTATCGCGTTGTTAATGATATTAATGAATAGTTCAAATTTGTCGTTTAATTCAAATGATGTGTCTAGTATGGAATGCCAGTCTACTGTTTCTAAAAGATTATTTAACATTACCAATCCGTTGTTGTTTATCGGTCTGTATGTTATTCTCCTTAAATAATGTTTACATTTAATGTAACTTTGTAGATGAATACCCTCGTGATCAGATAGTTTTGTATCAATGATTTGTACTGTATTCTTTAAGCTGATATTTGATAAGATATTATCGAGACAATGTCCATTTCATGTATTTTTATTATTTGTGGGTAGGAGCCCAAGAGATTTAAATAAATCTACAACTAATTTTGTACTCTTATCATTTTCTATGTGGAAATGTATATTAAAGTCATATGTTGTCACGAGTATAACATTATCCGTTTCAAAACCTGTTATCTCACAATGTATCTCAACTGATAATTTAGTTACTGATACAAGAGAAAGTCCTTTGAATTTCTTCGCAGCAAATATTGCTACTCCTCCATGTCTGTGTATAGACCTGCTAAATTCAGAAGCTAAATTATAATTTTGTATACTTACAGATTTTATCTCTTCTTTTATACACCAATGCTCATTAAAAAGTAAGAAGTCATATTTATCTTTATGTTCCTCTAAAAAGGCTTCAATTTCATTAAGTTTATTTGTTATACATTGTATATTCAAATGGAATTATGTTAATATTATAATTTTGAGTATTAATAGTTTTTTGTTGTTGGCTTTAACTTTTGGTTTATGTTCACAAATGCTTCTTATGTTCCCTGAACTCCTAAAAAAGTATTAGTAGTTTCATCAGAGTTTTTGTTGTCCACCTTGTGTTTATTTCTTTTAAATTTATAACGCTCAAATGCAACTTTTTTCGACCAGAATTTATTGTCATAAACTGTGTCAATAAAATCGAAGTTGATTCCAACTTGAAAACATCTGCTGTTTGGTCTCTCATTTTCAATTTTTGTTGGAATATGTTTTACAAAAATTTCATCTTCCTTTTCAATATTTAGTTTACGTTTTATGTAGCTTTTTATTATATTTTCATCAACTTTATCCAGAACTCTCGATACAAAAAGCCATGCTTTTTTTCCATCCTGATCTCTTCCAGTAAATGTCTCATCATCAGTTTCTCCGCTACCTATAAATATTTTCCTTTTAGGTCTATTTTTTACTATTTCTTCTTGTCTTTCTTTATTATTTTCTGATAGTATGGAAGACTGTAGAGCCATCTGTGGACATGATTTCGAATTTACTGTGATATTTTCTCTTGCATTAGTTTGTGTTATTTGTGCCCAGGTAGCAACGGGCTGTGTTATTGGTTGCTCATTATTCACGTTTGCATTGATTTTTGAATTTTTATCTCGTCTTGGAGAGAGTGATACATTTTTAATTGCATCTTGAGCCCTTGTAGCTTTCGCCTGTTGTTTGAATACAGGTTTTTCCTTCCTCACTTCTATAGTTTCAGTGCTGTTGCTGTTGTTTGGTTTATTTTTTTAGTGATTTTGTCGATTGGTCGAAACATTTTCCATCCATAGGTTGTTTGCTCTGTTCTGGTCATGATTTTGTAGTTCAACTATATTGTTAAGTAAGGAAATAGGTTTCATGACAATGTTCGAGGGAGCTTCAGAGAATATTTTTACTAAGTCCTTGTTACTTTCTGTAAGGTTATTTATTTCCTCTTTTACTTGGCTAATTTCTTTTGTTATTAGTTTTTCAATAGTTTCTATAAGAGCTACTTGCATTTCTGCCTGAAGCTTTTTTATCATATCTTCTGTATTATTTGGTTTATTTTGGGCTTCTAGAAGTTGTTTGTATAATTTTTGGTTTTCTTGGTGGAGTCTCTCATTGTTTTCGATACATTTTGTATAGACCAGTGTGTGTTTCTCACATTCTGGGCAAAAGAATTTTAGTTTTCTTTGCTTTGTTAGTTCCTTACATCGATCTTCTGTTGTTGTCAATGCTGAACATTCATTACAAACATATTTTTGGCACAGATCACATTGATATAGTAACTTTTGATCTGGGATAATCTTTTTGCATTTTGAACAACTCATTTTCTAATTTGTGTTACTATTTTTAGGTAAGCACATGGTTTAAAACTTTGGTGGTTCATAATTTTTTACAACTAATGTTTTTACTTTAATATTACAAACCCAACTTTTTGTTTTATTTTTACTTTACACTTTGTTTATACTTAATTAACTAGTGATTTGATCTTGTCAATTATTGTACTAGTATGAAGATTAGTTCTTTATGCACAGATGATGTAAAATTCACTTTTTAAAACGAATTTTATCACTTAGTAAACTAGCAGTTTTTATAGAGCAAGCATTGATTGTCTATACTTGCCACTTGCCAGTATTCATACAGTATATACAAGCTGCAGAAGCAAAAGCAGATGACAAATTGTTATGTAAACTGAAAGAGGTAGACTTTATAGCTCGTGAGGTGCACTATCATAATCTGTCGTAAGGAATACACAAGACATCCTGATAGGCGACCCCTTGCTACTCCAGAAAGTGACTGACTTGCACAGAAAAAGGCGCACAAAGAAGCATTTGAACATTTAACACACTATGTTCAAGAAAGTATAATTGTGGGTGGTAATGTTGAACGCATGGCAATGCTGCATGAGAGATATTTGTTATTCATGATGGAACATTCACCACAATTTTATAATGAAAATTATAAAACCGATAAATTAAAAAACCATTTTGGCAATCATATATCATTTTGGCAGCCAAACTATAGGAGTGAACTTGTGTACTCGTCATGGATAGAACCCGGACAAGACGTAGAAGCTGCATTTGAAGCTGCTTCATCAGATATGCGAAGAATACAAGAGGCTGCAATGCCTTGGCCCCCTTCAGCCGAATTCCTGGCGTCAGATGAAATGAAGGCTCCTAATTTACTATGTGAATTTCTTTCGTATGTAACGAGCGGAAAACCACTGCAAGTTGCGAATGACAAAGTCAAACGCACAGTGAATTCCTATGCACAGGACTTAAGTATGCTATAGCATTACTAATGGTAAATGGAAAATGTCAAAGCATTTGAGTTTAGGAATGACTATAAGGCACCTTACAGGAAGTGAAGAACTGGTAACTTTGGTAAATAGATATGGTTCATATTTACAATAAAAGAAATGGAAAAATATGTAACTAATAATTTTATTTTCCAGCTATTTTCCCGGAAAACCAAGGAAACCTGAGGAAAGAATTTCTGCACAAAATATTGGTTATAAATATACCTTCTTTAGCTTGAAATTGAAATGAAATGGTAATTAATTCAAAAAAAGTCATTTTCTCCAATCTCTGTGGTTTTCCGGGCTTTTCCGGGATATGCTGTAATTGACAAAGGGCAAACAACTAAAACCTTAAACTAGATGCTAATACCAACAAAGAAATATGTGAGTCATAAATTCCCATGGAGGGGGGAGGGTTTCATATTGCCAGCTCATGGTCTATAAATCCGTTATTTGGAAATGTTTTAATGAATTTACTATTAATAAACAGAGTAAGATTGGTAATAAAAAATATGTCCGATGCATTTATTGCAAAAAAGAATATTTTGGAAATTAATTTTGATAAAGAAAAATTTTCGGGGAAAAACCAAGTTTTGTCCATCTCTGCCAGAATATATAAGTAAGAGTAGGATGGAGTATTGGAATGATATTTTCACCATCAGATCAACCGTAAAATAAGATAGAAGGATATGAATCCCTTGCTAACAAGAAAAATATACAGGTTTTTACTTATTTGTCTAGACAAAGGTTGTATGTATATTATATATTCCTTTTGCTCATAGGCAGGTTCTCAAATTAGTCTATGTAATGAAACATTATTTGACGAGTTTTTTGTAAATAGTTCTTGCAAAGACGAGATTACCTTTCTGAAACTGCCATAAACCACCCCTTTTATGGGGATTCCTTTGTTTCCATATATAAATAGATCTGGGGAGTGATTTATCGACGGGTTATACTTGAAATGACATGGAAGGGGGTTATAGAGTAAGTGGAATCCAGAGAGCAGGCCTAGGGGGTTGAAAATCTTTTTTTTCAAGTGATTCGGTTCAAACGCTTATCCCCAGTTTTCGGGGCCGCTGGTTACGGGAAATATATTCATTTTTAGCTGCGGCCCCTCCTCATCCCCCAAGCAGGCAGAAATTACCCCTCACTCACCAGAAAGCATGCAATCCAGAATTTATAGGTTTTTCGGCTCATGATCATTATTCCTGTGCATATATCTTCATTTTTCACAGAAGAGAAGGTGGTAGCGACCTCATGATTGCTTCAACCCTTCCAAGAGGTAAAATTCGTTAATTACACTTTGGACCGTCAATACGTCCTTCCCCGTTTTCGCAGGCGCTGATCACGATAAAAATTAATTAACGATTTTTACACCCCTTGGAAGGGTTGAAACAACCCCCGATGTTGCTACCACCTTCTCTACCATGAAGAAAAAAGAAAGGATAGGTACAGGAATTACGATGATGTGTCGAAAAACCTGTAAATCCTGGATAGCATGCTTTCTGGTGAGTGAGGGGTGGTTTCTGCCCGTTTGAGAGATGAGGAGGAGTTAAAGCTAAAAATGAATATTTTTCCTGTGATCATCGACACCGAAAACGGGGGATAAGCTTTTGAACCGAATCATTTGAAAAAAAAGATTTTCCACCCCTCGGGAGGGTTTAATCAACCCCCTAGGCCTGTTGTCTGGATTCCACTTACTCTATAACGCCCTTCCGTGTTATTTTATATATATAAAAATCGTCGATAAATCACTCCCCAGACCCATTTATATATGAAAACATAAGAGGTAAAGGGGGTGGTTTTTGGCCGTTTCAGGGGGTTGCAGCGGTCAAAAACTTCTCCCACTACTTCCATCGTGTTCAGCACTCTCGAAAATGGGGGAGAAAGGTAATCTCGTCTTTGCACGAAATGTTTACACTATTTTTGCCTTCATTACATAGACTAATAGGCTTGTTTTGGTTCTGACAAGAACAGTTCCCATCAGGCACAGTATAGAAACAGTCATGCATAGTTTATTAAAATTGGTAAGTTATTAAACTGTGCAAGACGGAAACGATTCTAGAACAAAACAATTTTTGTAAACTTTTTATGGTAAAAATAAGCTATATTATTGTGACGTATTTCCACCCCTAGGAAACCACCCTTGCAAATTCCATGGGTTCCAAAAATTATAACAAGAGATAACCATTAACACACTTTATTAAATAATTTACTAAGTACTTCACAATTCTATTATTAACTTAAATGAACTTTACTGACTAAAAATAACAATGTTTATCACTTTGTTTTCACTTTGTAGTCTTAACCTCACCTGTCAAATCAAAACTTCCTCTCCCTCTTCTCCGCCGAGAATACGGCCTTAGTGATTGCTTCCTGAAACGGCGTGGCGTTATCTAGAAGTCTCTTTTCTCTAATGTTCCAGAATGTTTCTACTGTTTCTACTGTCTCACAGATGGCAGTACAACATGTATTTTGTGTTGCCTATCCCCAAGGGGAGGATATTTGTAACACTGCCACCTCCTTAAGCCTGAACGTCCCGGTCAGGCAATTCAGCCTCTTTCACATACTTCGGCAGTCTATCCAAGTGTACGATCTTCATCTTGGCCTTTTTGCTTCGTTGAATCCGATAAACGACATTATTAATTCGGGTAATAATGGTATATGGTCCATCCCAAGGAGGTTGAAGTTTCGGGGACCTCCATTCCTTCCGCTGTGGGTTGTACAGCCAAACCAGATCCCCCTGTACTGGCTCATTCATAATGAGCCTTCAATCGGTTACTAGCTTTGGTCATCTCTTCTCGGTCATTCTTCGACTGTTCTCGACTTTCATTTCTGTAGTTTCTCGTGGAAAATGGTTCTCCATTGGCAGCACAGTTCTTACACTTGCGACACCAGGCCTCCACATCCTGGCGACTATTAACCCAATAGAACCGTTCCTGTGCTCTACTCAATGTCTTGTTTATGCCGAAGTGTCTGCTGGACGTTTCATTATGCGCTTCCTGAAGTACTTCTGGTACACGACACCTGGGAATCACTAGACGCATGGCAACCTGCTTCCCATCTGGGCTTTCCCATGCTTTCCTCAAAAGCCCGTCTACAACCATAAGTGAATCCCATTGTGACCATAAAGCCTTCAGCCCCACGTCTTTGTTGGAAACATCCTTCCATACTGGACGCGATCCCCCTTCTTTTTCTCTCAACATGGGTCCAATTTCTACATCACACAATTGCTCTTGCCTCAGAGTTTTCTTTGACCAACTGTCTGGAAGATCGACCTTGACAGTGTTGACTTCAACCATGTTCGGCAATTTTCTCACCTGAGGGTAGCGCTTGCAATCTTCCTTGTCTGGTTTTCTGGATAATGAAGGAGTTTTGACTGCCTGCGTTGTCAACAGCCTGGTTTTCTCGCATTGGTCATTCACTTTTGACAGAATAAATTGTTCGTTCCCTCGCTTTCCTACGTCAACAACAAATCCATATTGTTCCATGATGTCCAGTCCCAAAATGAAGTAATCCGTGATGTCAGCCACGATGATCCTGTGGTCGAACCTTAATTGTCCAATCTGCAAACCCAGGTCTACTTCTCCATGACCCGTAGTCCTGTCTCCCGTAGCTGTCCGGACGATCACTTCATTTTGCCTCTTGGTAATCTTTATGCCCGATATAAATCCTGGCCGTACTATTGATGACGTATTACCTGTGTCGATGGTAAACAAACATTTTCTTCCATTCACATATCCTTGCAACAACAGACTACTTGGAATTCTTGGGAGCTGGGAAATCTTTATTTCTCTGGGGGCACTGCATTCCCTAGCCAGCACAACCCCCCTGGTACTGTTTTCCTGCTTCTCTTCAAGATTCACAGCATTTATTCGATTCTCTGAGTTCTGCTGTCGACAGTCTCGTTTCATATGTCCTACCTTGCCGCAGTTGTAACATTTAATACCACCACTTGGCTTTCCTTTATTTTGTTGTTTTTTCTGCTTTCCGAGGTCATCCAGTTTATCGAATAATTTGGTAAACATTTTCTGCATTTTGGTCAACATTGGGTTCTGGTTCGTTTCTGGTTGTGATTCTTCGAGAGTCACAGCTCGCACTCTCGACCTTGGAGTATCTCTATATGTGGCTTCTACTTCAAGTGCACGCACCAAGGCTTCACTGCTACTTTGGTGTCTCGTCAGTCTCAGAACTCGCCTGACCTCTTCGTCCCTTATGCCATCTAAAAACGTCCCTACGGCTAATTGTTCCTGAAATTCTCTAGGTGCACTTGGATACACCAGGTGTGCCAGTCTCTCTATGGCAGCTTCGAATTCTTGTAAACATTCTCCAGCCTTTTGTGTCCGTGATTTTAGCTGGGCCTGGTATACTTGGGCGAGATGTTGGTCGCCATATCTCAAGTCCAATGCAGCTTCCAAGACTTTGAAGTCCCTTCCCAAGCAGCAATTTTAGTAGTTTCTACGTAACAGTTGCCATTAGGGGAACTTTAAAGGTTTCCGCAACTAAGGACTGTTACGTAATGGGAACCATCCTTCTACCAAGTATTCACCAAAATGGGGAATAATAATTACGTGGAAAATTACTATTCTGGTACTTCTACCGTTACCGTGTCGAGGACTAGGTTATTACGTAAATGGGATGTAACCAAGTAGTAGAAATGACTAATTTTTGGAACAGCTCAGCTGACCGAAATGAGAGCGCAAACTATATATATTTGGCTCTCTGTTATTTGAATAGCAAATTAATGACTTACTGAGTTTGAGCACATATGTCCAAGGTCCAAGTTAAGGTGATTATATACAACATGCCTAAGCATATATTATAAATCATTATGTTTTGCATTTACCCTGGGTGTGGATATTAAAACCACCACTTGTTTTCTGTAAAATGTTATCATGATACTTCGATAAAAAAGCCACCTCAAGAAAATGGTTTTTTCGAAAAAAATTATGTGTACAAGCAAAACTGCAAAATTTTTTATGGAAAACGTTTTTTTTTTTTAATTTTATATATTATAAAGTAATAATCTATTTAGAAAACATTTGTAAATGACCATAATAAAAAGAAATTTTTTATTGAATTATATTTTTATCTCTGTCTTCATTCAACAACAGAAAAATGGCGATTTTAACTGCAGTAACTTAAAGGTTGCAAAAACCAAAATTATTTCCCTACAAGTTACATTTCCCATAAAGTAGCAGATGTAGCAGATGCCACCCAAGGATTGGTGTAGTTAACAGTCCTTGGATGCCACCAACGTTACAGTTGTTGCTACTTTAAAAGTGGTGACGGGAACTACAACAATTTCACTGTGTAGTTATATTTACCTAGATGTAGCAAATGGGACCAATGACGGTATAAGATCTTGGTAACTATTGCTATCAACTTATTTTCATGTTGGTACAATTGGCAGATCCGAGATAGGTATTTTTTTTTTTTTTTAATTGGCAACACGGTAATAACTGTTAAAGCATAGATTAAAGACATATATTATATATAGATAGGAAACTCCCAGTATTTTTTTGAACAGCAAACATTACGTCGCGGGTGGCGCGTTGGTACAGGCGGGAATTTTAAACGATTTTTAAACAAATTCCTTAGGCCACCTTTAGACTATAAAAATTCTTTGACAAAGATCTTTTATAAAAAATATTTTATGAGATAAAATATCCATCAAATTACTCATAAAAGATCTTTGTCAAAGAACTTTTATAGTCTAATCTAATGGTATGGGCTTAAAATTAAATAAGTCATTTCGAAACTAGAAATTGATCATTTATTAACTTAACGGAAAATCATTACAATAAATGCAATAACATTTAAAAAGTAACTAACGTAAGTAAAATTATTACAAAAGTATTATTAAGATGTTCAAGCTGCGTTGAAATAAGTAAAGTGTTAAAGTAACTAATGTATCAAAATACCTGTAATACAATTAAATGATATACATTTTCTCGTCCTTATTTATAATTTTTAGAAGTAAAAACACAACACGTAGAACTCATCAGTCTTTAAAATTCAATAATACCACAGTCGTTTTTAGTCAATTTCTTGGGAGCCACGTTCTTTACAAATCAATAATATGTATTTTCACATCCTTAGAATTTTTTGAAATAGCAACACAACACGTAGAACCCATCAGTCTTTAAAATTCAATAATACCATAGTCGTTTTTAGTCAATTTCTTGGGAGCCACGTTCTTTACAAATCAATATGCATTTTCACGTACTCGTGTTAGAACAACACAACATCACAGTTTTTAATATTTAACAGAACAGCGTCGTTTTATTGGAAACTCATATTATTTACAAATAAGCAAACGGATTAGCACACATATGTAAACAATAATGGCGTGACAACTGAAAGCTGAAAGTATGAAAGTAGTGACCCTCGAGGATATAGAGGAAAATAGAGATTGCTAAATGGCTGTTTGTTTGTTCGGCCCACAGCTGTAAACAAGAAATTATTAATCCCCGATTCTCTCGACTGGTACTAAATAATGTGTTCGGTAGAGGATGCTCTCTAATATGGTTTTTCTTCAAGCGTATTAAAATGTTTAAATTATGTCACCAAAAACAGAAGTAGAAGTAGGACATTGTTTTACTAGTAACAAAATGTTAGTACCGAACGCCACCGTAGTGGACATTGTTTTACTAGTAACATAATGTTAATTCCGAAAGTGCCGCCGTAGTGTGTATTGTTTTACTAGTAACATAATGTTAATACCGAAAGCCACTGGTGGCGCGCTATCCACTAGCCACTTGTCATATTGTGTCAACATGTAAGACTGTAGTTTGAATATTTGTACATTCATGATAAATAAATGAATTTTTGCATTTTAATACGCTTGATGAAAAAATAGTATATATTACACGGAGTAGAACGCCTTTTTTTGTGTTGAGCCCAGGATTTGCGGCTGAGGCGAAGCCGAAGCCGCAAACTGGGAGTGCGTTCTACTCCTAGTAATATAATATACTATTTTAGTATAATTTGCGTATTGTTTACTTTCGTGTTCTATTCTGTTTTGTGGGTGTTTACTACGCCTCCCGCGACCCTTGCCATATGTGTTGGAACAAATATACGCATTGTTGTAAAATTGATCTATTTTTCCCTATATGCTCGAAGGTAGTGATAGTCGGGCAAAATTCAGATTTGCGCAGCCGTCGTATGATTCATGTACAAGTAGCGACACAGCGAGGTAATGGCATGGAGGTAGAATATAAATAAGGAGTAGCCATAAAGCTTATATCCTACAGTGAGAAACGGCCGCAGAAGGCGTGGCTTGTGATCATACTGTCATGAACAGCTCGCCAGGTCCTGATTTAAAAAAAAGTTTATACAGCACTTGAGGAGAAACATGTTAGTTGACTTTATACATTGACACTACCATATATTAAGCCAGTAGAGTAATGAATGAGACGACGGTTTCACATTTCAAGTAAATATAATATAATATAATCTAAAATACAATCTAAAATAAATAGAAAATAGGTTCAAGATATCTTTTGAGTACAGACCTGTTTTAACCTATGAAAAGTGATTCCAAAACATTTCTTCTTATCGATATTACTTTGATTTGTACAGCTACTTGGCGAACACGAAATCATATGATATGGCGAAAAACATTATTTTCTATCAAAAACATTTATTTTATAATAATATTAATCTAAGATACATGGCACGTTTTGTTGACGTTTCGATCATACTAAAATGAGGAATGTGCTGCCACATTCCGCTTCTTATGGCGACTCCTTATTTATTCAACCTCCTTGGGTAATGGAAGACTAAACGCAGTCACAGAAGAAGAAACAATCAGAAGGGAATGTCGTCAAAAAATCCTTTGATCTCGTGTTGTAAATTTTCGCCATTCTTTTGTTGGGCGAGTTCAGGACAGTACTCAATATTTTTTACCCCTTTTAGGAACGGCCCGGTAGAGATTCAGAAAACCTGTGAAACATTAGATGAAGACAAATAATATTTGTTTTAGATTTTCAATATTTCTTAACTAGTTAGGCGGCATCATGATATATAAACTGTATCACGAGGCGAGATCACGCCACTCGCCATTTGTCGCAGACGATCCGGTTACAGAAGAAATCCGTGATCCGGGCCTGGCACAATATTTTACAATTCCGTCCGAGATTGACAGTGCGCGATGTAGATGCGCGAACTTTTCGCGCCAATGAGAGATTCTATTCTGATTGTTTCTTTTTCTGTGACGCAGTTTTGAAAATTAGTGGGAGTGCGCATAGCCTGTGTTAAAGTGTCACTATGTGTGATGTCGTTGATTGAAGAGTCTATAAGATACGCAACTATACGGCCAAAACCGTTCTCGCTCATCACACGCTTCCCCCACACGTCCCTATCCACATATTGTTCGTTGACTTGTGGTGCCACCGCGCGGTGTTATTTTGCGCGAACCGCGAATAGAAATACTGGACGTTGATTTCCAGCGAACGAGGGTACATAATATATTTATTAAGTTATAATTCTCCACGCAGGTTGTAGACCGGCGCAGTCAGTGCCGGCGTCAGGGCATTTGGCACCTGTAGCAAACAGTTATTGCTTGCCGCCCTGATAAAAAACATTTACAAGTTACTACTGTTAGGACAAATTTATTAATAAAAACTTACAAACAAAAATCTCAGATAAATAATTCTTTCACTAGTTTCACTTAAAATTCAAAAACAAGAGAAACCTTCAACTATCAATTATTGTCGCATTTCATCTTTTTGTTCGAAATTGCAATTGTTCCTTGTCCTCGAGACCCATTTGGGGTTCAAAAAATGTTTTTTTGAGATTTTTGTTCAATTTTGAATTTCTGAAATTTATAAAAATGTGATAAATTAAAAATATTTTATTTTGCTATTCGGTTCAGCTTCATGGAATAGTATTTATGAGTACGTTTAAGACCTCCCAATTTTTTAAAATAATTAGAAAAAAGAGTATGCAAATGTCGAGGATGGTGTTTTTGATCTTTCAGCGCTTGCGTAGCGAGAACGGTAATAAATACGAAAATGCACCGCACTTTTTTTTGTACAACATGGAATTTTCTACAAACAAGTCCGCGAGGGCATATTCTTATCTACTATAGTTTTCGAGCTACAGGTGCTCACGTGTAAACATAAAAATGACTGTTTTTTACGCTACTCTGCAAGTGGCACTGGCGACTTAATTAACAAACAAAAAATTAAGAAAACGACGATGCTAATAGTCAAATTTAAATTACACAAAACATAATGAGTAACTTCTGTTTAAAACTGTTTTTTATTCGATGCATAATATTAATAATGGAGTTACAAGTATTAAAAAAATGTTGAAATAAAATAAAAAAATAGTTAAATATTCTTTGTGTTATTGAAATGTATGTACAATTGTACAGAAAAAAACACTAATTAATAAAAATATGCGGCAAGTTCCAGTTATATAGAAATCGATGAAAATGAAAAATTACACTTTTCGGCCGTAATATTAATTGTTTATATGTGATAAATAAAAACAAAATGATATGTCAATAATAGATACATTTTTTTAATAAAGAAAATTACTTCCTACAAGGTGGAAAAGTTCAAATGTACGATTTTTTTAATGTTTTTTGCATTAAAAACGCATATTTAAGAAAAATGAAGGACGCCATCGTGCAGAGCGATCAGAAATTCATAAATAAAAAAATCGACCACAAATTCTCATTGGACAAATAATATTTAACTGCTTTAACGGGCTGCTTGGAGAACAGCGCGAAAAACAGTTACTTTGAGGTTTGCGCGCGGGCGCCTTTGGCATGTGAGCCATAATAGATAAAAATATGCTCTCAGGGACTTTTTTGTACAAAATTCGATGCTTTATAAAAAGTGCATTGTGTACCATTTGTGCGATACTTTATCGCCTCGAAAACTATGCTCTCGAAAAAGTAATACCTACTTGTAATAAAAAAAAAAAATTAACCAGTCTTTCCGCAGATATTCAAATTAAGTTAATTACTTCCACATCCAGTGGAAGTATAGTAACGACAAAAAAGTTTTAAAAAATTTTTATTGTTCAAATAGGCTTAGAATGTCGTGAAACGTCGAGATTTTAAGTTTGAGCGAAAAAAAAATTCTGTCTGTCGGTCTGTAACTTTTTCTTGTGCGCACGTTTACTCTGGAACCGTTTGAGATATTGACTTGAAATTTGGTACACGTATGTACTTTAACGAGATCTGGAACTAGATTATATTTTGATCTAGTTCTGTCGAAGGGTTGGGGGTAAATTGGGGTAAATTTGGGGTAAATAGGTCAATCAAGCAGGTAAGAGTCCATAAAATTGGTATTTAGTATATACAAGAGAAGCTAAGGTCTCAAAAAAATGTTTGGCATTAGCCACCCCCATTACCACCTTAACCCCCTTATTAAAGGGGATGAAAAAAAAATGTGATTTAGTGTTTGTACGGGAACCAGAAACCTCAAAATATTTTTTTACTTCATCCACCCCCCACTATCACCCCCCTATTCCCACCCCCCACCCCACTACCGATGTGGGGTATCGTTTTATGGGTTTTTGAGGTAGAGGATTTCAAATATTATATTATTAAAGTTCCATAAACAATTATTTTCACATACAAAGTTTTTTCGTTGTGAGTGACTTGGATAGAGAATCTGGATGTGGAAGTAGTGATTCCTTGGGCAGCGGTTTTTTTTATTATGTTTACTAATTATTACTCTTTTTCCCAATAAAATCGCTTTTTCGTTTTAATTATTAAAAAAAGCAATTACAGAGAAAAGCCTATAAACAAATAAATAACTTTAAATGAACCCATCGCTGCAGTAGCAGTATATTTGGGAGAGGATAAAAAATATTTTTGTACAAATTGGTTATTACAGTTCAGCAGAATTAAAGAAGGGAATGGTGTAAACCCGAAAAATATTGCAACATGTAATATTTTTGCGGCAGTAGTAAAGGAAAATGTCATCTAAAACATATTCAAAATTTACTAGGGTGAAGACGGTTAAGAAAGGTGCAAAATGGATAATTTTGTGATATCTTAAAAATAACAGTTTCATCATAAAATGTCAATATGCCTTTTACTTCCACATCCAGTGGAAGTACAACAACGACAAAAAATGGCATTTAGTAAATACAAGAGAAGTCAAGGTCTCAAAAAATTTAACCATGGGGGGGGGGGAATAAAATTGTGAGTTAGTGTGTGTACAAGAACCAAAGGCTTCACAAATTTTTTTTTACTTCATCCACCCCCACCCCCACTACCGATGTGGTATATCGCTTTATGAGTTTTTGGGGTAGGCGATTTCAAATATTATATAATTAAAGTTCTATAAACAATTATTCCCACATAGTAGAGTGCAAATATAGTATCAAAATATTTTTCGTTTTGAGCGACTTGGATAGAACATCAGGATGTGGAAGTAGTGATTCCTTGGGCAGCGGTTTTAACATTTTAAAATGAAAACCGCAGCCCAAGGAATCACTACTTCCACATCCAGATTTCCTATCCAAGCCTCTCAAAACGAAAACACTATATTTGCACTCCACCATGTGGAAATAATTGTTTATGAAATTTTCTAAATGAAAACCAAAAAACGATATGCCACATCGATAGTGGGGGTTGGGGTGGTGGTAGGAGGTGATACGCGGGTGGATGAAGTGGAAAATTTTTTGAGGCCTTTGGTTCCTGTACACACTAAATCACAATTTTTTTTTCACCCCCTTTAATAATCGCGTGGGGGGTGATAATGGGGGTAGTTAATGCCAAAAACTTTTCTAAGAATTTAACTTCTTTTATATAATAATAAACTAAATACCAAATTTTATGGACTCTTACTTGCTTAATTTACCTATTTACCCCCATTTATCCCAATTTACCACTCAACCCTTTAACAGAATAAGAACAAAATATAACCTAATTCCAGATCTCGTTAAAATACATATGTGTACCAATTTTCAAGTCAATATCTTAAACGGTTCCAGAGTAATCGTGCACCCAAAACGTCAGAGACCGACGCGATAGAAATTATTTTTTGCTTCAACTTAAAATCTCGACATGTCATAACATTCTAAGCCTATTTAAATAAATGTTTTCAAAATTACTACACTTATACTGGAAGTGGGAGCAATACGTAGAAAATGGCATGACAAAAATATAAACAATTATAATGTGCCGTAGAGTACACGGTGGAAGTAATCTACTTCAAGCACTTTCTTTGAGGAAACGCATCTATACTGCTCGAGGTAACCCACTGCGCATCCGTTTTACTCGAGGAAGCCCACTGCGTATCCGTATACTGCGCATCAACAGTACCTACTCAAGGAAAGCATATGCGCATCCATTATACTCGAGGAAACCTACTACGCATCCATACCACCCGAGATAACCAACTTCGCATCCAAACTACTCGAGGTAACCCACTGCGCATCCATGTTACTCGAGGAAACCCAATGCGCATCCATACTACTTGAGGTAACCTACTGCGCATCTATGTTACACGTGAAAACCCACTGCGCATCCATACTACTCAAGGTAATCCATTGCGCATCCATTTTATTCGAGGAAATCTACTGCGCATCCATATTACTTGGAGTAACGTACTGCGCATCTATAGTACTCGAGGAAAGCCACCGCGCATCCATAGTACTCGAGGAAATCCACTGCGCATCTATATACTACTCGAGATAACCCACTTATTAAAGAATAAAGAAAATAATAGAAACACCGAACAGGTTGCATGGTATTTTAATTGAAAATCGTAGAAGCTAGATACACACGCAAGGACGCGTTGCTATATCCTCATCTATCCTTGAACCATTGGTATCAATTTAGCAACATGTTTATAAACCTTAAAATTCCACATCCACGTTTTCTATCCAAGTCTCTCACAAAGAAGAAAAAAATTGCACTCCACTATGTGAAAATTATTTATGAAACGTTAATAACATAATATTTGAAATCGCCTACTCCAAAAACCTATAAAACGATATGTCACATCGGTAGTGAGGGGTGGTGGAAGGGGGTGGTAGAGGGGGCAAATGAAGTAAAAAATATGTTGACGCTTTTCCACCCCCCTTTAATAGTGAGGTGGGGGTGGTAATGGGAGTAATTTTTTGAGCCCTTATCTTTTCTTATATATACTAAATACCAATTTTATGGACTCTTACATGCTTGATTTACTTATTTACCCCCCCTTTATCCCAATTTACCCTTCAACGGAATAAAATGAAAATATAATCTAGTTCCAGTTCTCGTTAAAATACATACGTGTATCAAATTTCAAGTCAATATCTTTAACGGTTCCAGAGTAAACATGCGCACAAAAAAGTTACGGGCAAACAGAAATTTTTTTTGCTCAAATTTAAAATCTCGACGTCTCATGACATTCTAAGCCTATTTGAACAATGACAGTTTTTTTAAATTTTTTTGCCGTTACTATACTTCCACTGGATGTGATTGATGTGAAAGTAATAAAATTCACTTTATCACGTTGTGCGCATTTGTGATGCACATGGTACATGGAACTTTTACTTAATTTTCTTTGTTATGTATTATTTAATATTATATCAAAATGGTTTATTTTACTGGGAAAAAAAATGTTTTATGTTGCCAGCAGCTCATTGGGTTTTTATATTTAATTGTTATGAAAATAAACAGACAGGCAGGCAGGCAGAATTTTTTTTTTCGCTCAAACTTAAAATCTCGATGTTTCGTGATATTCTAAGCCTATTTGAACAATAAAAATTTTAAAAAATTTTTTTGTTACTATACTTCCACTGGATGTGAAAAATTATACTATGTTTGGTTTCTCAAATATTTGCGATAAATCGAAAATAAACGCTACTCCCCTCTCATTCTCCAAAATCCCATTATTAACAATAAAAATGTCGCGTCGGCCCCTTGTCAACAATGTATCGACTAGACTGATAATAAGGTGGCAAAGAAATATAAAGATAAATCACGTCTACAGAGAATTATCGTATACCATATTACGCCTTTCTTTCTCGATGTATTACATATTAAACACATTGTCCGAATATTAAATTTATTGCATCTTACCGAAGACGAACATACATTTTCAATTTCACTGAATTGGGAAAGATTTTTAAGATTTTACAAACTAATATAGGTTTGTTTGCAGGCTATATGAAATTTCACTTTGACTTTTCCACTTAAAATATTTTCCTCTTGTTGCAAAATCTTTTCGACACAAATGTCTCGCCTTTTTACCGTGGCATATATAATTGTTTTTACTCCTTGCAATCTAGGATTTTGTCTCACTAATTTGTCATTATCTTTCAAAGTTTGTCCACAGAATAAACATTCCATTGTTAAGCACTAAATAATATGTTAATAACTCAATAAAAATAACTAATACTCATTTGCATTCACATTATATAAAGAAAAGTTTGTTTCTAACTGGCATAATATAAGATTACTTGTATTAAATAGTCCACACTTGCCGGACATCTAGGCCTCTAGGATCGAAAAACTCAGCTTTAAATAACAAAATTTCGAAAACTATAAGTCGTAGAGACCTGATTTTTGTTTTAAAAACTTCCTTGAGGTGTAGACTTTATTTCATACGCAGATGGTATGTCAAAATTCCTTAAAATAAAAAAGTTTTTCGCTTACTGAAAAAAGCGCTGCAAGGGAAGTAAATGTTCAAGTTTTACCTCGTTTTACAGAAAAATTAGATTTTCCATAAAAACAAAATTTAAGCAGTGACCTTCGCCCACATTTACTCCATCAATTAAAAAAAAATACGTATAATTATCTCAATTGGTTCCGGAGATATCACGAGGGATGTGTGAAAATGTAAGAAAAATTAATTTTGACAGATTTATAACATTTTTCGTCATAAAAATAGTTTGACCTCCCAAAAAATATTGTAATTGGACATTACAGATGGCCAAGGACCTAATCTATCATGCTGTGAAGGTCCCATGTGGTTGTACCTTCAAAAATTTTTTTTCAAGAAGGAAGCTACTTTTTCCTCGTTTTACGGTGCACTAATACAACAAATGACACGGACCATGCGAGTGCTATCAGCCGACTGAGGGACTGAGATTGACGAGATTGCTAGACCTCAATGTCGGTGGCGCCTAACTATCCCACAGACCCTGCCCGCACTACGATATTAAGTACACGGCTGCATCTCTATAAGGACTCTTCACTCAACGGTGATGTGAACAAGGACAAGAATGTGGATTAAAAATTACAATTAATATATTTTTACCAAGTACTTTTTATTATCTGATATTAATTAAGTTGTTAATAAATGTGTGCAAATAAAATATTTGTTTTTTTACTCAAAACGATGTACAATGTACGATGTATAATCAAAAAAAATACATGAGTTTTCATATTTTAGTGATCAGTTTACATTTAATTTCATTCAAAAAATAGTAAGTATTTATTTGAATAGATAAATCCTAATATACGAATTCACTTTCCTAATGTAATTATAAAGAATCATATAATTTATACATAAATAAATAATACACTCATTTACACACTCAGACTAACACATATACAAATATATTAAAAAATAACGAGGAAAAAATACCTAGGTATATAAAACAAGTGGAGTTAATCAATCGACTTTATGTAGCTTACAGTTTTACGTTTGAATACAGGTAGAGAGAGATTCCTTTCATCCTCTCCCAAGCAGCATTTTAACGTTATACCAACGTCGTCCAGTGAGCCCTGACGTTTGTTGCATTACGTCGTAGCAACGATTATCCGACCCGCTCTTGCACCAATTCGGTGGATAAAATCAGGGTCGCTACAACGTCGCTGTGCAACTGATAGTGATGAGAACAACGTTGTTTTACCGTTGTGAATAATCCCAACTTTTAAACCAAGCAGAGCAGTCGTAAAGGATGCTTTTCTGGCTAAAATCTTTACGAAATTACTTGTTTTATCGTTGCGTGTAAACCCAATTTTTACACCAAACTTGGTAATAACAAAGGATGCTTTTCTAACTAATATCATTACTAATAGACTTAGAAATTACTTTTATTAACTATAATCAACACTAAAGCCATGTTACCCTTAATACGGAAGGATGGATAATAGTTCAGCTTCTTTGTTTTAAAATGTCTTGACGTATGTGCAGAAATTAAGACTGAGAGCTCGGTGGCATCAAAATTTTCAACTCCACCGACCAGTTCTTCGTAAAATGTGGCCATTCTAGGCCGAAAAATTAAACGCGCCCCCAAACTAAAGAATTTTTAGAGAAAATTAAAATAAATATTTTTTCTTTTAAAAAATTTTTTTAGTGATTTAAATATCAATAATTACTTAGTGGCTTTAACCTTAAGTCATTATAAATAGATTATTTAAATTTGATTTTTTTCAAATGAATTCAACAGCAATGTCACAAGGGCGGACAATTTCTACACATGGGTTCCTCCAAAGATGTTTTAACTCCTAGATCGCTCAACTCTATCTCAAATCTGTGTAAAACATTTCAAGCAAAGAACCGCCCATTATCTCTCCCACTTTGCTTCTACTCCGGGCCCAACTACAAATACGTGTTGTCTATGCACATGCCTCGCTTCTAGTTGGTATCGTCGCAAACCTTCGCGACATTGTCAAAGATCAGAGACAAAAGCCGCTTAAAGCGGGGAATTTTGAAGTGGTCAAACGCAATAACGTTGAGCGATCAGAAAATATAGAGAAAATGGTGACAGTCTGGCAACACCACTGGTTGCTCCGGTCAGTTGTTAGTGCAGGTTGCAATTTGATTGCGTTTGCGCTTTAAGAGCATAAAATCTTGTTGACAAACTCGAACTGACCCGACACTAGCAACGGCAAAGTTCGGCAATTCCAGCATTGCTGTCTCGCTTTTTAAGGCGTGTTAATATTGCTCTCTCCGTTGAGATGTTTGCAGCTTTATCATATACGAATTCCTTATGGGTTAAACCATCTAGTAGTTAAAGATCTTTGGGTTCCTCAAGATATTTCTTAATACAATGGCGGAGTTGTGTAAGCTACCTAGGTCGTATTTATTTTAGAAACCAACTAATATAGGCACCATATACGACTGTTTAGTTGTAAAATGCAAAGAAAATAAAACTATCCGACTTTACGTCTATTTTGCGACCACTTTAACCACCTAAAACTACCAATAGTTACATATGCGATCAGATCGGCGCATAAAATGCCTTCGTTTTTGACAGTTCAGTTATGTATAGTTATATCACCATGATTGTCATATTGAATGCTGATAACAACAGTTAATTTGAAAGTGGAAAATTATTCTAAAGTAGTTTTCATCAAAGAATTGGGAGAAATTGAACCGGTGCACAGTGGCACGAATCGTGATTTTTTCGTTCAAAATTATCGAGAGCACTTAATTCGCAACCGATTGGGATAATTTTTTTTTTGAAAGACTCGTTATTTCATTCCCAAAAAACGTAAGAGAGCCGATTTTTTAATTATGCTAATCAAAATTATTGAGCTTAGCCAAAATGCCCATGTTACACTGTGATCACCATGTTACTTACAAATAAAAACTTTTTTTCTTATCCAATTTACATAAATCTTGTTACTTAGGAGTTTTTGAGGTCGCTGATTACGAATCTGACATCTAAATTGTCATAAACCAACCTGCAAGATGAGATGGTGGAATCAATGGCGGCCGTAAAAATGCTAAAAACGATGAAAAATTAAATATTTTTGTTTAAGTTTATGCCGAAATCGGCTCTCTTACGTTTTTTGGAAATTAAATAACGAGTATTTAAAAAAAAATTATCCTAATCGGTTGCGAAACAAGTGCCCTAGATAATTTTGAACGAAAAAATCACGATTCTGTGCGGTGCCTCATTCTTGGAAATCTAATGGAATTTTATATTGGTCTCCTTCAAAAAAGGTTGGTTCGCATGCATGAGCCAATCGAACTCCCAGAACACCCCAGATAAGGACACGGACTAAATATAGTTGTGTTGTGAAAGCTCTTCTCTTCTTTTTTGTATGATCTACTTTGTCAACCGAATTAAAATCGACAGCATGCTGTCTTAAGCTTAATCCTAAGCATGGGTCGAGTGTAGAACTTGTAGAAGTAAACGATTTCGTGTAAAAAGGCATCAAATTTCGCAGTTTCTTTACTTTCAATTTCTTTTTCTCCGCCGATAAAATGTTGCAGAAAATTTGAATGACCCGTCTCTATCCTTCTACAGGAAAAATCAAAACAATAATAGAAATCCCAGCAATATTATATAGGTTATATTGTGTGTCATTTTTCATCTGTTTTACTTCTCTCTTTTCACGCACACATCACACCGCTACTTATCACTATTCGTCGTCCGTAAGACGTTTAAGAATAACTGTTATTTGTCCGTTGATAATTTAGCTTGATGACGACGTTTCCGCAACGTCAATGACTTACCCAAAACGTACGCCATCGTTTATAGTAATGTACTAAAGTTGGATGGACGTTGTTAAAACGTGGATTGTTTACTTTAGTCACAAACAACCGATAAGCAACGTTCCCTAGTCGGCGAAAGGTAGTGGATAATGTGATGACGATTTTCTACACCTAATACAACGTTAATTTCTGTTTAGATATAGTCGCAAGTAGCAAAATTGTTGCTTAGGCTGGCAACTTGTTATATTGATCGAGGCCTTTATATAACATAATTTTCCTAGTTTGACTTAGATTTTGCTTTGGTATATAAAATTTGTTGTTATTTCTTGTGTGGTGTTGATGTATTTGGTTTGCATAAAATATAAACTTATTTAAATACTTGGGTATTAAGTTATTTAAAATTTTGAAAATAAATACCATAGCCATGGAAAGCAATCTATCTTTTACAGACAGCCTCGCAAACAGCCACTGAAGAGAAGAAAGCATATGTTGGATTGAGGTATATCGGCTGCATTTCAAAATCACTTTCATTCCTCTATTCTGTAGTTTTTGAAGGGAAGTTATTTTATTTAAATCGAAGGAATATAATAGACTGGCACAGTAATCGAAATGAGGTTGGATAATGGTGTTGTAAACTGTTATTTTTGTCGTCACTGATAACTTGAGATATTCTAGAAAAGGAATATAGTTTTTTTGCTATTTTTTTTTTGTATATTCAGTTCAATTTATTGTACACAAACAATGTCTTATGCCGTTTATACCGAAATTGTCCTTTCCCCATCGACACAATATTTATTAAATTTGGAGTTTTTAATCGGCAAATTCATTTAATATGCTCAGTGGATCACTAACTGTCAATCTGTGTTTTAAAGACAAATTGTAACTTTCGTGCAGTACACAGTATCACTAATATCACTGCAGACTGTTATAGTTTTCAATTACTTTTCTCCTTGTGTTGATGGGAACACTTTTGCACTTGTTGCCAAAGATGATGGTTTTGCTGTGGCGAAATAATCTTTCATGTTTGCATCATATTCTGAAGAATCACTATTTCTACTACTGTTTAACTGTTTATTCAGTTTTCTATAAAACGTGGATGAGTGCCGATAAACTTTATTTCGCTTTTACTGAGTATTTCAGATACCACCATTTTATTCAATGCCAATAATTATATAAATTGTCTTAAAAGTTAATATTACTTTAAAGTAGATTTTCAAGGTATATGTAACTTTTAAGTCATTTTCAATTAGTGGGGAGTAGTAAAAATGACTTCAAAGCCCCTGTGTTCGTAGAAATAACCTCATTTTTACTCGAGATGTCACTAATAAGTTAGACAACTTTGAAGTTCCAGAAAATTTCCCAACAACGTACCGGGGACTTAAAATTGCACACTTGAAGTTGTCGTTACTTTGAAGTGGTCCTTTGGTAAAGCTGTGCATTCGGCATTACTACCAATTTCCACTTTGCAGTTGAGGATGCTTCAAAGTAATGCAGAGTAGTATCCGCGACGTTGCAGATTCTCCAGCAGTTACTTGAAAGTGTTATAACTATACAATGCCTAAATTCAGTAGAATCTATATAATTGTCACTACAAATGCATACCACAAAGTGAATATTACCCTGAAGTCGCAAAATTAGTAACAGTTATGTCATTCCTACTACATTAAAGTTCCGATGCCTCAGATGCCAGTTCCCATCACTTTGAATGTTGCTTGGGTTTGTTTCTCAACTGGGATGGTCTGGAGTAACTCTGAAGCTTGGCCCCTTAGCGATAGAACTAATGCCATGGCCTTTTCCTCGTTATCCCAGTTATTTGCAGATGCCGCTTCCTCGAATTGTCTCTTGTACGTTGTCCATGAGCTTTGGCCATCAAACGAGGGAGGTTTTAGTCGAGGACCTGATGATGCTACCAGCTGTCCTCCTTTCTCTCTCAGCTGTCGTTTAAGGCGCTCTACCTCTACTTCAAACTCATTTACTTTTTCTTCTACCTTATCTACTTTTCCTTCAACCTTATCTACTTTTTCTTCTATCTTGTTTATCTCTTCTTTGACTTCACTCTTTAGTTCTTCATTGGCAGAAATGATTGCATCCTGTTGTATTTTTATTTGATCGCTCAGAATTTTCCGAGGAATTTTCCTTAATTCTTCCTGGCGTTTTTCTTGTTCTTCTTTCTCTTCTTGGTGTCTTATTTCCAGATTTTCCATCATTTTCTTTAATTCGTCTCTCTCTTGACGTCTTCTTTCCTGCTCTTCTTTTTCTTCTTGACGTCGCTTTTCTTGTTCTTCTTTCCCCTCTTGCTGTCGTATCTTCAGGTCTTCCATAATTTGTCTCAGTTCGGTTTTTTCATCTTGACGTTGTCTTTCTTGTTTCTTTCTCCTCTTGCTGTCGTATTTTCTCCATTATTTTTTTCAGTTCGGCTTTTTCTTCTTCACGTCGTCTTTCTTGTTCCTCTTTCTCCTCTTGACGTCGTCTTTCTTGTTCTTTCTCTTCTCGATGTCTTCTTTCTTGTTCTTCTTTGTCTTCCTGACGTCGCTGCTCCATCATCCTCGTAAATTCCGCAAATAGGTCCTTTATTTGTTTCTCTGCTGCCATGCTTCTTGTTTCTATGGGCATAAGATTATGTTAAAATAAAATAACTTTAACTGTCACATCAATATCGGTAATGGAACTTTCCAGAAAAGTCTCGAAACAGTACGAAAAAGTCTTATCCAGAGTCTTTTGTCACTATCCAGTTCAGATTTTAATAATCTCCACTAATGTCCAAATAGAAAAGTTCTAGTAATTTTTCACGCACTAACACACATGAGTCTTTTTCAGTGTCTCTATCACTACTCAGTTTAAAGGATTTAATTATCACACTAATGTCCTAATAAAATGATCTACAATGTCTCAAAAATGTACTTGACACTATTTTCTTGTTCGAAAATAACACTTGAACAATGTCCAGTAAATTAGTCCTCTGTGTTAGCACTAACCCTCGAGAATACTTCTCGAACACTTCAGCACAACATCAGAGCTCCTCTTTTATAAAATTCCGCTTTCTGACACCAATTTGTGACGTGTTTCCACCAGTGGCGGCTGGTGAAATTTCAATAATTTTTTTCTCGTCTGTGGCGCATGGGATCCATACGAAATATGGGAACTAACATCTAGAGAAGCACTCCTCTAGCGACCCCTAAGAAATTTTGAAAAAGCAGTTTGCGAAAATTTTTTTCAAAATTCGGTTGCCCCCCCCTAGGTCTAGGTCTGTTTAAAATTATTTCTTTTGTCATATACATTTTACTTTTCATAAAAATACAACAACAGGTTTTGAAGTTTATGAAAATATTGTCATTACTAACCGAAATACAACGAATTGAAATTTCATAATTTGTTAAATTGTAAATTACAAAATTTCAGTTCATTGTATTTCAGTTAATAATGAAAATATTTTCATAAACTCGAAAACCTGTTGTTGTATTTTTATGAAAAATAAAATGTATACGACAAAAAAAAATAATTTTAAACAGGAGTCCCTAGATCTAGGGGGGGCAACCGAATTTTGAAAAAATTTTTCGCAAACTGCTTTTTCAAAATTTTTTACGGGTCGTTAGAGGAGTGCTTCTCTAGATGTTATTTGCCATATTTCGTATGGGTCCCATGCGCCACAGGCGAGAAAAAAATTATTGAAATTTCACCAGCCGCCACTGGTTTCCACCCCTAGGAAACCACCCTTGCAAATTCCGTGGGTTCCAAAAGTGATAACAAGAGATAACCACTAATACACTTTATTAAATAATTTACTGAGAACTTTACAATTCTATTATTAACTTAAATGAACTTTACTGACTAAAAATAACAACGTTTATAACTTTGTTTTCACTTTGTAGTCTTAACCTCACTTGTCAAATCAAAACTTCCTCTCCCTCTTCTCCGCCGAGAATACGGCGTTGCAGCATATTATGGTCAAGCAACATCGGCAATCCCTTGATTGCATTTTTCTCTAATCCTCTGTAATATTTACACAGTCTCTGTAAACATTAATAGCGCTAATAAAGGCAATTCCACGTCCTCATCTTTGTTTCCGGCAAACCGCGAAGCACATTTCGAAAAGTTTCCGCTAGAAGTTGAGGCTTGTGCTAGTTGACTAGTAACCAAGGCTTGAGTCAGGCCCTTTAATAGGTTTTGCAATTGTTCTTCCGTCATTACAATTGGGTCAGGCATTGTTACAACTGATAAATCGGCAGAAGTTGATGTATTACAAACGTTACGTTGACTCCTGAGATTGTAACTCATTCCCAGGTAGCAAGGGTACGTTATAATGACGTCAAAATCTGGTGATTCTTGTCAAAAAGACGTCAGGGCACTAAAAATCAACGACAGAATGACGTCTTATAAATGACATTAAAATGACGTGCTACACGTCATATTGTCGTCTTTTTTCGGTGTTAAATTTATTTATATTTTATCGGATTACAAACTTTAAAACTCGCTAATGGCATTTTGTTATCGTAAGCAGAGTGTAAAGTTTTAAAAAAATAAACCGTGTCGTGAGGGATAAGTATTGGCGTTTTTATTCGAGGATATAATGTTTTTTAACATTATCCAAAATAATTTATATTCGAAAGAGTTTGCAAAAATTCGGCAGTTTATTTGTTTAAATTATATTTTTATTTATTCTTTTAATAATAAAATTAGATTAAAATGCATTAAAAAGCAAAATCTATCCGTTAATTGCGTGTTCCAACTATAAAGTCTTTAGGTAAGCAGCCTCAGGAAGGTTGGTGGCCGAGTGCTTAAGGCGTCGTCTTCCGCAGTTTCGAAGCGGATGTCAGCAAACGAGGACGACGTTGAGAAGCTTACTCATGATTTATTCTCAAAAAAGAGTAAAGAAACACATATAAAGTCTAGTGACGGTGAAAAAGTGAAAAACAAAGAATCGCGAAAGCGCTCTGACCATAAGAAATCCGATAAAAAGGCAGAGAAGCGATGCACCAGTGCAACCAGCAGTAGTGACAGAGACACAGATAAATCTAGTTATAAGTTAAACAGTGACAGAGACACCAAATTAGTTTATAGTAAAAGTGAAACAGACACTAATGTGCCCATTAAACAAAGTGAAATAGACACACAAACAGTTCTAAGCCCCCGTTCATTAAAAATTGTGGAATCAGACAGTGAGTACGAAAACGAAGATAACACCCAAGCCTCTAAAAAGGCAAAACAAGATAGACGTATTGACGTGCAGTCAATCACTATCAAGAAAAGCAAACATACGAAGTGGCTTTATCAACAGCCGAGTTTTATGCAAAGTAAAAAGTCCTGTAAGAAACAAATTCCTAATATTGTTAAGGAATTCGAAAAATTCGAGGAATCTGGTAACTTCAAGAGTAAATACGAAACTGAATTACAGAAATCGCCTCCTGTACCCACGCTTGCTAAAAAATTACAGGCAGAACAAATTACCCAGAGTTTCTACGAGGCCCACAAAGAATTACTAAATCAACCCACCAAGCAGGTCTCATATGCAGAACTAGCTCCCAACATAATGGCTTCTAATGCCGAAGAAGATATGGACCTCGAGGACCCCCTACTCGACAATCTACCCGATAACAACTTGATGACGTCAGCTAACACAGAAATGCACAAAGAGCCGATAATTAAAATTCCAACCTACCAAAAGTCACCTAAAATTAATCTTGATCTCCCGAAAGACCTAAACTTGCACTCTACTTCACTCGCTGAACAACGTGCCAAGCTTGCTCAACAACAATCAACAGAGAAATACATTGCCCAGCTTATTAAAGACGGATTAATATCTCTGGACGATAACAACCTAATTTTTGGCCAACAAAAAATCAATATTAGCCAACTAAGTTCATCTAAAACAACCTCACCGACACCACTTGAACCACTTATAACACCCAATACTTCAGGATTCACTACCCCTAGGAAAACAGTTAAAATTGCACAACTACTACAACTACCCCCCGACAGAGAGATCACTACAAAAAACAGATTCGCAACACTTCAAACAGCGGAGGCACAGATCCAGGAAAAAGCAGCCAGCTCCACCCAAAAAACTGGCGCCAAACCTAAAAGCAATGCCAATAAACCCACCGAAGTACAATTTAAAAACCCTCCGATAGTACTTCAAGGTACTACTAAATCGCACGCTGATTTAACCAAAGAATTTAAAACACATATACATAAAGGATTTTACATCAAATACGCCCCTAAATCCACCCTACACTGAGAAAATCTCCAGAAATAAATTCTTTGCTACGATTTTTTTAGCTAGAATAGCCATAATTTTATTTAATTTAGAAATATCTGTTCACTACCTCAGAAAAGATCACTTTACTAAGTGTGTATATTAGCCCTTAAAAAGTACTTTTCAGGCTTCATTAGTTGCTTTACTAAAGCAGTAGATTATTTAGCTACCATTATAAAGAAGAATATGCAAAGAATAGTTTAACTGTGACAAATAAAAATTTTCCTACAATTGCAAAGTTCTTTGCTGAGGTAAATAAAGATAGATAATCGGAACACCATTCGGGTACAATCGGTCAATTTTTATTCCGGCGAAACATCACGAATTGTTTCTCTTCTGTAATTTGTTTCCATTCTCCGCTGATGGTGTTTACGTTGACTCCGCGTCATGCATTTAGTTATTTCTATAAGTATTTGTAGAGGTATTGTGCAGTGTACTATTATTATTATAAAGACTTTGGTAAGTCGTTTGCTTTTGGTTTTTAAACCGCAGTGTCTACTATCAATATTAATAAGATGATGTCATCTTAACTGCCCTCTATAAGACGCCATATTAATGTTTTTAGGTGCAGTGAACACGGATACATACCTGGTATGTTTCTCTTACGTAATCTATTCAACATGTTATATCCAAGGATATTGGATGTATGGTAAATGTAAGGTACATGGACCTTAAAATTTCAGCCACAAAAAAAGTTATAGCCATGTAATGGCAACATAACTTGTAACATACTCATATGTGGCAAATATATAACATACATGTAAAAGACATATATTGTATTTCAAAATATTTACCTTAAAATATGTTCTGATGTTACATGTGTGCTATATAACATGCAATTTCCGTGGTATATGCACAAGTGGGTAGCAAATAATATAGAGGGTGTCCCCAAATGAGGTTACCTATACCACAAGTGGACCTAAATTTTAGTTTTTCGACAGTCACTATAAAAAAAATTGTTTCTTAAGGAAATACGATGTGTTAAGAAAATGTACTTTTTTATGCAAGGCACTCAAAAATTTCAAAAATATGAATTTTACCCAAGAGCAAACTACCTTTATTTTTCTCATTTTTAAGGAAAATGCAATTTGAAAAAATTTATTAAATCCTGTTTAATACGTCTTTTTCCCCAATGCCTTGCCTCAGTTTTCGTATTTTTCCGTAACGGATACTAAAAAATTTAGGATTATGAAAGAAAAGTATTTCAAATGGCCTTTTTATTAAAAATGAAAAATAAAGGTAGTTTACTCTTAGGCAAAATTCATATTTTTGGAATTTTTAAGCGCCCTGCTCCTTCATAAAAAAAATAATTTTTTTAACATAAATCGTATTTTTTTAAAAATGCGGAAATTTTTATAGTGACTTTTTGTCCAAAAATTAAAATTTAGGTCATTTGTTGTATAGCTAATTCCATCCGGGGACACCTTGTAGTACTGTTACAATATGGCTCAAGTAAGGAAAAACTAGATGTAAAAAAAGGTCAATCTAAAATAAATAATTTTTATATTCATAAAATACATATATCATAATAATATATTAATCAAAGTCATACAAGAAGGATATGTTCATTTATATAATGAGTTAATCAAAAATAAACCAACTGCCAAATTAATAAAGGAACTATATAGTTTGGTTTATTACAAGCAAACTTTTGGTTAACAGAAAACATAAAAGATAAAATAGCTGAAGAAAAATAACATATACAGAAAAAGTTAGCTGATTGCAAGCTATGTAATAAGGTAAAAAAAATAAAGAAAAGCCTAACAGTATACATGAATCATTTTCATTCCGCTATAAATTACGAAGAAATAAACATTAGCATGATTACTATAGAGACAAGAAAAGTGTATAAGTTTTTGGTAAAACAGAACAGCTTTATCTTACATTAAAAGAAGTTTCAGGGAAAAAGGTAGACATTAAAAACTTAATGAAGTTTGTTCCAAATGATGTTCGGACTTTTACAACATTTAAAAACTGTGGATTTTGAGGGTGACGTTGAAGGCTACAGTAACACTATTGATTTAGATATACACGTAAACGAACAGTAGAAACGAAAATCGCAGGCATATTAATGAGAAGTACGACACTTAGTAGAGTAAAATCTGGAAGTAAAGTCGCTTAGTTTTCGAGAAAAAAAAACCGGCGTAGAACCAAACCAGACTTAGTGGGATTCTTTAGTAAGATAATCGTGTACACGAAATCGTTTTTTACGACATTTTTCGGTGGTCGAGAACTTTTTTATTTCGGAAAAATTCAAAAAAATAGATTTTTAATGAAATATGTTTTTTAACGTCTCCACCGCTATATCTCTGAAAATATTTGTGCTATCAAGCTATTTTTTTTTTTAGATTAAAGTAGACACAATAGCGCTTCGAACAACGTCCCACGTGAATACGATTTATTTTTTTTTAAGTTGGTAAAATAATAGGAAACTCAAACTTGTTATTTTCAGTAACGTAATTTTAGGCAATCGAGAAAAAAGTTTATTTATGAAAATTTGTATATACATGCTGCGTACAAATTGAAGCCAATAGTTGAAAAAAGTTTTTAGGATAAAAATTTTTCATGTCCCGTTCATAGTACTGAGTCAGCGATTTTTTTTAACGGGCCAAAGTCATATTCTTGCGCGCTCGGCTGTAGCAAGCCTGCCGACTGCAACGATCTGACGATCCCGGTCGGGGTGTATAATATAATAGTTTAACTTATATCAATAGGTACAAAACCAGTAGTGATCAAAAGCATCTAGGGGATCAATATTATTGTTCAATATTTCATATATTGTACAGTAGTATTGATCATATGTTGTTAATATTAAGAAATTGTATAATAAATATTAAATAGTCTCCTTTTAATAATAAAAAGACAGGTGGTAGTAGTACAGTACCTAGAGGTAGAAAAAACTTCGAAGTAATGTCATATTGAACGGATTTCGTTCATTTTTGGCAGTATAATAGTAAATGTTTCACAGAAAAGTTTCTATATTGAGCGGGGGCTTGTTAATTTATAGGGGGTGGCAGTTAAAAAATATATGAAGTACAATCATATTTTAAGAAGAAAAGGTTCTATGCAATTTTTCACATAAATTGAAGTTTTTAAGTTATAACGACTTCAAAATTGCGATTTTAGCTTAAAAAAAGGTATTTCTAAACGGCTTTCGTCAAGTATCTCAAAAAGTATTACTTTATCGAAAAAATGTTATAGACCAATTACAGAAAGTACAAACTGGGAATTAATTATATTTTTTGTTTATTGATGTAGGATTAATAATTTCGGAGATATTTAAGTTTACATTTGGCATCCAAGTGTTCGTAAGATAACTATTTAGAGTGAGAGTTAAATATCTCAGAAACTGTGACACCTACGCCAAGGATACTAATAGATACAATAATAGGTTATTAATTAAGCTCTTAACTATTTTTTTATTTGTTTATGTAGCATAAAAAACAAAGAAGTTATGACCGAAGCAATGTCCGTCTACACATCATTTTAATAACAACGTCGCCATTTTGTTACTGTAATTAGCCAGTAATTAAAAAAAAAAATAATTTCAAACACGGTTTCTCATTAATATACAGCATGACGTAGATGCTCAAATTTTTTGGTTCGTATACAGCACTTGCTTTAGAAAAAATACAGTTTAAACTATAAAGGTATTTTCGATAAAACGTATTGTTTTTTCCTATTCCAAATATCTCAATAAATATTAGTTTTGTTCAAAAATGTGTAGAGACCAAAAATAAAGCTCATAAACTAATAATAATGAATTTCGCTTGTTTATTTATTTACATAGATTTAATAGTTTCGGAGATATGAGTTTACAAATGGCATCCGAACGTTCATAAGACGAAAAATGCAGTTTAAATGTTAAATACCTCAGAAATTGTGACGCATGCTGAGAAAGGAAATTAAAGACAATTAATTGCGCTTTCAAATTATTTTTTACTCGTTTTGTTACTCTAATTAGCCAATAATCTAAAAAAATTATCTCAAATACAGTTTTTCGTTAAAATGTAGCATTACCTAAATGCTCAAATTCTTTTTTGCTCATTTAAAGCACTTGCTTTAGAAAAAAATGCATTTTAAACTTTAAAGGTAATTTCGAAACCCTTGGATACCAAATATAAACTTAAATATTTTCGAAATTATTAATCCTACATCAATAAACAAAAAATATAATTAATTCCCAGTTTGTAGGGTGCTTTCTGTAATTGGTCTATAACATTTTTTCGATAAAGTAATACTTTTCGAGATACTTGACGAAAGCCGTTTGAAAATACCTTTTTTAAAAGCTTTTATTTTAAGCTAAAATCGTAATTTTGAAGTCGTTATAACTTAAAAACTATCAATTTATGTGAAAAATTGCATGGAACCTTTTCTTCTTAAAATTTGATTCTATTTCAGCTCCAATAAATATATATATTTTTTTAAGTGCCACCCCCTGAGAGGGGGTGGCACATTTTTCTGAATGATATCTAATTTTTTAGATAACAGTAAGCAACTCCACCCCAACCTAGAATGCCATATATTAATCTAGATTCAACTAACGCTATTTCTACGCGACTAATCTGACCAACCTGCATGCGAGGTGTATTAATTGCGTCCCAATGTCGCGTTTAGCGCTGATAAAAAAAATCGCTGTTGCCAAACGGTACACTTTAGGCAAAAACATATTTTTTCAAAAACTTTTGTGATTATTAGGCTTTATTTTCTTCGCTGCATGTATGCAAATATTTTCAAAAATAAAAAAGTTTATCGATTGGTAAAGATTTCAATACACAAAATATGTATTTTTAGTTTATTTGATTTTTAGAAAAATGAAAGTGCGAATTGTGCCCAAATCGTTTATATTGGTAAAAGCGCTACAGTGTGTGGTTTAATTTGACACAAAACAAATTTCGGTACCTTTAATAGTTTTAAAGATATGGCGGTGGAAACAAAAAAAAAAACAATTTTCTTTAAAAATATATTTTTTTCACTTTTTATTGATTTAAAAAGTTCGAGACCACAAAAAAATGTCGTAAAATATGATTTCATATGCCCGGTGACATACTCAAAGGAACCTAATATGTTTGAACTGGTTCTACGCCAAAAAAAAAAACGACACGATAGACTTAAGAAATCGCTGCTCTAACTTTGCATTTTCTAAGTGTCTATACACCTACATACACAAAATATACTATTTTTGACAGTCGAGTTATTATTATATTATCTATATATTAAACACAGGTAATTTTTAGTTTTATTACTTATTTACTTTAGTGACTGAATAAATGCTTTTTTGAACTATATATTTAACATCCGAATAAAGTTTGGTTTAATGTATGGTTATCCAAATTTAATTGTACCAAATATCAACTAAAATTCTGAACGAAAATAGTTAATGAAAAAACAAGAATTCTTCAATTATTCAAAAAGGAGCTAAAAATGTATTAGAAACAAGAAAAATTCAACAAACGTGACAATAATACTCAGATAATGACGAAAACAAATTTCCTATATAAAAAAAAATTTACTTACAGACAAACCTGTCAGCATGAATTTGCAAGCAGACTAATACTTAAAACTTAATTATCTTAAAACTAGTTTTTGGCGCCTGGTTTCCTTTTTTCATACATATCTCAATAAATTATGGTACAATAACTGCTCCAGCTTCTTGTTTTCTCTCTGTAGCCTTTGCTTTGACAGTCTGAACCACTCACTAGCGATGTTCTCAAATTCTTTTTCACAATGTGGGAACGTTTCGTTAATAGCAGCTAGAACAATAGTTTATGACAAAATTTTATAACTTTTTTGTGTATTAGTTACTTAAAAGCAATTTCTAACTTTTTTAGAAATTCTTTGTCTTTACCTATAGGTACCAACAATATGTTACATCGTTGCCCAAGGACTTTGTTTCCATTTATTACTTATATAAATGTGTAGTTTTAATGATTGTGATTATACAATTTAAGCTACAATAAAGCACCTATAATTTTTCTGTGGCTTGAGCTTAGTTAAATTTCATTAAATTTCAAGTTCAAGATTGGGAAATATGTCAATACTCCAACAAATAAGTAGGTACCTAATAAGCGACTTAACACTGCACCGAGGTGCTAATGATTTACACTTCTATGTACTTACCTACAATAGTTTTGATCTCTGAACTTGATCCCACACAAAAACAAAGACGATATTTTTAACATGTTAAAAACGCACGCTAGAAGTCACGTTGCACCTCCTTCAGGGTCACTTGTACGAAGGCGTTGTAAGGCCACACAGTTTTTTTTTGTTAACTGACTATAGTCAGATAATAACTAACTATAGTTAAATAATAATTGACTATAGTCAGATAATAAGTAACTATAGTCAGTTAATATGTGACTATAGTCAGATAATATGTGACTATAGTCAGATAAGATCCGATTGTATCCTATGGTGATTGCATACCATATACCGGGTGGCCACGAGAACCGGCCCAGGCTTATAGCTTCTTTGTTTATGAACCAACTGTTTTGAAATTTGGTGCATGTATATAAGACTTATTTTCCAATTTAGTGATATGTGTAGTCAAAATGGCCGACTACCGGTTTCGACAGAAATAACATCAAATTTGATTTTTTAAATGTATATTTTGGTATTTACGGACCAAATTCTATCTGATCACGCTGCGAAATTTTCATTTTTTTCAAAAATAATTTTAAAATTTTTAATTTAATTTTCAACCGATCTTTGATCGTTAAATAGAAATTAAACGTATCGCATATTGTCGTATTCGAAATAAAATTCTCTATTTACTGTTGTGAATGGTCCATATATGTTCCATTTAAAAAAAATTGACTTTCTTATCAAAAGCCACCAACACTTTAAAATTTACTGGCCCACAATACACTTAATATTAACTTACTACTAAGAATAATCATTTGTGTAGATGCATGAGTGGAGATAGATACATAAATTTTACCCCAGTCACAGCCTTCTGGGTTGAAAAATGAAATTAAAAATTTTAAAATTATTTTTGAAAAAAATGAAAATTTCGCAACGTGATCAGATAGAATTTGGTCCGTAGATTCCAAAAATACCAAAATATACAGGGTGTTCCATTCAAAAAATCAAATTTGATGTTATTTCCGTCGAAGCCGGAAGTCGACCATTTTGACTACACATGTAACTAAATCGGAAAATAAGTCTTATATACATGTTCTAAATTTCAAAACAGTTGGTTCATAGACAAAGGAGCTATAAGCCTGGGCCGGTTCTCGTGGCCACCTGGTACATGGTATGCAATCACCGTAGGATATAGTCGAATCTTATCTGACTATAGTCACATATTAACTGACTATAGTTGCTTATTATCTGACTATAGTCAATTATTATTTAACTATAGTTAGTTATTATCTGACTATAGTCAATTAAAAAAAAAAACCTATGTGGCCCTACAACGCCTTCGTACACTTGTGTTAGGTTAGAATATTACGATTAGGTTATTTTGTTAGGTATAGTTAGGGATATTTGAGTTAATTTCGTATCCTTTTCTAGCACGAACTATGTAATACAGAGTGCGAAAGAGACGTCCTATAATAATTTTATAACCAGATTTACCGGGAAATTTAAAACATCACAATATTAAAATGTTATCCAACTGTATGAAGATACGGGATTATTAAACTAGTTTTTGATCGGCGAGTTTTATTTTTTGTTATTAGATACATAAAAAAAAATAAAACGGCCGGTAACACTAATCACTATTTTAATAAATTTATAGAGTATTTAAACGAATAAATCATCAAGTATTATATAGGCACAATTACATTTTCATTACCACTTAATGGCAACTGAAGACATTTTTGTTTAATATCACAAGCGTTAATTGGTAAAAGAGCTTCTTATTTTCATTGGGCATGCTATTATTATGTTGATTAAACTACACTGGTCACTGATGTTATAACCTAACTATAGCAGCTACTACACCAAAACATTATACATAATATATATACTTAACCAAACTCTTTTGACATTCCATATGTAAGCTAGCTTGTTTCACGTTTGTAGTTTACCAAATTACATGATTAAATATATATGTGTAATGTAATTGTAGAAAAACTTAAAATGTCCATGATGATCACAAAATAAATAAATGTTATATCTGGTGTAAACATATAAGATGGGTTGATGTGTAATATGTAGCAATTATCTAAATATCACATATTTTAATGTTATTATTTAACACACAAGCAATATAACTTTAAACGTACATACTGATTACAGAAATACATAAATGTTATATAGCTGATAAATACACGTAATACTTGTTATTGTAATGTAGCAGTTACGTAAAAATCACATATTTTAATGTTATTATTTAACAAACAGGCAATATAACTTAAAATCTACATGATGATAACAGACATACATAAATATTATATGGCATGTAAATATACAAAATACTTGTTATTGTAATGCCTGCTGCATTACGTAAAAATCACATATTATAATGTTTGTATTTAGCAAACAGGCATGTTTGTTAATAACTTAAATGTATATAGCATTTGAAGATGGTTTATATAATAGAGATATATTTGGTAATATGGTGTGTGTTACCTTGACAATCTCTCTTTGGTACGTAACAGCCATATGCGTGTTCACTGGGAAAATTATTTTCCTCGTAAAACATGTTTCTATACGAGAAAATTTTATCAAACAAACATTTTTTAGTTCCCTCTGTTTATTTTCCAACAAAAAATGTTTATTCCCACAGCAGATATACTTTATAATACTAGCAAAATAGCCATTCTATTCGAATTAAGAAATTTCACTGTTTTGATATAAAACTTTTTGATATAACGGAATATGTTTTCTGAGGTAGGCTAATTTATTACTAAATTAGGAAAGCATATATGCTGTAATAAAAAAGAAACTAACTGGGGTACTAGAAAAACCTTGCAATGGTAGTAAACTTTTTTGCTGCGATTAAAAATAAGTGATAATACTGCAATCAAGTTCCTGCTCTGTCTAATCAGTGACTTTGCTACAACAAGAAAGGAGTTAATTACAGCACTAGAAAAACCATGGAGTGTGATAATAAAAAATGTTGCTGTAAGTAAAAAGAATTGACTCTATCGTAGCCAGATACTTTGCATTAGTAAATAAATATCTTTACTGCAACAATACTATTTTTTTACTATTACAGTAAAGTTTATTTACGGTGGCTAGATGAAACATTTTAATAATATTTTATAAAGCAACTTCACTATTGCACTAAAATAATTTCAGTAAAATGAATTTTACTGCCCTACGAAAATTCTTGGCTAGCGCCTATTCAAATAGATTTTCTTGCTGCGGTAGCCTGATTTTTGGCTGTCACTGCAAAAATCTTCTCTCAGTGTATTATACATCGCAGACAAAGAGGAATATAAAACATATAAAACCAAGCTTATAGGACAAGAGGAGGTCAAATTTCATACGTATACAACTAAGGAAGACAAAACACACGCCTTCGTCCTCAGGGGCCTGTTAGGGGACGTAAAAACTGAGGACATCCAGGAGGAATTAGAGGACATACACAATCTCCCAGTAAAAAACATTTTTAAAATGAAGACGAAGTTCTCTCCACTCTACCTCATAGTTACAGACAATAACGGTCCACTACGTGAACTCCAACAAAAAATTAAATACATACTACATACAAAAATTGCGTGGGAACGGCGCAAAAACGAGAGACAAATATCTCAATGCCGACGATGCCAATTGTGGGGCCACGCAACTAGCAATTGCCACAGAGACCCGAGATGTGTCAAATGTGCAGGTAACCACTGGACAAGAGACTGCACTAAACTACCTAATGACCTTCCCAAATGTGCTAATTGCTTAAAGGATCACACAGCATCCAACACTAACTGTGAGGTTTACCAGAGAAAATTAAATTTTATGAATAGGAATACAGAAGTTAAAGAAGCACAATACATTCCAGCTCCTGCACCTACTAAAAACGTATGGGAGGAGCGTAGACGAAAGAACTCTATACTCGCCATTTCGGACGACAGCGTCCAGGCTGGCCCAAGCCGCCAGTCTCAGCCCACCAGGGAGGAGCAACTCCAACTAAGAAGCGCGCAACAACAGCCGCAGACTAGAAGAGAAGACCAGTCTAGTACAGCCGGTGTGTCCGGAGAATTTGCACAATTAATAACCGCAACAAATAAATTAAATTCGCTTATTAACATTAAAGAAACGATCAAAGCTATCAATCATCTAAACAGCATGCTAGAAAACATAAATAATGACATGGACGTTCTGTCCGTCATGCAGGAATTCACTGCAAAAATCCTGCCCAAATATAACCTTAGATATGTTTAGAGTCCTTTGGAACTCCAACGGACTAATTAGTAAATTAAACAAATACTCACAATACCTGCATGATGAAAAAATCGATATTGCAGCAATTTCTGAAACCTTTTTAAAAGACATACACAAAAGAAATATTAGAAATTTTACTATGTACAGAAACGATCGGATAGGCAGAAGGGGAGGGGGTGTGGCTCTCCTCGTTAAAAAGGGGATACCGCACCTCCCTCTCCCTGCACTCAATATTAGTATAGAAAATTGCTCAATTAAATTAATGGATGGCACAGTCATAACTTCAGTTTATAATCCACCTAACAATAAAATCACAGATAATGAACTTAATGAACTGTTTACCCACCCTAGGGTTTTAGTACTTGGGGATCTGAATGCAAGACACCCCGCGTGGAATAATAGGCGTAGTAATAGGAACGGCTTAACTGTACACGATTACGCAATGGGGGGTAACATTGCAGTCTTGGCACCAAACATAGCAACGCATTTCCCGCCAAACAGAACTTCACCCTCAGTTATAGACATCATATTAAACAAAAACTACCCTTATCCTATCCAGCCCTTTTCCCTACCCCTCCTTTCTTCTGATCACAACCCCGTCCATTTTGAATTAAGAGATACCCAGACCAATGACGTCACAAGACAAATTTTTAACTACAAAAATGTTAACTGGAAAAAATTTAAAAAACTCGTTAATGAATCTTTAGTAATTAATAATAACATCAATATTACCGAACAACTGGACGAGGAGGTCGAACGTCTCACGGGGGTGATTGTTAATGCTAGAAACTGTGTGGCCAAACAAATTAACTTAAAACCACGCGAGGAAATCATCCCCCGTGAGATAGTCGACCTTATCACCTTCAAAAATAGAATCAAGCGAAAATGGCAACGTTTTCGGCGGCCGCTGGACAGAGATAGACTAAACGATTTGCAAACCAATATTAAAAACAAACTCACCAAATTCAGGGAAAAGATGTGGAATGAAAAAATTCAGAAACTAACCACAAAAGACAACTTCTTGTGGAAAATGTCCAAGCTATTAAATAAAAAGTTCCCGCCAATCCCTACATTAGTAAAAGATAGACAGACTTATAATCTGGACGCCGATAAAGCTGACGTCATTGCTGGGTATCTCCAAACCACCAACACCACCCCCCCTAATTCTACTCCCTTCCAAGAGCAGGTCACGGCACATGTTCGTGACCTGCATCCTAGATACCCCATCCCTCCCCATAAACTCCCGAAACTCCTGACAACCCCTGCCGAAATCAGTAAATTTATCAAATACCTCCCCTACAACAAAGCACCGGGAATCGATACGATTCCCAATATAGTCCTTAAAAATCTCCCTCAAAAAGCAATTGTACAAATAGTATACATCATTAATGCCATTATAAGACTGCAGTACTACCCCCCAAAGCGGAAAGTAGCCATTGTGATCCCGATACTGAAGCCGAATAAGGCACCATATGAACCTGGAAGCTATAGGCCGATTTCCCTATTAAATACTCTGTCAAAATTGGTAGAAAAAATCATTTTGGGCCACATTAACAGGTTCGTGGGGAAAAAACGGCTAATCCCCGCCCAACAATTCGGTTTCAGATCGGGACATACAACTACACACGCTATATGTAGGCTGGTGCAGGACACGCTGCACAGCTACAATAAGAAGCAGTGCAACGTTGTCCTGCTCCTAGACATCGAGAAGGCATTCGATTCCACGTGGCGGAATGGCCTCATTTACAAACTTGACGAAGTGCATAAGTTCCCTAAGTACTTAACCACCCTTATAGCATCATTTATATCTGACAGATATATTTTTGTTCGCGTAAGTAATTCCTTATCAGTCAAAACTAGGCTCTCCGCAGGAGTTCCTCAAGGGTCATCCCTATCACCTATCCTCTATAACCTGTTTACTTCCGATATCCCGTCATACCCCAATACTTCCCTCTTGTTGTATGCTGATGACGTCACCATATATGCAAGCAGCTTCCATGCCCAAACAGCGACACAGAAAATTAAGTATCACCTTGAAAAACTGACAACGTTTTACAATAAGTGGAAAATTAAGATTAACCCTCAGAAAACTGAATGCATAAACCTTAACCGAAAACTTACAAACACTAAAATTATTAATAAACTTAAAATCGCTGGGCAGGAAGTTGCTGAGCATAAAACCGTGAAGTTTCTGGGAGTTACCCTCGACAGGCGTCTATACTTTGGCCCTCATATCACGAGGGCAATTAACTCAACCTATGGTGCCCTCAGTAGGCTCTATCTCTTGATTAATAGACGGAGTAAACTAACAACAAATAATAAATTAATTTTGTACAAAGTAATACTACGACCCATCCTGTTATACGGCTGCGAGGCCTGGAACGGGGCGTCGGACACGCAGCTGAAAAGGGTGCAAGTGACCCAAAATAAAATACTCCGTCTGTTAACAAATTCATCGAGATACATAACTATTGAGGAGCTTCATAGGTTGACCTCAATATCACGCACTACAGATTATATAAGGGAGACTGCCCAGAAATTTTTCACATTAAAGGTCGGCGTCTCAGATATAACAAGAGATATTGCCTACCTGAGAGACTATGACAACACAGACCACACACATAAACTTATACACCAAAAACTTGATATATACTCTCTCAGGAGGCAATAACTATTGCATAAACCATAAAACATCCGTCCCCCAACCATCCTTTCCTTCAAATTAACCCTCCCTTGAGGAATCCTGCATTAGGAACACAGAAACCGTAAGAGGTATACACACATAAAATCCAATCCATATTTAATACATCGATGGTATTCGATTTATTCAAATTAACATGTTGTTTTATATGCGGACTAATCTTATCTTAAGCAGGTTTTTTTGAAGTGTTTTCCTGCATGTTCACAGTATCGTTTAACCCATCACAATTCCTGATGCCCTAATACCTAAAGCTGTAGTATAGCATAAATACATAAATGCATTTAAACTCGAAGAAAAATGCAATCTCTTAACGCAATTTAATTACAAAGGTTGTGCATCTATCTCCGGGCCTCCATCAGCCCTCTTGTGGACGCGTCACGTCCCCGCGCGTGTAAACGTCCACAAAACTCTATGATTATTGTACATACTATTCAGGAGATAAATGAAATACCTATTGAAATGTAATCCATAATATTGTAAATAAAGATTTTAATGCTAATGCTAATGCTAATGCGTCGTCTTCCAAGTCATGAGGTCGACGGTTCGGCCCCTGCTCATTCTGTTTTTTTTTATTGCGAAAAAAATTTTAGTTGTGTTTTTTTAAGGTAATAATTGCTTATTGGTTTTTTTCAATTTTAGGTCTGTTTTAGACCATTAAATATTCTATTTATGTTGTAGATGACGATATTACACCTTTACCGTTTTTTCTCCAACACGCTTCCCAGGTTTGTATAAGTACCTCAACTTAAAACTTTAATTCTTAAAATAGTTGACTCCTGACTTCCCCTCCACCGCTCATCAAATTTGAGATAAGGAAAAATTTTTTTTCGGATTTCTCCCTCTGCTCTTCAATTTCGAGATCTGGGGAAAATATATTTTTTTTAACGAACCGCCACTAATACTAATTAATGTAATAATTACATTGTTCAACAACTACTCGTACTTCTCAGGTGACACTGGTGACAGTTTAATTAAATTAAATAAGTTCTTCTTAATAATTATAAATAAATAAAAATACTAGTAACTCGAAGCGAGAACCTGAAAGATTTTCATATATTTTAAATAAGGCAAGAAATTCAATTTCACGTAATAAAGACTTCATTCACCACCAATAAATACTGCTTTTAGCATCCAAAATAGCGGTCGCCAAGCTAGCTCAGTTGGTTGAAGCGTCAGTACTGTAATACGGACAACGGAGGACATGTAGGTTCGAATCCTACGGACCACAATTGGTAAAGGTAAGTAAAAATGAATTTGATAACTTAATAAACATTATAATTTGCAGGCAACCCTTGTGAGAAAAAGTTGGAGTGATGGTAAACAATATTAGATATGTTAATGTAAATAAAATTACGGATGGCTAACAAACAAATTCATTAGGACAAAACTTATTTATGCATTAATTATTTTATTTTTATCAAGTAGATTACTAACTAGTATGTAGTTTTATATGTTCCTATTACTAAAAACCTGTGGGGGGATTACCAAATATAACCTGAAAAAGACGTCATTCGTCTGAGACATTAGGAAGTCATTTTCACGTTTCAATTACGTCATCTAACTCGTCATTTCTCGTCACTCCTGACCATTTTTTCACGTCATTTTCACATGCCTTTGCTACCTGGGATTAATTCCCAAAATCTTGTAGAATTTTGATTGCATGAAAATCCGCTTTCAAATTTGACTGCATACAAATCCGCAAAAACCCTAGTGAAATGAAATAAATCTCGCATTGGGTTGTTGCACTAAGTTAAAATTTGAGGAGAATCTATGTTAAACAATAACAATTATTCATAAAAAATCATTAGAAACATGTAGAAGTTGAAAAAAGTCTTATAATATTATAATATTAATTACAAAAATACATGCATTTAAAATGGAGATGACATAATAACAGCAGTCTGTAGAGAAGTTAGTTATAAAATGACGAGAAACGGGTACTAATTTAGAAATTCGCTGATAGCGACGGAGAAAAAAGACAATCACGACAGTTTAATCTGACATTATATTTAACGTCAAATTCAACTGACGTTCATAGGTTACAATTCGGTATAGTTTAACAGCATCTAGTTATGGAGAAATATAAGTACAGGTAGTGTTTTCTGCCGTACTGTGTAAATAATACCACCAATTCACCAGAAAAACTGTTGTGTTCCAATAATAAACGCTGAACGTAATAATGAATGATTCAAAGCCACCAGAGAAGAACCACATATAATAAGCATTACAAGTGCTACAAATAGGTACTGTAAGGAATTATGCGATGTAGGTAAATGTATTATAAGATGCAGATATAATAACTATACGATTAAAATCCTCTATTACCTACTTCCATCAGGTACTAAAATTCCGATTCGGATTATCCGAATCATCCCGAGCGTATTTAATCTTGACGTGAGTCTAATTTCACATAATAAATGATTTAACATTTAACCTAACCTCGGTTACCTCTGAGAACTTTGCGAGTTTGACACGACTTTAACATTAATAATTTACCTCAATGCAACCTAGAAAATAATTTATGTCACTGTAATAAGTTAAACAATTTACAAAAAGTATACTAGCAATACAACCGGCAACACATTTTCTCTAAATATGAAGTCTTCTTGCCCAAACTGGCAACATGCCAAATCCACAGTAAATGTCCGAGGTCATCGGCGGCATTTGTGCTAGATCAAAGGAGTGTCGCATATGGGATTTATATGTGGAAGACCAAGTCTTCTTATTGTGGAGACCATTTCAATGTCATGTAAAGTAACAAATTACAATGTATTCTAAGCGTTTTATTTGTGGTAAGTTGTATCTTAATGTAGGAATTTGATTTTTAATATGGGTTTATGTTGTAGCAAAACCGGCCACATTACAAGACTTGTGTGGCGTTCTAGCTGTTACAAATTTAAATTACCCGCCAAATTGGTGGATAAAACAGAGTGTATTACTGTATTCTTAACGGCTCTAGATTAGAATGTTATTCATGCTTTGACTTCCTAAAAGGAGGGAAATGGCTTTAATCTGCTTTTATGTATTTTATCTAGTTTATGTTGGAATAAAGTGCAGTTGTTTTTGTGAAAGTCGTCTAAAGTCGGTGAACATAATCAGTCGGAAATGGCTACGAATGCGTTGGATTCTAGTTATAAATGCCCTTTTGAATTATGTGTGTTATAAATACATATCATTGTTTATTGCTTAGATAGATACTAGCATAAAGTACTTACCTATTTATTATTTTTATAATGTTATAATACAGACCTTTCTTGATATCTTCGTAAGTCTCATTTTGACTCTTCTTAGAAGTGAGTACCAATGTATAATTAATAATTTCTTTAGCAGATAAACTTATTTTGTTGCTTTCAGTTAGATACGCATGTATATAGTTAATAGGAAATAAAACAATGAAAAGGAAATATTTAATAAAATACAAAGTATAGTTAACAAATTCATCTAAATTAAATAATAAAATACATATTAGACATATTATGTAATATTAATAAGATAAGATAAAGAAAGTTCTTGCAGAAATTACAAATAGTTTGTACTGTCTATAGCAGCTGTAACGTAAGTACCTTGCAGCATTTGCACTTCCAACCATTGCAATGTCAAAACGATCGTCTCTTTTTAAAAATTCGCTGACCATAAATATATCTACCGCAAGTAGAATGTCAGAATTAGCTTTTACAGATATACTGCCTTAGTAGTTTTGTAAAAAAATATTAACAATAACTGCAAACATCAATCACTGCTAGCTAAATGTCAAATTTACTTTTGACATATGAGGTTATTTTCTTTCTTGTCAGCAATGTCAACTTATTCGTCTTCATCTGTTTTGCTTATATGTTCACATCTAACTGCCGTTATGATGTCACTACCGTTTTCGCGGAACATTCAAATAGTCGAAGTTTAACAATTTTTTAAAATATGTTGCGCTAAGAATTTTTCTTCCAAATTAAATATATAACTAAATTAAGTCCTCCACTACCATATTTCACCATTTTTGAAAATTCGTCAACAACCCAATGTTGAATGTTCATATACTCGAAACGCGCACAAAATGTTCGTGGATAGCACACAGAATTTGTTTATCTGAGGTAGAATGTTTTTCAAAAACCGAAATATGCATGAGAGTTCATAAAACATGTAACCAGCGACGAAAATGTCCTTAGTCGAAATACAGCACGAAATGTTCATGAATGCAATGTAAAATGTCTATTTTACTCGAACGAAAGGGGTACAGCACAATAAAGTTCATTCAAATGTGAAACCGGCGACGTAGAATCCCAGTAAACATTAATGTTACTTTACCTCTCTGAGAGGTAAGATTAATAGAACATTTTTATATAAAATATTTTACATAATTTTACATAGCATATACGTAAAATAAAATCATATTTAATTCAACATATTAACTTAATTACTTATACACAAGTTTACATATTTGCTACATAATTTTACTTAAAAATGTTTACCTACTTCATTTTACGACATCGAAGATCGAACTCATGAACGCGTCAGTGATGTAAAATCTAACGTTTGTGTTTTTTGATCATTTTTGTGAAAAATTGTGGATGTCTTTTAATAACTTTGATGCAGAACTGTGAACCACAAAGCGTTGTGACTTTTTTAAATGTTATTTTATTTGGACGTTTTATTAGTGTAGAGGTTAGGTGCAAACATAAACATGCCCTCTTGTTTGCGAATTTGGTGTACATACCTATGTTGGTGCACCATTTTCCAGTGAATGACCCAAAAGTAAGTTTGTGTTGTACCGTTTTTATAAAGATATTTATTTAAATGAAACGTAATCTTTTTATAGGTTAGAACTATTTCACGGGCAATCGTTATTCTCGACAGACAATTATATCATTACATGGATTTTGTTACACAAAAGCTGTATGTTGGTGCTGTTCCCACATTATTAAGTTCAACTGAATCCAGCGTAAGAAGTTGTAATTCAAGGAAACCCAGATCTTAATAGTGACCAAAAGCTTTTGCGAAGTACTATGCATAGGTATGGTTATTGTTTACCGACATCTTATAGCACCTACTTTGTGTTAGTTATTGTATTGTATATATATTTCAAGGTTTTGTATGTGTAAAGTAGGCTAATATTTTCCTGCAATTTTTCTTTTGTCCAAAATTGGCTTCAGCACGTCAAAATTAGATCAGAACCTTAGGACAAAACCATTGCCCCTTTTTAGGGGATAAAAGGGGTGGTAACCAAAAACTGATAATTTTTTTTTAATATCAGAATCGGTTTCAACATGTTAAAAAACAGGATTAGATGGTTCTGATCAAAAGCGCAGTGTTGTCTTGTGATTGTCGTGTGATATTGCTTGTATCGCCATTAAAAAAATTAATTTGATCATTATAAAACTACGAAGAAAACTAGAATTGTCTGAACCTTTATGGTTAATTTTGTTGCAATAAATTAAGACAATTAAGATTTGTCATTATTAAAAATATGCTTCTGGTAGAATTAAATCATCTTGGTAAAGGACTCCGCACATTTTTTTATATCAAATGGCTCTCGGTGAATGTAATACTATAATATAATTTAATATTTATACAAAACTTGTTGCATAAATAAGTAGGCATTTTAAAATTATTTAAAACAATTTTTTGGCAATTATATAACAAATGCATTTTTTTCACGCTTCACGGCTCCCAATTGGCGTAGAAAACCCCGTTTTTTAAAATAGTTTCTTTTTTTGTGATCTTTTGAAGCATTCTAATAATTTTTAATTGTTTAATTCTGAGAAAAAAAATTCTTTATAAAAAATTTAAAATGATTTTAAATAGTTTAAAAAAATTGTGTTAACACCACTGAAGAGTAGGAGAAAAATCTACATTCTAAAACAAATTGTTCTATGACTTGATGCACTTAAACAGTCAACGGTTCAATTTTCGACTTTGTTATTGTTTTTTTTGGCGTTGTTATGAACATTTCCACTTGAAATTTGGTGTGATGATTTAATGGGCTTATTTAGCATATTTTTTTATTACATTTTGCAAAAAAATCTCTTAATTTTAGAGCGACATTCAAAAAACCAGGATATTCTAAGATCTCTATAGGCTTTAAAATTAATCAAGAATATAGACGCTGCGTGAAGTCATTCACTCCTAGTTGCATTTTCATTCCCCTTTTTTTCGGCAGTTATATGCTTCATACTCTTATGTTGAAATACTTCAATAGTCCCCAAATCACCATCTCTGGCAGATTAGACAAATCTGATTTTAAATAGCTGGGTTTTAACAGTGTAAACTCAACTTTGAGGCAGGTTCATGTTTAAAGCAGTATACTTCTGAAACTTATCGGATCAACCTCAAATTTTCCATTCCATTGGAAGCGTGTTTTCGTAAAGTTTTGTTAAAATATATACATTATTATTTAAGCTATCATAAATTGTTTAATAACTTAACAAATTGATCAAAATAGTTTGCATCTAGTTTTCTTCACAATTTAGTAAAAGGATACAAGCTATATAACCAGATTTACTACACTATATATACAGGGTGCGCATACAATGCAAGGGGTAAGTCACTTTATGATTATATAACTGGTAACAACCTTATTGTAAGCAACAGGGGCTGTACACCAACATTTATAAACTCCAGAAGTCAAACCATAATAGATATATAGACAACATTAACAACGTGGCATATATCCAGCCTAATCCAAAACTGGCATGTGTCTGACTGCGTAACACTATCAGACCACCAATGGATAAACTTTGAAATCAACCTTATTAAGACACCGAAAAAACCCTTCCGAGATCCCCGGAGGACTGACAAAGACGTATATCGATGTCAACTCAGGGAGAACCTGGAAGGAGTTAGCCTAAGGACACCCGGAAGTAGTGGTGAAATAGAGCAATATGTTAAAATATTGCAAACAGCAATGAGACAAGCTTTTGAGACATCCTGCCCCTTGAGGTCCTCGCAACAGTCCAACGAGGCCACCAAGTGGTGGTGTCAGGGGCTGACTGACCTCAAGAAGAAGGCTAGGGCCTCGTTCAACAAAGCAAAATTAACTAGACAGGAATCAGATTGGGAGTCATACAAAACCAACCTGAAAGAGTTTAAGAAACTAGTCAGACAAAGACAAAGAGAAGCGTGGAGAACCTACTGTGAGGAAATCGAAGCCTACTCACAGACCGCTAGGCTTTGCAAAATCCTCGCCAAAGATAAAGACCATGACCTTTGCCTACTAAAAAAGGACGATGGCACAAGAACTACCGACCTTCGTGGAAGCCTAGAGTTACTTATGGAAACTCACTTCCCGGAATCTGTGATAACAGAACGGAAGGAATGGCCAAACGAGGTCGACACTCAGCCCTCAGACTTGGATTGGCAAATGGCCAACCAAGTAGTGAGCGAAGACAGGATAAGATGGGCAATACAGAGCTTCTCTCCTTTCAAATCACCAGGCATTGACGGCATCTATCCCGCCCTACTGCAATGGGGACTGGATGAACTATTGCCGCACCTGGTCGGAGTATTTAGGGCGAGCTTGGCACACCTTCATATTCCAGAGATATGGAGAGAAGTGAAAATTGTGTTCATTCCAAAGACAGGGCGGATGGATTATACCACCCCCAAAGCATATAGGCCTGTCAGCCTAACGTCGTTTCTCCTCAAGACGATGGAGAAGCTATGTGAACGATACATAAGGGATGTCGTAGTGAAAGACAACCCTTTGCATCCCAACCAACATGCATACACATTGGGAAGATCCACCGACACCGCCCTCCATGCGGTCGCGAGTCGGATTGAGAAATCCTTGAACAATAAAGAGTCCACCCTAGGTGTATTCATAGACATAGAAGGTGCGTTTGATAAAACCACCTTCCCAAAAATCACGGCAGCCCTAGTGGAGAGAAACGTCCCCACGATTATGGGAAGCTGGATATCCAACATGCTCTCCAAAAGAGCTGTACAAATCAGTGTGGGAGACGCTTCTGTACGAGGAATGGTCGCGAGAGGCTGCCCGCAGGGAGGTGTAATATCACCACTGCTATGGAACTTAGTTCTCGACAGCCTCTTGCGCCACCTCAACTCAGAGGGTTTCCACACAATCGCCTACGCAGATGATGTAACAATACTGCTCAACGGAAAATTTGAAGGAGTCCTCTGTGAAAGGATGCAGGGGGCTCTAAGAATAATTGAAAAATGGTGCAGAGAACACTCGCTGTCTGCTAATCCCAGGAAGACGGAGATGGTTCTCTTCACAAGAAAAAGGAAACCAGGAGCACTGAAAGCACCAGTTCTCCTGGACACAACACTAAGTTTCGCATCAGAAGTGAAATACCTTGGGGTAACCTTCGACGCCAAACTAACATGGAATCTTCACTTAGACAGAAGACTAAAAAAGGCTTACATTTCTTATGAGCAGTGCCGCAGGACCGTGGGGAAAACCTGGGGAATGAAACCCAAAGTGGTCATGTGGATATACACTGCCATCATAAGACCAATGATAACCTATGGAGCTGTGGTCTGGTGGCCTAAGAGTAAACAGACTACAGCGAGAGCCAAGCTCAGCCAAGTGCAGAGAGTTGCCTGCCTAAGCATAACAGGAGCTATGCGAACAACGCCGACGAGAGCAATGGAGGTAATGCTGTGTTTGCCACCACTGGATTTACATCTAGGAGAAGTGGCCTTAATAACAATGGCACGCCTCAAGTCCGTTGGCCTACAACCAAATGTAGGCTGTGGGGAGACCAGAAGTCGCCTGTGGAACGAGGCTGTCAGGAAGACGCCTCTTCTACAGGCATGCACAGATGGCATCTCTCCCCGATTTGTCTTTGATAGACCCTACACAATACAGACAAACAGTGAAAACGAGACCGCTGGTGAAGGTGTGATTAACATTTTCACAGACGGATCAAGGAAGAAGGAGGGGGCAGGATGTGGAATATATTCCAGAAGCCTGCAAATCCAATATAAATGGACTATGGATGAGCGAGCCAGCGTAGTACAAACTGAACTGGCGGGCATAACCATAGCCGCAAAAGAGATTGTCCGCAGACAAACTACGGGCAAAACAATCAGGATCTACACAGACTGTAGACAATCACTACTAGCCCTGAGAAGTTACAAAATAACCACAGGAGCAGTATGGGAATGTCATCAAGCACTTGTGGGTGCCTCCAGTACGAACAACATCTCGGTATGCTGGGTGAAAGGACACGCACAGTGCAGTGGCAACAAAAAAGCCGACAAACTGGCCAAGAAGGCAGCAGGCCAACTTATTTTTGGACCAGGCCCGGCCAGTCTGTTACCGATTACGGCGATAATACAATTAATTAAGGAGAACACCCACAACGAATTTAAGAAGCTGTGGGATGAAACAAGCAGCTGTCAGCTTGCTAGGGAACTACTCACGTATCCCAACAAGAAAACAGCAATGGACTACCTGGCAATGACCAGAAGGAATCTACGTTTTATAACAGGAATCCAGACTGGACACTGTCCGCTAAGGAAACATCTATACAATATGAGATTAAGCGAAACACCTCTTTGCAGAGGTTGTGAACAAGAAGATGAGACGTTCAACACGTACTCTGTGACTGTTCAGCCGTCTCATCAATTAGAGAATCCATCTTGGGAGAGCGTTGGCCTACCTTGGCCAATGTAAGGGAGATGCCCCTAGGCAACATCACCACCTACTTCGAAAGAATAGGTTGGCTGGAGGCCTAGGCGAGTGTCTGCCCAGAGGGAGGATGTACAAGGGGTCCAATGGGGCCTAAGTGCTGTGGTTTTTGACCACCCTCCTGCTAATTCCATACTCCATTCCATACTCCATACAGGGTGCGCCACTTAAAACTCCCCAGACTTGTAACTTTTTTATTTTCGAAGCGATGACCATGTTGGGCACATCAACTTGTAGACATTTTTAAAGACTTTAAATATTCATACAGAGTGATTAATTTTTTTTTTTTGAATAGTTAAGAAAGGAAACTTAATTTCTTTGAATATTTTTTTACCTCACCCTGTACATGGACTGTGTTATTGTTTTCTTATAAAGGTTTTAATTAGCTTCAATTTATGTTATTAAAATAAAAAATTTGCAATTTCCTACTTAGTACATTTTAAGTTAGTTTTTAAAAAAAAATTTTAAAATTTTTTGTTACTGTTTTATTACGCTGAATGCTGTTTGTGGTATGTCTTTTATAGATAAAGCATAACATTATTATTTACATTCCTTTCAAAGTAATTTAAAAAAAAAATCAGTTTGGAGTGTTTTTAATTCCTTTCTCTAAAACCAAAAAGAATTTCGAATATGACGTAATAATATAAATTGAAGCTAATTAAAACCGTTATAAGAAAGCATTACCGCAGTTCATGTACAGGGTGACGTAAAAAAATATTCAAGGAAATTAAGATTTCTTTCTTAACAAATCTTTCAAAAAAATTTTTTTTTAATGCTTTAAAAATATCTACAGTTTGATGTGCCTTAAAAAATAAAAAAATTACAAGCCTCTGGAGCTTTAAATGGTGCACCCCGTATATGAAATAGACTAATATTTCAATTATTTTCACAGGTTGTGTAACTGATGTTCAAGTAGCAAATGTCAGAGTGACGAAGGCTGACCAAAGAACGAGTACAATCAGAAACGACCCGAGAAATGCTTAACACTTATTGTAGATACTTAGTTAACTTGAATATAGATTAGTTACACAAAAGACACTAGCATTAATCTCTCCTAAATCAACAGTTAATAAAATAAATTAAATGAAATTTGAGCTTTACTAGGAATGCAAGGCAAGGTAGGTAGGTGGGTATAGATCATTGAAGAAGAAAAAATATCGTATAGCTGCTTTCTAAAGAACATAGAGATGACAACGTCGAGTACAACGCCAAATTACCTACTGGGATATGCAGAGATTAAGATGGAATTTAAACTTTGTTGATACTAATTAACTTAGTTTAAACTGTCATTCGAGAATCTTTCCTAAGCTAATATATGTTGACAAATCAGACAACCATATCTTGCATTATATACTTTTTATCTCTTTTTGATGTAGCATGTATTTGTTTTATATACCTACCATAATGTTCAAAATAGCACCCTATGGTACTTTTTAAATATTGATACTAGAGAACTGGATTCTTGGAGTTAAATATATGAATATAAATTCCTCATGAATTGTCCAGAAAAATTGATATTCTTTAAGAAATAACTGGAGGAGACATCAACTTTTATTTTTAAGCAAAATACCTCTGAACATTTTTAGAAAGTTAGATAGTTTTATATTTTATATTTTAAATATAACCATTTTTTACAAAAAAAATTTCATTCAAAATATAAAACTACTTGGCTCTCTAAATAAGGTATCCGACTTAAAAATAAAACTTGGTGTCAACTTCGGTAATTTTCTAAAGAAATATATTTTTCTGTATAACATATAAGGAACTTTATTCATATATCTAACTTTAAAAATCCAATTGTGTAGTATCAATATTTAAAAAGTGCTGGGATATGCTATTTTGAACATACGGTAGGTAGATAAAATATATACATGCTACATCATAAAGAGATAAAAAGTATATAAGTTACGTAGCGTAAGGTCACTATCAAGTGGTTGAATATACATATATGCTACATCATAAAGAGATAAAATTAGTTACGTATGCTTTACATAGCAAGTGGTTGAATATACATATATGCTACGTCATTTGTTCCATACCGTGAGGTCACAGTGTTACCTCTTCACTATTTAAAAATCATATGCACATGTTGCTGACATTTCGCAGAGTATGCACATATGATTATGCGTCACATTTTACATAGCACGTTACTTCTGCGAAACTTAGTTTACGTAGCATTTACGTATATGCTATATATTTATGTTTGCTGGGATGTTTTTCTAGCCGAAATAAACCAACTGTTTATGAGAATAGAACAATATATGTGAAAACCGGCGACGTTGAATGTCTTTTCCTAGTCGAAATAAGCACAAAATCTGTGAGTTAACGTCTTTGGAATTACTGAAGTGAATGTACAACGACGTGTGAATTATTCAAAACTTGCAGAAATCGAAAACTAGAAGCTCTACTTACAGTTTCAATCCTCTTACCTTACAGAAGTGGAAGTTCTTGGCTCAAAACACTGGATTTTTGATTACTTTCGCAAAAACAAAAACCTGCATCACAGAAGACTAAACAATCAGAATGGAAACTGGCGGCATATCCTTTGTACAATTTAACTCCAGAATCGCGTATCTTGTTGGAATAGATATCAGGGGCGTATTTTGTAATGTTGTAGTCAGGGTCGCAATTAGGAGTTTATAATTTAATTTTGCACAAATCTTCAACTTTAATCAAATTTGCAAAATCACTCTTTCTGAATTGTCTAAAAGTTGTCTTGGTTTGACATAATGCTGAACTTGTCATTTTGTTGATTTTTTTTAATCTATTTTCCAAATTACAAAGTATGTAACTACTAAATTATTGTACAAATCAGATTTCTTTGTACATCTGGCAACTCTGTATTGAGTACCAGATTATTTGTTGTTCTCAATCTACCAAATGTGGCATCGCTGTATTCTATTCCAGGAACATATGGGGATTCGATGCGCGCTTAGAAATGCGCGAACCTTCCCCCTCCCTGAAAGATTCCATTCTGATTGTTTAGTCTTCTGTGCCTGCATTAGTCCCGCCAATTTTAACCTAACTCTGGACACGAACCCAGGTAGCAAGGGTACGTTATAATGACGTCAAAATCTGGTGATTCTGGTCAAAAAGGCGTCAGGGCACTAAAAATTGACGACAGAATGACGTCTTATAAATGACATTAAAATGACGTGCTACACATCACGTCATATTGTCGTCTTTTTTCGGTGTTAAATTTATTTATATGGTCGTTATTAATATAACAAAAGCTCATTAGAACTAAGCAGACTGTATTTTTCCTTTATGTAGTTGATTTGGGATTAATAGGTAAATAAAGTAACTATAATATGAACGTTAGGTCAGTTAAGCGAGCTTACCACGTGTACTGTTTCTGGATCCTCCTGCTCCGGGGTTGTGATGAATGTCTTGTTCAGAGGCCTCTGTGCTGTTCCAGTGGAGCAATCTTCCTGGGGTTTTCTAACTTCTAAATGTTACATATAATCACGCACACACAACAGATTTAAATATTGACTTCCACAACGAGAGTCTTCTATTTCTATTTGACTGCTAGAACGCGAGTCGTCTATTCTAATTGACTGCTAGAACGCGCGTCGATTGTCTTCTAGAACGCGCGTCGTCTGTTCTCGTCGACTGCTAGCACGCGAGTGTTTCTATATTCTTCTATCTAAGTATCTAGTGGTGGGGGCAATCTTAACTGACACAAAATGATAGGCAACTAATAATACGCAATAATATATCGTCGAACCTACGATTGATAACTAATAGGCGCAAATTCTCCGATAATTACATTTAATTCTCAACATTATATTTTATCGGATTACAAACTTTAAAACTCGCTAATGGCATTATGTTATCGTAAGCAGTGTGTAAAGTTTAAAAAAAATTAAACCGTGTCGTGAGGGATAAGTATTGGCGTTTTTATTCGAGGATATAATGTTTTTTAACATTATCCAAAATAATTTATATTCGAAAGAGTTTGCAAAGATTCGGCAGTTTATTTGTTTAAATTATATTTCTATCTATTCTTTTAATAATAAAATTAGATTAAAATGCATTAAAAAGCAAAATCTATCCGTTATTGCGTGTTCCAACTATAAAGTCTTTAGGTAAGTATCCTCAGGAAGGTTGGTGGCCGAGTGCTTAAGGCGTCGTCTTCCCCCCTAACAATACGACCCCCTCAATAATTGACATCATTTTGAACAAAAATTATCCATACCCAATCCTCCCAATCTCCTTACCCCTACTTCCTAGCGACCACACCCCCGTGCACCTCGAACTAACAGACAACAACAAAAACGACACAAACAGACGAATTTTTGACTATAGATCCACTAAGTGGAAAAAATTTAAGCAAATTATAAATGAAAATTTAAAAATCAATAATACTATAAACACCAGACAACAACTCGACGATGAAGTAGACAGACTGACAGACATAATAACAAACGCACGAAACAAGACCACAAAACTAATAACACAAAAACCCCGCGATGAAATAATTCCTGAAAACATTAAAAATCTAATAAATTTTAAAAATAAAATTAAAAGGAGGTACCAAAGGAACAGAAGAAATATAGGTAAAGCTAGAATGAATGATTTACAACAAACAATTAAAGACAAACTAGCACAACACAGAAAAGAAACTTGGAACTCAAAAGTAAAGGCACTCTCCACGCGAGACAATACTCTGTGGAGAATGTCAAAACTACTTCGAAAAAACTTTCCCCTGATACCTACCCTAATAAAAGACGGGCAAAAACACACGACCGACAATGACAAAGCCGATCTAATAGCAACACACATACAACAGACTACAACCACCCCACCCAACGACACCCCTTTCCAGGAACACGTCACCTCCTATGTCCATGACCTGTCTCCTTCTTACCCCATCCCTCCTAATAAATTACCAAAAATTTTAACGTTCCCTGCGGACGTTAAAAAACATATTAAATCTACTCCAAATAACAAAGCCCCCGGTCCTGACACTATCCCCAACATCATCCTTAAAAACCTACCCCAAAAAGCCTTAGTCCAGTTAACCTACCTCCTAAACGCAATCCTGAGATTGCAGTATTTTCCCAAAAAATGGAAAACGGCCATCGTTGTACCCATCTTAAAGCCAGGAAAACCGCCCCACGAACCAGGCAGCTACAGGCCTATTTCCTTATTAAATACCATGGCAAAAATCGCCGAAAAAATTATTTTACAGATTGTCAATCGGTTCGTGGGGAAGAAACACCTCATCCCTACGCACCAGTTTGGTTTTAGGAGTGGTCATAGTGCCACCCACGCACAATCTAAACTGGTGCAGGATATATTGAATGGGTACAATAAAAAGCAGTGCACAGTGGTGCTGCTCGTTGACGTTGCTAAGGCCTTTGACACCGCGTGGAGAAATGGGCTTATATACAAATTAGACAAAATCCATAATTTCCCAAAATATATAACGGCTCTACTGGCCTCATATCTCTCGGATAGATATATTCTGATGCGGATAAATAGCACGCTCTCGACCAGGACAAGGCTCTCCGCAGGTGTTCCTCAGGGGTCTATCCTCGCTCCCATCCTGTTTAATCTCTACACAGCACACTTACCCACGTACCCAAATACAAACACGCTACTTTACGCTGACGATCTAACTATATATGCTCACAGCTTTTATGCCCAGACCGCGACACAAAAAGTCAAATATCATATAAACAAGATCCTGGACTATTACGCGGTCTGGAAAATAAAAATAAACCCCGACAAGACTGAGACAGTAACATTTCACAGAAAATACACGAATATTAAGACATTTAGCAAAATTAAAATCCAGGGACAGGACATTACGGAGAAGAACACCATCAAGTATTTGGGCGTCTCCCTTGATAAGAGACTTTGTTTCGGGCCGCATATTACGGCGGCCATAAATAAAACATATGCAGCACTCAGTCGACTGTATCCCCTAGTCAATAGGCGGAGCAAACTAACTTTGGAAAATAAAATAACTTTATATAAAGTGATCTTTCGCCCGATCCTAACTTACGGCTGCGTGGTCTGGAACGCGGCCTCGAATACGCAATTAAATCGTATTCAGACCACGCAAAACAAATTGCTTCGCCTATTGACAAACTCGCATCGATATGTCACGACTGAAGAGCTGCATAGGATTTGCGATTTGCAAAGAACCACAGATTACATCAGGGAGATGGCCCAGAAGTTCTTCTCCGTAAAAGCGTCCACTTCCGCCCTGACCAGCGACATAGCACACGTGAGACAGTATGACAACACACACCACACACACGGACTCCTACATCAGAAACTAGACATTTACCATATGAGACGACCATAACAACAATACCCACACAAAACATCCCACTGCATCCCAACAAACACACAACCCCACCAACACCCCCTCCCCCAAATTTTCCCCCTGAGGAATCCAGTGAGAGGAATTATTTTATCGCTACACAATACAACACCTAATTTGCGTCATCCACACATAGATCTTTTACCATATTACCATCCTGCAGTTTTATTACTTTGACAGAAGTGTCGTAAAGCAGGTTTTTCCTCTAATTTTTTTCCTGCATATTTTTTTTAACCTTAACTGTTCAACACACCAAATCTCAACCTATCTTTTAATTAACTTAAACGCCTGTATATTAAAAGAAATTCGCAAGATCTTTTCGTTTCGGAGTGCGACTAACTTATATAAAGCTCTGGCGGCTTGAAATTCTCCCTCGCCTAACATCGGCGGATTGGGACGCTTCACGTCCCCGCGACGTATGTAGCCTTCTAATTAACTAATATGTGATTGTAATAATGAGATACACGAGATAATCAAATATAGCCCATGATATGTCAACTTAAAAAATATCTAATAAATACTTTTAATCGTTAATCGTTAAAAATCGTCGTCTTCCAGTCATGAGGTCGGCGGTTCGACCCCTGCTCATTCCGTTTTTTTTATTGCGAAAAAATTTTTAGTTGTTTTTTTTAAGGTAATAATTGCTTATTGGTTTTTTTCAATTTTAGGTCTGTTTTAGACCATTAAATATTCTATTTATGTTGTAGATGACGATATTACACCTTTACCGTTTTTTCTCCAACACGCTTCCCAGGTTTGTATAAGTACCTCAACTTAAAACTTTAATTCTTAAAATAGTTGACTCCTGACTTCCCCTCCACCGCTCATCAAATTTGAGATAAGGAAAATTTTTTTTTCGGATTTCTCCCTCTCTGCTCTTCAATTTCGAGATCTGGGGAAAATATATTTTTTTTTAACGAACCGCCACTAATACTAATTAATGTAATAATAATTGTTCAACAACTACTCGTACTTCTCAGGTGGCACTGTGACAGTTTAATTAAATTAAATAAGTTCTTCTTAATAATTATAAATAAATAAAAATACTAGTAACTCGAAGCGAGAACCTGAAAGATTTTCATATATTTTAAATAAGGCAAGAAATTCAATTTCACATAATAAAGACTTCATTCACCACCATAAATACTGCTTTTAGCATCCGAAATAGCGGTCGCCAAACTAGCTCAGTTGGTTGAAGCGTCAGTACTGTCACACGAATCAGACAGCATAATGCCATACTTTTCGATCTAAAACACACATTACCATACCAGGCGTTGCCTATCTTTCGGCAACTTCCCTAGCCAAACCTTTCCTATACCACAATTTCCCTTTCACCACCCTTTACTCCAATTTCACCACCTTTTACCTCAAACCCCTCTCTATTCCCTTTATCCATTTTTGTTGTTTTGTTAAATTTTGTTCTTTTTGTCTCTTTTTGTCTTTCCAAATCCCCTTTAAACCAATAACCTCCAGCAAATCCCAACTTTTAAAATCACACTCTCCCCTTCACCCTACCTTTCCGGAGGCGGGCAGACCACCGGATGAAGACTGTGACTTGTTCGAACGGGTTTTTTCATTGAGTTTTTTCCTGTGTCACCAACCAAAACTGCATAAAAAACAAGTGCGCGTGTGTTGTGCGCGCGCCCTTAACACAAGTTTTTAAATCTAGTTTTAAGTAGCTGTAAGTGTTTTTAAACTATCTTTAGTTATGTTACTCAAATTGTTAGGCGTAAGTTTTCACCGTTAAACAGGAGGCCTAACCAACCCATGTCAATCACCGTTATAGCCAAAGCCGAGCCCTCTTCACCCGACCACTCATCTACCACGACGTTGCGCGCCGTGGTGGTGTGGTCGGCTCTAAATTGGACCTCGACTGAGGCGCATTATTGTACACTAAAACTGTTAATAAATTTGTTTTGAATTGAATTGAAGCGTCAGTACTGTAATACGGACAAAGGGAGACATGTAGGTTCGAATCCTACGGACCGCAATTGGTAAAGGTAAGTAAAAATGAATTTAATAATTTAATAAACATTATAATTTGCAGGCAACCCTTGTGAGAAAAAGCTGGAGTGATGGTAAACAATATTAGATATGTTAATGTAAATAAAATTACGGATGGCTAAGAAACAAATTCATTAGGACAAAACTTATTTATGCATTAATTATTTTATTTTTATCAAGTAGATTACTAACTAGTATGTAGTTTTATATATATGTTCCTATTACTAAAAACCTGTGGGGGGATTACCAAATATAACCTGAAAAAGACGTCATTCGTCTGAGACATTAGGAAGTCATTTTCACGTTTCATTTACGTCATCTAACTCGTCATTTCTCGTCACCCCTGACCATTTTTTCACGTCATTTTCATGTGCCTTTGCTACCTGGGAGAGCGGCCTAAATTTGAGTCAACTTTTTTAGGAACTTTCTATGTTGGATAATTTATAGATTGTCATATTATTTGATAGTCTGATTTTTATAATAAAAATTGGATGGAACTATTGTTCTATTTTTTTGAGCTGTTTTTATTTGAAAATACTGAAAAAAAAATTATATCAATGCATTTAAAAGAAAATTCTGTTTCATATGCTTTTACTTCCTATTTTTACAAGTTGGAAAAAAATTACATATAATATGACTTTTTTAGCTATCTAAAATTATTGTTTATTTAAAGAAATCAATAGAGTTGTCGGTTACTTTGTGATATTCCATTATAACGAACACAAACTGTTCTTGTTAAATATCACAATATTTTTTCAGTTTATGACTACAGTTTCGTAGTTTCTAGTCTTCATTTTCAAGCAACACACACTGTGCAAGAATATATGTTTAATTTAAATTGGAGAATTACGGTCCTGTCGGAAACATTTAAATTCTTGGGAATCCAACTCTGACTTTTAAGCCGAAATGGCGACTTCAAGGTGAAAGATTTTAGACACGCCAACACAAAGGAGTTGACGAGAGTTTCTTTGTTGTCTCTCTATCTATGCTGTGACTGTAATGCGCATTAAAACCAAATCCTTGCGGGAATATTTAAAATTGTCAAGTGATTTGAACGTATTACTTTTTTACATTATTTATCATTTATAAATATAATAGGTATATTATTCATTATTCTTTTCGTAGTTACTTAGAAGCTTTTCATTACAAATAAAAGACATAAATTAAGATGTCATTATTTCTGAAAAATAAAATAGGTGCTTAAATAAATATCTGTGTTAAGTATACCAAAATAATTATAATAATAGTTAAAAATAATAACCACTGTTATATAGGTATGTATCTGCATCAAAATTTTGCAGAACAATATTTTTTTGTGGAACGTACCACGAACATTCTTTTAAAATATTACAGAAATATTTGATCAAAAATGTTTCATGAATATTTCAAATGTTTATGGGAGGTTGGACCCATATAGCACAGAATATTCTACAAATATTGGTTTTTGGTCCGTCACGTTCATTCAATATGCGGTATATTTTATGGATATTTTAAAAATATTGAGAGAAAATATATTTTATCCTACATTCTGTGGAAATTTTCAAAACATATCGAATTAAATATTATCTTGCGTATATTTATTTGCTAAATATTCAGGAATATTAAAAATTGCCCCTCTAAACTTTAATCCACATCTAAAAGCTCTATTTGCCATAAAGAAATTAAAGGATTCTTTTTAAATTTAAAATTGGATAAAATAATAATAATAAAGAATACGGCTGCCTCAGATCATCACTCGTAGATCTTCTTTCTAAGTGTGTGTTTTAGATTTAGGTTTAAAAATTACGTAATAAATAAATAAATACAAATTATTCCTAGAATTAAATTTCTTTCTTAATTATTATATGGAATAGTGTCCCAGTAAACATTAATGTAACTTTACCTCTCTGTGAGGTAAGATTAACAGAACATTTTTATATAAAATGTTTTACATAATTTTACATAGCATATACGTAAAATAATATCATATTTAAGTCAACATATTAACTTAATTACTTATACACAAGTTTACATATTTGCTACATAATTTTACTTAAAAATGTTTACCTACTTCATTTTACGACATCGAAGACATGGAACGCGTCACTGTCACGCTCACGCAGCACGCCAGTAAAAAATGATGTTAAATCTAACTTTGTGTTTTTTGATCATTTTTGTGAAAAATTGTGGATGATGTCTTTTAATAACTTTGATGCAGAACTGTGAACCATAAAGCTTTGTGACTTTTTTAAATATTATTTTATTTGGACGTTTTATTAGTGTAGAGGTTAGGTGCAAACATAAACATGCCCTCTTGTTTGCGAATTTGGTGTACATATCTATGTTGGAGGTGCACCATTTTCCAGTGAATGACCTAAAAGTAAGTTTGTGTTGTATCGTTTTTATAAAGATATTTATTTAAATGACACGTAATCTTTTTATAGGTTAGAATTATTTCACGGGCAATTGTTATTCTCGACAGACAATTATATCATTACATGGATTTTGTTACACAAAAGCTGTATGTTGGTGCTGTTCCCACATTATTAAGTTCAACTGAATCCAGCGTAAGAAGTTGTAATTCAAGGAAACCCAGAACTTAATGATGACCAAAAGCTTTTGCGAAGTACTATGCATAGGTATGGTTATTGTTTACCGACATCTTATAGCACCTATTTTGTGTTCGTTATTGTACTGTACATATATTTCAAGGTTTTGTATGTGTGAAGTAGGCTAATATTTTCCTGCAATTTTTCTTTTGTCCAAAATTGGCTTCAGCACGTCAAAATACTTCAGAAAAATTAGATCAGAACCTTAGGACAAAACCATTGCCCCTTTTTAGGGGATAAAAGGGATGGTAACCAAAAACTGATAATTTTTTTTTAATATCGGAATCGGTTTCAACATGTTAAAAAACAGGATTAGATGGTTCTGATCAAAAGCGTAGCCCCTTTTTTTTGTTGTCTTGTGATTAATGATATTGCTTGTATTGCCATTAAAAAAATTAATTTGATCATTATAAAACTACGAAGAAAACTAGAATTGTCTGAACCTTTATGGTTAATTTTGTTGCAATAAATTAAGACAAATAAGATTTGTCATTTTTAAAAATATGCTTCTGGTAGAATTAAATCATCTCGGTAAAGGATCCCGTAAAAAAATATTTAAGGAAATTAAGATTTCTTTCTTAACAATTTTTTCAAAAAAATTGTTTTTTATATGCTTTAAAAATATCTACAATTTGATGTGCCTTAAAAAATAAGAAAATTACAATCCTGGGGAGTTTTAAATGGTGCACCCCGTATATGAAATAGACTAATATTTCAATTATTTTCACAGGTTGTGTTCAAGTAGCAAATGTCAGAGTGACGAAGGCTGACCAAAGAACGAGTACAATCAGAAACGACCCGAGAAATGCTTAACACTTATTGTAGATACTAAGTTAACTTGAATATAGATTAGTTACACAAAAGACACTAGTATTAATCTCTCCTAAACAGGGGCGGCTTAAGGGCCGAGCAACCCGGGCGTCTGCCCGGGGCGTCGGCTCAGAGGGGCGCCAAAATGACGACAAAAATTGTTAATTTTTTTTGTACCCTTTTCATTAGTTTTCTTTGGAAGATAATATCAAATAATATCAGTATCTATGTCAGTTAAAATGGTAATAATGAAGAACAGTCGAATAACATTAAAACCGCCTAAATAATTTCAAAATGTAACAAACATTTTTGTTTAGCTATGAGATAACTAACTACTCAAGCTTCCCGTCCTATTATTGACTGACACGGAGTCGACCATTTTGCATAAACAAAGGCCTGCAACATGCACTTTCATTCAGAAAAAATCAGAATACTCGGAAAATTGTTATACCAACAGTAGCTGTTTGTATTTCATATCTTACGTAATTTACTGCTTATAAATAAATAAAATAAATAAATGGCAATTGGTTTTGTGTGAAATATTAAAACAATAAAGAGGAACCTTCCTCTAAGTAAACTTGGGTCGGTGGCCCTCTTATTATAATAGCTTCCAGATGGTGTACACAACAAATTTTATATTACAAATTACATACAATAGGTCTAAAAAAGATCTTGTTCTAAGGTTCTCATCTAACTTTCTTGAAGTATTTTGAGGTGCTGAAGCCAATTTTGGACACAATTTTTTTTCTGTCGGGTCAGTTTCCCTATACCACCACCCCCTTTAATCCCCCAATTCGTTTTTGTGGAAAATTTGTTTCAGCACATCAAAATACTTCAGAAAAGTTAGATCAGAACCTTTGGGTCAAGGCCTTTGTTTTGCTATTTTTTTAGGAGATAAAAGGGATGGTAGGGGGAAACTGATATGATAGAAACAAATTTTGTGTCCAAAATTGCCTTTAGCGTCTCCAAACAATTCAGAGAAGTTAGATCAGAACCTTACAAGACCTTTTTCGCCCCCCTTTTAGGGCTAGAGAAAAGCCGACATGAGAGAAAAAAAATTTGTTTCTTCAAAATTAGCTTCAGTGCGTCAAAATACTTCAGAAAAGTTGGATCAGAACCTTAGGACAAGACTTTTTTTTCTAGACCTGTGTTATTATTGATAAAATGTTGTGAATGCACATTGATGTGTAAACATAAGTTACTTGAGAATGGTTTATCGAAATGCAATAATAATATCTTTTTTTATTTCTAATGATCTGAAAATTATTTTTTTAAGAACTTTTAGAAATATGTAAAAAATAAAAAAGTTAGAGGTAAAATGCCGACAGCCACCCCCAAACAGAAGAGAGGGTTTGACTGATACTATGTAAACTGTAACCTGATGTCCAGACGGACTATATCTATTATTAATTAAAATTAATATATGAATTTTATATTTTAAGGCGGTCGGAAGATATTGCAGAATAACTAGCGTTTATTGTTCCCCTTTAAAGGGGAATTATTCATTGAGGGTACCTTTATTTTTGGATGTATTATCAGCCACTTAAATATGAGAGACAATTTTGTGTTAACTTAAAAAGTAGTGATCGGGGGGATATCCTTGGACTTTAGAACGTAGTACCTCTGTGAAATTTCCGTGATTATCTCAGGGAGGGGCGCTAAAAACTGCTCCCGCCTGGGTGGAAAATTCACCTTAAGGCGCCCCTGCTCCTAAATCAACAGTTAATAAAATAAATTAAATGAAATTTGAGCTTTACTAGGAATACAAGGCAAGGTAGGTAGGTGGGTACACATCATTGGAGAAGAAAAAATATCGTATAGCTGCTTTCTAAAGAACATATAGATGACAACGTCGAGGACAACGCCTAATGCCTGGTTTACCTACTGAGATATGCAGAGATTAAGATGGAATTGAAACTTTGTTGATACTAATTAACTTAGTTTAAACTGTCATTCAATTCGAGAATCTTTCCTCAGCTAATATTATGTTGACAAATCAGACAACCCTGTCTTGCATTATATACTTTTTATCTCTTTTTGATGTAGCATGTATTTGTGTTATATACCTACCATAATGTTCAAAATAGCAACCTATAGTACTTTTTAAATATTGATACTAGAGAACTGAATTCTTGGAGTTAAATATATGAATATAAATTCCTCATGAATTGTCCAGAAAAATTGATATTCTTTAGGAAATAACTGGAGGAGACAACTTTTATTTTTAAATAGAATACCTCTGAACATTTTTAGAAAGTTAGATAGTTTTATATTTTAAATATAACCATTTTTTACAAAAATATTTTCATTCAAAATATAAAACTACTCGGCTCTCTGAATAAAGTATCCGACTTAAAAATAAAACTTGGTGTCAATTTCGGTAATTTTCTAAAGAAATATATTTTTCTGTATAACTAATAAGGAACTATATTCATATATCTAACTTTAAAAATCCAATTGTTTAGTATCAAAATTTAAAAAGTGCTGGGATATGCTATTTTGAACATACGGTAGGTAGATAAAATATATACATGCTACATCATAAAGAGATAAATCATCATAAAGAGATAAAGTATATAAGTTACGTAGCGTAAGGTCACTATCAAGTGGTTGAATATACATATATGCTACATCATAAAGAGATAAAATTGGTTACGTATGCTTTACATAGCAAGTGGTTGAATATACAAATAGGCTACGTCATTTGTTCCATACTGTGAGATCACAGTGTTACCTCTTCACTATGTAAAAATCATATGCACATGTTGCTGACATTTCGCAGAGTATGCACATATGATTATGCGTCACATTTTACATAGCACGTTACTTCTGCGAAACTTAGTTTACGTAGCATTTACGTATTTGCTATATATTTATGTTTGCTGGGTATATTCGTACAACTTTGCTCCAACGCGCCATTCTAAGTGCACATGTGTACTTTGCGTCTCCTACGAACCCCATGTCGTCATCGTCAACAACGCAACAGACGTGAAACCAAATAGTATGGTATTTGGTGAAACGAACGAATTGTTTTGTGATGTGTAGTTGTGAATATGAGCATTTTATGGTAATAGTGGAAGTAAAAAGGTAAATATTTTAATGTTATTAATTATAATGATAGTGTAGTTATTTAGTTTCTATGGGCACAGTTAGAAATCTTTGGCATTGAAAAAGGTTGCAGCCATCTTGATCATTTCAACTTGTATTTTTGCGATTGTTTCCGAATATCACATCTTTCTGTCGTAGAATGGGTACGACCCAGGCAGCAAGGTGCCGTCATTATGACGTCGTTTTTTCGGCATTAATTACGTCAATTTCACCTTCAGCATGACGTAAAAATGACGTGAAAAAGACGGCACAATGTCACAGCCCAATGACGTCATACATATGACGCCAATATGACGTATTGGTTAATCAGTGAATTTTGCGATGAGGGATGCAAACCTCTCATTATAATATTTTTCCACAATTATTAATAAAGTTTTTGACGAAAAAAAAACCGGAATGTGCAGGGATCGAATCGCGGACCTTTTGACTCGCAACCTAACATTTAACTCACTGAACCATTGAACATCTTTGTTTAAGTATGTTTAAAAGCTGTATACCTAGTTAGAAATAGTAAAACAAAATTATTATTACTATGTGGCAAAAATTGAACTAGTCACTAAATACTTCTATTTATTTTTATTTTATAATGATTTATTTCACGTCATTTTCATGACGTCAAAATAATGACCTAAAAGAAACTTGTATTTGACGTCTTCATGCTGACGTCAGAAGTACGTTTTAAATATCACGTCTCTGGTACGTCATTTATTAATGACGTCAAAATAATGACCTAAAAGAAACGTGTATTTGACGTCTTCATGATGACGTCAGAAGTACGTTATAAATATCGCGTCTCTGGTACGTTATTTATTGGGACAATGACGTCGGCGACGAAAAATCACCTTTAAAAGACGTCATAATGACGTCACCCTGCTACCTGGGGAATTGTATAGAAAACCACTATTTCTTTCCTTAAAAATTGACTCAATTTAATATTTAACGAAGAAAATGATCTAACCTCAAAAGTTACATTCCCTAGTGAGCAAGTAAATAGGTTGTTGCTCTCATCAGAGAGGTAAGGTAATACGAGTAAGTCTTGGAACATTTTATACGGCACTGATTTTATCAAGGGTAATATCACCACTATTGTTCCGTTTGATGTAAACTAATGTCTAAGAATAATGAAACCTACAGTCAACGGAGCACTAAAATGATCACTTGAATTTTGATGAAACCTTGTGTTGGTAATGACGTTTTTTGTGTGAGGAGGGGAAACCCTACTTGGAATGGGTCAGACGTTAATTAAAAAGTTAAAAAGATTAGATTAGGAAATGATCGGAAAGGGTAGAAAACACCCATTTTATCACGGGTTCCTTAACTTGTAGAGTTAGGTCAAAAATGAAAAAAGAAGTAATGTATTTACCTTTTTTGGCCCAAAGTAAGTTGTTTTTACTCTCGTGAGTTTTTTCGAAAAATGCATATTTTTCGAGATATGGCCACTCAAAAATTCCTAAAAATGGGGGAGGGGAAATGTAAAAGTTGAAAAAAATCTGAAAAAATTCAAGTGAGTGCATCACCGAAATACTTTTTTTATTTGCAACTTTTCTGTAAATTGCGTTTTCACCGAGTTTTTCCGGAAAAACAGGAAACACTATCTTTGAAATTGTAGTGCTTTAAAAATATGTAATTTAATAATTTGAAAAAATTCAAAGGTTGCTTTGGAATTGGAGGAATTTTTTTTGTAACTTTTTGATTTTCCAAGTTACAGGCAGTTTTTCAATGTACTACATTTTTTGCACATTAAAAAATTTTTCCGGAAAACTTTTTCACATTTTCAATTTAAAAATTGTATTGAACCTTTAAAAATGGTAAAACTATATAGGTTTCATATTTTTTTATAATAATAGATATAAAGCACGCTCATTTTTCGAATTTTCATGTGCAAAAAATGTAGTACATTATTTATCGTGAAAAACTGCCTGTAACTCTCCAAGAGACAAAAAATATTTAGAAGGCCTCAATGCATACGTCTGAATTTTTTCAAATTTTTAAATTACGTATTTTTATAGCGCTATAATGTCAAAAATGAGGGTAGTTTTTCATGTTTTTCCGGAAAAACTCGGTGAAAACGCACTTTACAGAAAAGTTGTAAATAAAAAAAAAATCTTGTATTTCGATGATACATTCACCTGAATTTTTTCAGATTTTTTTCAATTTTTACATTTCCCCTCCCCCATTTTTAGGAATTTTGGAAAAAATCAAAAGAGTAAAAACTTCTTATTTTGGGCCAAAAAAGGTAAATACATTGTTTTTTTTTCATTTTTTAATTCTGTTTTTATAGTTCTTTTAGGAAAGAAAATTCTCAGATGGAAGAGAACCAGGAGGATCTTCAAGAATATAATACCTTTTAATATAATATGTGTATGCATATATATGTAATAAATATTGGATCTTTTGCTGTGTCTTTTATCCTTACCTATACTTGTTCTCAGTTTTATCTCATTTTCTGAACATGAGAGACTAATAGCACAACATTGTCCTGTGGACATCTGAAGGACGTCCTCGACGGACATACAATACATCCGATGGACGTTCGTTTTTGGTGCAAAGTACATCCGACGGGCAGCCGAAGGACATGCAAATGTCACAACTTGGGACAATATTTGTACATTCTAATTATTTAGAAAAAAAAACGGAATGAGCAGGGATCGAACCGCCAATCTCGTGATTTATAACTCGATGTTCTCTCACTCGGCCACCAACTTGGCTTATTAGTGTTTACTTAAAGACTGTACAGCTGACTAATATAACTATTTATTTCAAAATGTAGAAGGTACCTATTTGAATGTTTAATAAATATTTAGTATCAAATAATATCATTAATAATTTACAAAAAAGATTAAAATTAAATTATTAATGATAAATTACAAATTACTATAAAAAATAAACTACAAATTTTACAGAAATAACGGCCAAATATATACAAAAACATTGTAAAATTGAAAAACCAGTTTTGTTAACGTTTTTTTGTTTTTATATTAAATAGACGTCCTGCTGCTGTCCCTATAGGGACCTAAAATGTACGTACTTGCCGAAGGACGTCCGTTGCGGCACATATGTTGAACGTTAAGTGTGCTATTCGCTGGTATGTATACATATTTCGGAAACGTGTTGGAGAGAAAGCGGTATGGAGATATTATCATTCATTGCAAAAATATAATATTTAAATCAACGGACACGAAAAGGACGTCCATCTCCTCTCCCTATATGGACATAAAATGTACATACTTCCCGTACATAAATTGGACATACAGAGGACGTCCATTCCGTGCAATTTCAAAGTAAATCCGATGATAAACGTCCGGTAGGCGTCCAGTTTATGTCCATGGACGTCAGTACATTAAATGGACATAAAACCGACGTCCGGCGGACATCGTGTTCTATTAGGGACACAATCTCTGACATTACCACAGTGTGGAGTGATGCGTCAAAATTATTCTTTCAATTATTTACTTGTTATAAAACGTTTGCCGCTCATTAAGACCAAGTTCATTTAAAAGAGTAGAAGCAGCATTTACTTGTACCACATAGCACCGTGACACGATGCCACGTTATCTAGAGACTGCTATGTAACAATCTATTTCATCCAATGTTGCCTAAAGTTATTACGTTCATACATTTTACCAGAAAAATTTGGTCAATTTGTCGAATTTGTTGTCTGTATGTGTTATATTATTAAAATAAAAGTTATGAGAATTAATGACATGACAACAATTTCAGCCTGCATATCGAGCAGATACTAAACAATGCATTATTACTTTAATAGAACCTCAATATTACAAAGTTACATGTAATGTTATGTAAAACAGATCATGAACAGTGTCGTAATGTTACTACAAAGTAATTTGTCATACTATTAAATGTTACTCTGTTACATTGTTAAAAAGGTAACATTGTGAAAATATTACTTAATGCTCATAACATATTGACGTAATAATTTATCAATATAACTTGTCACATTACATACTTATTTAACGTGTTACATTACATACTTATTTATATCTCACCATGAATATCATTGTTGCAATGTATGCTTAATATTCGAATACTAGTAAGGTAATGCAGTATCAAGATAAATGTAAATATTAGGGCAACATTAATTTAGTTCTGAATTAATATTGCCCCAAAGTAACAACCTTGGTTGAATACTATAGTTGTCCCAGTGCCAGTTAGTATTAGAGGATTACGGACAGAAATCTTGTGTCAAATTATGTGTTTCTACTCATAGGAAATTGTAAGATGTACTGTACAAATTTATGAGTGGGGGACACATTACTTGACGGGCACCTGTCCATAATCCTTCAACCCTAACTTGCATCAGTTGAGACATCTATAGTATTTAATAAATAATCAGCTAAACCTAAAATAAAGAGAAAACATTTAATCAAAAATATATTTTGTTAAAAATATACAATGTATAAAAATAAATAAAAATAAAAATGCAAATTCTCAAGAAAAAAAAACTAGTGTTATAAAAAAATCCATATTATTCATTGCATCTCTCGCTGTTTCCTTTGTTTGGCGAAACGCAGCCATTCAGCTACCACATCTTCGAATTGTTTTGCTGTGGTGATTTTGACAGCCTCTGTTAAAAAATGGAATATATTAATATCTGATCGAGAATACAGTATAGAAGTGTCGTAGTTACTGACATAACATAGTTAATCATTATCTTTATTATAGTATAAAAACACGAGACCATAGGTCGAGTGTCTTTCAGTTATCGAGTTATATTATCAAAATGGCAACCAAGCTTAAGTGCAAATAAAAATGTATGCTATTCAAAATAGAAACCTCAAATGGTGTTTGGTAATTTGTTAGTTTTTATATCCATTAGCAGAGAAAAACATTGGCTGACGTGTACGTTGCTGATTTTCAGAAATATTCTCAATTTACTCCAAAAAATGTCAAAGTAAGACAGTCCAATCAGTTGGGAATTTTGCCCGGCAAAATGTGGAGTAGTAATGATTTTGATATATGTTGTTTAAGTCGAGGCCATCATAAAAAACACAAGTTTTCAACCTCAGAGGTGGGGAGGCGGCGCGAACCGCCATCTTGAATTAAAGGTGCAAAAAATTGTTTTTTTCAAAATAATTCGGCAACGCTCAATCCTACGAGAAAAATGTTGAAGACAAAGTTGAAGAGGACAAAATTTCCTACATTTTTTGTAAGTCTAATGTTTAAAGAGATACAGCGTCAGACAAATGGATTTAAGAAGAAAATTTTCTTTTTATTATATAATGCATGTTTACAACATAACATATTTTATATCATTATTATAAAGATATATTGTAATAATACTTGTATTGAAACTAAAAAAAATATTAAATTGACGGGATAGTATTACAGTGGCTTACATCATTTCTCGAAAATAGGAAACAAAAGTTATTAAATTTAATGACAGATATTCAGAAGAATTGGCAATAAAACATGGAATACCTCAAGAGTCGGTACTTGCTCTTATACTCTTTTTATCATTTTTAGATAATCCAACATTTTTTAAAGAAATTTCAAATCATAAAATTTTATGTCGCGACTATTGGCTACAAAATTTTAAATCCCTTACAAAATCCTTGCACACGTTTAATCCTCACACAATTGCTTAGAAACATTCAATATACCAAAAATATAAGTAATTATTATCAAAACAAAAACACTGCTCTCTAAGCCTGTACGTATTAAAGGCTGGACCGTCCGCGCAACAATGGAGTTTGAGCATTTTTTGAAAAAAAACAAAATCGTTAAACATTTTCCCACCGCTGTATCTCGTTACGTATTAGACTTACAATAAAAATGTATACACAAAAAATGTAGGAAATTTTTTGTCCTATTCAACTTTGTCTTGAACATTCTTCTTGTAAGATCGAGCGTTGCCGAATTATTTTGAAAAAACATGTTTTTCACTTTTCAATTATTAATAAGAAACGTCAGCCAATGAGAAATCAGCATTGTAGATTTCAGTCATTATTTTTTTTATGTTCTTTACAAACAAACAAAGCTTCCTGCAAAGTGGCTGAAATAATAAAATAATATAGAAGCGTTTTTTTTTTCGCATTTCTGAAAATTCACCTCCTTTAAACGCAGCAGTACACAGACTGAAGTTTGTTTTATTGTTTCTTACCACTTTGCGAAACTTTTGATATATGGTACAGCGCCAATAAAATCACTTAATTTTTAGTATATCAAAAATTAATAAAAAAAATTAAATTACAAGAAAACGCAGACACAGATTTCAGCCGATTGCATTTATATCAATGTCATATTGACAGGCAACGTTTAAAACAAGTGACTGACACAATAAAATCATATATAAGAGCGTTTGTTTTGCATTTCTAATTAACTCTTAATTAAAAAATCAGCAACGGCTGTAATGACTGAAATGTTTTTTTTCTGAAATCGATCGGGAATGTCTACATTTTCGGTGCGATTTTAGAGCGAAAAATGCACAATTTCAGGATTTTAGTCCGTTGCTAGGAAACTATCAGAAAACAGACCGGAAAAGATCCGTTGCCAAGCAACGATCAGCAAAGCCGTACGGGAATGTTACTTCCCGGCCTAGGCCGGGAAGTAACATTCCCGTACGGTTTTTTATATATATATTTTAATATGTTAATATTTTTGATTTTTATACGTTTAAAATAGTATTTATTGTGATTTCAGAAAAAATAGTATGTGTACTTCGGTGTGAAAGCACATTCCCAGACTTCGATGCTTGTTGGCCTCGGCTAGCGCCTCGGCCAACAATTGCATCGTCGTCCGGGAATGTATCGCTTTCACACCTAGATACACAATATACTATTCCGGCTTGTTATTATGACGTCTTTACACTTTTCAACTTCAGTCACACAATAAAATCATTCTGCCACCAGCTCCCTAGCTATTACGTTGGTCGAGCAGCCAACTTAAAACAGGGCAAATTGATTTACTTATCGTTGGCCTAATATCAAATTTTTATTTTTTTTATCTCCGTGATTAGGACCACATATGCAACGGATCTGGGGTTAAGCCCCTAACCTCCGGTGAGTAAAGCAATAAATAACTGACCTAAAATAAGCAAACTGAAACAAGAATAATATTTTAATAGGTCCTTTCCTTTGCATACGAAGTGTAGCACTGAACTACACTGAATTACCCAAAGTCGTTTCTTTGCAAGGAAATGTATGGTGTTACATGCACTACATTTTACCATTCCTTCTCCCAGTATAAGGTCCACTGGTCAGCACTGGTATAGCTTATCTCCACCTGGTCGAGGGCAGGTGTGAATTGCACTGGACACGCGCAATTGAAATATTTGAATTAATAGGGTAGTTTCTGGACTTTTAGGTGAATTATTTGTTGTGTATTGGTGTGGGAAAATTGAGGAAATTCAGTTTAAAATTGCAGGTTGGAAGATGACCTACAACTAATTAATCTTCTAAGAATTGGTAACTATAAAAAATACCGTATAGGAATGTAACAATTGATCATCTAACAATTTTTCTTAGATGATCAATTCACTGAGGAATTCTTCCAGAAAGCTTTCGAAAAAAATAAATTAGAAAAATTTCAATTACACTTGTCCAATCCATTGCTTTTATCACTGAATTTTCAGCTGACTTTGCGTGTAGTGTAAAACACACTACACTCAAAAACAAAGGAAAGGACCTATGTCCTATATTGTTATATGTTTATCAATAAAATTAGTGTGCTTCGACAAATAACACAGGTGTAAAAATACTGCAAATTTAAGGTAACTAAATAAAATCTAAAGTTTATTTTTATTTTGTTGCTAAAAGTTTCCACGAATTTCTACGTTACTGTAATTATCTACTTACTTACCTTATTCTCGCTTTTATCACCCATTTCTCAGATTAAGGCACGACACACTTACTCACAACCAGGGTGTTTTAAATAGGTGATGCGACAAGGATCCGTTGAGTGGCTTCATAAGTGCTTACTTTGTACATAATGTAATAGATGGCAGGAGCAATAGCGTCCGTCGTTATTTACCATAGAGATCATATATATAGTAAATAGAGGAGCAATGCTGTGTTAATAAGTTGACCCTAATTGAATCTGCGCAGGACGTTTGTAAGCACGCGCATTGAGCAAAGATAGGATCGGCTCTTGAAAATTTGATCTAAGGACAGAACTGGTCTTGCAGATTTGAGCCCCAATGGGAAGACAATAAGCGAAAATACGTGAAAATATTTTTATTTTATCGTAAAGGAAAGAAATAAATATTATTATTTTCATAAGCTTTTTCCCTGCAAAGAACAACGCCAATTTTATTTACATCGTCACATTTTCCCAAAATTTTTATTGTTGTAGTCTAAATTATTCTGAATAGATTTCGTTGACAAAATTTCCAATAATGGGCGAATTCGCCGATGAGGAAATCAATACTTTGAAATTTATGTTAACAAAACTGCCTTAGGCCCACATTAGGCTATAAAAGTTCTTTGACAAAGATCTTTTATAAAAAATATTATTAATATTGCTAAAGATAATGGTTTTCTTACAAAAAATTATTTAGGTTTGATATTTAAATAATAATATTTCTAATATTTCTTAATGCCACTTAAAATTATTTAAAAAGTAGAGTTGGTAAATCTTAATTTCACAATTTCTGGATTTAAAAAAAAACTTAATATGCACCTTGGCACTAAAGTTTCCTTTTATCACTTATTTGGTTTATGTGCCGATGCCTGTAAGGTTAAATTCCACATCGTGATAAAAAAAATAATTTTAATGCCTAGATACATAAATAACAAATAATGAAAAAAATCCTGCGGTGGATAGGATTCGATCCGCCGATCTTTGGTTTACAAGCAAGCAAGCAAGCAAGCAATAACAAGTTTATTAAAATTAGAGGTACATGTATGTGCCTCCCCGCAATCTGACCCGGAGCCAGCCAGACAACCACGACGCGCAGCGTCGTGGTGGGTGTCGGACTGGGCGGAGCAGGTCTGGTTTGGCTAAAGCTGAATGTAAAAGGTTAAAACTCCTGCCTAAGAATAAAGCTTAAAATTAACAATTTGGATCAATAATAGTACACAAAAATACTTAAAAAATAATTAAAATTAGCACTTTAAAAAACTAGCGGTTTCGCGCACAGACGAACACCTTGGAATTTTGATTGCTGACACAGGAAAACAGAAGTCAACGAAAAAACCCGTTCGAAGCAATTCCACCCTGGTCTTCCTGCCAGGAAATTGTGGTAGATAAAAGGTGTGGTTTAAAATATTTGGATTTTTAGGGAATTTTTCGGCCTAGACGGAATTTAGAAACAAAATGGACAAGCACAACGCTTTAACACATTAGGCTACTGAGACATTTTTACGCTTTTACAATATGATGTACTTATCCCCAGGCATGCAATATACATCAGTTATTCCGGTAAATATGAAATGCGCATGCTCCCCGACGTCCGCTGTCACTACCTTGTGGGTACGCGCAGCTCCTATATATTGCTGGTCTATTTCTAATATTATGATGTCTATGTTATTTACGCATAGAAAGATAATTTTGCAGGTTCTATACATACGTGCATACAGTGTTGCATACATTCTTGGCCTGAGTTCCCGGCCCCAGCCTTCCGTTTGTGTTTAGTCCACGAACTTCATAAATTAAACTGGACTTCACAACGCACATATCCCAAACTAAAGCTCCTGACACCACTTACCATGGTCGCCATGACAGGCTGTCAACTTATTTGAGATTGGTAATACTCTGTAGGAATCTCAACTACCGTAATGTTGGTTATCGTTATTTTCTAGCGCATTGCCAAATGTTTTATATTTTCAATAAACTTGAATACTTTTCTCCCAAAATGCTACTTCATCTTCTCTAATAACAAGAAATTTATTCATAATGTGAGATTACTACAATACTTAGAGTAAGATATCATAAGAAGTACTCATTGATACCCTCATTTTAATGAAATTATTTCTAAAATCTGGCAATCATTTGGGTATCAATAACTAACGAGATAATACTAGATTAAATCTGACAAGACCGCCTTTGTACTTTGTTTACTATGTCGAGAACTGTTTTCAAAAGTGTTTAATGCTTTTTAGAAGTTATTGTCACAAAGTTTTAATAAAGAGTGTTTTTTTCTAACATTAGATTTTACACGTGTAAAAAACAGAGGAGGTTTATTAATATTTGCATCTATGGGTGTTAGATATATGAAGATATGTATTGTCATAAAATCGAGAGAAAAATACAGTTAATCTCGAAATTATGTGACAATATTTTACCTGTTAACGATAATTTCATTAAAAAGCTGCTAAAGTTAAGTCATTATTTTATAGAAAATTACAGTATTTTCATATCATTAAATGAGAAAGTTTTTGGAAATGCATTTGAGGTACAAAAAATTTTTATTGAAAAAATTATAAAAGTCTATGGTTCTATCAGAATACCTAGTATCACTAAGAAAATATATGAAATTGCTTCTGGTGAAAACATTCGAAAAACATTAAGTAAATTAATCATATTTAAACATCAATAAGGGCGAGTATAGATGCATCTTCACTCTGTATGTATCTCGATACTCCAGTGAAGCAACGTGCAGCGTGGTTAGTACTTCAATGGGTGAAATCCATCTTGGAGAACACAGCGATCTCGTCCCACCTTCTACCGGCTTGTATATCAGGGTACACGCGGAAGCTATGTAATTTCAAAATGAGGATTACGTAGTGGATATACCATCCTTCGGAGGGTAAAGCAGGCGGTCCCTTGTTTATTAAATGTTAGGCAAGTAAGAGATCCCTACTCTTCTTTCGAGAAGAGGTTCGGCAAAATTTTCAGGTTGGGGGTAGGTCGTTTCCTGGCATCGGTGATAGGCCCTGGTAGCGGAAATAGGCCGACGTTAAATAAATAGATAAAAAAGAAAAACATCAATAAATCATCAAAACAATATTACACAATGATATATCCCAAGAGACGTAAAATAATGTTTTTAGTTGATAAATTCCATTTTATTGTCATTAATTAATTGATTTTTCTGTATTACAATGAAAACGTGTATTTTAATTATATTTAAATAATATTATATTTGTTATATGAAGAAACTTTTTTACCAAACTGAAAATTCGCAAAAAAACGTTCATTTCTCCAATATTCAACTTATTGGTAAATAATGAAAACGTTTTCAATCCGTCCCTGACTTTGGGCAAAAATTCTGAAAGACGGATCTGAAAACCTATCATGGCGGCCAGCATGGGGGGTGTCAAAGTTTGGACCGTATGTGAGGTCCAGTTTAATTTATGAAGTTCGTGGTTTAGTCACAGAAGACAGGAACTATAGTTCCTGTCTTCTGTGGTTTAGTGAAAAATTTTGTAGTCAAACAAGATATCAGTGACATTTGACATCAAATACCTAGAAGAAATATATTCAATACGCTGTGAAGAACATTTTTGCTCCAGCAGTATAAAAAGTAGTTTTACTTCACAGTCTGAAAATGGAGTTGCTATAAACTCTGTAAGTTTTAAATTTACATAAATATTTGTAACATAACCTATAGGTATAAAAACGTCTTTTTAAATATATTTTATGCTTTTAGCGGCAGTTTTAAAGAAAAAGGTTGAAGAAAGGTGCACTTCCAAGCAAATTAGCTGTTTATTCTTCAGAAAATGTTGTCCCTAAGAAAATTAAGAAGTTATTAGAAAATCATGATAAATTAATTACAACATATTTTAAGACTGTAACTACTGTAAGTGCTTTTTAGATAGTATTTGTTTCCAAATGATAATTTAGTTTGTCAAGTAATTATTTGTGTAATTTCTATTTTCAGGTTGGGTTTGGTCTCATGTTTGGTCCTACAATAGAGGTTATTTTTTGCATAAGGATATTATAAGTTAATATCAATCAGAAAACCGATCACTGTCGAAGAATTGCAGCATATTTTTCTAAAAATTGACTCTACAACGCTTGCTTAGGTGGACCAAGTACAAATATTATGATTAAAGTGTTCATTCTGATGTGTAATTAAAGTGAACTCATGTTGGGGGCATAGAGAATGCTCAGTAATTTTGGAGAAAGGAACTCTGTAAACATATTGTGGAAATCTTGTCCTTATAATATTGCAACCCATTACGCCCAGTACTGTTGTTACAAATAAATTTGTTTATTTTACATAAGTCTTATTTTCTTACCATACCTATATAAATCTGAAACTGGTGAATATTTGTTCCTTTACATAACTGAAATTGCTGTTCAGTTGTGAATATATGCAACACTATATGCAGCAAAGCAAATTCATCTATCTATATCCAGGTTTTTGTAGGACGTTAAAGCTCGCGCCATCTACTAAATTAAATAGGAAGCATGCACTTATGAAGCCATTATTATCATAGGAAAATGCCATATGTCGGACCATCTATTTAATACACCCTGCTCACAACATATCGAAGGTTTTAAGGTTATGTTCATACTATTTTAGACGGGAAATGACGCGTCCTGTCAATAGGCGAGTTTTCACAAAAGTTCATGGTAGTTACATAGAATAAACGTTGCAGATAATGTTAATGTATGATCAAATGGATATTATTAATAATGTATGAGATTAATTCGTAACATATTTACAGTTACATATGTGAAATATTTTCGTGTAATATTACATGTTACGTTCTTGTAATATAATATGCTTATTTTACTGGTAATATTAAAGATATATTGATGATAATATGTGACATACATTTGCTAAATATATTTTTTTATATTACGGAAATATTTTCGAGCTAATATTAACTAAATGTTTGTTCAATATTTTGCAATTTAACATTTCTCAGCTATACCAAAGTTAGTTATTTTAATATAAATATCATATTGCTAGAAAACATTTAATATGTTACTTCAGTTTAACATTGCGTAATATTACGGATATATATTTTGTTTAGTGTGTGGTGAAATTTAGAGTATGTCATATTTCAGTGTTAGAATATATGGCGCCCCATCAAAACTTTTAAGACAACATTCCCAAGTAGCACAGAGTTCTTTAAGATATCTTTAAGAAGTTCTATTTACTGCCCGCGAGGATATCTTGTATTTATGTACTCTAGAAGTCCTTCCGAAATCAAAATGAGACATTTTTATGTGCTCAACTTTTATGCACTGGGGAAATGTAAACTGGGCATTATATAGGAATTTCAACTTTTGTTAACCCACAGACATCTACTAGAAATTCTAAAAGGGAATTACCATACAGCTCAATTTTCTATGTATTATAGAAATCAAATAAAGTATTAATAGGGAAATAGTATTATTTTCCTTAACAGAATATTTGTAGACATCTTCTAGAAGTTCTAAAAGGGAATTACCACATAGCTCAATTTTCTATGTATTACAGAGATCAAATAAAGTATTAAAATGGAAATATTATTATTATCGCTAATAGAACACCTATAGAAATCGCAAGAAGAAATTCTTTTAATGCATACAATTTGCTTGCTTACCACTCAGTTTGTTACAGAAATTATTTTTAGATGACGCCACGTACAAACTACTGACGATAATCAGTCATGCATTATCTTATACTCATGAATTTATAGAACATTAATAACATAACTGCAACGTTCAAATTCTCGCAGGGATCTTATAACGATCTTTAATCTTTCGTTTGGTTTGGGCCTGATGTCTCAATACTGAGATTTTGACTAACCAAAATTTCACCAGCTGCCGCTGGCAATAAATAATAATAAAAGGTGTGTGATGGATGGTACATCTAATAGAAATCCTATAAGGATGTTCGTCAGTACCGTTTATATTGGTAAGCGATAAAATACCCGAAAGATTACTACAGGAATTAAATCTGTTTGCGGGATTGATGCGGTACATCTAATAGAAATCCTATAACGATGTCCTCGGGACCATTTATATTGGCAAGCGATAAGATATCCTAAAGATTACTATGGGAATTCTATAGGTATGCAAAAGGCTGCTCACAGGATTCTATACTAATAGCTTTTTTCGATTACCATGGGAGGTACTATTTAATACTGATATGCTGACATTTACCCATCTTAGGGAACTCTTACAGACCTCTAGAAGATATTTACTAATTCCTAAATTTTTATCCTTGGGATATCTTGAGGAATTAATTGTGCTACTTGGGTTATATCAAGATAAAATGAAGAAAATGTACAAAAAGAATCTTGCAAGAAAAGTGTAAAAAATAACTTGGACATGCTTCAGTTTTTGCAAATTTCAGTTACGGATTTTTTCTAATTCATTGTTTTTATTTAGTTTTGATAGTGATGCCTTAAAGTTTTCTTGGGTCCTTTGTTCCAATACTGGAATAATAAGGCATTCCCTAAATTTCATCAACCACCACTGTAGTACGAGAAGAGGACATTCTAAAAATATTTTTTTGCAGTTTATAGAATGTACCTGAAACATTTTTAAAATGTTTAAAAATATAAAACAATGTTTACAAATATTCTTAGGGCGTCCATTAAATAGACTTAAAACATTTTTAATATATTGGAGAATATACAACATTTTTATATGTTTCCAAGACATCCATAGAATATACAAGAAAAACATTATAAGAACGTTTTCAAAACATCCGAAGGGTGACAAACAAATGTTCTTAAAACATCCATAAAATCACTACTACCTAATTTAGTAGATTCTACAAATATTGAATATCCACAATAAAATATTTTATGAATGTACATAAAATGTGTTTGTGCTATATGGGTAGGAATATTTCAGGTAAATATTCTGTTTACAGAATATTGTCACCTAATGAGAATATTCTGAAAATATTCTGTGCTGTGTGGGTAGTGTGTTAAGAAGAGTATGCATACCGATTCTTATGACTGTTGAAATGACATGTGTAAATCCGTTGCTGGCTCTCCCTCTACATGGGCACTTTCTATTTTTAAAAATACCTTAATAATGCGTCGTGCAGATTACTGCTTGTTTATTAAGTAAAAATAAAGAACTGTTTAATATTTTTCTTTAATAATTACCACATATAGTGTATGACTGCAGTAGAGATATAAAAAACCTCATACATTATAATAACTTTGAGCCGATCAGCGCATGTTTTTTATGTAGCAATAATTGTGTTACAAAATTAGGTTATTGGGTTATAATTCAGTAATATTACGGTTCAAATTGCGATATATCCGACAAAATTCATAAAGTTTTGAAAATTGGTGGAAATAATCAGGACAGCATATGTAATAATAAACCGAAAAGTTCCCACCCCTAAATTGTGTGCTTCATCCCCTACGACATAGTATTCACCCCAATTTTCGCTTTTTTTAAAATTATCCATGAAATGGTGCATTTTACGGCAAAAATACCTATGTACAAAAGTGTTCTACAGGAAATTCTCTACAAAAAAGGTTTTTAGACCATTTCTCCTCAAACGAATAGTACGTTGGTAAATCAGGGCCGTAATTAGCGCAAGTCATAAAATTCGTTATCTATTTACCATCGCCGAAATGTTCGGTGGGAGAGCGATTTATTTTAGCTTTATACAACTGTATCTCGGCAGAAAAAAGTCTAGATGAATACAGATTTATGTCTTTTAACAGACTAGTTGGTAAAGCCAGCAACACTGTTATGTTGTCAAAACTTCCACCAACTTCTGCTGCCGCTCGGCAACACTGTTATCGAGTTTTTCACCAAATTCAAACTGAATCTGTTTTAACGCTTATTTCATGTTCATGTAAATTAGGGTGCGAATACAGGTGTAGTTGCAGAAGAGCAGGCTTGCGTTGCTCTACAATGTGTTATCATTGCCATGGACAATCATGCTTGAATGTTGAATCTGTGGAAGACGACCAAGATTTATAATTAACATTTGATAATTAGTGGATTAGGCCTACAGGGGATACCACTTTAAAAAAACGCGCCAAGTACTTTACCTCTAGGATGGTGTGGAAATAAGTATAACACGGTCTTTTTATAGAGGTGAGGGGGTGGAAGTTGTATATTTATTAAAATTGTAAATAAATTTTAGTGCCTACTGCTATTTTAAGCGTTAAACGTTAAACTTTAAGGTAGATCGTACTGTAGAGAGTGCTAGTCGGAACCAACCCTTATGTTTGCGCCATATTTCCCACGTTATTATTAATTTTAGGAAAAAAGTGGTAAAAACCTTTTTGATAGAGAATTTTCCAGGGAACAATTTTGTATATAGGTATTTCTGTCGAAAATTACACCGTTGCCGAGATAATCTAGAAAAACTCAAAATGGGGGTAGAAAGGACGTCCTGGGGGATGAAGCACACTATTTAGGGATGGGAACTTGTTGGTTTAGTAATCCTTATGCTATTCCCAATATACCCACCAATTTTCAAATCTTTATGAATTTTGTCAGAATAAAAACGTAATATTCCTGAACTATTAATATAACTTCTTATAAATGACATCTGGCATTTATGTCAGTGGCCGAGTTTTTTAAGATAGCCTGAAAATCACATCTGAGATTTCTTTCGTTCTAAGTAAGGATTAAGGAGAGAAAAGGCTGCAGTTTAAATTTTTTTGGCCGTCAGGTTTTTTGTATCCGCCAAGCCGGAATAAATACCTATTTACCTCGACCGACCCTGCCCGGCCCCAGAACCACCCAGAGCCAGCATTTGCCCGTTTGCCACCCTGTTCCATCCACCCCTGAATCGGAGGAACTATAGTACTGCATCAGTATACCAGTTTTCAGTTACATATTATTATTATTTCGAACTTTCCGTGATTTTTTTACCAAATGGCTACCAGTTTTTTTTTTTTTTTGAGTCGCCAATACCAAAATATAAATATAGTAGGCATTTATGTTTTGCAGTTGCCAAGCAATTTTATAAACAGTCATATCATTTAGTACAAAAAAGAACTATTATATCTGAAATCGTATTTATTTGAAGCAGAAATAACATCTGGTATGTTAATATTATTTATCTAATTCCGATTTAATCTACATTTTAGAGCATTAGTAGTACTATAGCTAAATTTGGAGCTAAAATGGAAACGTGGTAGAATTGAAAGCTGTATTTGTATAAAATAATTTATGACAAGCGCATTCAGAAGTTACGGATTGTAATTTTTTACCCTTCATGCAAAATACGTTATTTCTCCAATTCTGTTGCAAAATGACAACTTTCTGAATGTCATTTCTGTTTTGAAAAGCCTTTGTTTTTATAACTGGTCGTAAGATAAATGTTACTTTCGATAACTAGTGATAAAATGAAGTAACTCATTGTAAAGCAAGTTGAGAATAGGAAACAATTTTATTCAGTATAAATATTTACGTTTAAAAATATTTTCTAGACTGAACCATCGGTGTTTGACATGCGTAACATTATAGTTTACATGAGTTTCATATAAATTACAATAATGGAAAGATGTCATAAATTAAACGTCAAAATTTTATTATGGCTACATTTTGCGAGAGAATTGGAACAAATCTTGTATGAAATATGAGGTAAAAGTGTTTTTATCACATGGCTAGTGACAAGACGATTAATTTATACCATTTAGATTTCTATTTCAAAAAATGTATCATGTCTTTTGTAATTTTAATTTTATTTGAATAATCATGAATTAATTTTATCAACTCTGAATAAATCTCAACTTATTTGACTTTTATTTTATTAGTTATCAATTATTTGTAGTTATTTCTTGGTTTTAGTTGAAATGAATGGAAAACTCCTGTTGGCATGGATGGTCACTATTTTGATATTGGCTAATGTGATTAATGTGGCAGCACAGGACGAAGGAGGAGACGCAGCAGCACCACCAGCACCACCAAAGGCAGCAGAAGGTGGTGGTGTGGTCGCCACTACAGCAGCAGCAACTACACTGGCTAAATTTACCGTTCTGCAAGTAGTCGCAGTTGTTGTTCCAGTCTTATTATTAATTGGACGCACCTCATAAAATGTTTGATTTTGATATTTTTTATAGTGGCGGCTACTAAATTTTGTATATTTATTGTATTAAACGCATTTTATAACTTAATACATTGGAATTTAATGTGTTGTGAGAAGCAGAGTAGCTAATAGTTTTTTCTTCAAGTGTGTAACAATATTCTTATTATGCTACGGAACCTGCTATGTAGAACGAAACCATTAAAAATTCAATCGTTTTAAAAGCAGCTACTCACACGCCTGCCGCAGGGGCAATCCAGGGAGTAGAAGTGGGGTTGACCCTCAATTGCCTCCTTGCTTGTGACGTGTGTAGGCAAGCAGTGGCAATTGCCTAGATTGTCTCCTTGGTTGGGCGGCAGACCGCGCCGGACCTTCCTAGCTTTCTCTAGATCAGCTCCAGCCGCCTTGCCACAACTCGTGTGTGTAGCGTGATTGGGGCAATTTCGACTCAGTTCTCTAGCGAATGACGTGCGGAGTGCTTGTTTGTATTGTGCAGCTTTGAGGTAAATACGAATATAATGGAAAAAGACAAGGATCAAGAGATCTTTTGATTTTTTGAAAGTGTTGGAGCCATCTTCACGGATTCAAGCGACACGTCTGACATTCACTGTAACACTGAACGGCAGGTACGTGTGTAGAGAAGCCTCCTAGATTGCCCCGTCCGCCCTGCAACCTAGATTGCCCCTGCGGCAGGCGTGTGAGTAGCTGCCTTTTAGATGGCAAACTGGACAATAAGATATGATAGACTGAGAGCCAGCAACGGATTTACTATGTTATTTCAATAGTCATAAGAATGAGTAGGTATAGGTACCCTTCTTAACACACAAAGGCCCGGTACTTTCATCTCCAGTTAAGTCTATTCTCCAGATAATTTCCTTAGATACAATTGTGTCGATAATTATTTCCATGGGATCTATCTATACGCGATTCAAAATAAGCGACACGCCACCTACGGTGCCGATTACGAACTACTTTGTGTGAGATGACAAGTGAAAACTTTCATTAGGTCTATTCCTTTGCACTAAAAGTGTAGCACTAAGCTGCACTGGTGTAAGATTATCTCTTTTTAACTTATGATATCCGCATTGATGCCATCTTTGCCACTCAAAATTAGTGTCACACTTCTCGGGCAAAGGAAAGGACCTATTGTTTGCTCGTGTCATAATTGACGATTTGCATGAAAGAAAGTTTGGTAAAAAGTGTCATGGCGCACAGTATAATGGTATCACTGTAATTCACTGCACATGTTGACCAACTCGTCTAATTTCCAAACTTTGCAACAATTAAATACCTATAATATAATAATCATAACATTGTCTTCATTATCTTTAATGTTAAACCTACTTCCACTGAATATAAATCATCTTTATTAGGTTGTTTCGTAGTCTACAATATTTAAAAAATGTCAAATTATGCAATTTGTCAATCACTGCTGCCAACTCTTCTAGTAAACTGAGAGTTGGAAACAGTGTTTGACAAATTGCATAATTCGACATTTTTTAAATATTGTAGACTACGAAACAACCTAATAAAGACTATATATATTCAATGGAAGCCAGTTTAACATTAAAGATAATGAAAACGATGTTATGATTATTATATTATAGGTATTTAATTGTTGCAAAGTTTGGAAATTAGACGAGTTGGTCTGAACTTTCTTTCGTGCAAATCGTCAATTGTTTTGCGTTGGTTTTATTGTCGACTGGATTCAATTAAAATTGAAAACAATATGAATCAATATTGTTCAGTTCCTCAATGTTCGTCTTGGGCAAAAAAAAAACCAACTTAAGCTTCCATTTGTTTCCCAAAGCCGGCAAACACCGTGTGAAGATGGATAACAGTTTTGGGGAGAAGTGGACAGGCTAAAAGCCTGGATAATAAAATTAAAAATTGAAAAGCCAGTGACAAAGTACATGAAGGTTTGTTCACTTCATTTCAGAAGATGATTATTTTTGTCAATGAGGTATTTATTGTATGTTGAGGTTAATAATATCCTAACCTAACATAATACCATAGAAGACAGGAACTATAGTTCCTGTCTTCTGTGATAATACGTACCTTGTTTTTGTGAATTTACGCTGAAGAATTACGGTAAATACACCGAAGTCCTAAACTATCGCTTTAATACATAATAAAATTAATTGCTATACATATATTTTCATTGAAATTTATTTATAAAATACCTTTTAAATCACCAAAAATTCAAAGATTTTAATGTAAGCAAAACACCTATCATACAGAAATTAGTTCCACACAGGCGCTGCAACCTAAAAATTGGAAAATATTATGAAAATAGAAAAAATATTTTACGACTATTGACACTCCATATTGGTATTGTTTCATTACACTCTGCTATATTTTAATAGTCTTTTATAAAAATTTGAGAAAAATTTAGGAGGTCTCGACCGATTTCAACCAAACCGGTCAGGGAAAAGGTCCTTGAAACGAAAAGGTTTAAATTTGACAGACTGCGTCACTTAGTAATTTTTAGGTTGGAAATGGAAACAAATTTTGAATTTGAATTGTTTAATAAACCCGGCCACCCGGCCGTTTCGGGGTGCCAGACCTTTACCAATTCATGTTTAGTATGTTAAGAAGAGTATGCCTACTCATTCTTATGACTATTGAAACAACATAAGTAAATCCGTTGCTAGCTCTCCTGCTATGAGTAGGGGCCGGTTTATCAAGACAGGGTTAAACGCTAACTCCATGATAAAGTGCTTATTTTGCTCAAGTATAAAAGTAACCTTGAGTTAAAATCAGATAATTTAGTCCGAATTTCAAGGGGGGATGATGCCCCAGGTTAACCTACAAATTATGTTTGTTGCTGACAGGTTGGATCGGGTTACTTTTTGCTTAAATTGACGATTTGCACGAAAGAAAGTTTGGTAAAAAGTGTCTAGATTGGTATCACTGTAATTCACTGCACATGTTGACCAACTCGTCTAATTTACAAACTTTGCAACAATTAAATACCTATAATATAATAATCATAACATTGTTTTCATTATCTTTAATGTTAAACCTACTTCCATTGAAAATAAGTCATCTTTATTACGTTGTGTCGTTGCCTACAATATTTAAAAAATGTCGAAATATGCAATTTGTCAAACACTGTTTCGATCTCTCAGTTTAGAAGAGTTGGCAGCAGTGATTGACAAATTGCATAATTCGACATTTTTTAAATATTATGGACTACGAAACAACCTAATAAAGATGATTTATATTCAATGGAAATAGATTTAACATTAAAGATAATGAAAACAATGTTATGATTATTATATTATAGGTATTTAATTGTTGCAAAGTTTGGAAATGAGACGAGTTGGTCAACATGTGCATTCATGCAAATCGTCAATTGACGATTTGCACGAAAGAAAGTTTGGTAAAAAGTGTCATGGCGCACAGTATAATGGTATCACTGTAATTCACTGCACATGTTGACCAACTCGTCTAATTTCCAAACTTTGCAACAATTAAATACCGATAATATAATAATCATAACATTGTCTTCATTATCTTTAATGTTAAACCTACTTCCACTGAATATAAATCATCTTTATTAGGTTGTTTCGTAGTCTACAATATTTAAAAAATGTCAAATTATGCAATTTGTCAATCACTGCTGCCAACTCTTCTAGTAAACTGAGAGTTGGAAACAGTGTTTGACAAATTGCATAATTCGACATTTTTTAAATATTGTAGACTACGAAACAACCTAATAAAGACTATATATATTCAATGGAAGCAGGTTTAACATTAAAGATAATGAAAACGATGTTATGATTATTATATTATAGGTATTTAATTGTTGCAAAGTTTGGAAATTAGACGAGTTGGTCTGAACTTTCTTTCGTGCAAATCGTCAATTGTTTTGCGTTGGTTTTATTGTCGACTGGATTCAATTAAAATTGAAAACAATATGAATCAATATTGTTCAGTTCCTCAATGTTCGTCTTGGGCAAAAAAAAAACAACTTAAGCTTCCATTTGTTTCCCAAAGCCGGCAAACACCGTGTGAAGATGGATAACAGTTTTGGGGAGAAGTGGACAGGCTAAAAGCCTGGATAATAAAATTAAAAATTGAAAAGCCAGTGACAAAGTACATGAAGGTTTGTTCACTTCATTTCAGAAGATGATTATTTTTGTCAATGAGGTATTTATTGTATGTTGAGGTTAATAATATCCTAACCTAACATAATACCATAGAAGACAGGAACTATAGTTCCTGTCTTCTGTGATAATACGTACCTTGTTTTTGTGAATTTACGCTGAAGAATTACGGTAAATACACCGAAGTCCTAAACTATCGCTTTAATACATAATAAAATTAATTGCTATACATATATTTTCATTGAAATTTATTTATAAAATACCTTTTAAATCACCAAAAATTCAAAGATTTTAATGTAAGCAAAACACCTATCATACAGAAATTAGTTCCACACAGGCGCTGCAACCTAAAAATTGGAAAATATTATGAAAATAGAAAAAATATTTTACGACTATTGACACTCCATATTGGTATTGTTTCATTACACTCTGCTATATTTTAATAGTCTTTTATAAAAATTTGAGAAAAATTTAGGAGGTTTCGACCGATTTCAACCAAACCGGTCAGGGAAAAGGTCCTTGAAACGAAAAGGTTTAAATTTGACAGACTGCGTCACTTAGTAATTTTTAGGTTGGAAATGGAAACAAATTTTGAATTTGAATTGTTTAATAAACCCGGCCACCCGGCCGTTTCGGGGTGCCAGACCTTTACCAATTCATGTTTAGTATGTTAAGAAGGGTATGCCTACTCATTCTTATGACTATTGAAACAACATAAGTAAATCCGTTGCTAGCTCTCCTGCTATGAGTAGGGGCCGGTTTATCAAGACAGGGTTAAACGCTAACTCCATGATAAAGTGTTTATTTTGCTCAAGTATAAAAGTAACCTTGAGTTAAAATCAGATAATTTAGTCCGAATTTCAAGGGGGGATGATGCCCCAGGTTAACCTACAAATTATGTTTGTTGCTGACAGGTTGGATCGGGTTACTTTTTGCTTAAATTGACGATTTGCACGAAAGAAAGTTTGGTAAAAAGTGTCTAGATTGGTATCACTGTAATTCACTGCACATGTTGACCAACTCGTCTAATTTACAAACTTTGCAACAATTAAATACCTATAATATAATAATCATAACATTGTTTTCATTATCTTTAATGTTAAACCTACTTCCATTGAAAATAAGTCATCTTTATTACGTTGTGTCGTTGCCTACAATATTTAAAAAATGTCGAAATATGCAATTTGTCAAACACTGTTTCGATCTCTCAGTTTAGAAGAGTTGGCAGCAGTGATTGACAAATTGCATAATTCGACATTTTTTAAATATTATGGACTACGAAACAACCTAATAAAGATGATTTATATTCAATGGAAATAGATTTAACATTAAAGATAATGAAAACAATGTTATGATTATTATATTATAGGTATTTAATTGTTGCAAAGTTTGGAAATGAAACGAGTTGGTCAACATGTGCATTCATGCAAATCGTCAATTGACGATTTGCACGAAAGAAAGTTTGGTAAAACGTGTCTAGATTGGTATCACTGTAATTCACTGCACATGTTGACCAACTCGTCTAATTTCCAAACATTGCAACAATTAAATACCTATAATATAATAATCATAACATTGTTTTCATTATCTTTAATGTTAAACCTGCTTCCATTGAATATAAATCATCTTTATTAGGTTGTCTAGTAGTCTACAATATTTAAAAAATGTCGAATTATGCAATTTGTCAATCACTGCTGCAAACTCTTCTAAACTGAGAGTTGGAAACAGTGTTTGACAAATTGCATAATTCGACATTTTTAAATATTGTAGACTACGAAACAACCTAATAAAGATGATTTATATTCAATGGAAGTAGCTTCAACATTAAAGATAATGAAAACAATGTTATGATTATTATATTATAGGTATTTAATTGTTGCAAAGTTTGGAAATTAGACGAGTTGGTCAACATGTGCAGTGAATTACGGTGATATCAATCTAAACACTTTTTACCAACTTTCTTTCGTGCAAATCGTCAATTGAGGAGCCAAAAGTAGTATTTATTTTTTAACAAATCGAGACATTGTTTCGAGTTTCCAATCGGTAGGTAAACAAGTTTTCTAATGTAGCTAAAAATCAAATATTAATATCTATTTTATTGTATTGTTAGACTGGGCGGCCGCTACATAAAACCCTCATAATAAGGTACATAAATAAAATCATCTTGTAGTGAAAACCGGCTTGTATTTTCACGGAAACTCTGATTTCATGTGGCGCGAAAACGCTGCAGCCGGTGGCTAAAACGGCGGGTCTCGAAAAAGTCTTAATACAATTGGCCCAGCAAACATTTATACGCGGGTTTTTGTTGGCCCTACGTCATACACCCGGCATATGAATTGACGGCCCGTTACTGGCATACTTCATTGGGCCGGCAGTGTGCCATCACATGGAAATTACATCGTCGACACTTCTACTATGGTCCGTTAAATTAAATTTGACTTTACTTCAGTGGCCCAGCAAACAAAACTTATTGATATTATATAACCTGGCAGTAATGGGTTACATTGAAAGTATTTATTAATGTTATGTTAATATTATGACATTTGTTATAAAATAATAACATAATCATGTTACAATATGTTATTATGTTTTAGTAATATAATAATTTTGTAACATTTAAAGTTCAGCCAATATAACAAAGTTATATAACAATGTATGGTTTAATAATATTTTTATTACATAAAAACTCTTATAATGAATATGTAACTTGAATAATAAAAATTGTATAACTATTATGTTGAAGTTTGTTAAATTTATATTTAAAAACGTTTGTGGTAGGGTGGCAGACTCACAACTGTTTTTTGCACAAATATGTTTAATATGTATATACCAATTGATTTAAGTATGGATTGTAACTAGAAACTAACAATAAAAATTATATAAAAAAAATATTTTTAAGAAAAAGCTTTTATTTGAAAAAAGTACTAAAAAGTAAAAATAATTTTTTTTAAATTCATACACATGGAAACCAAAAGCTTTGGGGGCGGTCATATAGCGCTGTTGCATAATTACTTTGCTCAGTTGACCGTCTCCAAAGCTTTTGGTTTCCATGTGTATGAATTTTAAAAAAATTATTTTTACTTTTTAGTACTTTTTTTCAAATAAAAGCTTTTTCTTAAAAATATTTTTTTTATATAATTTTATTTTTTACTTTTTAGTCTACTTATTTTACAAACAGACAGACAAAACCCTTTCATTTGCCACCGCCATCCACCCCTTCCTTCTCTCGTCTTCTCACCTCGCTATCACTACTTCCCACTTCTTCCCACCCCTTTCCCACCTCTTCCCCTGCCCTTTCTCATCTCTCTCCACCTCTTTCCACCCCTTCCCCACCTCTTCCCCACTTCTTCCCACCTCTTCCCACCTCTTCCCACCCCCTTCCCACCCCCTCCCCACCTCTTCCCACCCCTTTCTCACCTCTTCCCACCTCTTCCCCCACCTCTCCCAAGTCCGCCATATTGCATTTAGAATTACGTCACACACTTTATCGTATTTTAATCGTCAAACCCTTTCATTTGACACCCATATCAACGGGGTTGTGACTGAAAAGCAGATCCGCCATCTTGGGACGTCCGCCATATTGGATTTACAATGACGTCACATTGTTTATCGTATTTTACTCGTCAAATCCTTTCATTTAATACCCATATCGGGGGGTTGTAACAATAAAGCCGATCCGCCATCTTAGGACGTCCGCCATATTGGATTTACAATGACGTCACATTGTTTATCGTATTTTACTCGTCAAACCCTTTCATTTGACACCCATATCAACGGGGTTGTGACTAAAAAGCAGATCCGCCATCTTGGGACGTCCGCCATATTGGATTTACAATGACGTCACATTGTTTATCGTATTTTACTCGTCAAACCCTTTCATTTGATACCCATATCAGGGGGGGGGTGTAGCTAAAAAGCCGATCCGCCATCTTGCAAGCATTGCCCTTTTTCCATGCTTTCACGAGTTCAGATACTACATCACAATTCTTTGACAAGGGAAAAAGTCAGCATGGAAGACTTGGAAAGCATACCCTCCAGGCACTGAAGGATTTATCTTCTCTGCAAAATATCCATTTAGCCAGTAGATGGCAGTAGATGGCACAAAGGCATTTGAACTTATAGAACGATTCACACGAATTCTGTACGATGGCTCAACAGAACTTGACAGCATCAACAAGCTCAGAGAGGATCTCTTCATTTCCTTCTGAAAACACAATAAATATTCATGATTTAATTAATTCGGAGTTAGACTATATTCATAATTATACTAATCAAAACAGTATTAAACTAAATGCCACCAAAAGTGCAGTATTGTGCTTTACTTCTAATAAAACACGGGAATACACGAAGGCAAATCTAAAGATCGCTATCAATGGGCAATACTTGCCCATTCTAAATGAAGCAAGAAATTTAGGTCTTATTTTTGACTATAAGATGCGTTTCACTTAGCACGTGGCAGTTTAATAAAAAAAAAGCATATTACCCATTGAAAAATGTTATATTTTAACATAATTATTTAAAATTTTTAAAGTAAGAAAAAAAAATTGTGTGAAAATCTTGTGCCCATTTTAAATTATTGCAATATACCTAGTATACTTTCCATGTCTTGATAAGATTACGCAATATCGTTTGCAAAATATGCAAAGTAGCTGTTGCAGATTTGTATTTAAACTTAAAAAGTACAGTCGTTTGTATATAACGCAATCTCGATCTACAATAATATAGATGACCAACTGAAAACAACTTCTGTAGATAAATTTCGCAAAACGATAAAATCTCATTTCCTCTCTCTCCAAATTTTATAAAATAGCAATTGGTTTTATATGTGCGGATGCATGTGTATGTGGGTATATATACACATATTTACCTTTTCTTAGTCTTTAGTTTTAAAAAGTACATTTATTATTTTTACAAAAAATTATTTATATTATGTTTAATAAAATTAACAAAGCAATTTTTATCAATTTTTACAATTTAAAAGTTATTAACAATCAAAATTAAAGGTAAATATATGTAGATTATCAAATAAATAAAAATGCGGTCATTTATACGCTGTACCAATACGGTTACAATAGAAGGCATAGAGAAATCAAGATCATAATTTTTTGTTTGTTTAATAATTCAAATGTGGTTGAGGAATGTAATTAATTATTAACTATTTTACTTATTGTTTGTAGCATACATTTATATTACAAAATTATATTAATTGAAATAAATAATAACAAATTTTTGACAATAATTAAAAAGCATACAACGAAAAAAGGCATTTTTTCGGAATTTTGGATTTTCCGGCAATTTTTTCCCTTGCACTATATATATTTTTTTTATTTATTGAAAGAAGAAATAAAAACAAAAAAATGAGCCCTGTCCGAACTCTATTGGACAAGTACTTTTATGAGGAATTCCAGTTGAAAATTTCACATTTTTGTTTCCTTTAAATTGAATTAAACAACAACCGTTAAATATTTTGCTCCGAAAAAAGTAGTGCTTATGTGGGACACCAAAAGGTATACTTTCACTAAGTTTGAGCTAAATCGTATTATTTTTGTGGAAGAAAAATATAAAAAACCGAAAAGGGTTTTTTGCGTGTATCTCGAAAAATTTTGAGGTTAGGATAAAAATGTTCTCCACACAAGTTGTAGATATTTTTATTACCTACAACTTTTATATTTACCTTTTTTTTTGATAGGATGCCTAGTTAAGCCATAAATCGCAAGAAACCGTTTTTCACCCCTAAAAACCCACCTCATTTCACCCCAGATAACCGCAGGTGGTTCGGATTATTTTTCCTTCTTTAGTTGTGATATGTTCTAAAATATTCTGCTATCAGTTTGCTGAAACGAATTTTTTTTTTTTTTAATTCTGGCCTGATATATTAGTGTGGTTTCTTAGCGAAAAGATTGTGACCTGCTGGATTAAAGCTCCAAATTTTGCACACTTCTTATATTATACCCTCAGTACTATCAATTGAGGGGGGGGGGGTCCCGATTTCAGTGTCCGCGATCTTGAAATACGACGCAATCTTTGTTTTCTTTGGACTGTACCTGTAAATTTTCGACTTTTATTTGACTTTTACTAAATATCACCACCATTGTAGCAAAAAGGATTTAATTTAACTAAATTTGCTACAATTTGAGACCAGAGCCGCTTTAGTAACTTTAATATTTAGCGAGATACGAGCTTCCAAAGTTTTGGACTTTTTTCAGGTTATTACGAAAATCTATATTTTTGTCGGTTTTGCTATATCTCGCCATATTAGTGGAGTTGCTTAATTCGAATTTTCTTAAGAATCGTTCAGATTGTGATACTAACCTGAAATTGGGTGAGCATAGACAGTTTTTTGAGACGAACAAAATGAGATATAGTGCCAGTCAGAAAAATTGTCAAAATCGTCAGAAAAATCAGTATTTCCACATTATCTCGAAAACGGCGAATTGTATCAATATTTTTGAAATTACACAAATTAAAGTAAACTAAATTTTCTACAAAAATCATGTAATGAGTTTTTTTGTGACTCCATTAATTTTCTCAGTGGCGAGGAAATTATATATTTAGCTGTAATATAATTCTATGTTTAATAAAAAGTACCTAAATTTTTTTGCAAGCTTTATTTTAACTAAATATTTCTACTCTAGTGATTTTTTATAAAATCGCGAAGAAACAAATGCCTAAAAGTTAAAATTTTCAGTCACTGTCGGCTTCACAGCAGTCTCCCTTACATAAACACAGTACCGTACATTTTAACTCTTCACGAGCGCATGAACATTTTTTACTACATATAACTCGACATTTACAAGACACCAGCTCCTGACAAGTTGAAGTAGCTTCTGGAGATGTGGTCCAAAGAGGGTGGTAAACTCCACCCGCAAGAATCAGGATCTGGATGATTATCATTATCATTAATATCATTATTATTATTACTAATGTATTATTCTTATGTATGATATTACTCATAACTATAATACTGCCGGTAACGTACTAAACGATCTGCGCGACATCATATTAAATAATGCTTGACAATCATATCGCTAATCATTTGCCCTAATTGTAGGAAAACCGTTTGATCTATGATAAAAAAGTATAAATGTTATTTTTTAGTGAATTTTGTTTCTTCAATTTTACTTAGAAGTTTTTTTGTCATAAGTACACGGTTTTCAAAATAATCCCAAAAAACTGTCTGCAAACTTATTTTTTTCAAGATGGCCGCCGAAACAAAATTTCTCCGTTTGGCACTATACCACATTTTGTTCGCCAAGAACAACTTTACCTCTGTGCAAAATTTCATGTTAGTATCACAATGTGAACGATTGTTATGCTTAGTAACTCCACTAGTAGGAGATCCAAGTTCTTTTTTAAGAAATTTTACAATGACATTAGAAAATTATTTTCTTTTTTTTTTCATTTCCAACAAGCAATTTAAAGAAAAAGCCACTACACGACAAAAATTGATTTTTTCAAAAATAAACAATTAATTTTATTTTTTATTTTCAAAAGTTAAACAACTTATTTTAAGTAAAGTAAATGGAATAATCAAAATCTACGAAAAACGACGATGAATTTAAAAGAAAACTCGATACGATAAAAATTGAGGGATATATTGCATTAGTTATCTTACTTGATTAGTAATACAGTCTGCAGAGCAAAAAAACAGGACCCCCGTGAATAATTCCTTCAAAAATATCATTGCCGCTTCGGCCGCCATGTTGAGAAATTGACGGTAAAAATAAGTATCCTAAAATTAGATATTATCAATATTGTAGAAATGGAAAATGCTACAGCTTAAAGACGTCTACCAGTACTCTAGCAGAAGCAAATAGTGACACGCCCCTTCAAGAATTGCTGCTCTCGCTTGCTCTTTATTGCCGTACCCAAAAGAAACACTTTCCGATACTGTATGTACATTAAAAAGGATAGATAAACATAACATCCCATAAGCAACAGTGGCGGGTACGTGTAGAAGGGTAATTATTTTCATAAAAACTAATTTTAGTTCCTGCATTACCTGCTCTTTATATAAAAATGTGATGTAGGCATGTAAGATGATATATTTCAAATTTAATTAGCCCAAATTTTGAAATATACCTATTGTTACTAATCTGTCATCATTCATCTCATCAAAATACGCAAACAGAAATAAATAAAATCAAGTTGCATAATAATGAAATATCTACAAACAAAAAAGAAATAGCAAACATTTTAATAATCACTATTCCGACATAGGATATAACATGGCAAATAGAATTAAGAAACCATCTAGAACTTTTGAGAGTCATATTCAGAAAAGAACCAGTTTCAGATAGAGAAATTCGAAACTATATATTAAATTTCAAAAATAAGAAATCTCCCGGTTATGACAACATAAAATCGGAAACCCTCAAAGATATTGCTGACATAATAACTCCATTAATTACTCATCTAATTAATAATATTTTTGATATCGGTATATGTCCTTCACATTTCAAAACCGCGATTATAAAACCAGTCTATAAAAGTGGGGATAAACTGGAGGCGATAAATTATAGACCTATATCTTTCACAACGCATATTTCAAAAATCTTCGAAAAAGCGATCAAAACTAGAATGGAATCATTTATAAACAAATTTAAATTGTTATCAAGTAAACAATTTGGTTTTCGTGAGGGAACTTCAACCCAAGACGCAATTTCAAAATTAGTTGGAAAAATATATAACGCCGTTGATCAAACCTTTCCATTTGTGTTTTTATTGACCTTGCGAAGGCGTTTGACACGATAAGTCACAAAAATATATTAGAGAAACTTTGGAACATGGGCTTTAGGGGTAAAATACACGAACTATTGACCAGTTATTTAGAAAATCGATCCCAAATAGCGAAAGTAGGTGATACATTAAGTGATCCCAGAACCTTTCTTTACGGTTTGCCACAGGGCATGGTCCTAGGACCAATTTTGTTTACAATACTTAAACGACCTGCTTAACCTACCATTAGATGGCTTAACTATATCGTTTGCAGATGACACTGTAATATTTTTCACTGCACGATCTTGGGAGATACTAGTGCAACTCGTAAGTAAAAACCTGAAAACCATAAAAGACTGGTTCGATAATCATCTCCTTACGATTAATATAGAAAAAACAAAATATTTACAATTCTGTTCTTATGAAAGCCATCTTCCACAGTTCACAAACATCACCATCGAAGGAACCGATCTGAAAATTCAAAGTGCAAAATCTATAAAGTATCTTGGAGATATTCTTGACAGACACCTAAAATGGAACTTACACATAGAAAATGTATGTAAGAAACTAAGGTATCTCATCTATACATTCAAACAACTAAAAAATATATTAACAGAAAAACAATTAAAAACTGTTTATTATGGACTTATACAGTCGCAATTATGCTACGGTATCCTAGCCTGGGGTGGCATAAACAAAACCAATTTAGACCCGCTAGAGAAATTGCAAAAAAGATTTTTTAAAATCATTTTTAAAAAAGATTACTTCTACCCGACAGATTTACTATATAATGGATTAGAATTATTAACTATTAGAAAATTATATTGCAAAGCTTTAATACTAAACCAATATAATTACCTAAAACATAAAAACAGACAGAGTACCTCATCTCTCCCTTTTGACTATCACACTAGAAGTAAAGAAAAAAATGTAATAACAGTACCTCGGGCCCAAAAAACGATAGGACAAAAAAGCTTTATCTATTTAGCTCCTAGAATATATAATAATATACCACCAGCAATTAAAAACTGTAACTTAAACAAATTTAAATACGAAATAAATAAATGGCTTCTAACTTATCCATTCCAAATACTACACAGATTTATTGACACTGGCGTCTTTTTGATCAAATGAAAATTATATTATCTACTTTTAAATATTAAGAAGAATTGTAAATTATAGCCTTAGTAATACTTAATATACTTATCAAACAATCAGAATGTACCTAATTATAATATAACTCTTATTCATACTGTTGAATTTCAATAGAATTAATTTATTATTTAAGTTATTTCGGCCAATTTAAAATTATATTATCTACTTCTAAATGTTAAGAAGAATTGTAAATTATAGTACTAGTTATACTTAATATACTTATCCAATTATCAGAATATACCTAATTTTGATAGTTATAACTCTTATTCGTACAGTTGAATTTTAATAGAATTAATTTATTACTTAAGCCATTTTATTATAAATAGTATTTTTTATAGTATCGGTATAGCACTCACGGCCAGTTTTTATAACTGTGTGAGGTTTACCTAAATGTTTATTTTCCTTGTACCGTTGTTCAATAATTAAGCAATTTAATGTATCTAAATCAATCTTGTAACACTTGGTTCAATAAACTTTGTTATTATTATTATTATTATTATATCATAAAAATTACTGAAAGTTTACATGTAATAAGAGGATAAATATTATAAAATTTTACATGGCTAAATTTTTAATATTTTTTATTTGAGTGTTGGTCATTATAATTTATTGTTTCTGCAATATTGAATGGCACATTTGATAATCTTACCACAAATTAGACAAGCCTCAAATTCAATGTCAAGGTTGTCTGGGTGAACTAAAAAAAATTTTTTGAGGCCATTGGTTTTCGTACACACACTAAATCACAATTTTATTTTTTTTTCACTCCTTTAGTAATGGGGTGGGCATATTAAATGCCAAAAAGTATTTTGTATTGTTTTATAATATACTCAATACTAATTTTATGGACTGTTACTTCCTTGATTTACCTATTTACCCCCATTTACCTCCATTCGCCCCCCAATCCTTCAACGGAATAAGATCGGAATATAATCTAATTCCAGATCTCGTTGAAATACATACATGTACCATATTTCAAGTCAATATCTAAAACGGTTATGGAGTAAAAGTGCGCACAAAAAAAATACGACAAACAGATTTTTTTGCTTAAAATTAAAATCTCGACGTTTCATGACATTCTAAGCCCATTTGAACAATAAAAATAAAAAAAAATTGCGTTACTATACTTCCATTGGATGTAGAAGTAATAGCAATGAAATTAACATAGCATGCACATAATGTGTTTTGTATGTGTAATTTCCATACATTGAAAATATGTATTTATTAAAATAACGACAATATTGTACCTACTTTATGCAATAATCACTTAAATTTTCATAACCTCTAGGTACATAACCGCGGATTTAACAAATATAATAGGTAGATAGTACACGTTAAAATTTAATTGCTATTCTGTTTATTACAACTGTAAACAGAACCCCATCATGTTACGACTATGAAGTTTAAACTTACTTACGATATGAAATGATCGATTTACTTTTTTTCTAAACTCTTTTAGTGGCGGACACGTCAAACTATAATCGAACTGAATCGATCGTATCCGAAACGTTACGAATAGATCGACTAGCCAATGAGGAACTTATGGGATGTTTGCAACTCAAGTGCCTTAGACTGTGACTATCTCAGCAACAAACAAATTAGCTAATACATATTATGTATCTAGAGATAAGTTCTTTGATCGGAGGTTATTACCAATATTGTAGACTATAAAATTTCCTAAGACTTTTGTTTAAACAATTCTCTTCCACGGTGAACTGCTTTAAAACTACAGCACCTCGAAGTTTAAAAAATAATGCAATTTTTCGAACTGCTCTTATTTGTAAAAAATTGATAGTGGTAAAAAATTTGTCGAACTGATTTTTTTAAAAATTTTATAATATACAATATTGACAATAAATTATTTATACGTAGGAGTAATGGGGTCAAACATAATTGCAAAAATCTTCAGTGAAGCATAAATTATCACATTTTTGGGCGAATGTAAATGGTTATTAGCTCCATAGACACATTGAAAACAATGAAAATTCAAAAAATCAGAAAAAAAGTCATCCTTTCAGATCAAGAGTCAATTTTATTGATTGTGCAAAATTAATAAAATGAGTATTAATACCTTCGAAACGATGGGTCAGACATTTTCTTTCGGAAATTCAAGAAACTTTTTGGAACTTTGAGCTTTCGTAGTTTTAAACAAACAATTGTTTAAACAAAAGTTTTGGAAAATTGTATGGCCTATATTGATAATATCTAATTACTACGTAGGAGCAATGGGAGCAGAGATAACTACAAAAATCTTCAGCGAAACACGAGTTTTTACCCTCCCGACAGCTGTAAATTGTAAAATATTAACAATAGAAAAAAATAGTTTAAACAAAAGTCGCAGTTGTTTTTATTTTGTACAATATTGGTAATACCTAATTTTAGAGTAGAACTAACGGAAAAGGAGATAATTGAGAAAAACTTATTTGACAGTAATTTTTTCAACATGGCGGCCGTAGTGGCAACAACATTTTTATGGAAAACAAAAATTAATAATTGTGGCACCCCCCCGTGCATTATACAAATAAAAAATCCCTTTTGCTAATTAACTATCGTATAGTAGGTTGGCTTCTGAAATTTGAATGCGCATTAGACAAGTCTCTTTCCATCCGCAGAATCTCATTTATGAAAGTGTATGCATGATATACGCATCGGTAGTCTCAAAAAAAGCAATATTATTTTATTTACCTCTGTGTTTAGTGTATTTTTTTTAAACATGCCGTTCACGAGCAAAGTGAAACATAAAGTGTTATCTGGACAAAGTCGAGAAAAGTAGCACTGCATAGTAATACCTATTCAAATGAGTCAAAATTTCCGGAAATAATTAAAATTAATACGCTAGACCTATATCAACCCTCTTTATTGCATTCAATACCTAATCATTTGTAAATACGTTTGGATAATCCTAAAGTGTTTATGTTTATTGCATCATAATATTTATTGTAAAATATATTCCCAAGAATTTGGTAATAGTCGGGGAGCCCTCCCTAGCTGTACGATCCTTGGGGACAATGTTTTTCATAAAGATTAAAGCCTGAGAAACAATTTAAGACATGTCCTAAAAAAACTGTCTGTACTTTCAAAATGGCGGCCATATGTTAAAAAAACTGTTGCCAATGTTGTTTCTGTCATTTAACACAAAAAGTAAAAAAGATGGACAAAAACTTTTTTCACAAAAAACAACGTGCATAAAATTTTCTACACTTTTGTTCCTATACAATATTTTGATAGGAGTTACCATTTTCCAGATAAATGAGTCCAAAATTAAGAAAACTTGGAAATTCATATATCGGTAAATCACTTAGAAAAAATAACAGACATTTATCTCGAAAACGGTAACAATGGTATCTGGAAAATGGTAACTCCTATCCAAATATTGTATAGGAACAAAATTGTAGAAAATTTTATGCACTTTGTTTTCTGTGCCGAAAGTTTTTCTCCATATTTTTTAGTTTTTGTGTTAAATGACAAAAACAATATTTGCATTTTTTTTAAACGGACACCATTTTGAAAGTACGGCCAGTTTTTTTAGGACATGTCTTAAATTGTTCCTTAGGCTTTAATCTTTATGAAAAACATTGTCCCCAAGGATCGGGGTGGTGCACGGACAGTATTACGTTTTATATTGAATCTTATATATTATTTTAAGAGCTGAATTATTTATCTGGAAAATGGTAACTCCTATCCAAATACTGTATAAGGAACAAAATTGTAGAAAATTTTATGCACTTTGTTTTTTGTGCAGAAAGTTTTTCTTCATCTGTTTTAAAATTCAAAAATCGGCAATTTTTGCCATTTTTCGCTTTATTTGCAATATAACTCGTAAATGAAATATTGTTCGAAAATATATCAAGAGATAGGAAAGTTGACAAAATTGATTTTGAATATTTTATTATTCTCGACTTTTTCTTAGAAAATTCTTCGTTTAAGAGCTTCAGATGAAGAAACAATGCTACTTTTCTATTTTTTAGCTTTTAAAAAAAATGAATATAATGATCCAATATTGTTGTTATGATACTGAGGAAGATGAAGAAAACAGAGAAATTGAATGTATTATTGCTTCGCCTCCAACAAAAGGGGCTAAATTACATTAAATTATGTATTAAGTCAACTAATTGACTGCTTTAACTCTAAACTCTAAACTTTTAACGATACATTTTAATAAAACTTTATTTATTCCCTTTTCCTGTTATAAGTCTACATTACCAAGTTACAACGAACTGAACATACTACTGGACGAAAATCAATCAATATCGATATTATCTAACACTCATGTGAAATATCTTGGCATTTACCCAATAAGCACACTAACGTGAAAAATTTACCAGAAACAACGTTAAATCAACGTTCAAATGTCGCCGGTTTCAACTGTAATTTCAACGTTTCACGTTACTTAAACCTTAATTAACGTTGAAAAAACGTATAGTTGAATATTCAACCAATTATAACAGGTGTAAAAATCAACCTACTAACGTGTATTACACCAAATTACGTTAGAAACACGTTAAATACACGTGTGTGTGTGTGTGTTTATTGGGTATATATATTCTCATTTCAGCAACATTTATCTTTAGAATGACTAATCAAGTCATACAAATATCAAAGACATTATCTGTTGTGACTATGACATGTGTCATACTACTGTAAATTCGTAGTCTAAGAAAACTAGACTAGAAGTTTTTGAAATAAAACTCTCGTTTTATCTTTGTGTATTTTATTATGAAACATTTTTTTCATACATAGTACCAAATATTATCCTAAATCTACAAGACATATAGTAATAAAAACAATATTTTTTACACTAGGCCAAAGCATGCGACAGGGTTTCTTTTTTTACATTTGGAAACTGTGATTTATAATCATTTACAACTTGGAGTAAAAACTGTTTTTGGTCTTCATTTTTTGTTAAAATGTCATTATAGTCAGTAATAAGTTTGATTCCTCTCTCAGCGGCATCATTTACAACTTTAATTTTGTTTACAATATTGAAACATCGGGTATAACTTTCATTTTCCCCCCATGTTGTTGGATCATTTTCCAAAAATTCCATAGACAAACCTAATTTTTGAAAAAACTGTTTAGTGTTCTCGCATATGAAGTCCTGAATTTCTTTGTTTTCAACGTCAGTAATGTTACTAATTATAAGTCGTTTAATACCCTCTTGATTTGGTGCTTTCCTATTCAAAGCTTTAACCATTTCTCTTTTAGTGGTAACTGAAATATCGTCATCAAAGAAAGATGAGCCAACATTTACTGAATTAAGGTACCACAAATGGTTCACTATTTTCCTACTTGCGGCTTGAGATATTTCTTTGTCAATATTTTGATAATTAACGAGTTCTTTACAAAAGTCTAAGTAATGAAGCGGTGCTTTACTAGCAAATGACGCTGTAAACCAGGCCTTTACATAAACCTTTACAATAAAGAAACATATATCTTCAATACCTATTTTTTCTTTTTTAGTTAGTTGGAACTGATCTTGGAAAAAAAATATTTTTAGGCAGTAAATGGCTTTGGCCATCCAACGTGCATGATGAAATGTCCCTGGTTGATAGAATGTCGTGTGAGTGGGCTCTTCTTCAACAAAAAGTTTAGAAAGCATTAAAAATTCTTTATAATCATCACGAGGCTGTTGCAAAGTTAAAGCTGCATTTAGAAACTTTACAATTTCGACTTTAACTGTGTGTTAAATGTGTTTAATTTTTGATACCCGAAATCCAGTTTTTAGTTTATTTTGATCTATTTTAGGCCAAAATTCCCTAAAACGTTTAAATAGTGGCACATTTGGACCGGATGAGGAAGGCATTTTTGTGTCAAACACACTTCTCAAAACCACTTCAAAAATATGATGTCTACAAGGAAAATATAGAATATCTCTTTCTAATTTTTGTTGCAATAGTGTGGCTGCCCCATTTATATAACCCATATTTGATGCTGTTGTATCACAACACAAAGCTATTACCTTTTCGTCCAAATTCCATTCACAAAGCACATCATAAACTGCTTCAGTCTGTTCTCTTCCAGTTGAATTGGGCAAAGCTGGTACTCCAAGTAGTTGTTCAATATCTCCACTAGTAACTAAGATAGCAAGTCTATCGATATTTCCCATTCCAGTGAGAGAAGGTAAAAGTTTTCCATCCCAATGGATGACTGGGGCCGGCAATTCAGAATTACCAAAGGCAGTTCTTAATATTTCAGCTCTTTCTTCGCGGATGCGTTGTCTAGAGCGCTGAAGTGTGGTTCTGCTGATGGACAAAGATGAGGTGTCATGTCCTAGTGCTTCTGCTACTGCCGTCAAAATATGGACTCCATACCTGTCGCTTATTTTGCAAGCATCAAATGCAGCGGCTATTTTTGGTGTGATGATGTTACATGTTCCATACAATCTCCTCTTTTTTGGCTGTGACGGGCCAGGCTGGTCTTGTAACAACTCTTCTTGGGCTTCGATTATTTCATCTTCATTTTCGTTGGATTCGGCTGAATTACTACTTGATGATGGACAGGTGACTGTTTCCTCTAATCTAGCTTTTTCTTGTTGACTTCGTTGCATTCGTTCGGATAAAATCTGTAATTTCTCCTCAGCTGATTTTTCTTGAGAAGCAAGTTGGTAATCAATACCATGCATAAATCCAGGACGTCCCTTTTTTCTTTGGTTAATTAAAAACTGCTTATCTTCATCTATTTTCATCAACTCCAATGCATTTGCATGAGAAATGTCAAAGAGATCGTCCAATTCTTCAACGAAATTTTTTTATTTACTCCCGCACTGGCCCTTTTAGCTGATTTTTGTAAGTTCCTCCACTCTGCATAAAGTTTATCTAGTTGTTTAACACAATGAAAATCCTAACGTGTCGGAATGCGAGCTTTATCCCAAAAAACTGACACCTCTTCTATTGTTAATTTAGCACTTTCATGTACACTTAGCTTCACTTCACGAATGTTATAAAAGAGCACTTGTAATACTTGTCTATTAGACGGCAATTTATTGCCAATGATTTGTGATGAATAGTGTCCAACTAAGTAAATGAAAGTATCCTTTCGTAAGGATCTAACATCAGCCATCGTTAAAAGTTTTTTCAAAAAGGAACGTATGCTAGAACTTATAATGTCACCACTGTAAAACACAATTGCAAACTGACATAAAAACCTACCGTAGGTGCATTATATTTCCAAAGTTGCAAAACAAATAATTTCTAGGAAACAATTACACCAATAAAACATTATGAGAAAAGAGGTAGATATTTGTATTTTAAGTAAAATTTAAGTGTATTACCGTAATAAAATCTTATCTACAAATTTCTACCTGAATGCGGCACGGGTTACCGTTCACCGAATTATCTGAAACTTTGACATAAATTATTCCTAGTATAATAGTATATTTTCGTGGGGTGAGACTTAAAAAATACGCAAAAAAAATTCACCCCCTATAGAGATGGGCCACCCTAAATATACGTAATTTGGGGCGCTAAAACTGAATATGAGGTCAGAATTAGCCGATCAGTTAAGAATTTTGATATCACCTCAAAAAACACCTAAAAATGCCCGAAAAATCCCAAACACGTAAATAAAAAGCTTTCATGAACTGATCACTATATCTATACGTAATTTGTAAATCCATATTTAGGATGAAAACGTACCCAAAAATGACTGAATCATAGCCCGAAATTGACTTTGCTCTGCATAAAATATCTGAACATTTCATTTCCGCAATCTGCAAACTTCATAGAGAGATATCATTATTTCAGCATATATTCTCATCAACCCTAGTAAGCGGAGATGGGTAAGTTTTAAATTTTTAAGTATCTAAAGGAAAATATTACTGAATAGTGACATTTTTAGGAAAAAATTTTCGGGCAAAGTTTACTCTGTTGAGAGAGGAATATCATTTGGACTTAACCTACACCTACACCTACACCCTCCCTTGATGATTCTTTACTTTTTTTCTTAGAGCTGTTTAGAATTGTATAGTTTTCTTTATTCTGTTCGATTGTCATATGCCATTTGTTTCTTTTTCTATTTTTGCAACTAGGACACCTCGACGTGGTGACGGCGGGCAACGATTTATTTCGTTCCTAGGTAAAAAAAAAATGCCGTCATGGCAAAAGTAGAGAAAGAGTTTACGATGCAGGGGAAGGAAACCTCAGTATCGGCGGCCGGTCAGGTTGTGAAAGCGGGACCGCGGACGTCATCATCATGCAACCGCAGATCTAGTGAAGTGGGAAACTTGGCTTCCTATGAGTATAGGGCTACAAGAAATTTGCACAACTGTGTAAATAATGCGAATTCCCTCTGTTTTATTTGTAGTAAATTAAATGAAATATGACAATCAAACAGAATAACGAAAACTATACAATTCTATACAGCTCTAAGGAAAAAAAGTAAAAAATCATCAAGGGAGGGTGTAGGTAAATGTTAAGTCCAAACGATATTCCTCTCTCAACAGAGCAAACTTTGTCCGAAAAATTTGTCCTAAAAATGTCACTGTTCAGTAATATTTTCCTTTAGATACTTGAAAATTTCAAAATTACCCATCTCCGCTTACCAGAGTTGATGAGAATATATGCTGAAATGATATTTCTCTATGAAGTTTGGAGATTGCGTTTTAATTCTGACTACGGTATTGTGTTCAGCTCGTGAAAATACATCGGAAATTATATGTTCAGATATTGTGTAGAGCAAAGTCAATTTCGGGCTATGATTCAGTCATTTTTGGGTACGTTTTCATCCTAAATATGGATTTTACAAGATATTCGATCGTCGCGCATAAATTCTGACCTTGGATTCGGTTTCAGTGCCTCAAATTACGTATAGATATAGTGATCAGTTCATTTAAGCTTTTTATTTACTTGCTTGGGATTTTTCGGGAATTTTTTTAAGTGTTTTTTGAGGTTATGTCAAAATTCCTAACTGATCGGTTAATTCTGACCTCACATTCAGTTTCAGCGCCCCAAATTACGAATAGATATAGTGATCAGCTCATTTAAGCTTTTTATTTACTTGTTTGGGATTTTTCTGGCGTTTTAAGGTGTTTTTTGAGGTTAGCAAACATGCAAGAGCCAATCGAGCAAAACATCGGATTCGTGTTCAGCGGGTCGAAATGCATGGGAATACATAGGTTTGTCTTCTAGCACTCGACTTTTATTTTTTGTTGTGTGCCTGTGTAATCTTCGAGATATACTAAATATTGATCAATTTGGAACAACTTATCTTGCTTTAACTGAATCTCAGTTGCGATATGGAACAATAGGGCGGGAAAAAAATAACCTTAGTAGTTTAGAAAAAAAATTCAAAAAAATGTTTTAAAGGTAATATACAAAAAACCAATAACTAAACTATCAGATATATTATACAAAAATACCAGAACAATGGACATCCGCCAATTATACTTTCACTCCTTAGTAGTAAAAACCCAAGTAGCACAGAATTCTTTAAGATTTCTTTAAGATATCTTTAAGAAGTTCTATTTACTGCCCGCGAGGATATCTTGTATTTATGTACTCTAGAAGTCCTTCCGAAATCAAAATGAGAAATCTTTATATGTGCTCAACTTTTATGCACTGGGGAAATGTAAACTGGGCATTATATAGGAATTTCAACTTTTGTTAACCCATAGACATCTACTAGAAGTTCTAAAAGGGAACTACCATACAGCTCAATTTTCTATGTATTATAGAAATCAAATAAAGTATTAAAAGGGAAATAGTATTGTTTTCCTTAACAGAATACTTGTAGACATCTTCTAGAAGTTCTAAAAGGGAATTACCATACATCTCAATTTTCTATGTATTACAGAGATCAAATAAGGTATTAAAATGGAAATATTATTATTATCGCTAATAGAACACCTATAGAAATCGCAAGAAGAAATTCTTTCAATGCAAAAACTACTGATGATAATCAGTCATGCATTATCTTATACTCATGAATTTATAGAACATTAATAACATAACTGCAACGTTCAAATTCTCGCAGGGATCTTATAACAATCTTTAATCTTTCGTTCGGTTTGGTCCTGATGTCTCAGTACTGAGATTTTGACTAACCAAAATTTCACCAGCTGCCGCTGGCAATAAATAATAATAAAAGAATAGAAATTCTATAAGGATGTTCGTCAGTACCGTTTATATTGGTAAGTGATAAAATACCCGAAAGGTTACTACAGGAATTAAATCTGTTTGCAGGATTGATGCGGTACATTTAATAGAAATCCTATAACGATGTCCTCGGGACCATTTATATTGGCAAGCGATAAGATATCCTAAAGATTACTATGGGAATTCTATAGGTATGCAAAAGGCTGCTCACAGGATTCTATACTAATAGCTTTTTTCGATTACCATGGGAGGTACTATTTAATACTGATATGCTTACAGACCTCTAGAAGATATTTACTAATTCCTAAATTTTTATCCTCGGGATATCTTGAGGAATTAATTGTGCTACTTGGGAACATACTGTGAAGAAAAGAACTTGGTAAATCACAAACACCAAACCAATATAAAAATGATGTTTTTTGTAAAAAAATGTCAAAAACCATCGGCCAGAGAAGCCATAACTTCCTTGCTCCGAAAGCATATAATTTGTTACCACAGCAATTAAAAACATAAAATTTTAATAAATAGCACTTAAAATGTGGGGCTTAGTTTATTTATCATAATGTTTCAGTTCTTAACAATTACATTGTAGTAGAACACTTTGTTAAAGAAACTTATTCTATTCTATTCTATTAAGTTATACATGAAGCGCATCTACACTGTACTATACATAAAATAAATAGTCCGTTTGTGAAAATATATATATTTGTTTATTTATTTTCCCATCATTTTAATACCTCAATACCTGAAAAGTTTTATTATTTTTTTTTCTGTTTAACATGTAAATTATATTAGTAGAGAGCTCGGAGACTCAAAAATGTTCATCCTATAGGGCTTTAAATACTAAAAGCTGACAAGTGGATAAATCGATAGCATATATATAGGCAAACTCCAAAAAAAGTTGTCCAAAGATTGTCCTGTGCAAAAGGGCGTTATTCAATTTTTTCGATTTATATAGTGCATCACATAGCCGAAGTACACATTCTTTGGTAAAAATTGCATAATATTCTCTGTAGCTCTACGGCTGTAAAAAATAAACTATATTCAAAAAAGCATTGCGCCTTATGGAAAACTTTAAGTGCCTGTATCTCTTTTCGACCTTCGCTTGAAATTAATTCATTTTGCCATTTTTTTACATTAGACACTCAATTACTCGAAAGCTAAGTCTCAAATAGAAAATTATATCCTTTATAAAATGAAGGCCTATGCTTTCTGACTACGACGGTACTTTTTAAAATATTTTTAGTGAAATAATAACTGAGTTATGAATTTAAAACTAATGCGGTTACAAAATCTCCAAGCGCTTAGAACTGCAAACCTCGATCGCCCGCATTACTTCCCGCGGTCGAACGGTGCCTACGATCTGTCTGTGATATGATGTGTATGTATCAGTTATTTCACAACAGTAATTAACATTATTATAATAATTAAACGATTTTTGGAGTAACGTCTAAATTTATAGAAAATACTACTAGAATTTAAAAAAAAAATTCATAAAAATGTTAGTCTAAATTTTCACCACTTTCTTCTTCTATAAACATATTTTCATCAATTATATATTTTTTTTCTTGGAGGAGATATTTGAACAGGATTTTTGGCCCATGCAATTGCAAGATCCTATGCACGGCGTTTTATTTTTTTTTACAGCTGCACCATTTATATTACATCTGCAATCTGAAAATAAACATTATTTATTTCTCTCTGAAGAAATGATATCTTTAACTATAGGTACCTTTTTTTTACATCCACAGCTGCTTAAGATGGTGAGATCTTGTGGGAAACTTGGAGCAGTTTGAAATAGCGGTAGCATTTTACAATGACAGATTGCCAACCATATTCGAGCGCATTAAGAGGGTTTATGATGGGACTAAGAGCATTGAGCCAAATAATGGTTTGGTAATGAGCCCCCCAATGCTGTTTTAAGCTATCCTCAGTAGGTGGTAATTTATCCAGCGTTTTCGAAGCTGCTAGGATACCACGTAAATTTTTCACCGACGATATATCTTCGTTGCTTGTATATAATTTTAGAACAAAGGTGTGAACTTCTCTAAACAAAATATCGTCAAAATTAACTATTCCAATTCGACCAAGCAATTTGTAATATGTATATTTTCCAGCAGCTTTTTTTATCCATACCAGAAAATTGACTAGTAGTTAGTAGTGTCACACCCTGTGATTGCGTGAAACGCTGGTAAGTTATTTAATAACGCCTGATCTATTACCAAATCGTGCACTGGTATAAATCGTTCATGTCCTTTCTTTCCAGCTTTTACCCAAATTTCGGGTGTTAGGTGCTCCTTGAAGTGGACAAGAAGTATCTTTTGAATCAATGATACATCTATTGTACCCAGCTTCTTTTGCTGATAAAATATGAAGCAAAAGTCTAGTATCAGCTTCTTCGTGATTTGATATTAACAAATCATCCACTAACTTAAAATTGCTTCGGTATTCCATAACATCAAGAAATTCGCCACATGTCACAAATTTAATTGTTTGTATGTTAGATAATTCACTTAGTTGTAATGATAAAAAATTTGTTAATTGTCGCTTGTTAGAAGTTGAATTAATGAATAAATTCCATTGTTGAGGCAGAAGATGGTTTACCCAGTGCTTGTACTATAAACATCCCATCGAAAATATGGCAAATTTTCGTATTGTTGGTATTTGGCATCGAAGAACTTTTTGTCTGGCCATAATTTTCGATTGTTTCAAATAATGCACAATAATTTTGTATATAATGCTGCATAAATTAATTATAATGACAAAAAAATATGTAATATTTTTCTATATTTTGTAACCGCGTTAGTTTTAAATTCATAACGCGGTTATTATTTCACTAAAAATATTTTAAAAAGTACCGTCGTAGTCAGAAAGCATAGGCCTTCATTTTACAAACAATATATTTTTTTATTTGAGACTTAGTTTTCGAGTAATTGAGTGTTTAATGTAAAAAAATGAATTAGTTTCTAGCGAAGGTCGAAAAGAGATACAGGCACTTAAAGTTTGCGTTTTCCATAAAGCGCAATGCTTTTTTGAATATAGTTTATTTTTTTACAGCCGTACAGCTACAGAGAATATGCAATTTTTACAAAAGAAAGATATGTACTTCGGCTATGTACCACATAAATCGAAAAAATTTTTGGACAACTTTTTTTGGGAGTTTGCCTATATATATGCTATCGATTTATCCACTTGTCAGCTTTTAGTATTTAAAGCCCTACAGATTCATTTTTTAAGGCACTTTTGGACGCATGAGCTCTCTACTATATATAGTTCTGCAAATTTAATATATTTTAATTTCAACTGTAAATTGGACATTTATAACATAATTTCCATAATACCGATGATATATTTCGTATTAATATTTATTATATTCACTTTAAAAAAAAATAGAAAAGTAGCATTGTTCTTTTGTCTGTAGCTTTTAAACGAAGCATTTTATGAGAAAAAGTCAAGAATAGTAAAATGTTTAAAACCAACTATCTCAACTTTTCTATCTCTTGATGCATTTTCGAACAACGCTTCATTTACGAATTATATTGCAAATAAAGCAAAAAATGGCCAAAAATTGACGATTTTTGAATTTTAAAGTGTGTTGGCCCACCTGTCACGCGTGCGGATAGTTGGCATATGTTTCTGGACATCACAGACTATACTTTAGAAAAAAAAAATTGCAGGGAAATGACATTTCGTAAAATGATCCTTTTTGCATTTATTCCGGCTGGCTTAATTTTAAAAACTGTAGTTCTGAATTATTTTCAACTAGCTGAGATAAATATAAAAGAGCATTGTAGAACAACCAGTCCTAACTTCAAGACGGAATATCAATTTGTTTATTTATATGTGACCAACACGCAAAAACTAACGTTTCTCGACTCAAATTGCAGAGCAATAATATATTCTTTCTACGACTGTTAAGAAAAAACACTTTTTTTTTATTATTTTTAGTGCGTAAAGCATATGTTTATAGTGATAGTTAAAAACAGTAAAAGAGTTAAAATATAGTATATTGTGTTATTAGAAGTAAAAGTGATACTTCTGTGACAAGTCTATAGGTTTTCCGGACGAACGAAGTTAGTCCGGTAATTACAGACAACAAGTGGCTTTTACTCGGAATAGAACGTGCCATTTCTTCTTCAAACTTCGATTAGCTAGAGAAAAAATAAAGATAAAAAGTCTCGAATTTCACCACCAAAAACGTATTATGTTAATATTGCATGGCCGGCGCGTTTAACAAAATACGCATTGCTATGTACAATCGGCGTCAGTTTAAAATCTCTGCTGTTGGAGATGCTCCTTTCTTAAGGCGCCGTTACACGGCGCGTGGTTCGCCGAACCACGAACCTGGTGCGTGGTTCGGCGAACCACGCGTCGTGTAACGGTGTCTTAAATTGAAGGTGTCAATACGGTACGTAGTTCATTCAGATTTGTGACGCATTTAGTTGTATCCTTTGGTCCGTGCAAGTTTACCGACATCCGATGTATCGTGGCAGCACGCACCACTAACCGCGAACTAATAGCGAACCACCCCTGTCAGCGTGTGGTTCGTGGTTCGTCGGGCCAGGTTCGGCGAACCACGCGCCACTACAAATAAAGTTGAAAGGGAGCATCTCTAATATTTCAGTGAAGCAACGTTCAGCGCGGTTAGTACTTAGATGTGTGAAATCCATCTTGGAAATCACAGCGATCTCGTCCCACCTTCTAGCGGTATGTATATCAGCGTATGCGCGGAAGCTATGTAATTTCAAGACGAGGATTACGTAGTGGATATACCATCCTTCAGAGGAGATATAAAGCAGGCGGTCCCTTGTCTATTAAATGTTAGACAAGTAAAAGATCCCCACTCTTCTTACGAGGGAAATTTCAAGGATGGGGGTAGCTCGTCTCCTGGCGTCGGTGACAGGCCCTGGTGAAATGAAAAGATTAAAAAAAAAATTTAAATTGTATTGCGTGCGTCCTCACGATTTGTAAGTATTTTAATAAATATTCTTTTGATATTATTCCTTTAAACCACACTTATTCTAGATTAGAATGACAGACTCAAATTTTGATTGTACCCCTCCTGTGGTTGCGAAAATAGCCGCAGATGCCGTGAATAATTTATTACTTACAAAATTGTGATGCGATCAGAACTGGGCAGTACTCGAGTAAATTGTAATTGTACTGAGTACCCAAAGTACTCAGCAACAAGTACTCGCGAGTACTTTTATTTGGATGGTACTCTGTAGTCGAAATTTTCAAGTACTTTACTTTATTAGGTACTCGAGTACTTTTGGCGGCCACAACTGACGAGTAACGAGTACGAATACCGACGTGCAACACAGGTAAGTCTCAGCTTATCTTTTTCCATACAAGAGTGCAGGGCAGTCAGTGCCAGTCAGGCGAGACGTGAGCGTTTGACGTGTGAAACATCACGGAGTGGTAAGTTGGTGCTTTAGGCTTTGTTAACTTTCGTACGTAGTTCTTCAGATTTGTAATAATAAATGCGGGTTTTTAAAATAAGAACTGACAAAAAAAAATCAAAAAGTTGTGGTGATTCATGTATCACGTTATAGCTAGGGAGCTGGTGGCAGAAATTTTTATATGATCTTATTGTGTGACTGAAGTTGAAAAGTGTAAAGACGTCATAATAAAAATCCGGAAAAACCATTTCAGTCATTATGGCATGGCGTCGCCGATTTTTTAATTAACGATTAATTAAAAATGCAGCAAAAATATACAAATCCATTTGCGGGCCTTTTTTAGATTATGGACATACTTTATTCCTGAATTGCCGTAAATCAATCACAAAAAACATCCAAGTTGCTGAAACCTCCGCTTTGAGAATAATTACGAAGATGCGCCACCCGAGGAATCCACTCCACAAACCTTCTAATAATTATCTTTATACCAAGTTGAAAGTCAATCCTATCTATCCTATTTGTATTTTTGCATTCAATCATCAGACACTTTATACTTTAAATTGTAATATGAAATATTCTTTTTTTTTATTGTATTATGAAATGTTCTTTTTTTTACACTGAAATTGATCTTACTTTTCACTATATTTAATGCTGCTAACGGTTAACGGGTATAGACCAAAACGGCGCACAGTGGAAAAAAAGCCTATTTTGGACAAAAATCTGCCTACAAGTCAAATCTTAATCAATTTTGATCTACCTTGGCTTAAAATGTAGGTTATTGGCTACACTTTCAGAGTATACTGCCTAAATTGCAAACCCCGGTTTCCTAACCTCAAAAAAATGTGTCAAATATGACTCATTTTTTTCTATTTCTACAAGTCAAATCTTGATCGACTTCGACAATCCTGGGCTTAACATGCAGGTTATTAGCTACCCTTTCAGTGCATACTGCCTAAATTGTGAACCCCGATTTCCTAACCTCAAAAAATATATCAAATATGAGAGTAATCACTTTTTTCTATTTCTACAAGTCAAATCTTGATCAATTTTAACAATCCTGGGCTTAAAATGCAGGTTATTAGCTACCCTTTCAGCGTATACTGCCTAAATTATGAACCCCAGGATTGTCAAATTTGATCAAGATTTGACTTGCAGAAATAGAAAAAGTGATTACTCTCATATTTGATACATTTTTTGAGGTTAGGAAATCGGGGTTTGCAATTTAGGCAGTACACTCTGAAAGTGTAGCCAATAACCTACATTTTGAGCCGAGGTAGATCGAAATTGATTAAGATTTGACTTGTAGGCAGATTTCTGTCCAAAAAAGGCTTTTTTTTCCACTGTGCGGCGTTAGGAAAACACTTTTTTTAAGTAGGTAGTCGACGTTTCGTCAAAATTTATTGACATCTGAGGATGTCAATAAATTTAGGTGAGTTTTCGTTTGTTATATTAAATTTAAAAAATAAAACAGAACACATTGATATCAACAAATACAACAGCTCCTCAACGTATGAGTAATCTAGTATATACTGGATGACTCATACGTTGAGGAGCTGTTGTATTTGTTGATATCAATGTGTTCTGTTTTATTTCTTAAATTTAATATAACAAACGAAAACTCACCTAAATAGTCCTGAGGATGTCAATAAATTTTAACGAAATGTCGACTACTTAAAAAAGTGTTTTCCTAACACCGTCTTGGTCTATACCCGTTAGCCGTTACCAGCATTAAGACACAGACCATCAACCACTAATCAAAATTATATTTAATTTTTGCAATAAATATTAAATGATGTAATGGACAGGCTGAAGTAACTTGGTCGATGGCCTTTTGTTTATATTTGTATTGTTTACTTGTATGACCAATACAAATCTTTTATTACTTATTATTATTATTATTATTAAAAATGCAATTAAAATGCCGATCTACTTTTATTTCCTGATAATGGTGTAAGTGGTATTCTAATTTTTTGTCTATTACCTATTTCAATTTGGTATCTTTCGAAGTACTCGTACTCGAAAGAGTATTCTCCAAATTTTGCAAAAGTACTCATTTTTTAGAGTACTTCAAAAACAAGTACTCGTACTCAAGTTTTCACGAGTACTTTTTAAAGGTACTCGTTGTGAAGTACTCGTGAGTACTTTAGTGCGGTACTCTGTCCAGCTCTGGATGCGATAAGAAAAACCGCTGCCCAAGGAATCACTACTTCCACATCCGGATTTTCTATCCAAGTCACACAACGAAAAAATTTTGTATCTGGAAATAATTGTTTATGGAACTTTAATAATATAATATTTGAAATCCTCTACCCCAAAAACCCATACAACGATACCCTACATCGGTAGTGGGGTGGGGGCGGTGAGAGGGGGTGGGAGTGGGGGGGGGATAAAGTAAAAAAATATTTTGAGGTTTCTGGTTCTTGTAAACACACACACTAAATCACATTTTTTTTCATCCCCTTTAATAATGGGGTGGGGGTGGTAATGGGGGTGGCCAATGCCAAAATTTTTTTAGAGACCTCTCTCTTGTATATACTAAATACTAATTTTATGGACTCTTACCTGCTTGATTTACCTATTTTCCCCAAATTTACCCCAATTTACCCCCCAACCCTTCGACGGAACAAGATGAAAATATAATCTAGTTCTAGATCTCGTTAAAGTACATATGTGTACCAAATTTCATGTCAACATCTCAAACGGTTCCAGAGTAAACGTGCGCACAAAAAAAGTTACAGACCGACGGACAGAAATTTTTTTTTACGCTCAAATTTAAAATCTCGACGTTCCATGACATCCTAAGCCTATTTGAACAATAAAAATTTTTTAAAATTTTTTTGTCGTTACTGTACTTCCACTGGATGTGGAAGTAAAACGTCAAAATAATAATATAATATTCTAATAGTCAAATTATGGTGTATTTTTATTTAATAATTAAAGTAAAGTTTTGTATTATTTAATATATAGTTATTTATAAGCAATCAGTCGTACTTTTATTGCAGCTCGCAGCGTTAGAAGTACTTTTACCTCCGTTGATAATGGCAACGCAAGCCGTCTGAAAAGTCAAACTTTTATGTCGTAAAATGAGTTAAAAAATGTCATGTTTTACTGACGTTTGAAGAAAATAGTTATTTATGTACCAAGGGTTGTAAGTGCACTTTTTTGTTCGAGAATACACTTTGCGATCCGAGGCCCGTAGGGCCAAGGTTTGCAAGTATTCGAGGCCAAAAAATCGCTCTGTACGACCCGCAGTGCATATTATATTTTTCGTCATACCCATGAATCATTAAACTAGAAAAAAACTTGAGAAAAACTGATGGAAATATAATTGTTTGAGTAAGATTTTATATTTGCTAAGCAAATAATAAAGGTGGCGATGCTTGGAATGTTCATGGAAACCGTCAATAAAACAAATTTAGGACGCGGCTTTTATTCAAATAACAATTACTGTCAAGATAAATTAAATCACATTATTAAGCTCTGAACGTTTTTGAAAATAATATCGGATATAGAAGATATAGCACGTAAGGCTTGTCTGGATTTACTTCCAAAAAAGTTAAAACAATTAATTTAATATATAAAAGAGAAAATTTTTCCTTTACTTTATTTTCCTAGGGACGTTATGAAAAATAACGACCCGTTGCCAAAGACAACAAATATTTAGTACTTAAAGCGTCACTGACGATCGACAAAACAATGGAATTAGAGTATACTTACGAGGGAGGTATGACGAAAAGCAGGGCCGTTCCTGGGTCTTTTGCCGCCCCGTGCAAAAAGAAATTTTGCCGCCCCATAAATTATGAAATATACTTTTTCAAAATAATTTTGTTTTTTTTTTGTAAATAGTGGTGAATATTTTAAATATTGTCTATATGTTATTTATGGCATTTTCTTAACTCTTCTACTTTCCTCTTTGGGACTTCCTGCCACATGTATTTTTACTTCTAATTGACGTCCGAGGAATCTACATTATAATACAATTAGCCAGTCTTACTGGGAAAATTATTAAATTAAGTGTAAATACCATACTATGTGTATCAAAATAACTTATTTTCAGTTAGAAAATGATTTCTATCAGCATTATTTCGGTATGGCAATGGGCTCTCTGTTGTCACCAATTTTAAGCAATATGTTTATGGAGGATTTTGAGACAAGACATGTTCAAAATTGTACATACAAACCGGTTATCTGGTGGAGATATATAAACGATATATTTGCAATTTGGCCTCACGGTATAAAGTTACTAGATAATTTTTTTAAAAATTTAAATAATAAATACCTAACCTTCTATTAAATTTACTTTAGATAAGGAAACTAGAAATGAATTACCATTTCTAGCTGTTTTAATTAAAAGAGTAAATGGTATAATTGAAACAAGTGTTTATAGAAATCCAACACATACCAACAGAGGTGTTAACTTTTGTATATTATTTTTCTATTCCCTTATGTAAATGAAACCGACCAATCACAGTTCGTGTATTAAGTACAACTATTCGTTTTAAAATCAAATTAGTGCGTAAGCTGTCAAAGCAACTGTCAGTGTGTACTGTCAGTATGTATTTGTGTAATATATCAATGTTTAATAAATTTTGTAGTTTTTTTTTAAGCTGGTCGTAGAAAAAGTATACTGTACAACTCGAGTGGATTATCCATATCGCACTCAAAAGATTTGAAGCACTCCGCCTACGGCGTCGTGCTCAAACTTCTTTATCGTGCGATATGGATATCATATCCACTCTTGTTGCACAAACTACTATTGTGTATATTCCGCCATAATATGGTCAAATTTAGACAACATTTCCACGGCTTTCAGAAAGTTACCATTGTTAGGTGCAAACAGTTGTGAACTGCTCCCCCAAAACCAAGATATTGGCCAGCCAAGAACTGAACAATTGCTATTAGTCTTTCTATAATAGCACTCCATCTTTTTTTTTCGTGTTCAAAAACTTTGCTGTTCCTTATCTATTGTGCAGCCTTTGTTCAGTCTCACTTTTAATTCACACCATATTTTAACACATTCTATATGATGCAAATTATGATCGCGTTCCAAAAAATATCCGGCGGCATGGGGCCAATCGGAATATCCACCACTTATCAATTTAATGTCTCTATTTCTTGCATTAATAAGTTCACAACAGAAACAAAACACGGAATTGAGTTTAACAGAATAAACTAACCAATTTTCCTTAACTTTCTCGCCGTTTGTCAAAATTTTATTGAATAAATTCACACTGAATAGGTTAAAATGCCGCCCCCTAAATTGTGCCGCCCCGTGCGACTGCACCTGTTGCACCCCCGCCAGGAACGGCCCTGACGAAAAGTAATATTATTTCACTCCTTTGTATAACCGGATCCGGGATCCATGAATGCATTGAAAACAAATGAAAGTGTCTGACAATCGTCGCTTTAGAATCGTCAAGTTATGAATTTGTGTTTTGACGTTTAAGCTAATTTTGAAATTTATTTGTCTAATAGTCTAGGTGACCGCCTATATAAATTGCAATTTAAACCACCTTTTTCCTCTGCGAAAATTTTCGTAAACGCGGCTTTTCACCTCCAATTTTTCCGAAAGACGTGCGTTTCCCGTTGTATGAAAAATTTATAGATACTGTACTTTTACAAAATGTGGTCATAAGAAAAATTTATGAAACGCGCGAGAAAAAAATTGTTCGACAAAAATATTGGCACCCTAAACATGCAGAAATAAGACTTTAAAAAAATTTGTGATAACCAGCTAATTCCTTCAAGATTCTTAATAAAAATATGTATAATCCAATTTTCGAATTGTCCGACAAAATATATATTCCGATTGTCCAGTCCGACGCGTGGAAATCGTCGGTTTCATGATGACCAAAAATTTATTAATAACTGTCGGACAAATATATCGCGGCCACTCTACAGTCGGACAAAAAAACAGCAATTTTTCGCAACATTTATATATAGTCCGGGCGCCCCCGCTAGGAAAAATATTCTGGTTCCGGTTTTTTTTGCATAATTTTACTTCAAATAGTCCTCTTATAAAAAATCTGCATGTTGTCGTTCACAGTCATAAACTGTTTAAGCAATTTTTGTTAAACAAATTGCAAAAATTTTTTTTTAGTCCTGAACAATTTTTTTTTAGTTGGACCATTTTAAACAAAAAGGGTAAGTATTATATTATTAATTAATTCTTATTAAAAATGTTACAAAATTCAGGTTAATTTTTTTTTAAGTAAATGAAATTTTTTCACTCTTTATCGGCCTCCTCATTATTCAAACTTTCTTCATCCGTATCACCTGAAAAATCATCTGCCGCGTCCTCCTCCTGATCGTTTTCATCATCAGAATCTGAAAAATTAATGAATTTTGATTTCTTGAAAGCTATTGTAAATGTAACATTAAATTGTACAATGTAATCCAAAATAACGAAGATTATTGATATAATACCTGTAATATTTGAAGATATGTCGTCAAATGAAGGACTTTAGGGTCTATCAAACCAGTAATGATATTATTTATTATCTATTAATGTCCACCCACAATTTTCCGGCTTGGTTGGACATCTCATTATGGGCGTTATACCCCACACTACATATACAGGGTGATTCTTTTAAGGCGGCCATTAGAATATTTCCCACTTGCAGATGAGATAGACATTTGAGATTTGGTGCCCTACCTATTACTTTATCACATTCTCCATAAATAATAAACAAACCTAAAAGTCTTCGTGGGTGTAATTTAAACGTGCTGGCGCTTTTTAACATAAAAGAATGACTGACATTAATGATTGTTTCTAATCATGGGTAAGTTGATGGCAATTTTTATTAAAAATTTTTGGAATTTAAGAAAATCGCCAATATTTCGAAAAGCTGTAACTTTAACCCGTACAATGCTTATACTAGAAAAAAGGGAATTTAATTTAACATAATTTGATGTAAATAAATACAGGGTGTTCCATTTGAAATAAAAAAGTTTTTGAGGTTTGAATTTGACAAAATGTAACGTGAAAAATAAAACACTTGGTATACTATTTTGGAATCTATTTTTTTTGTAGAGAGTGGCTCATCTTATGTTCTTTCCACATACCAAAGAGTAAATAAGGATCTCCTACACGAAGAAAGTTATAACGGTTCTTGCAAACCTTAACGCCTGTCAAATTTTTTATGAAATGTCAAATATCTCCGAAACTGCTCGGTTTAGGTATAGGGTATGCTACATGGTTTGACTCAGAATTTTATGGTCATTTCGAAAAGTCGAAAATATATAGGGTGTTCTATTTAAAATAAGCAAGTTGGTATCGACTTCCGGTATTTCCGGAAGTGCCGCCATTTTGAAATTATTATTTTCGGACAATGGTCGACTAGGATAGGGTACCAAATCTGTAACGGCTATCTCATCTGCAAGTGGGAAATATTCTAATGGCCGCTTTAAAAGAATCACCTTGTATATATTGTACTTTTGATGTGTAAAAGGCAATATTTTACTGTCGGTCAACTTATTTATTGCATTCATTCAAAAACGAAAAATTTAAAAAAGAAAATGTTATTAATAAATTTTTGGTCGTCATGAAACTGACGATTTTCACGCGTCGCGTCGGACAGGAGAATCGGAAAATATATTTTGTCGGACAATTCGAAAATTGGATTATGCATATTTTTATTAAGCAATCTTGAAAAAATCAGCTGGTTATCACAAAATTTTTAAAGTCTTTGTTTCGGCATGTTTAGGGTGGTAAACCCCCTTAACGTTCCAAAATTTTTGTCGAATAATTTTTTTCTCGCGCGTTTCATCAATTTTTCTTACGACCACATTTTGTAAAAGTACAGTTTCTATAAATTTTTCATACAACGGGAAATGCACGTCTTTCTGAAAAATTGGAGTTGGAAAGCCGCGTTTACGAAAATTTTCACAGAGGAAAAAGGTGGTAGACTAGGCGCAATTAAGCCATCCAAGAAGTTAGAAGAGGATATGTATAAATTGCAATTTATATAGGCGGGCACCTAGACTATAAATATGGAAACTGAGGACTGTCGTAGAAAAAATATTGTATGAAATTCATGCATAAAGGGCCTTTTTTTCACTCGTGCGTCAAACTTCCCATTCTTGAAAAAAAAAAGTACCACTTTACGCACCTGTTACATAAATTACTGTTTTTAATGTTGTTTTTGATTTACCTTCATAATTCCTTTACCGTTTTAGGTTTCATAAAAAATGCAGAGCGTTTATAACTACAATTATTAAAATCCCAAGCTGCATTCAAAGTGATGAGAACTGACATCTGAGGCATCGGAACTTTAATACAGTAGGAATGACATAACTGTTACTAAATTTGCAGCTTTAAGGTAATATTCACTTTGTAGTATGCATTTGTAGAAACAATTATGTAGATACTACCGAATTCAGGCATTGTATAGTTATAACACTTTCAAGTAACTGCCGCAGAATCTGCAACGTCGCAGATACTACTCTGCATTACTTTGAAGCATCCTCAACTGCAAAGTGAAAATTGGTAATAATACCGACCCCACAGCGTTACCAAAGGACCACTTCAAAGTAACGATAACTTCAAGTGTTCAATTTTAAGTCCCTGATACGTTGTTGGAAAATTTTCTGGAACCTCATTGTTGTCTAACTTATTAGTGACATCTTGAGTAAAAAAGAGGTTATTTCTACGAACATAGGGGCTTTGAAGTTATTTTTACTACTCCCCACTAATTGAAAATGACTACAAAGTTATATATACCTTAAAAACCTACTATAAAGTGATATCAACTTTTAAGACAATTTATATCATTATTGGCATTGAATAAAATGGCGGCATCTGAAATGCTCAGTAAAAGCAAAATAAAGTTTATCGGCACTCATCCATGTTTTATAGAAAACTGAAGAAACAGTTAAACAGTAAGAGAAATAGCGATTATTCAGAATATGATGTAAACATGAAAGATTATTTCGCCACAGCAAAACCATCATCTTTGGTAACAAGTGCAAAAGTGTTCCCATCAACACAAGGAGAAGGGTAATCGAAAACTATAACAGTTGTAGTGATTAATGATACTGTGTACTGCTCGAAAATTACAACTTGTCTCTAACCATAGTTCAGTTAGTGATCCACTGAGCATATTAAATGAATTTGCCGATTAAAAACTCCAAATTTAATAAATATTGTGTCGATGGGGAACGGACAATGTCGGTATAACGGCATAAGACATTATTTATGTACAATAAATTGAATTGAATGAAATTAAATGTAAACTGATCACCAAATATATATGAAAACTCTTATGTATTTTTTCCATTATTACACACCTTACGTTAATAAATATATTTATCCAACACTTTCATATAAAGTGATCTTTATTGATGAGATTTTGAAGGTATAAAGTGACCCATAAGTCACTAGTGAGATAAAGTAGTAAGCTAAAGTGATTTAGTCACTAAAGAGTAATTTTAATATAAAATAAAGTCCAAGGAATTTATTTATTGTCCCCATTATATGGAAAGTTAACAAAACAAAGAACCCATGCACTAACACTTATTTATTTATATTTTTGTTAACATTTATTGTCATCATATTCGATTTTTCACAAAGAAAACTGCTCTTCTGTACACAATTTTTCTCTATACTAGTAACGACTTCTGTATCGCCTGACTCGTTGTGCTGCTCTCCCTGAATTGGCCAAAAGAGTTGATGAGGAACGGCGCATGCTATGGCCAGTATACAAATCTGCATCTGGCAATTGTAAATAATCAGCTACAATTATTGGAATTTTTGAGAGCTTATTTAATCCAACGCATTGGACAGTGCACTTTCCCTTTTGAAAATTTACGAAAAATCTTTTGTGAGACACATTTTGCGGTCTTAAAGACACATATTTCCTAATCGAATCAAGTGAGTTTACCGAAAATCCTTCATTTAAAACTGTGAAACTTCTTGATTTATTCGTCTTGGTATCTGGTATGGATATATACAGATATAATTCTTTATCTATTATATCTTCGACGCTTGAGAAGGTCAGTTCACCGCAACGGCAGGCACCGCAAACTCCCAATATCAATGCAACCTAAAAAACCCACACAATTAAATAGGTACACAAAAGCAAGATCATAATAAACACCTACCTCTGACATAAGATGCTCACCGTCAGGGGCATCCATCAAATATTGTTCGATATGTGTTCTTTCCAAATAATATCTTTCTAATAATATCAGACAATAAAAAGTACTTGTAAAAGTATAATAATTGTCATTTTTAATCCACATATTCCCATTACACAGTGACAGTGACACTTTAACAGTTATTACTGCGTTGCCAATTAAAAAAAAAAAATTACCTATCTCGTATCTGCCAATTGTACCAACATGAAAATAAGTTGATAGCAATAGTTACCAAGATCTTATACCATAATTGGTCCCATTTGCTACATCTAGGTAAATATATCTACACAGTGAAGTTGTTGTAGTTCCCGTCACCACTTTTAAAGTAGCAACAACTATAACGTTGGTGGCATCTGCTACTTTATGGTAAATGTAACTTGTAGAGAAATAATTTTGGTTTTTGCAACCTCTAAGTTACTGCAATTAAAATCGCCATTTTTCTGTTGTTGAATGAAGACGCCATATTGACACGGATAAAAATATAATTCAATACAAAATTTCTTTTTATTATGGTCATTTACAAATATGTTTTCTAAATAGATTATTACTTTATAATATATAGCATTAAAAAAAAACGTTTTCCATAAAAAATTTTGCAGTTTTGCTTGAACACATAATTTTTGCAAAAAAATTTTTTTCAGAAAAAACCATTTTCTTGAGGGGGCGTCTTTTTCATCGAAGTATCATGATAACATTTTACAGAAACCAAGTGGTGGTTTTAATATCCACACCCAGGGTAAATGCAAAACATGATGATTTATAATATATGCTTAGGCATGTTGTATATAATCACCTTAACTTGGACCTTGGACATATCATGTGGTCAAACTCAGTAAGTCATTAATTTGCTATTCGAATAACAGAGAGCCAAATATATAGTTTGCGCTCTCATTTCGGTCAGCTGAGCTGTTCCAAAAGTTAGTCATTTCTACTACTTGGTTACATCCCGTTTACGTAATAACCTAGTCCTCGACACGGTAACGGTAGAAGTACCGGAATAGTAATTTTCCACGTAATTATTATTCCCCATTTTGGTGAATACTTGGTAGAAGGATGGTTCCCATTACGTAACAGTCCTTAGTTGCGGAAACCTTTAAAGTTCCCCTAATGGCAACTATTACGTAGAAACTACTAAAATTGCTGCTTGGGATTATATACAAATGCAAAAAAATGATGTAAATAAAAAAATAGTTTCTTAATTGAAAAAGTCAATGAAAAAGACCACATTAAAAAAATTACTTCCTACGAATTGATGTACTTAAACTATGCGACTGAAATTTCGATCCTTATATTGATTCTTAGTTATCTAAATAAATATTTTCCGCTAAAATTGGATACGAAGATTTAGCTCAATAAAAATCATACTTTCATCCACTTGCGTTAAGATTTATGCATTATATTATATTTCTTAAATAATACAAATAGGGCCAATTTTAATGGTGTTTCTTTTTTTGCAAGTTAACAAATCATCAGAATAGCTATTTGTGTATTAAGAGCGCAAAGTCTCATTGTCTCTTGATAGCTTAAGTTGTCAAACACTTGAGAGTGACAATAACACTTTGAGCTCGAATTACATAATTTTATCTACAGTCAAAATAAAAGGAATAAAGTGTGTACAAGAACCAAAGGCTTCAAAAAAATTTTTTACTTCATACTTTTTTACACCCATTACCGATATGGCATATTGTTTTATGAGTTTTGGGGTAGGCTATTTCAAATGTATTATTAAAGTTCTATAAACAATTATTTCCACATAGTGGAGTGCAAAAATATAACATCAAAATTATTTTCGTTGTGAGAGACTTGGATAGAACATCAGGATGTGGAAATAGTGATTCCTTGGGAAACGGTTTTAACATTTTAAAATGAAATAAAATTCACTTTATCACGTTGTGCACATGTGATTCACACGGCACATGGCAGTTTTATGCTATTAATCCTTAACTTTGTTTGTTATGTATGATTTAATATTATATAAGAATGGCTTGTTTTACGGGGAAAAATGTTTTATGTTGCCGGCAGCTTATCGGGTTTTTATATTTAATTATTTTGAAAATAAATGAACATAATAAACACGCTATTATGTTCATTCATACATATTTAACAGAACAGGAAGGTATGTGTTTGATTCAAAATTGTTTTTTTATTTGCTAGATATGCAGTACAAGTTTTTTTAAGAATCATTGCCGTTTTTAGTTTAAATTTACCACCAAAAATACATTGGAGCTGGCAATGATGAATATTTCACCATTTCGTCGTTTTCCTGAATGTTTCAGTAGGTGTTTGCAGTATAATATTATGTCCATATGAGAGCCTTCTCTGGCACCGAGATAAATCTCCCGAGCCTTGGTTATGAGCCACCCTTTTTTTTTTTATTGCGATAAATTCTCTTCTGTTTCTTTTTCCTTTATTTTTTATTATTATTCGTTTTCAAAATTAATTTTTTTTTTCAGCGACACTAAATTTCTACAGGAACACTACATTGTACAAAATTAATATAGATAATTCTTTGTGTTGTAGTTTAAACGGAATGGCTTCGCTGCTGTTGTGAAATTATTAAAAGCTGGTTTTTTTGTCGAGCCTTTTTCCTGTCTTAGCAACCAAAATTTATCGGTATAAAAATTCTTTTATTAACATTTAAGTTTTATCCTTTCTTTTGGAACATTTTAAGAAAAATCATTTCAATTCGCACCCTGCGAAAGGAGTTTAGATTGTATTTATATTATTCGGTTAAGTTTCGACAACCTTGCCTGTCCAACCACTCAATTGCCACGGCTACTGCATCGTGGATGTGTGGCTGGCTCCGGCCTAGGTGTTGGCAATAATATATGTGATATTTTGTAATATATTGTTCACTTCACTTCATGACTGGCGCTTTTTGTTCCAGAATGCGGACGCCCAGGTTCAAATCCTGATCACGGTACATTTTTTGTTTTGTTTTGCCAGTAATATTAAAAGTTTTACAAAGCTGAATATATGGAAATAAGAATAGTTCTTCAGGTTAGGTCGGTTTTCCCTTTTCGCAACAAAAATTAATATAAATAAAAAAATTATTAATATAATATAAAAAAAAAACTGAAAATGTGCATTATTTTCTCATAGATGCTATATTCGAAGTAATTTTTAAAATTATAGTTTTGGATTATTGTCAAATAGCAGAGACAAAAATATAAGCATGTGAGAACAACCAGTCCAAATTTCAAAAAGAAATATTGATTTGTTTATTTATAAGTGATGAAAACACAGAAACTGACGTATCTCGGTTCCAAATGCAAGTAGATCATTGTGTTTTAGAAAAATGTTGTTTTTGTTATCTACTACTCATAATTCATTTATCGTTTTTGGTTTGATAAAAGTTCCATAATTTTGAAAATTGTAAACTTAAAGAAAAACGGTTTAAATGAAGACGAAAAATTCTTTTCGTAATGCCACTATAATATACATGTAAAAACCTACATTTTGAAAAAAATAAAAAGTACTCCTTCCTACGAATCCAGGCACTTACACAATAAGCGATTAGAAATTCGAAAATTCATCCGTATAAATAAATTTTTTGAGCTAAAATTTGGCAGAAAGGTTTAGTTTAATAAAGGGCATAGTTTCACCAACTACTGTCGTTAAAATAGGGTCGTTGATCATTTTTTAATAATTTTTTATTCAAATTATTAAATTTTTTTGACCCGTATTTTTTTATTTTGCAATCTAAAGTCATTTTAATAATGAAATTAATTATTTAAATTAAGAAATTTTGAATTCGCGCCCATCGTCACGTCAGATGTGAGAGCATGCATGCTTATAGTCCAGTCTAATTTGAGTGCTATTGAATGGATTATGATGAAGCATTGTGTAATGTGTTTGTAATGACGTTAATAAAAAAGTTGAAAAAATAGAGTAGGAAATGATCGGAAGGGGTAGAAAACACTCCTTTTATCACGGGCTCCGTAACTTGTAGAATTAAGTCAAAAATGAAAAAGAAAACAATATATTTACCTTGTTTGGCCCAAAATAAGATGTTTCTACTCTTGTGATTTTCTTCGGGTATTAATACACAAGAGGTCGATTTTTTACCGGGTAAATCTTTTTTGGACAAAAAGCTGTTTTCCCATGAAAATAATTCGCTCCACTTCGTGTCGCGATTTTTCCTATGTCCCTTAATTCGAGCATAATTTTCATGGAAAACAGGTTTGAGTCACTCAAAAAAAAATTTATCCAAGTAGAAAATCAACCTCGTGTGTATTACAGAAGATTATTATATGATTGAAAAATATTATCTAAAGTAATTATTAAAACAACAAAACTGTTTATTTAATGTTTTAAAAATAACGATTTATAATACAAAATAAAAACATTTTCTAATGTTTTTTATCATGTTATAACCCCAGTCAGTCAAAATATTTGCAAGTTTATCATAGTAGTCGTATCTTTTTCGAAGGGATAATGCTCTTTGCAAAAAGCTTTAAATAAATAAATAAAAATAAATAAATAATGTCTTTATTTGCGTTTTCACAATGGCGGAGTTCAGCTCTCTAGAGCTGCTCTTACACACAACCAAAATTTTTTTAGAAAAACTAGATAAACAAAGATTTTTTTTTTATTAAGTACATAATAAGAAATTCAAGAGACTTATTTGAGAGATGGTAGCTATTCACTGGTTTAATATATATTTTTTATATTTGAGGTTAAACAATGGGATAGAGAGCTTCTTTATGTCAGTAGGGATGGAGTTGTAGAGAGATGCTGCCGAATAAATAAAAGATCTACGAAAGAGAGTAAGCCGATATCGGGGAATTGACAACAAATCAATAAACCTCAGATTTCTTGGATGAAGTAAAGATCGTGGGGTTAGGAGTTTATAAAGGTAGTGAGGGGTAGAAGTGGCTAGTAACTTATGTGTAAAAGATGCTAGATGATGTTTTTAATTTTTCACTAACGTGCGGTCTCCTTGTTAAATTAAAAATAAACCGAATACACGAATTCTGCACTTTCTGTGTCCTGGTTACCGTCGTTTGATCCAGACAAGGACCGTAGACTATATTACAGTAATTAAAACAGGACAGTACAAGTGCATCTCATAACAAAACTTTAAGTCTTTGACTTAGAATGTGTCGATTTGAATATAGTTGCTTTAGCGAACAATATGTTTTTTTTAATACATTATTTACATGTGGAGTAAATCTCAGATCTACGTCGATAGTTAGTCCTAGATTCTTAACAGTAGTTTGAAAAGACAGTTTATGGTCTTTTACGAAGATATTAATATTATCATATATAAATTCTTTATTGTTACCGAATACTATGACTGCTGATTTTTGTGCATTTATATTTAAGCAATGTCTGGTGGAAAACTGCACTAGACGTTCAATATCATCATTAATTTCTACCTCTGCGTTAAAGATCATGTCAGGTTTAAAGGTGCGGTAGATCTGGGAATCATCGGCATAAAAATGAGATTGACAAGATTTCAGCTGTTTAGCAAAATCGGAGGTATACAAAATAAAAAGTAGCGGTCCTAAAATTGATCCTTGCGGATTTCTATATAGAATTTTTAGTGTTTCTCGTTTTAACTGGGACACTTTCATTCATAGCTTCGTTAATATTTTCTTGTGAAACATCACCAAATCGCTTTTTCTCATTCATTTGGTGTACAGAAATCAAGATGAAAACGTGAAATGTCAGATTTTAATAATTTCAATGACTTTTTTAGTTTGACACATGGCTACTACGAAAAAAATTAACATACATTTTTCTCGATTTTTTCCACTTATCGATAGCCGTTTTTCTCACTTCAAACAAATCCTATTGGTCGATTTTTTTGAAAATGTACGTTTTGATTGGTTAATAAATTAAGAATATATTAATCGAAAAAAAATCGAAACAAATTCAGGTGAATCGAAATACAAGACTTTTTTTTATTTGCAACTTTTTTGTAAAGTGCGTTTTCACAGAGTTTTTTCGGAGAAACATGAAAAACTATCTCTTTCTTTGAAATTATAGCGTTTTAAAAATATGTAATTTCAAATTTTGAAAAAATTCAGATGCATGCATTGAGATCTTTTAAAGGAATTTTTTGTAATTTGCTAATTTTCCGAGTTACAGGCAGTTATAGGCAGTTTTTCACGATAAACAATGTACTATATTTTTGCACATTAAAAAATACAAGAAAATTCTAAAAATTAGCGTGATTTATATATATATTATTATAAAAAAATATGAAACCTATATAGTTATACCGTTTTTAAAGGTTCAATATAATTTTTAAATTGAAAATTTTAAAAAAGTTTTCAAAAATATAGCACATTATTTATTGTGTGTGTTAGAAGGCCTCAATGCATATCTGTCTAAATTTTTTAAAATGTTTAAATTACATATTTTTAAAGCGCTACAATTCCAAGAAAGGAGTAGATTTTTTTTATCGCCTTATTTATTTTAATGTCCTGGCAGAGTTTAGCCGATGGCTATTCTACCACTCAACCAGGACGGACACACACATAGACAACATCGCAACACCCATTCCCTGCGACATTGCCATCTGCCGCACCTGAGACTCGAACTCAGGAGAGGACAGCGACTAGACCGTGTTGTCTCTCATACAACCGCAGTCTAGCTCACTGCGTCTCGGCAACACGGGAAAAACGCCACTACACATCCATACCCTAGCCAGAATTCGAACCCGGGATCCAATCCAATCCAAACCAATCCAAAACAATTTTATTCAACATTACGGGTACAAAAATGCGCCTAGACCGAGCCCCGATTCAGAGCCGACCACACCACCACGCAACGCCGTGGTAGATGAGTGGTCGGGTGGAAAGGGGTCGGCTTTCGGCTTGAACAACAGATCAAGTGATGGGGGGTTAGGCCTCCTGTTTAACAGTAAAAAACTTAAGCCTGACAATTGCAGATAACTAAGAACTAAAAACTAAGTTTAAAAACACTTAAAGCTACTTAAAGCTAGATTTAAACACTTTGATTAAAGGGCGCGCGCACGCCAAGTTTTGGCTGATAATACGGGAAAAACTCAATGAAAAAACCCGTTTGAGCAAGTCACAATCTTCATCCGGTGGTCTGCCTGCCTCCGGAAAGGTAGGGTGAAGGGGAGAGTGTGATTTTAAAAGTTGGGATCCCGTGGTCGCAAGCCTAAAACCTTAAGCACTGCGCCACCGAGCCTTTTCATGCTTTTTCGGAGAAACTCGGTGAAAACGCACTTTACAAAAAAGTTGCAAATAAAGAAAATTCTTGTATTTCGATGATACATTCACCTGAATTTTTTTAGATATTTCTACTTTACAAAAAAGTTGCAAATAAAGAAAGTCCTGTGTTTCGATGATACATTCACCTGATTTTTTTTAGATTTTTTTTCAGCTTTTACATTTCCCCTGCCCCACTTTTAGGAATTTTAGAGTGACCATATCTAAAAAAATACGCATTTTTCGAAAAAATTCACAAGAATAAAATAATTTATTTTGGGCCAAAAAAGGTAAATATATTGTTTTCTTTTTCATTTTTGACCTAATTCTACAAGTTACTTAACCCCTTCCGATCATTTCCTACTCTAATCGTTTTTTCAATTTTTTTTATTAACGTCAGTACAAACACATTGCACAAGGTTTCATCAAAATCCGTTCATTAGCACTCAAATTAGGGATTTTGATCATTTTAGCGCTCCGTTGACTGGACTATTATTTGCTGTTAGTGTTTTTCTCGATGTGAGTCATTGTTATATTAGTCATAAATACTAACCTCAAATTTTTAACACTTCGGGATTCGGCACTTAAATAGTTCAAATTGTCTACATAAAACTCGTGTACCGTATAAAAATCCACTATGGGTAAATTCTCTGAAGTTTCTTTCACAAAATTAAGTTCCATTATAAACAAATATTAAACACACAATGTAAACGTAAACAACAAATCAACAGAGCATTACCACCAACATGATAAATGAAAACATGAAAATTCTCTAGAATTGAATTCTCATTATATACGTCATTATTTACCTCCTTTCTATTTTCAAAACCAATTTGTTCTTGCATGTGATGATTAGAACTTGTTTTTAATATGATATATACAATGTATATCTAATATACTTTCTGATCATACAACAATATTTTGTAAATTTTGTTGAAGAAAACGACCCTATTGTTGCATTTATTATATTTTATTTGTTACATTATTCAAAGAAGGTAATTTTTGGTGGTTTTTATTTTTTTTACAAATTAACAACTTACCAAAAAGTTTTTTACAGGTCTAGTTTTCTTTAAAAAATTTTTGCGATTAATTTGGTATTTCTACATTTGCGATGTGATTACTAGGACCGAAGATAATAAGAAAAATAGCAGAAAATTTCAATGCTCAAACAAACATTGTTTAAATTTTACAAGAAGCAATGGACCGACTTAATGCAAAACTTCTCACAGCACTTGCCGTTATACTTACAACAAATTAAAACAATAAAATTTTTGCAGCCAGAGAATTCCTTATTCACCTATTTTGATGCTTAATTTGACTCCACTAATAGTTAACACCAGCTGAACAAGAGCATAGCAATAATTCCTAATCAATTTATCAATTAAAATGCCGCTTTTAAATATGAACACGCATTTTTAAAAGCTTTTTGTTGAGCTGTTAATTTGTTCATGTCATTTAAGAGACTGATCAATGATTACGCCGAGGTATTTGATGTTATTAGTCCAAGATGTTGGACACTCGCATGAGATCTCTGCAGAAAGTTTACACATTTCTTTTGATTGAAGTATTATCAAAGCGGGAAATTGAGAAAAACAGCTTTGCGATTCATAGACCGAACTTTCGTCGAAAGCCACCGACATTGGCTAAAGCTCCCTGATTGGTTTAAAAGCACGACAGATGTGAGGCACGGCGCGAGACATGAAAGCTTGAAAGTGTGCGTAACAACGTCGTCAGTCGAATCCATAGTGCGTGTTGGGTGGTGTGTGTGTGTGCGAACACTTTTTTTATTTACACATGGTCAGTTGCACTTTTGTATTCATAATTAATAATTAAGGAATTTTATGTCAGTACTTATTTCGTTTTTAAATTTTTTCTCAGTGCTTAAGTGTCAATATCTTGCGCTTTTTTTAAATGCAGCGGTTAGTGATTATGTTTTTCGAAATGACATATAGGATTAGTTGGTTCCGAACAGTTGTATAAAGTTTTTGTTTGTTGTGAAAGTGAAAGTCACATGCACCACCTAATAAGTTGAATTTCGATATTCAGTATTTATGGTTTAGTGATTTTCGTGGGAAATTATTTTTGGATATAAAATATTGTTGTAGTGGGCTAGTGCTAATTTGTCACTTATTTGTATTGTGAATCCAACGGCTTTTTATTCTCACAACTTTACTTGCCAAGTTTGCAAATATTTGATATATCTTATATGTCATTTGGGATTTAAACATTAAGAAACAACACACATTATTTTTCCGTACATAGAACCTATTACTTAGTAATATAAATCTTCATCAGTATGAATGTTTGGTCGAGAGGCACATTGACACTTATTCTGAGACCTCCAGGTTCGATCCCCGGACTTGCCATTAAGATTTTTCATAAGAGGAAATAATCTGAATAGGATACGGGAATACTGGGTGTAAGTCTGTTGTCGTTAGATGACAGTAAGGAACGTTAAATTAAAATACTCGTCATTACAAATTTTATTTTTAGCAAAACATTTAGACATATTGATTCTAAATTGGTTCAATTATCATAGATTGCTTATTATCGTTTAATTGTTATTTTAAAAGTTTTTAGATGAATATTCCTTTTTTTAAAAATCCTACACCGGAAGAAGAAATTGCATAGATTCTTTTTAAAAAATAGTCGTGTTTACAGTCTCAGGGATATAAATATACTTCGCCCTTTCGTCAAAAATTACAATGACAAACACGAATGTTTTGCAAGTTTTGGAAGCGTCCTGGGATCGACCAAACTGCAGGGCATGCGCAGTTCTGTCTCTTATTACTTTCCCTTATTTATTCACTATCCTTATTTATATACGTTAAAGTTGGTGCCATTTGAGCTTACGATCTTTTTCCAACTTCCTACCTATGTATTCAAAATAAAATGTCATCCGTTTGATTAGAACTTAATAAAAACTCTGGAATTGAAATCAGGGGGATGAAAATTTTCCATATCCAACGTTGAAGTAAATATTTTGGAAGAAATTGATTTTTAATAGTAAGACCGACAGGCAAGGAATATTGACATAAATATATCACTGGATCTGACACATAATGTAGATCTTACAGATTTTTTCGCGATATTCATTGATTCAAATTTGCAGAATCATTTTGCCGAATAACACCACATTTTCAAAACTGCACATAATATCTACAAAAACTAAGCGCAGCCTCTAAAAGCAAATTAAATACATAATAATCTTAACATTTAACAAAATTGGATGGATTGATTCTTTACATTGTTTTGAAAAATCATTAATCATCTTTTCAACACATTTTATTGTTTTGTTTTTGTCATATCTTGGACGTATATATAAGAAAATATGCCGATATAAAATTGCATGGTGATTAATAAAATCGGAAGTACTTACAAACATGTTATAAACATAACAAACTCAGCCTCTTTCTGTGGTTTATTATTGGAAGGTGTTGTTTAGAATCAATTCATGAACATTTCTTTGTAATTGCAACACTCGGCTTCAAACCCCTTGCAAGAGGTTAACGTAAATTAATTGCAACAAATATTAATTACAACATAACCAGTTGGTAACCAAGTGACGTCACAAAACAATAACAAGTGTCAGTGGCATAACAAATTTCTTTTAAAATCTATTGATTTTTCAATATTATGAGTCATTTCGGTAACGACGCTAGCGTATAGAGAATTTCGCAGAGTCGACCGTGACCTGGCCAGCAACAAGGAAATGCGTTACGCACACGACGCGGCTGCGTCGATTTCGTTCGTTCTTTGAAAGCCTGAGCTTTTCTGTGACGTGTTCATGCGCTTTTCACTGCGTCACGGATGAAGCTGCTCCTCAACCATTTATATAAACAACATAATATTTACCTTCTGGTTTTTAGGAGCTACCTAATAAAATCCGGTGTTATCGTTTTCGATACAGACTTCGGTTGAGTTTACTTGGCATTTTCGTTATAAAATACTCTGGCGATTCACATCACAGTACCCAGAGATCTATTTTTTTTTACTGTCTCATCTATTTATATCGTGCTCAAGAATCTGAATCAAATGATACTCAATACAGGGTGTGTAGGAAGTTGTTTAAGATTTATAAAGGAAAATAGCCTTTTGTTAATTGTCTTAAATTTTGTAATTTGCTACTTCATATCATGTTGATCAAAAGTTGTTATGGTCATAACCCGATTCTACGTGCTGGTTTACTGTAGGTCTTAAAATATATTCTTGATCCTTAAACCATATATAAAAGTACTTACTTAAAAGTGAAATGATTACGTATTCGTATACCATATGCATATATAATATATATGTTTCGTATATACAGTGTGTCCCCGTATCTGGAGTTGACAAGAGGAAAAACATCTCTATTATTGATTTTACGACAAAAAGTCATTCTTTATAAAAAATTCTGCTTGTCAAAAAAATGAATTTTCCACATAAAAATCTTAGATCAGATGTACCGGGTGTTAATAAATTAAGAAAACATCAAAATGCCTCAACAAAGAAATAGCTTTATTTATTATTTTGGACAAAATGTGTATAAAACAAAGTTGTTTATAATCCAAAATAAAGCCTAAATACAAATTATGAAGTCTAAATGTTGACTTTTACATTTATGTCAACTTACATTTTTTTTCAAACATTAACATAATATAATAACATTAACTTCAACGATTGTGGAAAAACAATTTATTCTACATAGCCTCCTCCAACCTCAACACATTTCTCCATCCTTTTAATAAATTCACCATAGACCTTACGAACGGTTGAGGGTACATTCACTTCATTCACCACGTCTTGTATTCGTGCTTTTAGTATTTCTCGATCATGCGGCAGGTCATCTGCATAAACTTTCTATTTTAAAACACCCCACAGAAAAAAATTCATTGGTGTAAGGTCTGGTGATCTTGCAGAAAAATTCATTGGAGCATATCTTCCCATCCATCTAGCTCCGAAGTGATCTGTCAACCACTGCCGTACCAAAACTGAGGAATGAGCTGGGCAACCGTTTTGCTGTCAAAAAATATTACGCCTTACTTCCGGTTGCAGTGTTTATAAATGACAATACAAAGTTTTCCAAAAGGTCCAAATAAACATGCTGATTTAAATTTTCTTCTAAGAAATATGGACCAACGATTCGATTATAAAAAAATCCCACACCATACATTTATTTTTTTATAACGTTGACTTCGTTTGTGAATGACATTGTTTGGATTTTCAAAAGCCCAATAACGACTGTTTTGTGATGAAACGTGCCCATTGGTACAAAATGTTGCTTCGTCAGTGAAAAAAATCATTCTGTGAAAACTTCTATCTACGAGGTAATTCTCACCGACCCATAAACAAAAATCCAGTCGCTTCTCTTCATCTCCATTTTCAAGTGTATGTCTGAACCTTGGTTTAAACAGTCGAACTTTGTTTTCCTTATAAATTCTCTGTAAATGACTTTTACTTACTTCCAGTCTTTGTGAGCGTTTCCCTAAAGATAATTTCTATTACTGAATTTATTGCCAAAAGTGTTGCCACATCGTCTTCATTGTACTTTTTCTTGGGTTTTTTGACATCCAATACAGATCCAGTTTCACTGAATTTTTTTACAAGTTTGCGGAATGATTGGCGCGAAACCGCTTTTAGTGGAAAAGGTTAATTGCATATCGATAAGAGTTTCCAATCCCATAACATTTGATCAAATAAATTCTTTCTTGTTTGGTAAACATTTTTTAAATGATCAACAGAACACAAATAAATGCAGATGTAAGATAGTAATATTCTACACAATGTCACAATGACGTTTGTCAGTTCAATATTATGGAGAGCATACTCTGTTTCTTAATTTGAATTCTTATTCATATTAATAAATTCAACGTAAAAAGATAAACACAATAAAAACATAATAGTCAAAATACGGACTTAATTTGTATTTGAGCTTTATTTTCGATTATAAACAACTTTGTTTTATAAACATTTTGTCCAAAATAATAAATGAAGGTACTTCTCTCTTGAGGCATTTTGATGTTGTCTTAATTTATTAACACCCGGTAAGTACATCTGATCTAAGATTTTTATATGGTAAATTCATTTTTTCGACAAGCAGAATTTTTTATAAAGAATGACTTTTCATCGTAAAATCAATAATAGAGATGTTTTTCCTCTTGTCAACTCCATCCGGGGACACACTATATAAGACTACGGAATGAATTTACAACAAAAAATCGGCAGCTACTGGAAGCGGCTGGAACCTCCCCACCCGGTGAATCTTTGAAGGCGAAAAGAGCACTAAACAATATGAACGATCTCATTTAATCATATTTATTAAGTTGAAATATTTTTTTCGTATTAAATCAGAAAAAAAGTCTTGCGTTCGGTGGGATTTGGACCTAAGAACTTGAGTGTTAAATTTACAGTCTGCACAACATTAATATTTTATTCAATGTTTTTAATACAAATATATGCTTCATCGGATCCTAGCCCGGGGCCAGCCAGACAACCACGGTGAACACCGCCGTGGCGAGTGTGAGGCTGGACGGGGTAGGTCCGGTTTGGCTTGGAGAAAAATAGAAAAGTAGCTCCTGTCTTCTGTAGGCAGGCTTAAAGACTAGGTTAAAATTATAATGTGTCCACATGGACCTAAAATTAATATAAAAATAAACAAAATTCTATAAAAACGTTCGTAGGCAAGAGCACTTAATAATTTTGATTATTGATACGGGAAACAACTAAACGAAAAAACCTGTTCGTTGGTAATGGGATGGATGGCAGGGATGGCCATCTTTGGAGAAAACCATATAACTCTTGGTGGACAGCTTCCCTGCCAGATGTAGCCAGGGTAGGGTTCATGGTGGATCGTTTAAGTTTGAGTTGGTATATTTTGTTTTATCTTTTGGCCTCGACCAATTTTTCACTAAATCGGTCGTGGAAGTGATAGCTGTCACATTTTTGGTTCCAATGTTTCTCTGGGGAATTTGGTTTTTGAAAAATGTTTAGGTTGGTACCAATGTCTTAAATTGTTTTTAGGTTACGTAGTACTATTTTTAGGTTATGTTGCCGGAAGAATTTCCGGCGGGATGCAGGAAGTAGCGGAAATAGTTTTTAAAATATAATGTCACTGTCACTTTTAAAGTTTTATTGGAAAAAACTCGCCGAAAGCGTTCCGGTGGAGTTGCTTACACTTGTAGGGCTTGTAAGCGGTTCAGGATGGCCTCTCACACTATCCGTGGGCTTTATAAACGTCGAAAAAACTTGTAATCTCTCGATGCACCTGACACGTCAAAAATACTCAGCATACAGTCTACACGCTTTAACACACTAGCAGAGAACTTATACCACAAATGGACCCGTAGTATTTTTTGGGAATTTTCTTTTGAGTCCATTTAATAAAATTTGACATTTTTCTGAAAATTTGACATTTTTCTGAAAAGTGATATTTTTCCGAAAATTTGACATTTTTTGAAGTGACATTTCTCCGAAACTGACATTTTTTTGAAAATTTGACATTTTTCTGAAGTGACATTACTCCGAAAATTTGACAATTTTCAAACATTTGACATTTTTCTGAAAGGTGACATTTCTTCGAAAATTTTACGTTTTTTCGAAAATTTGACATTTTCCTGAATTTTTGAAATTTTTCTGAAAAGTGACATTTCTCTGAAAATTTGACATTTTTTCGAAAATTTGACATTTTTCTGAAGTGACATTACTCCGAAAATTTGACAATTTTCAAACATTTGGCATTTTTCTGAAAGGTGACATTTCTTCGAAAATTTGACGTTTTTTCGAAAATTTTACATTTTTCTGAAAATTTGACATATTTCTGAAAAGTGATATTTCCCTGAAAATTTAACATTTTTTTCGAAAATTTGACATTTTTCTGAAAAGTGACATTTCTCCGAAAATTTGACGGTTTCCTGAAAATTTGACGGTTTCCTGAAAATTTGACATTTTTCTGAAAAGTGACATTTCTCCGAAAATTTGATATTTCTTGGAAATTAAAAAAAAAAATTTCGTGACTCGTCTTGTAGAAATATTTTTTTGATATCATTATCAGTTCGCCTGTTATAAGAATTTTATGCTTTTACGACGTCATTAGAACGTAGGTGTATTTTTAATTCACTCGTATTCCATCCATCTACAATATTTCCATCTACGTTTCAAACTTTAATTGGATGTTTCCAATAGTTAAGTCGATATCTGCACCAGTTTCTAAGAATTTTTCTTATTTGTGACGTCATGTGACGTAGGTGTATTATTAATTCACTCGTAATCCGTCCGTCTACAATATTTATACCTACGTTTCAAATTTCAGTTCGATATCTTCAACCGTTCCCGAGTTATCAGCCGAAATCACTGAACACCTCTGTCATTATTAGAATATCAGCCTGTACATTGCACTGCTTTGAGGACAAAACAAGTGAAATTTTTGTTTTTTAATTTTTTTCACGGAAACCAAATCGAAAAAGTGCAAGTGTGATATATCGTTGAAATCGGAATTTTTACTGCTTTTCAATGGTTCAATTACAAATTGTAAGTAATCATAAAATAAGCAACTTGTTGTGCCAAAACGGCACTAAACGTAATCCGATCTTAACCAAAACCTTTTCAGATCTTCTGGAGCACTAAAGAAACCCTCATGCAAAGTTTCATCCAAATCCGTTTAGTAGCTTCGCCGCTATCGTGCTAACATACATACACACACACACACACACACACATACACACACACAGACATTTTTCAAAAACAACTTTTTTGGGTTCCTGGGACCTCAAAACGTAAAGATTTTATGTTATCTCAATTTTCGATTTTGGACTAATTGTAGTAACCTCCCACAATTTTATTGTGGGGAGGTTAAAATCTAAAATGTACTGAAGTTTATAACAGAAGTTTCAGGGAAATGATATTTAAAATCAAATATTCATTAAATATAATGATTATAATATTTAGTGGTTATAATCCGCTGTCAAATATATTTCATAGTGACAATCAATATTCTATTTTAATCTGTTCTCTTCGTCAACTGAAATAAACATAAAAAACTCTGTATTATTAAAATGCCTTTCTTATTTTATTGTTGTATTTGCTTATATCTATCCTATTATTTATATAGTTTCTATTTTACTATTATTTGTTTACATCTAACACACTAAGGCGAGTTGTACCAACAGTTGTACCAACTAAGTTCAAGCCAAAGTCAGCTTAATCCAAGATCAAAAACCAAGGTTTGGCTTGAATTTAGTTGGCACAACTCGCCCTAAATGATACATTAATATCCGTAGAGAGAAAAAAGGGGGGATACCCGTAAATAATTCCTACAAGAAATTTTTTATTTGTATAATGTAGGGAGGATTGCCACAATCAACAGTTAATGTTTTCCACAAAAATATCGTTGAAAAAATGACGATCGAAATAGGTTTTTCTCGATTATCTGCTTTCTTTCTACGGTGAACTGTTTTAAAATTACAGCAGGTGGAAGTTTGCAAGATAAATACATTTTCATCTGCTGTAACTTGTTAACAATTGATAGTGGAAGAAAATTGTTCAAACAAAAGTTTTAGGAAATTTTATAATCTACAAAAGCTACAACAGCTAATTACGACGTAGAAGCAATGACACCAGAGATAATTGCAAAAATTTGCAGTGAAGCTTCAATCGTCACATTTTTATACGAGAGTAAATCGCAAGGATTGGTGAAAACTCGAAAAATTAGGATAAAACATTATTTTAAATAGATAACACTACTGCGAGTCAATTTTATTGACTATGCAAAATTATCAGTGAGCATTAATAATACAGGAATAACGGAGCAGACATTTTTCCAAAATTCAAGAAACTTCTTCAAAGTTCGAACTGTTCTAATTTTTAAACAACTGAACGCAGAAGAAAATTGTTTAAACAAAAGTATTGTGAAATTTTATAGCCTACATTGTTCATAATAACTAAGTACTACGTGAGTGAGAGCAACGCGAGCAAAAACCTGCAGCGAAGCACACATTTTCACCATTCCCATAAATCGCAAAATATTAACAATAGGGAAAATAGTTTAATTTTTTTACAATATTGATACTATATAATTTTTTAGTAGAACAAACAGGAAAGAAATAATTGAGAAAAACCTGTTTTGACAGTCATTTTTTTCAACATGGCTGTCATAGCGGCAATGATATTTTTGTGGAAAACATTAATTAATGATTGTGGAAATCTCCCCGACATTATACAAACCACGGTGCCTACAACCGAATTTAAATCAAAGTTGTTGCCACTAGGATTTTTTTTTAACACATTCATAGATGTATATAGAACCAATTTCCAGGATATTTAAAATCATTCATCGCAGAAATTTTTTTTTACAAGTATTTTACTTTTTTTGTTTAATGACACAGCCACACAAAAAAAGTGGTCTAGCCTGCGGACCAGGCTAGTGTGCCCTTATGTATTTGGACCCGCTAAAACCGAATCCGAAGTCAGAATTGTCAGATTGGCTCGTTTTTCAGTTTTTCAGACCAATGTATCCTTGACCTTACCAAATACATAAAGGATACACTGGTATGGTCCGCCGGACAGACCATTTTTTGGGGAGTATTTTTTTGGGGTTAGGGGTAAAAAATGAGCCAATCCGAGTGGCAACAACTTTGATTTAAATTTTGTTGTAGGCCACCGTGAAACAAAAAATTCCTTAAAGAAATTATTCACTGGTCAAATGACATTGATTGTACTATATACAATGTATGTATGTACAATATACAATATATTATTATGATTTAGGGTATATGAATTGAGGGTCAAGAATTAATTTTTAAGTCCTTTTATAACAAAAACAATAGAACCGGATTGTATACATAACAACTTTTAATCAGCATGATATGAAGTAGCAAATTGTAAAGTTTCAGACAATATGATAGAAAGCTATTTTCCATAAGAAATGTGCGGGGTCCTTTCCAACTTTATGGTATTTAAAGATAGAAATGTAGAGTGGTCACGCGAACATTGGAACCCCATTTAACTTCGTTATTTTTTAAGGGTACGTAAAAAAGTTTGAAAATAAAAGTTGTAGACAATTATCTACGTGTATTACACGTCAGAAAAACAATTGAAAGCAGCATTCCGTAGATATGAACTTTACTTGGGTTTTTTTATAATGGAATATCCTGTATAAATATACAGGGTATATGTAAAGAAGTTCAAGGATAAGCCCAAGTAAAGTTCATATTTCTGGAATGCGACTTTCAATTATTTTTCTGGCGTTATCTTTGCAAAATACATGTAATTGTTTATAACTTTTATTTTTGTTCGCGTGACCGCGGTTTACAAACATTATTATTAGTTCAGTTTTCTAATTTTTATATTTAAACATGTTTTTTCTCTTTCAGATATTATTTTTTATAAAAGATAATGTACAAACGATAATGCTATTTTTATACGAAACATAACAGTACAAATACAAAAGAGTACAAATAACCCATCACCTCATCTCAGCGAAATTCAGGATACCACAATGACAATAACGAAATTTCTTTTATAATCCACTTTAGAAAACAGTAAATAAAAACACAACTAACAGAAAATGTTGAGTTAGCGATGTACGAATTATCAAAATGAGTGAAACGCTAAGTCAGGACCCAGATGGGCTGGGTGCGGCGTACACCACCTTGGCGCCGTCCTACCCGCCTACACCAGCCACCCCAAGTTCCACAGTACAGGATGCACCTCCAGGAGCCAACTTACCTCCATTCTCCACGTTCTCCTCGGATATGGACTCTAGTGGAGCTTTCAGTTCAGTGTCGGACCGTTTGTTTAGTGATACTCGTCTTCTAGACATATCAAATTGGGACTATTACACGGAAACGCGGCTTTTGGACAGGGGTGAAAACGGTTTATCTATAATCACCTCCCAACCTCAATACAGACCATGGGAGTCGAAGCCCGTGGATTCCACATCCACCTATGCAGGCACGACTCCCGTCAACACCTTCGCCGATGCTTTTGCCCAGCAAAATGGCGCGTCGAAGCTGCCTTCATTCCAATCACAGTTTCAAACTTTTAATGACCCTGTTACGACGAGTGAACCAACGCTCACAACCCTTACCAACCTCACCCCAGTATCACCAAATTCTTCTTCTAGTCCAAGTCATAGTTTAACGACCTTAAACTCTAATTTTCATACCTTAAGTGCTGTTAATCCACGTAGTTACCCTTTGGTTCCCGCACCAATTCAAGCGAGAGAAATACCATCCATACAACAACAATTCCTTGATGAAAGGCATATACAATTATATTCCCATCCTCCGACAAATATAACTATAAATAATACACTGCACCCGACGTTTTTGAATAGTCAAAATGGTGCTATAATCCAAAACAATCAATTGATCTCCTCACCGACGGTGGTTACAGTATTAAAATCCGAACCAGATTTAAAATTAACTGCAAACCTAGCCACCCTCCACCAAGAAACCTTGAAGATTCAAAACGTTGGTCTTCATCCCACCCAGTTCCAAAACCCCATGACACAGATTCAAAATAGTGATAGCGGTTTGTATAACGGAATCGAGAAAAAAATGAATGGCAATATGACCTCACCGACGCGTAATGACTTTAGGAAAAAAGAAAGAAGGAAAATGCGCGCATCTAGTCTTGAAAGCTCGGTTGATAGTGACGGGGCTTCCAGTAATATGGACATGGGATCGGAAAATTCGGGCCAAGTCGCTGCCATTTCTAGTACCGCTGGGTTCAAAACCCACCAAATGCACGTGAATAGTTCGGTAGACATGGACACAGACATTAGTGGTGGAAGCGTTGACAAACAAGTCAAGAAAAAACGGAAAAGGTGCGGAGAATGTATAGGATGCCAACGGAAAGACAATTGCGGTGATTGTGCACCATGTCGAAACGACAAAAGTCATCAGATATGCAAACAGAGGCGATGTGAAAAACTCACCGAGAAAAAGGTTAGTGAAAAAGAAGAATTTTTAGCTGTAAGGTAACTTCATTAGCTATTAAGTAGTTTCCATAAACACTAACTAAAACTCAGATTTAATCGTCTCCAGGTGATGCTAATATGGTTGGTAAAACGCGCGTCGAGTAATTGTATTCAAGTGTTTTGGTGTTTATGGAAACTGCTTTAGGTGCAGCCAGTGGCGGATCCAGGATTATGCGCGGGGGGGGGGGGGGCGCACCTCAACAGGATTTCTAATTAAGCAGATACGTACGCGGGCTGTGGGCTCGTGGGCTGTGGAGGCGCATCTAAAAATATTTTATTTTGTAAAGTAGTAATTCGGCCTTGTCCAATAAACAGAAAAAAAATGAAAGATAGTGAGGCGCGACTATACTGTATTGAATTGAGGATCGTGTGATTATTGAGACATTTTACCATCGTTTATTGCAGGGACAATAAGTGAGCAAATAGCACTCGCCCACTCGCCCACTCGCCGCAAAACAAATCTTACACATTTTTTATTACTTTGAAAACCCAAACCCTCTACATTTTATTACATATCGTCGGTTTACTTTTTACTTTCTATTCTCAAAATTATCCTAATGACCCTTCTATTTATATTTACTGTTAATGAATGGAACTCTTGTTATGACCACATGCTGGAATAAAATATTAAGACAATTTGGTGAGGTATCTAAAATAATTCAAGTCAAAAACCAGGTCTTGACGTCCGGATTTGTTTTTTGCCGAAAACACATTAAAGGAATTGAAAGCAATTATCTTTTCATGCCGAGACCAATTTGACTCACTCGAGCAACAAAACAAGATAAGAATATATATCCTCGGGAGGAGTCTGTTTTATATGAATATTCCAATTCCATGAACAAGTTAACAAATCGACTTCGACAAAATAAGTATCCCATGGAAAAGATGAAATGTCTTTAACTGGGAGAGACGTACTTAGACTTAGAACACAAACATTTTTAGTCAACGTATACAAAGAAAAAGTAAAGCGACTTATTTGCATTCATTTCAATTCTCAAAACTGAGCAGACTGAGCTCTGATTTTCTTAGGAATCTTAGGACAAAAATTGAAGAATATTTGAGAAACATAAGTGTGAATAAGAATAAAGATGACGTAAATATTAATTTAATGGATGAATTTTTCTCAGAGCTACTTAAAAATTCAAAATTTGAAATTTGAATAACCTTGTAATCCACTTGATTTTTTAAAATATATTTTAGGAAATCAATTAATTGGCACGTTTCCTAACGCATATACTGTCCTGGAATTTATTTATATATACCAATTTGCAATTGCGAGTCGGGATTTCTAGGTTTCTCGGTTGTTCGAGGGGGGGCGTCCCCCCCTGGATCCGCCACTGAAGGCAGCTTCACACCGGAGATTCCAGTCCCATCCAGGAGGGGATTAGTTATTAATTTAAGAATCTTCTGAGCTGTCAACTTAAAAAATTTTGAATTAATTTAATTTTGTTTTGATATGTTATGATGAATCTATGAGCTACTCTACTAAAATGCACTACAACCTGTTTATAACTGTTTTTCCAATGTCTTATTCCACTTTAAAAATATTTTATATTATGTAAATTAATTTATGAGAAACACGAATCTGTTCTGAGTGATAGATCTCAGAAGGTTAATTATAGAGAACGCATATATTTTCTGAAACAGAATGAATGAAGCAGTCTTCAAATATACAAAAATGTAAATATTTTAAAATATTTAGTTTTTATTTAAGAAAATATGTTATCCAATAGAGTTGCCCAAGAACAGTACAAAAATAACGTTAAAATAAATAAATAATATAAAAAATTTCGAAACCTAACCCTATATTTACTTAATTTAAGACTAAAAAAAAAGAAAATCAATTTACATTGGTAAACCATAAATACAAATGTAAATTGTAACTAACCACGACATTACCGACAAACAGTTTTTAAAACTTTTAAAGAACTGAAACATAGATACCCATATTTAATTCGTAATTATTAAAGAATATATGTTATTGTACGTACATGATCGTCTTATAAGTGGAGAACTTGATAGGAAGTGTGTGTTGTAATATTTAATTATCACAGGTCTTGCTTAAGGTTTTCTGGAGTATCTTAACGTGCAGAAACCAATTTTGGGCAAAAAATTTTTTTTCTATAGTGTCAGTTTTTCTCTACCACCCCATTTATTCTCTAAAATGGGCAAAAAAAAGGTGTTGTTGTAAGGTTTTGATCTTAACTTTTCTGAAGTATTTTGACGCGTTGAAGCCAATTTTGAACAAATAAAAAATTTCTATGGTGTCAGTTTCCCTTTACCCTTTTATCCCCTAAAAAAGGCAAAAATAAGGTTTTGCTTGTTCTAAGGTTCTGATCTAACTTTTTTGAAGTAATTTGATGCGCTGAAGCCAATTTTGGACAATTTTTTTTCTGTCGTGTCAGTTTCCTTCTACCACCTCTCTTCATCCAATAAAAATTTTTTTTGTCCATAATTGGTTTCAGCGCATCAAAATACTTTAGAAAATTTAGATGAAAATCTTAGGACAAGGCCTTTTTTGCCCATTTTAGGGGATGAGAGGGGTGGTAGAGGAAAACTGGCACGATAGAAAATTTTTCTTTGTCCAAGATTGGCTTCGGTGCATTAAAAGACTTCAGAAAAGTTAGTCTAGGACCTTAGGACAAGACCTTTTTTTTTTGTAGATCTGTATTATTGACGTGTACCTGTTCCTATATAAATAAGGATTGCAATTTAAACTAAAATATTTTAACAAAATGGAAAATTCAGTCATATTAATTAAAATTTTATAAACAAAACAAATATCGAAGTAAACTCGCCTAGGTGGTAGTGTTACGTTTATATCTAAGAAAATAAGTATCCGATTGTTTCTATGTTAATATCGAATATGAAGATAGTTTTCCTTGACGTTTCTTGCTGTCACCTTATAAAAATGACTTTAAATGAAGAAGCGCATCAAAAATACAGAACTAACTGTTATTATATGTACAGTGTGTCCCGTTTTGTTTGCTCTAAAAAGATTGTTTTAGGTCCGATTTAGATTGGGTTTTTTTATAATATAGATCTTCTAAAAGTGCATTCGTGTGGTATACTAAAATTATAAAGCATAAAAGATCCACCTACTGCTTTTGTTTTTGAGGTTGGAAAATAATGAAATCTTATTAGTAAATTTTTTTTAATTTCAAATCTGTGAAGATATACCTATTTTTGGGCTTTTCCCGAGAGAAATAAACATTCTGAAATTGCCAATGAAAAGCCTCTGTTGCACAGGATTGTGTATTTAAAAGAGTGCCTTGACTCAAACAACTGACAAATGAATGCTTAATTGTCAAATTGTGTAGGTTTTACTTTTTTTAATTTTTGCTTGTAATAATAGAATTACTGCCCCGCAAAGGTTGAGATAACTAGATATTATTAAAATTATTGGTGATAAGCAGTGCTTTAATATTAATATACCTCGCAGACGTTTAAATAAGTAAAATCTACAGAAATTGATAGAAAAGCTGTAGCTTTATTTGCTCCCTAGAATACTGGTAATATCTGATTTTAGAGGTTAGAGCTAACAGGAAAGGAGATAATCGAGAAAAACGTATTTTGATCGTTATTTCTCCAATATATCGGCCGTAGTGGCATCGAGATTTTTATGGAAAACATCAATACATTATTGTTTCATACCCCTCCCCCCCCAACATTATATACAGAAAATTTCTTGTAAGTACGGACATCCCCAGATTTTTGCTGTACAGACTATGTTACAATATTATCTAAAATATACCTTTCCAAAAAAACAAAACATTTTTTCCAGTTTTGGCCCATAAATTCTACTTTCCGCATTTCTCGATATACTGTTATCTTTGTAGACTATACATACAATTGTTCAAAGTTAAGTGAAACTACACTCAATTTCCTAACCTCCAACCCCAATGCTTTGAGGACTAAGGCTTCAAAGTAAACCATTTTAGATTGTTTTTCAAGTCTGTTTTGCAAGATTGCCGTTTTCGAAACTAACTCTGTAAGTGTGTCCAACGTAAAAATAAGTTAAATCAAAATGAAAAAGAATAAAACTCGCCCTAAAACCATAAAAAATAATGTTCTAGCCCTAATAGTTTCCAAAACACACCTTCTTAGAGATTCACATTTCTTAAAATATTTTACCATGACAATGGTATTTTTCCGATTTCCTGTCTCTGATCATTATACGTAAAAGTGGTTAAAATCAAATCAAATTTATTGGTGCTCTTAACAATAAAGTTTTACACAAGTCAAATAGTGAAATTATGTCATAATACTATGAAATGTCATATTATAAAATATACTAATAAAAATAATTTGTAAAATAGCATAACTAATTTAAAAATATTTCAAAATATACATACATAAACATGCACATACACAAATATACCCATTAAAATATACTGAAAATTTAGGTAAAATTTTTGTCCAGTATTTTGGTTTCAGTGCCATTAAAATTTAAAAATTCATGTATATTATAAAAATATTCTTTTATTAAACATTTTTTTATTAAATGTTTATATTTCACCTCTGGTAAGGCTTTCACCTAATTTGGAATTTTATTAAAAATTTAGGGCGGTAGCAATTAAAGCCGCAATCACTTGACTTAAGTCTATTAAAATCTATCCCTAAATTATGTTGACTCCTCATATTGTACTTGTGAATATCCTCATGTTTTTTGTAGTGCTAAATATATATTAGGCAATGAAAAATGTATAGTGACGGAAAAGTTAAAATTCCCAGTTTAATAAATTTATCTCTTACATCCTCTCTATAACCACAATTTGTAATTATCCTGATAGTTTTTCTCTGTAACCCGAAAATTCTGTTATTTTGCGGGCATGGGCCCAGTTTATCAGACCATGTCATATGCGACACTATTAGCGACTAATAGGCTGTTAATGGAATTTTAAAAGTTACAATATTTTTATGTTTCTTTACAAGAATATGTTTTTTGACATTTCTTTTGCTGTGTAAACAACATGGTGGAACCAGTTGAGATTTGGGTCAAGAAAAATGCCTAGAAATTTAACTTTTAGTGACTATCTATTTGATGAGAACCATTCTAAAGCACTTAACTTAGCTTCACCTATTTGCCTTTCAACAACATCCAATTTATTGCTAGATACCAGGAGTGTGGATACCAGGAGTGTGGAATCGTCTGCAAATAATACCAAGTCAACATCAGGTACAGACTTAGGTCATTTACGTATATTAAAAATGGGGTTTGCCCTAAAACCGATCCCTGTGGCACTCCTGTGTGTGGCTCCTTATGTACTGGGATGTCGAGTTAATATTACTTAGGCTAATGTACTGCTGTCTATGCTTTAGAAATGATTCTATTAAATTGCAGCTGATCATGTCCAATTTATAAATTTTAAATTGTCTATTAGAATTTGATGAGAAACACAATAAAAAGCTTTTTGAATGTCACAAAAGGTGACTCCTATATAATCCCTACTTTCATTTCCTTTACGATTTTGTCTATTAAGTAAGTAATTGCGTCATTCGTGGTCATTTTTGCTCGAAAACCAAATTGTTTACAATAACATAAATTATTATTTTCAAAATGGTGTGTTATTTGATTTTTTAGACATGTTTCGAAAAGTTTTGATATTATAGGAACAACTGAGATAGATAGATTGAAAGTTATTGTTATTTAAAGAAAGATGAGTGAGAGTGGACTCAATTTCTTGTAAATTAAAAAAATCGAACAAAATATACTTAAAAACTGTTTTAATATTGTAAGGAAAGAATTGTTAAAAAAATAAGTACTATTTTTATTAAAATTTAAAAATCTAGTTTAAATTTTAAAGTTTAGAATTTATTTAACAATGCAGGTCAAGAAAAAATTTGCTTGAAAAAAAATTGTCTATTAAAAGAAATATAAATTTAATTCTAAAAAATTTCATAGCCGCCATTTCGAGTCAGCCACCTTGAATTTTCCAATTTTCACTTCAAAATCGTAATCAGCGGGTAAACCTCCGAGTATACATTTTTAGTCGGTTTTCTCAAGTACTTTCGGAGATAGCAAATTAACAAATTCAAATAATTTGTGTTTAGTGCTTAAAATTGCTAGTTTATTAAAAACAAAATGAAAAAGGTCCCAGCAGCCTGTTTTTTCTTTTTACCAGTATTTCCTAGACCTTAATAAACAATTTGCAAAAAAAAAAATTAGTCCGACTGGTCCTTTGCCAGAAAACTTCTGAGAAAATATCTATCTTGACGCGATCATGTGTATAAGCTACATCACTAAAAAGGGGCAAAAAAAATTAAAAAAAAAACAAAACTAAACTTTATTACATAATGTGGATATGCAAAAATAAACAAAAACTAATTAAAACGGGTTTTCAACCAATTTTTTTTAATGTTTCCTGAATGGCTCCTAGAGTCACTTTTAACGTAGAATGTAATAAAGCCCAACAATCTACGATTTTGTGATTTTATGCACCCTTTTCAGGAAGATTTTCTGGGTTCAAGGGTTATTTCCCTGCACCTCGGTCTGATCACTGGACTATAATTTCGTCGTAATGTTTCAAAGCTTGATAAAGCTTAAACCATAAAAAAATCAAGAGGTAGTTATCTTTAACACTATTGTTTTTGAGTAAAAGTACATTTTAAGTAATCAGTTAATTTCTAGAAATGCGTTAAAAATAAAACTAGCTAAACAGAAACTCTTTATTATTATATTATCTCTAGAGGTGAGACGTGGTGTATATTTCACCCGGCTGAGTTTTTCCATTTTTCCTAAAGTCAATATTTTTAATTTATGCACCGCAAGTAGGCAAAGGAAAAAATGCAATTTTAATGATTTCTCTTCACTTTGCAGAATGTAAGCCTCCTTGTGCGTACATTAGTTGCAGTTAGCGAACATCCCTTAGCACGCATACATGGACCCGCCCAATTATGCCCCGGCAAATGCGTATGTATGCGTGTGTAATATGACCGTATTCGAAAAGCTTGCGAATTTATACCTACCACCGATAAACTTATTTCACAAGAAGTAAGGCTGACACATATCTCTGATCCCTACTTAATTGAAATAAAACACTTTATTTATGAGGTAGATTATGAGAAAGAACTATCTCTGATTTGGTAAATAATAAAAATAAACTAAATAAGAACAAAGTCATTATGAGTACTAGTGGAGTCAAATTAAGGATCAAAATAGGTTAATAAGGAATTCTCTAGCCACAGCAATTTTATTGTTTTAATTTGTTGCAGGTATATTAACAAGTACTCTGAGCAATTTTTTGTGAAATCCGTCCATTGCTTCTTGTAGAATTTTAACAATTTATTTTTCAACACAGAAATTTTCTGCTATTTTTCCTGTTATCTCAGGTCATAGTAATCGTATAGTAATAATACAAATACCAAGCTGTTCGCTATAAAATTATGAATAAGACTAGGCATATGAAGAAACTTCTTGATAATTCGTAAATTTGTAAAAAAATAAAAACGACCAAAAATTGCCTTTTTTAACAGTTTAAGAAATATGATGTAATACTTCATCAATTTTAACGAAAGTTGGTAGAACCGTGCCCTTTATTGAACTAAACCTCCGTGCCAAATTTTAGCGCAAAATACTTATTCAAACGACTAAAAATCAACAATAATTTCGAAATTTACATCGCATTTTGTTTAAGTGCATTGACTCGTAGTAGGACAATTCTTCTTTTAAAGTGTAGGTTTTTTACATGTACTTTACTGTGGTGTTTAGAAAGAAAAAAAAATTAAATGTAAACCAATTTTTTGGAATTTAATTGTAATTATGGATATTGCACGTATGAACAATTTAAAATAACTACGTGATTTTTTTGTGAAACCAAAAACGATAAGCGAATATCCTATTTCAAAAAATGAAATAGTCAATAGAATCAATAAAAAGTTACAGTGCCCCTGGACTCGATAATAGTAGAGTCAATGGTATTTAAAAAAACAGCTTCTTTCTAATTAAACCTCTGCAACATATCATCAACCTAATATTTCAATGTGGAAAGTTTGCTCTTTTTCAGTATATTGGGATATACTGAAAAAGAGCACATTCAAAACAATATATAAATCAGGCGATATTCTAGAGGCAACTAATGGGCTCATTTAGAATTTTTTTTAAATTCATATTTCGAAAGTACACCTTGTGGTTAGTAAATGTGCAAAATATTAGATTTTTTCTTCAACTCCTTTTCCCTCAAAATAAATAATGAAAATAGAGCGCGCGAAAACGAAGTGTGACGTCAAGCCACCCGCACTCCAGCCAGTGGTCGACCGTCTGTGTGTCGACCGCTATACCGCACCCACATACTTTGATACGGCAAGCACAACAAACCGAATAACTCATAAACAGCGTTGCCAGTGGATAAAAAATGTACGTACTGGTATTGAAACAAAAAAAGTAATGATCTTATAAAAAAAGTACAGATGTTAATTAAATCTTTTATACGATATCTAGGAATTTTAATGAATATAAAAAAATACTTCGCCACTCAGATAATTTTTATTTGTTTTATTGTTTTGTGAATAAAAAATATGTTCGCAATATTCACTTGAACAGTTACTACAAAAAGAGCCAGTGCATATTCTATGCGAAATACTTTCAATGTCCTGTAATCACATGTTAAATTTTTATTAGTGTATGCAATAAGTACTGAATTTTTAATGTCCCTCAGTGCACTATAACTTCTCAAGGACCACAAACATTTTTACAATTCCTACAGACTGTAAACACTTAACTTCCTTGCGGATAAACCAGGTTAGTCCCTATTGCCATGCATCCATTAGACATTTTTTAAATGCAAAGATAACACCTTATTCAAACGAGATCTAGAGAAACAGAATTTTCGAAACTGACGGAAAATCCGGAACTAACTTGCGAACAAAAACATCGTGTTCTTTTGATCCTGCCGTATTTCATTTCACGGATCATGATAAATTATTTTAAAATTTGTCGTCAAAGTTGCAAAATAAGTAAATAGGACGTCATTTAAAAAATGTAGCGATACAATGAAAGCAGCACTAATATACTTATTGTGCTCTAAAAGTATAGATTTCAGTACAAATGTACTGACACTGGCAACGCTGCTCATAAAGCCAGTCGAGCGGGTGCTGTGACATCATCCGACCGCTATCGGGCGTTTCAAATATGTTACGAATTGAAAATCAAATATTACAGTTAATATTAACGCTAACGGCCTAATTTTTTCACTATATACTTACGGCCGCTTGCACCGTATTGTTTAATAGATGATTAAATTTAAAATTTGCTTTGCACCGTTCATTAATCCTTGATTAAATTAGTTTAAACTTGCGTTAACTTAAACCCCCAAAGTTGACCGCTTAAAGGGCGATTAAATGTAATTGCAATTCCTGCGCAGTCATCGAGGTTGTGCATAACCTCAATGTTTAGTATATTTTCATTTTTTATTTTTATTAACAAATATTTGCCTTTTCTTGAGACATTACGTTATTTGTTTGTTTATTTTCCAATACATTCTTGCATTTTGTGGCCGTATTATCAGCAAAAGTTTTTAAACTAATGAAAAATTATCGGATCTTGATCTTTTATTTTTATTATGGTTTTTCGTATTTATAAAGATCTTGTAAATAGATAACTAGTAGTAAAAATGTACACACACAGATTCACGTTTTTTCTGAAAAGAACAAATATTTGACAATAGTTAACAGAAATAAGGTTATAATTTTGAAAGGGAAGTTAGCAGAATACCAAATTCCCTAAAATCACAAGTTAAGTATCAACTTAAGTAAATCACAAACAATAAAGCACGGTGCAATAAGACGTAAGTTAAACCTGGTTTAAAAATTAAACCTCGAAAATGCAAAAATCAATTGTAAACTAAATATCACTAAATGAGCCCATTATCGCCCTATATATATTAATAGTAATATTTCTAAAATAATAGAAAAATGTATAAAAAATAGATTTCAGAAGACCTTAACAAATATGACACTATGCCTACTCAGTTTGCATTTAGAGAGAAACTCTCATCAGTAGATGCTACATACTCATGGACACACAAGAAATAGAAATAGTTTATTGATGTTTTTTTTTATCTATTTATTTAACGTCGGCCTATTTCCGCTACCAGAGCCTGTCACCGACACTATGAGACGAGCTACCCCCAACCTGGAAATTTTGCCGAACCTCGTCTCGTAAGAAGAGTAGGGATCTTTTACTTGCCTAACATTTAATAGACAAGGGACCGCCTGCTTGACATCCCTTCCGCGTATACACTGATATACAAGCCGCTAGAAGGTGGGACGAGATCGCTGTGTTTCCCAAGATGGGTCACCCATCCAAGTACTAACCCCGCTGCACGTTGCTTCATTGGAGTATCGAGATACATACACAGGGAAGACGCATCCCCTTTATTGATGTTACAAACTTATAAAAATTAGTCAAATTAGTTCAGTTCTAAATATACAAAAATATTGATAATAATTAATCGATTTATGATATTGACATGAACTTTGGGACACCTATTAAGCGAGATCTGGAACTAGATTATATTTTGATCTTATTCAGCTGAAAGGTTGGCTGGTAAATGAGGATAAATCGGTAAGGCAAGCAAATAAGAGTCCATACAATTGGTATTTAATGTCTGTACAGGTATCAAAGGCCTCAAAAGTTGTTTTGGCACAAGCCACCTCTCCTACCCCATCATTAAAAGGTGAACAAAATCTAATTGTGATTTAGTGTGTGTACAAGAACCAAAGGTCTCAATAATTGTTTTGCCATCGGCCACCCACACTACCACCTTTACCCCATTATTAAAGGGAGTCAAAAATAAAATTGTGATTTAATGTGTGTATAAGAACCAAAGGCCTCAAAAAATTTTTTGGCATCATCTACTACGACCCTAACTCCATTATAAAAAAGGTAAAAAAAAATAAAATTGTGATTTGTGAAGAAAAATATTATTTTGGGTATTCAGCAGATAACTTTCAATGAAACCATTCGTTCTTTTCATGTACCATTGATCTAAATCTGACCAAGCTAGAATATCAACAAGAAGTTCCTTTACGAACCGACTTGTCAACTTCTTTCATACGCTTACTATATCTGGCATTCAGTATGAAAAACAAGAGAATAACCATTCTTTCTAGTATCTCTAGCTCTACCTAGAGGATACTCCATTATAATCAAATATTTGTTATATTTCAAAGCCAAGAACTACTAAAAAGAACAAAGAAAATAGGTATACAACTTCACTCACATGTCTCAATAAATAAAATATTTCCACTTTCGACTGATTAAATCCCTCTAAAAATTGTGCAACTTAGGCATCGGTTTTTAATTGACGATAACTTAAGTAATACTGATACATATGATCCACTCAAATTAGGGAAAAAGCGGAGAAAAACTCTGAACGGAAGTTTCTCTGCATAGGAAGTAAGTATTCAACTTTTAGAACAAGATTTTGCTTATACGCAGAAAAAAAATGATTTTTGAGATACATACATATGTATATACGTTTTTTTTTCATTTTGAAAAGTACGCGTTTTTAAGGCTAAACGAATGTAGGTAAACGTGTTCAGAGTACAACGTCCTACAAAAAAGGTTCTATACATTCTTCCGATTATCTCATTGGCTCTTCCGAAAAAGCGACTAAAAAATATATGTATGTGTATTTTCGTGTTTTTTTTATTTTGAATGCAAATATTTCAAAAACTGCGCGATTTTAGGGCTGAATGAACATAAGTAAACTTATTCAGAGTGAGATTTCCTACAAAAAAGCTCCTATACATTTTTCCGATTATCACATTGGTTTTTCCGGAAAAGCTTCTTGAAGAATATATACATATTTGCTTTTTCGTGTTTTTTTTTTTTCGTTTTGACTCAAATATATAAAACCGTTTTAGAAGTTTACTGATGTTCATTTAGCCTTAAAAATGCGTACTTTCCGAGATATATACGTCCAAATAAAAAAAAAACACAAAAAATCAAATATATATATATATATATATATATATATATATATATATATATATATATTCTCCAAGAAGCTTTACCGGAAAAACCAATGGGATAATCGAAAAATGTATAGGAGCTTTTTTGTAGAACATCTCATTCTGAACAAGTCTATTTATGATCATTTAGCCCCAAAATCGCGTGCTTTTCGAGATATTTGCATTCAAAATTAAAAAAACACGAAAAAACCTATATATTTCAAGTCGCTTTTCCGGAAAAGCCAATGGGATAATCGGAAAAATGTATAAAACCTTTTTTTGTAGAAAACCGTATTCTGAACACGTTCACTTATGTTCGTTTAGCCTTAAAAACGCGTACTTTTCGAGATATAAAAGTCTAAATGAAAAAAAAAAACACGAAAAAACGTATATATATATATATGTATAAATCTCAAATATCATGTCTTTTTTTCTGCGCATCAGCAAAGAATTCTTCTAAAAGTTGAGAACTTACTATCTATGCAGAGAAACTGCTGTTCAAAATTTTTCTCTAAAACGGCGTTTTTTTTCCTAATTTGAGTGGGCTAATAATATATTTAGGAAAATATGCTTCTAGTGGATTTAAATCATCATGCCAAATTTCAAGTCGAACTGTTTAAGACAGAAGTTAAGGATTCAAAATGGCGAAACCAATATGACTGCCATAATTGCAATATCTTTGTGATACACATGAAATTTAATTTATGGAAATTTCAGGATTTCAGGATTATCTGATTCAATATGGATATTAGCGTTGAGTGAAGATATTAGGCAATAAGGTTCAATTTCATTTCATCTCATAATTTTTAGCGACCTGAAGGCGATTCATTTTTTTTATTTCAATTTTTTTGTAGAAATTGTGACCACTAAGCACTACTTGAAAATTTAATTGAATATTGAATCCCAGTTATCAATATTTATCTAACTATCAACTATCTCACGACATAGATGATTTTTTTTCTCTAAGCACCCGTGAAGAATGTACAAAATAATGTATTCGCTGCTGCGTAACTAACATCCTTTAAATTTAATATCATCCTAGTTTCATATTAAAAGGTGGCAGGTGTGCAAATAATTAAAACACAAAAATGTAAATTTTACCGTATTATTCAAATTTAGGTTAAATAATTACAGTGTGTTTAAAAAGCCTGTACTTCTAATTTTAGAGATGTTTCACCATTATTTTGTGTATTCCAACTGACAGGCATTTTAATTCAAATAGTGCATATCTGTGTTAACAGTTCATTCATTTGTTGTAAATTTTACATTGATTATTTCACTCATTAACGCTATAGCCAATGAGAGCCCGTTTTTTCAAAACATTGCACCAATCAAACGTCATTATTAGTGGTAATTCAAGCTAGATCGGCTTTTGACAGGACCAACATGCAAAATTTATCGCTCTAATTTTTTAGGTCGCTGCAGCGGCAAATATGCGAAAATTTTTTGACGTTTTTGTCGTGAAATATTTTTGGCAAATAGGGCAACTCGAGCTTTTAAGTTTCATCTATAAATATCTTCTCTAGCTTATTATTAATTGTTAACGTACTTACCTTGTAAATTGTAATATTGTATTATGTAGTAGCAAACAAAAACACACCTCAATTCCAAAGCGAATCTTGTCTGAAATATATAGGCTGTAACTTTTGCCTATCTGTAACTATTTCAGTTTTCCTAGTGTTCAATCGGGTAACAATTACACACAAAGATTGTACTTAATATACCTAGCTCATAATACAGGAACAAGTCAAGCACAGCTTTCAATAGCTCAATAACGTAGTTACAAAGGTAAGCAAATCATTTATTATAAATGTCAAGTACCCATTCACTCTGGAACAAACTAAAAATGTATAGTACTTACATGGTAATCTATCAAAAAGTAACTCGTTGAATCAAAGCTGTGCATCAAACATTATAATTTGTTGTATTTAAAATTCTCTTTGCTTAACAAAGCAAACCTCAACATAATTCATAAACTTCGTAAGTTAAAAGTAATGATTAAATACGTAAATATGAGTCGATGAACATTTATTTATTATGGAATATAACTTGTAGCGCTAGATGGCGCTCTCTATGCCAATCTCGGAACCATGGGTGTATATTTTATTTGGGCTAGACATCGGTACTAAAGTAGTGCTCTCTCTATCGTTCCTTGTCGTATTGCACCTCAGAAACGCCTGAAAGGTGTTAAACCAGTCTATATATTATAATATCTAAGATTTCAACTCGTTTTATTTACTAGTTGCCATGGAAACGTCACTAGATAATTTTAAAATATAGCGAATCTCCGTTGTTTCTACTGCGTTTGTTTGAGATTTGTTGTTTTGACAATATGAGTCGGTTTGGAAATATTTCTGTATATCAAATTAATGATGAAATTGAAAATAAAGGTCAGTAAACTCCAAAAAGTGACAAGAAAACGTCTGAAGGCAGTTAATGAGAAAACATAATATTGAAGATGTACTTAATGAATTATTTATTCGTGAAATATTCTCCTCAAATACCACTCGTGCTTTAAATTTTATCTAAAAATTTTTTCTCAAGCTAAGTCGCCCCTAGTTAATATAACTCGTGCAAATTGGCAGTTTATTATCAAAGATTAAATCCCTCCCGCTAAAGCGGTCGGGATTTAATCAGATAATAAACTGCCAATTTGCACTCGTTATATTACCAGGCAACACGCTTTCGAAAAAATTTTCGATAAAATTTTAAGCACTAGTGATATTACATACGACTATTTCATTCTTATAAATTTCGTCCAATCAAAATCGATCATTTTAATCAAAAAATAGTTTCGCATCGACAAAATTTAACATTTAAAATTTTGCCAGGGTTGCTCAACCAATAAGAAGCCAGAATGAAGCAACCAACCTGTTTTTTAGAGGCAAATTTTCCTTTGTTTTTTGAAAACATACTAACCGATTCAACAAATGGGGCGTCATTACAATAATTTTTGCAAACGTCAGTTCACGTCAGTTATAAAAAATGAGCGAGAATAGGGCATCTGCAACGTGACGTCACAACTAACCTCAAAAATATGTGTTTCTTAAAATTTAAGAGTATTACGTAGCTATTATTAAAATTTCTGCCTGGTTCCCGCATTTTCAACTAAAATCTAGTTCAGTGTAATGTTTATGAAGTTCTAAATACTTTGTCCTAATAAAATGGGACTCTTTCTGTAGGTTGGAAATCTAACCTGTAACCTGTATTTAGCAGTCTATTTTTATTAATCAACAATATTGAAAAATTTACATGGAGCCAGTATGGCTCCAAGAAAAAGATGCGTATACAAACATTAAAAATGAGAATAAACTTGAAAAACTTAAAATCTAAGGTTATGTTGGTTACATAATGCAGATGCCCTATAACGGCCCAAACGTTCAAGATTTGGTGATTTATGTATTTATTTTTTTAAATTTACTTACTATATCTAGTAAATTTGTTTTCTTTTGCCTAAATTTTTATTCATGAAATAGTCATGACGGATACCATTCGTGATATAATTTCGTCTAGCAAAATTTAATGATTATTCTACTCGAGTTTGTTGCTTTGGCAATTTCGCTCTTGACATTGACAAAAATAACTCGCCTGACGGCTTGTTATTTTTATCTGACACTAGATTTTGCCGACAAAATTATATCACTTATATATGAAAAAAGTACACTTGAATGAAATGGGGTTGTGCAGTGCTATGGAGCCATTTTGGTTCCGTAACATACTTTTTAAATGTAATTAACTAAAGTTAATGTAATACGACATTAACTTTAGTTTATTCACGAATTAAATAAACTCCAATCAAACCAAATCACATCAATGATATTAGACACATTCGAAATGTTAAATATTAGGAGACAAATCCATGATATATTTTTACTGTTTACCATTTGCATAACAGAATTCGATATACAAAGGTTCAAAATGACTTGCAGTAGAATAAAATAAATCTTATTCACGGACTCCTTCAAGGAACAATTGTTGGCCTGATTCTAGCTATAATTTACTTTGGTGATTTATTTTTAATAAATATAAATGTTGGTTTCATCGCGTCATAATATACTTCGTCAAGAAAAACAAATTCAATACTTTTTAATTCAGTTTACGAGAAAGCTTGGAAAAACAAGAATCAATGACAGAGAAGTTAAATTTCTTCTAAAATAGGTTTGCAGGTATTACTGGGTACAGGTATTAATACACGGGATGGTCGGCAATTTATTTATTCGTAAATGGAAGTATTATTTTACTCGAAAATTTTGGATTTTTGTCAAATAAACTGCTGGAAGATTAAAACGAACCAATCGAATTTATAAATTGAATTGAAAGGAGAATAGATATCAATATGCGGTTTTCAGAATTTAGGAGATAATTTTTTTGTGAAACAGCGAGCTTTGTCCTATTCTTTTATTTTAAGGCACGTTGTTATGGAGGAAAAACCAATTTTTCAAATTTTTAATATCTCTCTTATTTTATAAGACCGATTTTTTTCTAAAATCTGAAATTTTAATTTTTTTTGCCTTTAGGCCTACTACTACTTATAGTCCGGTAAACTCTAAGGTGGCGTATGTAAGAGTTGGTAATACGACGTACGATTTCATATGCGATGCGCATAAAGCTATCGCAGTGACATAAAGATGAACTAGTTGCGTATGTCTTATCCTCTTAGTTTATATGATGAAGCGACCTTTGGACGCGCCAGGTTAGAGTTTAGTCTAGTAAAAAACATTGTTGAGGCCTTTGGTTCTTGTGCACACACTAAATCATAATTTTATTTTTTCACTCCCTTTAATAATAGGATGCGGGTGGTAATGGGGGTGGCTAATGCCAAAAAAAAAAAAAATGTTGAGATCTTTGTTTCTCTTATACCGCGTGTCAACAAGATCACTTTCCAGCCGCCATTTTTTAATTTTTTAAGGGATTGAGATGCAACTAGGCATGTGTCACATAAGGATACATTGGTATAGTCCGCCAGACAGACCATTTTTTGGGGTTTGGGGTGAAAAACGAGCCAATGCAAATGGTCTGGTCCGCAGGCCAGACCACTTTTTTTTGTGGCTGTGTTATTAAACCCATTTGTTGACACACAAATTTCTTATATACTTCTTCATACCTGCTTTTTGACTTACCAGGTATTGTTGAATTTACTGCTAAATTAGCCGATTGTTCAGATGGAATATACATATCCGAATCAACCATTTTCGACTTAATTTGCTTAAAAAAATTCAGCAGATTGACAAGTAAAGTTTGTTTATATATAAACGTCAATCCACAGTAACGCTTAGGTAAAGCAATAAACAGCATTTATTTGTACGGCTAAAAACGTAGCTATATGTTTGGAACTGCAAAATAGTATTCAAAATAAATTGCCATTTCTTTTCTATTTTAAAGCAGGATTAGATATAATTTTGTACTTAATACGTTATGAAAAAGTAATTTTATTTGACTCATGTAATTTGCAAAGCTCGCTCACCTCGCTCGCTGTATATTACATTCGTCAAACTGGTTACGTAAATAACTATTACCTACGATCACCACTGTAAATAGTAAAAAACACACTGCCTGGCATCTATGTAAGTTGAACTTTACATATTGTAAATAAATCGCACTGTAAACAAATCGCACGGTAAACAAAACGCACGGTACACGCAATTATAGGTGGCTTATATCGCTGACGCGGGGTTTAAAAAAACAAATGCGCCTACGTAATTTTCAAACACTGTCAAAATTGACATAATATTTGTTGAATAATATTGTTGACAAGTAAACTAAATCCAGATTTTACTAAATAAATAAATAAATATGATCGTAGGTAAAGTATAGTACATAATTCGAATTGTAAAGCAATTACGCACTCATGGAAATACGCACTCGCCGCTACGCGGCATCGTGCGTAACTTTTCCATTCGTGCGTAATATGCTTCTTACAATACTCATTACGTAATATACTATTATCCAGTATAACTTTTTTCATCAATGGGGAAACCACGTGTAAAAACACACCTTAGGCAAGAAAGGAGTTAATGCGTTAAAAACATGATACATATTAATTTTAAATCGAAAAATAACTACCAAATATCCAAGATTAAAAAAATAGATATTTTAGAAAATCAAATAACAGCTGGTTCACTTATTTTGAAAATGTATGTGTGACATATTCTACCTTCGAACAAATATCAGACAGATAAAAAAAGTTGAAAATAAGATTGAACCACCTTCAAAAAATTCGCTAAAAATTATGAAACCAAATTTCACTGTCGCCCAGGCAATTGAACTTTATTACCTAATGCCGATATTGGAGTCAGTAAAAAATAAGTCTGAATTCGTTCATTTTTACATCGGCCTCAATATCAACATTATACAGAGAAACCTGAAATTACTATGTATCAAATTTGATGTAAATCTGCAAATATATTGATCACCATTTTGAATTCTTAATTTTTGATTCGTTATCAGCCACTCCTAAAATACCAAACTAACAGTTTTAATGCAATACAGACGGACTTTGAATTTTTTAAAACAAAATTAAATTTAAAGAAACTAAATTATCACCAGTAGTGCCAAATTATCGAATAAAAAAATGTTGTTTCCATTTTTGCTCACCTTAAACTAGACGTAACTTGACGAAATTAATTTGGGACTACCACCGACCCACACACCTTATAATTCGAGAAAGATTTCATAGAAATCCCTTAGAGCAAACCTGAGTAATGTTTGCTCAAATATAAAAAAAGATACATACAGGTCGAATGGAGAATCACCTTCATTTATAAATTTTATGAAGCCGGTTAAAAACACAGATTCGCGATAGATCTGAGCTTCAAGAATTATTTTTTTTTTCTACTACCGTCTAATAAATGACCTTTGCAACCCTAGCAACACCGATAACGAAAGTGAACATTTTAGTTACCTGGTATTAAGACGAAAGTAGAACTTTCGTGAACAGGACAGAAAAATTAAAAAAAAAAAAAATTTTAAAGCTTCATAAGTTTGCATATACCTTGTTTTGAATTTCTTGGGGTAAAGCAAGGCACAAGCAATCTTGGCTGCTTCTTGTATCACCTTCATTTTCATCGCCACCAAACATATTTGTTTATTTTAGTTTGAAATCGCCAGATATTAAAATGTTTAACATAACCTCAATCACAGATAGTAATTGTTTCGTTGGCATGGAAACAATTTTTACAAACAGCCTCCTAAACTATAAAATTTATTAAAAACGTCAAATAATTTCATGAAATAATTATTTAAAAAAATATTAAATCCCATAATATCTTTCGGTAGTAGAAACAAGATAATGCATTACACAATGCGAAAGCCCTTTTAGGTGTTCGGTGTTATTTGAAAGGTCTTGGCTTCGCCTCGGCCATTCAAAAATCACCTCACACCAAAAGTAAACTTTCGCATCTAGTAATGCAAATAACTATTCTTCAGTCGAGCGCGGTTAGTACTTGGATGGGCTCCCATCTTGGGAAATACAGCGTTCTCGTCCCACCTTCTAGAGGCTTGTATATCAGTGTATACTCGGAAGTTACGTAATTTCAGACGAGGATTACGTAGTGGATATACCATCCTTCGGAGGGGATGTAAAGCAGGCGGTCCCTTGTCTATTAAATGTTAGGCAAGTAAAAGATCCCTACTCTTCTTAAGGGAAGAGGTTCGGCAAAATTCCCAGGTTGGGGGTAGCTCGTCTCCTGGCGTCGGTGATAGGCCCTGGTAGCGGAAATAGGCCGACGTTAAACAGTTAAAAAAAAAAAAACTATTCTTCAAACGTCAGAAAAACATGACATTTCTCAACTCATTTCACGACATTAAAGTTTGACTTTTTAGACGGCTGTGGTTGCCATTAACAACGGAGGTATAGTTGCCGCAATCGCAATAGTGCGTTTTAAATTCAAATTAGTGCGTAAGCTATAAAAGTAATTGTCAGTGTATATTTGTGTAATATATTAATGTTTAACAATTTTTTTTTAAGCTGGTCATGGAATAGTAGTTTGTGCAACAAGAGTGGATATGATATCCATATCGCACGATAAAGAAGTTTGAGCACGACGCCGCACATGCCCTCTTTTGGACAAAAATCTGCCGACAGTAGAGATTTCAATCAAATTAAATTAAAAATGGCAAATACTCTTAAGACATTGTACTTTAGAGTAGTGCTGCGGCAAAGTGGCTTTGGATTAACCTAACCTAAAAATCGCAGATATTACTTCCACATGCAGTAGAAGTATAGAAACGACAAAAAAATTTTTAAAAATTTTTATTGTTTAAATAGGCTTAGAATGTCATGAAACATCGAGAATTTAGGTTTGGGCAAAAAAATGTCTGTCGGTCTGGTCTGTCTGTAACTTTTTTGTGCGCACGATTACTCTGGAACCGTTTAAGATATCGACTTGAAATTTGGTACACATATGTATTTTAACGAGATCTGGAACTAGGTTATATTTTCATCTTATTCTGTTGAATGGTTGTGGGGTAAATTGGGGTAAATGGGGGTAAATAGGTAAATCAAGCAGGTAAGAGTCCGTAAAATTGGTATTTAGTATAAACAAGAGAAGCTAATGTCTCAAAAAAAATTTTAGCATTAGCCATCCCCAATACTACCCCCACCCCATTATAAAAGGGGGTGAAAAAAATTATTTCATCGTAGATGACCATTCGAAAGCTTATTTTAAAGAGGAAGATTAAATGATGTATTTATTAGAAATAAATTGAAAATTTTTTTGAATCCTATACATAACCTCAAAATTTGCCAAAAAAGTCATTTTTTAAGTAACTTAAAATATTTCAAAATCTTGACATGATGGGCCAATTCTTTCGGATTCAGCGCGAAAAATTACTTCGGAAATTGGATAATGTTAGGGTTAAAACTGAATGAAGAAAAAACAAAATTGAGGCCTTTGGTTCTTGTACACATACTAAATCACATTTTTTTTCATCCCCTTTTATAATAGGGTGGGGGTAGTAATGGAGGTGGCTAATGCCAAAATTTTTTTTGAGACATTAGCTTCTCTACTAAATACTCTGGAACCGTTTAAGATATCGACTGAAATTTGGTACACATAAGTATTTTAAGGAGATCTGGAACTAGATTATATTTTCATATTATTCTGTTAAGGGTTGGGGGATAAATTGTGGTAAATGTGGGTAAATAGGTAAATCAAGCAGGTAAGAATCCAAATAATTGGTATTTAGTATATATAAGAGAAGCTAATGTCTCAAAAAAATTTTTGGCATTAGCCACCTCCATTACTACCCCATTACTATCGTCACCCCATTATAAAAGGGGGTGAAAAAAAAAAGTGACTTAGTATGTGTACAAGAACCAAAGGCCTCAATTTTTTTTACTTCATTCAGTTTTAACCCTAACAGCCAACATTATCCAATTTCCGAAGTAATTTTTCGCGCCAAATCCGAATCTGGCCTCAAAATTGGCCCATCATGTCAGGATTTTGAAATATTTTAAGTTACTTAAAAAATGACTTTTTTGGCAAATTTTGAGGTTATGTATAGGATTCAAAAAAAATTTCAATTTATTTCTAATAAATACATCATCTAATCTTCATCTTTAAAATAAGCTTTCGAATGATCATCTACGATGAAATAATTTTCTTCATCCCCTTTCATAATGGGGTGAGGGTAGTATTGGGGGTGGCTAATGCTAAAATTTTTTTTGAGACATTAGCTTCTCTTGTATATACTAAATACCAATTTTATGGACTCTTACCTGTTTGATTTACCTATTTACCCCCATTTACCCCAATTTACCCCACAACCATGCAACGGAATAAGATAAAAATATAACCTAGTTCCAGATCTCGTTAAAATACATATGTGTACCAAATATCAAGTCGATATCTTAAACGGTTCCAGAGTAATCGTGCGCACAAAAAAGTTACAGACAGACCGACAGACATTTTTTGGCTCAAACCTAAAATCTCAACGTTTCATGACATTCTAAGCCTATTTCAACAATAAAATTTAAAAAAATTTTTTTGTCGTTTCTGTACTTCCACTGGATGTGGAAGTAATATCTGCGATTTTTAGGTTAGGTTAATCCAAAGCCACTTTGCCGCAGCACTACTCTAAAGTACAATGTCTTAAGAGTATTTGCTATTTTTTAATTTAATTTGATTGAAATCTCTACTGTCGGCAGATTTTTTTCCAAAAAAGGACAGATTTTTGTCCAAAAAAGGGTATATTTTTCCCACTGTGCGCCGTAGGCGAAGTGCTTCAAATCTTTTGTGTGCGATATGGATAATCCACTCGAGTTGTATAGTATATTTTCTCTACGACCAGCTTAAAAAACTACAAAATTTATTAAACATTATATATTACACAAATACACACTGACAGTTACTTTGACAGCTTACGCACTAATTACTTCCACGTCCAGTGGAAGTATAGTAACGACAAAAAAATTTTAAAAAATTTTTATTGTCCAAATAGGCTTAAAATGTCATGAAACGTCGAGATTTTAAGTTTGAGCGAAAAAAAAATTTCTGTCTGTCTGTCGGTCTGTCGGTCTGTCTGTCTGTCGGTCTGTCTGTAACTTTTTTTTGTGCGCACGTTTACTCTGAAACCGTTTAAGATATTGACTTGAAATTTGGTACACATATGTACTTTAACGAGATCTAGAACTAGATTATATTTTCATCTTGTTCCGTCGAAGGGTTGGGGGGTAAATTTGGGGTAAATTGGTAAATCAAGCAGGTAAGAGTCCGTGAAATTAGTATTTAGTATATACAAGAGAAGCTGAGGTCTGAAAAAAAATTTTGGCATTAGCCACCCCCATTACCACCCCCACCTCCTTATTAAAGGGGATGAAAAAAAAATGTGATTTAGTGCATGTACAGGGACCAGAAACCTCAAAATATTTTTTTACTTCATCCACCCCCCACTACCACCCCCCTATCACCACCCCCACCCCACTACCGATGTGGGGTATCGTTATATGGGTTTTTGGAGTAGAGGATTTCAAATATTATATTATTAAAGTTCCATAAACAAATATTTTCACATACAAAGTTTTTTCGTTGTGAGTGACTTGGATAGAGAATCTGGATGTGGAAGTAGTGATTCCTTGGGCAGCGGTTTTTGATTTTAAAACGAATAGTTGCCTATGTACTTAATTCACAAACTATGATTGGTCGGTTTAATTTCATATCCATCCTAGAACTGATATGAAATATATCCGTCAGTTAACTGGAATTGCCTACTTATCCATTCTACAGGCTGTACAGAAAACAGCAAATTTACATAAGGGAGTAGAAAAAAAAATATTCGAATGGATTATCTATACCGCACTCGAAAGTTTAAGCACTCCGCCTACGGCGTCGTGTTCAAAGTTCTTTGTCGTGCGTTATGGATATCATATCCACTATTATTGCACAAACTACTATTTCTGACACTGTGAGGGGCAGAAAAAGTAATATCCATAGCAACGCATATTTTATTTAATACGCCGGTCATGCAATATTAACACAATGCGTTTTTGGTGGTGAAATTCAAGATTATATATCTTTATTTTTTTTATAGCTAATCGACGTTTGAAGAAAAAATAGCATGTTTTATTCGGAGTAAAAGCCACTTATTGTGACTCGTCTGTAATGCTTGTAATGGCTTGTTACCGATTTTTTTTTTCGTAATTTTTTTATGGTATTCAATAAAATTCGATCATCTAGATTAGCTGTTAAAATTTCAGCTTCATAAGTATATCCAGTTCTTAGATATTCAATGTTAAAGATTGGGTTTCAGTACAAAGCGCTTTGCCGACTCGTGACGTCATTTTGCATAAACAAAAATTGAAAAAGTACATTGTTTCTATCATAACTTCTTTATTTGTTATGCTATAGAAATAGAAAAAAACCATTCGAAAGCCTAATTAATAGTCTTTCATTTTCGTTCTTACCGCTTTTGACGTAAGTGCCATAGTTTCTGAGATATTTAACATTTAAACTAAATACTTCGTCTTATAGACTTTCGGACGCCACGTTTATACTTCCAGATCTCCGAAACTATTAACTCTGCAGAAATTAGAAAAAAACGAAATTCATCACCAATTTAGTAGCTTTCTTATTTGCCTCTAGCATGTTTTCGCTCAATGTAATACTTTTCGAGTTATTTGACTAATATTGTTTTGAAGTACCTTTTTTTTAAGCTAAAATCCCAATTTTCAAGTCGTTATAACTTATAGACTATCAATTTTTATGAAAAGTTGCATAGAACCATTTCTTCTTAAAATTTTATTTCACCTCCAATGTTTTTAATTATTAAATCTCGACTGTCGCCTGATCAGCATCTACAAAGTGACATCACGCGAAGCTCCGCTCCGTTTTCGCGCGGGCCAACTTTGGTAATTTATAAATATATATAAAAATATAAAAATTTGGAAATTGCCTTAAAAAGTGTTCTACTTTCGATTTCTAAAATAAAAAAAAAATGCTGAACGGATCGTTACAAAAGTATCACTTTTACACATAAAACAACATACTCCTATGTATACATATAAGGTATATATAGTTCTTCAGACTTACTTAGCTGCTCAAAAAAAAATTACGCCGGAAAGACGTGACTTGTTATAGCAATCCTCAAGCGTCTATTCAAGTCCACAATTCAAACCAAAATAACAACAGTTCAGCTAACCATTATCAAATGGATAAATCGTTTTTGCCCAGATGCTGAAGTGACATTATTTATTAATTCTGAATAAAAAATGCAAAGCTAAACTAACGCAACTTGTTTGCCTAGCCTAGACCACCCTAGTCTAGCCAGATACGTCGTATTCAAATGAGTTTTTTCCAGATTTCAATCTGTGGATGCTGGGGAAACGTCCGTGAGATAATTTTCTTCTTGACCGTTAAACCTGTATGATTAAAACTGCGGGTATATGTAACCAATAAAACAAGAAAACCTGATATACGGGTTCGAAATTTCATTAAATATTGTGCATTAATTAGTTATCTTGGTCCTATTCAAAATCCTTCCCCTAGTTTAAAATTATTTATTTTGCAACTGAATTTCATTTTGTTTTCAACTGACCAAAACTATGCTTACTAGTAATGAACCACTGTTGGATATTTTTTTTTACTGGGATTCTCTGTCACATGTATTTTCTTGTAAAAACAGTGTCCGCAAAATCTACAATGTAAGACCACTATTCATTATTTCACTGGAAAATAAATTTTACGCCTGTGACTTTTACGTCAAAAGATTTTTTGAAAAATGATGAATAAGAACAAAAATATAAAATTAATGTATTTTCTGGCGTTCCGAAGGTGTTTTCCTTTCTCAAAACTTCATTATTAAATCTTTTATGCGCTGTGTATATTAAATACACAACTTTGAGAATATATTTCTTATTCAATATCCATAAATACTTACTACTTACACAGAACTGTTCAGTATGTTTTTGCACTTATTCATCATTTGTCAAAAAATCGCCCTCTAACTGTTCCTTTACCGTAAAAGTCACAGGCGTAGAGAATTGTTTTCCAGTAAAATACTAGATAATTGTATTATTTTGTAGATTTGACGTACATTGTTTTTAGAAAAAAATACATGTGGCAGAGGTTTCCAGTAAGAAAAACAGAAAAAATTAAAGACATTTTAGACACTATTTAATATTTTTGAAAAATAAAAATTAGAAATCACAATTATTACTAATATACGAGTCAGATAAACAGGGTGGGGCGATAGTGTGTCGGACTTCGATATCTCGGGTTCTAAAATAGCTAGAAATTAAAAAAAAATACGGGTAAACTAGATAGAAAGTCTAACACGCCAAGACGAAATTACAGGATCAACTGCCTTTTTTTTAAATGGAATGCTATGCATATCAGTACATTTCTTTCTAGACTCTATTCGTTCCTATATTATTATTGACTATCTCCCAACCACTTAGATGTAATGAATTTTTTTGTTGAAATAATGCCATCTGCAGATGCATATTGAAAAAAAATCACCAAAGTCACAATTATGGGTTTTAAGAGAAACTTATGTGAATGTTAGTTACGAGTTAATGTTTTTGAATCATTTTTCCTTTCTAAAAATGTACAGGGTGACAAAAAATTATTTTTCAATTAAGAACTTTTTAAATTGAATTTTCTCAATTTTTTCTAATGGAACATCCTGTATGTTTTTCGACGATGTGAAGTAGAACTGAAGAACGAACATTTTTTGTAAGTACTTCCCTATGGCTAATTGCAACCATTTTCGTTTTATTGAGCAATAAGTGCAAAATTCAACAATAATCTTCAAATAATTCATTAGAAAAAATTATAATAAGCGCTCATTTTGTCCATTTTGATTGACACACATCTCTATGCGCTTTTGAAATGAGGTTTCTACTGTTCTTAAATTGCCGGTGTGATACATCTAAAAGGAGTTATTATCCTTTCCTTCATATTTTGTACTGCTGTTGGTGTGTCTTTATAAACAATTTTGGTAACGGACTGACATCTGGTGGATAAATCTAAAATGAATCTTAACGCACATAAACGCTCTTAAAACTACTACTAACATCGACGTTAGAACTTTTAATATCTTCGCGTAAACGTGGTAATTGTTATTGCACTTAACGCGGTCAGTCTTGTAATAGGGAAGATGCATGAAATTTTAAAATGCTTGAAAAAGTGATTTGCTCTTAATTTCCATTACCCAGAAAATGATTATAACAAAAGAAATTCAAAATAAAATTTATTTTCCGTAAAATTAATATTTAGATTATGCTGTAATTTGTAAACAAAACCACGTGACTGCAAACGGTTTCTTATTGGCGTGAAGTCAATGACGACACACGTTAGTCGGATAATTTGTCCAAAGTAGACGCAGTGTCCTAACCTCTTGTTGATGTTTTTCTACGAACTAATTTTGGAGAATCTTGAATGTAAAATTACCATATTTGTAGTGATACTCTTCGTTTTACATTTAGGCACAATGCAATATTTGTAATTCATAAGTCATGATAATGTTGTTCACTAGCTCGTTAACCAAATAATAACACAATAACACCACAAACAAGAACTTGGTAAACTGACTGTAAACAATAAATAGTAAACTGACATTTGACAAACCCATCGAAATTGCTTTAGATATACGAAACTACAGAAGCATGTTTCTACGGAAAAAGAAACTTCCGTTCACTATTCCGTCCTTGTCTGACAAGATCTGATTGGTTGAAGAAAACGTCCGATTGGCTTAACCGTCTGTACACAGACCGAGAAAAAGGATGGAATATAGTGCACGCAAGTTTCTCTCTCTGTGTCACTTTCTCTAATCGAGTGCACCTTCTAGTTTGTTATTAATTTCAATGGACAAATCATAACGGGAAACGTCACAGTTAATGGCGCCAAATAACTGCCGTTTTGAAATACCCGAATTCCTCACCGATGAAATTATTTATTTTCTCATTGTATTAACTGACAAAAAATTGTAAATTTTACATTTTTATAACTTTTTTTTGATGCTGTATCGATTTTCATTATAAAAAAAAATCATGCAACTTCTCTATTCGTAATTCAGCGCTCGACGGGGCCTTAGTTCGGAGAATAGCTGTTGGTTGCAGTCTAATTTTTTATTCTTTATATACTTGAGCAAATGTATCGAGGAGTTTGACAAAATATTACACTAATAAATATTGATGTTGACTGTATAGAAAACTGAAAAAAACTGAACCGTCTTCAAAAAAGGTATTCGAATAAAACTGCGCTTTTTTCAACGATTGTATGGGCAGGCCATTTTTTTGTTATGGAAATGTAATCTGTATCTAAGTTACAGTAAAGTTTTGTTCAATCTGGGAGGTGGGCGTCCCTCAAAAATTAAGTTTTAATTTTGAAAAACTGGTTTTTGTCTCGTCTTTTTTAAATATCTCCGGGTCTGTTCATTGGATCAGGCCAAACAAAAAACCAAAATGTTTGTAAATAATTTATGAATAAATCTGCGTAGGTCTATCTTATGTACCATTTTATTTTTTGCAAATTTATAATTTCGTATAAACCTAAATTACTAAAGAAATAATAAATCAATTTTAATGAAATTTGGTAAAATTATACCTATCATTTTCCGTAAAAAACGAGATTTTTTTAAAATTTGAAGCTTTATAAAAAGCTATCAGTTGGTCACACAGAGACTTTGTTTAAACGTGGTCTGCAATAGTGATAAAACTTTTTTTTTTATTATTTTAGAATTACATTTCGTGCATTTTTGTAAACTAAATTTTTTTTATCTGTATTTTCTTATACTCCCGTTACCGAGCTTCAAAATTCTAGGAGAACATGCGGAGATGATATCCACGCATTCTACTTACTCATCTAGAGTGCTCAGACACAGTCAAACGCGTTTCGTGAAGCATCAGAAAATGTTATTTTTTGTACGTTACTACTGGATCTAATTTTTGATTTGGAGTATACAGTTTACGTTGCAGTTATAACGTCATTTTTGCTCATTCGATATCGATACCGTACGGCCTTTTCACTCGTACATTAAAGAAGATCTGATCGTTTAAAAATTTCGTGTTCTGCCATAATTCACCAAATCTGCAAATGTTTCATAGGCCATAGCTCAGTGGTTAAACCGAGAATTTACAGTGAGCTTTACCTCTAGTTTTATTATCCATTTCTTGGAAATATATTTGTTAATACTTTTTTTAATTTGCACTTTCTCGAAAGGAGTTCAGGTTAGAGTTTTATTAGTTTCAGTTGATTAGACCCCGCTTCGTCTTGTTCTTCAACTGCCACGGCGCGCATGACAGGTTCCAGATACGGGTGTCTATTGTAGAAAATGAAAAACTCTACAACATTTTTTTTAACTATTTTCATTTATTGTTGATATTTAACGATTTACAGCCGCATGATAGGTTCCAGACACGGGTGTCTGTTGTAGAAAATGAAAAACGCTACAACTTTTTTTTTAACTATTTTCCTTTATTGTTAATATTTAACCATTTACAGCCGCCAGAATGATCAAAATTTATGCCTGCAATATTTTTGCAATTATCTCTGTCCCCGTTGTTCCTACATAATAATTAGTTGTTATCAATATTGTAGATCATACAATTTCATAACACATTTGTTTAAACAATTTTCTTCCAATGTCAATTATTTAAAAGTTACAGTAGTTCGAAGTTTGAAAAAGTATCTTGAATTTCGGAAAAATGTCTGCTACGTTGTTCTGACGTTTTTAATACTCATTAATAATTTTGCATGATCAACAAAATTCACTTACAGTACTTATTTCTTTGAAGGAATGAATATTACCCGAATTCTTTGAGTTTTTACTGATATGCCAACACATTTTTTTTTTCTTATTGTTAATAGTTTACGGTTTATACTCCTCCAATAATGTGACAATTTATGCTTCGCTGCAGATTTTAGCATTTATCGCTGTCTCCATTACTCCTATGTACTAATTAGCTATTAAGAATATTGTAAATTATAAAATTTCCCAAAATTAGAACAATTTTCTTGCGCTACGAATTGTTGACAACTTACAGCTGCTGTGATTTTAAAACAGTTCACCAAAGCAGAAAGTTGTTTAAACAAAAGTTTTGGGAAATATAATATAGGTACAATATTGATAGTAGCTAATTACTACACAAGAACAACGGGGACACAGATAATTGCAAAAATCTGCAACGAAGCACAATTTATTGCCATTCTGACAACTGTAAATCATAAATTATTGACAATAGAAAAAAATAGTTTAAACGAAAATTGTAGCATTTTTCATTTTCTGCAATATTGGTAATACCTAATTTTTGTGTTGAACGATATTTTTAGGAAAACATTAATTAATCATTATGGTGACCCCTACATTATACAAACAAAAAATTCCTTCTAGGAATTATTCACTGGTTATTCTTACTTTTTTGGTTCTACAGACTATTATAATTACTAGTTGAAAACAAAAAAATATTTTGGTTAGCTGGTTAATTCAGGTTTTGATGAATTTTGTTTTTTGCTTATTCGTTTGACAGTTGTTCTAACACTAATCAAATTTCAAACTAGAAACCCAATTAAATTTTTGTCCTGTAAGTCTCTAGCACAGAAACTTGCATCGAGCATATGCCATATTATATGTGTGCTTAAACCAGGTAGTACGCCATGGTCCTATAAACTAACAGCTGCGTTCTGAAGAATAAACTTCTGCCAGCTGTTTGTGTACAGCGGTCCGGACAAATAGCACGCATTTCGGTGTGTTTACGATTAGAAAAATAAATTGACTAACTACCGTTATGCACATAATAGCGAAAATGTATTTAAAGAATATACTTACAATAGGAAGTCTGATGATACTGATTATAAAATATTACATAAAATGAATATAACGAACTAACGATTTTTATATAATTTGGGACAAAGGCGGATTTTATGATTAGTGTGTGAAAAAGTGCATTGACATTTGGAAATGATATGGCTTCTGAAGGAGACTGCTAGCAAATCTTAAGTGATTTCAATACCAGATGTGGAAAAAAGCACAAAAGAGTTCGAGGTCGAAGGATCGTATAACTAAAAAAGTTATGTTTAAAATTTTAGAAGCCATATTTTGCACATATTGGTATACCAATTGTCATGTTTAATAAATATCATATGTGCTAAGTATTATTCAAGTTGAGTACGTACAAAAAATTAAATGTAAATTTTTTTTTAATATTATTTGTGTCCTAAAACGAAAAAAATAAAATTAATTATCTTAAAACGCGGCAAGCAATTAATTTTATTTATTTTTATTTTTTTCGTTTTAGTACACCTAAATAATAATAATTTAAAAAGTTTATTTTAGATTTAATTTAATTTTTAAATTTTTAATTACGACAATTATTTTATTTTATATTCCTACTTCATACCTAAAACCGGATCCTTCGCAATTTCTTAGAATACAATGTCTGAGTAAATACACTATGCGATCAAAATTATAGTGTTAAAGCTAGAAAACACACTTTTTGGTACGATAATATTGTATTGTCACCAAAACTACACGTGTATGTAAAATTTCAACTCAATTGAATGTCGTTAAGTAGTTCAAAAATGACTTGCAAGATCTGACCTAACCACAAGATTTGAACTAAACATCCTAACTAACATACATACATACATACTACATACAAAGCAAGTTAAATAAAAGCTTGTAAAATGGAATAAACAAGAGGCAATTATATAGGGTGTTTGGTGGAGCGATGCCGACTCTAAACAGGGAGACACAATGTGTCATTTGGTATCTATATGACCAATCATACCTAAACAAAAAATACTGTGTTTTTTAATAATGCCGATTTTGTACTTTTTTTAAATCTCAATTTTTAGTCATGTATGTAATTAATTTGCGAACACGCCTGGGGGAACGGGCATAGAATAAACTGGAATTCGCTAAAAATCTTAACAAAAGAGACAGCAAGAAAAGAAAAATTAAAGAATCAGTTTTAATATTATTGAATGAGGATAAATGAGTGTCGAACTGTTTCGTAGATGTTTGCACAACCTGGTTGCCGATGTTAAATGAAGAACTCAACAAATTGAACATTGTTTAAAATAAAACTAGATGTATCAACAGTTCTGTGTAACCAGTTAATATCTATGGATACTGAGTATAACATATATTCTTAAGCTGTATATTTAATATACACAGCTCACAATACCTATTTATGTACCAAGGGTCGTAAGAGTACTTTTTTTTGTCGAGAATACAGTCTGCAAGCCGAGGCCCGTAGGGCCACGGTTTGCAAGTATTCGAGACCAAAAAATCGCACTCTACAACTCGCGGTGCATATTAAATTTTTCGTCATACCCATGAATCATTAAACTCGAAAAAAAACTTGAGAAAACTAGTAAAAAACTATAATTATTTGAGTCAGGTTTCATATTTGCTAAGCAAATAGTAAAGGTAGCGATGCTTGGATTTTATCCTTCAATAAAATAAATTTAGGACGCGGCTTCTATTCAGACGACAACTACTCAAGATAAATTAAATTATATTATTATAATAGCTTCGAACATTTTTGAAAATAATGTCGGATGTAGAAGATATAGCAAGTAAGGCTAGGCTTGTCTGGATTTACTTCCAAAAAATTTAAAACATTTAATACTTGTATAATATATCCTCCAGCTCAGGATATATTACATTATTTAAAGAACGATTTGAAGAACTCGTTGAATATCTTCTAGCCAAGTATAAATATATAATTATTATCGGGGACATAAATTTGGACCTTGATGCTAAAAATATGCATGCAAAAGATATACGTAACATTTTGTCTATGTTTGGAATCTCTCATCTTATTAATGAACCGACTAGAATCATTGCGAACACTAGCTCGTGCCTTGATAATGTTATGACAAACTTAAATTTAAATGTGTTGAAAGCAGGAACCTGTGATTTACATTTGGCCGATCATCTTGGGGTATTTATGCGCTTTCAAACTCAGTCACCTCTAGATCGCACTGGTTCCTCTAAGAATATTATCATTTCACAGAACCGAATTTGTAATTTTGCTGGTAGGATGAATGGAGTACAGTGGGAAGACAGCACTATTGATAGTCTAAATTGTTCCGATCTAGCCGCACTTATTTTAGATGTTTTATGTACTAATGCTAATTTGTATTTCCCAGTAAAATCTGTTTCAAATCGGTCTAATGGAATAAAATGGTTTAATGAGAGACTACGAGCGATGCGAACAAAATTACATGAAACTAAAATTGTTTATAACAGTAGCAAATCTGATGAAAATTGGCACATCTATCGTGAAAATAGAAAGAAATATAAGCAAGCCTTGAAAGAAGAAAAGCGCAAAGCTTATACAAACGAAATCATTAGTTCAAAAATTAAAAGTAAAGCCATCTGGAAATTAGTAAACAATGAAAGAAAAATAAAAAATTGCTCAAGTACTGCAAGCTTGATTCCATCAGAAGATTTTAATATGTATTTTAGCTCTGTCTGTGATACTGTATTGAGAACAATTGATGACCAGAATATTGATCCATTAATTCTTTTAAATAAGACTCCTAAGCCCCCATTTTCTTTTTTTATGCAACAGATTTTGGAATCAGATGTAAGAGAAGCAATACATCAATTAAAAAATACATCCAGCTTAGATTATTACTGTCTGAACAGCTATATGATAAAGGCTTCCCTCGAGTCTCTAATTAAACCATTAACAATATTGTTTAATAAATGTGTTGATGAAGGCAAATGGCCTGATCTGCTTAAAATAACTAAAATGTTACCCTTACATAAGAAAGGAGACTGGAATTGTCCTGGTAATTTTCGTCCTATAGCAACCGTTCCAATAATTAGGAAAATATTTGAAATAATTATTTAACATAGATTAGTCAAATACTGTGAGGACAAGCATATTTTTTCAGATGCCCAGTTCGGCTTTCGAAAAAATAAGTCTACTACTAAGGCACTATTAGAAATGGTGGAAAAAGTAGTCGAGGGTTTTGATAGGGGCACAAGCTCAATGGCTTCAATGTGTGACCTCACCAAGGCTTTCGACTGCGTCAATCCAGAAATACTGTTGCATAAATTAGAATACTATGGCATAAGGCAAAATATGCTTGAATTGCTTTCTTCTTATTTATCCAATAGGCAACAATACGTAAGTTTGAATGGAAATGAGTCGGGACTACTACCTATTAAAAATGGTGTTCCACAGGGATCTGTTTTAGGACCTATTTTATTCCTCATCTACATTAATGATCTGCCTTACTCGGTCGGTCAAAATTCATGTATATTGTTTGCAGATGACACCACCATAATTACCAAGGATGACAATGACCTAAATAGAGATAGTCTACTTTCTGCAAAAAACTGGTTTTCTTCCAACAAACTAAAGCTAAACGAATCGAAGGCTCAAAATATTTTTTCAGCTCAGATAAATGGGCGCAAAAGTCTGAATCAAAATTGCTTGGGATTAAACTTGACAGTAGCTTAAATTGGTCACCTCAAGTGGACTATCTCTGTTCTAAAATTTCAACTCAAATTTTCTGCATGCGCCAGTTAAGTCGATCATTACGTTCTGATGACCTACGTATTGTGTATTTTGCGTTAATACATAGCCATCTAACCTACGGTATTACCTTATGGGGAAACTCCAGTACAGTAGGAAAATTATTTATTTTGCAAAAAGCAGCTGTTCATGCTATTGAAGGTGCGGCTTATGGTACTCCGTGCCAGATACTTTTTAAAAATATAGGATTATGCCTTTGCCTTGTATTTATATTTTTGAAACATTATTGCAAATTCACCGGCAGTTAGACACGTTTCCAAAACATTCTGACATGCACTCTTATAATACTAGGAATGCAAATAATTTAGTTCAACAATATTCTAGGATTTGCATCACTCGGAATAATAAATTAAATGTCGTATTATATAACAATTTTGTAAATTGTTTTAAGGATACTAATATCACAAATATGAATTTGAATGCATTTCATAAATTAGTTAAAACATTCCTAATAGGAATGTTTTTATAGTGTAAATGATTTCCTAATTTTTACTAACTCTAGATAATAGGACTTAGTAGGAACTGCTCTCCTACATGTGACTTCAAATGCACTTTTATTGTATGTAAAGTGGTCAATAAATAAATAAATAAAAAAAATAAAAATAAAAATATAGAAGATAAAGTTTTCCTAAATTTACTTTATTTCTCTAGGGACGTTATTGCCAATGGCAACACGTATTTGGTACATAAAGCATCACTTACGATCGACAAAACAATTGAATTAGAGTATACTTGACGAAAACACTTTTATAATACGCTTTGAGAAAGGAAACCGATTCGGTTACAGAAACGTCTTATTAATTATTTGTCAAAAACGCCCTCTAACTGCTCCTTTGACTTAAAAGTCGCAGGTGCAGAGGTTATTTTCCTGTAAAATACTGGATAATTGTATTATCTTGTAGATTTCACGGACATTGTTTAGAAGAAAATGCATGTGGCAGAGCATCCGAATAAGTAACACAGAAAAATTAACAAAATGCCACACCCAATATTCAGACAATATTTAAAATGATTTAATTTCTACTAAATAAACGAAAAGTCAAAAGTGACGTTTATGTTTCGCTTCAAATCCAATCTGTCAAATATGATACTTGTATTTTGACTTTTAGTTTATTTAGTAGACACTGAATTATTTTAATTGAAGTGTAATTTAATATGATCGTGCAGAAAATAATGTTATTCTTCTTTAAATTAATAGAAATTTCCTTATTTTTTTGTCCTCATTTTTGGGATGGTATACCGACGTGTTAGGTTAGGCATATCAATCAGTAAACATAACCTACCGTCTTAGCAACAAATATTCTAAATAAACAAAAAAGCTCAATCGTGCAAAAAATTATTTATTTTCACTAAAGTCATCGCCTAAATGCACCTTTCTGGATAAATGTTGTTTTTAAATAAATTTTATTTACGAAAAACAAAAATGCACAAATAAAAATTCTTCAAACTTGATGCAACGTTTATCTAGTTTCAACAATTTATTTCAAAACCGACTTTGATTGAATTTTTATTAAGTAAACATACATAAAAGTCGAATTATAAAAAAAATAAACAATAAAAAACCTGCAATTTATTTTTTGCTGCAGCTTTTGTAAATAAAAAGATACTTTCATTCTGAAAAAATACAAGTTTTATTATAAAGTTTAAAGTTGCTGTGTGGTTTTTTCTTTAACATTTCTCGAAATTTTCAAAAATTTGCCATTTTTCGGCATTTTTTTTTAATATCAAATATGACAGATTTAATAAATCACGTGTCTGCTTTTACGTAAATTATTTGGAATTATTTTTTAAACAAAAATTATTGACAAAATTAAAATAGACCTAAACTGGCACGGTGTACTACAACCAAATTTAAATCAAAGTTGATGCCACTCGGAATTTTTTTTACACATTCTTGGATGTATATAAAACCAATTTCCACGATATTTAAGTATTTTACTTTTTTTCTTTAATAACACAGCCACACAAAAAAGTGGTCTGGCCTGCGGACCAGACATATATCCTTATGTATTTCGACTCGCTGAAACCGAATCCGAAGTCAGAATTCTCAGATTGGCGCGTTTTTCACCCAACCCCAAAAACACCCTCAAAAGAAATGGTCTGTTCGGCGAACCATACCAGTATATCCTTATGTATTTGAAACTGAATCTGAAACGGAAGTCAGAATTGTCAGATTCGCTCGTTTTTCACTCTCAACCCCCAAAAACACCCCCAAAACAAACAAAAAAGTGGTCTGGCCTGCGGACCAGGCTAGTGTATCCATATGTTTTGGATCCGCTGAAACTGAATCCGAAGTCAGATTTGTCAGATTGGCTCGTTTTTCAGTTTTTCAGACCAGTGTATCCTTACTAAATACATTAGGATACACTGGTATGGTCCGCCGTACAGACCATTTTTTTTTGGGGGGGGGGGGTGTTTTTTTGGAGTTAGAGGTGAAAACGAGCCAATCTGACAATTCTGACTTCGGATTCGGTTTTAGCGAGTCAAAATACAGAAGGATACATTCGTCTCGTCCGCAGGTCAGACCACTTTTTTTTTTCGTGTGGGTGTGTTATTAAACAAAAAAAATAAAATACTTCTAAAAAAAAAATGCCTGCTATGAATTATTTTAAATATCGTGAAAATTCGTTCTATATAAATCCAAGAATGTGTAAAAGAAAAAAATTCCCGAGTGGCATCAACTATGATTTAAATTTGGTTGTAGCAATAAAAATGTTTCCCTTATGGTGCAGACTTTATTAGTGACACTGTATATTGAATATCAGACCAAGCACTGTGTCTTGATAATTTTCACATTATGCACACTTTTTACCACTTACTGCGCCATTTATGTAGACCCTCTCAGTTCTTTAAAACAAATAATTAATGGTTGTGTAAGACTATTTCTAAGAATTCTCAGATTTTTAGAGTATTCAGAAGGATTTCTGAATCCATAATATCAAAGACTTTGTCAGTATCTTCGAAGGTACAAATTGTAGGCTTATCTTTATAGCCCCATATGTATTAGACGTAAGCTGATTTACCTTGCCTGAAATCAAATCGAGAAAGTAATCTTCAATCTTGACGTTTACAATTTTCAGTTATTTCCTCAAATGTTTCATACCGTTTGTATTGCTTGTTCAGTAGTACACAGGCTAATGCAAGGCACAATGCCCATAAGGGAACAACACGGAACAGAGCACTAAAAGTTATACTCAAAGCTGAAGGCAGATCCCATTTTGGGAATGCCCAAGAACTCCATTGTTCCAAAGTGTAAATTCTATAAAAAAATTTAAATCAACATAGCAGACAGAGAGGATTGGAAAGCGGTTCTTCAATATCGGCACAAACGGTCTGGTGGAGTGTAAAGGATAATGAGGCAAGGAACTATTAACCAGTTAATTGCTATTTTTTCCGACAGCCAAGCAGCGCTTAAAGCAACCGATTCCATGCAGGTTGATTCAAGACTAGTATGGAATTGAATAAATGACATTATTGCCCTAGGAAGTCAGAACAAAGTGACCGTTGCATGGGTACCAGGACACGAGAGACACAGGGGAAATGAAAAGGCTGATGAACTGGTCCGGGAAGGCGCGTTTAAGGTCCTAATATAACCCGAACCCTTTTACGGTGTGGCTAAGCCATGCGTACGTGCATCCATTAATAAATCGGTACAAAATAAGTCTCTAGAGTGGTAAAAGAGTTTTCCACGACAGAGACAGGCCAAAAAGTACATTAAAGAACGATCTGCCAAATTCACGGAAGACCTACTACACCAAAACAGAAAAGCCATTATGATAATGGTGGATCCTCTAACTGGACACTGTAGGCTTAATAGACATATGAGTCTAATGAGCCTGGCAGAGGATGCAACATGCAGATTTTGTCCAAAAGAAGAGTAAATACACGTACTGTGCCATTGCGAAGACCTAGCCAGGCTGAGATTCAAATTACTTGGAAAGGAGAAACCAACGGCGGATAGCTATATCAAGGAGCCCTTATCAAGACTATGGAGTCTGATACAAAAGACAAATCTGGATAAGGAGCTCTAAGTAAAATTAGATTAGGAGTGTCACAATAGATCTACAGGGGTCGCAGTGGTCAAGGCCAATCAGCCAGCTCCTCTCTTCAAATCTAATTCAATCTAAGCTTTAGTTTATATTTCATGTTTATTCGTTACCAGAATTCCTTGGCTTTATTCTCAAAACTATTTTTTATGTAAATACGACTTCATAAGCACTCCACTTTCTGTATAAAACTCCAGCTTTTCTTGGCATGCTAACAAATGTAATTTTTCACTAGTTTGACCCTCTCAAATTAATTACACTACCCTAACCCAGCGTTAAACTAACTCCGTATTAAAATTTAACACTGGTTTTAAAATTTCGCAGGTTGTACCATCTGAATTAATCCTGGGATTAACAAACCCAGAAATGACAAAGTGTAAGTCAAGTTGCTAGCGATGCGGGGATGTTGACAGTCGAGTTACATCAAGTTATAGTTTTACGTCACGCTGGAAATTAATGCCACAATCTTCATCGTCTATCATCTCTTGTAATATGTGGAGTAACTCCATATCTTCTATATCAATTTAAGAACAAATATCTTGTATTTCTGTTTATATTATCGTTAAAAAATATGATTTTGTGTATTCAGCAGATAACTTTTAAAGAAACCATTCATCCCTTTCATATACCATTGATCTAAGTCTGAACCCGCTAGTGTATCAACAAGCAGTTCCCCCCTACAAAACAACTTGTGAACTTCTTTCATACACTTACTACAGTATCGGAAAGTCCTGGATTAGGTATTGCATAGTTTCAACGACTTAACAGACCGCCCACAATAAAGGCGTCTACTAGTGCTCTAGAAGAGGGGCAAATAGTGACATGTGCATCAAGAAAATCATATGTACATCATTGACCATTTAATATCTGAATCTTTTCAGCATGCGTATAAACTGACATTTTGAGTAGCTACTAAATAAAAACAAATCAAACTTTTGCTTATTAGGCTTAACGAGAAATGAAGGGTGCAAGACGGAAACAAATTGAAATTCCGCAGACAGAGCTGCCCACGCACATTTGGTGGGGAAAGCAGGTGGCACGAGTAGGATGTGTTACACGATAAAAAAGAATAGTCTAGTTGCTTCGGACTCGCTTGCTCTTATTGCCGTACCTAATCAAATGCTTGCCGATACTGTATGTTGCCTGTTTTTTTATTATCAATAAATCTGGAATCATACAGTATCAGAAAGTCCAGCCTTTGGCATTGCGCTATTAACCGACCGCCCACATTAAAGACGTCTACCAGTACCCTAGCAGAAGCAAAGTGTAACACGCCCCTTCGCTCTCGCTTGCTCTTATTGCCCGTACCACAGCGAACATTTTCCGATAGTGTATATCTAGCATTCAGTATGAAAAACAAGAAAATAACCATTCTTCCTATATGCTTATGATCTTAGCCTGATCATGACTAGTATATTATAAGAGCAGGGGCGGCTAGTGAAATTTCAACAATTTTTTTCTCGCATGGGACCCATACGAAATATGGGAAATAACATCTAGAGAAGCACTCCTCTAACGACCCCTAAAAAAATTTGAAAAAGCAGTTTGCGAAAAAGGTCTAGGGACTCCTGTTTAAAATTAATTTTTTTTGTCATATACATTTTACTTTTCATAAAAATACAACAGGTTTTGAAGTTTATGAAAATATTTTCATTATTAACTGAAACACAATGAACTGAAATTTTGTAATTTACAATTTAACAAATGATAAAATTTCAATTCGTTGTATCTCAGTTAGTAATGGAAATATTTTCATAAACTTAAAAATCTGTTGTATTTTTATGAAAAGTAAAATGTATATGACAAAAAAAATTAATTTTAAATAGGAGTCCCTAGACCTAGGGGGATCAATCGAATTTTGAAAAAATTTTTCGCAAACTGCTTTTTCAAAATTTTTTAGGGGTCGTTAGAGGAGTGCTTCTCTAGATGTTATTTCCCATATTTCGTATGGGTCCCATGCGCCACAGACGAGAAACAAATTGTTGAAATTTCACCAGCCGCCCCTGTATAAGAGGCCTCCCTTACGAGGATTTCTTTCTAGTATACCTAGCCCTACCTAGAGGTTACTCCGTTATAATCAAACATTTGGTACATTTCAAAGCTAAGAACTGCTAAAAAGCACAAAGAAAATAGGTATAAAATTTCACTCACCGCAAATAAATAAAATATTTCTTTCTTCTATTTCGACTAATTAAATTCATCTAAAAATTGAACTTTTTTCGTTTTCTTTAGAATTCATCAGGAGAGATATACAGGGTGTCCCACTTAAAACTCCCGGCGCAATTTTCTCGATAACCAAAAGCTATATTTGAATTATGTAAAAGGTATCTACTAGAATATATAAATGACTTCAGTTTTGAGTTAAAATGGTTATTTTACACATTGAGGTATAGATGGCGTTGCGATGCAAAGAAATTCTTCGATCCTAGGAACGATGAAATGAGTTGCATGAGATGGAGAATTATATTCTAAGCAACTTTTTCAATATGAACAATTTTCTAAAAATCAGTGGTTTTCGAGATATTTGAACTTCAATGTTATTTTTCAAGTAACAAAAATTCCATTTTTTTTCATATGTCTACAATTTATAGTGTAAAATTTAGTAGAACATAAAACATAAACATGACGCAAAAATTAGACAATACACAATAAACAAAAATGTCAAAATCTTTCATTTCCAAATAGCAGTTGCAGCCCCACCTTTGTTTTACTTGAAAAAAAAAATGTGTTTTGAAATGAATGTTTCATTACCATCTAAATGAGCCTGATTCACTGTGAAAAATGTCCCAAAAGATTTATTGTCTAAAATGTATTTTAAAAAGTTATGACGATTTTTATGTTCAAAAAAATTATATTGAAGTTCAAATATCTCGAGAACCAGTGATTTTTCGAAAATTATTTGTATCGTAAAAGTTACTCAGAATATACTTCAATGTGTAAAATAACCATTTTTACTCAAATCTGAAGTCATTTATATATTCTAGTAGATACTTTTACAGAATTCAAATATAGCTTTTTGTTATCGAGAAAATAGCGCCGGGAGTTTTAAGTTGAACACCCTGTATATATTCAATTCGAAATAAAATTACCATCAAAAGATAATAAGGAACGAATGGTTTCTTTGAAAGTTATCTGCTGAATATATCCAGAAAATAATATTTTTTCCATATCGATATTAATTACAATGTACACTTTATTCTCTAGGCAGAAATGTCAAAATTTGAAGTTACGTTTTTATTAACCCCGCCTTAAATCACCCCACTACGTAGTTTAAGTTTGACGAGGTTAAGTCCGCCCGATATCCTTAAAACTCAAGATTAACCACCCGTACAACGCTTTTAGTCATCTTTTAACACGGGGTTAGGACTAACCGTCTGTTGGTACAACTCGTCCTAAGTGTACCAAATTTGACAATGATGTCAGTGTTAATCCCTTATCACTAAAATTAGTTTTAGGTATTTTATCAGTATCAAATAAATTGGAATTTAGGAATATTACATCAAATTCAAAAAATATATGTACGTCAAAGTTTAGGTGTGAAAATATTAGGGGTTTTCCATCCCTGGCTTCCCAGACAAGATACGAAAGGCGCCATATTTCTTAGTCACAGATATTTATTGTGTATACTGTCCAAATTGTATTACAATCGATACTGTAGTTTAGAAGTCCAATAGCAAAACACGTTCTTCAAGATTTAACATTTAAGGGCATTCGAAGGGTGCACTTTTAGTGTCATATCGACTCGATGGTTACAGAATTACTCATTAAATCTAATGTGTCACCCAGATTAATTTATACAGGGTAAATATAAATATTTATTTAATTTCCTATTAAAAACTTTTTGAGATATCAGGGATAAACAGAGATACATCAAGAGATATGGACACGCGGACAGGCAGACAGATATTATTGGGATAATGGTCATAATGGTTTCAGGAATAGTTAAAACATTCAATCGATTAAAATTTGCCGTCGGATATACGTCACCTTTTATTTTTCTTTTACCTAATTAATGTAACCTAAAACATTTTAAAGACGATTGGCGATTGACAAAATAATTCTTGTCCGATAGAAATAAACGATTTTAATATATTCTTTTTGAATTTAATAGTTTACGAACTGTTGTTTTTAAATGACTTCTAGAAAGGAGTAGGTTGTCAATTTCACTTGATTTTCACAAAATTTTCCAGGGGGATGGGGCATGATTCTAAACAACTATTACACAGGCCCACAAAAAAAGTGGTCTGTGCTGGGATATTGATCATCCCTTGTATGCGGAACACGAATCTGGCCTTAGTTTTCGCCAGCATGTCAGGTTTTTTTTAACAGTAAAAAAGTCTGTTGGATCGTAATATTGCTTACCCAGTTCATCAGACTCCAAAACTGATTTATCTTTAAAACTTTAACCTAATAACAGTATTGACCACATAACTCAAAGGAAACCGTAAAATCCCATAACTCCTTAACCCCTCAACCTCATAACCCTTGAAATCCAATGAAAACAGTAGGGAATTTTGATTGGGGAGTTACTGAGATTGTGACCCCGGATCCTGATTATCATACATCCACAACGTCATGATCCCATAACCTCAGCATCTCATAACCCCGTAACCTCTCTGAAGATAACGCAACGTAACGTAACGTAATGTACTGGAAAAAATGGAGATTCTAAGTAGGGTGATTCGTGCCATTGTACTTGGAAACAAGCACCTTATGGCGCCATATCTCTTCAACAGCAATCCCTCTATCCTCATAATCTGAGGATTCAATGAAAAAAATAGGATACTCTTGATTGAGGAATCAATTAGATTGTCCCCTCGGAACCTTGTTAGTTTGTTACCAAGTAACCCTACTCGAGCAGCAAACCCTTCTGCTACATAACCCAGTACTCCCATAAACCCATAACTGCATAACTCTGGGAATATAATAGAAGAAAGTGAATAATCTGAACAGGGGAATTCATGAGATTGTGTTCGTGAAATCGAGAATTAGCTCTTGAACAGCAAAACTTTTAGCCTTATAACCTCGTGATTCTGGGAATTTAATAAAAGCAAACTAGGGAATCTTAACTGGTGAGAATCTAACTTTGGAAGTGGAGTATCTTTTAAGGTGATTTCTGTTTAGGTCACTTCATTTGATCTCTTGCTTTTGGTAACTTTTTTTATCTTCGAGCGACATAACGGTTTTATTTTAAGCTTCTTGCTCTACATCACATATTCCTTCTTCAACGTCCAACAAAAGACTGCCATATGATTATCCCACCTTTCTTGATATTCTAAAATAGAAAGTTCGCAAGAGCAAGAGATCAAAGGAAGTCACCTAAACAGAAATCACCTGAAAAAATACTCCAGTTCCAAAGTTACATTCTCAATTAAGATTCCCTTATTTGCTTTTATTGAATACACAGAATCACAGGTTATACTGCTAAAAGTTTTGCTGTTTAAGAGCTAAGGAAGGATAACGTGCTATTCTTCCATCATATTCCCATAGTTTTGCAGTTTTAGGTCTACGGAGTTACTGGGTTATGTAGTAGAAGGGTTTGCTACTGAAGCGCTATAGACTTATTTGGAAACAAGGTAACAAGGTTCTAAGGGCACAATCAAATTGATTCCCCAATCGAGAGTCTCCTATTTTTCTCATTGAATCCTCATAGTTGTGGGATTATGTGGATATAGGAATTGTCGTTGAACTGCTCTGGCACCAAAGGGTGCTTGTTTCCAAGGTTCTAATGTTACAATGTCACGAATTCCCCTACTTACAATCTCCATTTTTTCCGTTGGATCTTCGCAGTTAAGAGGTTACGGGGTTATGGAATGCTAAGTTTATGGGATCATGAGGTTGTGAACGTATGACACAAGAACAAGGATCCGAGGTCACAATCTCATTAACTCCCAAATTCCCCACTATTTTCATCGGATTTCCAAGGTTATGGGGTTGAGGAGTTATGGGGTTCTACGGTTTCCTCGAGTTATGAGGTCAATACTGAAGTACCACAATCTTATTTTAGGACGAGGCTTTAGTTGAATTACTTTTGGAGTCTGATTTAAATTGAGCTGGGTAAGCAATATTACAATTCACATTTTTGGTGTTAAAAAAAAACCTGAAGCGCTGGAGCAAAACTAAGGCCAGATTCGTGTTCAGTGGCTCAAAATACAAAGGATAGGTATGGTCAGTACACAAGCACATAAGACCACTTTTTTTGTGAGCCTGTGTTATTAACAAAATGATTATCTATCTCTAAGCCTACTATAATTTCCAAAAATTGCGAATTTCTTTTTATCGTAGAAGGCCGAGGTTTTAGATGTACACGACATTTATGTGTTGGACAAAAACTCCTTATGGAGTTATATACCTGATAAAAATTTTAAATGAATTCGGTCACAAATAAAAATGATACAGGAGTGCCTTCATGAGAAATTAAATATACGTTATTTGACATACTAACATATATTAATTAAGATTGGTAAAAAAAATATTGTTGTTATATCATATACTAAAATACAGGTTTTTTGACTTTTGCACTTCTAAAAACTATTTATTAGGAGATCAAAATCTACAATATACAAAAAATTTAGACAATTCCGAAGAAAATCTGTTTCTTTAATTTCAGAGTCTGTCAAATTTTTCATTTCTTAGTTTAAAACTTTTTAGTCTAATAACTTCTAAACGACTGTGACTATTAAATGAATAATTGGAATTATATTTTTATTACAATTCTACTTATATTTTCTTATAGCTTTTTTCCAAATATATGCAATAAAAAAAATTAATGCCATATTGCAATAAAAAAAAATTGCAATAAAAAAAAATTAATGCTATATTTGCACTTCACCATATGGAAATAATTGTTCATAGAACTTTTAAAATACAATACTTGAAATCGTCTAACTCAAAACCCATAAAACCATATGCCACATCAGTAGAGGGCGTAGGAGTGGGGGTGGCTGATCCTAAAAAAAGAACTGAGACCCTTGGTTATTGTATACACACTATATCTTATTTTTCCCCATCGGTGATAGTGGGAGTGGCTGATGCCAAAAAATTTTGAGACATTGGCTTCTCATACATATACTAAAGGCCTCTTACCTTCTTACTTTACCTATTTACCCTCCAATACTTCAACAGAATAAGATCAAAATACAATCTAGTTCCAGATATCACATAGGTGTACCAAACTTCAAGTCAATATCATAAACTGTTCTAGAGTAATCGTACGCACAAAAAGTCACAGGCAGATAGACTGACAAACCGACAGCATTTGTTTTTCCCAAACTTAAAATTCCGACGTTTTATGACATTCTAAGTGTATTTGAACAAAGAAAAAATTTTTTTTAAATTTTTACTATGGTCCACTCCATGGCGTGGATGTGGAAGTAATATTAAATACTTCCCCACGACCTTCCTTTCTCTTGTACATAAACAGAAGCTTTAAGCGATTATGTAGTAACATAGAATTGTAAATATGAATATAAATTTTTCTCAATGATCCTAAAATATTCATTCTAATCGTCTTCAAATATTTAAAGCCATTGCGTTAAATTTTTAAGAGATTTTTTTCTATGTTTATAAACGCGTTTATTCCCTCCCTTTATTTTATAAGCGAAATGGAAGATCTGGAGATCAGCTTAAATCCCTCTCCACGCATTCAATTCCCAAGTTCGACATTTCTTACAAACTTTGCAACGATCAAGCATACGTTTATTTCAACTTATATATACAACGCTTATGAATCGAAATTTGAACACCTGCTAATTTTTTGTTTGAATATTTGTTTATGAATTATAAGAAAATAATGTTTGAGAAAAAAAAAACTAAATCGTCTTCAAAAAAGATCGCTAAAAATTATGAAATAAAATTTTACCGACGCGCCGCGCACCGCCTAGTAAATTAAAGTTTATTACCTAATATCGAAAAAATGCACGTGAACAGAGTTGTAACACCTTTGATAAGAGTCTGGGGTGTCGATCAAATGCAACTTTTGTATTTCCGAATATTATAACACAGCCCCACAAAAAAAAAAAAAGTTCAGATCAGCGAACCAGACTCATGTATCCCTATGTATTTTCGGTCGCTGAATCCGAATCCGAGGTCAAAAAAATTCGTACACCCCCAAAATCTTGAGCTAGAGCCAAAAAACACCCCTGGACTGGGGTAAAAAGAATATTAAGCTACGAGAATAGTTGTTACATCCTAATCTATCGAATTATACAAATTAAGGTTAAACAGCAGCGTACATACAATAGATATGAAACACACCCCCAGTGAGGGGTGAAAACTAGCCCCCATTTATAAAAAAATCGATCCAAAACAGCAGTGACTGTTGAAAAAGCTCGAAAGGTCTAAGTTTTGTTAAAGTGCATCAGATCCGACGTAATCTTCATAAACTGCCCCTATAGGGTTGAGAACAACCACCCTTAAGTTTAAAGGACACAAAACAAGAGAAAATGTAAAATCCGACAGGATTTCTATTTCGCGTAGTACTCTAAAATAGAACTAGAAACTTACGTACCATCAACGCCCTACAGTGTCAACCCTCAGATGGTGTGAAAACTACCCCCTATGTAAGATTTATCTATAAGAAGTTACAGTGACTTCTATAAAAATTCGAAACACCTACGTTGTGTGGAAGTGAGAAGAAACTAGACTATGTTTGGCGCTGTGCTTGAAAACCACCCCCATGGGGTTGCGAGATACTACCCTTATATCCGTAGGACACTGGAAGTGTGCATCACGATTTTTGCTAATCATAGCATAAAAATGTAAATCCGGTTAGTTTCTCTCTGTTTTTCCAGCATCCTACAGATATAGGGGTGGTATCTCGCAACCCCGTGGGGCTGGTTTTCAAGCATAGCGTCGAACATAGTCTAGTTTCTTCTCACTTCCACACAACGCAGGTGTTTCGAATTTTTACACTACATTTTTATACTGTAACTTTTTAGTTTAGGGGGTAGTTTTCACACCCTCTGAGGGTTGACACTGTAGGGCGTTAGTGATACGTAAGTTTCTAGTTCTATTTTAGAGTACTACGCAATTTCAGCCAAACATAGCATTCATGAAAATAGAAATCCTGTTGGATTTTACGTTTTTTCTTGTTTTTCTCGTGTCCTTTAAACTTGAAGGTGGTTGTTCTCAACCCTATAGGGGCAGTTTATGAAGATTACGTTGGACCTGATGAAGTTTGTTATCACTTTAACAAAATTTAGACATTTCGAGCTTTTTCAGTACTCATTGATGTTTTCGATCGATTTCTCACCCCTCCCTGGGGGTGTGTTTCATATCTGTTATATGTACGCTGCTGTTTAACCTTAATTTGTATAATTCGATAGATTAGGATGTAACAACTATTCTCGTAGCTTAATATTCTTTTTACCCCAGTCCAGGGGTGTTTTTTGGCTCTAGCTCAAGATTTTGGGGGTGTACGAATTTTTTTGACCTCGGATTCGGATTCAGCGACCGAAAATACATAGAGATACATGGGTCTGGTTCGCTGGTCTGAACTTTTTTTTTTTTGTGGGGCTGTGTAATAGATACAGAAAAAATGCATATAACATTTTTTGTAGAGAACTTTATAAGCTTTATTTTTTATATAGAACATAATTTCGATCGATATCACTAATGGCTGGCGGGATACAAGGAAAAAATCAGAACTTTATCAATTATTTCCCTCCAATTTTTCTTTATTTGACTGGAATAGGAGTGCTGTAGCTTCGTTAGGAAGCTTTTTCGGACACATGTTCATAGGAAGTTTTCTTACTATTTTTGTAAAATGTAAAATCAGCACAGTGCGGGAATTTTGGGACACCTTGCTCAATAAATGTTTTTATTCACTAAATGAATTTTGTAATAACAATTTTTCAGATTTTGTAATAGGAACTTAAAAGATACAACTATTTCCATTTTATATTTTACATTAATTGTTTATTGTTAGTTTGTTCATATCATCGTTATTGTAATTTATTACTTGTATTACTTTACTTACTAATTTGACATATGTAAACAGTTTATTGTATTAACACGAATAAAGAATTGAATTGAATTGAATATACATAGTAAATACTGATCTATCGAAAACTACCTTAAACTCTGCATAGACTTGAAAATAGATTGATTATTATTAGTGTTAATTTTCAATTCATAAGTCATTAGATATATCTTTTTTTCTATCCCCTTATCTTTATATCTAACAGAGCAATATCAAGACAGTGTATCGTTGCAGAGAAAAATTGTTTTGATAATTTTTTTACGTTATGAAAAAGGTCTTGTTACGGAAAAGTAAGAAACGTTCAGTTACTTTTTTGAAATGGTTAAAATTTAGTTGTATATTGCCTGGTAGATATAAAAACTAAAAAAAATCAAGTCGGCGCAAAATAGTTCGAACCTATTCCCTTTTTTCCCGGGATTCTAAAAAAGCAACAATATACAGGATGTTCCATTTAAAAATCAAAAATCACTTCCGGCTAAACTCGAAGTCCAAAAAAAATTTTCAAATACGTCTATATTAACTATAAAAATAATAAAATTTATTTACGATATTATATTTAAAATTACAACGTGCTACGCTAATTGTGCAATGTATAATTATTATGGAGTATAAGTAATAAATAAGATAAGATATAAAATGTAAATAAACAAATGTATAATAAGGTAATTATAATCACCGTAAATAAAGAGTCAATAGTTAAGGGGACCATATTTGGCAAGTTAGTTGCATATGAGGTGAAGGATAAATACTTTGTTTTATCACAATTTAATGTACGTTTATTATGCTGGAACCAATCTCTTATAATTCTAAAATCAACTTCTACTCGTGCTTTTAAATTTTCCCAAGAATTCGCTTGATATTATGCTAGGTCGTCAGCAAAACTAAGAACTATACCCGCCGTTTTCAAGGTGAGCAGAGTATTAATATATATTGTAAACAGTAACGGACCTAGTACTGTGCCCTGGGGAGCGCCGTATGTAACAGTTCTCAGGTCCCTGACGATGCTATCGATTTTAACAAATTGCTGCCTATCTGAAAGATAGCTTTTAAAATATTATGCATTTTACCTCTCAGTCCATAGCACTTCAACTTTTCCAAACAATATATTGCATCTTCAGTTGATCTCCCCTCTCTAAACCCATATTGTTGCTCAGAAATTATCATGTATTTATTTATGAAACTAACAATTCTAACTTTTAAGACTTTTTCTATAACCTTAGCAATGTTTGATATTAGAGAGATAAGCCGATAGTTAATGATTTTCAATTTGTCACCGCTTTTATAGAGAGGCCTTATGACACTTTTCAAAGGCTTTGGAAAACACTGTAGCAAAACACATGTGCACTAGTACAAGTATGTTAGCGGTGCAGCTAGTAGTAGTAGTATTCGCAATATTGGCTTTGATTTATTAATAAATCATTAGCTCAGCGCCACGTGGAAGTTGATGTGTCGTAAGCGGTGCAGCTACCTCGTTCGAAATTTCTTTCAATCTTGAAAAACAAGAGGCAAAAGAGGAGTGTCAGTGACATCATTGTTATCCGGTATATAGTCAACTATATGTTATAGGTTTGATGAAATTAGTACCTAGTAGTACAATTATGTGAATCTGAATTCGTTGTTAAAGAAGATCTGTTTTTATGAATATCTAAGATATATTGGAAAATGTAAAATGAAGGGAAGGGAGTGGTATAACGCGCAGTTCTTTGAATAAGGGCTTACAATGGTCTCTGGATCCCACACCTGATATTATCCTTATAACTTGTTTTTGCAATCTAAATATTTTTATAGCATGAATCGTTACCTTAAAATTAGACCATATATTTGACTGAAAAAGTGAGAAATAAGATGTTTTAACACCTCAGAATTTAAAACATTTAAAACTTTTTTCAATTGCCCTGGTAAAAAGTTTGCACTAGCTAATTTCTTACATAAGTGGTTAACGGATCTGATCAATTTAAATTACCGTCAAGGACAAGGTAGTGAAAAAGGTGAGCCGTTGTGTCTTGGTAGTATTTAAATTTACGAAATTTACCATTTCTCGGCTTTAATTTCGCTGTTTAATGTTAAAGTATTTGGGTTGTTTAAATTGTTATCACTATAAATTAAGGTTGAATCATTTGCGGGTAGTACACAAGGGCCAGGAAAAAGTATGTAAAGTTCCCATGATAGAGCCTTGGAGTACGCCATGTCTGACTAGAAAAGTATTTGAAGTTTGGTCATTTAAAGACACACACTGTGTCCTGCTATTAAGATCCCGTATTCCATGGCGGTCTAACTTCTTCAATAACAGCTCGTAGTTGACACAGCCGATGGCCATGGTAAGGTCACAGCTCAAAGTCCCGGACTGTGCTATCCACAATGATACTGCTTGAATTGTCGATTTATTTTTGCTGAAACCGAATTGGTTTTCATTTAGTAATTAGTTATTCTTAAAGAAGGAAGTTAGAGATGTTTTAATAACGATCCCGATATTTTTCCAAAATAGGGGATAACGGAGATGGGACGGTAATTGTCGACCAGGTTTAAATCACCTTTTTTGAAAACAGGGACCACTCTGGACACTCTGGCTAGTTTAAACGAATCAGGGAAAACACCTTCAGCAATACAGGCATTAAACAGTTCTGTGAGAGGCAGAGCCAAAATGTCAACTCTTTCCTTCAATTTGCTACAAATATAAATATCAAGCGAGCAACTAGAATGGGCTCAAAGAAAGGAAGATTTAGAAGTTGATGGGATATTTTTCAGTAAGTCAACAGGGTCCAAGTTATTTTTAGGCATGTTCATTATATCATCTGCTATTGTGGTAAAAAAAAAATAAGATTGATATTTATATCACTTTGTATAGTTTTAGTATGATTGTGTTCGTAATTTACAAGCTTTCAACCGTCTTTTGTTTTATTGTTCTAGTTAACGAGAAAACACAGTTATTCACATCTCATAATTAAATAATTTTTTTGGGCAGTGGTATTGCAATCAATAAATAAATGACAGCACGAATTGAAAATTACACTTGCATTTTTCAAAATATGCCTCGAATAAAATAAGTTTTAAAAACAGCCGAATCCCATCCTCTCCATTACCAGCGGATTCCGCGATTTCCACATACCGTTTAGTTTTCTCGAAACAAACGCGACGTGACACATTTTTTATTCCTTTCGGCTACGAGAAACTCGCTATTCCTTTTGTTCGTCATTCATGTTTATACACATGTCGTATTTGGCGCATTCGATGCGGAGAAATATCGAAAAGGAAAAAGTAAATAAGAGATAAATCATTGTAAGAGAACCCGTGCATTATCGACGTTATTTTGAAATGTGTTGGTGTCGGCAGCTGCATACGTTGATGTGTCGGGCACGCGACAAGATTTCTTTATCTGGGACAATTGTTGTTTCATCTGCTCACTTTTTGTTCCATTCAAGAGGCATCCATGGAAAAGGACATATCAAAAGCCATATTTTTCTGTCTTATAGTTGGCCATTATGACCTAAAATGTGGCTACCGAAGAACGTTTTGTCCTTTAAATTTTTAATGGTGCAAGCTGTTTTTATTTTTTATAACTGAGATTATGGTACGCTTGAATAAAATAGTATTTTTGCCTATATTGCTTTACGAAATATAATAATAATTGCATTATGACGTTGTCGATTTGAAATATTTACTCGACTTTCGTATAAAAATATACCAAAGATGGACATTTTTTAGTCAAGCATGACTGACGACTAATAATCATTCATATATTAGTCATAATAATATCTTAGCTCATAAATATTGCAGATCGTTTTATTATTCGTAATCCCATGACCTTTCTACATATTTATATGCAAAATGTTTTCATTTTTAGAAATTTTTTGATGGTCAAAAACACGTTTTTTATGACCATTTCTTTAAGTGCAAGAAAATTACTAAAAATTGAAAATAATATCTTTGTCGCCATTTAGAGATCTTTGTTTGCTCATAAATTAAATACTTTCATATTTTCGTCGTGATTTCGATTTTTCCAGCATTACATATGGGTCTACTGGAATACATCAGAACAGCTAGGGGGCATATTTGAAATGTCACTTAAGTGGCATTGTAGAAGAACTCAATACCGGGTGTCAATTTGACGCGAGACCAATTTATTTATTACGGGGCGCCAGTCGCGTTCTACCCCGTTTTTCCACTCCCAAGCGGGTTCGAGATAAGATATAACTTAACAGACAAGTAATAGACCAAAGCTGCACTTCCTCAGATCATTAACGACGCCCTCTCAGTCGGGATTTTATTTACTTACTGGTAATAATGGGTTTTACGCATAAGAAGTTTTGTAATTTTTGCATAAAAAATTCCTAGCGAGATTTCTCTCTGACGAATTTAATTTTGGCGTGATTTTTATTAGCTTACGCAGTAATAATGGGTTTGACGTCTAAGGATTTTTGTAATTTTTGCATAAAAAAAATCCCTATCGAGATTTCTCACTGACGGGATTTAATTTTGACGGGACTTTTATTCGTTCACCTACGAATAATGGATTCTACACCTAATAGTTTCTGAAAAATCGCATTAAAAAATCCCTATCGAGCTCCCGTAAGGCGACCAGAATACTGAGTTTCAGACTTGCGGAGTCATGAGACTCCGATTAACTCAGTTTTTTCGGTCTTCCAAACGAAAACTCAAGGGATTAAGATTAGTAACAAGTCATAATATCAATAAAATGCAATTAGTTCGAAGAATACCATTTATTTAACAGGTTTAAAACAGGTAGTGAAGTTCTGCAGTATCCTATACAATAAATTATATAATATGAAAGAATCACGCCTCCCCAACTAAGGCAAGTTAAATTTTACCATACAAATGAGAGCGTGCGCTAACAATCGATTTGGTAGAAAAGATTCATACAACTTCCCCAGAATCTAATGCAAGCATTTTTTAAATTTATAAGTTATGGTAATTATGGTAATTGAATCGGTCATTTGAGAAACGACACTAGTCCTTAAAAAGTAGAACTGAGAAAATTAAGAAAAACCTTCGAGATTCACCATTTTAAATAATCATATATAACAAAAACATAATTCATTTAATGTAGATAATTGTAGATCAGAATATTATATCTAGATACATATTTTGGCAAAACCCACCTGAGACTTTCCAAAAGAAAAATTGGACTTGTGTGGTTTTTCTAGTGACTCTGAACTTGTGTGATTTTTCTAGCGACTCTCAATAATCAAAAATGAAAAACAGTTACTATTGATTACACCAGCCCCCAAAAAAATAAATAGTGGTCTGTGCTGGGATACTGACCATACCTGTCCCTTGTATTTTAAGTCGTTGAACACGAATCTGACCTTCAGCACGTTAGGTGTTTTTATAACACCAAAAATGTGTGTTGGACCATAATATTGCTTACTCAGCTCATTTAAATCAGACTCCAAAAGTGATTCAATTTTAAAACGTCAACCTAATAACATTGTGGTACTTCAGTATTGATCACATAACTCAAAGAACCCGTAAAACCCCATAACTTCTTAACCTCATAACCCCTCAGCCCCATAACCCTGGGAATCCGATGAAAACAGTGGAGAATCTTGATTGGGGAGTTAATGAGATTGTGACTTCGGATCCTTGTGCTTGAGTACCATACATCCACAACCCCATAATACAATAAACTCAGCTTCCCATAACCACGTAACCTCTTAACTCTGCAGATCCAACAAGAAAAATGCAGATTCTAAGTAGGGGAATTCGTGTCACTGTGACATTAGAATCTTGGAATCAAGCTCCTTATGGCACCATAGCTCTTCAACTGTAAATTCTTTAACCTCATAACCCCATAACCTTCAGGAATCAATGAAAAAATAGGAGGCTCTACTACATAACCCAGTAATCTCCGTAAACCCATAACTACATAACTCTGGGGATATAATAGAAGAATGTGAAGAATCTGAACAGGGGAATTCATGAGATTGTGTTCAGCGTTCTATAGAGAAACAACACAAGTCCGGACTTGTTTGTTTTAAAATGAACTCATTATTTTAAATGCGCCCTGCTTATGTACTATACACGATACATGTGTGGTTTATCTATGAAAATATGCGTTTAGGCTTCCACAATGCATTTCAGCAAAAATGTCATTTTCGGTAGATGGTGGACTTGTGTGGTTTCTCAAATGACCGATTCAATTATAGCTGACTGATAATATAATAATATATTACTTAAAAATTTTGCTTCGCTTATGATTAGTTTTAAAGTTCTATATCGTGATTATATCATTCACAGAACGGAGTTCGACTAATACATGAGTTTAATAACGTTCTGCTAGTCTTACGACTTACTAGTCCACATGCAGGTATAATATAGGGAAAATGACACCGACTCGCCTTCGAGCTACTTTTGGGCAAATCTGCTTTTTGATTCATTTATGCACAAGGCGGTTTCCTCTATAACTTTATTATTTGGAAAGCCCTGCATTTGGCTTTCCTACCATCGCTATGTATTGATCATCCAACGCACTCGTCCAATTTATGAGTTGTTAGGTGAATCCAAACTTGTTTTATGTGAGAAACCGGCCTTTTTTACTGACCTTTTGCCAATATTTGCCTACAGACGCTACGCGCTTTCGCCAAATTTGTCGATTAGATAGATAAAATTGTATATTCATTCTTTCGAATGATATATATAGTGACTGTATCTCCATGGACATTGTCTTCTATGGAGGAATGAAAAAGTTAAAAATAATTTCGTAAAAATATATGGTTTATTATTCCTCGACCAAAAATGATACTTTTATTCTTGGTTCACTTTTCCATGATCACCATATACTTTCACTCTCATGGCCTGGACAAAAACATATTTTGCTATGTGAAAATTCGGTGTTTCTTCGAATTTTCACCTGGTTGTGCCTAATGTCTTAACGAACTCATAACGATCCTTTTGGGCTTGTTTATGGCTTACCTAAATCGAATTTTTATTTTGGCTTCAACTTAGGTTGATTCTGGGAGGTTCTACAGCAGTATCACTGGATTCAGAAAATGACGTAAAATCAAAAAAATGTCATAGCATACAGGGCGTTTCTTTTCAAGTTCTCTAATTTTAGTAATAAAGTGGTTGAACCCTCTACACGAAAAATATTTTACGACTGAGAAGCGGCAATAGACAACAATTATGTCGCAGGGTATATCGATTTGATTATCTGTTATGATGTTTCTGAGATAATAATCAGTGAAACCCACATTAAGCACCATCCGCAGCGGAGCGCGTAGCTTACTTGAAAATCATTTCCGGACATGTTCTTCTCACTGTCTTTGCGTGTAGAGTCAGCTCCTAAATAGTCGAGAGTTATTTTCCCAACACTCTGTATATGTTTCTTATTTTAATTTTTACAGTATTAAACCGATGTTAGTGCTTTGTTCGTCCATTAATGAAACTGGCACAGTTAATATATCTCACAATCTTTAACGATTTTCTCTTAGCGGAACTCCTCTCATGACTAAGGTTAATGATTCACTGGAAACAGAATAATTGGTTTTTCACGTTAGTAAAGTTTATGCATATTTTATATTCTCTACTTGGAAATAATTTTTGCGTCACCTGAATGTCAAACGGTTTGCTTATATTTTCTATTTGCTTGGCATTATTAGTTATTCATGTGCCTCGTACGCTACGACTGGATTCACTTCTATAAGATTTAAAGATCGATAATATCCCTTGGCTAGCAGGAGTAAAATGGAATAGGCTGCACTGAGAATTCGTCCAGGAGTATACAATGGCATTACCCATTCCCGTTAACTTGGACCAGGCTTAACTCGAGTTTGACTTGTTTGGTAGTTGAAGTCAAGTTGGCAATACTTTGGAATGGAAAAATTCATAGGAAATGCAAGAAGATAATTAAATTAATATTTTAATATGTGTCGTTCATGATATGCAGAGGGAGAAATGCGTGAATTTATCAGTACGTCAAGATAAAAATGTTGATATAAAAAAATTGTAAATAATACGTTTTACAGCGTAAAAATAAATGCAATTCGTGAATTTACGATTCATAATAACACATATCAAGAGGATAATATTCTGACAATATTATTATACAAAATAATATTTACTTATAAATGTAAACATTATACTCTTCGCCTATTTATTGAAGTTTTTATACAATTGTAATATTCCACAGGATATTTCTCGCAGTTCTTTTGTAAATAATGTTAGTTTTATATATTTTTAATTACTTCCACATCCAGTGGAAGTATAGTACCACACACAAAAAAAATTATTGTTCAAACAGGCTTAGAATGTCATGAAACTTCAAGATTTTAAGTTTGAGCAAAAAAAGTTCTGTCTGTCGTTCTGTCTGTAATTTTTTTGTGCGCACGATTACTCCGTTTAAGATGTTCACTTGATATTTAGTACACATATATATTTTAACGAGATCTGAAACTGCATTATAATTTGATCTTATTCCGTTGGGGGGTAAATTGGGGTAAATGAATGTAAATAGGAAAATCATGCAAGTAAAAGTTCATAAAATTGGTATTTAGCAAATATAAAAGAAGCTAAAAATTTTTTGGCATTAGCCACCCCCATTGCCACTTAAAAAAATAAAATTGTGATTTATGAATGTACAAGAGCCTCAACAATTTTTTTTACTTCCCACCTACACTACCATCCCCCCACTACCGATGTGGCATATCGTTTTATGAGTTTGTAGGCTCGACGATTATAAATATTATATTATTAAAATTCCATAAACAATTATTTCCACATAGTGGAGTGCAAATATAGTCAATTTTTATTTTTCGTTGTGAGAGACTTGAATAGAAAACCTGGATGTGGAAGTAGTGATTCCTTGGTCAGCGGTTTTTTATAAAGCCAACTTAATTGGTGAAACTCTTGTCAATAAAAAAACTACAATCGATCTCTTTGTATCGAACCCGCGATAGTTTGGAGTCTGAAGTGAAACCACTAGACCACCACCGTTCATTAATTTTACAATTATAAATGTCTATACTATAATGTGTCTAGGTGAAAATCACATATTGATGGTTGGATGTTATACAGGGTGTCCCATTATATTTTGACCCTTTTTAAACCTATAAAACTTTTGAACTAGTTGAGATAATGAAATGCAGTTTCCGCCAGTCTTCTTCTGATTTTGATAAGTTATTTCCTGAGTATCCGTCTTTTTTGCTCACTTCCGGTTTAACCGGAAATGACATAGCGTATTTTCGGGGATAGGGCAACTTTGTTATTTCAAATGGAACACCCTTTTTTGGGTTTTGGTTGGAAAGCCCATTGTTTCCCCTTTCCAAAAAGTCCATATTTGTCATGGAAATTATACAGAGTGATGGTTTTATAAGCTTTTAAAATAAATACTGCGTTTTATCGAATTGCTACGAAAAAAATAATGATTCACAAAGTAGACTATGGAAATAAAAGACATCACTTGTAAACGTCAAATTAGTTTATTGACAACTCGCGTACTTGAGTTACTTCAAGAAAAATGTTTACTTTAAGTGAAAAAGCTAAGTGTTATCTTTTTTTGCTGAAACTAAATCTTACAAAACAACATAAAGAAGATTTAGAACTATGTTTAACAAGGAACCTTCAACAAAAAATTCAATTAGAAAATGGAATAGAAACTTTGGAATTCGAGTTGTATTGACTGTAAAACAAGAACTCCAAATAATGAAAATAGGCCTAATAATGCAATTGAAATTTTGGAAATGACACAAAATGATCCTTTCTCTTCTACAAGAAAAATTTGTTTCACAACAGGTATTCCGAAAACTACTGTTCATAATGTTAAGAAATAAACTAATTTGACGTATATAAGTGATGCCTTTTATTTCCATAGTCTACTTTGTGAATCATTATTTTTTTAGCATTTCGATAAAACGCAGTATTCACTTTAAAAGCTTATAAAACCATCACTCTGTATAATATATGGACTTTTTGGAAAGGGGAAACAATGGACTTTCCAACTGTGGAAAAATGTACAGGGTGTTCCATTTGAAATAACAAAGTTGCCCTATCCCCGAGAATACACTGTCATTTCCGGTTAAACCGGAAGTGAACAAAAAAAGACGGATACTCAGGAAATAACTTATCAAAATTAGAAGAAGACTGGCGAAAACCGCATTTCATTATATCTAGTTCAAAAGTTATATAGGTTTAAAACGGATCAAAACATAATGGGTATTATTATGAAATGTATGTTATTAGTAAAATATATAAATATGTAATGATAGAAAATAACTACTAAGTACTCATTGTATTCAGAAAATCACGTAGAATCCAAAAGTGTAATAATGCATTACCATTTGAAAATCAAAAGTTGGTACCACTTCCGCAGAAACTGGATATAGAAAAATATTAATTTTTGTGTCGAAAAGTGACCTTTATCAAGTACAGACGATGTACCAAATTTCAATAATTATCTGCAAAAAGAAAAAAAAAATTGGGGGTACACCATGTTCGTGTTACATCCCATATTTAACTGGATAAAACAGAGAGCCAAAAAAAAACGAATGAAAGAAAAAATTTACTTATTAAATACTAACAGTATACAATTAAATATATTAAAGTATAAAAGATTTGTCAATAAAAATAAAAGTACCAACATATATTTATGCAGATATTTACAGTTAATTAGGAATATCTAAATGAGTTACACTATTCTTCGAGTGATCATACTCAATAACAGTCAGAGAGATGAGGAAAAGCATTCTCAATTTTTTGTAAATCCAATAAAACATAAAAATTAAGTTTCTTTGAAATTGGTGAGTTTAAGGACTATTACGACTAGAACATTTAAAAAAATGTTCTTATGTTTAGTAGAATTTAAAAAACATATGACAAACTTTCTATCGTGTACCAGGTTCGATCTCCAGCTCCGGCCCTGGCAATGTCAGTGGGTAACGGACGTTCTTTGTGCTTTTTGAAATGTGTAATTCTCTTCCGAACAGCCTTGACTTTGGATTTGGGAGACGTCTACAATGTGAGGTGTGGTGCTCTATTTAAAATATACATATACATATATACAGTATGTCTCATTTTTCATGACTCCCGTATCACAGCTCCTTTACTAACAATCCAATTTTTTTAAAAATGGGTGGAAGGTGATTACCCACCAGGAGATTGTGTCACCGTAAAATATTTAAAAATTCACCAGTGGCGTTCGTCGGTATGAAGAAAAATGAACCTAATTTTCCAAAAAAAGATATTAGGTATTTTTTTACAAAAATACTAACGCAATATTATTGGTCAGCATGCTTCAGAACCTCCATATCCGAAAAACAATAATTTGATGTTTGGTTTTCGAATCACGGTTTCCTTAAAATTGCGTGTTTTAAACATTAAAGAATCAATAACTTGGAATGAATTGTTTTTCAAAAAAGTCATTCTTCATTTTCGCTTTAAATTTACTGTTTCAATGTCATTGATACTTTCAAATTTTGTAGGCCAATTTTCATTGATAAATTACCAAAAATTTTGAGCCAGCAGCCCTGTAAATTATTCGGGCAATAAAAATGACCGAATTTGAAAGTATCGATGACATAAACTGGTAGAGAAAGTAAATTTAAAAAGAAAATGATAAATGACTTTTTCAAAAAGCAATTCGTTTCCAATTTGTTAATTATTTAATGTTTCCACAGATCGTATGGAATAGTAGGGACATCCTTGGTTGACTCTTATATTGTTCTGTTTGGATTTGCTATTTTAAATTTAGAAAATATCTGTACCAGAATTAATTATACAGTGTGTTCCACTTTTCACGGTAACACCTACGTAGTTCCGTTATTAGTCATCCAATTTCAACCAAATTTGGATCGGTATCAAAGACCACTACTATATCCTTTTTGAGTAAGACAAAACTTATTTCAGTCATTGGCGTGCATTTTTATTAAGAAAAAAAAAGGTTGATTTTTCGAGAAATCATATTAGGCATTTTTTTTGTTGAAAAACTAATGCAATATTACTGATCGGCATGCTGTGGAACCCCCATTTTCAGAATTTAACAACATTTTGGTTTTTGGTTTTCGAATTACGGCCCACTTAAAATTGCCTATTTTAAACATTAAATAATCAATAAATTGGTAACGAATCTTTTTTCGAAAGAAAGTCATTCTTTATTTTCTCTTTAAATTCATTTTTTCTACCATTCTATGTCATCAATATCTTCAAATTCGGTAATCCTCATAGCCCGAATAATTTACAGTCTGATTACCCAAAATTTCTCAATGAAAATTCGTGACCTTCGAAATTTGAAAGTTTCGATAATATGGGATAGTGGAAAAAGTGAATTTAAAGAGAAAATGAAGAATGACTTTTTTTCGAAAAAAATTTCGTTACCAATTTATTGATTATTTAATGTTTAAAATAAGTAATTTTAAGTGGATCGTAATTCGAAAATCAAAAATCAAATGTTGTTAAATTCTGGATATAGTGGTTCTACAGCATGCTGATCAATAATATTGCATTAATTCTTCAACAAAAAAATGCCTATGATTTCTCGAAAAATCAACACTTTTTTCTTAATAAAAATGCACGCCACTGAGTGAAATAAGTTTTGTCTTACACAAAAAAAATATGTATTAAAGATCTTTGATAAAGATCCAAATTTGGTTGAAATTGGATGACCAATAACTGAGCTACGTAGGTGTTACAGTGAAAAGTGGGACACACTGTATATGAATATATACATCTAAACAAATTTTAATATAAATTGGACATCATTTTTACTGAACTATTCACCTTTTTTCCTTATTTTGATTATGATTTTACTGGATACTTAGCATGTTACTAAGCATTTAAAATTATTACTGAGAGGATTTATTATTTTTATTTAACATCTATTATTTGCAGAACCTTTATTAGTTTCATTAGTCATTTAATATCTTTACAAAACAGATATACTTTACCTTTACACAGAATACCGTGCATATAATTACCACTTTTAAAAAAAGGACTCCGTAGTAAATGTCTATATTTAAATATAGTAGATACATATTCTTTCACCACAATGTGCGGCGAACCCTTTTGAAATTATATACGTATTACTTAATCAGTTTTAATTATATGTATAAAATACCCTCACACAACCTCACGTGGACTGTGAATTGGGAGAAAGTATGCCATGAATTGAATTATTGTAGTGGAGCCTAATTAAGCATCAAAATAGGTGAATAAGGAGCTTTCTAGCTGCAACAATGTTATTGTTTTAATTCGTTGTAAGTATAACAACAAGTGCTAGGAGAAGTTTTGGATTAAATCGGTCCATTGCGTCTTGTAAAATTAAAACAATTTATGCTTCTTCAAATTTTCTGCTATTTCCCTCATTATCTTCGACCTTAGGAATCGCATCGCAAAAATAAAAATTCCAAATTATTCGCAATAAAATTTTTGAATAAAACTAGACCTATGAAAAAACTAGATAATTTGTCAATTTGTAAAAAAATAAAAAGCACTAAAAACCCCCCTTTTTGAATAATTTAAGAAATATAATGTAATAATGATAATGCATCAATTTTAACTAAAGTTGTTGAAACTGTGCCCCATGTTGAACTAAACCGTCCTGCTAAATTTTACCAAAATATTTATTTAAACGACTAAAAAGAAAAAAGACATCGGGATTTCAATCGGTTATTGTATAAGTACTAGACGGAGAGCTGGGCACGAAATTTCGATATGACTCGGGTTATGAAAAGTTTCCGTAACAATACGTCGTACACTAAGGGATGACCCCGATTTGGGAATTTGCAGACAGCTCGAGCGGGGAGAGGCGACGCCATATTGAAAAAATGGTGCACAAAAACAGTTTATTTGAAATGTCTCACTTCGGGTGCATCATACGGCAAAAAATGTTCTTATGAAAATAAAAGAGCATTAAATTTTCTACAAAATATGTCCTACAGATTTTTTCGGTAAACTGAATAGTTTCGGTGCGTAGCCGAAATTTTAATTTTTTGTAATTTCTCAATTTAGTGCGACTTTTATGAAGGAGTATTTTTGTGTTAGACAAAATTTGTTTCATACATGAAAATCTTCAAATATAGTTAATTTTACTTGTGTGCTACGCATAGCTCAATGTTCAATACTTTCCACACCACCTTGAGGTAGAGTATATGGCGCATTTTATTTTACGTGGTTGTCCCCTATAAGCCAAATCCACAACTAGCCTGTTTCTTGAGGCGTTTTAGGTGCCTGATGTCGAAGGTCCAGGTTCGTTGTAGTCTTCAACAATACTTTCTTCGGAAATTGCTTCCGTTGCGCTGTTCACTGATTCTACGTATTGATTGTTCTCCATACTTGCGAGAAATGTTTCGACTGGAGAGTCGACTTCCTCGTCGTCATGAAGCTCGTCGACTATTGCTGGTGCATTGTTGCAGCTTTGTCCGTTACAAAATTTGCAAATTCCAGTGAACAGCGCAACGAAAGCAATTTCCGAAGGAAGTATTGTTGAAGACTACAACAAACCTGGACCTTCGATATCAAGCACCTAAAGCGCCTCTAAAAGCAGGCTAGTCGTGGATTTGGCCTATACGCGCCGTATACTCTACCTCAAGGTGGTGTGGAAACGAGTATTGAACATTGAGCTATGCATAGAAGACAAGTAAAATCAACTATATTTGAAGATTTTCAGGTATGAAAACAAATTTTGTCTCAATCAAATTCGCACTAAATTGAGAAATTACAAAAAAATCATAATTTCGGTTGCTGCACCGGAACTATTCAGTTTAAAGAAAAAATCTATAGGACATATTTTGTAGAAAATTTAATGCTCTTTTATTTTCATAAGAACATTTTAGTGTACGACGTATTGTTATGGAAACTTTTCATAACCCGAGTCATATTGAAATTTCGTGCCCAGCTCTTAGACTATACGTGGACTTCTAAGAGGAAATAATCCTTCTTTTTTCAAAATTTAGGTTTTTACATGATCCTACGTCTAATTTCCGAGATACAACTGTAAAATTCTGTATCTTGCCGAACTGTAATTTATTGATGGGTAGTAGAGCTCAAAGGGTCAATTTCCGAAAGTTTTCCAATTAAAGTTTTTTGATCAGGAAGACACACATGCTTTATGTAAAAAATGTTTTAGCCAATTTGACCAAATCTTTTTTTCAATTGTTATTTTTATATATTTTTCCCGGCGCCTTCGACAATATTTTTCAAATTTTAATTTTTTTCGACACTATTTTTATTAAAACAACAAATGTTTTTAGTGCAAAATATTATAAAGAGCTATTAGAACGTATCACAATATTAAATGTATGAAAAAGTCATGAATTAGAAATTTTTTTAATTGTACAAGCGGCCATTCTTGTACATTTCTTGAGCTGTATCTCGGCAACTAGACATAGGATTGAGTTGGGCCCATGAGAGCTTTTGATTAAAAAGTCAAAATATACAACATATCAAAAATTCAGCCAATTTAGCCCAGGGCCAATTTCCATAAGATCCGTGCGGGGTCCTTTGTTTACAATTTTCGAATTCGTGGTTATAAACAAATTCAAGTAACTCTATGGATTTTTTATCAAACCAAAAAACGGCCAAGGAATCATGAAAATAGATTAGTCGCTTATAAAAATTTGGACTGATTATTCTTATATTTTTGTTTCAGCTAGTTGAAAACAATTTAGAAGCACTACTGTTAAAAGATAGTGTATAGATGTCCGAATGTCGTGTTTTCCGTGATTATGTCAAAGATCCGAAAGTCACCAAATAGGTCTGAACGTTATATTATGGTTTTAAAAATCAGACTTCAGTCGTCAGACGGCTCAGTATGTAAGATGACTAGAGCTTTTTGTTGCAGGATGCAGACGTCTCGGGTTCAATTCCCGATCGCGGCACATTTTTTTTTATATCAGTGATATTAAAAGTTATACAAAACTGTATACATGGACATACAGGATAGCTACTTAAAACTGCACTTTAAATTCCCTGACTATTCCACGACTTCCCTAACTGTACAGTTTTCCCTGACTAATTTATAAGCCAAAAGCCAATTTCAACTGCTTTTAACATTTTATTAATAAGAAAATTAACAAAGTAAATTAAATTACTCACATAACAATAAAATATAAAAAAATTTAACAAATAACACAGTACTAATAGACTTTGAGCCAAAAATTTATCGTACAAAATAAGCCAATATTGTCTAGTCGTGCAATTTTGCGTAGAAAATAACTTCAATAAAAAAAAATTTGGCTCTAAGCAAGAACATAAATATACTAAAATAAATGCGTGATATACAATTTTCACTATTTCTTAAAATTCCCTGATTTCCCTGACCAAAATAAAATTCCTTGACTTTTCCCGGTTTTCCAGAAAAGTGGCCACCCTGACATGTGGATAGTTGTTGGTTAGGTTAGGTTGGTTTTCCCTTTTCGCGACAAAAATTATGAAAGTTATAAAAAAAATTGAAAATGAGCCGCTTTATTCGTTGTAATTTTAAAAATTTTAGTTTCGAATTATTTTCAAATAGCAGAAACAAAAATATAAGGATTGGAGAACAATAACTCCAAATTTCAAGAAGAAATATCAATTTTTTTTATTTATAAGAGACCTAAACGCAAAAACTGACGTATCCATACAAATAGACCATTATTTCTTATGAAAAATGTAGGTTTTTTTATCTACTTTCATAATTCGTTTACAGTTTTTGGTTTTGTAAAAAATTCCACAGGGTTTTGAATTTATTTATAATTATAATTTTGAAAATTATAAACATATTTCAAAAAACAAATTACATGAAGATAAACCGAAGGGTCAACCGCGCCTAAAATTTTGTTCACCAGATTTTCTCTTTGAAAAAAATTTCCTCGGATTTCCTTCTGGGTGTACACCAGATTTCCTTCGCGGTTTGCCCCTCGAGATAAACATTGTTTTAATATCGTTAAATACTTGTAAAATAGTATATTGTGTATTTAGGTGTGAAAGTAATACATTCCCGGACGACGATGTAAATTGTTCAACAAGCATCGAAGTCCGGGAATGTGCTTTCACACCGAAGTACACATACTATTTTTTCTGAAATCACAATCAATATCATTATAAATTAAGGAATTTGTATTAATGCATAACATTTCTTCATTACAATCTAACTGCTTACTAATAAATGCAATTTTAATGTGAGTTGGTTTGTCTGCGTGTATTTATTTACTGTCTAAAATATACATAAAAAACCGTACAGGAATGTTAATTTCCCGGCCTAGGCCGGGAAAGTAATATTCCCGTACGGTTTTGTTGATCGTTGCTTGGCAACGGATCTTTTCCGGTCTCTTTTCTGATAGTTTCTTAGCAACGAACTAAAATACTGTAATTGTGCATTTCTAGATCTGAAATCACGCCGAAAATGTAGACATTGCCGATCGATTTCAGAAAAACTTACATTTTGAACAAAAATTGCCCTCCTACGAGTCGATTGAAATTCTTATTTTAATTTCTAGCCGTTTATTGTGCCCTTATTTTGCTCTAAAATTTTGCGGGAAATAAGGGTATAGTTTCACCAACTTTCATTAAAATTGATGAATTATTACAATACATTTCTTAAATTATCCGAAAAAGGCAATTTTTAATAGTATTTATTTTTTTACAAATCAATAAATTATCAACAATTTTTTTCGTAGGTCTGGTTTTATTCAAAATTTTATTGCGAACAATTTGATATTTTTATTTTTGCAATGCGATTACTAAAACCGAAAATAATATCAGAAATTTTCAATGATAAAACATAAATAGTTTATAATTCATTATTTGTGGCAAATTCATGATTTCTTATGTTTGTTGGGCATTTTGCCACTGTAAAAAATATTTAAAAATGTTGATGAAATAAACCTCTGCGCTAAGGGATCAGACAGAAGCTGGTTTTTAATACTTCTATTATAAAATATATAAACTGAAACAAAAATTTTAAATGATAATAACAAAGATTAAATCGAAGGCAGTTAACGTTTCGGAAACATTTCTTTTTTAGGTTATCAAAATTTTCGCTTTTAATCAAGTCAAACATGGCATGTTGTTTATGTATTTCCATTGGCGTGAGGCATTAAATTATATTTATTTTATTTTTACTTATTTCGTCTCTGAGGATAAAAAAAATAGTTTAAATTTTACAAGAACCGTTGGACCGATTTAATCCAAAACTTCTCATAGCACCTGATATATTACCTACAACAAATTAAAACAATAAAACTGCTGCAGCTAGAGAATTACTTATCTACTAATTTTTGACTACACCTTAAGTATAAAATACCCTCACATAATCTCAAGTGGACGGTGAATTAGAAAAAAATATGCGAAGAGTTAAATCCTTTCGTTCTATTATTCATTAATACGTGGACAATAAGTGTATCATCTTAAAGTGTCACAAACCCTTATGCTACCAACCCTCAATTATCCCATCAACGCTACATAACCCGAAAACAACTCCAACACGAATCTAGTAAATATCGCCCAACAAAAGTAAAACTGAAATATGCCATCGAAAGTGAGAGTGTTGTCACTTTCATTCGAAAGTGTCGGCGAACGAAATTTGGCAACATTTGGCATTTGCTGTTCCAGGATTGATTTTTTCGATGGTGTGCGTGGTGAACGGTGGTCGCGCGGGGGTTAAGTATTAGGGGTCGGGGGGTGTCGCATGAGTCATCATTGCACTCGTATTCTTATCGATCTGGTGGTGGTACGGCGATGTAGCCGCCGTTTTGAAGCTGCTGATGTTCCGTAGACGCCGTAATATGTTTTGTTGAGACCCAGGGCGATTACACTCATCCGCTCTCATCCCTTGTAAACGCTATGCAATTCCCTTTCTTTCACTACTTCCATACCGGTATTTAAACAATCAAAATCGGCAATAACAATGATCATAATAATAATATTAATAACAATAATATTTACTTAGGTAAATGCAATTACAAACATCAAAATAAAAAGTCACAAGGTAAATAAATATATGTAGTCTACAGTCAAGTTTTGATGTAGATAAACTAAATTATTATACCTAAAGTCCTATATGACATGTAAAACAAAATACAGTATATACCTACAGTGTATCCACGGATGAAGTTCGGTATAGAAGAAAAGTTTTTATTTAGCGATTTACAAAAAGCCTATCTACATAATAAATTCTGCTTGTCTTCGAACTCTTATAAGGATAGGATTTTGCAGAATGAGAGGAAAATATGCGATTATTTTCGACTTATTATAAAGATTTAAAAAAACAAACATAATATAATCTTTAAAACTGTTTTATATACTTGCTATCGTTCTAACGAATACAACTATATATATTTTTCACTGTAAATTTCTGTTGTACTTGAATATTGTAGTCCACAGTCCATAGCGTAGTCCTTTTTTTTAAATGATTACTAACAGGCTGAATTAGTGTTACAAATTTTAAAATAGGTTTTTTAATTTTTTTATCAATACATACCACTTTGTAGGACATTAGTAAAATCGTGTTCCACACTTTATTCCCAAGAGAAAGAACAAAAAAATTACCGAGCGTAGGACTGGAAAAACATACCATTCAATTTTTAGGACAATATGGCCATTTAATTTTAAAAACATTCATTAAGCAATAGTAAAAACATTAGCTGGTTAGTAATCATTTTTGTGGCCTCATTATTTGGAAGCATATTTAAGAAAATATGAATATGCTATGAAAAATGTTAAAGAACAGTAAACCATTTCACTAAAAGATGTGGCATTTGAAAAAGGAATAGAAAATATAGGCCCTACGCTTAAAGAATCTTTCTTTATGGCTTCATAGGCGGGTGCCAAAGCGGATTTTGAATGCTGAAAAAAAAATATATTAACAGGCAAGGACCATCCGGAGAATTTAGTTAAGGTTATAAAGCAGAGAAAAAACAAAATAGTCCAGTCAATGAAAGAGTTGTAGAGAACATTTAGGAAGGGAGAATTTTTCTCTTCAGGAAAGTGTTGGGAATAGTTAGGAGGTAAACATACTAAAAGTCCCCGCCCCTAGCCCCGCCGCGTCAGGGGGAGAGGGGGGTGGAAAGGTTAATTTTTTCGATTCTTCGCTTATAACTCTGAAACGCTGCATCGTACGGAAAAAAGTAATCTATACGAAATTAAACGTAATTAAATTTCCCACAAGAATGTTTATATTGATTTTCTTCCTATGTGTTATAGTTTACGAGATATTCGCTAGCGAAAATCGATGATTAATAAAAAAAATCCATTATTTACTTTGAATATTTCTATCAAAGCAGTTTACCGTGGTCTGCTAATAAATAATAGTCACAAAACAATCTTTATCTACTCTTATTAGGTTCGGTGAAACCATCGATTTTGTAGGACAAAACGTTTTTTTGTGTTTTTTATCAAATTATTATTATAAGATTTAACTAAGTTCAAACTGTTATAGTCCTTGTAAAACGCGGGGTTTGAAGCTCGGAATGCCCCCTCATCGGGACCACTTGTATTACAATGTTCTTTGGGTCGCTTTTCACGAAAATCGGTGCCAAAAACCACATCTTTTGGGGGGGGTTTTCGCGGTAATTTGAATAATACTGTAAAATAATGTTATGAATGTGCTAATTGTAATGATATTTTGCCAGTTCAGGATGTTCATCTAAAATAAGGGCAAATTTTATGCTGAGAAGAGGTAAAACTATCTCTAAATGGACGTAATATGGAAAAATGATGGAATTTTTTTTTCAATTTTTGATTTGAGTTCAGATGAATGGCGATTGTACAATGAAGAAAACTTTTCTCCAACCCTTCTGGGTTGAAACCTTACCTCTATGTCTCCTTCAAATTGAACTAACGCTTAGAAAATAAGTTAGAGATATATACTTCTTAGTTTGATAAATGAACACTTCATATTGTTTGCAATATTTTTAATAAAAAAATATAAATATGGTGCAGAATTAAAATAAGAAATTTTTTTATCAGAATATAAACATTATGCACTAAGTTTTCTCCAGTTTTGGTCTCTTATGGGAGGAAATGAGCCCCTCTTCGTTATCGCTAGAATCAATTACCTCATCTTCATATACTTCGGTTAATGCATTGATTCCCGTTTCATACCAATCATAGCTAAGATTCAATTCATCCGCTTCTCCTTCTTGAAAAGAAACTTCCGGCTCAATTTGGTTTTTCCCGTTCATACGGTGGGGGATTCAATTCGAATATCTTCACACGAGAAAATAATTTTTCCTAATTTTGCAATCCCCACTCATCCAAATTGAGATTCAAAAAGTAAAAAAGATTTTGCGTCCATTTATATTTAGATTACAATATTTATATTTTTTTTATTAAAAATATTGCAAACAATATGAAGTATTCATTTATTAAGAATATTTCTACCTTCTTTTTCAATTCCCAGTAAGCTTGGGGGTAGTTTTTTTTCTAGTTATTTTTTTCGACGGAAGTTTATCAGAAATTACAAGCAAACTAAAAAGTATACATCTCTACTTATTTTCTAAGCGTTAGTTCAATTTATGGGCAATATAGGGGTAGTTTTCACCCCTGAACGGCTGGAAAAAAATTTTCTTCATTGTACAATCCCCATTCATCTAAACTCAAATCAAAAAGTGAAAAAAAATCCATCATTTTCCCATTTTACGTCAATTTAGGCAAAATATCATTACAATTAGCACATTCATAACATTATTTTACAGTATTATTCACATTACCTGGCATTTTTTAGGGCTGACGTACTATTTTTAGAGCCGCGGGAGCTCGATTTTCGTAATCAACGACCCAAAAAACATAAAATACAAGTGGTCAAGATGAGGGAAGGCGTTCCGAGCGTCAAACCCCGCGTTTTACATGGACTATTAGTAATAAAATTTGAACAACCACCCAATCGACATATATACCCAAGCGCAGTTTATACCATTACCGAGAATATTCACAGAGCGAAAGTTGGGTGTCTCGTCAGAATGAAGCTACTTACGAAAATTCAGCCTGTTAGTAATCATTTAAAAAAAAGGGAGCTGTACTGTGGACTATTGTAGTTTGTCAATGAAAATAGTTCCTAATTTCATTATTGGGGTATGGCATTTAACTATATAAAACATTTATGATTTTTTTAAATATTTATAATAAATAGAAAATAAGCGCATATTTCCCTCTCACTCTGCAAAATCCTATCTTTAAGGATATCATTTTGCAGAGTGAGAGGGAAGTATGCGTTTATTTTCGGTTTGTTATAAATATTTGACATTTGACAAACTACAATATTCAAGTACAATATAAATTTACAATAAAAAATACATACAGTTGTATTCATTAGAACAATAGCAAGTATCTAAATCAGTTTTAAAAATTATACCATGTTTGGTTTTTTAAATATTTATAATAGACCGAAAATAAACGCATATTTCCCTCTCATTCTGTAAAATTCTATCCTCAAGTAATGATTTAAATTTTACTTTGTATACCGGTTGTCCACTGGAGAAATAAATTAAAAAATGTAATCTAGATACGAAAAAATCATCTCTTTATAAAACCTTCTTTTAGTAAAGTCCTGACATATCAAATATTACACCAGGCAATTTTTGTACTTAAAACATTTATCTTGTGTGTAACCGCATTATTAAGTAATAAAATCTTAATTTATTTATACAGTGCAAATTAAACGGACAATCTATAAAAAAACTTAATTTGCATTTGCATTGAATTATTAACATTTATCTTGTGTGTAACCGCATTATTAAGTAACAAAATCTTAATTTATTTATACAGTGCAAATAAAAAGGGCAATCTATAAAAAAAACTTTATTTAAACTGAAAAATCTAAAACAAATCATAAATACATTTGTGTTGTTCAGCATAGCTTTCACCCCCAATAACGCATTTTTTCATTATTTTTATGAGCTCTCCATAGACTTTATGTATGATTACTTGATTAATTTGATTTATTTCCTGTTTGTCCTTCAGTAGTTCAAATAATGGCCCAAGTTATATTTATAAACATTTTCTTTCAGGTGGCCCCATAAAAAATTTCTAATGGTGTTAGATCAGGGGATCTAGCAGGCCAAGTAACAGGTCTAAATCGCCTTATCCATTTTCCCAAAAATATTTTCGTTCCAGACTAAAATCGAGTCAGCAAGATATCCATTTTGTTGAAAATATAATTCCCCTCTCACTTCAACATCTAACTCATTTATGGATGGACCAAAAAAATGTTGCAATAAATTTAAATAACTATATCGATTTAAATTTTCGTCTATAAAATGTTTTATTGTACACAAATCTACACCAAACATTAAACTTCTCGAATTAATTAATAATAAAATTTGGATTTTCTTTTGGTACAATATCGTGCATCTGTGAGAACACGTAGCCATTGGTTGAAAATGTAGCTTCATTGGCTAATAAAAATGCTTACATTTTGGATTTTAAGGCGTAATTTTTTTCGCTTTGTAAATTTATTTTAACACACTTTAATCTTTAATTCGACTGACCTTTTTCTCAAGATAATGTTGGATTTTCTTCAACGGAATTTAGGGCCAACAAGGTTGAAACATCCTCATCGTCGTACGTTTTACTCTTTTTTTTTAATTATCTTCAAGAGAACCAGTTTTATCAAATTTTTGCACAAATTTCTTTAAAGCATTTTCAGAGACAACATTTCGGAACTTTCTGTGATATAATTATATGGCATAACGATAAGAAACTTCACCAGTGCAGTAACATTTTATAAAATAAATAAATACGCTGCAAATAAGCATTTGTCGTACGTAAATGATTTTCATTTGACAACTAAGTTGACTAATTTTATAATTAATTCGAGAAGTTAGCGTTTTTGCCGTGGAATTATGCACAATACAATTGTTGGTATTTATTTAATAAATAATTAGCTGAACCCGTCGAAATTTGGGATGGGGATGTTTAAAAATGTACCCTAGAAATTATTCTTTGGAGGCATACCTTTAAACTTGCTACCAGTATTCACATTTTCGGAAATTCACGGCCCTGTTTCAACGTAATGGTCTCAGTTTTTCCTAGAGTGGTCCATAAAAACAAAAGAGTCTGCTCTATAGATCCTCCGTCAAATGTTGACGTGTTTAGTCCAGTTAATTATTTTATTCTTGTAGTGACCACCCCTTGTATCTTTTTCACTAAAACTAAAATAGGTTTCTTCCTTAGCAATTGTGTTAACTACATGTCAAATATTATTGTTTTCCGTAAAATTTTCTCTTAAATTATTTTTTGAGGTATTCAGCCTCTATATTTTTCGACCAAAATATACCTGACTTTTTTCATGATAATAAGCCTTATTTACCTGTTGAATATTATTTTTCTCAGTCAAATATTTGTTTAGATATAGAGTCAAGAGACCGACCGACAGACGGACTGAATGGGTAATGAGTGATCTAGAATAGTGATTTTTTCACACAGTCACAAACTAAAAAACACCTTCATAATATTAAAAAATAAACAAATTAACAAATAAACAATTGCCATTACCTAAAAATGGGAATAACATGTCATTCCATTATGAAAATAGATTCTCCAAAAAATACTTTATCTTAGAAATGAATAAATCAATAGTGAAAATTAATTCAAATTCACTTTCGACTGAATATGCAATGTGCGATACACACACACTGGGAATCGCTGGCTCTGATTAATTTACTCGGATCTCTTCGGTCAACTGCGGCCCCTACATGCGCACTTTGATGTAGTAGGGGCCATCAGTACGTTATAGTTAGAGCGCTGAGATTCACTTATTTGCTTCAATTTCCATTCCGTTTTTATATATGAAAATAACAATTTGAGAAAATTAAAATTAGTGATGACAGATAGATGGATAGAGCTTTATTAAAAAAAAAATAATAATAATCAAAATCGGTCTAGTGGGAGCCGCTGGCGAAAACGGAAAAGAAAACGTCTTATGTTTTAAATATATAGATTTTAAATTTTATTTGATACTTGAAGGCTTTACTGAAAGAAGAAGTTATTAGAGAATTTTTTCGTAACTGGAAAAGAAATTTTATTCTTCAGTGAACAAACTCTATACAAAGTAAAACTTGAATCAGTACTTAAGAGTTTTAAGGCAAGCAGAATATACACACTGTATTATGTATACTTGTACATTAGTTAGTTTAGTTAGATTAAACTGTCATCTGCGAAAAATGACTTGAATGCAGATGCTCAGTTCATCCATTTAGAGCTTACAGTATATAAAAAAACAACAATAATATAACAAAATAAAAACACATAATCTACTAATAACACAGGCCCACAAAAAAAGTCTTGTAGTTGAAAGGCATGTTTTTTGGTGTGTTGAAAACGAATTCGGAGTCAGATTGACCCATCACCCACCATTATTTTGTAAGTCGCGAAAATAACCTAAAAAAACTCATAATTTAGGTTATTTTCGGGACCGCTTTTCATTTTTTTTGTGTGTCTATATAATATATTTGCATACGCGGTTTTATAGAAAATGGCGGAGGATCAGGTGATATTCATATATTATACGGGCACACACACAAAAAAAATGGTCTGTTTCTGAGACTCCATTGGGTAATCCCTATGTAGTTCGACGTGCTGAATACGAATCAGGTGTCCGTTTAACTCCATCATCCACCAATTGTTTGTAATATCTAGATACATAACAGGCTATCTTTTCACTATATACCTTATTTGCTCCTAACATAGTCACATTATATGTTCATTAAAATGGATAGATGAACATCACATCCCATAGGCAACAGTGGCGTTGTGTGTGTAGAAAATGTGTAGAATGGTAAATATTTTCATTAAAATGAATTATTGCAATTCCTACATTACCGGCTCTTTATATAACGTGATGTAGGCATACGATATTACAGTAAGATAAAACAGTAAGATAAATATGTATTGAAAGGATATTAAAATTTAATTGCTATTTACTTTATAACTGTAAACTGAACTTCATCATGTTACGACTATGGAACGATCGATTTTCTTCTTTTCTAAACTGCTTTCTGCAAACGGCACAGCACCTCACTATTTATTTGCACAAAATATATTGTCACTAAACTGTGTAAATATGAATAGAGAATATTATTTAGGTGTTAAGCAAATCACAACTTAAAATAAAATTACTTTTTCACCAGTTTTTGGTCGGAGAACACGAAAAACATTTATTGACATTAATGGCCGAACTGTCAACTGAGATTATGATAATCGAACTGAAGCCGATCGTGCACGAGCGGCCGCGAATACGCCGATGGGCCAATCAGCAACTTATGGGAAGAAGTGCCTTAGATTGTGAGTCTTTCAGCGACAAATAAATCAATGCCATTATGTATCTAGATATAAGTTCTTTAATCGGAGGTAAATCCCCAAAATAACCTAAATTGTGAGGGTTTCTTTAGGTTATTTTTGCGACTTACAAAAAAATGATGGGTGATGGAGCAATTCTGACTCCGGATTCGTTTTCAGCACACCGAAAACATACGGTATGGTACCTCACCTTTCAACCACAAGACATTTTTTTTTGTGGGCCTGTGTAATCATAATAATACTGCATATATTATTCTATGCATACACACAGTTATCAACATACACACAAATATACTAATATCGGCGTAGCCGGCTAGTAAATAGTGTAGAAGAACGCACTACCGGGCGTCAAAATGACGCGACACCAATTTATTTCTCAGGGGGCGCCAGTCACGTATTACCCCGTTCTTCTACCTCCCAGGCGGGTTCGAGATAAGATGTACTTCGGTAGCCGAGTAATGGACCAAGGCTGCACTACCACAGATCGGAAATGACGCTCTCTCTGGACCCGAATACTCTCGTTAATTTCCTGAATTTTTGCATAAAAAAATCCCAACCGAAGAATTTCTCTGCGGAGGGATTAGTTTTGGTACGCGGAAACCACGTTTTGGTCTATTAATGACGGAATCTATTTCTCAAAAAACGCATAAAAAAATCCCTATCAAACCTCCGTAAAGCAACCAGAAGGTCGAACGTTAATGCGAATTAACTCGACACATCCGGTTTTCTATACGAAAGTTCCAGGGATTATAGACCGTCAACAGGCCTCAAGATCAATTAAGAAACAATAGTTCAAAGAATCCGTTTATTTAACAGAATTGGTTATACAAAATTCTCAAGATAAGAATCGTGCCTTCCCCAATCAGACCATACAAGCGAGAGCGCTCACGCTAACGATCGATTAGGTAGAAAATATTCATACATACCTTCTCAGAATCAAAATGCGAGCTTTTTGAATCGTTTCAGACTCTGGGTAAATGAATAATTAAAGCTGACTGAAATTAACTTAAAAAAGTTTTACTAAATGAATTTAGTTTCGCTAGAGACTACTTAACTTTAAAGTTCTTGTATCGTGGAGATTCACGTACTCCAACACATTCAGAGGACTTATTACTGCGTAAGTTCAATGGTGTTCGATCAGTCCACGACTTACTAACCCTTACCACAGTCGTTCAATATTATCGATATGGCAGCTACTCACCTTCGAGCGACTTTTAGGCAAAATTGAATTTTTGGATTTTTATGCACAAGGCGTTTTCCTCTATAACTTTGTCATTTGAAAAGCCCTGTTATTGGCTTTTCTACCATTGCTTTGTCTGGACCACTCAACGCGCTCGACCAAATTGCGAGCCGCTGAGTCAATCCAATCTCTTTCCATGCGAGAAACCGGCCTTGTACATGTGCATTGATTTTTATCAATTTTTGCTTATCGGCACTACGCCGGCTTTGTCAAAATCTTCTATTTTGCCTTTCGGATACAGTGCATCGCTAAAATTTTATGCTCATACTTTAGAATTGGGCCTTCAATGACCGTACATCAAAGGTCAATGTCTTTGGTGGAGGAATAAAAAAAAAATATTTTAAAGTATATTTTCGTGGTACTTTTTAAACTGACTTTCTGGTACTTTTGAAAAATCTATTTTAAGACCAATTTTAGCGTACTTTTGAAAAATCGATTTTCGAGCCAAATTTCAAGGTACTTTTGAAAAACTAATCTGCGGGTGAAATTTTGGCGTACTTTTGAAAAATCGATTTTCAAGCCAAATTTCAAGGTAGTTTTGAAAAATTAATCTGCGGGTGAAATTTTGGCGTACTTTTGAAAAATCGATTTTCAAGCCAAATTTCAACGCAGTTTTGAAAAATTAGTCTGCAAGTGAAATTTTGGCGTACTTTCGATAAATCGATTCTTGAGCCAAACTTGACGCCCTTTCAAAAATATTATTTTTCAAAGTCCAATTTGTGGTACCTTTAAAAAAGTATATTATTCATAAATCTTTGTCATTATATACTTCTGCTCTCATATCCTGAACCAAAAACATTTTTCTAAGTGAAAATTCGGTGTTTCTTCGAATTTTCACCTGGTCATTTTCAACGCCTTATAGACCCCAAAACGGTCCTTATGGACTGATCTGTGCCTCTGCAGATTCTTAAAAATGTCTTTAAATGAAATTTTTGCCTAAATCGAATTTTGATTCTGTCTTCAACTTAGGACGATTTTGGAGAGTTCTATAACAATAGTACTATTTATATTGCAGAAGTATATTTTTTGGATCAATTAATTTATGAATGTTCGTCTTAGGGCCGATTTTTCAATGCAAGGTTAAGCACTTTAGCTTACAGATACACTAAGTAGAAGTTTAGAATGTGCTTCTATTAAACATTTTTAAATGCAACTTCACATTCTAAACTTCTAGTTAGTTTATCTGTAGGCTAAAGTGCTTAGGGGCGGTTTTATAGGTACAGTTTAAACCAAGGTTTAACTAGAAGATTCTGTCCGAAATAAAAGTAAATAGCGTATTTAGCAAAGTGTATATTAAGCACATTCATCAAACAGGAAATTAACAAGAACCTTTTAACAAGAACTCAAAAAGACGCTTCTCAAAGCAGTTTTTTTACTACAAAAATCATTCGATGACTATCGATAATAACTATCAATAACAACTATCGATACACAGAATCTTTATTCAAATTTACTAATAATTTCCTATTTGATGAATGTGCTTAATATACACTTTGCTATATACGTTATTTAATTTTATTTCGGACCTCAACAGAATCTTCTGGTTAAACTTTGATTTAAACTGTACCTATAAAACCGGCCCTTAACCTTGCATTAAAAAACCGGCCCTTAGATTTCTTTGAATCCATGTTTTAACTTTCTTTTTAAATAAATTTAATGAATTGATTTTATTTATATTGAGTGGAATGAAATTATACATTTTGGAACCAAGGTAACAATAACACATTTGAGCAATCGATTTTTCTGCAATACTTATGATTTACCTGTTTGTTTATATAATTCAACACTCTAAAAATTCAATGAGATACGACAGCTTTAATAAAATTTTATTTTTAGATTTCTCGTGACCTTCTGTCTGGAGTAAGAAATATTGCAGATATAAATGGGCTTTTCCATTCTTCTTTATATACTTATTTTGATAAAAAGCTCGTTGGTTTATTGCTATCAGCTTATTCCCCATTCTGATTTAAAGACTGGTAGCAGACAAAGTGTTGTTTATATTTATATCTCCGTCAGTGTTGTTATAGGTTATTGAACAAATTAATTTGAATTTAGTTAAGGGCTCTTTTGCTGCACTAGTGCAGCAATGGATCCAATTCCGCACTGTTTTTTTTTTAAGGAATGGATATTTGTTGATGTTTTTATTTTCTTGCCCGTTGATATCAAACTTCAGTCTTCTTAATAAAAAATTACTAATTTTCTTACGTTTCGATTTATTCAATCATCGTCAGAGAACTAGAACATATGTAAAAGACAATTTATTATATGTGCTATTTTCAACAATGGATGTGAGTTACTATTTACATTAACTAGTATTACACATAGTATTACACACTACTTACCTTTTAGGTGTCTATTCTGTTTGAGTGTTTAGATGAAACTAAAAACTAGAATTATAGGCAGTAACTAATTTTAGTTTTTAGTTGCATTTAAATACTCAAACAGAATAGACACCTAAATGTAAATAGTAAAATTATATTAGTTAATGTAATTCACATCCCTTTTTATAAGAAAATAGCACATAAAAATGTTTGTCTTTTACATACTTTTAGCTCTCTGACGATGGTTGAATAAACCGAAACGTAAGAAAATTAGTAATTTTTTTTTAGGCATAGTGCCTAATCTGGCTTGTTTCAATTTTACTAGAATTTTGCATAGTCTATATACAGGATGTTTCAGGTATGCGGTCATTAATTTCTAGTGATGATTCTACATTGGAAAATATGAAAAAAAAAGTCATATAAATTCTTCCCAATGGCAGGTCCCCTTATGGGGAGTCTATTGGGGTGGGAGTTTAGGGACTCGGGCTTCCGAAGTGCCCGTAGTGGGGACCAGAGATTTTGACAAAAAAAAATTTTCCCGCTCATCAATTATTAGGCGCGGGGCCCGCCAGTGAATTTGGTACCGGGGCCCATGAATTTATGTGGGAGGCTTGCCTAAGGCCTCTGAAGGGGACACCCAAAATTAACATTTTATTTAATATCTCAGGAACCCTTTGAGCTACAGTGACTAGTTTTTACACGTGATTCGATATCAATAAAGGTCATTATTTGATGTTATCCACCAAGGGTAAATACAATCAGAGGTGCACAAAATTGGAAAGAGGGGACTTACTTCCCCCTCAAATTTTTTAATGTGAATTTTCTGATTGTCTCAACGGAATATAATTCCTTGGCTATAAATACACAAAAAAGGTTATCTTGTTGTAACGCAGTACCATCAACTGGTTTCGAGAAATTTGACCCTAAAAGAATTTTTCCAGTCTTCTTTCGTAAACAGAATTTTTCATAAATTCATCATTTTCTTCACATTTTTTGTGCACCCCTGATTGAATTTACCCTTGGTCGATAACATCAAATAATTACCTTTATTGGTATCGAATTACGTGCAAAAACTAGTCACTGTAGCTCAAAAGGTTCCTGAGATATTAAATAAAATGTTAATTTTGTGTGCCACCTTCAGGTCCGCAGCGCCATTAAGAGGGATTTTCGGACCAATGTTTATATGAACTTTTTTCATATTTTTTAATGTAGAATCATCTCTAGAAATCAATGACCGCATACCTGAATCGCCCTGTATACTTCCAGTCAAATATTATGTTGCATACTTTTCACAGAGTATAATTTTACAGTTTGAAAAACTCGTGTTATGAGAACTCTTCTGATTTTCCATTTATGGTTATTAGTCAACAGATTCGTCTTATTTAATAATCTCTTATACTATAATCATGATGCCTCAAGCGGAAGATGTTTCTAATAAACGCGGGGTGCCTCAAAGTTCGATTTTAGGGCCTTTTCTATAACTGCGCGGTAGATTTACATGCAAAGTATTATTATAGCTATGATAATCATAAGCATCTTTATTTACTACCATAATTCTAGTACATAAAGTGATATTAATCGAAAAATATTTCACAGATAGTGGAGTCAAATTAAGCATCAAAATCAAGGTCAATGAGGAGTTATCTTCTGACACGATTTTATGATTCTAATTTGTTTTAGGTGTGACAACAAATAATGTAATGAGATATTTAGTGTTAAAGGACCTTGCACCTTTCTGTGAATTTTTTTGAAATTCATGGTAAATGTAGATCATATCATACTGATCAAAAGGAATATAATTCCTTGGCTATAACACAACTCTCAGAAATGCGATTTTCATGGTGTAATTGACGTCCAAAGGTGACTCAACAGTTACCGACTAAAGTATATACCTCATTAATAGGTCTATAGCAATTTTTGTATAGCTTTTTTAGTTTAAATAGACTACTTTTATGTACTAAATGTTTCTTAACATTAGTAAATAGTGAAATAAAGACAGTTGTATGCAAAAATGTAGTGCGCGTGTGTGTAGCGTTGAAAGGGGAGTTTAACAAGTACCTTTATTAGCCTTTCCTAATGTGCATCAGAAAGAGTTTACGGACTGGATTTACATCCTAATGTACGGGCACTAGTTTTGCACGTGCAATAGTAAGTTAATATTGGATTCTCGTTATCATGCTCTTCATCATCCATCACATATGCTATCCATAACTAGTGTTTGGTATTTACAAATTAATTCATACAATAAGAGATCATATAGCAGAGAGTTTGGAGTCGATAAATACTTCGGAGGTGAGGAACCGTAGGGTCTTGATCTCTGTTAAGTACAAAACATTTTCATTAATACACAAAAGAAATTGTTACACACTCCAACAATCAGGTCTTTTCAGGGCCACATGATGTGCAAATGGGGTAACATTGGGTAACGCTAAAACGGGCGATATTAATGAAAAACATGCATCTTACGTAAAGGTACTTTATTCCCCTCCTAACACTACAAGCACACACACTGCTTTGTAGTAAGTTCTATACAGAAAAGCCTATACGGATATCTCAAAACTCATTTTTGCACATACATCTGTGTTCATTTCACTACTTACTGATGTTAAGAAACGTCTAATACATAAAAGTAACCTATTTAAACTAAAAAAAGCTATGCAAAAATTGCTACACACCTATAAGTGAGATATATAATTTAGTTGCAAATAGTGACCTTTGGACGTCAATTACACCATGAAAATCGCATTTCTGAAAGTTGTGCCCATTGAGATTTTTGATTAGCATAACATAACATTTTCCCTGAATTTCAAAAAAATTCACCGAAACCCCATTTCCATAAGAAAGGTGCGGGGTACTTTGTCCGTTGCTTCCTATAAAATTTAAATAATTTATGTTGCAAAGCAAACACTTTCTCCTATTATTTTTTATTATCTCCGGTTTTTGTAACCGAATTGCAAAAATAAAAATAAAAAAATGTTTGTAATAGAAGTTTGGTTAAAACTAGACCTAGAAATAAACTTTCTGATAATTTGTCAAATTGTAAAAAAAACAAAAACCTTTAAATTGCCCATTTTGTGTAATTTAAGAAATATGATGTAATAATGCATTCATTCTACAGAAATTAGTCGAAACTATACCTTTTATTAAACTAAACCTTCTCAGGTTCAAATTCTGAACGTGGCATATTTTTTTATTGCCTCAGTAATATTAAACGTTTTACAAACGTGTGTGCATAGACTCAGGATTAGTTGTTCAGGTTATGCTGGTTTCCTTTTTTCGTAGCAAAAATTAAGAGGGGTAAAAATATAAAAATGGTACGTTATGTTCCCAAAGCCGCTTTATTCAAAATTTTAAAAATTATAATTTTGGATTTTATTCAACCAGTAAAGACACATTGGAGAAAAACCAGTCCAAATTTCAAGAAGAAATTATTAAGAGAAAATTCATAACATTACTCTTGTTATAGTTCTGTTTAGACAGTTTGATAGGTTCTTCGCAATAAATGAATTTAAAAAAAAAATATGGCCAAAAATAATAATTCCTTATCGGACTCTACCTCTTGGATATGGCTACCTTAAACAAGAATACATATTATATAATCAACAACATTATTGTCTTTGTAGATACAAACAAGCAGGTGTTTCTCTACTCATGTCGACAAATGATTACTGAACATTAACAGAAGTCGAAAAGTGGTCGGTGATAAATGTATATGTTGGTGGATAAGCGGATTAACATAGTCCCTAAACCTACGTGAATATCGTACGTTAACATCATTCTGGCACAAAATTCATAATGAATATTGTTAGCGAACATTGGAAATATATTTTGTTATAGCTTAAAATATTCACTTTGCTCAATTGAAATAACTAAGATGAAAATGATTTTTGCTTCAATTCTCTATAGCATTTTCAAAAAAAAATAGCAGTGCAGATATTTCACAGATCTGACAGTGGTTCATTCATCGGGTAATAAATTGCAGCAACTTTTAGGCAACTCAAAAGAAAAAAATTACATCAAACGAAAGATCCGGGATTTCCGGAATTAGCTGTAAGGATTGTAATTTGAAGTATGTTGGGTAAACAAAACGTCCAATTTGAACAAAGTTTAAGGAACATATGGCTCAACTCAAAAGTGGAAAAACTGGAAAATTTAGTGTTGCCCAACCTGTCAAAGGTTAGGCCTTAGGCCTATACTCTTTGCAGATTCGGAAGGTAATATATTCTGAGCACCTATATTTATTTGAAGTTGCTCTGTTAAAATTGACCTTGTATTTTAAGAACCAAAAATAAGCATAAAGGTTTTATTGGCATTGATATGCAAGGCATGGTTGTCTCTATTAGAGCCACGATGTTCTGACTGATAACAGTCGAAGTCTCAATATGCTTAGAGGGATCAAAACGGTGATATAATTGCATGTCATCAGCATAGAAATGAACTTGACAGTGCTTAAATATTTTTATAAAATCTGAGGTGTATAAAGTATACAGCAGGGATCTACCCTGCAGAACCCCCGACGAAGCAGATACATTATTGTCAATTTTAACTGTTTGTGTTCAGTTAGGCAAGAAACTACGAAAAAACTGATGGTGTTATTATTTAAACGAAGAGATTTCAATGTAGCTGTTTCATGGTTGATGGAGTCGAATGCTTTCGAAAAATCGAAAAGCACCAACACTATGGCCATTTTGTTATCTGTTCCCCTCAGTATATCATCAGAGCTGTTTCACAGCTATAAAGTGGACGGAAAGCTGATTTACCCTCAGGCAGTATACGAAATTTCGAGACATGCTGACGGAGTTGTAAATCTACCTTTCTTTCCAGTACCTTCGACAATACTGGCAGTATACTGATTGGGAGTAAACAAGACAAATAAGACGAAGTTTCCGTCTCTGATGCATACTAAGCAATTTATTCATTTTTAAATAAGGAGTGATATGCTCACGCCTGGGCACACCAGCCGAAAAACGAACTCATGACTTTTGGACTTTTTGCATTTGATAGGCCTTCCTTTCTGTTAGAAAAGGGCCACCAACAGCATTAGTATATTCAACTTTGGACAAAATTAACGAATTTAAAAGTCTTAAGTTTGTTGATGTAGACAGCGCGTGTTTAAATTGATAAATAGTTTTAAGTTTAGCGAAAGAGGATTGCAAAACTTTGGTTACATGTTCTTTGAAAGTAAATAATAATCGAAGGAAACTGAAGATTTCGCACGATATTTTTAGTATCAATTTACTCACCATCTATAGATGTTGCATAAGATTATATTCAAAAATATTCCTGGCAGATCTTAAATGTATAGCGACGATCTTATTTTATTTAAATCTTAAACCTTGTCTATCCAACCACATGGACATATTAAAAAGATCTTCATTAATTTTTGCCACGGATTTTTCAATGGAAAAATATGTGTGTATGTCATCCGCATAGGAATATACTTAACAGTGTCATAACTTTCGGCAAATCTGACAGATATCAGGAAAACAGTATTGGTCCAAGCACTGGGTCCTGAGGAACTTCCGAATTGACAAGTAAACTATTCGACATTTACAAGTTACGTGCTTTTGCATTCTCTGTGACAAGTATATGGGTTATCTGTATTTGTTGAAGAACTTCACTCGAAATACTAATACTATGACAGCTTCACAATTGATACAACAGACCACACCTTTATTTCGTAGAGTAAACACTAAAAACTAAACTAAAAAAAACTAAACTAAACATTATTTTAAATAAAGAAAATAAATTGTAATACATTTTTAGATCCGAAAATACATTTTTATTCGAAATTTATTGTTTTCAGTTCCATGGTTCTCTTTCTTCTAACCGAAAAGAGATACGATAAACTATATTTTCACATATACAGATAAGATATATAAAGTAATAATTTTTATCCGCCTTAAGGGTTGATACCAGGTTTCTTGATATTATTCTCAAAAATTTATTGGTTCCTTCATATCCTGTTCGCACATATTTTACTCCCGCGTAAAAAAATGTCTGTGAAATATTTCTCTGGATAGAAAATTACATTTCGTTTCTGTTTCATGATGTATATTTATTTCTATTTGTATTTTCGTTATTGAATATAATTTTGTTTAAGTAAAACTGTTAGACTAGAACACATTTGTTAAAATCGTCTATATTTCATCCTAGGAGCATTTCGTTTATGCACAAAGGTTATTTTAATGTGCAGTGGAAAATGCAGAACAGAAAATGACAAAATAATAATAGATATACCTAACATAAAAACAATAAAAATATATGCTAAATAAAACAGTCGAATTCTCGATCATATTATAAATTTCGAAGTTAAAATGTATGACAACAATATACATTAAAGCGCATCAGCTTAATGCCGATATATCAATACAGGGTTAGGTTAGTTTACTCCGCGGTTAAACGTTAACCCCAGGATAAAGTATTTATTTTGGTCTATAGTAAAAGTAATCTTCAATCAATGTTATTTTTTGCTTAAATTACTGATAATGGAAGGTTTCAATTAAATAGGCGATGATGATGATGATGACAATATTTTAAAATATTTGGAACATAAAATAATCCCTTTGAAGATTATGACAATGTGAACCTTCCAGGCTTGTAGCTATAAAATGCTTTAAGGGTGGGCAAACAATTTTTCAGAGGGGGCCTGTGGGCCAAAAATTCATTTTTTCCATTTAAAAATAGCTACCTCATTATTTTCTGCGGTCGCCGTATGTCGGGCGAAAATTATTCCAGAACGGGCTACGCCCGTCCTAGCTATAGGCCTGGAACCTTCCATGAGGTTTAGGCTGAGGAACCCTACAGTGATATTTATTTTGGAAGAAATCGAGGCATTAATAGAGTTTTCAACTGATAGGAAAAAAGTTTTTTAATGTAGCTAAAATAGGCAATAGATTTGATATTAGGACGATATTTCAAACGGGCAATACGTTGAGATCTGTTTTAACAAAAACAAAACCGCTAAATCGTGAGCAAAATTTTAAAACTGCATTTATAGTATTCCGTGTGAGTGTAATAAACATTATGTGGGTGAGTCATCTATACCATTTAGTGTTAGATTGGGTGAGCACAGGGGTCATATTAGCAAGAATGAGATTCGGAAATCGAAGATTTGCGAACACGCTTGGGAGAACGGTCATAGAATAAACTCGGCAAAAATTTTAACAGAGACGGCAAGAAAAGAAAAATTAAAGAATCAGCTATAATATTACTGAATGAGGATAAGTGAGTGTCGAAATGCTCCGTAGATGTTTCCACAACATGGCTGGCAATGTTAAAAGAAGAACTTAACAAACTGAACATTATTTAAAATAAAGCTATCAACTAGATATATCAACAGTTCTGAATAAGCAGTAAGTATGTATGGATACTGAATATAACAAATATATAAGTGTAGCAGCATTCGAAGTGTGTAGACGTGTAGATGTGCGTTAGAAATCTTAATTATTCGTTGAATCTGTGAAAACTATGTTAAAGCGGCAAAATGCCACCAGAAACAAGAAATAACCAAAGTGAAATTATAGTAAATTTTTTGAAAAGTCAAGAATTTGCTGATATCGTAAAAAATGTTGTCAAAACGGAGACACAAAACTTAGCAGAGAAACTAGAAGAATTGCAAGCGCAAGTAAAAAATCTTAGGCAAAGTAATGTTGATTTGATTAGATTGTTAACAAATAATGAATCAGCACAAAAAGAAGCCCCGTCAAGAAACAATAATAATAAACTCGCAAATAATGCACAAGGAAACAAAAATTTAAGTTCAAATAAAAAAGAATTGATAACAATTAATCGTGAGGATAAAAAAGTAAACAATGAAGAACGAACTGAAAAAGTGTGGAACCAACAAAAAGTTATTAATGATAAACAAGATCTGGTAAATAAAGGGCACCATACACCGCAAGAGCATGAAAAGTGGGAATTTCCTAGGAAGAGAAAATGGAGAATAAATAATAGAACACGTTCAGTCTATGGAAGAGCCGATGAAGGGTTGTCATTTAAGGGGGTAATAAAATATGTAGACTACCACGTGTACAGATTGCCACCCAACCTCAATGAAAACGATATTAGAGAACATTTATCATCAAAAGACATTACAGAAATTAAATGTATGAAAATGCAGTCGAAATATCCTGAAGAATATTCCTCATTTAAAATATCTGTTTCACTTAAACAGGAGAAATTATTTAGAAACCCGAATATATGGCCTGAATATTGCGTAATAAATCATTTTTTAAACAAGCTGTCCGAGAAAAATCAGATACATTAAAGGGAAGAATACCTTGTAAAAAGTTTGTAATTCTAAATCAAAATGTACAGTCAATTGGGAATAGTGTGGAAAAACTTAATAATTTAGTTAATCAAAATAAGTGTCAGGTAGTTACAGTGACCGAACATTGGAAGTCCTATGAACAAATAGATGCGTATAAGTTAGAAGGTTTTAAATTAGTTTCCAGTTTCTGTCGAGGATCAGGACAACATGGAGGAGTTGCAGTTTACTGTCAAGAAAAAATATCTGCCCGGATAAGGACCGATGTTAATGAATTATCTGAATGCTATTCGTTTGAATGTGCGGCTGTGGAAGTAAGTTGTGGAAGTTCGAAATATGTAATTATAGCTCTTTATAAATCACCAGACTCAAATATAGACAGTTTTTTAAGAAAATTTCATATGCTTTTAGAATTATTATTTAAAAACAGTGATATATTTTTTGTCGCCGGGGACTTCAATATAGATTTTAAAAATGTAAATAATCATAACACTAAGAAAACGTTATCACTCTTAGAATCTTATAATGTAAAAGTAGCTATAGACGGTTATACCCGAATAACTGGCACTTCAAAATCATGTATTGACAATATATTAAAAAATATAGTAAATTGTGAATTTACTAGTGAAATAATAAACTCACACTTATCTGATCATATGGCAAAAAAGATAATTGTACAAGTGCCAAATAAAGACTCACAAGAATATAAATATATACGTTGCTTTAACGAAGCTAATATTCAAACTTTTTCAAATTCTTTGATGCAAATTGATTGGTCACATATTTTAAGTCAAACAGAAAATGATGTAAACTTACAATGGGACACGTTCATGTCATACTTTTCAACTCTTTTTAATAATAGTTTTCCTTTAAAGAAAGTAAACATTAATAACACCAATGACACGTGGAAAGATACTCCCGAAATTTTAGAATGTAAAAAAAGACTTAGTACGATTTCAGTAATATTAAAACATAATCCAAATTATAGAGAATTATACAACCTCGAAAAAGCTAAATTAGAATTATTACTAGTTGAGGCTAGGAAAACATATTATAATAAAAAAATTGCAAAGTCAGACAACATATCTAAATCGATTTGGAATATGGTAGATAGTATAACGGGAAATTTAAAAAAAACAAAAAAACATGACATCTTATTTTCAGAGAACCTCATCACAACGGCTAACAATTTAAATTCTTATTTTATAAACGCGGCAAGCAATTTAGTTGAAAAATTACAGAAAATACCATTTATTAATAATATCCCAAGAAACGAAACTCCCATAATTTTTGAGGAGGTTACAGAAAGTGAAATTTTAGAAATTGTGAGATCTTTAAAAAACAAAAATAGTTCTGGAGATGATGAATTATCGACATCTCTTCTGAAGAAAATAGCAGTTCACATAATCAAACCTCTTTGTTATGTTATTAATAATTCTCTAAAATTTGGAATATTTCCAAACTTGTTAAAATTAGCAGTAGTTATACCTGTATATAAAAGTAGTGACGAAAATCAAATGGAAAATTTTAGACCAATCAGTTTGTTGCCAGCTTTCTCAAAAATATTTGAGAAAGTAGTTTGTAACAGATTGATAAAGTTCTTTAATGATCATAACCTCTTTAGTCAAAATCAACATGGATTTTTAAAAGGTAGGAGTATAGAGACAGCCGTATTTGAATATGTAAATGGCATTTTGAATACATTAGAAAAAAATGAAATACCCTTGGGAATATTTTTAGACCTATCTAAAGCATATGATTCTATTAATCATGATATATTATTGCAAAAACTAGATCAATATGGAATAAGATCAATAGCATTGAAATGGATAGCATCATACTTAGACAATCGACAACAACTTGTAAAAATTAATTCTCAGCATATAAATATTAAATCGGAACTCAGAAATACAAAAATTGGAATTCCCCAAGGTAGTATTATAGGTCCGCTACTATTTAATATATATATAAATGATTTGTGTAACATTTTAATAAATAGTAAACATTTAATTATAAATTATGCAGATGACACGTCATTATTAATAAGAGAAAAGAAAATAGAAGTATTACTAAACGAGGCAGCTTCAATAGTAAATATTGTAGGCGATTGGTTAAAACGAAACAGGCTAATTCTAAATGAAAAGAAAATATCGTGCATCATATTTCGAACAAATAGATCAAATATTAACTTGTCAGAAATTAATCTTGTAATAAATAATGAAAACATCGAATTTGCCGAATCAACAAAATTTTTAGGAATTATTACAGATGCCACATTGAGTTGGTCACACCATATTATAAATTTATCAAAAAAATTGAACAGTGTATGTTATAGTATGAGAGTATTAAGGAAATATGTTAATGATGTGACGATGAGAACAATTTATTACGCTTCCTTCATTTCAAAATTAAAATTTGGAATACTATTTTGGGGTAGTGCGGCGGATATAAATAAAATATTTATCTTACAAAAGCAAGTTATTCGCGTTATTGATAATAGTTCAGTAAGAGAAACATGTAGAGGTAAATTTAAAAAAAATAGAGTATTGACAGTGTTTGCAATATATATTTATGAGTGTTTGGTTTTTAATTTTAAGCATAAAGACAAATATGAAAAACAACAAATTAGTCATAGTTACGGCACTAGAGGTATTAATAATTATAATTTTCCTATTCATAGACTGAGTATGTATGAAAAATGTCCTCTTTATTCAAGTATGAAATTTTTTAATACTCTTCCAAATAAAATTAAAAATATAAAAAATTTTAAGTGTTTTAAGAGAGAAATATTTAATTACTTAATTGATGTGGAACCGTACACAATTACAGAATACATTAATTATAGAAGATCCCATTTATAAAAACCAGTATTGTAAGAAACAGTATGTAAAATAATAGATTGTGTTAGGATATTTAAGAGTTTGTTTTTTATTAAACTCTACAAATTTTTGTTAACGTTTTTCAACCCACTGTGTCTGTATGTATATATTGTACATTGTGGCTGTTTGAGAATAAAAGTATTATTATTATTATTATTATTATTCTTAAAGCTGTGTATTTTTAATATACACAGCACACAAATACTTACAATATGCTTTGAGAAAGGAAACAGATTCGGTTTCTCAAACGTCAGCAAAATACGTTATTTTAATATTTTTGTTCTTATTCATTATTTGTCAAAAAAATACCATCTAACTGCTCCTTTCACGTAAGTCACAAGCGTAGAGGTTATTTTCCAGTAAAATACTGGATAATTGTATTATTTTGCAGATTCCATGGACATTGTTTAGAAGAAAATGTATGCGGCAGAGCATCCCAATAAGAAAACGTCACAACCAACATTTAGACAATCTTAAAATCCATTTTATTGTATTGTAGAAATCATCCAGTTTCTTTGTCTCTGCAAGATACTGCATCAGTTTTCTTTATTCTACGACGTGTTTATGTTTATTTGATATTTTAATTAATAGTTTTATTCAACTACAATTCTACAGTGGCTCTATTACAAAAACAGGATTGAATTATTTGAATGCCTTCTATGGTTTTTAAAAATATTAACGGTTACGTTTAATTTCGGTACACCCAACATGCTTACTATTGCAAGCCGATGAATAGAGATGGGCAGTTAGAAATCACGACGATGCATTTCTGCAAGGGTGAACTGCACAATTTATTGATTAGTTGCTGTATCGCCTCTTATCTATCTAAACAGGATTATTTGTGTCCATACAAATATAGTAAAGTCCCCTACTATAGTATATACTACGCAGCTACTGAAGATAATGAAAATAAAAAACCGCCTTTGATGTTTTCAGTTGGACTGATCAAGGAAATTTAGTAGCAATGAATATAATCGAATATGAATAAATATTCGACACAAGTTTTACAATATGTAAAATTATTTAGCTATACTCGCGTCAATATCCTTAAAGGAAATCGAAGATTTGTTGTATATCTCGTGGGTGTATGCTTTATTCTTGCTCAGCGCACCAGTGCTCAGTTTCAAGATAAAAGTCACTTTTTAACCGACTTCAAAAAAATTACGAAAAGAGGAAGTTCTTGTTTCAACTTTTATGTTTCTTTTATACGTTTAAGCGGTCTCTATGTAATCTCAAACTGTAAGGTGTGGCTCGGCAGTGATGCCATATTAATTTCATCAAGCTAGGTCTAGTGCAAGTTGACCAAAAATTAAAAATAAGATATGTCAGTTGAAAATTTCGGAATATTTGGCTCCACGCAAATCTCATCTGAACTGCATTAAAATGCTAGTAGCTAGTTTTTAAAAGCAGCTGAAACCGAATCTAATCTCAAATATTAAGAATTAAAAGCGGCGAATCCAATATGGTGGCCATAATGCAATATTATTGCAGATTTACATGAAATTTGATATATGGAGATTTAAGAATTCTCTGATAACGAGTCAGACGGTAAAGCTTAAATAATCAAAATGATCAAACCAAATCAAACCAGGAGACCTAGTTGGTCACCTAAGGATTCTAGGAACAATTGAACTAGAATCCATGACCAAACCCACTGACTCTATGCCAATTAAGCGTTTGGTGTGCTAATAGAGAGCCGCCAGATGAGCAAAGTCGAAGTCCTGCAGTTGGAAAAGATGGATCGAAGATAGCTGAAGGCGCGGGCGTAGCGGAGTCTAACTGAAGGCTATCCAGAGCCATAGGCAAGACCCCAACCATCTTTCAAACAGAAATCTATGCTATAGACCTATGTGCCCAGGAATGCATTAATAAAGGCATTCGAATGGCAAAGATCTATATACTCTCAGACAGCCAGGCAGCGCTAAAAGCTCTCAGGTCCTACACCTTTGAGTTTAAAATTGCCTGGGTATGCAGACAATCACTGAAGCAACTGGCAAAAAACAAGGTTACCTTGATGTGGGAGCCAGGGCATGAGGGAATAGAAAGAAACGAATTAGCTGACTCCCTTGCAAAAAAAAAAAAAAAGGTGCTGAAGCCCCATTCTTCTGGCTTATCTAAGGGACACATAACGAAAGAGGCCCTAAAATGGGAAAAGGAACAGAAAGAGTGCTACTGGGGGAGTACTCCGGGCCAAATACAAGCGAAAAAAGTTTATCACTTATTCGTCAAAGAATACCACAAGGCTTTCGAACTCGAAAAGTCCGACTTATGACAGGCCATTGCCCCTTAAGATATCATCTTAAGAATATGGGCAAGGCAGACAACGATTCGTGCAGATACTGCGATACTTCAATAGAAACTGCGGAACATATTCTTTGCGAATGCAAGATGCTAGTCGATGTGAAGTAGGGCTGAAAGAGCTGAGCGACGCAATGAACAATCTACAATCAAAATTATGCATATTTTAGTTTACTGTGTAGAAGTTAAATAAAGAGGTCACTGAAAAGGGTGAAAAGAAATTATTGAAAAAAGAAAGCTAAAATTTGTAAATAAAATTTCACCGTCGTAATTTGCAAAATCTCTAACTATTGAAGTAATTCTTAATATTCCATGACATTTGAATCATTTGTCTTTTCTGATCCTTCGGGACATCCAGGTGTTGGGAAAAGAAGAATATTCATTTAGTATTTCCCATGGCAAATATATACCTGTGACAAAAGGTGTGGAATTTCATTCAAAATACACATTCTATGTAAATGTATCAAAATGTTGGTACCTAGTTAAATATTTTAGCATTTTTTTGGATATAATTTATTTTGTCGCTGACAACACGGATAATTAAAAATCGCAGAGCAGGTCGCCATGGAAACACGTCCATTCCACGAATTCCGAGATTGACTCGATTTATTATAAAAATCGGTGCCCTAAATATAAACTGATACATTATTCACAGAGGCTTTAATGCAATAAATTTATTGTATAACTTTAAAATTTTGAGGTTATTATACTCCTCGGAGATATGAAATCTAAGAGCATATTACATTTGATCGTCATATTTCTAAAACTGGAAATATTGCTCGTAGAGAAAAAAATTTCATATACAAACAATAGTAATAGTAATCGAATTATGAAGTTTCTCTTCCTCCATCACAGATTTATCGGGGTTGTTCAAAAAGCCTCCTTAGGAATTAATTTCCGTCCAAAGTTTTATTGAAAAGTGGTTGTAACTTTTTTAGTTTTTGAAGGATTTGAAATATTTTGCGGTCATTTGTTAGTCCTCTATTTTGTGCTTCTTTCTGGTTAATTCGTTTTTTAATTTTCTCAGCGACGCGCTTAATAACTTAATAGTTTTTTGCGCGCTTGGTGACATTTTCCTTCAAAATTTTATTGAAAACGAATAATTTTCTTAGTTTAAGGAAAATTTGAAATGTTCTTTGTCCATTCGGTAGGTCTCGAATGTGTTTCTTTTTAGTTAATTTGTTTTTTAGATTTCTCAGCGATAAGCTCGAAATTAATTCTTTAGAGAATTTTTAGCATTCGGTGACAAGCATTTCGTCAATCAAGATGCTATCGTCAGGAGATCATTAAAATTACAAATTTCATAATGTCTAAAAATAATCTTTTGACATTTTGTGTATTTTTCGAGATATTTACAAAAAAAAAACCTTTCCATCACAAAAAAATTTACCATCGATCCTGACATAGGCACATCGGTTCCTGAAAGAGCAACTAAAACGTTTAATTTAAGAAGACTGAAAGGACACTTATATAGGATAAGCATAAAAAAGGATATCAAAGACAATGTAATATAGACCGAGAATTAGCAAACATGCAACCAGAACCATGGGTACAAACGGTTTGACCACGAAAAACTATTTATATAAGGATACCTTGGTGCATCGATTTCATTAATATTCAATAGAGTTCTTTTAATGTAGCCGTTTTAACAAAAAAATTTGCAATTAGTTTAGAAAACTTTTAGAAGCAAGAGTTTTGGTATATAATAGGTGCCACAGGCTAGTGGCTCCCCTCTATATTTCATTTATTTTTCAACTTATCCATTTGAAATTTGGGGTGCATAAACTACCTGTAAAACTGAATTTTTGGACATAAAAACGGTATTTCCGGTTTACCCGGAAATGACCGCAACTTTCGATTTTTATCGACTCAAAAATTCGCAAAAATCTCATGGTATACTCAGAATGTTGTCTTGAATCCAAATATGTAAAAATATACATTTAAAAATCGAAAGTTGGGGTTAATTCCGGGTAAACTGGAAATGGTCTCATACCGCTTTATGTCCAAAAATCCACTTTTATAGGTAGTTCATGCACTCCAAATTTCAAATTGATAAGTTAAAAAATAAAGAAAATATAGGGGGGAGCCACTAGCCTGTGGCACCCGATATGTAGTACGTGGCCACCCACCTAATATACTAAAAGTCCCCGAAAATCAAAATTGTGCTACGGCCTAAAACTTAGTTTTCTGCCTTGTCTTTTTTAAATATACACTGTATCAAAAAAGTTTCAAATAAAATTTGCTCAGCATAAAAACTAACCATTTTTTTTATTTGTCCAACCCCAAATCCACAAAATGGCGTCAAACGACAATCTTCTGCTATAAAATTGGCTAATTCTTTGCTTTCAACATCATTTTTTCATAAAAATTGACATTAAGTCAGAAATGTATGCCAATGCGTGAAGGACCCTCTTTATCTGACCGAAGATCATAAATGATAAATGAAAGACCATAGAATAATTGTAATTGCATATTCATCAGATACTGCACAAGTTAGTTATCTTCTTCATCAAACACAAGTTCAGTGGTTTCTTCATAATTCATACATGATAGTCCTTGGCAGAGGATTTAAATCCAGATGTCTTACATTCACATTTATCGGCAGAGTTGGAATTACAAGTGCACGAGAAGAATGTTAACAGCTCACAGAGTAGGGTTTTGGCCATGCATACGAGTTTCAAGATGTCTCCCTTTTGTCCATCCCCATTTGATGGGGTTCTATTGCTGAACCTGAAGGAAGACACAATATGAATGCTGAGCTGTTGCATCACTATTATATAAAGTATAGTATCGTAAATCATATAAAGTAGTACTTATTGATCGACCATATAAGAGAAGTAGAAGTTTGCTCCTGCAGCAGCTACCTGTTTGGTTGAAGAGGAATATTAGACACTTTCATGCATTTCCTCAGGGCATGGTCTTCTTGTAAAAGCGTCAATGCGTTTAGTTTACCTTTTCCAAACACAGCAGATGTTGCGTTGCAGCCTATTACTGTATGTGCAAACAGAAGGACCTCTCCATATTCTTCCAGCAAGGTTTGCTGTGTGATATATCGAACGCAGTTTGTTGTGTTTTAGAACCAGCAGGACCCAGTAACAGAATATTGTCAGTTTCGGAAGCCAACGAAGTTAATAAAACAAGCAAATCTATAACTTTACCAATAACTGTGACTGTAGCACCACTGTGTGTCTCTCTTAATGCTGCTGACACAATTAGAGAATTCGCATCCACCTCTGCCAATCGAACATGCATGTTGCAACGTCTTGCAAAAATGTCTGTAAATGATTTCTTGTTCCTACCAAAAAATAAAATTTAATGCTTAATGCAAGTTTTATGAAAAAATGAACGCAGAAAACAAGAAATTAGACAATTTTATGGTAAACGATGTACATCTGACGCTACTTTGTGACTTTTGGCCAAATCAAAATAATGGTAATAGCAAAAGGGACTTTTAATTTTAGCCGAACAAACTTTATTTGAAACTTTTTTCGATACACTGCTTATTTTATGAAAGAATTGCAAAAAACTGAATGTTGGCCGCCATTTTTCAAGATTTAGGCTGTAGTACAACTTTAACTTTCGGGGACTTTAACATGTTAATTGGTTGGCCTCGTACTATACACCGAATGTTCCAGAATTACGGTAACAGGCGATATATTCGTTGTTTGAAAAGATAATAATATAAATAGAAAAACCTGCAAAAGGCATAAAACACCTGTGTCGGATAACATCATTTGAACCATGTTGCCTCTTGCGACCCGTAAGAAACCTCCCCCAACTTTCTTTTTCAAATGTCATTCTGAGCGCAGTGATATACCATACTTGGAGAATCTTGTGAATCGAATTCGTGAGGCTTGGAACCTTGTATGGAGGCCAGCCGTGTTCAGTTGAACATCCAGTGGACATTTGTTAGCATAGTCTCTTAATTTATTAATATATTACTACTACTGCAACATACCAAGTATGGTATATCACTATGCTCAAAATGACATGGGGAAGAGATTTCAGGCTCTTGCTAGACAGGGTGTCATTTGCAAAAAAAAGTTGGGGGTGGTTTCTTAGAGGTTGCAAGTGGTAACACGGTTCAGGTGATCTTTCATGACTTTTGCAGGTTTTTTATTTGCATTTTTATTTTCTCAAATAACGAAGATATCGCGTGTTACGTAATTTTCATAACATGTCTGCATTATTTCTACCTTAGACTTCCCAGATCATAGTTATTATGTCTAAAATACCAAGTTTCCACACTGAGTCACATCCAGACACGCAGGCAGCATCTTGATCCAGATAATTTTGCGGGGTTCGAAGAGTCCATTATCATCATAACTGAAATTTGGATTTTTCACAGTGCCTATACTTTTCTGATCTAACAAAATATATCCTTCATTTTTTTTAATCGATTTATTTTGGCGTTTTAAAGAAAATATTAAAAATCGACAACGAGATCACTATGGCATAAAAAATTATTTAAGGCCAAAATTCACAAAAACGGTTTTTTGCTAATATCGCGCTTTTTATGGCTCGAGGGCCAATTGAGGTTATTTTGAAAATGAAAGATAATGAAATTCCGCACAAAAATGATCTCTTCCATTTTTTATGTACACTCAAAGAAATAGTATGGGTAAATTCAACAAAAAAAAATGGTTAACTAACAATATCGTTAATTTTGTTAAACCAAACTATATTGATGGTATTTTTAAACAAGAGGTGAGTGATTGTTATTTTAATTAATAAAAAGTTGTCGTACAACAAAACAAACATTAACTTAAAAAATAGATGAATAAGACTATTATTTTGTTCGTCTGACTATTATTTTGTTGAATTCTGTCAAATTAAACTAGATAATAGTATATTTTATTTTTAACTATTATCGAATTGTAATTCTAACCCAGTATTAGTTCGCTGTACTATTGTACTTGGTAGACAAACCAATATTATTGTCGTCTTCTAGAAGTTCTAAAAGAATTACCATAAAATTTGCTTGCTTACCACGTAGTCTATTACAGAAATTATTCCCAGATGACGCCACATACAAATCACTGACAATAATCAATCATGCATTATCTTACACTCTTACGAATTTATAGAAAATTAATTACATGATTGCAGTGTTCAAATTCTCTCAGGGATCATCGATATATTTGGATAGATCTTATAAACGATCTCTAATCTTTGGTTTGGGTGGTCTAATGTCTCAATACTGAGATTTTGGCTAACCAAAAAAAACTTCATCATACAATAATGTGTAGATCAACCTAAAAATTAGTTGGTGAACAAAAAACAAAGTCGTTGTATTATTTAATTGTAGACCAAATTGAAAATGGTTAGTGAACATAAAAAAATGTCATTGTAGTATTTAATTTGTTACAAGAAGATATGATTATTAAACTACTATTTGTTTACGAAAACAAATAAAGTTGTATGACTATTCTTTACTGATTGATTTAACTATGAAACTAGATAGGCGCGCGATTTCATATGCTCTTTTTGGTTGAATTTACCTATCATTTTCTTTGAGTGTACAACGAAATAGTTATGATATTATGCCTTCCAGGGGCGCAGCCATGGGAGGAACCATGCCCCCCCCCAAGCCGTCCTCCATGAACCAAAAATAAAGACGCATAATCTCTATCAGTACAAAGTAGTATTCGAACTATCCCTTGAAATAAATATTTTGTAATTAATGACAATATTATCTAGTAGAGGAATCTATACACATCCGTTTACAACAATTTTCTGGAAAGTTTTCCTCATCCTCTGGAGAGGCCGGTTCTATTGGTCCTCCCAGATGAATTTTTTGGCTGCACCACTGATGCCTTGCACGGAAACTTCGAAGCACATTTTTGCCTAAATCGTTCATTGTACATAAAAAATGGAAGAGATCATTTTTGTGCCGAATTTCATTATCTTTCATTTTCATAATAACCTCAATTGGCCCCCGAGCCATAGAAAGTGCAATATTAGCAAAAACGTTTTTTGTGAACTTTGACCTTGAACAATTTTTTATGCCATAGTGATCTTCTTGTCGATTTTTAATATTTTCTTTAAAATGCCAAAATAAATCGATTAAAAAAAATGACGGATATATTTTTTTAGTGTATTAGCATTTTTTTTTAATACATATTACAAATTTGAAATTATTTTTACCATACTATTTTTTTTATGCTGGGCTATATGTGCAGAGATACCTACCTTATTAAACCTAGATCTCATAAGGCTGATCACGGTAAAACTTTATGCGTTAAACTAAACACGCAAATTATTTGGCAAAAAGGTAAACCCTCATATGAGGAACATTTCATTAAAAAACGCGCTATAATCAGCAACAATAAAAGCGCGAAATATTGCGTATTCATAATAAAAAATAGCCATGTAGGGCAGTGTGAGCGTATGAAAAAACATAAATAACATTCGTTAAATTGGCATGGCGCAGGCGAGCGAAATAATGCTTACTAATTACAAAACAGTGTAGAACATAAATTAGAGAGTAGGCCGGATGCGTGACGTCAGAGGGATGCAGGGGGTAAGTTTGGGTGGTGTGAGTGTGTGTATACATACATGTGTAGAAGCGGATGCGGCACACATATGCCAAGCTACGGTTTCCGGTCACCTATGACCGGTAAAATAAATTTTATATTCTAGAGTTTTACCTAAATTACGGCAAAGTGGTGTTAAATCAGATTTTATTTACTCAGGGAACAAAACAAACGGGTGGAATCTTTCGAAACAATGCACGCCAGTACAGTTATTGTAGAATCGTGAGTTCGTGGGTGAACACAACGAACAACAATATACAGGGCGCTTTTTAGAGCGTGGCACTTAATAAAATGTTTATCAGAGTTGTGTAGCTGTTTATAATTTTGTTATCGCCGATTTTATATAAGATTGTTCTGCAAAATATCAGGACTCTATATGGTTACGAAATTTTTTGTGAAGCTTAATACATGATTTAATTTAATGCACCAGCATATTGTAGGTATTGCTGCCACGCCCGGGAAACATCGCCGGGCCGGCTACGTCTACGCTGGGTTGGATTTGGGCCATGCTTATAATCAGCAGCGAGAGCCACATGACGCATGGTACACTAGTGTGGAGTGTTGCGAGATACGCTGCCGCATTGTGTCCTGAAATTGAGTGTTTCTGCTTCTAAAAGTCTTCTTCTTCTGAGTCTTCTGATTCCTCCGTTTCTGATTCTGGCAGTGCATATATCGTTGCAACTCATTTTGGTAATCATTTTTTTTCCTTTGCTTTTCTTTCCTAGTTTTTTTCATGATACTCTTGATTTTTGTTCTCTACGTGTAACATGGTCTCCCTATTTCTAGTTTGTGCTGTTCAGTATCAGAGCTATTTTGAAAGTCTTGTATTATGTAAGTTGAGAACATAATAAAACATGTGTTTTCCTTATTTTTTAACTACTTTCATTATCTGGCAGTCTTGAAATTTGGGATATTTATATGTTCTCAATGACAATACAAGAAAAAATTAGTACTCAAAAATTTAAAATTTTTTTCGTTCCCAAAAATATTTCCCTCTACAGTTATATTGAACTGGCATTCCATTTTATGAGCCAAAGACATTTCCTACACCTTTTCATTGGGTCTCCTAACCTAACACCAGATCATCTTTCTCCAGAAAAAACGCCATTATTGCCTCAATAATGGCGTTTTTTCGAGGAGGGGAAACCCATACGGGCTGCCCATCCCAACTTGGAATGGGTCTAAGTGTCAGCTTCTAACTGACTAAACCTCTCCACCTAGGACTCGTCTGTAAAGAATACTCCGAGGGCACTGCAGCCTCCTGGGCTTATTATAGTCTACCTGTCTTAGTTTACACTATCTATTTTAATATTCCTGTATCACTGACAAGGTGAAGGTCTGAAAATGGGCGAGTTATGATGGTTTCCGGGACTGTTTGTGTTTGCCCGTAGATATTATCACTCACTCTACCTATTTTTCCTGTGCCGTTGGCAGCAGGTCTGAGAAAATGGGCGGAGTGGTAGTTGCCAGGTCCATTGTCTTTCCCCATTGATATTATATCCTGTCGTATAATATGCTTTGTCAGCAACGGCTTCACTTCGCTACGTGGCGTTCCTCGCTGGTAACCACCCCAGGTAAGTCCTCGTGGCGCGCGACGTCGCTCTACTTCGGTGCTCTGTTCAGCAACAGCCTCGCCACGTGGCGTTCCTTGATGGTCCATAACCTCGTCAAGTCCTCACCGATCGCGACGTTGTCACTTTGCGCCCCTGCATCACTTTAGTGAGGACCGCTGTAGCCTCCTCATTGTGACGTAGTTTTATTTGGAATGGACCTATTTTCCCATTCCTTCAAACTTTTGAAGGTTGCTCTCCCAGCTCCTTGTCAGCAACGGCCTCGCTATGCGGTATTCCTTGATGGTCCTCGCCGCTTGCGACGTTACTTCACTTCGCACTCCTGCATCACTTTAGTAAGGACCTTCAGCTGGAATGGGACTATTTTCCCTAACCTTCTTGAGAGTTACCCTTCCCTGGCTCGGTAATCCAGACGAAAGGATCGGGCGCTTTAGAAGGCCCTTGGTGTTGACCGAGGTCACGGAGACCCCCTCCCCCAGCTCCTTCACCTCCCGCACTGCGCTCGTGGGCTTTGTGATGGGGATGGGGGGGGGGGGGTCTGCACAGAACATGCTGAGGAACCCCCTCTCTTTCCACGAGTAAAGGGGAAAGGATGGTCGCCACGAACGAAGCTCTTTACAAACGTGGAAGGCATTTATACAACGGGGTGCGCCTGTGCCCCGAGATTTATCGTTAGTGGCTAGGCTCCCCCCCCCCCCCCCGACCATGCATCCCTTCGACGCGCACAATACCTTGGGATTGGGGAAGTTTTTATGGTGGTACTTTATCCACGTGGTCCTTGGTCCTAACCTGGGTCAGGGGGTCATTGCTACTCCAAGCGGTTTACGGTGTGTGAGCAGGTCCGCGACGTGGTTTTAGCCGGGTGGACTGGGTTATTAGCCCTACCCCCTCGCGAAGTCTGGCCGTTCTCCTACCCGCCATCTGGAGACGCGCCTGGCAGGTACTCACCCTCGTGAAAGGATGGTAACAGGATTGCTGATCCATTCTGCACAATCATTTCTACCAAACTGTCTAAAATTTTACAATCCTCATAAGCGTAAAATGGACTTCAAGTTTAGCTGAATAGATAGCTCAATAATAATGGAATAAGATCAAAGTGTACCAAATTTGAAGTAAATATCATAAACCGCACCAGAGTAATCCTGCGCATAAAAATAATGTTGCAGACAGAAAGATTTTTTTTTTGTAATGAATGAATAGGTGAGTATATTGTTCAGCAATTATCAGTGAAATCACCTCGCTGCAGCAGTTATTTTCTTCACAGAGATAAAAATGTTAGTGTAGAGTGGAGTACACCTGAGAAAATAAAAAAATCGGTAAAGGTACGTACCCAAAAACTTCCCTCTCCGGTTATCATACTTTAATTACTATCGTAATCAACGCACTCTAAAACGTGAAAATCCGGAGAAATCTCGAGGGTGATTTTTTTACGATTGCATTACTTCCCTTCGGCAAGCGAAGGAAGTAAAAACGTAATCCCATATGTAATCGGCAATATCTTTGCTCTTGGTCCTCGATCACCTTGTTTGTTTCGGACCTCTGTGAATGGAACACTCTGTATAGATAAAAATATAGTTACACTCTGCGTTATATTAGTACAGTCGAATTGATTTAATTTAATTTTTTTTTTTCGGCGACAATATTCCACCTCAAATTTTATTGTTGATTCTTATGTATTATGACCTGATTACGAAAAAAATATTTCCGCCCAAGAATTCATTGTGCGTCAAAAGTTATATGCACTTTTTGACGCGCTTTCACGGATTTTCAACTTCCGCTCTTAATATATCTTGTACTAGTAACCGGATGGGAATTTTAAAAATACTGGCTTATTTCAAATAACTTTTAAGGAAAACTTGCATAATGCCATTTTTATCCAGAATTTCATTAACTATAGTTTCTCCTGTCCGATGCACCATTCACGAGATAATTAGAAGAAACCCTATCAAGGAGACCCTTTGGAAGTGTTTTTGGAAATTTAGGTAATGACTTTTCCAGGGGCTAACACAAAAACCAAAACATTGAATATTTTACTCAATACGCGTTTCGTCAATCAAGTTGACATTATCAGGAATAATTGTTCAGGAATTGTTCGTAAAGACTATTTTAATACTAACAGAAATAACTAACACAGCACAAAGTTATAGTTTTTCGTATTGAAGTTATTTGAGAATAACGAATAAATGCTCACTTGAAGTGTAATTCTTACATCGTTAAAAATATACACCGAATGTGCGACTATTTCTCTTGCTTAAAATTTCTGGGTGAGAAGTAGACTGCATGTCTGTTCTACTAACATGGGCATCAATCGGCGGTTTAGATCGTACTCGAAAATATATCATTAAAAATATTCCAGACAAAAACAATGTGGACTCCGATGACGGCGTGTGACGCATTTAGTTTCGGAATTGACTAAAAATAGGTGTAATTGATTAGCAGCTGCAATTTTTATATCTAGAGCATTATATAATTTAACGATGAGAATACTTTTACAGAGGAAGTACCCAGTCGGATGCAAAGTCAACTCTGTTAGATTTAACAATCTATTTCCTAAATTAAGCTCTCGGCTACTTTAAAATGAGATTGTTGTTTGCTGCCAGCAGTTATGACGAGTAAATCATCGAGAATTACAAGTGTGCATATTATGTTAATAAGTTCACTGGAAGTTGCCGCTTGCAGATTTAATTCAACACACAACCACAGATTTTCGCTGAAATAATTAGCTAATAGAGGTTCTTGATACAATTGGCAAAACAAACGATTATCGTCAGCTGGAGCAAAGTGTTTTTAAATTGTAACGTGAAAAGTAAAGAATTTTAATTCGTCCAATGGAATGGCCAGCGTAGTTCACATGACCAAAAATAATTGGCCGCAAGATTGCACCGAGACTATACGCTACGGTTCATTCAGCACATCGCACAGTGCGTTGAGTTAAATGGGCATGGTCGATAAAAATCAAAATCAACTTTCACAGTTATTTGTTTACTTTTTCATATTAGTGGAAAGGGATATTTTCAAAAAATAATTAATACCTATTAAAAAAAACAATATTTAATTATTCTTTTTAAGGCTGCGTTACGAAGGTTGAATTAGCCCTGGAATTTTAGTTTTTGACCCGGAATTAATTATTGTAAAGCTGAAAATTTTCAGGATTGTAGTTTTGGTCCAAGACAACACGTACCAAAAAGTCCCCTACTCTCCCCTGTCGGCTTGCCTGTTTTTGCGGAGCAACAAGGGTCTATGTGCAGAAATTGCAGAGCTGGCTATAAAGTGCAGCAGAAAGGTTGTTACTGGTCCGATTTGGGTCGAAATGATCATAAAAGCTTCGGAGAAGCATATCTGCTCGTATTTCGCATAATTCATGCATATTCTGTTCATAATTTTCCGTTCTAGTGCTGTCAAAATTTGGAAAAATTCCGAAATGGCGCCATTGCGGACAAATGAAGACTCGGAGGGGAAAACGTACCCGAATAAATATTTCTCTTCATACTTTGGTCTTTCCATTGGCATGTCTACCTTCTCTGTAGCATCACCCGTTACGGAGTTACGACACTGCGAGTGTCGCCGCGATGAGACTTGTTGCGAATTCCTGTTTATATATTATTGGTGTTTTATAAGATTTATTGAATTAAATTTAACTCGTCAAGTTCAGAAAATGACTTTGTTCGACAAGACAATTGACATTATTAATCTACTAGGAAGTAGGGTCGTCCGGATCATCATCCATATCCACTGACCGGATGTTTGCGCAGCTGGATCCTCTACAGTTCCTGCACATGATGCTGAAATTCAGACCAGAGTTCCTACACTCGCACCAGGCACCGCAGTTCGCCTTGCAGGCACAGGAACTTAGCCGTACCAGGCGATCAGGAGCTGGCTGCCTTATGGTAGAAACCGGAACCAAGTCCTGGAGTCCTGATCCCCACCCCCAGTCGTCCGGGTTGAGGTTGACGTCTAGCCGTTGCTGGACCTGCAAAAAGCACATGCACATTAGTTGAGTGCTGCAAAGCTTTTCGAGAGATTAAATCCTCACACTATTCTCTCTAACGCCCTCATCTGGAAGTATACGCAGAACGAATGTTGTCCACAGGCGGCATTTGTAGGCGGGAGGCTTGCCAAATCAAAGGAGGCTGTCACCGACTGCTTCGCCACGCTCTGGTTGTATCAGACTACTCGTAGCTGGTCCAAGCTCTCCTGCTCACTGTCTCCATAAAAGGCTACGATAAACCTTTCCCCAGCGGCGGCCACAGCCTCTTGCCAGGATGATTCCTGTAGCTCAGGTCTCTTCTTCAGGATATTCCACGCTTTTTGCTTCCCCATTCTGTACAGAGCTGACGTGGTGTCGCATCCTGTCATGACATGGCAGAAGAGAACGGAGTCGTTCAGTTGATCAGGACTGCTCCTCAATTTTCCCGCACCAATGAACCGATGCACACACTCCGAGGACTGCCACAGCTACCGAATTAAGAAGGCATAGCTCGCCGTGCGCCTGATTGATTGTTTATTAGACTAGACGCGACTGACACAACAATGAATGCATTTAACTGTACGAGTGTCGCCACGCGGCGACCAGGGTTGGCATGTTTAAAACAAAATGTTTTAAACAAAGTGTTTAAAACATGTTTAAAACATCGCACTGTGTTTTAAACAAATATTTAAAACATATCTAATACAAAATACTATGTTTTAAACAACTGTTTAAAACATAGTTTAAAACGGAGTGCAATATTTTAAATAAATGTATTATTTTGGAGTTTGTGGAAAAACAGGAAAAGTGCCGATGATGGTCCATTCCGATAAATAATTCCGATATAGTGATCAAATGCACTAAATTGAGCATTTTATTTGCAGAGTGCTGTAAAATCCGTTTAAGAGTGCCATCTGATATCAACTAGTAGTAGCAGACATAGTGTGTCTGGCACCATTTAATTTTAGTTGAATATAGTTTTAAACGTTTTAAACCTGTTTTAAACATGTTTTAAACATACTATTTAAAACTTAAAAAAAACCTGTTTTAAACAAAAAAAACTGTTCAAAACAAAAAAAACTGTTTTTTTGTTTAAAATGAAAAAAAACTGTTTTTTTTCCAACCCTGGCGGCGACACGGAGTGGCATAGCTTCGTAATGGGTGATACTACAGAGAAGGTAGATATACCAATGGAAAAACCAAAGTATGAAGAGAAATGTTTATTCGGGTACGTTTTCCCCCCGAGTCTTTATTTATAGCAATGCAATGACGCCATATCGAAATTTTTTCAATTTTTGAAATTTTGACAACATTATAACGGAAAATTATGAACAAAATATGCATGGAACATCTGAAATACGAAAGGATATGCTTCTCTGAAGCTTTTATGATCATTTCGACCCAAATCGGACCAATAACAACCTTTCTGCTGCACTTTATAACCAGCTCTGCAATTTTTGCGACTTAAACCCCACACAAACAGGGAAGCCGACGGGGAAGAGTAGGGGACTTTTTGGTACGTGTTGTCCTGGACTAAAACTATAATCCTGCAACAGCTTTACAATAATTAATTCCGGGCAGAGGCGATATATTGACTAAAACTCCTGGGCTAAATACGTTTAGCATTCTTGTTTTAATGAACATAATCCTTTAAAACGGATCAACAAAATTCAGAATTGATTTAATTACTTATGCAAACTATTCCTATTTCTATTAAGGATTAATCGATAATTCAAATTTGCTGAATTAAGTATATATTAGTTGGGCATTTTACTGCGAGAGAACCGGATAGAAGTTGTATTTTCTATGTCTGTAGTGGTGAGACTACTCCATATTAATAGAAAAATGATAACCACAGGATCGGACTCATAATTTTTCATGTCTAGTGCTTGAAATAATGTTTGAAAGAATTTGTACTGACTAAATTGTCCATATTGTCCAGTTCATACGGCCCTATACACATGAAAATTACTAGACAATAGTGTTGTTTCTGTTTTACCGTCTGGACGACGCAATTCCATTAGTTATTTCTATCTAACAATTTACTGTGGCGTGCAAACGCACTCTTAAAGTAAAGTATAGAAGAACATTGTCCTTTTTTTTTTATGAAAGTATTCAAAGTAAAGAATAATAAAAGTGAATTCTTATAAAAATAATAATAAAGAAATACATGATAATGTTTCTTTTAATACACGTTATGTATTGAAAGAGGCTCTTATTGTTGAAACAAGAACATGTATTACAGTAATAAATAACCAAAACTAATTAACGGAACATCTATTATACAGATCTAGTAAAATCCTTAGAACAGCATTAACAAAACAGAAATTCTGTAAAATCAAGAAAGACCAAAGTTTTCAAACGTTCTGATCCGGCATTTGTACGGAGTATTAGCAATTTCATTTCAATGTTTTTACATTTATGCCTGTAATATAGTCTGTATCTGGATAAATGAAATGAAACGAATCAAAGGAGCTGGAGCTTTAAGGCCGGTTTTCGGTCTAATTTATTTTTGAACAAAAAAAACTGAAAAACATGTTTTTATTATTTTTACTATCAATATCGAAACGATTCTACCTCAAACGAAACTCCGTTCCACCCTCCCTTTTTACCCCCTCCTCCTCTCTTCCCATCTAAATAACGAAAATACACGTACAAAATCAAAAATATCCTTATTCAGCATCAGTCATGTTAAAATGTTTCAATGACCTGCAAAAAAATTAACGGAATGCTGGTTATTCAACAGTTTAGGGGGTATAAAAAGGGAAGGTGAGTGCGGGAAAGTTTCGTTTGGGGTGGAATCGATTCGATATTGACAGTAAATAATAAAAACATGTTTTTCAGTTTTCTTTGTTCAAACATAAATTAGGCCGAAAACCGGCCTTATGGACCCTTCTCCTTTCTTTTTAAAAATTTAACTTTTATTTCCTCTCTGGATAATACTTCTACAGTGCTCCTTTCAACGCAACAGGTGATGTCCTTTTCAAAATCCCTCATGCTCATGTCAAGTGAATACCTGCAACTTTTTCATAACCTTACCTTTTCAGACAAAATTCATCCACTCTATTTATAATATAATCTATTATCATACGCAGTGTTAAAAAAAATCAACAATATTTACTCACCAAATAAAACGAAATCTATATTCACAGAAAGTATAATTTTTGCGAGAAAGTGCAGCGTTTATAAAATTCCACTAACAAAGGCGACTAACAAAGGCGAGATGTCTGGATGAAATAGCTCATCTAACTATGCATCTAAGACTATCTATTGCCGAGTAGCTGCACACTTTGGAAGTAATCTGTAAAGCAATACGAGATGTGTCCTTTTCAATACCTTTCATGGCCATTCTCCCCTACATATTGAAGTAAACGTATTCACACTCAAACTGGTTATTATATTAAGAACCTAAAAAATCTGCAAAACTATTTAGTTTCACAAAACTTTTGGTATCTGACACTTTTTAACCCCCAAAAGGTTATAAGTTTGACGCGTATGTTTGTATGTTTGTTTGTCTGTCTGTCTGTGGCTTCATATCTCTTCAACGGGTGATCCGATTTTGATGTAGTTTTTTTTATTTGAAAGAGTATTTTGTCGAGAAGGTTATAGGCCGTATTAGATTTTGATGTTTGATCGCCATCTTGAATTCGCCCTGTTGAATTTCTCTAGAAATTGTCCGATTGAAGTAAAATTGAAAATGTGCAGACAATTAAGGTAGCCGAACATGATTTAGGCCTCATTTTGATTCGGTCATATGAAACTGGTACGATTAGAAACATTGATCGGGTGTTTTTAAAAATTTTCAATTTTACTTGTTATATCTATTAATTATTATGTTCTTCATTCGATATTTGTTTTCACTAGAAGTATATCAGTTTTCTTTTCTTGGCAAATATGTCGATTATATTCCAAATAATATTTTTCTTCGTCGTTACTTAAATGATAATGTTTTTAGAATTACCACACTGTATATGAATCACTGAAAGTATAGTTGGTTTCTTCATTAGCAATAGTGATATCTTCGTGCCAAATATTATAGCCCTTTGTCACATTTTTTCATTAATTATTTTATTTAGGATGTTCACCCTGTACATTTTTCACTGAAAGCTTTCCGGTTTCTTCCTTGGAAATAGGATTAACTACTTCTCAAATATTATTTTAAGTAAGAAGAGTCTTAGGATTTGTACTGATTTTTTTTTAATAGTTAGCACTATAACTATTTGCAAGATATTTTTAAATAATGTCCTGTTTTAAAAAAATTAACTAAATCATTGCAATGCACATAAAGAGCATTGCATTTTAAATTAGTTGTAGGGTAATCACGACAAAGAAAGAATATGAAATTCAAATAGGTTTGTGTCTAAATTGATAAAATGTACATGCCAAGGAATTACAAACACGTTCCTTGAAAAACTGCTATATTTTTTGTGAATAGGATGTTCTAAATTCGCAAAAATTCAAGATAATCGTCATTCCAAAAGAATATCGAATGTAATACCAGAGGTTTAATTTAGCCGGATATTTTTTTGTTTTTCACAAATGTCAATCTAGTTAATTATTTAACATTTAACATTTCAATGCAAAACACAGATTGAGTTGCTAGTGAGGTAAATAAAGAGAAGGTAAATAAAAAAATATTCACTGTCTTGTGTATATTTTCTGTTCCTTCTTTCAGTTCTTATAGGTAAAATTCGAGGAGTGGATCTGTCGATGGTATATGTACCTAGGATTATCCCCTTATCATTTTCCTTGTATTTTGCAATCACGGCAAAGCTGATAAAATTTTAATAAACAATTTATTTCCTTTAATGTTATGTAATATTAGTTTTTTAATAGGGGAACCCCTTACAGCCGGTTGGAAAGTAGTGAAACAGAGCAGTGGGCAAGACGATTGCCCTTTGAATATGGTGTGTATCACCCACAGAGAGATTCCTTGGACCCCATGTACGGACCCTAAAAGAGGGTCTGCAAAATAATTCAACACACCTACCCATTCAAACGAAGTAACAGGTTGAAGTGTCATGGGCAAAACGTAACCTTGCACTAAGATATCCCCTCTCAATGAATTAAATAATCTGCGGGGTACTTTATATTCCCCCAAAAACCACTTTTGACCTACATACATAACGATTGCACCTGAAACAGAAGGGGGTGTCCCCCTTACATTAACCCTCTTTGTATATTGAACCATTCTAATGGAATTTTATACACATATCTTTACTGCATTTAACTAGACTACTAGTTAATGGTACCGGCAGCAGTTACCTAAATAATCTATATTAATACCTTACTTATATTCATTTTAATTTTCAAAGTCTATTTTACTTCCACATCCAGTGGAAACATTTTTGAATTTTTATTTTTCAAATAGGTTAGAATGTCATGAAACGAACGTCGAGATTTTAAGTTTGAGCAAAAAAGAATGTCTGTATATAAGAGAAGCTAAAATCTCAAAAAATGTTTTGTCATTAGCCACGCCCACTACCACCCCACTATTAAAGAGGGTGAAAAAAAATAAAATTGTAATTTAGTGTGTGTACAAAAACCAAAGGCCTTAAATTTTTTTTTACTTGATCCACCCCCACTACCACCTCCTTTCCACCACCCCACCCCCACTACCGATGTGGTATATCGATTTATGGGTTTTTGGGAGTAGGCGATTTCAAATATTATATATATTATTAAAGTTCCATAAACAATTATTTCCACATACAAAATTATTTTCGTTGTGAGAGATTTGGATACCATCAGAGATATTGAAGGAAACTGCTACTAATGTACATTATTAATAAACGGTTTGAATCGGATAACTTGCCTTCGGCATTTAAAGTAGCTGTAATAAAACTCATCCATAAGAGTGGCAACAGACTGGATGTAACTAACTACCGGCCTATTTTCCTTATCTCCAACATTCCAAAAATTTTTGAATGCATATTATAAAATAGAATTACTATCTTTTAATTATAGTCGAATAAAACTAAATATCAAAAATACGACTTCAACGATTTTTTTGTAGAAACGCAATCTGTATGTTATCAGGAAATAAAGTTTTGTCCAATCTGGGAGTTGAGAGTTTTTTGGAAATTAAGTGTTAATTTTGAAATTTGAAATTTTTTTTTGTCTTTTTTTTTTTAATTCAGATCAGTAACGTGGTGATGGGATGTACTACGCTGGCACCATCGGCGTACGACACAATAGAGTGGTCAGATATCTCCACTGGGTCATGTGCAAGCACTTCAATATACGAGTACCACAAAAATATTGTGAATATATTCCTGGAAGGTTGTCAACACCAACTGCGTCACAATTGACAGAGAAATTCACGCGAATCGACCAGACATCGTCATACACAATAAAAAGGAGAAATCCTGTTTGCTGATCGATGTATCCATCCCTAATGACATCAACGTTATGCTCAAAGAAACAGAGAAGTTGAGGAAGTACAAATATCTCCAAATAGAAGTCAGCAGAATGTGGAATGCAAGGACCACAGCTCCAACTGTTGGAGCAGACATCTAGATACTTTATGATAATAACAGTTGAAGCGTACAAAGGATTTTTTGGGATCTTTATTGGGTGATTGCATTCATCAAGCACTGCTACTCGGTACTATATATTTATGGATAAAGCCTCCACTAGCACAAAATTGTGTCAAGCCGCGCGGTGCCCCGAATTAAGACCAAATGAAATGACAAAATTATAAACTTCAAAGATGGGCAGTTACTAGAGCATCTGGAACCTCCCCATCAAATGTTTACGAAAATTCGTTAATTTAGTTCGGGTTACCAATATTATAATTCTGCCAAATTTCATTAAAATTGGTTGGCTAGTTTCAGCGCTATCGTGCCCACATACATACACTCAAAACGTAAAGATCTAGTCTTATATTTCAGTTTTTGACTAATTGCAGTAACTTACCCATTTCTACAGGGTACTCTTGAGTAGCAATCCTAAATAATGTTAACGATCTGTTAGGTTAAAACAAATGTCTGTTTTTGTTTTTACTTAAATGTTATCACAGTATTATTTGTTCTGGTATTTTAAATAAACAAAAAAGGTCTCCCTGACCTTAGCAAGCTTTTCCTATTTGATAAGTAAGTTTCCTAAATCATCAATTTTCTTTCTGTACTATCAGTCTGCTTTTTAGAGGTATTTTAAGATAACTAAAAATTGACTTTAGCAGCATGTTTACTTTTTATTGCTCGACGATAATTTCTAGAAATAAAATTATCAGTTATAGTTAATCACATACTGAAAGTTCTGCACGTTTTTGTCACGACCCTTAATAATTCTTTGTGAAATATTTATTTGCATCTTTTATATGGAATTCTTTGTATCCTTTCTCTCTATGTATAGGCGATAAATTTAAAAAAACGCTACTTTAAGGTAATTTGCAAAAAGCAAGATGTGCTCATACTCGCTTCAAATTATAAAACAATTTAGTTTTAGTTTGTTATTTATTGCTCTGTTGTTTACAAAGCAGAAAGCCCAGGCACATAAAGGGTAATTTATTTTGCATATTCCCGTTCTTGTGATTTATATAATATAATTTTGGAGACATTATGGCCCTACTTCTCATAAATAATAAACCCCGTTTTAAAAAATGAAAGAACTTTCAAATTACTGGCACAGGTATATATTTTTAAAGTAATAAAAAAATAGATTACTTCAAAGTGACTGTACTGGGGTCGTCTTTAATAAGTTTATATTGAATATGCTTTACTGTTAAATAATTTAGCAACTAATTTTGCCAAAAAAAGATGATCTAATTACTAATTAGCGAGGTCGAACCAGCCAGGTAATATTGGATTAATATAGGTTTAATATTCTGAATACGTCAGCTCAATGTGCAAAACTTAATACTGAACTAATAATACACGTGAAGATTCCACTATATCGAATCAATATTGGTTAAACTTTATCGAGGAGATATTGAAATGCCATATGCAGTTAATATTAACGTATCTTAAAGAACGTAGTCAATGTGTTGTTATAAATCAAAATATAAGTAAATCTCAATTTAAAACTTTAAAGGTGTGCCACAAGGATCAACCCTAGGGACACTACTGCTTTCAACTATATCTAAAGTTATTAAAAATACCACTCTCCATCAATATACCGATGGTTCGCAAATTTATTGCTCATTTGATCCAGCGCATAATAACTCTATACACAAATTAAAATCAGTCAAGATTTAAATAATATATATAAATATGCATTTGATCGTAACCTAAAATTAAATGCATCTAAATCGCAAGTCATTTTAATAGGAACAGGGTTAATGAATAAGAAATTTCAATCAATGAATTTAACTTTTATAATATATAATGAAATAATTCCAACAGGTCAATGAATACAAAAATTTGGGCGTAACTTTTGATTCCTTTGAAGGTCTTAAAAAAATAGGTACATTAGCCGCATATTTTTACATTTTGTTTGTATTTTTGATTTGTGTAGTTTTTAACGATGATATAGTGTATCTGCCTCTACTGACATATTCATATTACAGCGTATGTTTCATTAATGATCATCGTTTTATAATTATGTTGTCGATGTTCACAAATAAATACTGCAATGAATGATGATAGCAATGAAGATTTATTACGTAAGATAGAGATAATTCACAGGCCCACAAAAACTAAAAAGTATCCTGGGCTAGTAACCAGATTCACATATTCCCATGTATTTTCATTAGCTGAACACGAATCTGGCATCAGAATAGGACCTTCCTGGACGAATTTATGAATTATGATGGAAAAAAAGCTCGAAATTCATTAATTCGTCGTATTAACCTTACATACTTCAAGATCATTGGCGGTAGAGTGGGCGTAAATTGAAGACAGCTCTAATACATACTTAGAGGTGATAGAGCAGATAACAATATGACTCATCCAGCAATAACCAAACGGCCCAATAATCCAATGACCTAATAAATCAGCAATTCATATTAAAAGAAAAATTCCTCGATCAGTGATGCTTTTGCACTGTCTTATCTTCAAAAGATATACGTAATAACCAATGATCGGAATTTGGGTTTAATTTCAGTAGCGCACATACGTATATAAAATTTTACATCAAGAAATTAAATGTATCTTTGTTCTTTGTTACAAAATAAATCGAAATTAAATGTAATACGAACATACCTTATGAGTTTTTCATTTATTTTGGCATAATAGAATACATGTATACATATGTACAACTAAAAATTAAACCCAAGTTCCGATCACTGGTAATAACCCATAAACCAACAATAACCTAACAATAACCCAACGGCCCAAGAAATCAGCAATTCATATTACCAAGGTTCGTAAACTTAAAGCAAGAATTTCTTACATTCGGCGATGCTTTAATACTCTCTTATCTTCAAATGACCTGCGTAATGGGTTTCTTATCCTCTTTTTTTCTTTGTCAACGATTCCTTTTTCATTGTCCAGCAAAAGTCAGCCATTATATTGATGTCCCATCTATCTTGGGACCATTTTTCCATTTCATTAATATCTTGATGAAATCGTTCGCCTTGTTCTTCACTGAAATCTCTTAAGTTTTCAGAGAAGTATAGTCAATATGTGAATCAAGGAAATGTAATTTCAAATGCATTAGACAGCTCATTTTGTGGCAATTCTGTATCATGTTGGCTACTATATTTTTGTACTTTTCACTTTTTTTGTTACCTAAAAATTGTTCTTCAACTTCCTTGAAACTAACCCGCGCAGCTGTTTCGATTTCAGTCATTTGAGTAGTGAAATTTTAATTTTTCAACAAAGTACGAATTTGTGGTTCATCAAATACTCCTTCCTTTAATTTAGCTCCTGATGTACGACTGAGCTTATGAGTTAAATAGTCATAACATTGTCCTTCTTTGTCAAGAGCTTTGTTTTATTAAACCTAGTTTAATGTGAAGAGGAGACAAAAGAATTTTGGAACATTCGACTAATGGCTTTTTAATGACGTTCATGGAACCGGGATTCAAAGATATCCTTTTCATTTTTCTTTGACGTAATGATTCTCTCGATCTCGACTATCCTATTCAGATAAGCCCGATTGTTAGCCCAAAATCGTTGACAATATTTTCAAGTCACCACACATTTACCATTTATGTTCTTCGTATTTGATCTTTTTCAAAACCAATTCTATATTTGAATACTCTTCCTTCAGGACTGTCGAATGGGCAAAAGGTGTCGGTGCCAATATATTAGTATTGTGTAGTAGTACAGCTTCGCGTGAAAGAGGCCAAAAATAATCTCCATTCATTAGGTTTTTATTTGTTTCGTCTTAGTTCATCCACCAATTCTTTGATATTACAATATACAAGGTTGGAATCTTCCGAAACTCTTTGTCTCTGCCTCTATAAAATAAAACCTTGCTATTTTCAGTAGGTTTTTTTATTCAAGCTTTGAAGCTATGAACTTAGCAGCATCTTTCTAGCTAGCCCCAAATTTCTAACTAAATCATTATGTTCTGCCTGTGTAAAAGTTTGTGGCATTTTCGGTTTTCCATAAAGAACGTACTGTTCATCATTATCGTTCGATACGGTTTTATCATCATCATCATCATCTTCATCATCATTACCAGGTATGTGATTCGACTCTATCATTGATTTTACGTTCCCAGATTGCATATTAACTTTTACTTTGACCTTTTCCAAAAATGTGTATATAGGTTTTAAGAGTCGTTTTTTATAATCCAAGTTCTTTTCTTCTTCTCAATATTTTCGGAAATAATATTATGATAGACGCGATTTCGGTGATTTCATATACAATTCCATTATTTCATTTGAATCGGCTTATTGGCAAAGGACAATGTTATGAGTATTTAACATGTAAGTTCAGTCGTATATTAGAAGCTAAATTAAAGGAAGGAATATTTGATGAACCACAAAGTCGTACTTTGATGAAGAATGAAAATTTCACTATTCAAATGACTGACATCGAAAAAGCTGCATGGGTTAAATATTTTGAAGAAAAAAGAGTACGACAGCATCACTGAACGAGGATTTTTTTTTTTAAAGGGCATAACCGGGTAAGCATGGGAAAACTGCCCTTGAAGTAATATTGCTAATTTTTTTTGTATAGTGTATATAAGCATTAGATGTAATTCTGCAAAATTTTGACTTTCTAAAACTTATAGTTTTCGAGTAAAAAAATCAATTCTAAATTTTTTTATTATTTTTTTTTGACAAACAACGTTTACCAAATTTTTGGTGCTTTATATATAGTATACATCTACTTCAGATGAATTAGTAATAAAAAATTAGGTTATTATTCTTCAAAGAAATATGTTTTTTAATTTTTTAATTTTTCAAAAAATTTTTTTTACACTTACCCACCAATTTTTTAAAATAATTTATCATTTAGTGTTCTATAACATATATTTTTATGAAATACTTTGAATTGGTACATATTGAGATATCCGAAGAATCTTCATATGCAGCTAAAGCTGGCGGACGGAAATGACCTCAAAATGACCTTGAAATGACCTCCGGATACCTTAAGGGTAAGTGAATACCGGCTTCGGACTCAGCGACCCCAAAACCTATGTGTGAATTTTTTCAGATTTTTTTAACCACCTTTTCTTAGTTTGACCTTCGAATGACCTTGAAACTGACGTGGTGGAGGTCAACCGGCATCGGATATAGACTCAGCAACCTCTATAAAAAAAATTTCAGATTTTTTTACTGTTTTTCTCAAATTAACCTTGACCTCCGGATGCCTTTTAAGGGTAAGCGAACACCAGATTCGGACTCAGCGACCCCAAAACCTATGTGTGAATTTTTTCAGATTTTTTCAACCACCTTTTCTTAGTTTGACCTTCGAATGACCTTGAAACTGACGTGGTGGAGGACAACCGGCATCGGATATAGACTCAGCAACCTCTATAAAAAAAATTTCAGATTTTTTTACTGTTTTTCTCAAATTAACCTTGACCTCCGGATGCCTTTTAAGGGTAAGCGAACACCAGATTCGGACTCAGCGACCCCAAAACCTATGTGTGAATTTTTTCAGATTTTTTCAACCACCTTTTCTTAGTTTGACCTTCGAATGACCTTGAAACTGACGTGGTGGAGGTCAACCGGCATCGGATATAGACTCAACAACCTCTATAAAAAAATTTTCAGATTTTTTTACTGTTTTTCTCAAATTAACCTTGACCTCCGGATGCCTTTTAAGGGTAAGCGAACACCAGATTCGGACTCAGCGACCCCAAAAACCTATGTGTGAATTTTTTCAGATTTTTTCAACCACCTTTTCTTAGTTTAACCTTCAAATGACCTTGAACCTGACGTGATAGAGCTTAACCGACCTCGGCACCGGGATTAGCGACCCCAAAAACCCCCGGGTATCTAGGTAGAGTCCGGTGTATTTTCTCAAACTAAATGTCGACCTGTGTAATTAATAATTAGTACGAATTGTGGAAAATAGAGTAGCATAGATTTTTTTATTTTTCAGTATGTTGTACCAATTCAAAGTATTTCATAAAAAATATATAACACTAAATGTTAAATTATTAAAAAAAAATTGGTGGGTGTCCCTAATGCAGAAGTGTCAAAAAAAATTTTTTGAAAAATAAAAAAATTAAAAATCATATTTCTTTGAAGAATAATAACCTATTTTTTTTATTACTAATCCATCTAAAGTAGATGTATACTATATATAAAGCACCAAAAATTTGGTAAACGTAGTTTGTCAAAAAAAAAAATTTAGAATTGATTTTTTACTCGAAAACTGTAAGTTTTAGAAAGTCAAAATTTTGCAGAATTACATCTAATACACTATACAAAAAAAAAAGTAGCAATATTACTTCAAGGGCAATTTTCCCATGCTTACCCGGTTATGCCCTTTCCGAACTTTGGTAATGTGAATTGCTGATTTACTGAGTCATTAGGTTATTGTAAGGTTATGGGTCTTACTGTTATCTGCTATATCATTACTACCTTGAGCTGTCTTCAATTTACGCCAACGCTACTGCCAATGATCTTGAAATATGTTAGGTTGATACAACGAATTAAAAAACTTCGAGCTTTTTTCCATTATAAATCATAAATTCGTCCAGGAAGGTACAATGGTGATGCTACATTCGTGTTCACCGGGTGAAAATACATGTGAATATGTGGGTCTAGTCACTACCCCAGGATACCTTTTTGTTTTTGTGAGCCTGTGTTATTGATTGGTCATTTATGTATTGCTTACTATTATATATGAAAGTGTTATAAATTGCAATAATCAAAAATAAAGATTAAGAGCTATAGCATTGAGCCAAAATGTCCCAAAATCGAATTTTAATTTTTTACACCATGAACCACCAAATCTGAAAAAATTACAAGCCAGGAAGCTTATGAAGTCGTTGCTACTGTAAAAAAATAAAAATAGTCATTTGATAAAATCATAAGAAAATTCTGAGGTGCAGATATATGATCGTAGCTACCCTGATTTTTTTTTTAGAATTTTCAATGCAACAGGAAATAAAAACTGAAAATCACATTTCCTTCTGTGACTGGCCCCACAGTGGGGTACGGAGTTAAAACTTGGCTGAAGTTGTTGTTTAATAGAGAGCTGATAAGCCATGTATGCAGTCCAATTGGGCTCAGGAGGATTTTTCACTATCCGGTTGTACCCTTGGACGAGTGATTTAAATGAAAAATCTGGTTTTCAAAGAGTACTCGAGAAGGTTTTTAGCAGCAGGGTTTCATCTGGGTAGACATTAGACATTCAGAAAGCTGCATTTCAATAAAAGGTTAATTATTCTCTCTAATGTTTCAACCGATGTGGTTTTCTTTATATTATATTACGAGATAATTATATGACATGGTCGTAGTTAAAACTCTTTATATTAAATGTCTTTAAATAATATGTTCTTCGATACAGTACTACTAATAATGTAAACTGGTTTTCCTCATCAATTGTTAAGTAAAACATTTCCTTTTTTAATTATAGCAATAAGTTCTAAAGTACTAATCTAGTAGAATTTGTATATGTAAATAATTTAATGACAACTAGTAAATTGGATGCATCACGCCATTTTACCCTCTGTTGCATACCGGATCTTTTGCAGCTGTCGCACGTAAGTCTCAAGGCCCGATAAGGAAATCAAAATATGTTAGACCTGTGACATGAGGCTTAGACCCAAATATGGTCGTATTTTTTGCTCGTCTTTAATTTATCAAGGGCTGACAGATTTAATTTTTTGTTATTTATGGAGGGCTTAAAAATGCCACAAAAAATTACTATTTTTAAACTGGAGGGAAAGTAACATCCGAAGTATACTTTTTGTGTATTTCCTAACTTATATCAAATTAAGTTCAACTTAAGTCATTTAAAAAAAATTAAATTATACATCAAAATATGGTTTGTATACACGATGGTTTAAAACTGCTGATCGCCTTAAAATATGAGATTAATATTTTCAACCTAGATACAGGGTGTAATCAGTTTCATATCATTAAAAAAAAACTGGTGGTGGGGAACGACTAAACGAACAAAAAAACCTTATATAACATGGGGTCTAAAGCCCATAGTTTTAGAAAAAAAATAAACAAAAATATCGAACATTTTTAATAATATTGTTTAAGAACTGCTGGAATGTTGGGGTAGGCTTTCATCTTCGCGTATGTCGGCGCCTCCAACCAACAAATACGCTAATACGGCTATATCAAAGTATCGCGCTCCTTTGTTAGAGACCGCGCGTCGGCGAGGACACAAGTTTATAATCACACTTTTTTATGGCTTTTAAAAGTAGATAAGGTAAGGTCTTTAGCGGTGTGGTAAAGGTGAAAGACGTCGGCGTTTTCTGAGTGCTTAGTAGATCTGAAGAAAACTATTCTCTCCCTTGTGCAATATTTTAGTTTCTGTGGGCACTTCGTTAAGTACACACGTCCGACCCGTTCGTTATTTTTGCATGTTGCTTTTGTTCTTTTTGAATGTTGGGCCACGTATTTACAGTTAAGATTTATTTTATTGACTTACCGTTCAAGTCGCTAAGTTCTTGATTACGTACAAAGCTTACTTACTGTTCGTTCTTTTTGTGTTGCTTTCTGGATTTTGGACCAAGTTTTTATTTTTATTTTCTTTATTGACAACGTTAGTTAATAGTTTAGTGTGGTATTTTAAAACGCAGATTTTGAACGCTATGGGAGATTACACTTACCCAGAGCTCGCGGATATGCACTTGATGTATGGAGAATGTCATGAAAATGCAGCTGCTGCGGAACAGCTTTATAACAATAATTTATTGGTAAGTTCTAGATTTATCGGATATTTTAGTTTTCGATACCTGATTGGCAATTCGTTAAATAAATCAGATTTTTCCTAACTTAAAATACACCTAATTGTTTTCTGTCATCGTATCTCCCAATGTCATGCAATAATTACTCATTTTTAAGCTTTTAACCCAGAACACTTATTTAGGTTACAAATGTTAATAAATTACATTTAAATATGATAAATTATAAACAGCAATAAAAGCTCCAATATTTTGTTCCAAATTAAAAAAAAACACATGTAAAGAAATGCTGTGTTTAAACCTCTACGCCCATCATTTGCTTGCAGTTCTGCAAAAAGAGTTAATGAATTATTTACATTTTTATAATTGGTTCCGTTGAGGCGGTCATCAAAGGTGCCGCCCTTCTTTGCTTTGAAACCGCGGGCCGGCGAGAACGAGTCGGTCGGTAATCTTTGCACTTTTTTATGACAATTTAGAAGTCGTATAATTGGGAAGTTCACGTCCCTTGACCCAAAAAGGCAGTGGTTCTCAAATGTTTCCTACCCTAGTATTCAAATTGTTGACCTAGGTCAGTTTGCCCCTAGAGGAAAAACTCATAAAGGTTTTTTGTTTGTCTAGTCGGACCCCATTACCAGTTTTTTTTAATGACATGAAACTGATTACACCCTATATATTCCGTCTGAACACCAGTTTACATCCCAATGAAAAATTTTCATTACCTTAAGTAACTGCTAGTTTTATAAGGGTTTTATTAAGTTTGCGATTTTATATTGGAGGTTTATAAGGTTACTAATTCGTTGCGAATTTTTATAGTGGGTATGTAAAATTATTAAAAGGTCGAAGAGCTTTTGGTTTTATAAAGTGGTAACATATACGTTTCTATCATCAACTTATATAACTTATAGTAACGGTATAAAGAGTTTTTATAAAGTTGCAGTTACCAATTTATAAAACCAAAAGCTCTTCGATCTTTTAATAATTTTACATACCCACTATATACGTGCTTGCTGTGATAAATATAAAACTTACTGGTAATAGCAGTTACCTTTATAAAATCAGAATTATTTGTGTTCAAAAACACTGCAATGAAACTTCAAGCCATATGTATGTTATGTTAATTTTCAAGTTTGTAACCACGGTTCCTCTTAAGAAACCTTTGGTAACGTACAGAAACGCCTTGTTACCACCCAATTTACTCAATCGGTACCATCCGTATAGTTAATATACATTATTATATGGAGACAATAGAAGAATCAATTAAAGAAAAACATGAAGCATACAAAAATATATAAATAATCCCACAGACCAAAATAACGAAGAATATAAACACAAAATAAACGTAGCAAGACAATGCACATCAAGAATATTAGGATTATTACATAAGTAAAATAGATAATGAAATACACCCCAGGCAAAATATAGCATATAAAGCAATGAAAACACTTAACAAACAAGAAAAAGACAATATACAAATTAACAATATAGAAGAATAAGAATGGATCAAACACTACAAAGAGTTATGATATGATGAAAACTCCAATAGCTGTAAATGACACAAGTGGACTAGACGATATAGAAGTAAATGAGCTGACGGAAGTGTTAAAGGCTGCAAAAAATCGAAAAGCGGCGAGAGTAAACAACGTTAATACCAAATTATGGAAATATGGAGGCCTATCGCTACATCTATGACTTCTTTACCAATGAATTCTAAAAAAAAAAAAGAAAATACCAGAAGATTGAAGAAGATCAAACGTATTTTCACTGTTTAAAAAAAGACACAAAAATAGTTGTAAGAATTATAGGGGAATACGTCTGTTAGATTCGGCTTATATTTATGCCAAAATTCTCTCCGAATAATCATAGAAGAATTAATAGAAGAAGTAATAGGCTTCAATATATATATCGACGAGATAATAATTGAAATACAACAAAGACTTAGACGAGACTTGAAGAGAACACTCTGTTCAATTCAATATTATATGCAGACGACCTCTCTTATAGGAGAAAAGGAAGACGATCTCCAAATAGGTGTATACAAGCTCAACAAATCTATAAATAATTCGACATGAAAATATCAGCAGAAAAAGCAAAAAGTTATGGCTTTCTGTGGAACAGAAACAATGATAGGTAAAATAGTCATAAACAAAGGGACAATTAAACAAATTAAACACTTTAAATATCTAGAATGTGACATCACTTATGAATATAGCAAAGACATCGAACAAAAAGTCAATAATAGTTCACCAACATACGCGGAACAATTACAAAAAACTTTTGATTGATTGATTGATTTACCAGCGTGCGGTAGGCATTGCTGCCACTCCCAAGTTATACAGCTAGGTCTGCTACGTCCACGCTGGGTTGGACTAAGAGCATGCCTGTTGCCAGCAGCGAGAGCCACATGGCGCATGGTAAAGGAATGTGGGATGAGAGGTGTAGGTATTTGTGAGATGCGTTACCGCATTGTGTCGTGAGAGAGCGTTTAAGCTCCCTTTTTTTGTATTTTTGGTTCTGGACTTCTGCCTATTCTGGGTCTTCTTATGAGATATGTTGCCGCGTTGTGTCGCTGCTGTTTGTGCTCCTATTTTTGTACTTCTGTCTCTACAAGTCTTCTTCTTCTGAGGCTTCTGATTCCTCCATTTCTGATTCTGGTAGAGTATATATCGCTCCGATTTCTTTGTGGAATTCATTTTTTCACCTCGCTTTTCTTTCCCAGTATGTTTGGTCCTTTCCCAGTTTGTTCATGATCCTCTCGATTGTTGTTTTCCACGTGTAACATGGTCTCCCAATTTTTAGTTTGCTACTGTTCAGTGTTAGTGGTTTCTTCAGTAGGTGTGTTGGTTCCCTTCTTTGGACGTGTCCTAAGTGCTTCATTGCGTACATTTCTATCCTTTTTGTGATTGTCTTCCCTTCTAGTAGTGTTGATGTTTTATGTCGCTGTTTTTGTCCTGTTGTTTTTCTGAGTAATTGAATGATGTCTCTTTCAGCTCTGCTCAAACTTCTTCTGTTGGCTTTTGTTGTTGCCGCATTTTTAACTCCATATGTCATTGTCGGCAGTATGATGGCTATGTACAGCCGTTTGGTCAGGCCCCATGATAGTTTGTTTTTCTCAATGAACGATATAATTCCTCTTGTGACTCTGTATGCTGTTTTTATTCTCTCTTTTACTGTTTCTCTCCTTTTCAGTCAGTTCGTCAGATATGAGCTGATAATATAAATTGATAATCTACTATCATGCATAATTTTCGTGGCCAACTTTCAATTGAAAAACAAAAGAATCATATTGTAAATCTGGACATTTTCAATTAAAAAACTGATATTCTTAATGGGTTTAAAGAACAAAATAGTTTCTTAAAATGGAATTTATCAAGAAGGAAGCACTGCAAAATCTCAACACCGTCCTTAAATCTTAGAAGGTCCAATTAAAACTTCCTAAATAATTGAATTAAAATCATAAACAAAGCTTTTGGACCTTAAAGCTCGTATATTTGAGAGCTTAACTTAACGTTAATTACCTTATTACCTTTTCGCACTGAGCTTACAAAGGCTTAACACGGCCCTTAAACTTAACATTTCACTGCCGTAAATACCACTTCGAGAACATTAATGTTTAGTATCTTTCATAAAAGTATAAATATCACATAACGGCACCAAAATAACACGGACGAAGTGTTTGGGAATAAAAATAAAATGAAAAAACAACGACCCAATAGCGTAAGGGTCAAGGGCGGAGTTATAAATAGGGGCTGGTTTGGGGGAGATTGGAGTTTCACGGAGCCAAAGCAACAACAATAATGAACCGTTTATAAATGTATTAAATTTACCTCATATATGTGTACGTCTCGAAAGTAAAATAATAAAAATTATGTGTAGTAAGGAGACCACAATTCAAATATGTTAATGGAATTAAAAGTTCTAAGAAATACTGAATTTAAAAAAGAAGTTATATTGATATGGCAGATATGATCAACTCAAAGTCCTCTAACACTATGCTAAGTGGGTAGTTCAACAAAATTCATTTATAATTAAAAGTTATTATCAGAAGTGATAAAACCGATAAAAGCGACTGATAAAGGCTAGCGTTACACTTCTTGCTCCTTTGTTAATATTATGTTTTCCTCAACTATAAAAAAAAAACCACTGCTCAAAGAATCACTACTTCCACATCCAGATTTTCTATCCAAGTCACTCACAACGAAAAAACTTTGTATGTGGAAATAATTGTTTATGGAACTTTAATAATATAATATTTGAATTCCTCTACCCCAAAAACCCATAGAACGTTACCCCACATCGGTAGTGGGGTGGGGGTGGTAATAAGGGGGTGGCAGTAGTAAAAAATATTTCGAGGTTTCTGGTATTTTGTACACACACTAAGTCACATTTTTTTTTCATCCCCTTTAATAATGGGGTGGGGGTGGTAATGGGGGTGGCTAATGCCAAAAATTGTTTTGAGACCTTAGCTTCTCTTGTATATACTAAATACCAATTTTATGAACTCTTACATGCTTGATTTACCTATTTATCCCAAATTTATCCCAATTTGCCCCTCAACCCTTCGACGGAACAAGATGAAAATATAATCTAGTTCCAGATCTCGTTAAAGTTCATATGTGTACTAAATTTCAAGTCAGTATCTTAAACGGTTCCAGAGTAAACGTGCGCACAAAAAAAGTTACAGACAGACATAATTTTTTTTTTCGCCCAAACTTAAAATCTCGACGTTTCATGACATCCTAAACTTATTTGAACAATAAAAATTTTTAAAAAATTTTTTGTCGTTACTATAGGTACTTCCACTGGATGTGGAAGTAAAATAATTTCTTACACATAAACACATTTCCTTTGGAAGGTGACACACTTCTAAAAGTTCCTATCTGTCTGGAGAAGCAAAATGTATTTTTTTACTTTAAAGGATCTAAAGAAAATTTAACCAAAAACCAAAACATATGGGTTTCTGACATTGCTAACAAAGTGACAGATCCAAAATAAATTAACAGAAGGGGGGCACAACCATCAAAAATGCGCCGCAAGCGAAAATTTGATATTTTCCAAGGTTAAGTGCTCTAAAATGAAAAGTTAGAAATTTGACTTGCAAAACCAGTTTATATCGAATGAATTTTGTTTTTTTTTATACAATTTTAACAAATACTCTGACAACATAGGGAAGACCGCGGAATGTAAGCGAAACTAGCATGAGGAAAGACACAGAATGTACGAGACTAACCTATAGCTTAATTTCAGTTCCATTTATATTTATAATCGAGGAGGCAATCACTTGAAATTATGTGTCCTACAATTGCAATATTGCACACATATTGCACACATATTGCATACATATTGCACACATATTGCACACATATTGCACGATATTGCACACCACTGCACATATACCTGTCCCACATATCGCATAAGTGATTACCCCCTCGCTTATAATACTGATGAATATTCTCCTTGATCTAATTGAAAATAAGCTTCGCATACTTGTATTAGTATAAATGAAGCTACTTTGTATTTTTCTAAACCAAAAAACACGTGATTGAGCTCACCTAAGACGTTCCACTCTTCACAATAATTATATTATTTTAAATATATGAGGAGGATAGCAAGCATGGTCCAGATTTAAATCCATCAACGTTGTAATATATTCCTTGAACATGAGTCATTGATATTAAGAATTAAGGTGCGTGTAGCTAGTGGTGATTGTGAAACAGAATTATTTCTACAAAAGAGACAACTTATATCTGAACTTTAATTTCAACATTATTTATCTATCTGTTACTTATGCACAACTAACTGTTGAAAAGCTGTCAGCGATAAAACTGTGTATCATCGGCTGAGGTGCAAGACCGCGTAACTTTGAAATAAAGCATCTAACATACACGGTTTGCACTTCAGCCGACAGCCGTTTTACAGCGATAAAATTGCATGCTCGTGTTGTCGAAACCCGATCTAGTAGTTTGTTTTCAATTTACTGGTGCAATAATCTCAAAAATGGCTTACCATTGGTTACCATATCAATGGGTGAACCAATCATTTATAATTTTTTTAGAATGTCCACTCTGTATATCGTACACTAGAGGTATATAAGTTTCTTCATTGGAAATTGCGTCAATTAGCTGCCAAATATTGCATTTCTCTAAATAGCTTTTTTAGATACAGCATCAACAGACATATAACAGACCGACAGACAGATTCGCGAAGTTGAAGGACCTTGATTTTCGTAATCTACACAGTCTGAAACGTGAAGATCGAAGAAATATTAGACAATGTTTATTTTCACGATTACAATACTTCTATAAACGATTGAAGCAAAAAGAATTCATCTCGTATTATTGGCGTTGCAAATCAATAAAAGTTTGCGAGCTAAGTTTTCTCAATGAAGCCCGAGAAACAATTCTATCACTCGAAGCCGTTGCCCTCACTTCGCCTCCTTTATCGCAGCCTCCGTCAGCAATAGAATCAGTGCTAATTCGATAATTTATTCGACCTATAAATAACCTTCTGGGAATGAAGTAACTAGTAAGATACTTTCTCTCGAATCTCCCCTACAAACTGGCGCCTCAGCCGAAAGATTAACCCTTCTAGGAGCCTAACTGGACACCTGCCCAAACGTCGCGTGCTAAGACACGCGAGTGTTGTGGGTGGAACAGTAGGGGACACCCTCCTTGTAGTTTTATGAATTTGATGTAGGGGAAGCCTGATAGGTCCATGACCTATGAATGAAGTTGTTGTTGCTAATTTGGGGTGCAGTCAATTGCATAATTGCACTAATAAAATCGAGAGCGGTTTGTTTGCTCAAACATTTGTGGTTACCTTCGAGGAATTCTGTTGAGAGTATAATGAGATGTTTTTTTCATCGGGTCTGATCATGTTACAACAGAACTTTGTAAATACTTTATAAATTGGAAATGGAAGAAATTAAAAAATTCAAACCTGACCTTAAATGGTCAGCTTTTAGTACAGCAACTAGATTTTTTTTAATTTAGAAATACTGTCATATGAATTAACTTTCGTTCTGTTTTAACCGACTAAAAGGAGGAGGTTCTCAATTCGAACCAAATGTATGTTTTCTTTAATATAGGTATATGGTGTCCCGTCAATTGGACGCAAGTAATAGGACGCGCGACAATTGGACGCGGTAAAATAGGACGTGTTACATTGGAGGCGTCTATTAAAAATAATCATATTGGCTAACTTCAACATGCTGGTAAATTTGTAAATGTGAATATTTTTATTCCTAACTTTTTCTGCATTGAAGTACTACCTTGAACTAAAAGATAATGCATTTATAACTTATATTAAAGTCAGTTATTTTTTATGGGCATGTGAACAGTTAGAGGCGCAAAAAATTAAAAGATAACTATATTATATTCTTATTTTTATATACTAATAAATATCAATAGCCATCAAAAATAGCAACACAAGAGAGTATTTTATATCCCCTTTAAAACCCATTTTGATTTTTATTCCTAACTTGTACGGTTTTCGAGCAATTCAATTTTTTCTATAGGCCGCGCGCAAAAAATTTCAAATAAACGAAAATTCGAGCGCATTAAAACCACAAATTTTAGAATTTTTTTCAATATCGATTTTCTCGAAAACCATGGCATATACAACAAATTTCTATAATTATTGGACTAACAGTGGTTGATGATTATGCGAACAGAAGCATTTTGGACTACTTGCGAGGAATTGCCCAACCGCAAGTGTAAATAAATTATATTTTATAATCTCTGTTATTATATTTTGATAATTTTTTTGGATGATTATTTTCTTAAGTTTACCATATTTTCAACGTAACCTATTTTTCATGGTGAGTCTTTTTCTATGTTGTATTTGCAGTTATTATTATTATTTAAGTTGGGTTAGGTCAGGTTCGAGTGTGTATACATGATTTTTTTTTAAAATGCGTCCAATTGAAGTAGATCCTAAGTATATGCAATTACTTGGGACTGGCTTAAGCAATTTCTATAAAATTTTTCTCGAATTGCAAAGTACGACGGTTTTCCCATATTAATTTTATCAAGCCGCGTCTAGTATAATGCGAGCAAAAATTGGAAACAAGATTTTCTTAATAGAGAATTTGGAGAAGTCGCTAGTGATAATGTCATTAAATTTAATTTTGCGATGAAAAATTCAAATTCCATCGAAATTACATTAAAACAAGCAGTTAGGTGTTTTAAGAGTAGCTGATAACGAATCTGATGCCAAAAGTTAAGAATTCAAAATGGCGAATCCAATATGTCTGCGATAATTGCAATATTTTTGCAGATTTACATGAAATTTGATACATATAGTAATTGAGCCTATTGTTAAAGCTAAATAAAGAGTCCAGTAAAAAGGGTAAAAATAATTATTTGAAAAGAAAATTGGACTGTCTCAAAAAAGGTGGCTAAAAATTATGAAATAAAATTTAACCGTCACGTCGTCACCCAGTGAATTGAACCTGATAGAGCTCGGTGCAAAAATTAGTGATTCAGCGAATAGTCACTTCGCCGAATAACCGAATATCGAACATTCGGGGCCCCTACTGCCCGAATAGCCGAATATTCGGTAGCGTTTTTCTTCATCACAATTTATCACTATGAAATTTTAATTACAATGCAAAAGTAATATGTATTTGTTGTAAACAATCTAAACCTGCTTATACAGAGTGCATCACAGTTAGTGGTCTATTAGACGTTTTCGAAAAACTAAAAATAAATTGAAGCTGAAAATTTAGGAAGGCTCTATTTAATGAAACTAATGTCACGTATGTGACTATTCCGGTTATACCAGAAGTTGACTTTAACTTCCTTATTTTAAATGGATTGCCTTATTTTTCATGCCGGATTTAAATTCTATTAATCATTTTAAGGTAACTTTCAATATAATTAAATCTGTTGTGAAAATTAACCCAATAACATTCGCTATGGTAAATTTCGATAACAAATTTTTCTCCCATATATCTATGAGAGGTGAAGCTTATGTGGGCTCAAGCTACAAATGACCCAAAATATACAGCGTGATCAGAAAATGAGGTCCAACTTCGACAACTTCATCCTCCATTAAATCGCTTATATATTATATAATTATATTGTACTTCTTAAAATATATAAATAAATAAATATAACTGATCCACCATTTGCTTTAAATAGCATTCTTTAACTAAAAAAATTATTTACAATAATATATAATTGTAATGTCGACTATTCGGTTATTTGGCCGGATAGTGATTAGCTATTCGGTATTCGGCCGAATAGTGGAAAGCGTGCCGAATATGCCGAATACCGAATAGTTGCCGAATATTCGCTGCATTTTTAGTAAAAATGAACAAATAACAAATTCAAATGTATTTTTAACTAGAGATGGGTCGAGGAAACTTTCCGTTTCGAAAACCCCGAAAGTTTCCAGGAAGTTTTTTTTCTAACTTTCCATTGGGTATATTAATAGCCTATTTTATGGTGAAATCTGATTCGTGATTATGCAACTTAATTTTGATACCAAATATGTTATTTACTTTTATAGACTTTTATCAAATATGGAAAGTTTCCTCGACCCATCTCTGTTTTTAACTGACTTCAATATCGATATTGGGTAATATTATTAACTCGAAGGGACGGCAAAACTTTATTTCATAATTTTTTTATTTCTGTAGGATTAAAATTTTTGGAGATATGGAAGTTTAAAGGTGGCATCTGAACGTTTATAAAATGAAGTATTTAGTTTAAATGTTAAATATTTCAGCAACAATGGCACCTAAGTCAAAATTACTAAAAGCAAAAGCTAAATATTATTAATGACGTTTTCTTTTGCTCCTACAGTCTAAAAATCAAATAAGTTATGACCGAAGCAAAGTGCGACTTAAAATTTTTTTAATACAAATTTCACCATTTTCCAACTGTGATTAGCCAGTAATCAGACAAGAATTCCCAAACACTGTTGTTTGTTAATATTTATCATTAACTAGATGATCAATTTGTTTCCCTTTCAAAGCACTTGTTTTAGAAAAAAATCCATCCGCCATATTGGAGCCGCCATTTTGAATTTTTCAATTTTAACTTCAGTTTCATAGTCCTTTAAAACATAAATATACTATGTTTCAAAATGAATTAGCGGTACTTTTTTAAACATACAGTTGGTGGTTCCACACCTTGAAGGTAAACATCTGTGCAATAAAATCCCGTGCACCTATTTTTCGCTATATTAAATCATTCTTTATTTATTTGTCAGTGTCAGTGTCATATTTTCGAAATGCCGAAATTAACTGAACATGAAAAAGTTCTAATTCTCTCTAACATTGAAGAGGGATGGTCTATTAAAGCAGTTGCTAACCATTATCACTTAAATAAAAGTACCATAATGAGTGTAAAGAAAAGGTGGGAGGAGCAAGGTATCATAAAGAGAAAAGACGGTTCAGGCCGACCGAGAAGTTCAAATCTCGCTCAAGATGAAGCGCTCCTTGGGTATTTGAGGGAAAATCCATTTCAAAGAGCAGTAAACGCTGTGTCCATGACAAATTTTCCAGCATCGAGGTCAACAGCTAGCCAAAGGATAGGAATGTCGGAATTAAAAAACTGTATAAGTGCCAAGAAGACCATATTAACAGAAGAACATAAGCAAGCCCGCATTCTGTTTTGTTTAAATTATGTCTATCGCCCGTTGGAGTTTTGGAACAATGTTGTGTTTACCGATGAAAAAGTTTTTCAGTCTTGTAATGACGGACATATTCGGGTGTACCGTCCTGCAAATACCAGGTTTCACGAACGCTGAACAGGTTCGGGCGATTTTCTGTTGTTTGGACATGAATAAGCGTATATGACCCTGATGTAGCGTGGCGTATCATGGGACACAATTTTTCAACGTCAATTATAACATTCGTTATAAATCGAAATCATTAAATCATTAACATTTTTCCAAATACCTTACTTATGACATTTCACAATCAATGTCACTTTTTTATAACCTATATGATAATAAAAAATCTAAATTCCAAAAAGACTGATTCACATCACTTAATATTAGTAAAAACTGGATTACTTGATTTTTCAAGTGTACGGGATTTTATTGCACAGAAGTGTACAAACAAGTATCGTGGCCATATAGAGAATATGATACCTTTTACTACAAAAATCACCCAAAAAAATGATCATTACACATATGTAATGATCATTTTTTTGGGTAATTTTTGTAGAAGAAATATAGAAATATTCTCATAAGAATATTTCTATATTTTACATATTTTTACCTCTATGTAATTAACTGTAGTACTTAACCATACGCAATTCCGTTAAAGGCACAATTCCACCCACTTTCACAATCGTTGGTTAACTAATAATTAGGATTTGATCAAAGGTTTACTATAAAAATCCGTTTCACAATGTCTGGCTAATTTCAAGGACTTGGTTATCTTATAGTTAAGAGAACCAGTAGATAAAATATTGCTAAACCAACAATTCGTGGTTAACTAAACATATATAACAATCAGTGCAGCTAGTGTAAATACAATTTTTTTTTTAAATTGAAAGTGCTTCAAAGACATTAGAAATAATACAAATTAAATGGGCTATTTTTACAATTTGAAACATAGATATTTTCGGCAATTTTTAAGTATACCTACCCAAATGTCTAATAACCTCAAGAAAAAAAAACCACGTTACGTAAATATACCTATCATTATGATTAGTTGAATTAAACATTTATAAATTATTTTCATGTTTTTAATATCTGAAATATGAAACAATTAAACCATTAAATAAAACAAATTAACGAATAAGTTTAATGTTACGTATCTAGATTTATAGTACATGCACTAATAATACTTCTCCAGTAGTAATATCTTTTCTGATGGATATTATTATTTTCCAAATATTGTCTAAATGTTGGTTGTGGCATTTTCTTAATTTTTCTGTTTCTTATTGGGATGCTCTGCCACATGAATTTTCTTCTAAACAATGTCGTGAAATCTTCAAAATAATATAATTAACCAGTATTTTACTGGAAAATAACCTCTACGCTTGAAAAATTTTAACAAAAGAGACAGGTAACAAGAAAAGAAAAACTAAAGAAGCGGCTATAATACTATTGAATGAGGATAAATGCGTGTCGAATTGTTCCGTGGATGTTTGCACAACCTGGCTGCCGATGTTAAAAGAAGAACTTAACAAACTCAACATTGTTTAAAATAAAACTATCAACTAGATATATCAACAGTTCTGTGTAAGCAGTAAGTATCTATGGATACTGAATATAATAAATATATTCTTACACGTATTTAATATACACGGCACACAAACATTTATAATACGCTTTGAGAAAGGAGATTCTCTATCCAAATCACTCACAACGAAAAAACTTTGTATGTGGAAATAATTGTTTATGGAACTTTAATAATATAATATTTGAAATCCTCTACCCCAAAACCCATAAAACCAAACCCCAAATCGGTAGTGGGGTGAGGGTGGTGATAGGAGGGTGGTAGTGGGGGTGGATGAAGTAAAAAAATATTTTGAGGTTTCTGGTTCTTGTACATACACTAAATCACAATTTTTTTTTCATCCCCTTTTTAATAATGGGGTGGGGGTGGCTAATGTCAATTTTTTTTTGAGACCTTAGCTTCTCTTGTATATACTAAATACCAATTTTATGTACTCGTATCTGTTTGATTTACCCATTTACCCCAAATTTACCCCAATTTACCCCACCAACCCTTCAACGGAACAAGATCGAAATATAATCTAGTTCCAGATCTTGTTAAAGTACATATGTGTATCAAATTTCAAGTCAATATCATAAACGGTTCCAGAGTAAACGTGCGCACAATAAAAGTTACAGACAGACCGACAGACAGAAATTTTTTTTCGCTCAAACTTAAAATCTCGACGTTTCATGACATTTTAAGCCTATCTGAAAAATACAAATTTTTAAAAAAAATGTTGTCGTTACTATACTTCCACTGGATGTGGAAGTAATATAGAACATACTAGCTGACCCAGCAAACGTTGTTTTGCCATATAAATTATACATTTTTGTCCAAAAAATAAAAATGAAATTTCTGGATAGGGCTACCCTTATCACCTAGAGGTATAAAGAATAGCCTACGACCTATTCTCAGACCTACCAAATATACACCAAAAATTTCATAAAAATCGGTCAAGCCGTTTCGGAGGAGTTCGATAACAAACACTATGACACGAGATTTTTTATATATTAGATTTTATGAATTAGAGAGGTTAAGTCATTTCATTTTTAAAGTAAACGTGTGGAACATCTATTAAAAACTTGAGAAGCTCATACCAACCACCCAAAACTTAAACTTAGCCGTTGGTTACATTACAAATAATAAATAAATATATGTACGTTGCGAAACACGTATATGATGTATTCACCACTAGTTAACTTTCAGACGATTCAGGTTAGTCAACCAAAAAGATAACCAACGTTTGAGAAACTGGCTGTAGGCGTGTTTAATGCCGTTTCCATTAAAAGAAATAAATAAGTAAATATTTATTATCACGCTAACAACGATACGACACAAAAGGTAGGAAATTGGATAAACCATTCCTCCATTCCATCAATTAACAAGATATTACAAATAAAATGAAAATTAAAATACGAAAACGTTAGTTTATATTTATTTACTGGCCACTACGGGACAAATCTCACCAAAAACCTTTCAAGATTCTAAGGAAGTGTTACATTTCCTCATGAAATTATGATGAAATTATTCTGAAATTAAACCACAATATAATACGTAAATCGTTGAAACACAGGCACACAAAAAAAATATATTTTCCAAAGGTGAAAGACATCTAACCTTATGTTTTTTAAGCCGTTGATTCCATATATCACGTCAAAAGTATATGTTTCACTGCTCAATTTTTCGTAAATTGACATTTCATTCCTAAATTTGGGGTTAAACGGCTAAATCTAACTCATGTATTCTCAACGTTCTATCGTACCACGGAAATTATGGTGGTGTACTTTTTCCCCAAAAAAAACTACTACTACCTCTTTTTCTAATTTTTCTATAATACGCTTGTAAGGGCTTGACCACGACCGGCTTTAGTGTGAACAGGCTGGAGTGTACGATGTGGCAACGCTGCAATCTTAAACTCTGTCAGTCCTAGGGATGGCAAAAAAAAATTATATATCGATATACCTATTGATATGATATATCGCAAGCATGTATCGATACAATCCGATATATCGAAATAAATATATCAAAATAAATATATCGATACGTCAATATATCGATATATTCGAAAAATGGATAAAGGGGGGGGGGGGGGGGAATATATAAAAAACAATTTTTTATACCAAAATAAAAATTGATAAACAGGAGAATTTTCTAAAAAAAAATTTTTCCACCATAATAAATTGATGAGCGGGGGGGGTGAAAATCTATCAATACAATCGATATATCGAAATTAATATATCGATACATTTATAAAAAATTGATGAGCGGGGGGGAAAATATCCTACGACCCTGCAGTGAGACTATTCCGATAGATAAAAATATATCGATAGTTATATCGATATATCGGCAACAAAATAACGATACAAATATATCGATATTTTTCGAATAATATATCGATATATCGTTGCCATCCCTAGTCAGTCCTACTAATATTGTGTGAATAGGCATGACCGGGTTCATATTGATGGAAAATGAACTGCTGTAAATATTTGGGATGGGGCAAAATTATTAAGGATGTTTCCCTTATCATAGAGTAGTACTTAGAAGACTGAATAAAAATCATAAATGGCCATATAATCATTTTAATTGACTATTTTCGTTGTTTTGTAAATATTAAATTAAACTGTCCATTAAAAATTCTAAACGTTTTTTTAATAAATTGTCACCGTGTTCATGAATAATATTTTTTAGGCTCACAAAATCTTCTTTAATACTTAAAACAAGAGTTTCAATAGATTGATTTTGTGCCTCCACTTGCTTGTACCTCATTAGGACATTCTCTAATTGTGAAAAACGACTTGCCGTACTATTCGGTAATATCCACTGTAACTGTTCTTTTCTTAACGTTTTATTTTCACACTAGCAGTAATGCGGGGAATATTTTCACATCATAATTTATAAAAGGCAACTAGGGTTGCAAATAAGGTTCCAAACACTGTCATATTCTTTACTATTAATGTCTTTTCGGAAAGTCTGAAAGTCTTTTATAAAGTTATTTTTTAACCACTGCTCAGTTTTAGATTGCTCAATTTGAAACTGTGTCTCTACCTTCTCTCCTCAGGATCCCGACGTTTACGTTCCTCTTTGTGTGTTAAATATGCTGGCAAATTGGGAAATATTTGGGGCACTGCACCAGACACTAACATAAACTTTTCCATTTCTCTCTCCTTTCACACACCGTAAGCATCTTTGTATCTTTCAGATTTGGATATTGCACTGTCACAAACATGTTTTATGCACACCACTGAATATTTTGTAGGCTGCCAATTTTTCCTAGGAATTTTCTTTAGCCACTGTTTCCTCAGTTCTGGTTCTTTGGGAAATCTAAAGACTCGGACATAACCTTCAGATGAAGAACTGTAATTGTTTGTACAGCCAGGTACACAACATTTATCCGGCATGTTGTTATTGTTTTCAGATCCCAGACCTAGAATTTATTAAAATTATTTTATTGGTTTTGGTAGTTAAAAGTGAATTTAATTAAAAATATAGCGTGCAAAAAAAGTAAGGTTATAACGTGATTTTACGCACAAAAAGTGATTTCAGGTGCGAACGGTGCGATAGATACCCATATAATTAATTAAAATAATAACTACTTACTTTATAGAATACAATTTGTGAAATTACGCCAACAGAGAGACACTTTTTATGTATTAAAATGACAATTTATTCGTAACGAAATACTGCACAACTGTTTTCTTTTGCGGCAAGAACGGACTGAACTACACGTTGCCACATTTCCATATACCGGCCTGTTCACATTAAAGTCGGTCGTGGCTTGACAGATCGGGGTTATTACAGAGTTATCACTTGCTCTAGGGCTGTGGTGAATAGTGGGGGGATAGGGTGTGCTTTGTTATTTGCTTTACGTATTTTCTCTTTTCGTATTTCCAGTTTCTCATATAGTATTTTGGGGTCCATGTTAACTTCTTGTTGTCCTTTTTTGCTTTAATGCTTTTTGACCCGATCTCTTATCTCCCTGTCTACCAGAGTATGATCTATGTGTGAAGTTGAGTTTGCGTTGCTCTAAGTATCAGGTTTGGCTTGTGCTCCACGTGCTCTTTTGTTGTGTATGTGTTTTCTTAGAGAATACTATTTTCCTGAAAGAAGCCTGCATCACCCGTACCTCCATTGAAGTGCTGTGAGAATCCAGTCTTGGTCTGATATACCAACAATGACTCATTGATTATTTCGGGTTTAATTCGTTTATGAAAAAATAATTTATTTGAAGGTTTACATAAGAAATTAATATTATGAGCTCACTTTAAGATCAACGCGTTATTGATTATTTCGGGTTTAATTTAAATAAAATTCGTTTGAAAATTTTTAATTTTGAAAAATAATTTACTTGAAGCTTTACATAGAAATATTATGGTCATAGCTTTAATACTTTATTGCCCTGCCATAAAGTTATCAGTTGTCGACTTTTCAAGGGTTTAATGGCTATAAACACTTCTCCATTTATGTTTCTAAGAAAGTCATCTGATCTAGTTTTTCAATAGTTATGAGGGAAAAGAACAATACCGCAAAATATACACATTTTTTACAACACTGTGTTTAACTTAAGTTATGGAACGTCTTAGAGAGGTCTTGCTTTGTTACGTCTGACTTAAGACTCCTGGAGATTGAAGTTATTAGAAAATGACTTAATAATGAATATATAACATTAATATATCATATAAGTTTCCATCAACGTCGCTTTATGGTGTCAAAGCAATCAATATCCGGCATACATATTATTCTAATTTATGTTCCATGTATATTAAATATAAATTGAAAAATAGATACCTGAGGTACTTAACTAAAATTTACTCGGGCATAAACTGAGACCTAAGTGTACCTAAAGTTACCAGGGCCTCATAATAAAAAAATACAGGTAAAAGAAGCGGATGCAAAGAGAACTTGATTCTTCAACAAATACGCATCGCTAAATGGCTACAATAACAAAGAAAAGGACCCAGGTGTGAATCCAGGTCATTGAAGGCTTTTCAATTTTTAGTGCTCAAGAGGTCCTTGTCCAAGTAAATGACAGGAGAGAATGTAGAGTATTTTTGTTTTAAATATATGTGGTATAGAAATATTTTGCGCCTTACAGGGAGCAGATTTTTTGTTGTTTTTTTTTATTTTGTAATTACAACACATCATATACAGGGTGTTCCATTTAAACATTCTCAATGCAATTTACTTTAAAACTAGAAGAGATCTTTAATTATGGTAAAAACAAGTAAATGTTTCAAGTAACAACGAATTTTTTGCCACATTAAAGTATAGATGGAGTTACGTTCAAGAAAATTATTCGATTCCAAGAACCTTAGAAAGCGGTGCATACGAAAAGGAATTCAATACTAAGCTAAGCAACTTTTACGTTATAAACAATTTCCAAGAAGTCACTGGTTCGAGATATTCCAATTTCAGTGTCATATTGTAGGTAACAAAAATTTTTGAAGACAATAGAACAGCGTTTAAAAAAGGATTACTCAAAATTATTAAGTTCAGTTTCACCATCGACCGTTTTGTCTAGATATCGAGAGTCACGCCCACTGTGCACTTGTCGCAGCTTGATTAAAAAATTATAATGGGGCCACCGGCGAACAATAATACCATATAGTTCGTAAACAAATATTATAAATCGTTTTTCATCACATTTGCATTTAGAGAAAATTGTTTTCAATTTTTACTCATCTTACACTAGGTGGGTGAAAATTAACTTTTTTGCAAATTACGAAACCAAATTAATTATGATGTACTGTACACGGTGCGTTCTAAAAAAAGTGTGATTTTTTGCACGGTCATATTAAAAAAAGCTTTTGTTATTGGGAATTTAATTAACTCATTTTCTATTTTTAAGAAAAAACGTCAGTCCCTTCAACTTCCACTATGGAATTGGACGATCCCGGCCTGAGAGCTCTAGAAAGGCCTGCGTATTCCCAACCTGGGGAGGAACCTATGGCGGAACCTGGACCGTCAAGAATTAAGCGAGCACGCAGGCAAATTTTAACACCAAACTTAGTGGCAGTATTGGATAAATACATAATCAGCTATAGAGATAGCGTTAGGCTGATTTTCACCACTGGAGAAGCTCTTGGAGAAAATTTTACTGATATTGTACTTAACAGAACCTCGATTTGGAGTTACAGGACGTGGTTGAGCAAAGAACGGGAATCCAAAAGCAGCATTTAAAGAATGTGAATTAAAATCTGCCGTTATTCACTGGGATGGGAGATTACTCCAATCATTAACCGGGAAGAAAACTAGATAGACTTCCTGTGGTCATCACTAATGAAGCTGGAGAACAACTATTGGGTATCTCTGCATTAGAGAACGGAACCGGAAAGGCGCAAGCAATGGCAGTTTACGAATAATAATATTGATAATAATGATAATAATAATAACAATAATAAGTCTTTATTGCGATGAAAGGTACATAAAAGAAAAATATAAATTAGAGAGAAGGATGGCGGTAGTCATATGTTATATATTCTTCCATACAATCATCTGCTTACAGGGAATATTTCAAGAAAATAACTTAAAATAAAATACAAATCCAAAAATATTAAATAATAATCATCTAGATCATACGCAAATATGAGGAACCAAACTAAACTATACGAAAAATAAACAATAACATAAATGTATAAAATAACAATATTATCATAGATCATACCATACCAGAGAGACCATGCATTACGCAATCATTCTCTCATAGAAATTATCAGATCTTCCGTACGTTTTTTGATAGAGTTGACAGAAGAGAGGGCCTTGACATTATTGGGTAAAGGATTGATAATGTTTACAGCATTATAACTAAAAAAAACGCTGAAACCGGACTGTTCTATGTTTAGGAACACTAAACAGATCACGCTGACGAGTCGAACAAGTATGCAAATCACTATTTGTCATTAATTTTGCTTCCACATATTTTCAGGTTTGTGATTTTTAAAATTTTATGTATCATGCAAGATAAATGTAGACTAAATCTTTCGCTAAGTTTGAGCCATTTAGATGCCAAAAAACTGGCCGAAATATGATCAAATTTGCGAAAATTATAACTAAACCTCAAACACGCATTCTGAATCCTCTGCAAACTTTCCTTATCTTTACAAAGTAAGACGGGCCAATACACAATATCATAGTAGGTCAAGGATGATAAGATAAAAGAATCGCATAACTTCAATTTTACATCGGTACTAAGGATTTCTTTATGAATATATAATAGTTTAAGCTTAGTATAAGATTTTTGAACCAGATAATTAACGTGTTTAGAGAATATAAGATTCACATTGATCCACAGTCCCAAGTTCTTACAATAAACACTAGCTGATAAAATTTGGCCATTCAAATTAATCTTAAAATCAGAATCATATAAAATACTTTCCTTTCTACCTCCAAATACCAACAATTCAGTTTTCGACTCATTTAATATAAGACTATGAGTTGACGAAAGTTTAGAAACTCTTAAATCATCATTAATTTTAGATACCGCTGTTGAGAGATTTTGAAAATTAAAAGAAAAATATAACTGTGTATCATCAGCATATTGGTGATACTGACAGTACTAAAGAAACTTGTTAAAATCTACTGTGTGAATGGACAACAATAAGGGCCCTAGAATACTACCCTGCGGGACACCTCCAGTAATATTAATAAAATTTGAAACCTCAGTTTTTAAAATAACTCGTTGACGTCAAATCTTTTGCGATTGGGGTCTCCAGGATATTACGCAAGCTATGTCGATTCCATAGTTACAAATACAGGAGTTTTCAATGGCACCTGTGTTCTACTAGAACAGTTCCTGAAAAGAGACATGCTGTATCTAGCTTGCCGACACCACATCTGCGAGTTTCATCCTTAGAGCGGCATTCAAGGAAAAAGTTGCAGTAACAAGCGGTTTATTGGTTCCAATTTTTAAAACGTTCCAACAGGAATGGCCCCAAATTAATCAAAAATATTTCAAGACTGGGTTTGAAGACCAGTATGTCAGCGACCACCTACAAAATACAGGGGAAATTTCTAACTTTATACAGCGTACTCTCGAAGATTCAGAATGTCAACCCCGACAAGATTATAGGATGTTTCTGGAATTAGCATTCATAGTGTTGGGAGAAGTTCCTCCGCGAAATATATCCTTTCGTGCTCCAGGAGCGATGCATCATGCCCGATGGATGGCAAAAGCCATTTATACATTAAAGATTTTTTTGTTTCGGGATGAATTCCATTTAACGACTTCAGAACGAAAACATTTTTATTATTAAAGTTTACTTAGAAGCTTGGTTCTTAGTACAACTGACTGGCAACTTTAGCGCTCCATACCAAGATTTGTGTTTTTTAAGAAAACTTCATGAACACAAATCTACGGATCCGGGCTTGTCGCGAGCAACAGCCAACAAATTTAAAAATCACTTATGGTACCTTGCTCCAGAGACAGTTAGTTGCCTTATCTTTCTTTAAGTCAAGATTGTTGCAAGAAACAGAAATTAAACTGGTGGAAGCTTTAACGAGGCAATCCAGTGAAGATGGAGACAGCAGTAAAAACACAAAGCAGTTTCAGCTAAGTTCTGATGTAACAACATTTTTGATGAATAGTAACAGATTTTGTTTCTATGACAACTAGAGGATTTTTTACGAGGTTTCATTGGGATCAACAATTTCTGGAAGTAGACTTCTCTCTATGGGGTACAAACAAAAGTTATTTGAAATGTGATTTTGTAAAAAAAAATTGAAAGCCGTCAATGAGTGGAGGAGCTAGGTGTTAGATTATTCAGCTATTACAATAAATAGTTTATTGACAAAAGACGACGTGCACCAAGTAGTGTCTGATTATAGGAAACGATTCCTTAACTTAAAAAAAGAAACTTTGTCCAATATGTAAGGGATTGATGTTTTCTTTTTAATTAAGTATATGGTATTCGGTGTCATTTTGTTATTTTTTTGTAAAATGTGTGGCAAGGAGTTGATAAAAAAACCGATTCAACCTGCGGGTGCATTAAACCCATAAGAATTGTATTGTCTAAACCCCTTAACGTAATTCGATCGAGCTAAAATTTTACACAGAGTATTTTTTATGAAATGGAATCATTTGAAAAATAAGGGCCACCCTAAATAATGCAATAAATTAAAAAATATATTGCAAATGGCATGAACTGGCAACAAAGCACAATAGGGGGGGGGTCTTCATTTGAAGCATAAAACTTCCTTACTTTACCGTGTCTTAAGTAGGCAACTAAGTGTTGCCTAATTTGGGAAGTATCTAAAGTCATTTCTATCGAATATTTAACCGAATGTATAATTTTAATGAAAGCACGAATGCAAGTTATTCTACAGATAGCAAGCTTCGGTTGGCTTATCCATCAAATAGTTATTCGCCAGATAAAGTTTATTTATACTTTAGAGAAAATGCTGGGCCTAAAAGAAATAAAACTAAGAGGAGTTTCACGTTCAGAATATAATTTTGTATGATCGAATATTTTTTTTTGATACCAGTATTACGTTCTGGGCCCCAATTCTTAAAATTGTAGGAAATAATTCTCTTCAGGGAATGTTCTCTTACTGATATTCTTATGCGAATCGACAAGTCAAGATAATTGCCATTTTTTAACCTTGTAAGAATCAATTTCCTATAAGAACGGGGGACGTAGGTCAAATTATGTTTGTACTAGCATTTGCAGCAGCCAATGAAAATATTGGATTTTTAAATCTTTGTGTATCTATTATTGGAAACACTGATGGACACTTAATATTTTGTAATGCCTCTTTTTTGATTTGCAGGTTAATATTTCTCTGTAAGCATTTATACATATTTTATTTCTGTACCTCCTTTCATATTCGTAATTAGTAATAAATTTATACTTATTTAAAGAGAATTGCTTCCAGCAGAAGCTTGATAACTCTCTATTCTAAAGAGAATTGATGCTACCAGCACCGTAGTAGATTTGCAAATAGATGTCCTAGGTACTGTCAAAAATATGTCTAGGGTATCTATTAGATACCTCGCTAGATTCGTGATTGATTGATTGGATTGATTTACCAGCGTGCGGTAGGTATTGCTGCCACTCCCAGCTATACAGCTGGGCCTGCTTCGTCCACACTGGGTTGGATTAGGGTCATACTTGTTGCCAGAAGCGAGAGCCACATGGCGCATGGTAAAGGAATGTGGGATGGGAGGGTAGGTATTTATGAGATGCATTACCGCATTGTGTTGTCAGGAGGCGTTTAAGCTCCCTTTTTTGTATACAATTTTTAATAAACAACTTGCAGCACGAATTAAACGGATTCCAATTCCTAATAGAATGCTGCCTTTCATATGCCATGGCAGTCGCAGCCTCGGCATCTTCTAAATATCGTCAAATTCTGGCTTGAATGTGAAAATTTTCTGTCAGTGATAAATTCTACCTACTCTACAAAATAAAACCAATAACATTTAATGATCACCAGCTTCGCGAAAGCCTTAGCAAATTTTAACACCAGGATAACACTAAACACTGATTTATTAACTTACATAATAATTACAACAAATAATTACTTCACTAATATACCACTAGATACTATAATTCACTACTTCATTCACTTTATTGTTCTTAATGTTTCTCAACTCACTATCTGTACTAAACTGTCTTAACTCGGCTTCTCCATTCCTTTATATACCTACTACTAAAGATGAGAGCTCTAGAATGTTCTCTCCTCATTCTGTAATTTTCTAGTAGGCTCTCTACAACTTCCAGACTCTGACATTGCGCGCCATCTCTGGGCCGACTGCCAAACTAACAAACTAATTTAATTGTTTTCTGTTACTTATACATCGAACTTAGAGGGAATTCCTGCAGATGCCTCTAGGGGTAGAACAAATATGTAACAATATTAACTAAATTGTATCTCTCCATTCAATTGTATGCATAACCTAAAGTAAAATTTATGAGAATTTTCTAATGCTCCCTCAAAAGCCATAGAAGAAAAATATTTCCCACGATTTTTCTTAAGAATACAATTATACGTAAGCCTGATTCTTGGGGGTAGAGTTTACCACATCTCCAGAAGCTATTTCAGCTTGTCAGAAGCTGATTTCTTGTAAATGTCGAGTTATATGTAGTAAAAAATGTTCATGCGCTCGTGCAGAGTTAAAATGTACGGTACTCTGTTTATGTGATGGAGACTGCTGTGAAGCCGACAGTGATTGAAAATTTTAACTTTTAGGCATTCGTTTCTTTGCGATTTTATAAAAAATCACTAGAGTAGAAATATTTAGTTAAAATAAAGCTTACAAAAAAATTTATTTAGGTACTTTTTATTAAAAATAGAATTATATTACAGCTATACTTAAATATATAATTTCCCCGCCACTGAGAAAACTAATGAAATCACAAAAAACTCATTACATGATTTTTGTAGAAAATTTAGTTTACTTTAATTCGTGTAATCACAAAAATATTGATACAATTCGCCGTTTTTGAGATAATGTCTAAGTACTGATTTTTCTGATGATTTTGAGGTTATAAGGGCCGAACCAATTTTTTTTCTGAGTGGAAATATATCCCATTTTGTTCGTCTCAAAAAACTAACTAGTATCATAATCTGAACGATTCTTAAGAAAATTCAAATTAAGCAACTTCACTATATATCTTTTATACAATAAAGAAAACATGCATTCCATGAACTAAAGAAACTACTAGCCTTTGTGCTTTAAAGTGACTAACTATGGAGTAGTTACTTTTAAATTAGATTTCAGCTTCATTAATGGTTACAATATTCGTCGCCCATCCATGACGTGATTTTCCTATGCGCTCAAGGAATAACCACATCATAGTGTGATAAAAAATGTAACAATCTATATGGTAGTTTTCTTGGCGAGTCGGTTAAAAATTTGTTATGAATAGGAGCAACCAATAAATACCTCGCTCTTACTGAAAAATCCAAGCCTAAGTACCATAAATTACGAGTATATATTTTTACTGAATATAAAGTCAAAGTACAAACAGAGCCTGTGTTCAATAATTATTATTTACTTCATAAAAACTGCAAATTAAAGGTTTTGGTAGTGTATCTGCATCTGAAATGCTAAGAGAATAACAAGGTTAATACGAACCTTATAAATTGATAACAGAGAGTGAAGAAACCGGCATAAAAAATAAACAAATAGTCGCTTATACATCAGAATCTAAGAAAACGCTAGAGAATTAATATCCGGCAATTTTTCAAGAGGGTTTACTACAGCTACTCGCATTTTTTCGCGCCGCCACGATTTTTAACCTCTTGCGGCAGGGTTGACAGTGATCTATTAGTGGGGGCGTGAAATTTAGGGGCAGAAACGTAGAATACCCTTACACTGCACGTTATCCAAGGTAAGGGATCCATCCGTCAACGAACGGTCAGCTCAGCCCTCCCTGGTCGTTATACCCAAAGTCTGGCTAGACGCGGGCCAGACGGGCGGTCGCCCCGCCGAACCCAACCCTGAGATAGCCGCTCGGGGATATGACTTTGTGGTTGCCTGTTCCGGGAAATCTCACCCTCTTCGCCCGAAAGGATTCACGCGATGGAGGGTGCTCGCTCCAGACGGGCACGAAGGTCGCTTTTATTTGGGTTACGGGATTCAATGTGACGTACACAATGGTTATTCTTAGACACTGACACGTGTTGGACGCCTTTTTAAAAGGGTTGGGTGGATACCGACGACTATAAATACTCCGGAGATGTTGTAATTGATATGCAACTCGTACGGCCATACGTAACAATTTTCAATGTCACTAAGCACAATTGTAGTCCTCAAGTGAAAGAGTATATAATCAGCTATCGGTAATAAGTTATCATGCACTTGCCATGGTAACCAATATTGGTATTAAAGTGATTCCCACAAAAGTGAGTAATTTAAACGCAAATTTCGTCCGTAGAAATAAAATCCATATGAAAATATAGTAATACATTTAAAGGATGCATTGGAATCAATATACAGGGTTACTACAAAAGAAATTGACATATTTAATATTTTATGAAACAGATGTTATATGCAATATCGACACGAATTTTGCTCTGTCAGGTTGAGGAACTGTAGAAGTTTCGATAAGACAGTTGGTAGTACTGCGCAAGCATAATAGTGAAGATGGCTGCAAACGCTGTGAAGAAATCATATTCCGAGCTTGAATTTGCCAAGACGAACTCCGCAACTGGCGTTCAGCGTCATTTCGAAGACGTTTTTAGAAAATCCCCCACCTGCTGGACAGTAAATCGACAATTGGTACAAAAAATGTCGGTGTTTATGTAAAGACAGAAATCCGGGAAAATCTCGAGCGTCAAAAGAAATGATGGAACGTGTTCGTGCTGCTTACCAACGAAGTCCACAAAAGTCAACAGCACATGAGTTTGGAACTACAAATTCCATAACAAACTGTGTGGAAAATTTTATATAAGCGACTAAAAATGACGCCTTACAGATTACAGTTATTACAGCATCTACGTGAAGGTGACAAAGTGAAACATCAAAATTTCTGTTGCTGCAACGTAATAAAGAAAAAAATGGTTTTTGTGAAACGCCAACCACACTCTCGAACGGTGGCCACCAAGGTGCCCCAATCTAACACTATGCGACTGTTTTCTTTGGAGATGTGTGGAATACAAGGTTTACGTCCCTCTGCATCCTTGATTTGGATGAGTTGAGACGACGCAACGCATCACGAGAGTTGTGGAAACTGTCAATGCAGATATGTTAACAACGGGTTTGGAATGAACTAGCTATCACCTTGATGTGTGCCGTGTGACATAAGGAGCACATATTGAATACTTCCGAGTTAATAGAGTAAACTTCAAGAATTACTATATAAAACAGTGTAAACGGATCCATGATAACATAATTAGTTTTGGATTAATAAAACATTTAAAGTGACAATTTCATTTGCAGTGGCCCTGTATACCCACACCTCATATACCCATCATAATCAGTTCAAAAACGTCAATTTATTGAATTATTACATATTCAAAAAAAATTCAAACACGGGACTGATACACAGGTATGACAGAAACATCTACTCCAAGATCCCCGAGCCGCCAGACCTACGTCATTTTAGCTTTGACAACGAATAGTGAAATATCTAGTTAAGAACGTATGCGTATTTGCTAGCTTGAAGCGGGGCGCTTTTGCAGAAAACAGGTACAAAAGTACATAAAAATTTTTCTCTCCTATGTTAAAGTATGATAGCTTATTTATTTTTCAAGTGATAGGCTAACGACATGGTGTAAGCGTCAACCAAATTTTTGTAAGTGCTTTGCCAAGTGCTGTGTTATTTTTAATTAGTTTTAGGTCTCTGCGTAGACAGCAATTTTTAATATTATTATTAGTTTTTAAGTTTGTTTATAACAAACAGGAGAGCTAATCCCCCCTCCCCGTTTACCGTTAAGCCGAACCGGACCTGCCCCGTCCCACCTTATATTCACCACGGCACCACATGCCGTGGTTGTTTGGTTGGCTCCGGGCCAGGATCCGGAAAGACACATAGTTGTATTAAACTTAAGAATAAAATCTGCTTTGTTGTTGTTTGTTGTCAACCTCCGAATCTTAAGGCCCGAGCGTCTCAACAAATATTAACTTAAGGTGGCGATTACCAAGAAAGAGACAACCGATAGGGAAATATTTATTATTTTTGGCCATAACTTTTTTTCTTAGTACGTATATTTGAAAAAAAAAACTGAGGACGCTCAGGGATCGAACCTCGGACTGTAACATTCAAATCAAATCAAAGATATTTATTAACATTTAAAGACATGAATGCGCCTCAGCTGAGTCCAGTCTAGAGCCGATCACTCCACCGCGGCGTGCAACGTTGCGGTAGGTAGGTGATCGGGTGGAGGGGTTTAGCTTCGACTGTAACAACAGATGAAATTGGGGCGTTAGGGCTCCTGTTTAACATATATAAAAAACTTAAACCTAACAATTTCGTTTGAACAATAATCCGGGAAGATATTAAAATACTTAGAAATAGCTAGAACTACGAAGAAACAATTGCATTTTTAACACACGCGCACTGTCGCATGCGCGCACTAAATTTATGAAGAAAATCTTGTTGTCCATACGGGAAAAACTTAGTGAAAAAATCCGTTCGAGAGTCACGGATTTATCCAGTGGTCTACCTGAAAAAAAAAACTGAGGACGCTCAGGGATCGAACCTCGGACCTTAACATTCAGAGGCTGACAACAACAACAACAAGCATTTATTAATGTTACATGATACAATATGCGCCATTCCGGAGTCCGGCCAGGAGCCAACCAGACAACCACGGCGAACATCGCCGAGGTTGGTGTGAGGCTAGGCGGGGAGGGTTCAGTTTGGCGGTGACGAAAATTACTTGGTGGGTTAAAACTCCTGCCTAATGGAAAAAGGCTTAAATTTAACAATATGGTCGGTGATTGGAACGAATTCACTCCATATTTGTTCACCCTGCTTAAAACTACAAAAGCCTCAAATTTTTTTCCCGTTTTGAAACCCATGAGGGGTGGGGGTAGTTTTAACTCTCGATGGGGTTGATTCTCTACCCTTTGAGAGTAATGGCTGGTTGTCACACCAAAGTCAAATATTTTGCACTAAGATATACAAAAATTTGGCCTTTGCACATGTTATTCACATTCACCTGCGTCTTTTGAGTTTTAGCGGTAGTTTTCACGCCCCATAAGGGCGGATTTCGGTTTAATTTATAGAAATAGCTTACTGTGGTTCGAATTCATATTCTCTATTCTTGACTACAAAACATCTACCATTTTTCACACTTCATTAAGAGTTATCACATTATTTCTATGATTTTACACCATTTTAGGGGATATTTTTGACTAAAAAACAAAACTGTCACGATAGATTTTTTTTTAGCACGGATTCGGATTCAGCGTCGAAAAATACACCATATCCATATAATTTGGTCCGCTGCACAGATTTTTTTTTGTGGCTGTGATTATTATTGTTTTCCACAAAAATCATTGCCACTACGACCGCCATATTGAAATAATTATGGGCAAAATAGATTTTTCTTAATTATATCTCTCCTTCTGTTAGCTTTATTGTAAAATTAGGTATTACCAATATTTTAGAAAATGAATAATGCTACTACTTTAGTTTAATCTATATTTCTCTATTTTTAATATTTTAAGATTCACAGCCGTCAGCATGGTGAAAATTTATGCTTCACTGCAGATTTTTGCAATTACCTCTGCCCCCGTTGCTCCTACGTTGTAATTGATTATTATCGATATTGTAGATTATAAAATTTCCAGAAACTTTTATGTGAACAATTTTTTTCCACGATCAATTGATCAATAATTACAGCAGTTCGAAGTTTATGGTACAATTTACGTTCCAATTAATCCGTGGTACTATCACTAGTGTCACTGTTGTAAAATTCGTGAAATACATTGTCGTTATTTGCATACGCTCGATGTGCACTGAGTGTTATCTACCGGAGAATGTTATTACATAGAAGTCATTTGCAACCGAACGGATATTTATTTTGTTGATTTGTATGCACTAATTTAGAGATGGGCCGAGGAAACTTTCCACATTTGAAAAATGTCAGTAAAAGTCATGTAAATAATATAATTGTATGCACTTATTTGGTATCACAACGAAGGCTTGAATCATCACGAATCAGATTTCACCATAAAATAGGCTATCAATATACCCAATGGAAAGTTAGAAGGAAAACTTCCTGGAAACTTTCCGTTTTGAAAACTTCGAAAGTTTCCAGGAAGTTTTCCTTCTAACTCTCCATTGGGTATATTGATAGCCTATTCTATGGTGAAATCTGATTCGTGATGATGCAAGCTTCATTTTGATACCAAATAACTGCATACAATTATATTATTTACATAATTTTTACAGACTTTTATCAAATATCGAAAGTTTCCTCGACCCATCTCTGTGCATTGTCTTTAAATATGCCTGCAACTCTTTTGCAACACTTGGAAAGAAATCTGTGTAAATATCCCATTGCTCATCTGGTGACAATTTTTGCAAGAACTACCTACTTCAACGTCATATAAACTTAATGTAGTATTTTTTTTTAGTTTCGAAGTGGTTTTCAAGAAATTTGCAGAAATTATCCTTTCTTTTAACAAATTGAAGTATCCGGTTATTCAAAATGATGCTAAGCTAAGATATTGAGAATAATTTAAACCCTCTTTCGTGCTACTGGTGATGGTTTATGAAAATTTACCCCACATTTATTTTTCAAATGTCCATATTTGTGCAAAATTTTAGTTTTCTCGGTATACTGGAAAGAGAAACCACGATTATACTTGTAGATTTAAAGCCTATAGTACAATTGCAGAGTTCGGCAAAACTTGTGGACGATAGTATATGCTATTCTTTATTTTTATATTGATAAATTTGAATTTAGTGATGTCCGATTTCGACGATTTTTTTTTATGATAGCATCTTTATTCAAGAATGTGAATGTTCTATTGTTTTTTTCAAAGAAATTTTGTTTTATTCATTACAGGGTGTAACAATTGCGACGTGTACCACCCTGTGGAGTTCAACAGTTACACCAGCAAGTTAGAATTTAAATCGTATTCTAGCCTTATCTTTTCTTAACATTCTCTTTTTTGATTCAGTTTGTTATCTTCATTAATACCAGAAATACATAATTTTAAAGCATAACATGTTTTTACTTAAAGGTAATATCGAAACAAAAAAATAAATGAAATGAACAAGATGCAAAGAAGGAATGTCAATAGCGCGTATTTCCGCCTCTACCACGATTAACTTCTTGGCAACGCCGATTCATACTTAAAATAAGCGACCTTATTTCATTTTGGTCCAATTCTTCCCAAATTTGAGCCAATTTCCGCCCAACGTCTTCTAAGGTGTCTAATTGATTACGTACCTCTTTTAATTTTCTACCAAGTTTATCCCAGAGGTTTTCCATTGGATTTAAGTACGGGCAATTAGCTGGCCATACCATGGTGTCAATTCCGACTTCTGCCATATAATTTTGCACAACTCGAGCAACATGAGGTCTGGCATTATCCTTCATTAACATAAAGCCTTGCCCTATATATGGCGCATATGGAACCACGTGGTTGTCTAAAATGTCTTGTATGTACCGTACAGCTGTAAGGCTTCCATTAATGACGGCAAGTTCCATGCGACCGGTCAAAGAAAGTCCTGCCCACAGCATCACAGATCCGCCCCTAAATAATGTTGTATTGGAGAAATTGCACTGAATATACCGTTCATTGGGACGTCTATATACACGGAAACGTATATCATTATTATTAAGACGGAATCGGGACTCATCCGTAAATAATACACGTTCCCATTGAGCCACGGTCCAGTTACCATGCTCTGTGGCAAAATTTATCCTAGTTCTCCGGTGATTTCTATTTAAAGCTGGACCTCGAGCACCTCTCTTGTTCTGGATCTCTTGGTCTCAAATTACATGCTCTAAGTCGCTGTCTAATGGTTTCCCCACTAATTTGTAAACCACTTACTTCTCGAAGCTGTATCTGCAAACTTCGCGCTGTTACAAAACGTTGTCGCACCGTTGAGAGTGTCAAATATCGATTTCTTCCTTGTCCCGGTCTGCGAACATGACTTCCAGTCTCTCTGTATCTTTTTATCACTCTTGAAACAGTTGTATGCGCAACATTAAATCGCTGTCCAATTCTTCGATAACTCCAATCTAGTTCAACCAATATTAATGCTTGAGCACTTCTTCACCACTAAGATTTCGTGCTTCACGTTCCATATTGACAAAAATATTGGAAAAAAATACAGCTATTACCACAATAAACACACTCCTTTCAAATGCTTTTTGATAATTAATCCATTTGAGAGTAATCCATTGTGCCGTTTTTGAGTTAGAGCGAGTTAAGCGGAAAAATAATTGTTATATATATCCAATACACACCTAAAACTAGAGAAAGGGGGCGCGAAAACTCGTGACGGTGTTAAATAATTATTTATAATAAGTTTAATATTTGATGGAGGGTAGACTGATAAAATATTAAGATGGAAAACAGATTTATATATCCGAATATTAAGCTCCGAAGTCCCTATCCCTTTTCCTTAACTCTTTATTCAAGCAAACGCATTTTGCTCCCTCCTTCCCTTCCTATTGCTTGAATTGCGATAATTTTTTTTAAAATTAAAAATAAAAAAAATCTCACTTACCTCTAAAGAAATTTCTCTTCTGAGCCCTTTCCTTCGTACTCAAGAATGCATTACAAAGAAATGCAAAAGGTTTTTCCTCTCCCACAAGTTTGTTTATTTGAAAAAAATTAAAAAAAATTATTCAGTCAAATATTAGACGTAATAACGAACAAATTCCATTTTGGTTTTTGAAAATCGCATAATAATAATCGAATAATTTTCCTTTCCCTACCTCCCTCCCCTCTCCTAATTGGCCCACCACCCCAATCCTCCGGCTCCATCAATTCTTATCTATTTCACCTACCTCAAAATAATCTCATCCCCCTAACTTCTTTCTTTCGTAAAAAAATTAAGGAATTACTTTTTTGTGTATTAGTGTTAAGGCAAAAGAACGAGTATTTTCAAAAAATTTTTCACGAAAAGTTACCGTCCGATTTGAAAAAAACCAGAATATACGCTTCCGCGAGATCTTCAATTTTTAATTTTATTTATTTTTCGTCAGATCAATAATAACAAAGTTATCGTGGAAAAACGTGTTTTTGCGAATTTTAAATGGGAATTTCTCCGCCACTCCGTGTGATTAAGCTGAACTAAGTTGATAACGTGATACTTACTTCTGTTTTTCTAAAATAAAACGAATCAAAAACGTGTTATGCTTTAAAATTGTGTATTTCTGGTATTAATGAAGATAATAAACTGAATGTTAAGAAAAGATAAGGCTAGAGTACGATTTAAATTCTAACTTGCTGGTGTAACTGTTGAACTTCACAGGGCGTTACAAAATTTAATGGAAAAAACCCGTCGCAATTATTACACCCTGTAATGAATAAAACAAAATTTCTTCAATCTTCACATTCTTCAATAAAGAGGCTATCATACAAAAAAAATCATCGAAATCGGACAAGAGGTCTAGACAAAAATTAACTTCAAACTTTTGGTTATTTTTTGGTGGTGCGTTAATTTCTTGGAGAAGTGTATATTATTATTAGTAGTATATTATTTTACCTATAGCCATATTGAACTCTTATTGAATTTAAATGCAAACTTTTGAATAACGCGAGGAAATGTATCTGTTTTAAACACTACAACATGAAAATTTAGTTTTTATACATATTAGGTAACATGCTCAATAAAATATATTATATATATCTTTTCCAAAGTCCGATTCAATCATCATTTATTATTAAGAAAAAAAAATAGGTTTAGTTAGCTAATTTGGGACTCTAGAGAATAAACCGTACACGCCACTTTATCCCTGTCAAAACTTTTTGAATCTGACATGGGTGGAATTTTAAATTTGTATGCAAAATGCGAAGTTGAGACGAATGGTTGTAAATAACTTACGAAGTTTTATTGTAGGCCACATTTTGAGGAATTTTATTTTTACCGTTTTTTATGTTGTATGCCACAAATGTCGCCATTTGCTCCAGTTTACCATTTATTGAAATGTGAATCGTCGACAAAATGTTTGAGTTATATGCATTCATTACATGAACAAATATTTGGTATTGTTTCGTTTCATCAAGAAAGACAATTTGAAGGATTCCGTACAACTATTCGAAATTAGGCAAGTTAAATTAATACTTTCAAACCAAGTTTCTGCCATGAAAAATTAAATATGAGACTATTATTTCAGAAGTAAAAGGAAGTTTCTCAAAGGAACGCCAAAAAATTCGATAAGTGAGAGATCAGACAATTTTTTCTTTCACGAATGTTAAAACAAGTATACCTCATTATTTTATTGACAGAGACTACTCCAAGTATTAAATGTTTACCGATTTTCCTGCACCTGATTTTTCTATAAACAATTCATCATAACTTCCTTATTTTTAAAGATAATGAAACGGCTGATCTCTCAAACGAAAGATAATCAAATATACTTTAAAAAGTTATCTTTGAATTTTTTCTCTCTAGATGTAGTAGTATTTAAGATGTAAGCGAAAAACGCGACTTGCAAGCGTCCAAAAAGTGCCGAAATTTCCATACATTTTAAACAATCATAACAATCAGTCGATTTTTCAGATACATCAACGTGAGCGTGAGCTCAAATTAAAGGTCTTTTTATAAGCTATAAAACATTTATTTACAGTTTTCTTTGTATCCACTATAGATAGCTTCAGAGTTATAAATAAATATTTAAAAAAATTGCAATTTAAAAAAAATTATTAAAAATGATTGAATAAATAAAATGCGGCAATTTTTGAATTGTAGGTATTTTGAATTTCCAACATTTAAAAAAAACGAACATTAAAATCGGTGCTTTACCTCCCAAATGAAACTGTAACAGGCCTCCATTATAAGTACATCTACTATACGCAAAATATCAACAATGTACGGACTGTGCCAGTGGTAGCTGCTCCCCTGGTGCTAAAAGTCAGCACTCGTCGACCTCCATGTACTTATTTCAAGAGCAACAGGACGATTTATTAAAATTCCTACCAAAGAACCAAAATAAACCACCACGCCCACCATTCTGAAACAAATAAACATTGTTTTTCAGCGCACTCTCTAAATAGACTAGGAAAACTAAAACAGCACACAATGGTTATTCTTAGATACTGACACATGTTGGACTTTGCTTAAAAAGGGTTAGCAATAACTAAATATAATTCCATCAAAGGGGGCGTAATTGAGTTACATCTGATATGATATGACAACTACTCACTAAGACAGGCCCCATAATATCGTAAAAATAGACCAAAACGTACCTGACAAGGTGATGAAACATGGCTATTTAATTATTGATATGAGATTAAACATATTTCAAAGCGTGTTCTTAATATTTCAGTTTACAATTTTAATTCGTGGTGTTTTAAGTGTTTCTTAAGTGCTAACATTAAGGCATGATAAAGGTTTATATGTCAATTGGAACATTCAATAGGAATATCCAAACTTTCTATAATAGGCATTGGAAAAGGTTAAATGTGTTTTCCACCTTACAGAATTTATCCTTATCTTCCGAGTTGGTATTTGCACAAAGAAATAAAGAAAATTTCGTTCTGATTTTTGTTAATTTCATCTAATGTCATTGCCTTGCAACAATATAATATCAAATCTTATAAAATAAACCAATACTTTTGGAAACGTTTTCCGCGGTACATAGGTTGTACTGCGAAGAATGCCTTAACAAACACAAATCGTTAAATTAAACTATGATGTAACAAGTGTATGTGACATCACGCATGGAGTTCCTCAGGGATCTATTTTGGGTCCTCTGTTTCTCAATATTTTCGAAAATGATTTAGATTGTATTCTAGGTAAGGCCAGAATTTTATTCTGGTCGTAACTTTTCCATGGCATCATTATACTTCCGTATTCATTCGAAACATGAAAGTAAAATTAAAGGTGCACGACTTTCAATATTAACACCTGACAGTTAAATAAATTGTAATATGTTGTAAACGTAGTGAAATTTGGGGAAGTACTGAAGTCTCTAGAAAAATACTATTTAAACTGGTAGACTTGCCAATAATTTTTTGGGCAGCTTTATTACTTCCTTATCCAGGGGCATTAAAGTAACGCTAAAAAAAAAAAACTGAAAATTTTTATTATTCAGATTAGAATGTCATGAAACGTCAAGATTTTAAATTTGAGAAAAAAAATTCCATCTGTCGGTCTATAACTTTTTTGTGCACGATTACTCTGGAACCGTCTAAGATATTTAATTGAAATTTGGTACACGTATGTATGTTAATGAGATCTGGAACTAGATTATATTTTGATCTTATTCCGTCGGGGGTAAATTGGAGTAAATGGGGGGAATAGGTAAATCAAGCAAGAGTCCATAAAATTGGTATTTAGTATATACCTCAAAGAATTTTTTGGCATTACCACTCCCACCATATTATTAAAAAGGAAATAAAACTGTGGTTTAGTGTGTGCACAAGAACCAAAGGCCCTAACATTTTTTTTACTTCCTCCACCCCCACTACCACCACCCTCCAACTCCCACTACTGATGTGGGATATTGTTTTATGAGTTCTTGGTGTCAACGATTTCAAATACCATATTATAAAGTTTCATACATTTTTTTCGAAGTACCCCCATTTTTTTCGAAGTACCCCCATTTTTTTGAAAGTACGTCAATTTTTTTTTGCCGGAGTAGGGTATTATAGTAGGTCCTAGGACTCCTCCCACAACCCTGTTTGTGATGTCACGGGATGAGTGGGGCGTGGCTTGGGGGGTAATTAAGGGTAATTAGAAGGTAATTAAGGGTAACTAGGTGAAGGTGGGACAGGGGATAAGAAGGTGGTACGAAGTGGGATAAAACAAGATTAAAAAGTATGGATAAATAGGGATAACCTACTGCTTATTATATTTGTTGTCATGTTTACATGTAATGTTGTAATGTAACATTCACTTGGTCTTGAGGGATAAGTCGCTACACTAATATTCATAGAAACAGATCTTTTAAGTGCGATTTGTGTAATAAAATATTTAATATACAGCGTAAACAACGTAAAAGATTTGTTTTTACGAATTTTTTTTCATTGTGAGAGACTTGGACAGAAAATCTGGATGTGGAAGTAGTGATTTCTTAGGCAGCGGCTTTTTACTTTGAATGTAATCATCAATATATCGGTCTGCAGATATGGATAATTTCCAACCTCTTCGTCTATTCAGACAAATAATGTTTGTTCCAGCATTAGCAATTTGCAAACAATCTCCAAACAGTAACTGGTGTATGTAGAACGATTAGGCAACCACAAGAATTCGGCAAACTTTTTGGGGATTTTTATAAATGCATTCAAATCGACTGAGGCACTTCCTTTTTTCTATAAAAATCATCTCTTCTCTTGGTTGGTGGATGGAGAGCAGTATGCTTTCTAGAAATTGTCAAGCAATGTTCTTCTCCATTAGTTAATGTGATATTTCAAAACTTCATAATATAAATAAAATATTATATCAATAGACTGACACAAAACAGCTTCAATATTTACTCACTTTAATCGCTACATAGAATCGTTAAATCTTCGAGCACGTTAACCACGTTAAAGAATCCCTTTAATCAATATATACAACTGCTGTTTCAAGAAGTTTACACACAGAATAGATTAGTTTAGATTAGAAAAGACGGGCTGGTTGACTGGCCTTGCCCATTGCGACCCTCGTGGATGTATTGTGGCACTCCTATTCTAATTTTACCTAGAGCTCCTTATTCAAACCTGTCTTTAGTATCAGACTCTATACCTTGATAATGGCTCCTTGGTATAGCTATCTGCTCTTGGTTTCTCCTCGCCAAGCAGTTTGAATCTCAATCTGGCTAGGCGTTCCCAGGCATTGCACACGTACTGAGGTTTCCTCTTCCTCTTGATAGAATCTGCATATTGCATTCTCTACCAGGATCATTAGACGATTCCCGGACATATTTCCGAATCCATTTTTCTGCATGGACTTTTTCCGAATGAATAAAAATTCTAAAATGTAATTATTTTGAATCCTATTTTTCCGAATAATATTTATTCCGAATCCATTTTTCCGAATAGCAAATATTCCGAAAATGAAATATACATATATATATATATACTCTTTGGAATGTGTATGAAGCTGCACTAAATAGTTCTCACAAAACGAATAACCTGAGTGAAGGGTGGCATAATAGATTCCGAATTATCGTCGGAAAACACCACCACCCCGACTTGCTATCATAGAAATTCAAAAAGAGCAGACAAATACGGAGATTCTGATGACGGAACTTCGCTTAGGCCGCAAAGTAAAAGCAGCGCCGAAGAAAAAATGGAAAGACTTGCAAGACAGATTGAAAAGAGTGGCTAAGACGTACCAGGAGTATAGGGATGAAAGGAGAGAATTGGAATATTTGAGATCTATAGCGCATAACATTTCGATTAGATAAAAATTGTACATTGTAATTTAAATTCTAAATTGTAATCTATGTATTTACATTTGGAAGTTGTCCCGTCGGAAAAAATGAATGCGGAAAAATGTAATTCGAAATTTGGTGTATCCGGAAAAAAGGTCGGGCGGAAAAATGGCCGGATACGTCATTAGACTCATATGTCTATCAATCCTACAGAGTTCAGTTAGAAGACACACCATTATCCTAATGGCACTTCCTTTTCTTTGTATTTTCCGTAAATTTGGCTGATCGTTTTTTAATGATAATAAACATAAACATAAACATAAACTCTTTGGCGTGTCGCGGGAAACTTCCACCATACCAGAGATTTATTTTGTACTCATTTGTTCATGAATGTTGGCTTAACAGTGCGACGTGTTACATACAGTATAACGAGAAGTAGCTTCTGAGAGAGGAAGAAGGTATTTTATTGTCCTGACGCATGATATTTTCTTAGTATCATGGTTATGACCTAACAATTTGCTTCTCAAGATTTGAAATCAACCACTAAGGACACAATTTCTTTGTACCATACTTTGTGCCACATGTGTCGGGTATTTTAAAAAGCAACAGAAAGCAACTCCCTCTTGTATAGTGATCTTCAAGCTGCAGAACGTTTGATCAAAATTGATCCAAAAATGGGTTTCACAGAATGTTTTCAGAATATCTGTAGGGTAAAAAAATGCAAACCGGAAAATCCTAGCTGATTCCCTTCGCGAGATATTCAGTTTCTAATTACACAGCCCCACAAAAAAGAAAGTGGTCTGTCCGGTGAACCAGACTAGTGTGACCTTATATATTTTGACCCGCTGAATCCGAATCCTAAGTCAAAATTTTCAAATTGGCTCGTTTTTCATCCCTAACCCCAAAAAACACCCCTAAATAAAAAAAATGCTCTGTCCGGCGGATCAGACCAATGTATTTTGACCTGCTGAATCCGAATCTGAAGTCAGAATTGTCAGATTGGCTCGGTTTTTATTTTTAACCTCAAGAAACGCTAGTAAAAACTGTTTTTTCGCCTTTCACATTGTTATGGAGCTGTAGGGTTATGAGGTTACAGTGATATGAGGTTATGGCGTTCAAGGTTATGAAATATTTTAAAAAATTTCTAACTACTCATTTGAGTTCCGAGTTATAACTGGGAATTTTACGTGTAAATTTTGAATTATATCTCGAAATTTTAAAATTCCGATTTATAACTCGGAGCTTTGAAATTAAATTTCGACTTATAAGTCGGAATTTTAAAAATTCGAGATGTAAATCGGAATTTTGACGTGAAATATCGAATTATAAGTAGAATTTCAGAAATAGAAATTATTTTATTTTAGGTGCCCCTTCCAGAAATTCGTGAAACTGAAATATCTTTTAAATAAATTAAAGTAGTTATATTGGCCAAACTTATCTTCAATTTTATACGCTAGTGGTTTACATCCGCTTTAAAAAAATAACTAATCATGAAATGACACATCAAAAATAAACACGTGATAATTACATTTAAGAAATAAATAATCAGGTTCCAAGAAACCATTTGCCACGTTTACCAGACAAAGAACTTCTGCTCTAATATTGGTTTGTCATGGTGCAATTCACAGTTACAGTTTTTTTCAGTTATAGAGCTCTAAGAAATTTAGATATTCGATAATATTTTTCCGTTAAAGATGTTTCATAAAGCACCTGGTAAGAAACCATTCTCAGGTGTACAATGAATTAGGTATCTAGTTCTGCGTTGTTTTTCACTGTATTAATTTTAGTATTCAGAAAAATAATGCTAATACAATAGGGAATAAAAAAAGGCAAGTTTTTTTTATTTCATTAGAGTGTTTATTTATACGCCAAATATCAACTCATAAATCGCAATATTTTTATAACAAATAATTAAAGTTTCTCCACAACCATTATAGAATGTAATAATTCCGAAATCATTTTTAATAATAGAAAGTAAAAATTCTCACTCTTGAGATAGGATATTTATTCTGAAACACTTGCTTCTGATGCTTTGCATGTATTGTCATTCTTTAACAAGTGCCAGAATGAATATTCCACAATTATTATGCTCAACAAAATACATAGATTGCCGTGGATGTCAAAACTGTCAGTGTCAAATGTACCAATTTTAAATTTCAGTAATTGTACAAACACTATAAATATTAATAAAATGTAATATACTTGTTTCAATACATAACTTGTTTTGTTCAGATTTACTAATGGTCGTGGAGAAAATACAGACTGTTACTCGGTTAGAATAAAAATTCGATCTACTCGTGGTTCCTCACGCTCGCTTTTGCTCGCGTTCGGAATGTTCCACTTGTACCGAATTTTCATTCTAACCTTGTTACAGAATATACTATTATTTTCTCTCACGCAATTTTTCAAAATTTTTTTCGACATTATTTTTATTAAAACGAAAGATCTTGTTACTTCAAAATGTTCTAATACATCAATAGAAAGAATGGCCATATAACATACACTAAAAACATTAATCAATTCTGAAAATTGTTAACTTGATCGCTTGCAAATTTTTTGAGCTGTATCTTATAAAATAGACGTAGGATCAAGTTGGGCCTATGAGAAATCTACAACATAATAAAAATTCCGGTAATTTGACAGAAATTCAATTTCCATAAGAAAACAGCGGATTTCTTTGAACGTGAATGATCTCTTATTAAATTAACATGTAAAACAAAAACATGAATGAATGATTATACATTAAATCATTTTACGATTACAGTGTATTTATCACTTGCCATCAGCGTCGTATTTCTATGTCAATGTCTACTAACTTCACACCGTTCTCCGTGTGATTTCATTGGCGAGGGCATCACTTATGTTCACATGTAATTTTCTCTAAAACTCCCAACCCTAGAAAAAAATTTGTGCCAGCATTTATCTTTATTTCTTGTCAATATAGTTGGTATCTATTTCGAAATATAAAAAAGTTTCACGCTTGCTGCACTTACCCCTGCAAATTACCACAGGTTTGGAAAGAAATTCATATGCTCTACACTTATTAAAATTTGACATTCATATTAACACCTTTTATTGACAAATATGTAGTGACAATGTAGAAGAACTCACCACATCCGTCTGAAGTTCATGAAACTATTTATTTTATAGACAGACGCGCTCCCCCCGTTGACTATCTTGTTAACTTCTACTCTCAGTTGAATTCATTAAGTTCTGAGAGATGACTTAGGACCAGGGTCCTTTGACAGAGAAGAAAAGTACAAGGTGTATTTACCGCGGTTGCTACAGCTCTTTCTCCAAAATTCACACCTTCTTACGATACACTATTCTTATATTTAACACTGTATGTGGATTTATCACTTCGGAATATCCTAATTACTTTATGTTCGATGCTCTGAATATTAGACCCACAAAAGCTCCCGAGAGGTTAGACTTAAATATAATCATTAAATCAAGAAAATGCAACAGTTCAAATAATACCATTTACCTACGATCACTACTGTAAATAGTAAAAAACACACTACCTGCCATCTACGTAAGTTGAATTTTACGTAAACAAAACGCACTGTAAACAAATCGCACGGTAAACAAAACGCACGAGACACGCAATTATAGGTGTCTTATATCGCTGACGCGGGGTTTCAAAGAACAAATGCGCCTACTTAATTTTCAAACGCTGTCAAAACTGACATAATATTTGTTGAATAATATTGTTGACTAGTAAACTAAATCCAGATTTTACTAAATAATTAAATGAATATGATCGTAGGTAAAGTATAGTACATAATTCGAATAAGGCAATTATGCACTCATGGAAATACGCGCTCGCCGCTACGCGGCATCGTGCGTAACTTTTCCATTCGTTCGTAATATGCTTCTTACATCGCTCATTACGTAATATACTATTATTGGTTTATTCCAAAATGTACAGTAAATGTACAAAAACCTATCCAATACTTGTAAGAATCTGCCTGCCAAACATGGCGAGGGGGAACGCTTCCTTTAGAGGACGTACATCTCAACCACCATACAATGGAGAGTGTGTAGTAACAATCGACTTGGAACAAAAAGATTCATAACTTCCTAGAAGTCTATAAAAGAACTTCGACTTGGGATTGACGGATATAATGTATACAATATTACTAGAATTTTGGGGCACTTGTGGCTTGCTTTCTGGTTCTAATAGTGATATATATATCATTCACAAGAACTTGCCATTTGAAAATGCGTTTTACGGTAGTGTATAAGTTACATGAGGTGTTCCTGCTTCATCGCGGCAACGTACTGACGGCAATAAAAGACTTGTACCATGACCTCGGTTCCGAGCCACCCTATGCCAGCATGTACTTTTTTATGTGCCCATCGGCTTTCCTCCTTATTTTGGCTAAAACTAAGGATCTGCTTTTGGGCATGCAACTATCCTTTTCTGACCATCTACTGCTTCTGTCTCATGGTGCCGACGCGTAGGTTTAAAATTCGGCGCACTTTCGAATTTTTCACTTTTGGTGTATAACGTCTCTGCCAACGTGTAAAAGTCTTTTATAAAATTAAAAAAAAGGACGAGGTTCTCAATTCGACCCGCATGGACGTTTTTTTTTTATTATTTTTTTATATTTGTTCAATGATTTCTCTGGCGTAGGTTGGCCGACTTCTGTCAAACTGTTGCAAACTATAGGCTATGGTCTGGCAGTGATTCCACACTAAATTTGTCAAGCTATCAAGCTACATCTGGTGTAAGGTGAACAAAAATTGATTTTTTTTTTATATTACAAGTATATTCGCAGATTTGGAGGAGTCACTGGTGATTTTAATTAAAACATAGTTCCCGATTTATAATAATGATAATTTTCCACAAACAACATGGTACAAATCAACATTCCGGACGCATTTTTAAGATAAAGTCAAGGTTTCTTTTTTTAAAATTCTCGTCATATAATTTCCTCTATGCGGAATTTTGATACAGTTTTCCATTTTTTTTTAATACTTATGGAAAGTTTGGAAAATTATATTTTTTCCCTACAAGTATCCTCAGATGTTTCTGGATGTTCAATTATTTACCTAAAGTTCAAAATATGCTTTGAAAACTGGAAAATTCCACGAAGAAAATCAAATATGGCGACATTTCCATTTTTTTAAATTACAGTTTAAAGAATCGTGTAATATGTACAAGGTGTTTTTGAGATTGCTGATTCTGAATTTTTAAAATTAGAAAATATTGTTCGGAAAATCCGCTTCGATGAAAATCTTATGGAAGGAAAACTTTAAAAATTCAAGTTCTTAACAAAATAGCTTGAAATTCTTATGTAGGGGATTTTTCGGGTCGGTGATTATGAAATTGTTATGAAAATTGGAAAATCCCGCGAAGAACATTCAATATGGTAGATTTTCCCGGTTTTTTTTTTAAATAAGTTTATAGAATTGTGTAATACATATAATGTTGCTGTTTCTGATTTTTCTGCTCGGTGGCACAGTGCTTAAGGTGTTAGGCTTGCGACCACGGAGTCCCGGGTTCGAATGCTGGCTAGGGTATGGATGTGTAGTGGGCTAGACTGAGGTTGTGTGAGAGACAATACGGTCTAGTCGCTCTCTTCTCCTGAGTTCGAGTCTCAGCTGCGGCAGATGGCAATGTCCCAAGGAATGGGTGTTGTGATGTTTTCTATGTGTGTTCGTTCGTCCTGGTTGAGTGGTAGAATACCCTACGGCAAAACTCCGCCAGGTAAAAAAAAATTGTAAAATTGAGTTCGGAAAATGTACTTTGATGAAAATTGTATGAAATGAAAAATACTTGAAGGGAAAAAATACAATTTTCCATGGTTTCCATAATATGGCAGACATAATTGAAATAGATGACAATGTTTTGTCACTAATTTTTATCTGAAGTCAAACTTCAAAAATCAAATGTATCGGCCTTGAAAAAAAAACACTGTGTATGTGTGTACGTCCGTGCGTGTGTATCAGTGACCACGAAAGTCTTTGTAATATTTGCATTTCTGCAATGGCTGTTTCGTCATGTGGTTTATTTATGACCTTGCTAGATTCTAAATCAGATTGAGTCAAGCCACATACATTTTTAACTCAGCTCAGAGTGACGTAGACTTGTCCTTTTCAAAAAATCTTTTTTCCCAAATCAATTACGGCTTTATCTAACGTGGTGCCTTGCAATTTATGAACTGTTAACGCCCAACTTAGAATTACTGGTAGCATTCTTGGTATCAGCCACCCCCACCTCATTATTATAGGGGATGAAAAAGAAAATTGTGATTTACTGTGTGTACAAGAATCAAAGCCCTCAACTTTTGTTTTGTCATCATCCACCAACACTACCACCTCATTACCACCACCACTTCATAATTAAAGAGGGTACAAAATAAAATTGCGATTTAGTGTGTGTACAAGAACCAAAAGCCTAATAATTTTCTTTTGTAGCCACACCCACTACTACTCCCACCGGAAAGGACCACGCACACAATACATGGGATTTCATACAGCCGTCGATTTGGCTGAAAATTTGGTATGTTATAGTCCATAACTTCCTGATCAAAAATGCTTATGGACACAAAGCCCAAAATGTCCTAAATTTCGAGATATTGAAGGTCAAAGGTCGTATGAGCTATCACTTATTATAGCTACCAAGTCACTTTCAGGTGCCTCTTCGACCCTATAAATATTACTGTGGTATAAAACTCGACGACCTTCAACAGATCTTTGACCTTGGCCCAAGGATCATGGCCAAAGTTACCTTAAAGTGCCACACCAACCATAGTAATATTTATCTGGCATATAAAAAATAGGGTTGAACTTTGACACCTTAGAGTGTCGAAGACTCACGGATCAAGGTCAAGGGTAACGTCAAGCTAAAAAAAAAAAACTGTCGGTACCTCTTTTTTTATATGCCAGATAAATATTACTATGGTTGGTGTGGCACTTTAAGGTAACTTTGGCCATGATCCATGGGCCAAGGTCATAGATCTGTTCAAGGTCGTCGAGTTTTATACCAGAGTAATATTTCTAGGATCAAAGAGGCACCTGAAGGCGACTTGGTAGCTATAATAAGTGATAGCTCATACGACCTTTGACATTCAATATCTCGAAATTTAGGACATTCTGGGCTTTGTGGCCATAAGCACTTTTGATCAGGAAGTTATGGACTATAACATACCAAATTTTCAGCCAAATCGACGGCTGTATGAAATCCCATCTATTGTATGTGTGATCCTTTGGATGTGGAAGTAGTGGTTCTCCATTTCACATCAAGATGAGTGTACAGATTTTCTCACAATAGTTTCCTTCACTATTTGGAACTTAAATAAATAAAAGAAGCTTGGAAAAAGATTGAAAAAATCTAAAAAATATATCTCTAAAAGTAAGAAATAAAATTTCACTCCATTTTTTAAGTAGAATCTTCCCTATTCAAAAAGATATTATTAAAATTACTTGCAGAATTAACCAATTAAAAATTACTCTTATCAGTGAAACCGAAGACTGGCGCGCTGAGCGGGAATGGAGCACACACTCAGTGGGGTGTACAATAGCGCATTTTGAAATTCATAAATGAAGTGCTTGTAACTATATACTACCAAGACATATTTTTTCATTTTGCAAATGGATGATCTAAGCCCAGCGCCAATAAATAAAAAATTAACAAAACTTCATGATTTTTGTGCCAACTGACTCTAAATTAATATTTATGTATTTATCAAATCTCTGCAACGTCGTTTATAATAATCCCGAAAAATCAGATTATCTGTCCTGAATGAGGGATCATGATTTTGTGATATTGAATGATGGCGATAGTAAATTTGATAAATGTTTGGTCTACACATATAAAGTACTTTATAATATGGTATAACGGAGGTTAAAACCGGTGGTGGGTGGGGTTTCAGCAGCTGTCAACGTTACATGAACCACGTGTTCACCACCAGGGCTGTCCAAATTATTTGTTATTATTTCTAAGGGATGTTTGCTGAATAACAATTAGTTGCTGATGCTATTTCTCCATTTCTCCTTTACGTACTTAATATATATCTACACAAATGAGACTTGAGACTGCATTAATGAAATAAATTAGCACTTTTAGATACTATCAGGTTGCTTCGTTAAATATTTGATGGTAAAATGTGACGTTGGACAGCCCTATAAAAATGAGCGCACCTGGTTGCTGGGCTACCGGATATATAGGCAGACAGACGGTTTTCTACCGCTTGCACCCAATATGGCATATATATTCACACACATAGATCTGCATTTGAGACGTTTATCTATTCTAAATATTAGTTTTCGAAAGCTGTAAATTCTTATTTTATTACCAATCAAAATACGTAAAATAGAAGTATGCAATTCTCCATCGTATCACCCCAAGAAATATGGAACAATATTATTAATTACAATAAAAGAAGTTTTGAATTAGTCTGATTTAAGATTTTATAATTAGTATTTAGTTTATTTTATTTAAATAAAAATCAGTTCATACTTTGTTATACTATTATACATGGTAAAATGAAAATAGTCCTTTTGCAATATAAGGGACGAAATTAGGGGGTTAATGAAACTTCGATCTAGATGTTCATTTTTAATTTCTCTTTCAACAACCGATGGGTCACCCACAGCAGAGAGCTTTTTCTTTAAATGAAAGGGAAGGGGATGATATGCGCTTTTGCAGTATCTCGAAAAATATGAATTTTAGAATGCTTTCAGTTTTTACAGAAACAATTTTCAAATATGTCTGACGCAAAATTAATAAATAGAAGGGGTCTTCGATGGACCACAAATTCGAACAATGTTAAGAGATCGTTACAACAATGAATAACAATGAAAGACTTGCATGAAGCAGTTTTAAGAAAATTGTACAGAATTTTTTGGGGAATCACAAAGATAGATAGATAATAGTAGCTGATATGATGGAAAATGTTCATAACATAGGATGTTTTATGAACCTCAAGTTGTACTTTCTACATTCACATTCATTGGGAAAAGTTTTCGTGAAGTCTCTATTCTGTTGTTGATAATAGGTAAACGAGACATCTTGCATCCTTTTTAAAGGATAATACGTCAAGTTATGAGTTAAAAGTAATCCGCTTGAACTATTTATAATGCTGCGCAATTGGTAATTTAGGTTTTAATAAATTAATCTACATAATATTCAAAATTTCGCCTCAACTTGTGTATCAGCGTATACGTAGAAACTATGCAATATTAGGCGAGGATTGCTTAATGAATTTGCTATTCTTTGCAGCGATATTGTGAAGCAGTCGGTCCATTGTTTATTATATGTTAGACAAGTAAAAGATCCCCATTCTTCTTACGAAAAAGGTTCAGCAAAATTTCCAGGTTGGGGGTAGCTAGTCTGCTGGCATCGCAATTGCGGATCGGCCGACGTTAATTAAATGATTAAAAAGAAAGATTAACATGGTTGATAGCATTTTAGGAGACTTGGTCAAACAAAAATATTCAACTAGCGCTTACCCATTACATGTTTAGACTGAGACATTCTATTTTTTAGACTTTGTCTAGAGAAAACCCACACAGTAAAAAAAATGCATATCTTTGCCTATCTACTAGTATAGTTTTCAAAATGAAATTGAAGTAAGTGCCTGCCATCACAGATGGCCAGATTTCGAAAAAGCAGGCCAGAATTGTCAAAAAGTATAAATTGCTTATAAAGAATCAGCCACTAAAAATATCGTTTAAAAGATTTAGCATACAGTTTACGAAGGTGTAAAGTTGAGAAGGTCTAGAGGAAATTCTAAAAACTTGTAATTCGCACGAAAGCAGATATTAAAAAGAATAGGTATATAAAAAGTGTTTGGCAGTTTGCAAGGGTGTGAATTAAAACTAATCCCACTCTCATTATTGGAGAATACGAATCAGGTGTCCGTTTAGCTCCATAACCCACAATTTTCTTGTAAATCGCGAAAATAACCTAAAAAAAATCATCATTTTAGATATTTTCGCGATTTACTAAAAATTAGTGGGTGATGGAGCTAAAATGACACTTGATTCGTATTCAGCATGTCGAAATACATAGATCTTTTCCAATGAAGTCCCAGAAATAGCCCACTTTTCACTTTTTTTGTGTGTGTGTAATATATTTGCATGCGCGGTTTTCTATAGAATGGCGGAGGATCCGGTGATATTGATATATTGCACAGGCACACACAAGAAAAAATCGTATGTTTGAAGACTCCTAAAAAAAGATGCAAGAATGATATTATACTAATATTTCAGTTTACCACATAAAAACAAATCCAACCACAACCATTCAGGACTTGAGCTTACTGTACCACGTTAACTCATTAGTCCCGTCCTGGGTTTTTTCGTTGTGTTCTGTTTTCCCGTGGCAATAATTAAAATTTTTCAGTGATCTGTGCGCGCACAGTGCGACAACTTCAAGTGTAATTTTAATTAGTTTTAGGCCCTTGTGGGCAGTATAGTTAAGGACGTTGTTTTTAAATTCTCCCCAGGGGAATGGGAGTTCCAACTTACCATCCCATTGTCGTTCTTAGCCAAACCGGACCTGCCCCATCCAACCTTACTCACCACGACGCTACGCATCGTGGTTGTTTGGTTGGCTCCGGGCTAGGTTTCCGGCTAGGCGCATGTATATTTTTACTTTAAATAAAATCTTTTTGAATTGAGTCCCGTTCCTCACAAGAAGGCGAGTGTATAGTCGATGGGAGCTCCGGCTATCTCTTGCGGGGTCACAAGTCCCCCGAAGAATGAAAGCCTTTCAGCCATCAACATTGGGCGTTCACGTAATATAGAGAAATCTCTTTATCTTCATTCAGATATTTTCTGTTCTGTTTTAGCACTGTATTGGTCTTTGTTTTGGATGGTCCACCAACACAGCTGTTCCGAGTACAAGTAAAAAGTACTCAAATACTGAGTACAAGTACTTTACACAAAATGTAAGTACTAAATACAAGTACGCAACAATGAGTACTTAAGTACCTATACAAGTACAGTGTATCGAGTACATTGGATGCCGACGACAATAAGGGATGGATTAGTTAAGGGATCTATTTAGGGGTTATTAAAGCGGCCGGAAAAGCTCATGAAACTGACTTTTCACTGGAGGTGAACCGGTGAACAGCTTTAGTCTTTTGTTGGATTGGCAAGTCAGCAAGTCTGGACTAGCATAAAAATGTACTTATTACGAAGAATAGTGTAATCGAGTACACGTAAAAGTACTCGGGTACATTTTCGGGGTATAAAATACGTCAAATAAAAGTACTAGCACAATAAAATAAAAGTATCCGTACACTGACTACCAAATACACTAAAAACACCTACTCAGAGTACAGTAAATAAGGACTTTGTACTACGAACAGCTCTGTCCACCAGCAATAAATGTATGTGACTGTTTCATCACTGGAATTCCTATTCAATACAAGTTGTGTTTCTGACTTTTGCAGTATTGTATGAATCCCGCAGGTTGACTCTGGTCCCATCAAGGCTATTATTACGTCTTTCTTAGCTAGCTTATTTGCTTTTTCATTTTCTACATTGTTCCGATGTCCTTGCGTCTACTCCAGTTGTACCCTGTTGTCTTACGCCAGTTTGCCAGGAAATCAATGCAGTCTATTACTGTTTTAGAACGTATGTCTACTGCATCCGGACTTTTAAGAGAAATTTAGCTGTAAGTTATCATCCGGATTCTCCTGTCACTAAATGATCTCCACCATTTTCATGATCTGTTCTTTAAGAAACATACTTTCATAAACCACACCTCTCATATATATTTTAGTTAAAAAAAGAACGCTTTATATCAGATCGTAAGTTTTTCAGTAATAATATGTAAGACATAGAACTACGCCCAGTTTCTTACGGAATCTGGGCTATTGGTGAACAGTCTTGGGTCCTTGCCAGGATTGCACAGAATCAAAGGTGATTAAAATATTTCATGAGCACAGTCCCGTAAAATAAATCCTGTGTTACTCTTGAGAGGAGAAAGAATCAAGGGGGCGTCTCGAGTGACAACCATAACCTTCAAATAGCTAAATAGTTCTCCATAGGGCAGTTAAAACGAGTATTAAAAAATTTAGTAATTTTCTATGATTTGTGTAAGATGTCGATATTGTGTCTAACGGTCGCCACTTGAAGTGCTCCTAAAGCGTTCGCTTGCACAGGACTTGAAAGGCAAAATTAAAACCTTACTTTGAGTGATCTATCGATTGATTCGAGGCTGCTCACTTATAGTCCAAATTGGGCATAGTTCTTTATTTTTGAAACAGGTAGCGCGGATATTTTTTGTAACGAACACAGATTTCACTTAAATTTATGAGTTTTCTGCATGTCACATAAAAAACTGAACATTTAATTGCTACAAACAATTGGTCATAACTGCGCGCAGGTACAAACCTTTGTTCTCTATGACCATAGTAGGCAAAAACAGACAACAATGGGGATTAAACTTGTAGGATAGCTTGGACAATTAGGATTAAGTACATTATAATTTTATTAACATTTAAGGAGTTTGAAAATTCTTAGTTTGGGCCAACTTTCGTGGAATCTGGTTTATTGTGAGATGTATTAGCATGCATTTTTATGGAATACTTACATATTACGTTTATACAGAGTAGTTTGTAGGTCCAATCCATGGAGCAATAGTAGATTTCTGATATTAAAATATTTAGATTTAGCTAAGTTCAAAAGATGATATTAACAGATATATCGGATGCTAAATTCAATATCATATGTTTAATTTACTCACAACTTTTGAAATTTTTTACATATTGGTATGCAAATTGGTCAATGGGGGTTCTTTAAGATGAGAAATTCAAATTTGCTCTCATTTTTTGTTTAAATCCTAAGTGCACCACATAAGCAATGTTTATGATGTAAATGTACGTTTAACCTTTTTTTTACTTGCAATGTTATTGTGCTTATTAAAAAATCCTAAACCTACCTCATTTTGACAGAAGAAAGTATACTTGTCATTAGCCTTAGAAATTTACCATTTTCGAGATAATCGAATTTTAACAATCGGTCGCTTAGTTTATTATTAGAAATTATACGTAGTAGGCGCCGATACCAACAATACTTTTGACAATTCAATATTTTTCTATTGACAGTTAACCAATTTTACTTATCTTTTGTTGGTTAATATCAGTTAATCAATGAAAATCAGAATATACAGGGGCATAATAATGTTTCAAACTCAGATATGAGAGATATGGTTTTTATTTATTGTCAACTTAATTATAATGGACGTGTTGTTCGGAACAGACAAAATATTGACAACTCATTTGTCAACAGAATATTATTTACGGATGAAGCTATATTTACCCGCCGAGGTATCTTCAATTTAAGAAATAATCAGTTTTGGGAAGCTGAAAATCCTCATGTAATGCGAGAACGAAATTTCCAACATGAGTTCAAAATCAGTGTGTGGAACCATTGGGAACCATTTTCTAGGACCACGGGAGTTGCCAAGAAATTTAAATGGTAACAATTATTTACATTTTTAGAAAATAATTTTATTGATATGCTGGATGCACTACCACTGAATTTGAGGCAAAGTATGTTGTTCATGCAGGATGGTGCCGAATCTATTTAAACATCCATTTTCATGAACGCTGAATTGGCCGGGGTAGTCTGTTTCCTTGGCCGCCACGTAGTCCAGATTTTCACCCTTTGGATTTCGGTATGAGGACCGTGATGAAAGAACTTTTTTACAAAAATACTATAAATACCCGGCAGGAAATCAGTAGAGCAGCAGCCTTTTTAATACAATGGTATTATTAACACGAGGTTTTTTTTCATAATTCGTATGGATAAGTGTATCAAAGTGAATGGTGGGCATATTGAACATTTATTATAAAATAATATTTCTTTTCTTGAGTTTCCTTATACATTCTGTTCTTTATTTGTTTAAACCATAATTTTATTTAACGAAATTTTCTCTTCATTTGTTTCTCAAATAAAATATATTAACTTGATAATTTGTGCTTTAATTTCATATTAGAGTATCAAAATTAAAATATTTAATTGTTAAAAGTATTGTTGGCATCGGAGTTTACTACGTTAATATTTCCTATAATAAATTATACGGTAGATCGCTAAAATGGGATTATCTCGAAAACAATCAATTTCTAAGGCTAATGACGAGTATATTTTTTTCTGCCAAAATGAGGTAAGATTAGAATTTTTTAATAAAAAAAAGCATAACATTACGGATAAAAAAGTTAAGCGTACATTTACATCATAAACATTGCTTATGTGGCATCCTCTAGGATCTAAACCAAAAGTAGGAGCAGATTTGAATTTCTCATCTTATAAATATGTGAAAACATTTCAAAACTTATGTAAGAAAATTAAAAATATAATATCGACTTTAACACTCTGTATTTCTGTTAATATCGACTTTTGGACTAAGTTTCGCTAAATAGCAATAGCTTAATGTCACAAATCCACTGTTGCTCTATGGACTATTATTCACGGACCACCCTGAATAAATATTTATGGCATCACGTAATTTAAATTAGGTCATTTAGAAACCTTTGTTCGGTATAATGAAGTATATTGCCAATCATCAATAACAACATATCACGTTGTTTTTAACAAATCCTAAAAATAACAAGCCAATATCAGTTAAAGTATTTTGCAAAATACAAGGAGTATTTGTGGTACTACAAAGATGGCAGCACCCTTATCGTAATCTTTGTAGTAATTTTTTATGACAAAATAGTAAACGGTAAACAGTAGCTAAAGAAGCCGGAATATTTTGCAAGAAACTTTATAGAAAGTTAAACACAGAATACATAAATCATTTATATTAAAAATTCTAATAACTAAAAATCTTTTAGTGAAATTAAACACTAAACAAAATCTGTAAAATATAATATTTCGTTTATTATGTAAATTGCGTAACTATTTTTTAGGTATACACAGAGCCCGCATTTGATCCTTTCTTATTACGAAATGGCTGAATAGAATGGATCTAGAAAACCGGATCTGGAATACAAGGGGTGGATGACAAGGGTCATTAACCCGGCTATTTTTTAAATTGCAAAGTATACGCTATCACATTTCTGTGAACTATACTCCTATTATATATTTCAACTCTTTATTAAAATGAAACGAAATCTGATGTATTCGAATATGATATCAAAATTATACATTCCTCTCAAAATGCAGTACTTAAATATATATTTGATTATATCCTTTAAACCCAAAAACATTTTCATATATAACAGAACGAAATTGAAATCACGCATGGTCAAATTTGAAGTATCGATTAGCCATACTTTCCCGATGTAGAATATTTTAAAGATACTTATTTCAGTGTTCGAAGCATATAAATAGGGCGTCGACGTCGAGACGCCTGTCTTATCTGCCGATACATCGATAGCTTTTTATTCTTTTCGTAAACAACAAACAGTGCGTTAACGAATCAGAAGTGTAGGTGACAGAATATTCAAGAAAAACATTTAAAATTAGATTTTCTCTTTCTTTTCTTAGTTTCAGTTGCTATATCTAAAGAATGATTTTTGATAATAATTACGTTTAAAAATGTGTTTCCTTGTTTGTATTTAAGATTTTCCTTTTAAGTTTTTGGCGAATGCGCTACGTTTCGTTGTTTTCAGGTTTTATTTATGTTATTTTTGTTTTCTATTAAATATTTATTTTCATTATTTTTTACACTTCACATAACACTAAATGAGTCTCTATGTATTAAAAAGCATAGGATGGAGGAGTATGATTGCAAATAGTTGATAAGAAAGGTTTATATAAAAACCCTTCAAAGTGATTGAAGAGAAGCAGTCAGTATCCATAATCTATAAAGCTGAACAATTTTTTTAAAATATCAGGAAATGGAGGAGTTTGTCTGATTCTTATTAGACAGGATTGTCAGGATCTTGGTAATTTAAATACTATCAGCACTGACATCAGTGTTCAAAGTTTGTTTATATCACATTGTACCTAAGTTACTCTGCACTATCCGCTTATAATAGAACCATCCATCATGTTTTGGGCAAGCTTTCTAAGTTTAAACAACAATATTTAAGAATTGTTTTCTTTAATTTTCCAGCAGCCTCTCCAGAAACAGAACTTAAAAAAAATTCCCTTCGTTAACAGGCACACAAAATAAAATATTTCCAGATATCAGAGTACCATTTTTCCATGTATTTTGAATCACTGAACACGAATTTGAAGTCTAAATTGCGAAATTTCTTACAACCTCTTTTTTAATGCGTGAAAAACACCATGTTTAGAAATTTTTTTGCAATTTGTCCGAAATGAGATATATATGAAGGTTTAAACGTTTCAACAAATGTCATGGGCACTTCTTTTTAACCGACTTCATATGACTCGGCGACGGTTTCATGTTAATTTCATCAAGCTACGTCTAGTAGTATAAGGTGAGCAAAAATTGAAAACAGGATTTTGTTTTAGTCGAGAGTTTGGTAAAGTCAAAAATACATTGTTTTCCCATGAAAACTATTCGAGAATTAAGGGCATGGAAAAATCGCGACACGAAGTGGAGCCATTTGTCCTATGTCCCTTAATTCGAGCAAAATTTTCATGGAAAACAGATTTGAGCCACTCAAAAAATTTTTTACGTAAGTAGAAAATCAACCTCGTGTGTATTACAGAAGATTAATATATGATTAAAAAATATTATCTAAAATAATTATTAGAACAACAAAACTGTTTTAAAGTTTAAGAAATAACAATTTAATGATTGATTGATTTACCGGCGTGCGGTAGGCATTGCTGCCACTCCCAGGTATACAGAGTTAGATTAGGATCATGATTGTTGCCAGCAGCGAGAGCCATATGGTGCATGGTAAAGGAATGCTGGATGGGAGGTGTAGGTATTTGTGAGATGCGGTACCGCATTGTGTCGTGTTTTTGTGTTTTTGGTTCTGAACTTTTGCCTCTTCTGAGTCTTCTTGTGAAATATGTTGCCGCGTTGTGTCGTGATATGGAGTGTTTATGCTCCTCTTTTTGTGTCTCTTGTTCTTCGAGTCTTCTTTTTCTAATAAATAATAGAAACTTTTTCTAATGTTCATCAGTACTCGTATCTTTTTCGAGGGAATAATGCTTCTCTTTGCAAAAAGCTTTAAGTTTCCATATAGAATGTTTAGTGTTTCTCGTTTTAACTAACTTTCATTGATAGCTTCGTTAATATTTTCTTGTGAAACATTACCAAATCGCTTTTTCTCATTCATTTTGTATACAAAAATCAAGATGAAAACGCGAAATGTCAGATTTTAATAATTTCAATGACTTTTTTAATTTGATACATGGCTGCTACGAAAAAAGTATTGTACATTTTGTTCGATTTTTTCCACTGATCGGTAGCCGTTTCTCTCACTGTAAAAAAATCCTATTGGTCGATTTTTTTGAAAATGTACGTTTTGATTGGTTAATAAAGCAAGAATATATTAATCACAATTAAATTTTATGAAATTAAACTATCACTGGCGAACTTCGCCAATTTCTCGACTAAAAAAAATCTGCTTCCAATTTTGCTCACCTTATACTAGACATAACTTGATGAAATTGGGACCAGCGCCGAGCTATATGAAGTCGGTTAAAGTGAAGGACTCATGACATTTGCTATGACGTTTAAATTTTCAGAAATAAAGATTCGGACTAATTTCAAAAAAAAATCCTAAATGATGTTCTTCGCGATTAAACAAAATGGTGCGAAATATCGCAATATGGACCTCGGATTCCTATTTAGCAGTGTCAAATACACGAGAATATGGTATTCTGATCTCTGGAAAAAAACGTTTTTTTTATTTTGTGTGCCTGTGATTATTACTTCCACTTGATGTAACGCAAAAAAAATGTATTGTTCAAATAGGCTTGATTTTAAGTTTGAGCAAAAAAATTATCTGTCTGTCTGTCTGTAACTTTTCTTGTGCGCACGATTACTCTCGAACCGTTTAAGATATTGACTTGAAATTTGGTACACTTATACATTTTAACGAGATCTGGAACTAGATTGTATTTTGATTTTATTCCGTTGAAGTATTGGGGAGTAAATTGAGGTAAATGGGGCTAAATAGGTAAATCAAACAAATAAGAATCCATAAAATTGATATTTAGTATATATAAGAGAAGATAAGTTCTCAAAAATATTTTTTGCAATAGCCACCCCCATTACCACCCCCACCAAATTATTAAAGGAGATGAAAAGAATAAAACTGTGATTTAGTGTGTGTACAAGAACCAAAGGCCTCGATTTTTTTTTTACTTCATCCACTACTGATGTGGCATATCGTTTTATAGGTTTTCGGGGTAGGCGATTCCAAATATGTTATTAAAGTTCGATAAACAATTATTTCCACATACTATTCGAAAGTACACCAAATTTTTATCGAAAGTACGCCGGAGTAGGCTATTATAGTAGGTCCTAGGCCTCCTCACTCCACCCTGCTTGTGGCGTCACGGGGGGGTAATTAACGGGTAAGGGCAATTAAAAGTAATTATCGGATGACGGTAAATAAAGGTAATTAAGGGTAATAAGGGAAGCTGGGACAAAGTGGGAGAGAGGATGACAAGGTGGGGCAAGATGGGGGATAAAACAAGATCAAAATATGTAAAAACCTACTACTTATTAATATTTGATGTCATACTGTTGTTTACATGTAATGTTTGTAATGCAACATTCACTTGGTCTTGCGGGCTAAGCCGCCACGCTAATATTCATAAAAACAAATCTTTCAAGTGCGATTTGTGTAATAAATAACACAGGCCCACAAAAAAAAAGTTGTCTGCGCCGGGGTACTGACCATACCTATCCCTTGTATTTTGACCCGCTGAACATGAATCTGATCTTAGTTTTTCCCCTATACGTCAGGTTTTTTTTTAACAGCAAATAAATATATAAATATTATGATTCAACAGACTTTTTTTTGCTGTTAAAAAAAACCGGACGTGTTGGGGAAAAACTAAGGTCAGATTTGTATTCAGCGGCTCAAAATACAAGGGATAGGTGTAGTCAGTACCCCCGCGCAGACCACTTTTTTTGGTTGCCACTGTGCCACACTCAGTGTGGCACAATCTCACACAAAAAAAGTCTTCTGCGCGGGGGTACTGACCACACCTATCCCTTGTATTTTGAGCCGCTGAACACGAATCTGATCTTAGTTTTATCCCAGCACGTCAGGTTTTCCTTTTAACAGCAAATGAATATATAAATATTAGACTTTTTTGCTATAAAAAAAAACCTGACGTATAGGGGAAAAATTAAGGTCAGATTCGTGTTCAGCGGGTCAAAATACAAGGGATAGGTATGGTCAATACCCCGGCGCAGACAACTTTTCTTTTTTGTGGGCCTGTGTAATTTAATATACAGGATAACGTAAAAGATTTGTTTTTATGAATTTTTTTTCGTTGCCAAAGATTTGGACAGAAAAACCTGGAGTGGTGATTCCTTTTGCAGCGGTTTTTAATTTGTGTTAAACTGTGATTTGCTATGATATACCTGATATCCTAGTAAGAATGAAGTAAAAAAAACTTAATACTTGCTTATCAAACTAAAAACCACTAAAAAAGGGAGATGGAGCTCAAATGATTTTTCAAAGGACAGTAATTAGGCCTTCTGATTTTACTGGAAAGATATATTAAAATTTTGTAACTATTGCGGTGTTTTTTTAATTTAATTTCAGCCTTTAAGTTTGCTTATTGATCGATACATAGTTAAATTTTCTTAGGTTGCAGTGTTGTAGCAGTGTCAGTTGACCTATTTTGCATTAGAAAGTGTGGTAAAAAAGTAGCATGGCGAAAAGTAGACTGTTGTCACTAATAGTATCAAAAAGTCACTGCATACGTTGACCAACTCTAATGCTCAAACTTTGTAATAATGAAATATCTATAATATAATACAATTATTTTGTCAATTTTTAATGTTAAACTAAAATAAGCTTAAAACTTAAAGTTTAAACTTACTAAATTAAGCTTAAAATTAAAGATACTGAAAAGAGGATATGATTATTATATTATAGGTATTTCATTTTTACAATGTTTGGGCATCAATTGAGCTGAACAACATATGCAGTGGCTTTTTACTAGTTTTAGTGATACCAATCTAGTTTTCATCTTGGCACTTTTACTAAACTTTCTAACGCGAAGTAGGTCAATTCTTATCAAGCTCTGTGATAAAATTAGGATTATATCCAGCAGTGTTTTTAATATTTAACACTTAACACTATATATTTTTTAACTAGTTTATGCCACCAGCTATGCTCGTGTTGTTCCTCCACCTTCTCACTATTTCTCTCTCTCTCTCTCTCTCCCACCTTTCTTTACCTTTCCACCACCTTCTCCTAATAATCTCTTATCTTCCCACCACTTTTACAATTTTCTATTATTTTATCCTCCTTCCCATCTCCCCTCTCTCTTTCCCAAAATCTTTCTAGCCCTGCCTCATACCTTCCCACTATCTCTCCCTACATTCCCATTAGCTCCGATATAGAGTAGCCAATTCTCTAAGTTGATTATGGTGAAAACAAATGTTCAGACAGACAGACAGATAGGCATTGAACAAACCTGAAAATATCAAACTTTCTAAGAAAAACAAAATTCGAAAATAGAGATTTATTTATAATATAGGATGTAAATAGTTTCATGTTATTAAAAAAATTGTAATGGGAAACGACCAGACAAACAAAAAGCTTATATAGCTTTTTTTCTAGAAGTACCTTGAAAAAATTGACCAAGGTCAGTAATTTGAATACTTATCTACGACAAGTTTGGAAACTTCTGCCCTCTGTGAGTCAATGGTCGTATAGTTGCGAAGGAACGTGAGTTCACATTTCCCTAATTGGCACATGTAGAGCTAAATCGTGCCTTTCAAAGTATAGCGTTTTTTGTGCTAGGGTAAAACAATTAGGTCGGCCAGAGTCCACGTATCATTGGCATAGCGAGGCGGCAAAAATAAAAATCGGGGATCTTTATGCTTTTTTATAACTAAGTAGTAACAAACTCCTAAACATAAAATGTAGGGTTACATTTACCTGCTATTTCTTATGTTGTTTATTTCTAATTAACACTGCAATGACCTTTGAAAAAAGGGGAGTTGGTCCAAAAAGAGTTTGAACTTGGTTTGGTTTGACAGCCGTTACTAACCTAGTCAATATTACTGTAAATTATTTGCAATTATACTGTTTCCATCCTACGTTAAATAACTTTAAATTAGATTACAAACGTCTTAGTAAATGTTTGAGGAAAAACTCGAAATAATAATTATTTTTACTAAAAATAATTATTATTCATTATTGTAGGGTGGTTGAAAAATTGAAATATTTCTTTTTTGAAGCATCTTGATTTTTGCCACAATTTCACAAATCTTACATATAATAATTAACTAAACATACTAGATAACAAAAGATTTATCAATTTAGTATTTTTTAAACAAATAATTAAAAATGATAATATATACCACCCTATGAGTAGGTAGAAAATTAAGTAATTTTATTTTTATTTTCTTTTTATTTATTTTTCTTTTTTTATTTTTGTTTTAGAACCTATACCAAGATGGTTTCCTACGAGGTGAATCTAGGAGAGGGAGGGGGAAAGGCAGAGGCGGAGCGGTAGGTTTTTTATTTGAAACCTTAGTTACAAAACTTTTGCAATTAAAAATGGTACAAATTTATTTATAGAGATAAAAATATCAATATATTTAGTTATATCGCAAGATATAAGACACAGATCCGTTTATTAAAATACCATTTAAAGATTTGTGTTCTTTTTTTATCAAATGTTTAGCTTCAATACTTACTATCTGACAGTGGAGCAACTAAAGGTACGATTTTTTAGAACATTACATACGACAGTCTGTCGAACACCGCATAGTTTGATAACCATTATCGTTCGTCAAGTTTTTAGTATATTTCACAGGGTGTTTTTCAAATACATCCACATTTTATTTTGAGAGTCCTTATGTAACGTGGCAGTTTCCCTCTACCACCCCATTATCCCCTAAAAAAAGGCAAAAAATGTCCTAAGATTCTGATATCACATTTCTGAAGTATTTTGACGCGCCGAAACCAATTTTGGACAACAGTTTTTTTTATTGTGTCAGTTTCCCTCTTACCCCCTAAAAAACTGACACGACTGAATTTTTTTTTGTCCAAAATTGGCTTCAGCGCGTTAAAATACTTCAGAAAAGTTAGCTGAGAACTTTAGGACAACACTTTTTTTTTGTAGATCTGTGATTATTATACCAGCTCGTACTGTAGATAATCTTACACAGGCAGTAATGTTTCTTCTTATACGTGAATTAAATGATTTAAACTCAAGGTCCTCGTGAACGTGCCCTGGCCAACGCGCGTTCCCACTTACTAGATATTCCTGAAGACGTGTACACATCAAGCGCACCTTCAACGCGTGCTAAACGTGACGTCATGCCGTACGTTCATGCTCTAATGTAGTTAGATGAACATTAACTGCAATTACGTTCTAAATGTAAATTCCTTTAAAATATTTTTATTCAACACAGATAATGGACTATTTTTGTCATATAACTAAAAATCCGTGAGTTATCTTTAGTCACTATCATGCAAGAACATCGTGAATGGAGTATATATCATAATTCAGAAAAATGTTTATCAAATCAGTAATGTCTGAATAGAATTATTTCAACCAGTTACGTCAACGATACTGACAAACTTAATATTTAATTTTTACAAAACCCACAATTTTCGAAATGTCAACATCGTTAGAGACCGAACAGCGTAGCGCAGTTAGCGAATGTGGAGAAACACAGCACACTCTTCTCCCAGCTTCGTCTGATGAAAATGTCTGAGGGGATAGTTGTGTGTCTATATTTTTTCAATAATGCAAATTCCTTCCGAACAACTTTAACTCTGGACAGATAACACGAACTCTGCAGTCATAAAAAGACCTTGCGGAAGAATATAACAATGAAAATATTAACATAATTTTTCACACTTTATACCAGGTGCCACAGGCTACTGGCTCACCTCTATATTTCCTTTAGTTTTTAACTTATCCGTTTGAAATTTGGGATGCATACACTACCTGTAAAAATGGATTTTTGGACATAAAAAACAGTATGAGACCATTTCCGGTTTCCCCGGAAATGAACGCAACTTTCGATTTTTAAATGGAACACCCTGTATATTTTTACACATTTGGATTCAAGACCACATGAGTATACCATGAGATTTTCGCGAATTTTTGAGTTGATGTTCAGTTTTTTAAGCATTTTAAGACATTCATCTAGAGTCCTTTGGAATACCAAAATTGGTTCTACATAACTATTTACGAAGCCTCTAAAATTGAACAAATCACTTTTTTATCGAAAACTTTTTTTTTCAAATGGAAGGTGGTGGCTCATACTGTTTAATAAATTATAGATTTATTTCTGATTTCATTGATATCATTTCAAATCTATGCTATTTGTATTTCTATTTTATTGAATTTATTTAAAAATAAAAAAATCTCTTTCAATATAGTTTTTCTTGAACTTAAACGTAGTTGCCTTTGCAAAAATCGTAATAATGTGTCTAATAATGAAATGTGATTAACTATCTTTTTGTGAATAATAGCCTTTTGGTTCTCTCTTTTGTTTCTTAATAGGTATAAGTACTAGTGTAAAGTATAAGGATCAATAAAAATTATTTCGAAAGTGATTGTTTATTTTTAAATAGATTTAATAAAATAGAAAAACAAACAGCATAGATTTGAAATGGATATCAATGAATTCAGAAAAAAATCTATAATTTCTTTGAACACTAGGGAGCCACCACCTTCCCATTTGAAAAAAAAAAGTTTTTGATAGAAAAGTGATCTGTTCAATTTCGGAGGCTTCGTAAATAGTTATTAATGAAATTAAACGAAAAATTATATTTTTTCCCTTGGACTTTATCTGCCGTAGAACAAATTTTGGTATTCCAAAGCACTCTAGACCAATGTCTTAAAATGCTTTCAAAAACTGAACATCGACTCAAAAATTCGCAAAAATCCCGTAGTATATTCAGAATGTTGTCTTGAATTCAAATATGTAAAAATATAAGGTTACGTGTAAGAGTAGCCGATGGCTAAACTTCCCCTTAATAAAGACGTGTTATTATTATAATATACAGGGTGTTCCATTTAAAAATCGAAAGTTGCGGTCATTTCCGAGTAAACCGGAAATGGTCTCATATACCGTTTTTTATGTCAAAAAATCCATTTTTACATGTAGTTTATACATCCCAAATTTCAAATGGATAAGTCAAAAAATAAAGGAAATATAGGGGGGGAGCCACTAGCCTGTGGCACCCGATATAGGTGTCGTAGCTCAGTGGTTAGCGAAATGGATTCGAGCCTCACATAGAACGGAATAATTTTTCATTGTAAATTATCCTCAAGAAGTGGTTCGGATTCCACTATAAACTGTAGGGGCCACTTTTACTCAGCCAAATATAGATCTCGTAGATTTAAGAGGACCATTGAGGTCACCTGGAAGGGACTTTAAAACCATTTCAAACTATTAAACACATAAATATATTTAAAATCAAATCAAAATATTATTCACATTTTATGTATATATTTTTCCGAATCTGGGCACAGCAATATACAACAACACTTCAAAATACACAGCATTGAAAAATCGATCAGAATTGAAGGAAAATTCAAACACTTTCAGCTGAAAAAAATATTTTATAAAATATTCATTTTTATGTTTGAATAACTTTTTCACACAATATTTATTCGTTTATTTTAAGAATAATACTTAGGTTCTAAAAAATTGGAATAAGCTGATTAAGCAAGGTTTAAAAGAATAATACAAAAATACGTTTATTTCGACTTTTTCTGTTATATTACTTCTTTAATAATTCCTCAGCCTAGTATTTACAATTAATAAATTGTTTATTTTTACACTACATGTATATATATATATATATATATATATATATATATATATTAGACCAACCCAAAAAAAAAAATCTTGTCATATTTTATGTCTCACCCTGTAAAAATGTTCCTTTTTATGTAAAAGAAGAAATGCTCATTTGATTAAAAAAAAAAAATGAATTTTAAAATGTGCTACCACGCTCTAAAGTACGATATTTCAATCATTTTGCGTTATCTACAAAAATTAGGCTGCGGGCTTCATCTAATATATGTTTTTTAGTGCCAAAGAGGTTTTTCACTTTAAATATTATATAAATAATTGAAAATTACAGAGTAAAATTTTTTTGTAAGAAACCCGACAAAAAAAACTACTTTAAAATGTTAAAAACCGCTGCCCAAGGAATCACTACTTCCACATCCAGATTCTCTATCCAAGTCACTCACAACGAAAAAACTTTGTATGTGAAAATAATTGTTTATGGAACTTTAATAATATAATATTTGAAATCTTCTACCCCAAAAACCCATAAAACGATACCCCACATCGGTAGTGGGGTGGGGGTGGTGATAGGGGGGTGGTAGTGGGGGGGGGGGGGGTGGATGAAGTAAAAAAATATTTTGAGGTTTCTGGTTCCTGTACATACACTAAATCACAATTTTTTTTCATCCCCTTTAATAAGGGGGTGGGGTGGTAATGGGGGTGGCTAATGCCAAATTTTTTTTTTGAGACCTTAGCTTCTCTTGTATATACTAAATACCAATTTCGTGGACTCTTACCTGCTTGATTTACCCATTTACCCCAAATTTACCTCAATTTACACCCCAACCCTTCGACGGAACAAGATGAAAATATAATCTAGTTCTAGATCTCGTTAAAGTACATATGTGTACCAAATTTCAAGTCAATATCTTAAACGGTTCCAGAGTAAACGTGCGCACAAAAAAAAGTTACAGACAGACAGACAAGACCGACAGACAGACAGACCGACAGACAGAAAATTTTTTTTCGCTCAAACTTAAAATCTCGACGTTTCATGACATTTTAAGCCTATTTGGACAATAAAAATTTTTAAAAGTTTTTTTGTCGTTACTATACTTCCACTGGACGTGGAAGTAAAAATTGACAAAAGGAAAATCTCATATAAATCTGCTTTAGGCCTGCCGAAAATACTTTTTCAATATATTCCAAAACATATCTAAACCAAAATTTACTATAATTACTTGCAAGCGAGCAGAAACTAGAGCGCGAAAATTAAAGTTTTCAGGGTGTATTTCACAATTTTACTAATAAAAGCACCAAAAATATATCATTAAAATTGTAAATAACTAATGAAGTTACTTAAATAATATTTTTTTTCCTGGAAAATTATATTAAATATAGAAAATAATGTTTTTTGATGCCCCGGGTTTTTAAGGATAGGCTCGAATTTGTTTAACTTATTCACCATTGTAAATAATTATTATTAATAATAATTTTTTAATTTATTATATATTTTTTTTGTTTTTGCACATTTCTTTGTTTCTGCACTTTGTGTTATCAGTAAAGCTTGTTTTTGTTCTTCATCTATTGTAATAACATTATTAAATCGAGAAGTCATTTTGACATTCAGCAGAATCACTGACAACTTTAAGATTTATGCATACATTTTTTCCACACACATAATGATGGTCTGAATTCCATAGATCTGGATTTTTCTTTAAAGAGTCAACGTTTATATTTGTAATTTTAAAAAAATTTAAACTTTTCTTTGATATAAAATCGGATAAACAAATACCCGAATCATTTTTTTTGGATCTACAAAACCTCTCCCTTGCGGCTCCCGTAAATTTTCTTTTTTTTAACTTTTGTATCATTTTTCTTTTTATTTGATGAGTCACTTTATCATAAAAAAATGCAAGGCTTACGAGTTCCTCCGATACCAGAGGTGAATTTATTTACTAATAATAGAGACAATTTTTTATTTATTTTTTCATATTCATATAAATCTTCTAATAAGTTCATGACGAGGACAATAAATATTATTATTATTAAATAAATTCACCAATCACTTCTGGTATCTTTCGGAGGAACTCGTGTGCCTTGCATTTTTTGATGATAAAGTGACTCATGAAATTAAAATAAAAATGATGCAAAATTCAAAAAAAGAAAATTTACGGGAGCCGCAATGTAATGTTAGAGGTTTTGTAGATCAAAAAAAAAATGATTCGGGTATTTGTTTATCTACGGAATTCAGGCCATCATTATGTGTGTGGAAAAAATGTATGCATAAATTTTAAAGTTGTCAATGATTCTGCTGAATGTCAAATTGCGTCGACTTCTCGATTTAATAATGTTATTACAATAGATGAAGAACAAAAACAAGCTTTACTGTTAACACAAAGTGCAGAAACAAAGAAATGTACAAAAACAAAAAAAATATATAATAAATTAAAAAATTATTATTAATAATAATTATTTACAATGGTGAATAACTTAAACAAATTCGAGCCTATCCTTAAAAACCCGGGCCTCAAAAAACAATATTTTCTATATTTAATATAATTTTCCAAGAAAAAACATTTTAAAACTTTAATTTTCGCACTCTAGTTTCTGCTCGCTTGCAAGTAATTATAGTAAATTTTGGTTTAGATATGTTATTGAAAAAGTATTTTCGGCAGGTCTAAAGCAGGTTTATTTGAGATTTTCCTTTTGTCAATTTTTAAGCATTTTAAAGTAGATTTTTTTTATCGGGTTTCTTACAAAAAAATTTTACTCGATAATTTTCAATTGTTTATATAATATTTAAAGAGAAAAACCACTTTGGCATTAAAAAACATATATTAGATGAAGCCCGCAGCCTAATTTTTGTAGATAACTCAAATTTATTGAAATAGCGTACTTTAAAGCGTGGTAGCACATTTTAAAATTCATTTTTTTTTTTTAATCAAAAGAGCATTTTTTTTTTACATAAAAAGGAACATTTTTACAGGGTGAGACATAAAATATGACAAGATTTTTTTTTTTTTGGGTTGGTCTAATATATATATATGCAAAACATACTATAACTCGGAACTTAAGTGAATAAATTTAAAGAATATATTTACTTATTAATAAATTATGGTATATTTGATGAAAATTATAGTCTCAAATAAATAAAGTATATAGAATAACTTTTAGAATAAATGGTTAAAGTTTATTTTCATAGATGTTTTTGTTGTTCTTGAAACAAATATTGCGGGGAAAAACATACAAATATTTGGTGCAATGTCGAATATGCGTACAAGTGAAAGCTACTGCATTAGCAACAAAGCAGTGAAAGCAGCCCCTCAGATGCGCATTTATGATGTTCATCCCTTGAATATAGGTGGTAGTTATTGATTATTTGAGTGCGCCGGCGCGGCACGCATCAAAATTTGCAATTACGCCGTGTACGGCGTACAGCTATGACAAAATTATACTATTGGTGTGAGATGATAAGTTTTTTAATAACATTTTAGCCGACGCCCCCAGGGCAGAATATAAAATCAACAGTTTAAATGTTGAAGAAGAATTTATTATGGCAGAAAATTGCCAGTTTGCGTAAATTAATTTATTTTTAATTGGAATTTAAATTGAAAATGCCTATCGAGCTTAACCAGTCACATACTTTTTTTATTAGGACAAAAAAATATACCAAGTTCACTGCTATTTAATTTCCAATACTTTTATTTTTTTAACTCAACGTGCATATAGCATCAGATTGACACGCTTGATATACTTTCCTTTCTCCTTCGAGGTATAAAAATAAATACAGTCCACCATGGGACTTATTACCTGGAAGTTCGCAACCAGACATACACCTCTTATGCAATGGCTTACTCATAAGTGTTTGGTATAAAATGCGGCAGAGATAAAACGTGATTCGTTTGGAATTAAATTGCGAGAAACAACATTTTCAAGGAAACAAATCGATTTTGTAATTAAATGTTTTTTGTAATGAGTATTCGAAATCCGTGCGCAATCGCTTGTGATCGTCAGGCGTCGACTAAACAGCTTTAATCACAGACATACGTTTCATGTAGAATAACTCAGATTTGACTTAAAAATGGACATGTTTTCAGAAGTGCACGTTTTTTATTACGACATATTGTATAATTTATTATATAGTAGGGGTAAACTAACAATTTTAGTAGCGATGCTTATACTATACGTGTTATGTTGTATAGTTGAGCATTATTTTCGACCTAATGTGTTCATTGTATTAAGATATACGAATTTAATTAATTTTTATTGTAGAATAAGGCACGATTTCGAAATATGACCAAGATTTTTAAGATTTTATGTACTTATTGATAGCTAGGTAATATCCATAAGAGTTGAACGAAATTATTTTGCCTCCACTGTGATATATCAAAAAAATTACCTTGAGACAGAGGCAGGACCACAGTTTAAACCTTCAAACAGGTACGAAAATAATAATAGCTATGTTTATTTTAAAATCAATATTTTGATGTATATTATTTACAGCAAATGCTTATCAGTGACGTTCAATATTTTGTTATATAACAATTATGTATAAAATAATTAACACAAGCACTCTGTACGCATGGGTTAGGTTATTTTATTATATGGAAATGTGTGATAAAATGTGATAAGTACTACGATACGTGGGGTATTCTAAATTTATAAATAGATCAATAACACATTTAATTTGTTGGGTATACCTACACGATTTCATTTTTGCTTTAAAATTTATTTGGTTTTGTTTTCGTGTAAATTCACAATTGCTGTAAAATGCCGCTTTAATTGTAATAATATTGGCAAAATGAAAATATACTTCCTCACAACTGCTTTTAGGCAAACTGTGTTCCAATGAGTACGTTTAATGTATATAAAATGATTTCTATTAATTTTAGAAGAACTATTTACTAATTTGGAAAATTTATGAATATTGAAATAATTACAATGGAGTAAACAATTTCCGACAATTACCTTATCTTATCGTTTTTCAATTCTTGTTTATCATTTAGTAGTTCCGGCATCTAACCGGCCTCTTGTCCGTAAAGGAATATAGCTAACATGGTTGTTAATGATATAATTTAAGCTAAGTAACAATAAACAAACTTCTGTAGAGTCAGTCATTAACTGCTGACAGAAACACGTTCGGTAACTGGAAAAACTCCAAAATTATTAATAAAAAACTGATATACAACACTTGTATATCCCCGAAAGGGTGTTACACATTTAAAGTAACAGAGACAACATCCACTACTCGCCGGCATTGCCAATGTCGGAGTTGGAAATCAAACCCAGTACACAATAGACAGTGTGACTAAGCGTGCTCGCCACAAAATCTGCTTTAGCTCGCTGCGCTACCGTTCCATACATAGTTAATACCATAGCCCCGATGATACATTAAAGAAATATCAAAAAAATTTAAAAAGGTAGAAGAATCCATTTTATTTTTAAATTTTTAATACTTTTAACGGTCAGAAGATGCTCTCATTGACATCTTTTCTTTTTTCAAACCAACCAACACGGTAGCGCAGTGGATTAGAGTTTATTGTGTGACGAGCACATTTGGTCGCACTGTTTATCGTGTACTGGCTTTGATCCCCAGCACAAACATTGTCAATGTCGGTGGTTATTGGTTGTGTGTCTGCGTTCTTTCAAATGTATAACCCCATTCCGCAAAATCTTGGATTTGGATTTAGGGATTGCCTAATACGCGTGGTCTGTTTTTTAAATATCTGTTGCATTTGTTCATAATTTTTTTTCTTCATATGCTTTGCCCAATTAGATCTATATTGGAATTGCTAGCGTAAATGTCACATTGTCATTCATGGAATTTTATTGATTTGGATCTCAAAATATTTATCACATCATTCTTTTAGAGTGAAAATTGACGTCAACTTTTCTTCCGCCCATTCTGTTATTCGTGGTATTCCGCAAGGATTAGTTTTAGGCCCCATTCTGTTTTTGTTGGTAATCGTCCGATATTTCCAGTTTACTTACGCTGCATAACGTCCCAGTATGTAGAAGATACACAATTTCATTTTAACCCGAATATGGAACGTTTTTTTAAGGGTAGAATGATTTGCCTTCCATTCTCTAGCTCTAGGTCATATTTTAAAATGAAAATAATAGTGCAAATATGAATAACATAAGGAATTTTTTATCTTGTTTCCAATATTTTAAACGCATAAAGATATATTCATGTTTTCTGAACACCCTGTCTATTCAATTAGTGCTACAACATGCTTTTTTGGCATTGCTGCACGTATTCATATTCAGTGACAATTTGTAGGAAGTTAAGGCCAGCTTTATTTAAATATCCTGTAATCGAGCATACTTTGTAACTTCTTCATATTTTGCCTGTAATGAGTATGAGTTGCAAGTTTCATCAAAATCAGTTATCTACGTGAAGTTGCTTGTCCTCATTTTTAAATTTCAATCATTTTTAACCTACTTCAAAAAATTTACAAAAGGAAGAGGTTCTCATTTCGACTCGTGTTTTTTTTTTATATATTTATACAATCGTTACTCTGGACTGGCTTAAGCGATTTCTGTGAAATCTTTCTTAAACTAAGGTATGGCTCAATGTCATCAAGCTACGTCTAGTATCGGTGAGCAAAAAATGAAAACAAGTTTTTTTAGTTGAAAAATTTGCAATTTGGCGAAGGCGCCGCGTAAATTCCGTCGGAATTGCATTACATCATTAATCCAGTCAGTAGGGACAAAAAATGGCATTTGCCTTTCCAGGTGAAGTAGTAATAATTTTGATATATATTAATTAAGTCAATAACCTGATGAAAAACACAAGTTCTCGTCCCTGGTGGGAGGGAGGGGAGAGGCGCGAGCTGACATCTTGATTGTTTTTTTTTCAAAATAATTCGGCAACGCTCGATTTTACGTGAAAAATGTTTCAGACAAAGTTGAAGATGATAAATTTCCTACATTTTTTGTATACACACTTTTATTGTAAGTCTAATATGTAAAGAGATGCAGCGCCAGCGGTGGGAAAATGAAGTTTAATGAGTTTTTAAAAACACTTTTTTTTCATTGAGGAATATTGTAACGTTCATCTAGATACATCCGAGAAACTTGTCGATACGAGGACTTCACGCATCACTCGAGATGATGAAAGACTTGAAAAAACTGTTGTATTGGTTTCCTAAGCATCCTCCTTTTCCCGAAATCAATTCGCATTTTTCCATAAGTACTGGACTTGTTGCAGATGAGTAGATAAACTGTAATTTTTCTAGAGAAAAAGGTAATAATGATTTTTTTTTTTTTGGTCCATTTGCGAGAAATATGTTCAATATGTATGTACGAAATCAGTACGGTTCATATGCAATCGTTGTTTTTGACAGATGTCCGTTAGATGGTAGAAAGAAAATACAAAGACCGCTGAAAGACTCCATCGATCGAAGAAGAAGACAACAGCGGATGTTATTTTTTGGATGAAACAATGCCTTGAAGTTTCCAATGAAAGATTTTTAGACAATAACATCCGTCTTATTTCGTTGCTGTGATTTTCTTGTGTTTAATATTTGATGCTGTTTTCATCAGTGGTGAAGAGGTCGATCTCCTTGTTCTGCTAACAGAATTAGTTAGCGCCATCTAGCTTCGTTTTTTAAATGTTCATTTCATTTAATTTTAATACACTCTACTTTACCGCTCACATATAACGTTGTATCATCCGTAAACAATTTGAGGTTACATTTCTTATAACAACTACATCGTTAATGTATAATAAAAAGAGTATAGGAGCAAGTACCGACCCTTGAGGTATTCCTTGTTTTATAGCCAATTCTTCTGAATAACTGTCTTTAAATTTAATAATTTGTTTCCTATTTTCGAGGTATGATGTAATACTGTAATACTATCTCGTCCATTTCATATTTTTTTAGTTTCAATACAAGTAGATCTTTATTATAATAATTTAAATAATATAAAGTATGTTATGTTGTAAAAGTACATTATACAATTTTTTTCTCTTAAATCCATCTTTCTGACGTCTATTTAAATATTAGACTAACAATAAAAATGAAGGAAATTTTGTCTTCTTTGCCTCGAATATTTTTCTCGTAGGATCAGATCAAGCGTTACCGAATTATTTTGATAAAAAGCAATTTTTTGCACCTTCGGAATCATTACTACTTCAACTTTTGCAGGGCAAAATCCCCCACTGATTTCCGGATTACGTAGCTAGTAGGTATTTTACTTCACAATTACTTGCGATCTTTTCTGAACACCGTTCAATTTCTTTTTAAAAATTTTGTTCAATAAGAATCATCTGCTCGTGATTGCTCGACAGTTCCTTATGTTTGTTCGTTGCTGCTTGTATATAGGGACGGACTGACAACAGTCTAGTGGCGCTGGATCTTAGAACTCGCAGGTCACTTATTACTTTATTAGCCGGTCATCTTACCAAGCAGCGGGCGCCAGCGGCCCACTATTGGAGCGGGCCACTGGGATTCATCCCGGTGTCGCGGTGGGCCAGTCCGCCCCTGCTTGTACAAACCACAGACTAGGAGCTGAAATTGATAACAGCAGCCATGTTGTTGTTTTGAATTTTTCAAACTTCAATGCCCAATTCTTGTACGACGAAAAAAATCTTTTCCTTAGTTGGCTATTTTTAATTGCACAAATAAGCAGTGACGTAGTCAAAACGCATTCAAAGAGCGGTTTCTTCCTAGCTAATCAGTTGCTCGTCATTACTCGCGCAAGATGTTGAAGACTCTTATCAATTTCGACTCCACTAGTATGTGGATTTTTTATATAAAAAAAAAACAAAAAATACTAACTAGTAATCCCAAACAAACAACGAGTTAATGATTTGCATTTAAAAAATGTTTTAAATTCGAAAATGCCTCCCCCCCCATTTACGAAGGCAAATTATTTTAGCTGTTTCTGAGATCTAACACGGTCAATAATTTCCAACAACCACAGTGACAATGACAAATAGACTAATAATTTCAAAAATCATGTTTTTTGGGTTCCGAAAGGTCGAAAACGTAAAGACATGTTAAAATCTCGAAATCCACTTTTGGCGCGAATACATTGTTTTACTTTTTAACGAAAGAAAAAAAATTGGAGGTCATCCAATACACAATGAAACCGTTTTTGATAGCGACCACAGTCAGTAAATAATGAAAAAAGCAGATGCCTCAGGATAGATCCTCGAGGGACACTTGTTTCTGATATTACAAGACATGTAATAGTTATTCTGACAAGAATCAATAAACATGGTATTATCTATTAAAACAGAGTCGGGCAAGTCGCGATAATTTTTAAAATATAAGGGATAAGAAAATACAATGTTGCATTTTGGGCTATCATCGATGTAAATTTAAATTACATTTAAGCCTTGAAACTGTTTTATGATCATTTCTTTAATAGTAGATGGCATATAGACAAACATTTTTGTTATTCGTTTACATTTTAATCCTGCAAGAACTACAATTTTTTCCTGTCACAATGGCAATTCTCGTTCAGTTTGAATCTATATAAGTATAATACATTTAAAAAAAGCATTTATAACTTTTAATATTTGGGTTACAAAAGCAGCGGTATTTTAAATGTGATTGTCCAAAAGAACCGCGATTAATTTTTGAACAATATTACCTAGCTCTCTGTTTATTATGTCGAATGTATATTGTATATATAAAAACTTTAGGTTTAATAAGGTTCTTTATTTCTTGACAAAGCTTTTCAGTACTGATTACAAGTTTTTACATTTTGAATTAGCTTTCATCTTTTCCTATAATTTTTTACTTTAAAATATATTGAACTTAAGACATAAGTCACATATCTTTGGTATTCTCAGTAAATAAAAACAAAATATTAAAGATTTATTTTATCAAAAAGTTTCGTTTATTACATTACTGATCGGTATTTTATTTATTATATTATATTATAGCTTATCCGAGGTTCATTTGATAATAAAAAATACATGTAAACATGCTGTTACTTAATATTTTCAGATATCATATTTCATATAACATCAGATAAAAGGCTATGATTCAGATTCAGTTCATATGCGAAATAAAAGAACTGAGTTATCTTTTACCTCAATTTAGATTATCAAATAATTATTTATATAAAAATTATTATGTAATTGATTGTATGTAATTATGTACCATTGTCCTGAAAATTCATATTTTTTAAATTATAAATTGCTGGTCAACCGAATTTTTAGATTGAATTTAAAGCCATATTTTTTTAGAAGGATAATAGATGATAATATGCGGTTTTCGGGACTTACTCGATTTTTTATTTCGGAGTACGTTATATTCTACAGGGTGTGAAAGAAAAGCGTGTTATTTATCAAACTTTATATCTAGCGAAATTCCACAAAACAAAATTATTTAATGCGTAATTTTCTAGTCACTAGTTTTGAGAAAAAAACAATTTCTCAAATTTGTCAATTTCTCAAAATGTGGCTTTAAATTTAACCTAAAAATGCGCTTGGCCCGTTTCAATTGACCAGCAGTTTATTTCGTTATTCTTTGGATTTAAGTAAGTACAACATTGTAGTTAGTCAAGTGTAGATTAAGAGAGTATGAAAAAGTGAATATTATGTTTGCACACTGTGAAAACTATATATTTTTAAAAAATTACCCAAAAAAGTCGTTAAATATTATGAAGTAAAATTACATCCAGTCACTCGCGTTATTTTTTAAAATTAATATTTTCCTCAAAGTAGTACCTACCATCGTATGCAATATGAGTCCTGGCATCTGATAAATGTAAAATTATAAAAGATATTCATCCGAAGAAGTTAGTCAATTTATATGTGCAGATTAACTTATTTTTACACAGTCTAAATTAGATTATTTTTGGGAAAAATACAAATTACGTTTTCCTCCAACACAACTACCCGATTTAATTTCCGTTTCTACTCCATAGTATGGCAAAAACTGAAAGTTATGTGCGTTTTTTGAAAATAGATAACCCTAAATTTCACATCCGCCCAACACTTAAAAAAAGCAGCTGCCTAAGGAATCGCTACTTCCACATCCAGATTTCCGAAAAAAATCTGAGAACTTGATTTCTCATACATACACTAAATTCCAATTTTATGAACCCTCACTTGCTTGATTTACCTTTGTTTACCCCCCACCCTTTAAAGGAATAAGACTCGGAATAAGATCAAAATATAATCTTGTTCTAGATCTCGTTAAAATACATTCAAATTAGAACAAATTTCGATGTTTGACGGAAAAAACTGATGAAATTTTGAAACTTGGAAAAGATGTTCATGAGGGTTTACTATTAAACATGCTTAAGTCCCTAGCTCAAACTGTTGTGTTCGAACCACCATCTTGGATAAATGGCGTTCTGATTCAGTTTCACAGGGTGTTCCATTTAAAAATCGAAAGTTAGTGTCACTTCCGTCTAAATCGGAAGTGAAAAAAAAATCACCTGTATTTCAAAAAGTGCCGCTTATTATGGATATTCCAAATTTCAGTCAATTATCTTCAAAACTAAAGTAGAAAACCATGATCCTGTTACACCCGGTATTGCATTTCATCGACAGGTTTCAAAAATTGTAAATATCGCTCGTACAGGAAAAAATTATGATATCACTGTGCTAGTCATAGAATTCGCAACAACTTTCAAAATGTCCGTCTTTCTGTCAGTCCATTCGTCTGTCCGTCTGCTTCTCCATAAATTATGTCTCTTTTAAGCTAAATAACTTAAGAGAAAAAAGTCCGATTTTATTAAAACTAGGAGAATAAATTAGTGTTAGCTAGAACGTTTAAAAAAAAAAATAAATAAAGATTATGAAACATTTTAATGAAAAAAAATGCACCTGATGACCATTGTAATCTTTGATAAAATTGTAGATTTAAGTGCCATACTTGGGATCTCCTCGATGATACCATCTTGACTGTCGAAACGTTGGTCAGTATACTATGCAGTATCTTTGTCTTTATAGAACCTTATCAAAGGTGTTACAACACTCTTCACGTGGATTTTTTTTTATAATATGTTTCGTAACATTTTTATTTATTGAACAACTTTTTTTCAAAATCAATAGGGTTCTTCTTCCCGTTATTCTATTAAAAGTCAGTCACAGAAAAGCTAAATTGAATAATTTTTGCATGCACGCTTACGAGTCAAAAATATATCTATGAACATCGTAAAGCCAGACAAACACATAGTATTTTGAATAAATTTCGAAAGGAATTATTTTGCCAGCAATTTCATAATTTTAATTTGTTTTAGAGGTGACAATTACTGTAATGAGAAGTTTAGCGGTTTAAGTAAATATTTTGCGCTAAAATTTGGCAGGAAGGTTTAGTTATATATCTTATATTATCGAAAAAAGGCCACTTTTAGTGGTTTTTATTTTATTTTTTTCAAATTTATAAATTATACAGATTTTTCTTAGATCTAGTTTTATTCAAAATTTGCGACCAATTTGGTATTTTCATTTTTGCGATGCAATCACTAGGACCGGAGATAATAAGAAAATAGCAGAAAATCTCAATGTTGAAACAAAAATTGTTTACATTTTTTAGAAAGCAATGAACCGATTAAATCCAAAACTTCTCACAGCACTTGTTATTATATCATTATATCAAATTAAAATAATAAATTTTTTCAGCCAGATAATTTTCCTTATTCACCTATTTTGATGATAATTTGACTCCTCTATAATGCACTGACACTTGACACAAAGGAAAACACATTAGTACTAGGACTTTCGAAAACAATTTATTTCAATTTCTCTGTACATTTAGCTACCTAACTTAATGCCCTTCTACCTTCACGATTACTTGCAAAATTATTATGTATTACCTACTCGAATATGATTGTGCTCCCTTCACGATTCATCATAACTAACAGCGAACCATTACGGTCGAGTTAAAAGGCCCTTTTCAAACGTCAGATCGAATAATTATGATTTTTGGGAATTGCAGAGCTACCGGGGAAGAAAGCCCAGTGGTGCCGTAGCGCCTTTAAGTGGTGGCAATAGTATTGTGCCCCCTGAGACGAACGGTGCTTCGGTTGTGCCCCCGCAACCACCCTCCAGGCCTAGTCCGCAACCCGCGCCAGTGCAACAGCCCATGCCCGTCCAGCAACAACCCATGGTAAGTTAGTATTTTACTGTTTTTTATGATAATTAGTTGGTATAGGGTGGTATATTGAGAAACACGTACATCGTTAGTGGTATCATTTGGCTTTTCAATTTTTTGAACTGAACTTTATTTATTATTTAATTAAATTTAGAAAACATCCAAGTTTTATTTGACGTTAGCCAAGAAACAGTTGAATATTATCACATCTCACCCAATAATTTTGTGTATTTGCTCTAATTAGTTTTAATTGTTGTTTGTTTACACTGATATTGTAAAATGGCATATTGCATATTGGGCTGTGCTCAACGAGCCAGCACTTGCTGATAAAAATATTTTCACTTAATTCTGGAAGGAATCGGTTTTAATTATAGGCTTTTTGAAAAGTGAAGATGTAATTCTAAAAAATGTTACCATTTTCAGATTGATTTTTAAAATTGCTATTGAAAATTGCCAAAGATCTTCCTCAGTTAGTCTGTACGTATGTACGGATACTTTACGGTCACAATCCATAACGGATCCAGTTGAATGTTTTTTTTAATCGATTCGTCTATTAATAGAATAGGACACTATAGAATTTCATAATGATCCGTTAAGTAGTTTATTTATTATAAATAATAATTATTTAACACCGCCACACGAGTTTTCGCCGACCATCTCTCGTCTTCGACGTCTATGGGATAAAAAAAAAAACAATTATTTTTTCGTTCTACTCGGTTTAACTCAAAAACGGAACAATGAATTGGTCTCAAATTTTCACCATATTATCACTGCATATCTGTTAATAAGATGTGTTACTATAAAGGTCAAACATTAATAAAGTAAATAATACGATTTTTCTCTGAAGTTATGTCGATAAATGTAAAAATTTGCAATAGGCCCCTTGCAAAAAATATGATTTTAGTATTTTTAGAATCTTTACTTAATACAAAACACGGTGTGTAAAGGACTGTTTCTTATTTTTTCTTTTACAAACGGTATTCAACAGCTAGCTAGCGTACATTTTAAATTAATTCCATATGGACGTTGTCCTTGTAATAGCTTAGTAGTGGAGTGAAATAAACCATAAAAGTATCTCCGTTCTCGAGAAAAAAAAAATCAGTGTAGAACCAGATCAGACCTTATAGTTTTTATAAAGTGAAAAATTCTACATAAGAAATGGCTATTTACGATATTATTTTGTGGTACAGATATTTTTTGTTTCGATAAAATTTACACCGCCATTTCTTCATATTAGGGATGCAACGGATAGTGTTTTGGCCGGATACCGAATACCGGATATCCGGCGTACTTCTTGTACCGGATACCGGATATCCGGCCAACTATCTGGCTTACATTGAAAGTTAGATTGAAAACACGTTTTGGCAACATCGACGACAAAAAATACTTACTGGCAACTCTTCTAGACTTCAGATTTAAACCCAGTTTTTTTTTTATAAGAATCATGCTAAAATATCCCGTCAAATTATTCTGCTGGAGGATTAAAAAAATAGTTGTGATGATTCATATTCAAGCAGTGATAGTGAAAGTGGTACTTCTCCTTCCAGTAAACAAAGTAAGAGAAACCCGGTTAATGTTACTGCTGATATTTAAAACACTTTCTGGGACTGTTTTGAGAATGTGGCGAAAAAAATAGTAGTTTCAGAGAAAAGTTCAATGGTCAGGGAGATTGATTATTATTTGAAAGGAGCACGGATTCATAGAAATAGTGACCCTTACGCATGGTGGTGTACTAACTCCAATCAGTATATACTTTCGTCAAAGTTTGTAAAAATGTATCTTTGAGCTCCTTGAAGCAGTGTAAGTCTTGAAGCAGTGTAAGCAGTCTTTTCAGAAGTTGACAACGTATACCAAAAGAAACGCAATCGTCTACTACCCCTCTAAACGCTGAAAAACTCGTCTTTATTCACCATAATTTACCATCGGTAAACTTTAAGTATTAATTTAGTAACTAATCTATAGATATTTCCAGTTTGTAGTAATAATTGTAATGTAGGATGTGAAAAACAATGAAACTGTTTCATTATTTATACCATTTTTTATTTTTTAACTATCCGGTTTTGGCCGGATATCAGGTCACTATCCGGTGCTCAGCCGGATAGTAATAAAGTGGCCGGATAGGCCGGATACCGGATAGTAACCGGATATCCGTTGCATCTCTACTTCAAATCTAATCGAGCTATCGATCTCATTTTTTTTTTAAATTCAAGTACACAAACAAGCTCTTCCAATGGTCTTTTTGATTCTAACGATTATTGTTTATAATTTTAAATGACAATGAACTTATTACTTCGCTAAGAATGTACTAATATTTTGACTAAGCGACAAACTTTTTTATTTTTGCAAATTTTCATACACATGCAGCCAAGCAATTGAAGAGGAGCTACAGAAGAAATTTCCGAAAAAAAATTTTTCATCTAGGACAGTTTTTTATTTATGAATATTTTTGTGACGCAGTAGCATATGGCATACACCCGGTAGGTGTACGGCGTAAATTACTAAAATTATCCGACTGACCTTTGAAATAACCTTTTTCAGTCATGTTTTCACAGCTTAAGACGAAGATACTCGCCAACGAGTTAACTGCTCCAGACGAGATAACTCGCAGTTCAAAATTAAATAGAATCTGACTGCTCTAGTCGGATTTAGTCGCAGTGTTTGAGTCGGCCGATTGCAATCGCGCTGCATATTTTTTTTTTAGTACCATATCAAATAATTCTTTTAGTTTGTATTGGTTATTATTTTTTTCAAAATTATATGCTTTATTTTGACAAAATGTTTTTATTTTTAACTAAAAAAAAATATTAAAAAAATACTCCTTCGAACTATACTGCTCCAGTCGACTATACTCGCTAGCGGCAAAATAATTGCACATAGCTCCAGCCACGGTACTTGGGCCGTGCGCAGTGAAAGGATCAAAACAATTTAAACTTTTAAAGATGGCACACTTAAATAAACACTATACTTTAATATCACAGACCGGATACAACTAAATAATTTTAGGAAACAACTGCAAACTACACAAATTATATATGTACGAATCATTGGACTCGCAGAGATATACTGTTAGATGACGTCACGTCCAATACGAGCGTGTTTTCAGACACGCCCCCCCATCCGGATATTAGTCGGCGATGTAAATAATTTCCAGTTAGATATTATGAACACAGATTTGATAATTGCTAATGTTTAGTAACACTATATATTAATTTAAAATGTATGGCACATGCAAGAGGCCTATTAGATCCAACCTATTTGCATCTTGAACACGCGACTTTTAGATTTCCAGTCAAAAATTTAACCACTTACATCATCACTATTCACCAACTAGAGATCCGCAAACTTTAATATAATTTATCAACATGAAAATCATATCAACGACTGAATATTATGTTATGAAGTGTTTATTAATAAAATATATCAATAATGATAGGAAATAACATTTCTCAGGAGTTTTATTTTCTGTTCATTCCTCTAGCTAACGTTAACTTACCGTCAACATTTCATGCTTACAAGAAACATGATGCACGGACAGATGATAGACAGACGACGAATTTGAAAGTTGTTCAGAATTTTTTCATTAGCACAATGATATGAAAACTTTTCTCTAAGAGCGACATTTACGGTTTTAGAAATACCAATTAAACGCAATATACTCTTTTTTTTCGTAATAGTATAATAATATGTCCAATGAACTAATGTTATACACATAACATTTATTGAATAAAACAACTTTTGATTTTACCAACGATTTTGCCTTTTTGCACGATCGGACAATTTAACATAGTCTAGGAATTAGCGTGCAAATTCGACGATAAAGGGTTATCGTCTGCCAGTTGGTAATCGAAGAGACCATAAGAGACCAAAGTTTCTTCTCTCTGGAAATTTTTCTTATGGTGGGGAGATATGGAGGGGGGGAACAATTTTTTTAATCGAATGATAAAAATATATAAAAAAATTCAAAAACTGACGTGCCTTATAATTTTTGGTTTATTTGTAGTTTTTCTTACTAATGTGAAAAGGAATTTAAATGTTATTGCTGACGTTTATTAACAAGCAATATTACATAACAAAAATATACTTTTTCAAAGGAATGCGTCTTGAGTTTTTCCATGCATACACTAGAAGAATCATTAATATCAATAATTTATGGTATTTATGTGAATTAAAAATCTCTGTCCTGTAGCGTTGGTGGTAAATATTTATAATAAAAACTAGATATCGAACAATAATAAAATATATTTTTTTCTTATCATAGAAGCTGGCACGATACAATATTAATAGATATACTCAAATATATAAAAACAACTTTGATAAATGATAAATTATTATCGAATTTGCGACATTTTACGTAATCATTACAATGTGTATTTATTATTTTTATTTGTAGAAGTGTCGATAGAAAATACGCTCATAGAATGCTGAAATGATTATTTTACCTACAGAATTTATTTATACTGCAGTTGGTTTGTTAAAAAAATGAAAAATTAATAATGGATATATGAATTAATTCCCTGTATTTTTTAAGAACAGATAGTTTGCCAATATACGCAACAAATTGTAAAAGTTAGACATAAGAATTAGAAAAGTTATAAACATAAATATTTTTTAAACGTAAAATGTAATAGATAAAATTGTATCAATTCAAATTTTATTTTAAAGTGAAACAACATATTTTGGGTCGAAAAAATACATAGTTTTCCGAGGTACCTAATTTTTTCAATTATGCATTTACTTTTATGGTTCTTCCTCTTTTTCTTTCATTAAGTTGGTAATTCCTCTCGTTAGTCTTTTGCATTTTCTAGGAACTAATTATGTCATCTTATAGTAAAAGTATTTTCAATAACATGTGAAATATAAATATTAATTGCACTTTTTCTGCATAATGCGCTTAGATGTTGTAATGTACTATCAGATTATTGACCCCTTGGAACATTGCTTACTACTTGATAGATATTTTAATGGTTATTGCAATATAAAAACTTATTTTTGATTAGTCTTAGTTAATTCATATACGTCTACTTGACTTCAAATGAGGATAGATAAATTAAATGTTTTTTGTTGTAATTGTAGTGGAAAAGAAATACAAAAGTGCTTATGTACGACTGCGTATAAAGTACTGTTTATGAAATAGTTTTGTGACCATGAAGTACTTCTTTATGGTACTGGTAAAATAAAGTTTAAATTGATAACCAAACAATAGAAAAAGCACACCCTTCACTAAAATAGATCTAAACTTTACAAAATGATTTTTCTCAATAATAGAGGTCTACAAAAAAAAATTCTGCTCGAAGGACTAATCATATCAAACCTTAAGAATTTTTGTGTGCTGAAACCGAATTTTCAATTTAAAAAATTTTCTACCGCGTAGATTTCGAGTAAACGTCAAAAATTGTCAAAAAATCGTATTTTGACGATAACAACCGGGATTTACTCGAAATGTACGCGGTAGAAAATTTTTTAAATTGAAAATTCGAATTCAGCACACAAAATACTTAAGGCATGACAGGTTTAGTCCTTGGAACAGAATTTTTGTAGACTCTGTGCAACAGGTCTCTGCACAAGTCTACAAAAAAAAAATGTTCAAAGGACTAAACCTACGATGCCTTAAGTATTTTTGTGTGCTGAATCCGAATTTTCAATTAAAAAAATTTTGTACCGCGTACATTTCAAGTATATCCCGGTTTTTATCATCAAAATACGGTTTTTTGTACACCTGTGTAATGAACCAATTTTAGCAGTCGAACATAAAGCTTTTTATGAAACCCCTCCATGATAAGGCCTTATTGATCTCGTCCCCTTTGTGGCCTTGAACTGGACTAATTCAATGAAGCCTTACATTATGGACTCATTACATAAATCCAGTAAATTTCTATTTTACAATATTCGTTCTAGATCACCTTTGGTCACTATCTTTATCTTAGACTTTTCCTCTTTTTATCAGTAAAAAATTCGAAATCGATAGCCTACTTTGTGACAGAGTACAAAATCATGAAAAATAGGAAAACCACGAACACATATATCTTCCTTATTTGAGGAGATAGGAAAAAATTAAAGAGATGAAAGTTGACAGCAAAGACTTTGAGAATAATAATATGTATAAAAATATTTAAAAAACGCAGTTGCTTTTGACATAGGCTTTTGTGCAAAAATAAAAAGAACATATCTCAAGGTAGGCCATGACACCATTACTTTTTCTCTTTCCAATAATATAAAACATGTCCTAAAAATTTTTAACTGATAGTCTCAAAATTAAACATTTTATGAAATCCATAATATCTACATATATGAATTGTAAGAATCAACTATACCATGATTAGTTATAGTGAGAAGCGATGTATACAGCTATCAACTATGACTGTTTGTCACGTTGTCGTCGAAAAGTTTTATAACAGTAATTATGAAAAATTCGATTACTATTTATTGTCAGTGCAATTTTGAGGCTGAGATGGCAGTCACAGTTTGCAGTGAGATATTTCCAGATGCCTCACAGCCAAATCGAACTATGTTTGGGAAGTTAGTTGAAAATTTAAAAACACATGGCTAATTTTCCAAAAAAGTAGTTGGGCAAGGGCATCTTACGATAATATGAGAAAAGTTAATAGAATATTGAATTATTTTAATAATGCAAGAAAAATACTGAAAAAAAAACGGATTTCGATGCTACAGAATGATGAAATTTCAACATTTAAGTGAGGGAGATAAGCCGAATATAGTAAGATTTCGTAGATGGTTGTTAAATAACAACAGGAATGACCCGATATGTTGCAGAATTCGTTGGTCGCACGAATAAAATTTTTCTATTTCTATATTCATTATAAGTGGACACAAGAAAACATACGTTGGTGCAGAGAGGCTGCTTTCCAAGAAAGATTTTCTACGAATGTTTGGGTGGGTCGTTTAGGGACCAAAGTAATTGGACTTTATTTTTATAATGGCAAATTAACCGCTCATCATCATCATCTTTGGCTCCACAACCCAGGGTGGGTCTTCGCCTGTTCCAAAATTAGTTTCTATTCTTTCCTATCTCTTGCTTTGTCTCTCCAATTTCAGATTCTAGCATTCTTAGGCTATCTTCTACTTGGTCCTTGAATCTGGCTCTGGGCCTACTTATCTTTCGAGTTCCTGCCGGTGTGTGGTGGAATCTTTGCTTTGGGGGTACCATTTCATCCATTTTTCTAGGTGGTCAAGCCACCTTAATCTCTTGACTTTGATGAATCGGAAATATCAGGCCGTAGAGTTCAAAATTATAGCGCCTGCGCCACGTCCCGTTCTCCTGCACTCCTCGGTATGTATGACGAAGTATCTCTCTTTCAAAGCAACCCAGCAGCTCCTCATCGCTGTTTGCCATCGTCCATGTTTCTCACGCGTAGGTGAGGCCAGGTTTAATAAGGGTTTTATATCAATACTTTAGTTCATGTGGTTACTATGCTATGCTTTTTTAATTCAAAGTATGCTCTTTTAGCCAGGTATGTTCTACTCTTGATTTCAGCACTTATTATGTTGTTTTTATTTATTTGAGATCCAAGATATATAAACTCTCTTACCCCTTCAAATGCATATGTTTCTATCACCAGATCTTCGGGTGGCACTAAATTAGAAACTTTCATATACTTTGTTTTGGCAATGTTAACCCGTAACCTCACTTTCTTCGCAGCTGCTTCTAATGCTTTGAAGGTTTGTATTATTTATAATTAATCGCTCATCAGTACCTTAATTTGCTGCAAAACGAGTTTCAAAATTTTCTTTATTTTACATTGACAGAGAGCTATATTATTGATATTTTCAACAAGATGGTTCTCCACGACCCACTGCTGTAATATTTACAAATTATCTAAAACAAGTTATGTCCGATACCTGGGTACCTGTGGATCCATTCTATGGTCACCTCGATCACCAAATATTACTTCCCTTGGATTTTCCCTCTGGGAAAGACAAGGTATTTTAAACTGCCCCTGAAAATGTTGAGGACTTTAAAACCAAAATTAGAAATTCACGTAAGTGCACAATTTGAGCATTTATTGTAGTTAGTAGCACGTTTTATCTAGGTAGTATATAGGTGGTCCTGTTATACATAGTTTTTCGTTTTTTTGAAATTGTTATAAATAATTGCTGATTTATAATTACTATAAAGTGAATATTTATTATTATGATGATTTTTACGATTCAATGATATGCAGATATTAGGGTTTTCATAGAATTTTAAAATTAACTATCAGTTAAAATGTTTATGACATGTTTTATATCGTCGGAAAGAGAAAAAGTAAGTGTCATGGCCTACCTTGAGATTTGTTCTTCTTATTTTTGCGCAAGAGTGTATGTCGAACACAACTGCGTTTTTAGAATTTTTTTATACACATTATTATTCCTAGATTATTCCTTTAATTTCTTTTAACTCCTTAAATAAAGTGTGTGGTTTTCTTATTTTTGATGATTTTGTACTATATGAAATACTGAAAAAACCTGACAAAAATTGGGATAACTTTTACTAAAACTCTTTCCTTCTGCAATAGATATTAAGCCAGATATTTGATGTGGCCCTGGTAAAATAAACAGACTGTATATCAAGCAAATATATATTATGTGAACAGTGTATTTGCACCCCAGCTCATGTTCACGAAACTATAATCATCCTTTCCTAAATGAGAAAAATGTTTGATGTCCGCGAGAAAAATAAGTCGATATTTTTTCCCATAAAAACACACCTTCCTTTAACCTTGATAATGAAAAGTCCTGTTATCATCATCAGCTGAGTTTTGGGGATTGGGGAGATCACTGTCTGATAGCTGAAGGGTCGCTCTACCCTACCGTTGAGGCAGGTCAGGGGAGCCCTTCCCCCTTGGGGTAACAAAATCGTATTCGTCCTGTCTCAACTTAACCCCAATTGCCAAATAAACTTCCACAAAAGGTTTATTTTGTCTCCAGGATGTGCCTTTTGTGTGGGTTGTTCGTTTACCTCGGCAGACAGCGTTTAAATGAGGTGCAAAATTGGCGTTCATGTGTTTATTATTTTTTTTATTAAAATGATTCAGTCTTAAAACTTTTCAGAGATTTTTTATTTAATGAAACAAATGGTTATTTAATTAATTGTAACAAGTTAATAGGTAAACATATTCAATGTAAAGTGGGTTTATTGTAATGTACAAGACAGCAAATATTAAAAAGTTGAAATGATGATTTTATTATTAGGAGCATTGAAATACTAACACGCTGTTCAGATAACCTAAAGCTTTTTTAACCGTTCTCGTCTAGTTATTCCCATTTTATAAGAAAGCCAAATAAAAAAATATTTTCATACAATCTCCGGATGGGATTACGTATACCACAAATTGACCTTAATCTATACATATAATAAATCAGTAATAGAATACATTAAGACAGTTTTTGTAATTTTTATCTGTTTGTCTGTTTGAACGCGCATCACGCAGAAACTACTGAAACAATTTGAATAGGGTTTTCACAGGTAAATTTATATAAGCTCGGAGTAACATTTAGTTTTTATTTCATAAAAATCGGCCAAGTTTTATGAAAATCAGTTTACAATAGTCTACAGTCTACAATAAGCGTATTTGCACGGCATAAACCTCATGTTTAAGAAATCTTGCGATCCAACACTTTCAATTATGTCGCATAAAACGTTTTGCCACCAAAAAAAATCTGCAGGTCAAGATCTTTTTGTCTATTAGACCAGAATTAATGAACATACAACCTGATTGATTTTCTTAAGGAACATTTGAACATACGGACTATTTTTAACCGGCTTTATAAATTTATACATGACAGATACATTTTGCATTACAATCAATCATTTTAATGTACGAATAATTTTACTGTTACATGGAGAAAAACAGCCACATCATTGTAATGACAGATGCTCCCATAAATTATTTCAAATAGTTATTATTGTTATATATTGTTTTAATGCAGAAAAAAATTAGACCTAAGTTTTGCTCTGAAAATATTTTTCAACAATATAATAATTTATTTGACTAATTTCACTCTACTAACCACTGTTTGATACTGTGCACTGATGAAATTATTATATCAGAAACATTTCACTTCAGAAATAAATGTGGAAAAAGCTCTTAGATATTTTGGTTAGAAAGTATCACCAACAATTAAGTCAAGAGTTGGTTTCTTTGCAGTGTTATATAGATATTTACCAAGAATAAAACACTTGTCTATTATATAGTAGGTATCGGCAATTATTGTTCTTGTCTATGATATTTATTGAGGTTTTCAAGAGAGCTTAAAAAGCGATCATGACGCCCTTAAATAACAGGAAACAAAGCGACAATGAAAGGAGAAAATCAATCACTAGAGACGTCTCAACTCAGATTAAAACTCTTATTCCAAAAATGAAATACAGAGACACTATTATTTATTTTTGCTGATATGCAGAAAAATAAAATCATAAGATAAAGAGTATGGTGACGCTCCTGACAATTATATTATAATTTGCGTTTTACTGAAGAACTAGATATAGTTAAAGTATTTATTTCGCAATAACGCTTATTACAGACATAATAAGCTACTTTTTCAAGTAACCAACATTTCAAAATAACCATTAAATAATGCAAAAGATTATTTTCAGTTTAGCAGTCATCAAGACACACCAAGAAACGTACACTGACACAAAAAAATTCCTTTCAATATCGAAATAACTATTACCATAACATATTTGTTTTTCAAAAATCAAAATTGTATGCCAAATAGCCTCAACAAGTTGGAGACTCGCTGCAGAACAGAATAAGTACATCAACTTTTAAAAAAATGGACAGCTGACAGCTACTGGAAGCTCCAGGAATTTCCCCGTAAAATGCCTGCGTTAATTTAGTTAGTCAATAACCGGACTCATCATCACTGGGATATGTGATGCAGGCCTCCCTTTCGCGGGTGCTAGAACTTCGTGGAAGAGAGTGGAATGTGTATGTCGTTGAAATCAGAATTGCATCTACTTTCGAATGGTGCAATAAAAAAATGTAGAGTAAATTATGTTGAAAAATAAAAAAAGTTTATACGGCAAAAGGGAGCTATCGGACGCCATCCTATAATGTACGGTACCAGTATTATCCTTGTGCCAATTTTCAACAAAATCTAGTTTTGGCGCTATCAGTCCACATGCACACAGACATCTTTTAGAAACAATTTTTCATTTTCCTAGCACCTCCAAACGTGAAGATCTTATCTCAGTTTTAGATTTTGGACCAATCGCAACTTCCCAATTTTTGTGGATGCAGAGGTTAATAAATGGTGCGGTCACACCGCACTACTTTCTCGCGTTACTGAATATCTTTTTATGAGTAAACTTCTCTCATGTGAATTTTTCGGGAAAACCAGGGAAAATGGTATATAGTCCAATGCAATTAGGTTTATACCTCGGAAGCCAGCTATAGTGAACGGATTTCAATGATTTTTTTTTGTTGGGTTTCTAATGCCAAGTCTAAAAAGTTTACCTATTGAAAATTACCGCAATTTCGAAAATCCGTAAATTAAAAAAAATTGTAGGTAAATACCAACAAAAAATACAATTATCGGAATATTTAAATATTTCTTTTAAGAAAATAATGATTGTTATAGTTTTCGAGGTTGTTTACAAAGAACTTGTAAAAAAATGAAACTATAATGTGTACTTTTTAAAATCTGTATTATCGCTTTACCAGCTTTTTATTTTTAAGGGTGGAAACCGACCCTAAAAACTGAAAAATCAATTACTCTTCTAATTTTGTGAATAAATTAATGAAAATCCATAGACCCATGTTTTTGAGGTCGCTGAACATGACTGTGGGATCAAAACTTATGAGACGAAAATATTAAGGGTTGAAATCGCCCTTAAATACTGAAAAATTAATAATTCTTCTAATGTTACAAATAAATTCACGAAAATCCATATACTTATGATTTGTAGGTTGCTGAATATGATTATGAGGTCTAAATTTATTTAAAAAAAAGGGGATTAAAAATGGTCAAAAAAGAGTATAGTAATATGTCTAATTTTATTAAAAATACAGATTGTTATAAATAAATCAAATTAATACAATTAAGTAAACTAATTAAATAACATTTTTAATCTGCACTCTAAACATGCTAAAGTGCAATGTAACCTGCTGTTTCTGCGTATTCTTCGAAAAATAGACGGCTATTGATCGTTTCTCTACCTACTATAGACTTTAAAATGCGCGTACAAACTGAAAAGTTTCAACATTATTTCAAACTGTCATATCGTAGGAAAAAAAATAAAAACCCAAACTCCTCGTTTTTTTATAAGCTTCATTTCATTCTTATATCATGTTCTTATCAATCTTATAATTTTTGAGATACATAATTTTCTTGCGTATGCGCTCAAGCACCATCTTTGCACTTTTATATCTCTGGAACAGTTTGTCGTAGGAAAATAAAAAACTATTGGTTTTTTTATAAGCTTCATTTTTGTACTTTACCATTTTTTAAAAAATATTTTCTGAGCAATTTCCAAAAACCCGATTTTTTTCAAAAAATTATGTACCTAAATTTTAATTATTTAAAATGGGTACATAATGAAAAATAATTATTTTAAAAATTCTAAAAAATTTGGGCATGTTAGTAATAATATGAATTATAGTAGAGTCAAATTAGGATTTTAATGTGAATTGTCTGGTCAGGGCAGTTTTTTTGTTTTAACATATTCGGTGGGTCAACTATAGTTCACAGTTCAGTTTTGCAGTTTCTGCGAGGTCAGCGTATTGCTTATTTAAACAATTAATTTTTTAGACCGTATTTTCCATCGGTTTTCTTTGAATATCTCGAAATTTATAAGTCCTATAGAAATCAACAAAAAGAAGAAAAATGTTCATTATGAGTTGTGGAACAAAAGTACATAAACTATAATTCTTTCCAATGGTTACTATTGTTTTTAAAAAATTGAACATTGCATAATTATGCGTTCTTAAACGAACTGCCGTTCTTTCAAAAATAAAGAATAATTTACAATGAAATTTTGGAAAAATATAGCTCTTACAAAGTACAATCACCGCTTAAAATTTCAAATCAAAGTGATTATTAAAACGGCTCAAATATACAATTATTGCTAAAACTTTGCACCCTTGTGAAATCCTGCCCTCAAGACCAAGAAATCTGTACGATAGCTCAAATTGTAGCATTCTATAAGTATTTTAAGATCACGGAGAAAAACATTTAAACCCGTTTTATTGCATTTGTTTATAGTTTTCGAAATTTTAGTTATAAACAAATTCAAGTAACTCTCTGTTTTTTTTTATGAATATAAAAACGGTAAACGAGTAATGAAAGTGGATTAAAAAACACAACTTTTGAAAACAAAAATTGATGCTCTACTTGCATTTGGAGCTGAGATATTAGTTTTACATTTATGTCACTTATAAATAAACAGATCGATATTTCTTCTTGAAATTTGGGCTGGTTATTCCCCAATTCTTATTATTTTTTTCTGCTATTTGAAGATAATCCAAAGCTACAATTGTTAAAATAACATCGAATAATGCGGCTTTGAGAACATAATGCACATTTTCAATTTTTTTATAACTTTTTTAATTTTTGTCACGAAAATGGTAAACAGACCTAACTTGAACAACTACCCTTATGTTCATATATACAGCTTTGTAAAACTTTTATATTACCGATACAATAAAACAAAAATATTTCTATTTGTTGTTGCGAGCAGGATTAGAACCCGAGACGTCCGCACCCTGAAAAAAAGTGCTAATATTAGCATTAGCACTAAAATCTTTATTTACATATTATGGATTACATTTCAATTTCATTTATCTCATGAATAGTATGTACAATATCATTGTGTTTTGTGGACGTTTACACGCGCGGGCTAGTAGCCTTACCTATTCGGACATCTAGCAACTAGAATTTGGTTTGTAAGAACATAATATAACTTGTAGACATATTTGGTGATATTCGGATCTCTAACAAAATCTCTAAAGACCCCACCTTCGGGTCTCTATGCAGTATCTTTTAACAATTGTAGCTTTGGATTATTTTCGAGTAGCAGAGACAATAGAATAGACATTGGAGAATTACCAATCTAAATTTCAATAAGGAATATCGATTTGTTTATTTATAAGTGACCTAAACGCAAAAACTAACGTATCTCAGTTCCAAATGCAAGTAGAGCATTAAATTTTTTTTTGAGTTGACTTTTTTAATCTACTTTCATTACTCCTTTGCCGTTTTTTAATTAATAAAAGAACCAGGGAGTTATTTGAATTTGATTATAACTACAATTTCGAAAATTATAAACAACTGCAAAAAAAAATTCCCTCTCCATGATCCTAAAGTACTTATAAAAAGCTACAATTTTAGCCATCGTACACATTTCTTGGTCTTGATGGCAGGATTTCACAAGGATTCAAAGCAACAATTATATATTTGAGCCGTTTTAATAATCATTTTGATTTGAAATTTTAAGTGGTGATTGTACCTTATAAGAGCTATATTTCTCCAAAATTTCATAGAACATTATCAATAATTTTTGAAAGAAAAGTGATTTGTTTAATAACCCATAATTTTGCAATATTCAATTTCTTTTAAATAATAATAACAATTTTAATGAATTATAGTTTATGTGCTTTTATTGTACAGCTCATAACGAACACTTTTCTTCTAGTTGTTGTTTTCTATAGGACTTATAGATTTCGAGATATTCAAAGAAAACCAATGGAAAACAAGGTCTAAAAAATTAAATTGTTTAAATAAACTATACGCCGACCTCGCAGAAACTGCAACACTGAACTATGAACTTAAGTGGAGCCTCTGAAGACGTTAAAACAAAAAAACTGCCCTGACCAGACAATTCACATTGCGAATTTTTTAATCCTAATTTGACTCCACTATTAACAATATCTAGATGCGACTCTAGATACCGAATTTAAACAAGAACGGTCAACTGGTTTTGGCATTAGACTAAGCAACGGTTCACATAGATACACACATACACAGAGTAATTTTTTCTAAGTCTGTTTTTCAGTATCTGGGAATGTTATAGAATCAAAATTTGTCAATAACTCGAAGTAAAATTTTTAAACGTTTACAATACTTTCTTCATTCCTAGTGTTAGTCGAAAGTAAAATCAAAAACTACAAAGCTTATAATACATTCTTGTTATTCAATGTTTAATCTCATTAATAATTGGATTTTTGCCTTAAAATAGATACTAGAGCATTAGCTAATTGTATTAATCACATATTTATATTACTGTTATATCAAATGAATGTGTTAAGGTCCGATAAACCATTATGAAAATTGTTATAGTATGACTAAAACATTTTAATAGTAACCATATCAATAAGTGCTTAAAATCTCCGCTCTCTGGAATAACAAAGATCTATTTGAAATTTGCTGTTCTGTAATCGTTACTGGCCATTTGCCACTCTTACTTAATATATCGGAGCATTTACGTGTGGACAGTGCTGTAATCTATGTTAGGTATCAACCGTAGACCTATATTTCTAGATTGAGCTCACCAGCAACTCCTAATGACGATAATATGATTTGTGTCGTTGGTTCTGCTTAGTCTAGGAATATACGGCAATGGTATCAATCTTAACCTCACAAATTTTTAAAATTCTGTCATTCGTGTTTGCAGTTTTATTTCGTATGTTATTTAAAGGGCATGCCGTATAATTGTTGTGTACCCCAATAGCACGAGAGCCCACCGACAAAAATGGAACACATAAGGTGGAGAGTCAAAAATTGCTGGGGATGCTTATCAAGTCATTCTCTGAACGTGTGTAGTCGGTCATAGGAATCCGGGATGCAGCGGCGCAGAAGCAGCTATTTTTGTGACATGGCTCAAATAATTTTTGAATGTGACGCTTTCCCATGATGTCCAATCAAAAAAAGTTTGAGACAAAAGTCTTTCAGTTTTGTGGGCTCTACATAATGGCACTATGGTGTTTTACTTTTAATGGGGTTTCATGGGGTTTTACGGGGTAACATGTTTTTTATACCGGATTTCGATTCTACGCTAAAAAATATCAGTCTTTTGTTCTTTGCAATTTTTTACTCCGAGGCCAATTTGCGCCAGAGATTTTTCAACTTTCAATATTTTTTTACGGTGAAAGTATGCACTCTAGAGTAAATTGTAGAAGAGAAAAGTTATTTCTTTTTCATGTAGAATATACATGTATTTTTTCAGATTATTTGTTTTGAAAAAAATCTGTATTGCCAAAATTGAAAAAAAAATTCTTTTGCGAAAAAATCTGAAAAAATTGAGGTATATTCTATATAAAAAAGAAACAACTTTTCTCTTTTACAATTTTCTCTAGTGCACATAGTTTCGCCGTAAAAAAATATTGAAAGTTGAAAAATTTCTGGCCCAAATTGGCATCAGTAAAAAATTGCAAAGAGCAAAAGATGATATTTTTGGCGTAGAATCGAAATCCACTATAAAATATAGGGGTTGATTATAACAAAAAAAAACACATGTTACCCCGTAAAAAAACCATTAGAAGTAAAACCCCATAATGCCATCATATACAGCCCACAAAACTGAAAAACTTTTGTCTCAAACTTTCTTTGATTGGACGTCATGGAAAAACGTCACATTCAAAAATTATTTGAGCCATATCACAAAAGTGGCTGTTTCTGCGTCGCTCCAACCCGGATTGCTATGACCGACTACACACGTTCAGAGAATAACTTGATAAGCATCCCCCCAATTTTTTACTCTCCAGCTTATGTGTTCCATTTTTGTCAGTGAGATCTGGTGCTACAATGTTCATCTATTGCTAACAAAAACAAAGACCTGATGGTTCATAAATTTAATCAATTCAAGCATCAATTTGTAGTAAATCAGCACACAAAACAATGTAGAATAAGGATAGCAATACCTAACATTGACGCAAAGATCGGTGACCCTTACGCTTTTTTACAACTAAGCAATAAGCTGCTATACATAAAAGCCGGTGGCGGTATTCAAATAGATTGAGTGACATTTATCTGGTGGGTACTTTAAATTGCCTATTTCTCATTAACATGCAATGTCCATTAATCGAAGGGAGATGTAAGGTGCAAAGAGACTTTGAACTAGGGAGCATGGACATCAATAAGCTCTGATGGCTTAACCTTGTACATACATGCTCTGAACTGCGTTATCACAGAGAAAGAATGAGCTCTTGTCATCTGGTTTTCCCGTTCACTTCCTCCTCCAGTTTCTTAGTGTAAGGAAACACCACGTAGGTTCTAGCAGTGATGTTGTATATGCTTGCTGCAATGATATAAAATTAACGGAAGCTGCGTTTCAATCATGTAAGCATCTGTCCCTTCCCCCTTCAAAGATTTTCAAGAAGGCATGCCCATTGCCCATGTATAAGAGTCACGGGAACTGGCTCCAACAGATGGAGAATCTGATGATCTCGCTCCACCTTAATATCGAAAACTGCTAGTCTGCCAAGCCAATGTCGGTGGTTCCCGGGAACTCTAAGGCACGGAAAAGATACCAGACACACTAAAATCTCTGCATTTCTAAAGGACCCAGGAATAACCCTTATGGAAGTAAGACTTCGGCGATACTTTGCTAATTTGGTGTAATTTGGCCTGGTTCATAGTTCTTCGTTTTTTTAACTTCCGCCTAGTTACGACCTCAGAGCAAAGAACACTCATAGGATCCATTCAGTGCAGTGGCAACTTTTGATCAGCGTGACTTGAACTACACATTAGCAAAGTTTCAACCGATTACGCCGATACACCTTTTCCATGAGGGTTATTCCGGGGTCCTCTTGGATGTTGAGCACTTTCGGATTTTAGAAACATTCGTTCGGTATTTGTACACAGGATTTTTCGGAAAATCTTGCTAGGCCTTTCTCATCATAAATGCTTCCTTCTACTCGTTCTCGAAACCATGGTCCATTACCTTTAATAAATGGAAAATATACAATACCGTATAAGCTTAGTAAACTAATGGTTACCTTAAATGTGTTGGTCATCTACCAATCCCGCGTATACACTTGTTGCGGGCGAACTTAACTAATAGGATTCTCTTACGTCATTTTGTCGTGCTCTGTCAGACAAAGCATTTTTTTATTCAAATACGAATATCGCCTTCAACTTGCGTTCAATCAACGTGATTTTTTCTTGAGGCAGTTCATAAAAATTGAAAAAATATCAGAGCTCCTTATTGTGGGGTTTATTCTAGTAGTAACCCATGAAGTTTGAAGTTATACAAAATAACAATTTTTTAATAAAATATGAGATCTCGTTTGAATAGAAACAAGTAGCTCGATTTAATTTAGATAATTTATTTATTTTTGAGAAACCGAAACAGTATCTATATTTAGGATGCTCTAATCATATTTACATAATAATATCGTATTTAGGCATTCGTAGATAAGGAATTGGGTAATTCCCATGGCCTGTAATGTTTATAAACAGTTTTCCCCCAGACCGTGCTTTGACAAGATGTAGAATGTAGATGTTCACTGTAGCATTTAAACCATCGTCACATTGTATGATATATCTAAATTAAAAAATGTAACCAGTAGCTAAATTAATATATAATCTTGTTCAATTTGGAGTTTTCGCTAATAAATAAATTCATATATTATACAGGGTGTTTGGTAGAATGATGCCGACTCTAAACAGGAAGGCACGGGGTTATTTGGCATCTGTATGGCCAAATATAATTAATATCTATATGAAAAATGTTACGCTATTTTTCATAATGCCGATTTTGTACTTCTTTTTTAAATTTTCATTTTTTAGAATTTATGTAATTATTACGCACTAAAAGCTTTTGAATTTTAAAATATTTTTTCTTTATCCAAAATAAATAAACTTTCAGAAGAAAAATAATTTAAAACTTCTTGTTGGTTAGAAAATATAAAAAATATATTTATAGGAGAAAAATTTTAATGGTAATTTAAGGCGTCAAATTTCAAAGTCTTTTCAAAAACTTTATTTAAAAGGTTGTTTTAGATTGTTTGAGGGGTCGCTTGGCCTTGGGTTGGCCTTTCTTCACCTCGACCTAAAAGGTCTTTTGTGAATTACCCTGCAACTCGTTGTTGCCCAGGATTCCAAGACTTTTTGCAAAGCTTGCGATTTTCTTGGGAGCTAATTTCCCTGTCTTCAGGCGTTAATTCCCCCTGTTCTAGATACTTTAGCCTAATGCGGATTAGTACCTTGCATTCACAAAGTATATGTTCCGCAGTCTTAGTTGGAGCTTCGCAATATCTGCATTTGTCATCTTCTGCCATGCCCATGTTCTTGAGATGATATCTCAAATGGCAATGGCCAGTTAGAAGGGCTGTGATCAGCCTTAGGTCGGACTTTTTAAGTTCGAGAAGCCTTGTGCCATTCTTTGTTGAATAGGTTATAAACCTTTTCGCTTGTCTTTGGCCTGGAGTATTCCTCCAGTAGGACTTCTTTTGTTCCTTTTCCCATTTTAGGACCTCCTCCGTTATGTGTCCCTTTGATAAGCTACAGAACGGTTCGAGTCCAAAAAATTGCAAGGCTATCATCCAATCATTCCCTTCTATTCCCTCATGCCCTGGCAAACATCAAGGTTGTTTTTTGCCAGTTGCTTGAGGGATTGTCTGCATTACCAGGCAATTTTTGACTCGTATAGGACCTGAGAGCCATTAATGCTGCCTGGCTATCTGGAAGTATATACATCTTTGCCCTTCGAGTGCCTCTATTTAGGCATTCCTGGGCATATTGATCTATAGCATAGATTTCTGTCTGGAAGATGGTTGGGGTGTTACCAAGGGCTTTAGATAGCCTACATTTAGGCCCTGCTACTCCCACACCAACCCCTTCGTCCATCTTGGATCCATTTGTGTACCAGATGTGTGACTCTTTCTCCAACCGCAGTACTTCGACTCTGCTCGCCTGACGGCTTTCAATCAGCACATCAAACGGGCTGTCAAAGTCATGCTTGACTGGTATTGAGTCAGTGGGTTTGGTCATGGATTCGAATTGGATTAGCTCCAGAATCCTTAAGTAACCAACCAGGTCGCCTGGTCTGAATTTAAGTACCTGATGCAGCCTTAGGGCAGTAAGTGCTGCCTCCTTTCTTACATGCAATTGCAGAGGAAGTAAGTCCAGCATTGCCTCCATAGCTGCTGTGGGACATGAGCGCATTGCTCCTGTAGTCCCTAGACAGGCAAGGCGTTGCAATTTCTGCAACTTTCCATGTGCTATTTTATCTTCTGTTTTTGGCCACCATACACATGATGCGTAGGTAACCATGGGTCTGACAACCGAAAGGTAGGACCAATGCATAATTTTTGGCTTCAGACCAAGTCTTACCAAACAGCCTACGGCACGTCCAAATAGCCGTCGTTGCTTTGGTAAGTGTCCTCTTTAAGTGTAAGTTCCAGATAAGTTTTTGGTCTCGGATTACTCCTAGATACTTGACTTCAGTACTGTTCCATTTAACATAGGAGCTCTCAAATTTAGTTTTCTCCTTTTGGTGAATGGAACAATACTGTTTTGCTCGGACTGACAGTAAGGCCATCTGACGAGCACCATTTAGTTATTATGTTTAAGGCAATTTGCATGTGGTTTGAGATCATAACCTCATGCCTGCCTCTAACAGTAACGACCAGGTCATCAGCATAGCCCTGAACGTTGAAGCCATAATTACTTAGCTTATGGAGGAGATCGTCGACCACCATTGACCACAGCAAGGGCGATAAAACTCCACCTTTTAGACGTTTATATAGTCCAAAGAAATAAAACTTTTATTAGAATTGCATTTTTCGCATCCAATTTTTTTAGAAATATTTTTATTTATATGAATTTTTTTTCGGTCATCGTAGCAGGGTGCAAACTTGATAGAAGATGTCTAAAATTATTAAAATGTTCTCCAAGGTTTGTATAAATTTCGGCATATTTTTCAAAAAGTTACGTCGTTTTTTGTTAATTTAACAATGTTCCGGGGGGCGGAAAAGGGTGCAAAACCGGATTTATTATTTCTTTACCTCCCCCAATGTTGTTACAAAATTTAAACACTTTCGCAATTTTTATCTAACTTTGCACTATGGAAATCCCTGGTGACTGGCCTACTACTTCTAGACAAGTTCTCTTATCCTACCCCACACGTAAAAGCAGGGTTGGAGAAAAACTGATTTTTTTTTCATTTTAAACAAAAAAACTGTATTTTTTTGTGAGTGTTTTTACTGTTTATTTATTTATTTATTGTATGGTGTTATCGTGTTATCTCTACTAGCCAGCAGTGGCACTGGCCATAGAAAAGACACAATTTAGTCTTATTTTGACACAATAAGAGTAGATAACAAAAGTGTTAGAGCAAAGTGCAGGAATGAAAAACCACCATGGTAGGGTTAGTTGCTCGCATGAGGTCATGGTCGGAATGGACCATCATCGGCACTTTTCCTGCTTGTCCACAAACTCAAAAATAATACATTTGTTTAAAATATCGCACTGTGTTTTAAATAGTTGTTTAAAATATCGCATTGTTTATTAAATATGTTTTAAACATTTATTTAAAACAGTGCGCGATATTTTAAACATGTTTTAAATATTTTGCTGCTTAAGGAACCACTACTTCCATATCTAGAATTCGTACCCAAGTCTCATACAACTAAAAAAAATGTTGATACTATATTTGCATTCCGCTATGTGGAAATCAAGTACCAAGTTCATAGAATTTTAAAAATACAGTATTTGAAATCGTCTACCTCAATAACTCACCACCACCATCCCCACATAGGTCGTGGGGATGGTGGTGGGCATAGTGGTGGGGTGGCTAATATGCTAAACAAAATTTTGAAGCCTTTAATAATGGAGTGGGAGTGTTAATGGGGGTCATGGAGGGGGCGACTGGTGCCGAAAAAAAATTGAAACCTAAAGTTACAGTCAGACAGAATTTTATTTTTACTCAAACTCAAAATCTTGACGTTTCATGACATTCTAAACCTATTTGAATAAAAAAAAATGTTTAAATTTTCTTTACCATTACCATACTTCCACTCCACTACATGGATGTGGAAGTAATCATTGCCGATTGATATTTTTGTGTCCTTTTTTTTAGTAACTAATAAAACTTGAATATATGCATGCTAATACCAGTAAAAGAGGATATAAGCAGAGAAATTTCCAAAATAATTGTAATATCTAGACGACTTTTAAAAAAAATTATATTATTAAATATTACAAAATTATACAAATTCAGAACTGAACACTGAATAATATATTTTATTAAAACAACTAGAAATATGTCGAGTACTACTTCATTATCAGCTAGTGGTTTATCAATTGTTTACATATCCATTCATGCCTCTTTTATTATTCGAATAAACAAATACTAGTAATCGCCGTAAACGTGATAATTCAAGAAATAAAGTACAACACAGACTGAAATTAAAACAATAACAACATTTTAATCTTCATTTACATAACTGTACATTAAGATGGCTCAAATTTATAGCAGTAAATAAAAATTTTCATTTTTATTTCTCATATTTATTAATCCGAAATCTAAAAGAATTATGTCTGTCTAATAACACGAGCCATCAAGACTATGAAGTTTCCCATCGGGGGTGTAATTACGGGGGCACGTAAGGTCCGCTGCTGGGGGGGGGGGGGGGGGGTGCTTCTGGGAGCCAAGTATCTTGCAAATACTTCTTTCGCTCGAGTAAAAATTTTGAAGTTATGCAAGTTTCTCAATTTCAATAATTTTATAAAAAAACATCAAAAATTATATGCGGATTACCATGTCCCAAGCGCGACTTAACACATTCCATTTAACGTTTCAAAGCTGATAAAAGCCTTCGTGAATATTACAACTCGTAGAAAGGCCATTTAAATATACCGGGTGTCCCATTTAAATTAACAACGAAATATGTCTTGAACAACGCACTTTCAAAAAAAATATTTTTAACAAATGTTGCTTGGTTTCAAGAGGGAAAAATGGGATTATTCATTTTTAATTTGGTGGAAGTTTTCAATGTGATTTCAAACTACGTTTTTCAAATGGTGATCAACATTTTTTACTGAGGCATCTCATTCTACGAAAAATAGCAAGCAACATTATTTTATGCGACTTCAATTTTGCAACTAAACAAAATATATAGAAATTTTTGAACTTTCAAGAACTTTTTAATCGGAACCATCAACTTTAGGGAGAAAGTGCTATGCATAAATGTATATGTAGATTTATTAAAATTTGCAAAATTATTGCAGATTCTCTTATCAACTTTTTGTATTCAATTTATTCAGCAAACTTATTTTACGCACAAAGAGAACAAACATTTTTTTGTGTGAAATATCTTTTTTATGTGCAACAAGCCCCGTTTTAATAATGTGATATATTATTATTTTTCATTTTTTTCTAATGAAACAGTAAGTACTTAGAAATAAAAATTTTGATACTTTGTTTAATATCTTGCAAAAGATACTCGAATAAAAAATATATGTTGCCATTTGGAAAACAAAGTAGATCTTGAAATCGTGCACCAAATCAAAAATTCACCTACAAAATTTAGGACAATTTTCAAAAAGTTTATTTCTGCAGGCCTGTGTAATTTGTATAAAAAAAAACGACAAAAATACGCTACAATAAAAAATTAAACACCCTACAGTATACTCTGAACATGTATTGTATTTAATACATCCAGGGTGTTGGGAAATAACTCTATTCCGTTTAGGAGCTGATTGTACACGCAAATATAGTAAGAAAAGTTATTTATTATAAACGTGTGATCGGACATGCTGCCTAGAGAATTTACATCCTTTTGAGAACGGCGCGGCGCTACCCAGCTAATACCGAGCCTTCGTAAACATATGACTGGATGTAACGAGTTATTACTCAACAAACAATATAACTGGTTGAATCCGAAGTCAGAATTATCAGATTCACTCGTTTTTCACACCTAACCCCAAAAAACACCCCCTTGACCTGCGAACCAGACCACTATATCTTTATGTATTTGAACCCGTTGAAACCGAATCCGAAGTCAGAATTGCCAGATTGGCTCGTTTTTTAGTTTTTCAGACCAGTGTATCCTTATCATCAAGGATACACTGGTATGGTTCGCCGGACATACTATTTTTTGGTGTTTTTTTTTTTGGGGTTAGGAGCCAATCTGACAATTCTGACTTCGGATTCGGTTTTAGCGGGTCCAAATACACGGGAATACACCGGTCTGGTCCGCAGGCCATACCACTTTTTTTTGTTTTGGGGGGTGTTGTTGAGGGTTAGAGGTGAAAACCAAGCGAATCTGACAATTCTGACTTCGGGCTCTGCTTCAGAGGGTCCAAATACATAAGGATACACTGGTATGGTCCGCCGGACAGACCATTTTTTGAGGGGATGTTTTTTTGGGGTTAGAGGTGAAAAACGAGCCAATATGACAATGGGGATTCGGTTTCGGCGAGTCCAAATACATAAGGATACACTAGTCTGGTCCGCAGGCCAGACCACTTTTGTTTTGTGTGGCTGTGTCATTAAACAAAAAAGTAGAATACTTAAAAAAAAAAATGCTGCGATGAATGATTTTAAATATCGTAGAAATTGGTTCTATATACATCCAATAATGTGTAAGAAAAAAATATTCCGAGTATCATCAACTTTGATTTAAATTTAGTTGTAGCACACCGTGACACAATATCACTAGTGATGGCGTGTACGGTTTGACATATTAGAATGACTACATTAATAGTATGTGTTTCATAGTATAACGCTGTATTATGCAGAACTAGATTGCTCATCCGTGTTCTATTCTGATCGAAAGGAATACGATATTTCGATAAAAAGTATGTTTTCTTGTCTTTTGTGAACTGATTTTGTTGAAATGTTGTACAATTCTAATAATATTAGAACGATATACCTATTGCTATATTCATATATATTTCTTTATTTGTTTAGGCCCCAATGCCTTTCTACGCTCCAGATAGGTTCCCGACCCCAGTCTGGCAAGCTGACCCCTCACAAGGTACGTATAATAAATATTTTTACAGAATTATGACTCAAAATATTGAAAAAGAGCGCACAACTTCAATAAACAATTATTTTTACATACTTATGATATATAATATATGACCCAATCTTTTGACGTGCCACAGTCTACCAAGCTAAACAGTGAGCCAAGCGATATGACAAACTTCATCACACCAGGCAGTCGATGAAAATATTGCTCTCAATTTCAACGTTATCTATATGTTCTTACGTAAATGCCCCTGTTTAATACATCATTAGAGATCGCTTTCAATATGAAATAGATTATATATTGACACTAATATTTATCTCTAGTAGTTAACTTAGATTTTTGCTGATAACTCTTAGATGAAAGAGAAAAAATGCCACACCGTCATGACTAATACCAAAACGTTAATTTGGACTTAATCTTCACTAAAGACCAACCACCAATTGTGTACGTTTTTAAAAGAAGCATGGAGCGCCAAGTTGAATCATCTCTAGGTAACTCAAAAATTATGGCTTTCATGAAATTCCTTTTAATTTTGACTTTAAATAAAATCAGACCTCATTCAAAATAAGGGCGTCACATACATAATCCTGAATTCACACGAAATGTTTTCGTTGCATTCATCCATTTATCTACGGTACTAAATTTGCAATTTCTTATGGGAGGTTGTCTTTCAGCGGAATTATCTTAATTTTTGATGTTTTGCTAGATTTAACCTTCAGAACAACTTTCAGTGAGCATGACCTCCAAATATGAAATTGAAATATAGTCAAAACTAGACAATTTAAATCATTTTAGACGTTCAAGATATATTTACTCTTAAATCATTAACTTTAGGAAAAAATGCAGGCAATATTTACAACATATGAAAAATTTAGATAATTCCACCAAAAGCTAACTTGTCAAAATGGGGCCCATTCGCATGTTTTTTCGTATTAATGTAATTGTATGTATATATTTATGTAATTGTAACTGTTTGTTATTTGCAGGCTGGCCTCAAGGCCAATTCATTCAACAGATACCAGCGACAGGCCAACCTATAGAAACCTACCAACAATACCCCAATGGAATATACCAAGCAACTTACCAACAGCCTGCGTTCGAGGCTAACACTTTTTACACTGGTGCAGTCCAAGTTTTGACCAATCCTCGGCCACCGAGCACTCCAACTCAACAGGTTCAGTTAGCTCCTCCAAGACCTAATTCAAATTACTCCCACACGCCAAGTCCTAGTCCAGCACAACAGCAACAACATCAGCAGCAACAAGTTAGCAACAACAGGCAGTACCAGGAGTACACTATCCAGCAGCAACAGCAGCAACAATCCAACCAACAACAGAATTTTATCGCACCTGCAACAACCCCTACCGGAAATGAAAATTCGCAGACTGGAAGCAATTCCAGACCCAGTTCCGTGAACAACATAATTAATCCTCCCACACCAAATCAGAATTTCAACCAGCAACCTCCTCAACAACACCAGCAATCGCAAACACAACAGTCTCAGCAGCCTCCTCCTCAGCAACAGCAAAGCAACACTGTTTTCACAACCATAAGTAATTTTAGTCCGAACTCTTCTGCAAATTATGTGAATGCAAATTCGGGAAACGCTCAGCCTGGGTATCCACAAGTGAACAGCAGTCCGCAGCTAGTTTCACACAGCTCTAGTGGTTACCCAGGCCAGGAACAATATGGCGGACAAAATCACCAGTGGCAAAACGAAGGTCACATAATTTGGGAGCCGCAACAGATCAAAATGGAACCAAATTACGACCACCAACAAGAACAGCAGAACAATCAGTATATGCAGCAAGAAGTAAACGTGAATAATTCACCATCAAAAATGGAACCAATGCACAATGAAGTACAATCAGTTAAAACCTTCTCACAAGCGGACAAGGTGAACTTAAATACACGGATAAAAACAATGATATTGAACAAACAACAAGAAAACAAAATAGATGACTCTAAAACAGTTGAACAAAACACTACCGGTCATTTTTTATGGTATAGCCACCATCACCACTTAAATAAAACTTTAAGTGTTGATGGTGGCTCCCAAAATATAAAACCCGATCTTGACAAGTCGATGCGACAATTTCATAATCAAAACTTAGGACACGTGGCTCGAAAAGGAATTGAAAGGTACAGAAACAGGCAAAGTAATCCAAATAATAGTTACCAGATGCAATTTGAACGAAGTGTAGAAACTATAAATAATCCACACAGTCGACTAAACTACAACGCTCACAATCAACATTATCTTAATAATAGAGGTGATCAGAAGCCACCAGACATTTCTCAAAGAGGCATCAAAGATACGCCATTTAAACAGGAACATTATCTCAACAAATTTGCTCAAAATATTAAAGTTGAAAACACAGATAACGAATATAATAGCATGTGCCATGACAGGTTTATAAAGGAAGAAGGTGACAATAAACTCACCGATCCACGTAATGCGATGCGAGAATTAAAAAGTCCCATTTCTATGGTAGAGTTCAAAAATTTTCCTGCAGCAACGAAAAATTACCTAAATCAAAATCAGTTACCTCAAAATTTAGCAAGCAAAAACGATTTTAAGAGTTATCCACCTACAAAGGAGCATGAAAAATATTTTGCATTTCCCAAAAATTCGGATGCCATAAGTGTTCAGTTGCCTCAAAACCAAAATGTAAACCATTTCAAAACGAATTACTTCTCTGAGCAAAACCACCGAGAACGTAGGCATCTTTATAAAACTCCAACTCCAGAGCTAAATAGTAATAAACATCTCTTACCTCAAGATTTAAACCTAAATGGCTTTAGAAACCATCGTCCTTCAATGCAAACTACTTATGATCAAAGAATATCTCTAACTGAAAATTCCAGAAAGATAATGCCAGATTACAAAAACTACCCTAATCAAACCGTAGACAATTCACCGCATACTAATAGCTTACAGACGAACTTTCTATATGCGGAGCATGAAAGAGAGACCAAGAAGCCTCTTGAAGTTGCAAATTCAACGAATCTCTTCCCAGATTTGAAAACACAAAATCCTTTTATGTTTCATAAAAAACCACAAAAAAATCTGCAGTCTGGCAGAATTACCATGAACCATATACCTAATTTTAAGCTGAAAGAAAACCATATTTCATCAACCAGTATTACCCGTAACAAAGACATTTTAAATAACAAACAAGTAGGCATGGAAATACCAACCTGCAACTGTTTTCCACCAGACCAAGTTCCCCCCGAACCAGGAACATATTATACCCACCTTGGATGTGCAAACAGTTTAAATAGTTTGAGATACGATTTGGAATGTAGAACGGGCGTTAAGGGAGATGCTATTAGGGTTGAAAAAGTACGTTACACAGGAAAGGAAGGAAAAACAGCTCAGGGATGTCCTATCGCAAAATGGGTTAGTGTAACTTTATAGTGCTGGTGAAATATCAAAAATATTGCTTGGAAAGGGAAAAAATTAGAGAGTCAATGAAAATTTAGGAGTTTGTGGGTTTCATCTTTAGTATTAAAAAGCCGATGAGTCCGTAACTCCAAATGGTTGCAGAAGGGTGTTTCTAGGGGTGTAAAATATATCGGAAAAAAACTCGTATTTTGTCGATAGCTGAGTCAAATACCTTCAATTTGGTTTCTCACCTTGACCACGGTGTATTAAATAGGTAGTCCGACGTACGGCACTTTCCTATTAAAATAATGGCTTCATAAGTGCATGGTTTCTATTTACTTTAGTAGATGGTGCGAGCAATAAGGTTCTACAATTACCTGGGCATGTGCATCGTATAACTAACATAACCTCAAATTCTAAGGTTTTTTCATTTATTCTCATTTTTAATGTTTGTATAGGCATTTTTAGCTTGGAGCCTTACTGGCTCCAAGCAAATATTTAAAAATTCAAGCAAATAATTTTTCAGTATTGTTGTTTAATAAAAATAGACTGCTAATTATAGGTTAGATTCCAAACCTGCAAAAAGTGTCTTATTTTACTGTGACAAACTATTTAAAACTTCATACACATTGCGTTGAACTTGATTTTGGTTGAAAGTACAGGAATCAGGCAGAAATTTTAATAATAGCTACGTAATACTTGTAAATCTTAAGAAATATATATTTTTGAGGTTAGCTGTGGCGACACGTGCAATGCTGCATGTAGTGTTGCATATATTCTTTCAATGTTTTAATTTACCTACTTAATGTTAGATGTCACTGGACTCTTGTTTTACTAAACAAAAAACAAAAGGCCGGGAATGTATGCAACACTGTATGCACGTATGCACAGAACCTGTAAAATTATCTATCTATGCGTAAGTAATGAGAGAACTGATTTGTCCTGCCATCTATTACATTATGTACAAAGTAAGTACTTATGAAGCCACTGTGAGGGTTGTCGTCGCATCACCTATTTAATACACCCTGACCTTGACCGAGATCAGGGTGTATTAAATAGGTGATCCGACGACAACCCTCACAGTGGCTTCATAAGTGCTTACTTTGTACATAATGTAATAGATGGCAGGACCAATAAGTTATCTCATTACTTACGCATAGATAGACAATTTTACAGGTTCTGTGCATACGTGCATACAGTGTTGCATACATTCCCAGCCTTTTGTTTTTGTTTAGTTAGTGAAACGAGAGTCCAGTGACATCTGACATTAAGTAGCTAAATTAAAACATTGAAAGAATATATGCAACACTACATGCAGCATTGCACGTGTCGCCATAACTAACCTCAAAAATATATAGTTCTTAAGATTTACAAGTATTACGTAGTAGCTATTATTAAAATTTCTGCCTGGTTCCTATATTTTCAACCAAAATCAAGTTCAACGTAATGTGTATGAAGTTTTAAATAGTTTGTCACAATAAAATAAGGCACTTTTTCCAGGTTAAGAATCTAACCTATAATTAGCAGTCTATTTTTATTAATCAACAATATTGAAAAATTATTTGCGCGAATTTTTAAATATTTGCTTGGAACCAGTATGGCTCCAAGCTAAAACTGCCTATACAAACATTAAAAATAAGAATAAACGAAAAAAACCTTAAAATTTGAGGTTATGTTAGTTATACGATGCACATGCCCAGGTAATTGTAGGACCTTATTGCTCGCGCCATCTACTTAAGTAAATAGAAACCATGCACTTATGAAGCCATTATTATAATAAGAAAGTGCCGTACGTCGGACGACCTATTTAATACACCGTGACCGAGATACAGAGAGTTGAAAGCGAGGTACTTTCACATCTCCATAAAAAAAAACACTGCCTAGGGAATCACAACTTCCACATCTAGATTTCCTATCCAAGTCTCTTACAACGAAAACAATTTTGATATTATATTTGCACGTCACTATGGAAATAATTATTCATTGAACTTTGAACTTTAATAACACTTTTACTTTAATAATATAATATTTGAAATCTTCTACCTATAAAACGATATACCACATCGGTAGTGAGGATGGGAGGCTAGTAATGAGAATAGCTGAGACCTTGGCTTCTCGTCTCTTCTTCAGCCCGTTTGAGCCCAGTTTTGAGCGCAGGCTTCCCTTGACATTTTCCATCTATTCCTATCCTGGTAGTCCTGTCACTCTCTTGATGTCATCGTACCATCGAGTTGTTGGTCGACCTCCGTTTCTTCTTCTGTTTGTTCTTCCCCCCCCCATGGTCTCCACTGAAGCATCTTAGCGTTCCATCTGATGTCCTTGATGCGAGATATGTGTCCGGCATAGTCCCATTTCAACTGTGTTATTCTTTTTTTGTTATGTCAGTTACTTTAGTTCTCTGCCTGATTCATTCGTTTCTTCTCCTTTGTCTTAATGAGATACCGATCATTGTCCTTTCCATAGTCCTTTGTGTCACTTCCAGTTTCGTTATTATTTGTTTTGTGAGGGTCCAGGTTTGAGCTCCATAGGTTATGACAGGCAGGTTAAATACTTTGGATCGCAAGTGCTGAGGTATCTTTTTATTTCTCAAAACGAAAGCTAATTTTCCCAATCGACGCCTTCTCTCTATTTCCATATCTTTACTTTGCTTTCCCAGGGTTACATTTTGTCCCAAATATATATATTCTCTGACGTTGTCTATCCGGGTTCCATTTACTGTTATTTGTGGGTCTTGTCGACACATTGTTTTTGTTTTACTTAAGTTGATTTTCAGTCCTATTTTCCTTGATGCTTGCTCTAATTCTCGTACATACAGTAAATCCCATTTTATAGACTCTTGCTTGCTTTACCTATTTTTACCCACCTAACTCTTCAACGGAATAAGATCAAAATATAATTCAGTTTCAGATCTCGTTATAATACAAAGATGTACCAAATTTCAAATCAAATTCATAAACGGTTCCTGGGTGCGCACAAAAAGTTACAGACAGACAGATCCACAGAAAACCGAAAATCTTATCTTATCTTATCTTTCGGTAGTTGAGTCAAATACCTTTAATTTGGTTGTCTACTGACCTCTGTAGGTTGAAAATTGACCAAGATATATATACATCCCTATTAGTCGAAGAGCCCTCCCCAGCTGTCCGTGCACCCCCCCCCCCCCGATCCTTGGGGACAATATTTTTCATTAAGATTAAAGCCTAAGGAGAATTTTAAGACATGTCCCAAAAAAAAACTGGCTGTACTTTCAAAATGGTGTCCATTAAAAAAAAAATTCCAAATATTGTTTTGTCATTTAACACAAAAACTAAAAAAGATGGGGAAAAACTTTCTGTACAAAAATAAACTGCATAAAATTTTCTACAATTTTGTCCCTATTTTGTTAGTTAGTAATTATTACCATTTTCCAGATAAATGAGTCCAAAATTAAGAAAACATGGAAATTCATATATCGGTAAATCATTTAGAGGAAATAACTTTGACAATTATTGCAAGGCGTATAATATAACTTTATATTATTAACATAAGAAAAAATAAAATAAACTGTAAAAAATTAATAACAATAATAATAATAATAATAATATAATTTGCAGACATTTATCACGAAAACGGTAACGATGGGTTATGAACAGATTAGGGTTAAAACTGTTGATAGTGACATCTTTTGAATTCTGCTGACTCATTCCAATAAAATTAAATGTAAATTATTCTTTGATACCTGGCAATAAAAGAAGACTTATTAACATATCCGCATTAGCAGAAGAGTATGGACCTCAAAAATATTCGGCATTACTTGGCCTTCATTCATTTAGTAATTGCCATTAGACAGAAATGTGGTGACAGAAATTTGTCTTTATCAATTGACACTAAAGTTGATTTTTCTTCGATTCCACCATCAAGAGCTTGCTTAATCCAGCGTATCAAACGGAGTGTTTACCAAACGCATATTTGGCGATTATCCGACGAAGGCATTCACTATATTCCAAAGCTTTGGAATGATTATGGATGGTAAGAAAATGGAGAACCTCTTTGGTGTTCAGCAGATAAAATACTGCCTCAATCGCTTCCTGAAATTCTTCATTAGATGATTCCAAATCAAATCATAATAGACGAAAGTGAAGATGATAACGATATCATAAATGAAGCAATAGAGGAAGAAGACTTGAGAGAAATATTCTATGTATCGGGAGACAGTGATAGTGAATCTGAAAGCGAATGAGGTGTTACTTACGTTTTATATGGTGGGCTCCCGTAGTATGTTAAAACTTATATTTTTTAGGGAGTTAGAAGTGGGGTGATTATGTATGCACATGCATGTGTGTTTGCACGCGTGTGTTTGTGTTGGGTCATTTCGTTCGAATGCCTCTGCCGTCTGGCCTATAAACAAAGTAAAGAGCACTGATAAATTATATAATATAGTAGTATCTTAAATAAACGTTTTTTAAATTGCCGCTCTCTCCCGATATAAATCACGACACATGCCCATCGTCTATCCTTTAATTAGTAATAAAGGTAGATAAAGTAATGATATTTGGGGTGCGTACTCTAGATGGGGTTAGAAATAGATACCCGAAAAGTTCCCCCCTCCAATTTGGGGGTGGAACGTCCCTTTTTTTTCAAAAAACCACCCCTAGCAGGGACTTAAATCTAGTCTTTCACTTTTATCTTGTAAACCGTTCGTCGGAAGAGAAAAAGTATAAGAAATAAAAATTTGTCGTTAAATTCTGCATAAAATATGTTCTATTGACCTTGTAGCTTATCTTCACCTATTTCGAGCTAGCAGCGTCCAAACAGAGGTAAAAATCGATCCTATTCGAAGTTTCACAGCGAATATCTTAAAACCGGTTACTTTAACGAGAAAAATACTTAGGAATGAATTTATAGACCGGAATTCTCCCTATAAGACGCATGTATAATATGGTTTTGACGCAAGTGATTTTTATTTGTTTTCCCTTTTTTTTTTCCACAAAGCTGTATTTTGTACTTTGAGCTCGTTCTACACCACCCTCGAGGTAGAGCTCTAGGTGCATTTTTTTAAAGTGGTTTCCCCTGTAGGCCTATAACCTTAACACAGCTGCATCGTTTTCCGCAACCCTTTTTGCAGCTGCAGGATATTAGCTGTAGGATGGAAATTGATGCTGGTAACTCGGTGGAATAAATGGGTGCTAAGATGTTGCCTACTTTCTTCCCACCACAATCCGTTGGTTCCAAGTTTTTTCCTCGCTAAGATTGAATTTGGAGAAATATTCTATAAGAATGTTAACGTAATGCTTCAGATGTTGGTGGCAGTCTTGGTAGAATCCCGGAAGTACTAGATTGACCCACCAACTTATTGCAAATAATGGACCTTTGATGATTCAAGGATGTCTCTTTTTGTGGGGCTTTGTGTGTAATTTCTTGTTTCGGTGAGCTACGGTTGTTGAATATATGGACAACCTCTTCGAGATTTTTTTTTTCATTAACGCAGTCCACCGTTTGCACTTTTCCTTTACCAAAGAAAGCTGAAGTGGTATCGCATCTGCACGGTCGGACAAAGAAAAACTGTCTTCTTACAGCTGTACGTTTTATTTTCTATTTTTTCCTCTCTTAAGAAACGGATATCTTTATCTTCAGGCGCGCGAGCGATAATCAATACGAGAAGATCAATATCTTGTCCGACGATGACCACACTGTATCATTTTCATGATATTCATTTAAGGCGGTCTGAACTATGGAAATTGATGCTGGTAACTCGGTGATGTCAATGGGTGCTAAGATGTTGCCTACTTTCTTCCCACCACAATCCGTTGGCGTCGTCTACAGCAATAATTGTTTTGATTCCCTCGTTTTTAAATCTCTCCACCAATGGCGAAATAAACCGGTCCTTATTTGTGAGATTGTTTATCATTTTATTCTGCGTTTGAGTCAGTGGCGTATTCTCATTGAAAATAATTTCCGGTGAAATGCGTTTCAAAAGTCGCTGCTGTCTTTCGATGCTCTTCGTACTGCAGACATTGTCAGTATATCCGTCAAACACTACAGTCACTTTTTTGCTGTAATGATTACGAGTAAAGCGAACGTAGGTTGTACAAACGTGGTCAAATGTACCCTGCTTTGGCCATACTACTTGATGAATCAAATTGCCGCCATCAACAATGAACTGGCAATAAGAAAAATCTATTAGCCTCTCTCGTACAGCATTGAAAATATCATACAGAGACGAATTCTTGGTTTTTCACATTGACCCTTTCTCATCGAAGAGAGGAGGTGGAATTGAAGCAAGCTCAAAGTTGAAACATGACTCCAAAAATTATAAATACCTGACTGTTTATTTACTTATATTTAATTTGCAGGGTATCAGGATCTGAGAGAGAAGTAAATAAAATGATACAGAAAATGTAATATAATTTTAAGTATACTATATATACGTTTAAGGTAATTATTCATGTCTGAAGCTCTGGATATAGCCTGAAGCCGTCCTTATATCTACGTCGGTACTATATATATTTTACGCATAATTATAAAGGCATCTTTGTGAAAAAATTGAAAAAATAAATAAAAATTATTTACGTCAAAACCCTCTATACATGCATGTGAATTCCGCTCTATAAATTTATTCCTGAGCAGTTTTTTCGTTAAAGTAACCGGTTTTAAGATATTCGCTGTGAAACTTCGAATAGGATTGATTTTTAACTGTGCGCTCCAAACTACCCCTCTGTTCGGCCGCTGTTAGCACGAAATAGGTGAGAATAAGCTACAGGGTTAATAGAACATTTTTTAAGCAGAATTTAACGACAAATTTTTTATTTCCTATGGTTTTTTCTCTTCCGACGAACGGTTTACAAGATAAAAGTGAAAAACCAGCTTTAAGTCCCAGTTGGGGGTGGTTTTTTGCAAAAAAGGGACGTTCTACCCCCAAATTGGGGGGGGGGGACTTTTCGGGTATCTATTTATAACCCTATCTAAAGTACGCATCTCAAATATTATTACTTTATAAATCATTTCTTCCATTCACTGTTTTTTAATCTAATTTGCGTGTACTATTTCCTACGTACGACTTTTTATGTATCATACGTGGCGCCCCAATCGACAGTCACTATTTTGACAACGAGAGTTGATAAGATGTAACCTACAAACGTTCAAATTACCCATCAAAAATATGCTTTAAAAATTCTAAAATGCCTATTAGGTGGTTTGTAAAAGTTTATCAAATCTTACTAAGAGACCGTCCGTCCGCTCCTAATGCAGTATTTGCAAACCGGAATATTATCGGCAACCGGAGATTTAATAGCGCAGACAGTGATTGAAAGAATTCCCCTCGCAGAAATAAAACCCATAAGAACAGCGCAGTTTTTCATGCTTGGCACTTGCCTAGTGGTAAGTACTACAAAATAATATTCTACTCACTTGAAACAAAACTATTGTGCAATTTTAGGGTCCTGTATGTACTTCGTGGTACAAAGTAATGTTTGGCGATTCTGGCAAGTCGACGGTCGTCAAAAAGGTAGCTTTCGATCAGCTGATATTTGCGCCGGCTTTTACTGCAATTTTCATGGCTTGCTTGAACTTTCTGCAGGGCAACGATTTTCAACATTTCAAAAAGGAACTGAATGCAAAGTACACGGATATTTTGATTGCTAATTACAAACTTTGGCCTGCGGTGCAGGTGGTTAATTCTTACTTGGTACCGGTAAATTATCAAATTCTTTTCGTGCAAGTTGTGGCTTTGGTATGGAATTCTTATATATCGTGGAAGACGCAGCAAGAAGAATAACCGTAAATAATTTAAATACTTACCAACCTATCAAATCAGCAGTATTAAACAAGTTTGATTTGTTTGTCATCCTGCGTCTGTAATCTGTAACGTATTGATTATTGCCTGTTTTCCGTTACTAATACATTACCACTATTAATGTATGATAAAATAATGTCTTTGTATATTGCTTTTTATCGAAATTTATTATATTTTTCTTATCTAGTTGAATAGTCAAATAAAATTATCTGCCATTTTGTTTTTCTACAAACATATAAAAACCACGAGAATTTCTAAAGAGCATTGTTGGTTAAGATGGGTGAGTTTGCCCCCACATGGATTAGTGAGTTGGCTTATTGAAATTACTGTTACTTGTCGGATAAAAGCACCAAATTTGGTATGAAGGTACCTTAGGCCATACTAATAAATATTAGCCTAGGAGCCCTCTGGAATTTCTAAAAATTTTCATGTACAGCACTAAAATCCAAAATGATCGACAAATACGACAAAATATCACATGTAGCCCAGGAATTTTAGTTTTTGACTGGGAATTAATTATTGTAAAGCTGAAAAGTTGCAGGATTGTAGTTTTGGTCCAGGATAAGTCGCAGAAATTGCAGAGCTGGCTATAAAGTACAGCAAAAATGTTGTTACTGATCTGATTTGGGTCGAAATGATCATAAAATCTTCGAAGAAGCATATCCGTTCGTATTTCAGATGTTTCCATGCATATTTTGTTCATAATTTTCCGTTCTTTAGCAGCGAAACTATCAGCGAAAAAAATTTTTTTTCTGATTGCATTTTTGAATACACATATTCGTAGGTGATGATAATATCAACATTTTTATCTACAAATTATGACCAAAGAGCTAATAAGTAGGCTATTAGCCTCAAATTCTCAAAATAATTTTGACGACCAACGCGTACTTTTCAAGTAAAACTCGTATTAAAAAAAATAGTTACCTGGACCTTTTCGGACCGATTTTAATCGAAAGGTGGGATCTTTAGCTTTAATTAAAAAAAAAATAATAATAATAAGTCGTCTAGAAACAGACGACAGCGTTTTCGCTGCTAGAGCGTAATTTCTCAAGTAATATGTTAATAAACAAAAACTGAATAGCCTGGCCCATTTCAGACCGCTTTGAATCGGAGGGTGGGTTCTTTAGCTTTAATTTAAAAAAAAATCAAGTCCCTAGTGCATTTAACATAGAAGTTAATCGCAAAATAGTCGTTGACGGCGTTTCCGCTGCTAGCGCATTTTTAATGTAAACTAAAATAAAATAAGATATTAACCTGGGCCTTTTCGGACTGATTTTATTCGAGAGATTGGCTCTTTACCTTTAATTTAAAAAAGAAATAAGTCCCTAGTACATCTAACATGGAAGTTGACCGCGAAATAGTCGTTGACGGCGTTTCCGCTGCTAGCGAATTTTTAATGTAAACTAAAATAAAATAAGATCTATTAACCTGGCCTTTTTCGGACTGATTTTATTCGAGAGATTGGCTATTTACCTTTAATTTAAAAAAGAAATAAGTCCCTAGTACATCTAACATAGAAGTTGACCGCGAAATAGTCGTTGACAGCGTTTCCGCTGCTAGCGCATTTTTAATGTAAACTAAAATAAAATAAGATCTATTAACCTGGCCTTTTTCGGACTGATTTTATTTGAGAGATTGGCTCTTTACCTTTAACTTAAAAAAGAAATACGTCCCTAGTACATCTAACATAGAAGTTGACCGCGAAATAGTCGTTGACAGCGTTTCCGCTGCTAGCGCATTTTTTATGTAAAATTAAAATAAAATAAGATCTATTAACGTGGCCCTTTTTTTAAAATAATTATAATAATAATAATAATAATAAGTCCCCAGTACATCTAACATAGAAGTTAATCGCGAAATAGACGTTCACACCGTTTTCGCTGCCAGCACATTTTTAAGATACACTAAAATAAAATGAAAACTATTAACCTATTAACTATTTATCAATGTAATTGACACGAAAACCAAATTTTTAAATATTTGGATCCTGCTGGCTAAAATGCATATGATCTGACCTTCAAATATTATTTTGATTTTCAAAAAATAGATTTTTTAATTTTTAGTTTTAATAATAGAAGGCCGCGATTTTACCAAAATTGTTAAAAATTGGTCTGTAAGCACAATGCTAACATTAAACACGATTTATTCTTCATTAAGTTCGACGATATGGGTTTTTCAACGAAAACTATTTTTTTTAAAATGGAACCTCTATGGGACAACCTGTTATTTAATTAGATCTTTAAATTACGAAGAAAATGATATGCATATACTGTATACCTTCTCTTTGTACTAAATTTATAATTAAAAGAAAAAATGTTTTGAGCTACAGGGTGTCCCACTTAAAACACCCGGCGCCATTTTCTCGATAAACAAAAGCGATATTTGAATTCTGTAAAAGGTATCTACTAGAATATATAAATGACTTCAGTTTTGAGTAAAAATTGTCATTTTACACATTGAGGTATAGATGGCGTTGCGATGCAAAGAAATTTTTCGATCCTAGGAACGATGAAATGAGTTGCATGAGAGGATAATTATATACTCAGCAACTTTTTCAATATGAACAATTTTCGAAAAATCATTGGTTTTCGAGATATTTGAACTTCAATGTAATTTTTCAAGTAACAAAAATCCCATTTTTTTCATGTCGCATATACAGTTTATAGTGTAAAATTTAGTAGAACATGCAACATAAACAAGACACAAAAATTAGACAATACACAATAAACAAAAAGTCAAAATCTTTAATTTCCAAATAGCAGTTGCAGCCCCCCCACCTTTGTTTTACTTGGAAAAAAAACATTATTTTGTGTTTTGAAATAAATGTTTCATTACCATCTAAATGAGCCTGATTCACTATGAAAAATGTCCCAAAGGACTTATTGTCTAAAATGTATTTTAAAAAAGTTATGACGATTTTTATATTCAAAAAAATTATATTGAAGTTCAAATATCTCGAGAATCAGTGATTTTTCGAAAATTGTTCGTATCATAAAAGTTGCTCAGAATATAATTCTCCATCTCATGCAACTCATTTCATCGTTCCTAAGATCGAGTATCGCTTTTGGTTATCGAGAAAATGGCGCCGGGAGTTTTAAGTGGGACACCCTGTATATTTTTTAAATATTTAAAATTTTAGTGCTGTACATGAAAATTTTTAGAAATTCCAGAGGGCTCCTAGGCTAACATTTATTAGTACACCCTAAGGTACCTTCATTTCAAATTTGGTGCTTTTATCCACCAAGTTAACGGTAATCTTGAAATACAACTCTAACCGACCCCACTAGATGGTGCGCTTTTTTTTGCTTGGATTGTTATCAATATCACTTAAAATTTTTCCAAATTTCAGAGCCGTGTAGAGGAAATAGGGGCCATTAGGGTGTAATTCATAAAAATATATACAGAATTTATGAAGTATATTAACATTTTTTGAAAATTGATGAGCGAAAGGGGATAAATATAAAAACATTTTTGATGAGCGGGGGGCAGAAATCCAAAAAAATTTTTGATGAGCGACGGGGAGAAGTCGAAAAACATTTTTCATGAGCGGGGCGGGGCGCGGGGCAAGACAGAAAAAAAATGGAAAAAATTTATACAACAAATTTTCAACCGTTTTCGAGTAAAAAAAATGAAAATTTTCTAAAATAATTTTTATATATTGAACTGTATAACAGATAGTGTGAAACCATACGTTGAATGTAATAGACGCGCTGTTCCTTTTACACACAAAAATTGTGACTTTAGTCAGGAAAGACCTGATTTATATCTTATTTGTGAAGAGATAATTTTGGGTGACAAAGTTGCACTTGAAACAGATGCTATTAAAATAATAAAAAACCAGTAAAAAAATTATCATAACAAACATCGAAGCTATTGAACTAAGTATACTAAACCATGAAATGTTCAAAAAGAGAATGCATAAAAACATTTAATAATGTTGATTCTAGTCCCGTTAAAAATGAAAATTCAGGCGAAACTATTTTCTTGTTTTTATGTAGATTAAAGGGCGGAAAATATTCGCTTGTAGTGGAGTCAAAATAAAATTTGAATGGAATTCTCTGGCTACAGCAATTTTATTGTTTTAATTTGTTGTAGATATAATAATAAGTGCTCTGAGTAATTTTTTGCAAAATCCGTCCATTGCTTCTTGTAAAATTTGAACAACTTATTTTTCAACACATAAATTTTCTGCTACTTTTCCTATTATCTCATATCATAGTAATCGTATCGCAATAATAAAAATACCAAGCTGTTCGCTATAAAATTATAAATAAGACTAGGCATATGAAGAAACTTCTTGATAATTTGTAAATTTATAAAAAAATAAAAACCACAAAAAATTGCCTTTTTTAACAGTTTAAGAAATATGATGTAATAATCCATCAATTTTAACGAAAGTTGGTGGAACCATGCGCTTTATTGAACTAAACCTCCGTGCCAAATTTTAGAGCAAAATATTTATTCAAACGGCTAAAAATCAACAATAATTTCGAAATTTCCATCGCATTTTGTTTAAGTGCATCGACTCGTAGTAAAAGACAATGTTTCTTTTAAAGTGTAGATTTTTACATGTACTTTACGGTGGTTCTTAGAAAGAAAAAAAATAAATTCCTTATTAACCCATTAACCTGCAACAATGGCTTAGTACACGAACTTCAATAGAACAGTGAGGCCGGACTAGAATAAATGAATTCTTGCAACTTATAAGAACAAACAATTTTAGAAACCGCACTTGAATCCGTATTAAATTGATATCAAGCGCTTGAACAGGAGATGTACTACTTTAAAATGTTGTGAAAAAGTTGAGGTAAATTGTTTGTCTGTATGTAAAATCTACCAAGGGTTGTAATTGATTAAACAGCGAACAGGATCAAGCACTCAATTTGATTAAAGCTAATGATTTCGATTATTTTAATGTAACCGATGAAGAGCAATATGAAAATGAAGATGGGCTTAAACACTGATGCTGAGACTACCGGAGCTGATGGTGAAGAATACAATTATTTTTCTAAAAACATATACACACGTGAGCACACCCACGCAATCACGCACGTATAAGCGTACATACGCACCACATTCTCAACTCGCTAAAAAAACGTAGTTTTTAATGGAAATGTAAAAGTATTCCACCTTCAACTCTCTGTATCTCGGTCAATTTTCATTGTACAGAGATCAACAAAAAAGCTATATTTAAGGCATTTGACTCAGTTATCGGCAAAAAAGATATCTTTTTTTTGAAGAATATTTTTCGATATATTTTTAAAAAACGCATTTTTCACCCCTTTGCACCATTAGGAAAAGTCCTTCTACACCCTTGCGAGTTAAGGACTCATCGGTTTTTTAATATTGAAGTGGGGATGAAACCTATAAACCCCGAATTTTCATTGACTCCTTAATTTTTCCTTTTTTAAAATCTATTTTTTCCGTACTATTAATCTGCTTTTCTTAAATTACCTGTTAGTTTTAAATGTTATCTATTATGTCCTTTTAGGTAATTCGTCGACAGAACACTGAGGAAAAATATCTAGTCATAGTAAAACATAGGAAAGGTCATTTTTGCCATTCAACTTTCATTGTGGTCTGCTTGGTGGTGTGGGATGGTGTTGAACGAGATAACGCGGATGAGCTGTATTCCCTTCTAACAAACAAACTCAACAAGTTCGGGCTTCCGACGAAAAGAAGATGCGCCACTAACGAACCTAGAACTTGCGCTTGTCAAGGTATCAACGAGGATACATGTGGCGCCAGTTTTTCCTTTGGTTGTTCTTGGTCTATGTACTACAACGGGTGCAAGTTCGCCAGGTCCAAGGAAGTCCGAAAGTTCCGTTTAACAGAAAAAAACGAGGAACTCGAAGTGGAGGAGAAACTGCAAACGCTAGCCAACCATTTGAGCCCCATGTACCGATGTCTCGCACCTAAGTCATTCAAAAACCAGTGCCACTTTGAAAACATAGCCTCAGATTGTCGGTTAGGACACAATCCCGGCAGGCCCTTTTCTGGAGTTACAGCTTGTATGGATTTCTGTGCGCATTCCCACAAGGATTTACATAACATGATCAACGGTTGTACAGTGGTCGTCACTTTGACTAAACACAGAAGTTTATCGAAACCCACAGATGAACAATTACACGTTCTACCGTTATACGTAGCAGATGATACTGATGAGTTTGGTTCGAAGGAAAATCAGGAAAATAAAGTGAAAAACGGAAGTATCGAAGTTTTCGAAAAGTAAGTACTTTTTTTTTAATATATCCAATTATGAATCTTCATAAACAATAATGTATGGAATGGAGAGTATCAATAGGGTTTTAATAGTGTAATTAGTAAGTCATTATAAATGAAAAATGACGCAACCCAGCTATAGTGAATGAATTTGAATGATTTTTTTCTTGTTGGATTTCTAATGCCATATACTAAAAAGTTTACCCATTGAAAATTACCGCAATTTCGAAAATCCGTAAATTAAAAAAAAATAAAATTTTTAGAAATCAAAAGGAAAAAAAAATACAATTATCGGAATTTTTTAATATTTCGTTTGAGAAAATAATGATTGCTATAGTTTTCGAAGTTGTTTATAAAAAAACTGTAAAAAAATTAAACTTTTTAAAATTAACTTGAAGATGGGAGAAGCTCCAAAAAGCGAAATATATGAATAGTACAGTAAGTGAAGCTTTTAAATCCTAGCCCGAAAACGATGTAATGACTTTCTAAATTGTTTTCTTCAACATGCTCCATAAAGTATGTACATAAAAATCTATATCGTCATTTTTCCTGCTTTTTAGCTAGGCAAAAAAGCAAAAAATACCCATAATCTGATAGAGAATCAAATTATAAGAAAGAAAGGTCTTATACACTTTTTTTCTAAAATGCATATTTGTCGAGATATTGCGAACTGAAAATTGCATTTCTAGACTTTTTTTTTCAAATTATATACCTCGTAATCATATTCAGCGACTAAAAAATTTTAAGTATATGGATTTTCGTGAATTTATTTGTAACATTAGAAGCATTATTAATTTTTCAGTATTTAAGGATGATTTCAACCCTTAATATTTTCGCCTCATAAATTTTGATCTCACACTCATATTCAACGACCTTAAAAACAGTCTATGGATTTTCGTTAATTTATTCATAAAATTAGAAGAGTAATTAATTTTTCAGTTTTTAGGGTTGGTTTCCACCCTTAAAAATAAAAAGCTTGTAATGCGATTTTAAAAATTACAGATTAAAGTTTCATTTTTTTTACAAATTCTTTATAAACAACCTCGAAAATTATAACAATCATTATTTTCTTAAAACAAATGTTTAAAAATTCCGTATTTTTTGTTGAAACTTCTAAAAATTTCATTTTTTTTTTAATTTACGAATTTTCGAAATTGCGGTATTTTTCAATTGGTAAACTTTTTAGGTTATGGCATTAGAAATCCAACAAAAAAAAATCATTCAAATCCATTCACTAGCTGGGTTCCGAGGTATAAACCTAATTGCATTGGACTATTGAATTTATTGTTCGATCTATACATCTGGACTTTTAGTCCAGGAAATAGGTTTTTAAAACAGTAGTGTGGGAGAAAGTTTAGCGGGAGTTTTGGAAATTGATGTAATTAATAGGTCTTGAGGTGCTGTTTTCGAGGTCATATCTTGCGACTAAAACTTTTTGTTGGAACTTCGAAAAACCTCAAAAATTATTAGAATCAATCAAGTATAGAAAAAAAGGTTTAATATAAATTACAGCATTACATGCGTCAATTATGCGTTTGGGTAAGTTTGCGAAAAAAAATTGTAATAATAGTTTTGCAACAATTTTGAGACAAAAAAAATATTTTTCATGAACTCGAAAAATGTGTCTAACTTTGCGGTGTTCTAGTGACGAAACCGTTCGTTTCACAAAAAAAAAACTTATGCGAGCTAAATTGTAGATAATTTATTCGTCTTTGATTGGAGAATAGAAATATGTTTTCTCGAAAAAGTGCGCTGGAACAACGGAGATATTTGCAAGAAACCATTTTTTTGCACGTTTTTTTTTAAGAGTTCTGGCAAAAAATTGTAAATTGTGATCTCGAAAACTAGTCCCTTGAGGTAAACCAGAAAAAGGCAAAAAGCCCAAAAGTTCTGCGACTGGACCGCAAGACATCTTTCCCCCCGTTTTCGAGGGAGGGGAACATGATGGTGACAATATTTTCTGACCTACCCTCCAACCCTAAACCGAAAAAACACCTCTTTTCCGATTTTCTGGTGCTAGGTATTTTTTTATCGGAAAATTTTATTAACGAAAGTTGTTCAGAATTGTCCAAAAACCCTAAATCCAAAATTTAATCAAATTAAAAAATACTGAAATTTTATTTAAAATATTGTCCAAAAATATTTAAATGAGTTTTTTTGTTTAAAAAATTCATGACAATTTTGTTTGAAATTAACTCCAAGCTGTCAGATAGTTGTCAAGTAATTAGTAGTCTTTTTTATATTTTTTAAATTTTTTAATTTTTTTATTTTGATGAAATATTGGATATAGGGTTTTTGGACAATTCTAAACAACTTTCGGGGTCCAGTCGCAGAACTTTTGGAGTAAAAGCTTTACCTCAAAGGGAGTAAACAGCTACAAGGGTCCATTAATACCACCAATTTTCAAAACTCTACTCTATTTTACACAAATAAACAATTTCTTATTAGGACTATTCACGGTAAACCCCCCCCTCCCCCGTTTTTACTTTACAGGCTGTATTACTGGATATAAAATGTTTGCGATACTAGAATATATCTATGTTTCATTGAAGGCGTGGCAATTTACAGCTGACAGGTTATTGTAGAATCTTGAAACGCTGCCAGTGAAAGAATAATTACCTTGCCCTTAATTTATTTCTTTATTAAATTTTCGTCTCTTAATTATCCATCAGTGAACCTAATGGTAATTAATATATTTTTTCTTGACATAATGACCAAAATATTAACTTTTAATTACATTTAAATCCCATAATACATTCCTCTGGACTACCAACAGCATTTCAACATTTTTCTAACGCATTATTAAGAATTTTGAAAATATTGTAATAATATAATATTGCATTCAATAAGACAAAACTTCTAAATAACTGATGTTCTAAATCATTAACAAAAAATTCTGCAGTTATTTAAGGTCTCTTTTGGTATCAATGATACGCCATTTGCAAATTTCAATTATCTTTATTATTTTTAGATGTAATGGCCCGGGGGACTTTTAACTGAAACACCCTGTATAACATACCTAATTTAAAATTATACAAAATGATAGTTATATACGTCTACAGATAATAGACATACCAAATATTTAAATAAACTTCAATTCAATCAAACCCTGACTTTGCAACAAGTACATAAATTGGTATTTTTTTCACCAAGGGGAAAATTTATTTCAGTTTCATGACAAAAAAATTAATTTCATAGAATATTTTTTTCTACGACTACCTTCAAATTCTATACTTAAATAAATAAATTTCAGAATTAACTTAAACCCCAAATGGTCGGCTATTTAAGCAACATTTTTTACAAGAAAACTTGCCATACATCATGTCCACATCCACAGTCAACGTTTAGGAAACCTATCCCCATAACAAAATGGCGACCATGTTTTCCAAAATAGCCCCCATAAAATTTAAATTAAATTAATCATTTCTATGTATTTAAGTTAGGTAAACTATAGGTTTTCAGGAGTGCTGAACTGCTTCATTTCAGTTCAGCACTCCTAAAAACTTATAGATTACCTAACTCCTAAACGTTGCCGGAAGTTCATAGGATGAGATATCCTACATGGATACGACCAAAATGGCCGTCATAATTCTTTTTTTATATTTTGATGTATTAATCTTTGAAAAATGACGTTGAAATATAGCACTGTGGATATTCAATGTGAAACGCTGCTATAATTTTAGATGTTTCATACTTTTTCTTTATTTCTATGTTTGCCGAAATATTCTTAATTCCAAAAAAGTAGAAGTTAAGTGTTACCTTCCAAGAAATTCTAATTTACTAAGGAAGAGAGTTCAGATTGAGCGAGGGCCTGGATTATTATTAGTTTCTGATCGGAGTCTGCGGTACGTCCGTACATTCGTACAATGTTTATTTACAGGAGAATATCGCGAATCTAAGTCAAAACGTGATAGGTTTCAGGTGGTTCCCCTTCCTAAACGTTGTCTATGCATATGGACATGATGTATGGCAATTTTGGTGTTCTCCTCGTAAAGTGCAGTTTTTTTTTGCTTACTCGTCTGACTAAAAACACTAATAAATAGCTTGATGTTTCTAAAGCAAAAATCGCGAGATATCTTTAATTATTTTCAATGCACTCATAATTCGGCTATGTGTTAGAGTGAAATAATGTTAGTTTTTTCACGCCTTTTACTTTTTTCGCCATTACCACAAACATATGTTTTATGCACAGAAAATAATAGTTAAAAAAAAACACAATTTGTTAACAATCGCAGAATAATATAATTTTTTATGGAAAATCCAACTAAATTATATTAAAAAAAAAACATGCTACTCGAAGAAAATATTGAATATATCTGAGGTTTTACTGAATCCATTTTACACAAAATTTTAGCACATGAATATCAACAAGATTTTTTTTTCTACTTACTGCAAACAATCCATCGAAATGATTCGTTTTTGTATGGAATGGCCTACTCAAAATTTCTCCTCCATTGCATTTGATATTTAGCAAAATGTTAAAATTCACCATTACAATGAATAAAAGATATGCAAACATGAATGAAACATTCTGTTACGCAAACATTAACATTTTGTTGAAAAACACAAAACTGCTCTGTTTCTGGGACCCCATGTATTTCGACGTGCTGAATACGAATCAGCTTAGCTCCATCACCCACCAATTTTTAGTAAATCGCGAAAATAACCTAAAGAACCTCATAAAAACCTCATACAAAATTTGTGGGTAGTGGAGGTGTACGGACATCTGATTCCTGTTCAGCACGTCGAAATACAATGGAATCCCAGAATCACTTTTTTCTTGTGCGCCTGCGTAATGATTTATTTATTCATTCAGTAATTAGTACATTAACAGTTTTCGCTAATCACGCACTTTAATTGCAGCTATCCGAGTGAAGTACGAACCTGCGCGGTTCCTGCTGAAACCTGTCTGAGAAGGAATCGAAAAAATACAGAAGGTAAAAGAGCGAAAAGAAAGATGTCAACCCCACAACCGTTTTCACCTTCGATCTCTCCAACTTCTTCAACGAACACACCGAAAGGACGATCTATCAATAATTCCGAAATACAAAATGGGCAGGTTTCCAGTACAGTATTAGATTACCCAAACAAAACTACTTGGAGGTACGATAATTTCTCTGATAACAGTAATAACAGTAATTCTTCTCTGTATTCGAATAGAAATGAATCATTTATGAATAGTAATGGCAGTTATCCCTCTAGCCCGAGTCCAAGTCTCCCTCAATTTTCATTTTTCAAGACACCCTTTTCCCCAGCTAGCAACCCTTTTAGCAACCACTACTCCCAAAATGGCTATTTGCGAAACGATTATTATTCACCCACCCACCAATATCAAAATTACTATTACAACTCCAACATCTATCAGCATTCTTCTCCAACTCCTCACTTGAGTAATTACGCAGCACAATTCAGCAACTATCCCTCTTACAACATCAGCAATCCTTTTGATGATTTGTATTCAAATAGCACACTGTCAGCTAGTGAAATTAGTACCTACCAACCGAAAGACCCTAAGCAAAAGGTTGTTGATATATCGTACACGGATAACGTGGAATGTTTTCAAGATCCAGAAATAGGTGGTGTTGCGATTGCACTTCAACATGGCAGTGTGTTATTTGAGTGCGCCAAACACGAACTGCATGCTACCACTGCCTTAAAAGAACCCAACAGGCTTTCTCCCACTCGTATTTCCTTAGTATTTTATCAACATAGAAGCTTGAACAAGGCTCAGCATGGCTTGGACGAATACACTGAGAAAATGAAACGTAAATTAGAGATTAATAACAGTCAGTCTGACTTGGATAAATCCGAGTCCGCTGACTTCGATTCAAAATTAGATAGTAGTTTTGGTAGTTTGAAAGATAACCCTGGTGATATTTTGTTGCGAGCGCCAACACTGCCAACAGTGTCTTTGACAACAATGTTTCCAATGTACCCCTGTATCGTTACAGGTCCTTTTCAAGAGCAATTGTCCTGTACATTAGGAGAAAAACCCTGAGATGTTCTTACTTCCAACAGTTATTGTCATTTTTTGTCCTTACCGCAAGACTGCACAATTGTTAGTCTCAGATTTTTTTGTTGGGATTTATTTTACAACCGCTTGACCCAGATGAGAAGACACGAATCGAACGAAAACGTTTTTCCGAATATCTTTAAGTGTTGTTTTGGTGACATGGCTGTCATTAAAAAGACTGAGTTTTAAACTTAAGGTATAAAATTGATTGAAACCGTTACAGGGTTACCGAAATTAGTATGTTAAGTTTAAAATAGGCATAGGAAACCTTTCATCTGGGCCATACAGAATACAAGTGAATTGCCTATATTCGTCAAAAGAATTTAGACGGTTGTTTGTGTATTATATTTTACAATAATTTGTTGTAGTTTTATTTTGTTGTTCCGGCAACAAGTTCAATGGTCTAAATTTTTATGTAATATTATCAGTGCCTCTATGATCTCAAAAATAACAGTTCACAAATTTACTCAAAGTACAAATATAAAATTCCGTGCTACCAATTTCGTTGGTGGATTTGAATAAATCTCTCGCGAGAATAGAATTGGTCACAAGTCATAGGATTATAGTGCGTTTAACTTAGCATAGCTATTTATTAGTTAATTTATGTTTTTAGGTAGTTTTTTTATTGTAAATTTTGCATTTTAAATAATTGTCGACTGCTATTAAGTTTAATTTAAATTGAGTACCTAATTTATTTGATCATGCTTTAACACAAGCAAGTTATTATTGAGTTGATTTTATATGTACATAAATGAAAATATTTTTAGGTGGTGAGTCATAACAATATTTTGTTATATCACGTGTGGTTCCACAACGGACTTTTAAACACATTTTTTTATTAATTTTGGATATTATTACCATACCTAAACTGAGAAATAATTCATTGAGACCTTTTACGTTACAGCGTATAAATATATGATGCCCCAGACCTATATCTTGTAAATTACAAAGGTTATAAAAAAAATCAATGTAATAAGCTCGTCTGAGCTCCAGAACGAAGTTAATGGGCGTTTTTATCGTGACGATGTTAGAGGTCTGACGTTGACGTTATTTCTACGAAAAAAGTGGCAAAAAAAAGTGCAGAAAAAAATAAAGTAGTAATAAATAATAACGTAAATTAATCTATTTATTGTCTGTCTGGAAATATTCGGATTTAAACCTGTTTGCTGATACTGTGATACTGGGAAGGGACTGGATTTGCAGGAGTAAATTATTTTAAAAAACTGCAGAACTGTAAGAAAAAGACTTTTCACATTGAACAGTGGTATGCTTAGGAACAGTCTTATAAGGCAATTTTGTATTAGTACCTTTAACTAACTTCCTGAATAGATAAACTGGATTTTAAATTTTAACTATTTTGTACTTATACAAAATAGTGGGGTCTCTTAAGACCCCACCATATAAGGCTGAGACCGCTCATTTGGAGTAGACCATTTATTGTTAAGAAGGGCTTTTGATACATGATAAAACCTCCCACAACTTTAAGCGTGAATTTTTAATATTTTGTAAGCTTGGCACTGGCGGCTTCTCCCATAAGGCAGGTGAGGCAGTGCTTCAGTGCCTCATTTGCAGTAAATCTGTACCTAATTCGTAACTTTATAAACTGTGTTATCTTTTACAAATTTATTCAACTGACGAAGTAGAGAATTCCTTAACAAACCTAACTAGTTACCTAGAGTATCTAGAGCCCTGCTGCCTCATCAGATTTTTGCAGCAAATATCCCACATGCTTAGAATATCTTAAAATTACATCCACATAAATTCCAAGGTTTTCTAGCTATCACTAGGTTTTGAGATCGAATTTTTAAGTATAATTTTAAAGCTATAGTTGAAGTAATCTTAATAGTGAGACGTTATGAGGGGCGAGAGGAACTAACAGGCTGCAACAAGATCTCCCGTCTTTACTCCACTTTTACATTAAGTGAGAGAGAAGATAGCGGCCCTTTGATGTCGGCTATCTGACGTAGCTTGTGGGAGTATACCTTTGAGTGTGTTGTTTAATCCAGGGCCGCAGTTAGAGACACCGCAGTCGAGGTGAAGATATAATTCCATAATTACTTTACATTTCTTTATTTGGTAATATGTTTTTGAAAATTATTCTAGTAAGTTTTTTTACCAACTCATAGCAGTGCTTTGGGGATATTGTAAGTGTAATATTATAAAAAGTAAACGAGCGAACAATATAGTTAAATTCGGCTCTGCATTCTGCACCCCTTGCCTCTCAACGTCGCTCATAAATGCGAATCAAAGACTTCTGTCTTTGACTTGTTTAAAACTAACCCCCAGTTTTTGAAACAGCCACTATTTACCCAAATCTGTATTAATTATCTCAACGGCCATATTAACTTCATGCGAAAATGATGAAAGGTATATTTGAGAATCACGAAATGGCCACAAAATCCTACCCTGTGGTACACGTTGTCAGTTTTATTGATACTTTGGGAACCACTATATATTTAATGTCGATAGATTATAAATAACTAGTAACGTGAGATAACAGGAAATAATTTCTTCTTATTATTTCGAGCGTCTTACCAGACGTTTTGTGATCCACGCATTATTCTCTCTGCGGTTGATGTGGCCAAGAAATGGGAGCACTCGGTAGAACAGCGCGCTGGAAAGTCTATTTCCCTAACGTTCCATGTCTCAAAGGTGTGAGAAAGAAAACTAGGGTGTTAGTAAGTCTGAATTATCTGATTATTTCCTATCACACCTCTGTAATTTTCAGTTTGATGTTTTTCAAATTGTCTAAACAAATATTACTTATTTAACATTTCTATTTTGCCATAAAATAGAATTTAAATGATGTTGCGTTAATATTTGCCAATGAAAATAACGTTACATTAAGTCACGGTATCTAATTTTGTCATAATAAAAATAGTCAACTAGTTTTTTAACCTTTTTCATTTTCGAGATATAGAGCTAGGGCGTTAGGTTAATGCTCACCCTGTATTTTTCAATAAAAATTTTACTTAACATAATGCTTTTAGCACTTCATTTTTCACATTTTTATATTTATTTTGTTGCGTTTTTTTTGTAAATCACTGTTCCACCGCTTAGTAGTATTTTTATAAATTTCGTTTTCATTGATATAGTGAAAAATTGTATCAGCATAACGATGAATTATTTAAGTAGTTTAGTTGGAGTAAAACATAAAAAAATGTGTAAGAGTTCATATTAATATATCAATTGTAATATTGATGTTTACCCTTTGAAATAAAATCGACATGAAGTTTAGCGTGTTGTTTTTAATATATGTATAGAGATCGTTTATTTGAGGAACTAGTCCACAATTTTGCCTTTTAAAACTGTGCTTCACGTAAAAAGGATCTATTTTTGCTATCGTGAGCATGGGGTGAAGATTTAATTATTCCTTGAAAATTGTTTAAATTGAGGGAAGGTCAAAGCTGAAGCACGCCGTTTTATTTAGGTTTGACCTTTCTGTTTAAGAGGCCATACAATGTTATTTGTACATGATATTATTGTGTGCATTTATCTTTTGTAGTTTTAAAAATATATTTTTGACAAAAAAGAAAATATTTATAGTGTTCTTAAAAAGCCTACGAAAATAAATTATTGTATAGTGTTAGTACCTATCCCAGTCACTTCTTCGAGAATAATACTTTATAAGGATGTTAATAATGAAGTAAATGATGCCAAATATTTAAAATAGATATTAAAAATTTGTATTTATTATTTTATACGGTAAACTCTTCCAGGCCAGTTTTGGCAGCCACACCTTTTATGTAATATAGGTTAGCCTTTTCTATAGCACCTTATTTATTTATTTATTATTTAAATTTATTGTTTATATTTTCTATGCAAAATTTAACAATTCTATCACATTTATTATGAAATTTCGAAATTCCATAGACTACATATATGTTGTGCAATAAACAATTTACAGTATTACAGTAATCTTTTGCAGAGGAAATATAAACAATATTACAGATTTTACGATCTAAAGTAGTATTAGACATAAAAAATGTATATATTTTTTACACAATTTTTAGGAAATGTATCAACTGAAAAACCAAAAAGCAATCTTTGAAATACTTGTACATAGTTTTTGAGTAGATACTTTCATTTCTCTCAGTGTCTCGCTCATTCGTAATTTTAAGCATCATCGAAAAAACTCATCAAATTTCTTACAAAAGCAATACTTATTGATAAAATTCATATCATGGTGGAAGTATCTACACAAAAGGGAAATGTAATTTTATTATGAATGAAATAATCATTTGTATTTTCTATAGTTATAGACTTTTTTAGTTTAGAATTAAGAAACAAAATTAATATGTGTATTGTCTTGTGAATACATTTATATAATATTAAACTCGATTTGTTTATTTTTATCCTTGCAACATTTAGAGGGAATAAACCAGAATGAGGGAATCTTAAATATGTTTAATGAGCATATTTAATAAAAATCATTTTACTTACTTTGATGTCACATTATTATTAGTATCGACGTGGAGCAGTTTTAAGTACCTCGTCAAAGTAAGCAGTTAAGGAGGACAATTATCCAAATCAAATAAATATTTGCACAGATTTGGTTAAATATATATCCACTTTTTGAGCCAGAAAATACGGAATTTGTTGAGATTTCTATTACTTCAGTAAAATTAAATTAAGTTTTTACCAAACCCGGAACAAATTTGTAACAAGCTAATTTCTTCGGGATTGTATTCTGTGGCTATCCAGGAGTCTCTGACTGAAAATCCCAAAAAATCCGCCATGTTGAAATTAGGCACTTTTGTCCTTTAATCGGTAATAGCCCACAAGGATGACACTTCAGGAAAAAAGTAAAGAGGCCAAATTTTGAGAGAAAGAGCTTAGCTTCAATATGGTATAAATCGGCTAAATATTAGCAAACTTATGATTGTCAAAATGACAGATTCTTTTCAAAAAAGGGTATTTTTTGTATTTCAACACCGTAAAAATGTAACAATAGTCAACAAAAACTTTTGCTGGTAATACTAATTAAACATGGTTTATTTAAATATGAAATAAAACATATACCGGTTAGTTTATTTGACGATATTTCGTTTCGAAAAACAACAAAATCATCTCTTTTTTTCTTATTTTGATAAAAAACTTACACCAAGTCCAACTTGGCCTGAAAGTGCTAAACAATTTGTAATAGACGTTGTGTGGCAACGCCCGGCTCAATGTAAAGATATTGTTCATCAGTGTGTTTCATTTGTTCGTTATCATTATGGTTTAAATTGTATTATTATTTTCGATGGCTATTCTAATGAAAGCACTTCCGTTAAATTTACAGAATATCAAAGAAGAGCTAAAAATGCATTTCAGAAAGAAATTAATATTGACCCACAAAAAGGTAGTAGAGATATCTCGAAACGAATTTTTAGCATCAGTGTCAAATAAAGATCAGTTAATTAAACTTCTAACATCAAATTTCAATCAAAATAATATCACAGTCAAATGTGCGGATGCAGATGCTGATTATATAATTGTAAAAGCTGCCATTGATTGCTCGGCTGATATGTGTAACCCTGTTATAGTTGTTGGTCAAGATACAAACTTAATAACGTTACTTATTGAGCATTGCAAAACAAAAAATGTATACCCGGTGATTGAGGTAAATCTGATAAAATAACGAATATCTGCAAGTTACGTTCAGAAAAAAGTGAAAATGTAGTAAAAAATACTGTATTTGCACATGTTATATTCGGATGCGATACCACCTCTGCATTCTATAAAAATGGCAAAAAACAGTATTTTCAATTTTAGAAAATAATACTGAACTAAGTAACAGTCTATTAATTTTCAAAAGTTTTACTGAAGCAAATCAGCTTGCAGTAATTGGTGAAGAGTTTATTTTAAGATGGTATGGCAGTAAAAAAAACTAATAGTTTAAATGATTACAGGTTCGTTAGGAATAATCAGATTTTTGCTAGGCAAAATATTTTCCAGCACTTCGATCTAACAGTTCTTCCGCTAACATCCGATGCCACTAAATATCATACTTATAGAGTGTATTGGAAAATACAAGTCTGGTTAGGCGACAATCTTATGCAAAGAACTGGGATTGGAAAAACAGCGGTTATCTAAAACCAATAAAAACAGTACAAAAGTGTGTCCCGTGTCCCTGATTTCATTTTAAATATTTTATTCTGTGGTTGCAAGAAAAATTCCAAACAGTCTTGAACATGTAAAAAATACAACCTTAAGTGCAGTACCAGCTGTGTAAATTGCATTGGACAGGACTGTGACAATGCGTCAGAGGTGTTACTTTCTAAGAATGAGGCTAGTTTTTAGTTAAAGCTCGTATTCTAGAGTTTTTATGCTTATTCAATTTATTCATGCTTTTTAAAGAGTATAGTTTATTTTTTCACTATTTATGAGTTCTGTTATTGTGTTTGTTGTCACGTTCTTTTGTTTTTAGAATGGATTTTATTTTACGAATGTATTACTTTAATTAATTAGTATTACCAGCAACAATTGTCGTTGCCTTTTGTTGCATTTTATGGTATTAAAATACAAGAAGTATTCTTTTTTATACAAATCTGTCATTTTGATAACCGTAACTTTGCTAATATTTAACCAATTGCACATTAAAACTTAGCTCTTTCTCTCAAAATTTTGCCTCTACTTTTTTCCTAAAGTGTTATCCATGCGGGCTATTACTTACTGATTAAAGGAAAAAAGTGCCTAATTTCAACATGGAGGCGCATTTTTTCTTTATTTCTTCACGGCGGATTTTTTGGAATTTCCAGTCAGAGACTCCTGGATAGCCATAGAATACAATCCTAAAGAAATCAGCTTGTTACAAATTTATTCCGGGTCAACTTTTAATTTTACTGTACTATATGGCCACAATTAATAAATTCATGATTATCAAAATTTTTATAAACATCTGGATCTTTTAACAGTATTTTACATTCATTAATAATATAACCAAACACATATAACAGGAGGTAGGACTACTAAATTATACTAAAAGCAAAAATAAACACAGTTCATAATGATACCAAATTCACTAAACACAGATATGACGTATAGTGAAAAAAATACAGAATTATATCTGGCGGAAGAAATCGAGAAAGTAAACAGTATCATAATGTTTATCAATGATTCTCTCAAACAGTGAAATCATACCACTGTTTTATGGATTGCGATGCCAGAATTCCACTGTACTGAAGCCAAAGCTTATTGTGTCCATAGTCTCGTTATCCTATTAGTCCCGTTTCTCCCAAAAAGGCGAGTGTACGATCGATGGGAACTGGCTATCTCTTTCGGGATCGTAAATGGTCCCCCGAAGTTTGAAAGCCTCCCAACTACCAAGGCTGGGTACAGTGGCGTATTCAGGGGGTGGCATAGGGACACGCTCCCCCCTGTAGTTTAATTTGACAAAAAAAAAATTAGAAAAGTTCATTTGTAGATAGCGCTGCCATATAGCCTATAGTGTTTCAGCATTTAACTTTAAAAATGTTTTCTATTAATTTAAGAGTACTTTCAATATGTGTTGTTATAGGTTTCGACGTTATTTTGCAATTGTTTTACATGATGAAAGTGAAATACCCTGTATACAAAGTTAAGGGCACAACAACCATAGATTTAAGGAATACTTAGATGCTCATATAACAATTAAATTGTTGTTACCAGTTGGTAATAACTCGAGCAATAAATGAGAAAACTATATTTGTTGGTTGTCGAACTTACTTAATTGAATTCAAAATAGAATATAAAGCTAAATTATTTCTACTTATTCGTACATTTAATGTTTAAATATTTGTTGAAACTGCATAAAGAGAAAAGAAAATTCGTTTGTCGAAGCCCATTTTTCGAATAAACTCCCGTAACTCTTACTTCAGTAGTTATTGACGTTATTGATTCGTCAGTATACCATATGGTTCAGAGACGAACCCAGCTATTTTTTTTGGGGGGGGGGGGAAGCTACAACTGCCCATTTTTTTTACAACTTATATTTCCTTATGTTTTTTTTTATTTCAGACTTAATCTATAAGTAGCCTAGCGATACAAATATTATGCAAAAGAAGTTTAACTAAACTACATGATGTAGGCGCTAGACCTAAGTTGACCCCGCGCTCTCCTTCGTCTAAAAGCTACTGGATGAGGTAACCGTTATAGTTTAATGACCGTGGAAAAAAACAAGATATAGTTTGTACCAACGATAATAGGGTCTACACACGATCCAGCGGCAGGGACCCGACATTGTCGGTACGCTGTGAAGATAATTGGAATTCTAGCGGACCAGTTCACTTTTACGAATGAGTTCAAAGCATGCCGACATGGCTGGGTCCCTGCCGCTGGATCGTGTGTAGACCCCTCAATCCAGCGATATAAAAAAGTTCGCAAAAAAACGTAAAGGGTACCGACCTGTATCAATTTCAGTCTATTTACATAAAAGGCCATAAAAGTGTCACATATTTCCGAACAAAAATGTAGGCCACTCCCACTGAATATAATTGGTTTAAATTTTCTCTACCGGAATTATGATAGGTTGGTGGTCAACGTGGACTAGCGTTGTCAAATTGGACCGGCGGGCGGTACACTAACTAGAAGCGGTCGGCATCCTTTATGCTTTTTTGCGAGCTTTTTTGTATCGATGAAATATTTGTGGAATACACTATACAATACGATTACGCGCAAGTCGGGGCGCAAGCTCGTGAACGTCCACGCTAGTACGGCTACCGGTCACTTCCCACTTCACATTGTGATACGCAATAGGTAGCATTAAGGGGTCTACACACGATCCAGCGGCAGGGAGCCAGCCTTGTCGGCATGCTTTGAACTCATTCGTAAAAGTTAACTGGTCCGCTGGAATTCCAATTATCTTCAAAGCGTAACAACAATGTCGGGTCCCAGCAGCTGGATCGTCTGTAGACCCCTTTAATAGTCCCAGATTCTGATTCAGTGTCCTCTAAGAATTTAATATTTTAACAATTTCTGACCGACAACAATTTGTTATTATTATTATCTCTCGTTGAGAGGTTGGTAACTGATATCTGTGATACTCAGTATAAACCAACAACAAACGACTTTATAGCTAGGACAAAGCATTGTATTGATAAAGGCAAAAAGGAGTAATATTCTAATATTTCTAATGTAAGACAGTCTTTGAGAATTGTATGCTCTAGCCGTGCCGTCTACTGGGTCGAACGTCGAATTTCCGCGAGTTGACGAGTTTATTTTGTTGGCCCGTCGCGTAGGCCCGTCGGCGTTGTGCGTTGTCCGTCGACTATTCTGTGGCCCTCACATCAGTCACATCTAGTCATAAATAATATCAATTAAAATTATTTATAAAAAAATGGTCATAGTGACAGTGTCATTTAATTTTTATCAACTCATTATTCGTTTTTTTGCAGTTATACCCAATAAAGATTTTTTTACATTTTTGGTGATTTTCCCAACTCAATCAACATTGGGGGGGAGCGTACCCCCCCCATAACCCCCCGTGGGTTCGTCTCTGTATGGTATTATTTGAATGTCTTCTCAGTTGCCTTATTTCCTCCTCACCTCAGGTACCTATATACACCCTAAATGTTTTTGTGAAGTTGCGGCTTGTGCTGATTCTATCTGCCTGTAGGTTTAATAGTCATTTTTTACCATTTGTTGAAATATTTCGACACGGTATCCTATTCTTAGAATTGTTCTATATCCATTTATTTTACGGCTAAGTATAGTGGAGGTAGGTAAATGAGTGTTTCTATGGCTGTGGTAGGCGTTGTTGACATTGCTTTAATTATCTCCAGACAGGCCAGTCTTTGTGCCTTTCTTAGTTTTCTCATTGCCTCCCCTTTTCCGTATTTGTTCCACCAGATCAGAGAGTGGTTATTAGTAGTACTACAATCCTTTGGTACAACCAGTGCACCATGTTTGGTTGTAGTCCCTAGTTTTTGGCTACCATTCTTCTGCAGGCCTTTAAGGCCTGCATGGATTTGGTAGTTACTCTGTCTAGATGTGCATTGAAGTTTAATTTAGTATCTAGAATCAGTGGCCACAGTGGTTCTTCCTGGGTTCACAGAGAGATTTTTCTGGATGCAACATCTGTCTACCATAACGAGGAACCCTCTGCATCGTTTTTGATGCAGCGCTCTCACTCACAATAGATCTATATCAAAATCAGTTATCATTCTTATTTATCTTAGTGAAACCACTTTTAACCATAGACAATAGCCGATGACTGCAGCGTCTGCTATTTAATGCTGAATTATTCAAAATCATTAGAAACATATGAATGATAATGGTAATAATTCAATTGTTTAATTTCTGGTTGGTGGCATAGATCATAAAATTACAGAATTTGTTTTTTAATTTCTTTATCTTCTTCAGAGCATGCTAAATTAAAATTCCGTAGCCATTATATTAAAGTAGAAAATGTTGGACATGTTAGACAAGATAGAGACTTATAGATATCAAACGTACAGTCACAATTATTGTTTCGTATTCATCCAATCATGGAGGGCCGAAGAGCACAATAAAAATAATAATAAACCTCTTTATTGACATATCTGGAGAATATTACTTATGATATATAAGTAAGTACTAAAACACATCATGGGGTTAGCTGCAGAACTGCTTCACCACTTAACCTAGGTTGTATAAAGGGAAATAAATAAAACATATAAAAATAACAATAAAAGTGATGTTACATAGATCTGTGTGGAATACAAAGGGGAAAAATACTCGTAGAAGTATTAATTACATAAAACTTCCGTAAAGTTGATCCCCTTTTCCGAAAATGAAATATTTTTGGATGCGAATAATTTGATCGTTGCTACTTATAGGAAAAATCACTGAAGGAATTGAAAAGTTGCATGAGCACCGATTAGCCAGGGAAAATCGTTTCTCAACGACGCACAGTGGGGCAGGAATTCGAAAACGTGGCAATAATTCTAATTTCGGGAACAATCCCTAAAATAGTATATTATATTACTAGGAGTAGCACGCACTCTTTTTTTGTGTTGAGCCCAGGATTTGCGGCGAAGCCGAAGCCGCAAACTGGGCGAAACATAAAAAAAGGCGTTCTACTCCGTGTAATATATACTATTTTTTCTTCAAGCGTATTAAAATGCAAAAATTCATTTATTTATCATAAATGTACAAATATTCAAACTACAGTCTTACATGTTGACACAATATGACAAGTGGCTAGTGGATAGCGCGCCACCGGTGGCTTTCGGTATTAACATTATGTTACTAGTAAAACAATATCCACTACGGTGGCGCTTTCGGAACTAACATTATGTTACTAGTAAAACAATGTCCACTACGGTGGCGTTCGGTACTAACATTTTGTTACTAGTAAAACAATGTCCTACTTCTACTTCTGTTTTTGGTGACATAATTTAAACATTTTAATACGCTTGAAGAAAAAAATCATTTATACGAGTTTTTGAAGGTGTAAATTTTAAATTTGACGTCGAAATGTAAAAATGTAGACCTGTCTGATATGTAAAGGTCAATCTGCCATCTTGGAAAAATAAAAAACACAAAAAATGGCCGAAAAAATCAAAATAGAATATCTTTTCGATAAGAAGGAGTAATTTCACCAAACTTGCCTTATCGATGGTCGAATATAATGCACTTAACTCAGACGTTGTAAGTAAAATAGAACGGTCAAAGATGGCGGACGAAATGAAATTATTTAATTCTTCATCAAGTATCAGGGAGGTGTTGTGCGCCAGTTTTTGTTTTTTTTCTGTTGTAGCTTCTTTTAGGTACATAAATAATTTCCAAAAAAGTGCATTTTTTACAATTTTAAAAAAGGTATTTTCCCTGACCCTCCCATTTTTCATCCAATTTTCATCGAAACAAAATAAAATATATTATAGAAAGTCTCGTATAACTTCAACAAATTTATACAAAATGAAACTTCATTAATTTGATAGTAAAAATGAAGCTCACGCATGGTAACAATTAATAATATGAAAAAAAGGACGGTCAAAAACAATGCATTTTTAAAAATTGTAGAAAATGCTCTTTTATTGAAAATTTAAAAAAAAATGTATCCCCTTAAAGTACCTAAAAGAACCTACAATCGAAAAAAAAGTTACGCAGAAAGTCTCCTTGGTACTTGACAAAGAATTAAAAAAAATATATTTCGTCCGCCATCTTTGAGCGTTTCATTTGACTTAGAGCGTCCTGGTTTGGTGCATTATATTTGACCATAGATGAGTTTTGTTTTTGCCAACTTTGGTGAAATTACTCCTTCTTATCGAAAAAATATTCAATTTTGATTTTTTCGGACATTTTTGGTGTTTTATATTTTTTCCAAGATAGCGGATTGACCTATTAGACGAGGATCCAGAGATCATTTACTTTCAGTCCTATGCATCTGTTGGACATACTTTTAAAATTAGGTCTGTCTTATGTAAAATTTTCTGCCGAATCCATTTCCGGAGGGCGATTTGCGATACAAGCTTGCGTTCATCCCCTATATTAATTTTTCACCCCTTTTCGGCGATACACAACATTTAACATTTTTCAGATATATCTCGTGTTATCTCAGAAACTATAAAATCTACAAGGATCAAATTTTAGACGGAGATTAAATGATGTATGGCGATTACGATAACTGTACTAAAATGATATTTTGATTATTGATCTTCTAAGAAAAAAACAGAAACTGCGGGGATGCTGAAATATTGTAGGTACAATTGTAGCATCGAGGTATTTTTTCTATGTGTAGAAATATTATATCAGTTATGTGAGCAGTATTGTAGTAGAAACATCAAATTTAATTTTAGTGAAAAAAATTTTACAATCGGATCAGTCTGGTGGAAGATATAAATTATTTAATATCGGGAGCGATACCCTGCGCTTTGATCGCACATGCATAGTGTTGTAAACTGTGGTAGAACGCGCCCTTCGCATCATTCGACATCGCAAGGCATTATTTGAATATGATTGAAATAGCAAATAGAAACGTGTGCTAGTAAATCCATGCTAGTAATCCATCCCCTGAATTACTGAATATTCATGAATATGGTTGGAAAAAAGAGCACAACATTTTCATTCCGATCATGATCACAAAACACCCGAAACCGGAACAAATGGATGTGACAACTTGCAAGTGTAAAAATAATAGCTGCAGTATTAGGTGTTGTTGTAAAAAACTTGGAGTTGATTGCATAATAAGCTGCATATGCATGGGAAATTGTAAATCCGACTAGAGTATTTATTGAATAAAATATTTTTAACCTATTTACACAGATAGCTTCTTTCTGTACGACATTAAATAATGAGTTGAATTAACTTTTAACTGTTTGGTATATACGCAAATAAATATATTCCCCATAGAGAATAAATAATTGTATTTAAAATTATTGATTAATTTACTTTACATTTTTGTTAATCATCAAAAAAAATATTGATAATTTTTTTCAGCAAATCAATTTTTTTACAATTCTTTATTCATTATTCATTATGAAATTGTATATAGTTTCTTTTTTAATAATTTTGTCAAGAAAGTAATGGGTTTTAATAAATCATTTTATTTATAACAACTTTTTAGAACTTGCCACTAAAATATATGTTTATATAAAGAGTTTGTTAATTGGAGCTTATATATGAGACGAAATATTCTTGATTCAAAACTAATGTTTGTACAGAGACAAACTTATCTCAATGTGACAATTCTTTCCTTACATTAAATTTGCAAACGAGCATTTTTGTATACACACGTTTCTATTTGCTATTTCAATCGTATTCAAATAATGCCTTGCGATGTCGAATGATGCGAAGGGCGCGTTCTACCACAGTTTACAACACTATGCATGTGCGATCAAAGCGCAGGGTATCGTTCCCGATACTTAATAATTTATATCTTCCGTCAGACTGATCCGATTGTAAAAATTTTTTCACTAAAATTAAATTTGATGTTTCTACTACAATACTGCTCACATAACTGATATAATATTTCTACACATAGAAAAAATCCTCGATGCTACAATTTTACCTACAATATTTCAGCATCCCCGCAGTTTTACTTCCACGTCCAGTGGAAGTATAGTAACGACAAAAAATTTTTTAAAAAATTTTATTGTCCAAATAGGCTTAAAATGTCATGAAACGTCGAGATTTTAAGTTTGAGCGAAAAAAAAATTTCTGTCTGTCGGTCTGTCTGTCTGTCGGTCTGTCTGTAACTTTTTTTTTGTGCGCACGTTTACTCTGGAACCGTTTGAGATATTGACTTGAAATTTGGTAAACATATGTACTTTAACGAGATCTAGAACCAGATTATATTTTCATCTTGTTCCGTCGAAGGGTTGGGGGGGTAAATTTGGGGTAAATGGGTAAATCAAGCAGGTAAGAGTCCATGAAATTGATATTTAGTATATACAAGAGAAGGTGAGGTCTCAAAAAAAAATTTTGGCATTAGCCACCCCCATTACCACCCCCACCTCCTTATTAAAGGATATGAAAAAAAAATGTGATTTAGTGCATGTACAGGAACCAGAAACCTCAAAATATTTTTTTACTTCATACACCCCCCACTCCCACCCCCCTATCACCACCCCCACCCCACTACCGATGTGGGGTATCATTTTATGGGTTTTTGGGGTAGAGAATTTCAAATATTATATTATTAAAGTTCTATAAACAATTATTTTCACATACAAAGTTTTTTCGTTGTGAGTGACTTGGATAGAGAATCTGGATGTGGAAGTAGTGATTCCTTGGGCAGCGGTTTTTATTTTTTTCTTAGAAGATCAATAATCAAAATATCATTTTAGTACAGCTATCGTAATCACTATACATTATTTAATCTCCGTCTAAAATTTGATCCTTGTAGATTTTATAGTTTCTGCGATAACACGAGATATATCTGAAAAATGTTAAATATCGTGTATCGCCGAAAAGAGGTGAAAAATTAATATAGGGGATGAACGCAAGCATGTATCGCAAATCGCCCTCCGGAAATGGATTCGGCAGAAAATTTTACATAAGATAGACCTAATTTTAAAAGTATGTCCAACAGATGCATAGCAATGAAGAAATAAGCGGAATTTAGATTATTGGACTCCTGTCTGTCTATATACATATCAGATAGGTCTATAATTTTTAAGAATTTTATTTCAAATAAGTCAGTATTTTTAAAATTCCCATTCGATTACTAGTACAAGGTATATGATGCAGATAAGTAGAAAATCCGCGAAGGTGTGTCAAATAGTGCATATAACTTTTGACGCATTAGGAATTTTTGGGCGCAAATATTTTTTGCGTAATTAGGAGATCATAGTACATAAGAATCAACAATAAAATTTCTAGTGGAATGTTGTCGCTGAAAGAAATAAATCAGTTCGAATGTACTACACGTTTCAAAAATATTCATGAAATACATTTTCAGAAATTCAATTTAAATTTTAAGTAGTACTAGTTTGACTTTAAGTTTTAAACTGGAATATTTCACATATAGTAATACATCAAATTCACAATGTGGATGTGTGAGAAAGTAAACTTTTCCTATAGTTACAAAATATATTGTAGTTTATTGATATATTCGCATAGGCTTGTTTTTGAAGTCATAATTACTATATAACTTAAACAATTATACTAAAATGATGTTATATGTTGAGTACATACCTGACTATTAGATCCATAGTTAATTACGTAAAAAACTACAGATATAAATGAGTTTATCCACTTAAAAGTTCTATCAAACTTAGCGCATCGAGCATACGCAAATACTACTTAAAAACAACAGTTTCATGGAGGTGGTGGTAGGTGGAGTGACCTTGCTATTAGCTGAGATTTTTATGTCTAATTTAGAATTCTCAATTTTTGATAGTGATAACTCTCTTAACTCACATGTTTTTTATTGAACTCGCTATGTAGACGATATTTTTTGCATTTGGACTGGCACAAAAAGAAGCTTAAATCTTTATCTTAACTTTTCAAACTCCTTTAATAGTAAAATCCAGTTTACTATGGAGAATGAAGAAAATAGCCAATTAAATTTCTTAGATGTTAATATCAAAAAATATAATGATAAGTTAAAATATAATATTTACCGGAAACCGACTACTACGGACATAATCATTCATTATAAATCACAACAATCGTGGCCAATCAAGCTTTCTCCCTTTCACAGCCTAATACATAGACTCACAAACTTCCCTTTAGATGAGAATGATTTTAACATTGAATTCAATATTATTAAACAAATTGCAAGAAATAACGGATACAAGGAGTCCTTAATAGAGAAGATGGTAAAAAACAAACGGAAAAAAATTATAGAAAAGGAATTTTTCAATGCACCTAAATTTAGTTTTATTAATCATGTTCCAAATTTTAGTAACAAGATATCTAACAAATTAAATAACTTAAGTACGTCTACAGTAAACGTAAATAAAACAAATTTAGGAAGACTACTAGTTAATAATAAAGATAAAATTAATAAATTAAACAAATCTGGTGTTTATGAAATCAAATGTAGCGACTGTGAGGCAGTTTATATTGGTCAGAGTAGTAGGAGCATTGATAAGAGGGTAAAAGGGCACAAAAATTCAATTTTAAACAATATTAAAAGCACGGGGATGTCTACGCATTGTATTAATAATAACCATTTTATAGACTCTAAAAATGTAAAGCTCATCCATGCAGAAACAAAAGGGAAACGTTTAGATCTCCTCGAGCAATTAGAGATTTAAAAATCCCTTAGAAATAATCGTTGTACCGCTAATGACTAACTAAATTTCCTTAATACCCCTATAATAGACTCAGTACTAAGAAACTATTAAATTATAATTTTATATTTTATTATGGTTTATTGCCATAAACCCTTCATTAATTATTCACGCCCGGTATTTTAACCTGCAATTTTCTGAATATAGTACCTTTATAAATAGTAGAATTTTGTTCTATAGCTTTAGAAATCTTTGTATTTACTCTTGAGAAAGGCCTAATAAGCCGAAATATATGTAGAGTATATGTCAATATACTTAATTTGAAACATTAAAAAGCAAATTTTCTTGTAACTAGAATTATTTATAAAATGTTTCACAAGGAACCTACCACAAATTCAGTTAAATCTAGGTATATAAAATTTTACATCAAAAACTTAAAGTTTGTTCTTTCTTACAAAATTAAATCGAAATTAAATATAATACGGACCTAACTTACGAGTCTCTCATTTATTTTGGCATAATAGAATACATGTATACATATTTACAACTAATAATGTATGGATATTTTAATAAAACCTTGTAACAACGCACCTGAAATTGATATTTTAATAAAACCTTGTAACGACGCACCTGAAATTAAACCCAAAATTCCGAACACTGCTTTTAATATTACGAGAATATTCAGAGACTTGGCGGAATCGCACGTAATTTCAGTGAATTCACAAACAGGGTATTATTTTCGTGGTAACATTCACATGGTGCCCAACATAAAGAAAATTTCACGATAGCTTCCTTCACTATCTAGAAGATAAATAAAGAAAAAATAGAGGTTGAAAAAATTAAAAAATATATCTTTGAAAAGTAAGAAATAAAATTTCACTCAGTTTTACAAATACTTGTCTACCTATTAGTGGAAAGTAGCAAGAAACTGTATCTTATTACCAAATATCAATTTGAAATCACTGCTAAAATATCTAATTTCAAAACTACGTTTTGCACCGATTTTAAATTGATGTTAGGTACAGCGACTGTAAACTGTAACATCATTGTAAAATATCGACTTATATGGGCTTGATATGAAAAAGTATAACCAAAAAAAATTATGAAAAAGAAAAATAGGCTATATTTTCAGTGTATAAAATAATCAATATAAGATAATACGATATTACCCAAGGGTAAGAAAAAAATCTATTTAACATAACTGACACAAGCTTTTGAATAAATCATTATTTATAAACCATTGATGTCAAATGGATAACAAATAAGAAATGGATATGTCCAAAAGTGTCCCCCAGAACTTGTAAATTTATACGAAACATTCCCGTTATAACATTAATCAACATTTGCAATGGCAAAAACTTAGTTTACAAAAATAAATGTCAAACTGATCGATATTTAGCTTGTAATTGTGAATTTTGAAATTGATTTGTGGGCGGTATGTAACGGCGTTTGTACTATCTTTAGACAGCTTTCAATGCTTTATTAATGATTGGCAAATTGTCCTAAAAAAGACGTGTTAAATGGAAACTCGTTGAAGTAGTGAAACAATGATTCTAAGTGGGAATAATAACTTATAAAATTTGTTTGTTTTCGGATATTTTTCTTCACGCGAATTTAAAAGGCTGGCCAAAATATGAGTGGGAACAGTATTCTATTGGTTCTGTAGAATTAATTTTTTAGTGAATCTTCTACTATTTTGCTTGCTTAAAGTGTTACAGTATTTCACAATACGATTTTTTTTCTAAAGTACCATGAAATAATCAAATCAAAAATTATCCCAAAGTAGATAGGTGAAAAAAGACTGCAGTAGGCCTAGTTTTTATGTTTTATAAAATGCAATGTACCCCAAGAATGCACTTTTAGTGGAAGTAAGGAGTCGGGATTTTCCCTAAAAAGTGCAAAATTAGTTATGAAACCTATTTCTCCCCCGTTTTCGAGGGTGCTGAACACGAATAACAGGGTGTCTTGCTTACTTCTCATATAACAGCTTGGCATCGACTATTTTTGCAGGGATTCCTTATTTTTTCATGTGAATATAACAGATGGTGAAAGGGTCAGGTAGTAGACCGCAACCGCCCTTGACAAAATCTACCTTGTCAGGGGGTGTAAAATTGCTTCTTTTTTTTTGTTACAGACCCTTCCTTCACCCTCAAACTGTCGGAAACCACCCCTTTCATGAAAATAATAATAATAATAATAATAATAATCCCATTCCCATCCCATTATCCGTTTCACTCCGGAAAACCCGTGGCTACAACTGCGGTACTCCCGGCGATAGAAGGCATAAGGTCACCCATCTGTTTTATATGGATGACCTTGCCTCCGGAGAGAGGGACCTACACCAGTCCCTCAGGGTGGTACAGGAGTACACGCAGGCTGCACAAATGTGCACTGGTCCATCTCAAGAGAGGACGATGCGGGGACTACGGAGAGGATGCGCAGCTCGTAGACGGAAGCATCTTACATCATCTAGATGCCGGAGAGTCGTACACTTACTTGGGTGTCGAGCAACGCTCCACCCAATAAGTGAGCGTAGTGAAAAACGCTCTCCGCGGCAAGTATCAGCACCGACTCCGACAGATCTGGTCGTCAGAACTGTCGGGGAAGAACAAGGTGTCTGCTACCAATATGCTTGCCGTTTCGATCCCTCTCTACTCCTTTGGGGTAGTGAAATGGAGTGGAGAAGAGTTGCGTCAACTCTACGTAGGAACCCGCAAAAAGATGCACCTCAATAGGAGTTTGCATCCTAAATCGTCCGTTCCACGGCTGTATCTCCCACGACATCGGGGAGGCCGTGGATTCTTGAGCTTGGAGAGTCTCCATAATAGGATGGTTCTGGATGGAGCCTGTAAGGTCATCAGGAGTTCGGATTCCCTCCTCTGCATGGTCCGGGTCCATGAAAATGCAGGGGTAGGAGCCTTTCTGTTTAAGGCAGCACAGAGAGCAGCCGATGAACTTGGTTTCTCCTTTGACGTCGAGCGGGTAAATCGCGACTCTGTCACCGAGTTGGAACCTGCTCGGCGAAAAGCCCAAATTAAAACTGCAGAACACAACATCTTTCTGCAGCTTCATACGGATAAGCCAATGCATGGAGTTTTCTATAAAAATATAGAAAACCTTGGCTTATCCGAAAGGCTGACCTTTGCCTTCTTAAGGTCAGCCGGGCTTAAGTCTGAGACCGAGGGATTCATAATGGCTTGCCAGGATGGCGCATTTAACACCCTCGTCTATCGTAGTCGTGTCATGGGTATAGAGGTCCCTGATGTCAGCTGCAGGGCCTGCCGCAGGGCGCCAGAGACTCTTATGCACTTGCTGTCGGCTTGCCCGACATATGCAGTCTCGGCCTATATCCAAAGGCACGACGGAGCATTACGAGTGCTTTACTACCATTTAAGGCACTCGTATGGGATAGACGAAACACCAGTGCTGCCTTACGCTACGGGGGATATTGAGTCCGTTGTGGGAAATGAGAAGTGTCTAATTTACTGGAACTACTCTTTTCCCACCGTCAGGCAAATACAAGCCAACAAGCCTGACGTAGTACTCCTCGACCATCAACTCAAGACAATGTTCGTCGTGGAGTTCTCGGCTCCCGCGGAGAACAACATTGTCTTGAAGGAGGAGGAAAAACGGACAAAATATCGAGATCTGCTCTTCGAACTCCGCAGACTGTATCCAGACCATACTGTTAAGATAGTGGTACTGATTATAGGAGCCCTCGGTGGAACGAGACACACACTGTTTTCGGAACTTAAGATCATACCGGCATGCCGAAACTCGGCAGAGGTCTTAGCCGTCATTCTCGGTTCATTACGTCTGCTCAGGGCACACGATTCCCGGACCCAGTAATCACTCACCCCACGGGCGTGGGGAGTGGCTACCGGTACTACCAGCTCCCCTCTGTGAGGGTCGGAGCCACAGAGAAGGGTGACTGGTTTTTAGCTAGCTAAAAAAAAAATAATAATAATAATAATAACAGACAGTGACTTGGCTGATATCAGGGACTCGTACTATCATTTTATTTGTTTTTGCCGCCTTTACTGTTTTCTGGGTAAATTATGTGTCCTCAAGGTATCCGTAGTCCATCAATTTTTCTGGACGTACATCGTAAGTATAGGGCTATTGCGCTGATAACCTCGAAGTATATCCATTTTTCTGGGAGCGATCAGTGCGTATGCCGCTGATATTAGTGACTCGTACTATTATTTTATTTGTTTTCGCCACCTTTACTGTTTTCTAGGTAAATCTTGTGTCCTCGAGGTATCCGGAGTCCATCCATTTCTCTGTAAGTACATCGTAGGCATAGGATTGAATGTGATATTCATTTCGAGGAATATGAATCATGTAATTCTCTTTGTAAGCGCCCTCGGTTATATTAATGTCTTGTAACAAATATTATGTAGTACTAAAAATCGTGTACTGTATGTAAAAAAAATATGTTGAAAAATTTATCTCTAGTCTACCAGCATAAAATAGTTAAATTGAATTATTCTGTGATTGAACAAAGTCGAATAAAATAATCTTTCCATCTTTTTATATTACTTATATCTTTAATCTATTTTTTTCTATGTTCAGTTCCTAATTACTTCATATCATTTATACAATCTCTCAATATGTGATATGTATATTATAATATAAGCCCTTGTAACATGCCTTGTAGCAATTTTAGGGTTAATAAAACGTATTATTATTATTCAGGTTATTTTCTCGGTTTATTTTTACCGGTGCGTGATGGTTCTTTTATGCAAGACAGAGAAGAATTTCATCTTGTTCTGTCATGCATTTAGGAACTTGCGCACAATATGGCAAGCTTGTAGAATAGCCGCTTTCTGAATGATTTTGATGAGACCTTTCGGAATATCCAATTGGTCCAGATGTTTACTGAGTTGTTTCGTAACTACCCCAGTAACTGATATTATGATAGGTATTACCCGAACGTGGTTTAACTCCCAGATATGTTGGATCTCTATTGCCAAGTTCTGATATTTATCGATCTTTTCTCTTTCTGTCTTTTGAAGGTTGTTTGTCAATGGGCAACCAATGTCAATTAGGGTAGCTCTTTTGTTTGATTTGTCGATGATTACTATATCTGGGCGGTTGTAGTCCACGGATCGGTCTGTAGTTATTGGTCTGTCCCAATATAATAATTATTATTATTATTATTATTATAATTTATTAAAAACAGGAATGTTTAACAAAGGTATTCTCTTCCGTATATCCCGCTTTAAGGAACATGAATTTCAAATCCTTGTGAGGATAGGTTCATTTGTGATGAGAATTAAAATGGGCAAATGGTGACTTTGAAACTACTCCCACTCAATGTATAAATTAATACAGGTGGATAGACCACGTGTTTTTGAACAACAAATGTCCTAATAAAATTTATCGCTAAAGCCACGGTTTTTCCCGGAAAAAATAGTGAAGTAACTTTGTCACTCTGCGCGGCCAAGCGCACGGTTAAATGCATACTACGGAACCTCTAAAAATTCTTAGCAGTTCTAACGAGTAAAGTAAAGCTTTTTTCTCTTTCTGATTACACATTTTTAACATTTTTCTTAGTGAATAGAAGGATAAATAGTGAGTCTGGAGGGAAAATATATAATTATGAACGCATACACAGACACCACACATAGCCGCTGAATCGCTCGCATGAATTTTTACGTGCCTTTACTGTATTGTATTTATTACAGGTACATCTATCCACATTTCAGCTATATCCAATGAATTCCTTATACATTTGTTAATGTATTGGAAAAGTTCCAGAATTTATATTCAAAACAATCAAAGACATTTTCATAGTTATAAGGATAAGATCGTGAAAATCGCAATTTCTTATCATGTTCTGATTAATCATATTTTCGAAAAAATGCATACAAGTAAACGAATTTGTGTTTGAACATTCGAAAAGTATACATTTTTCCGAAATAGTGATATTTTATTTTTTCCAATGAGTCAATTTCTCAGCAAGTTACAGCGTCCAATATATATATTTATCAAGAAAATCATCAAGCAAGGAAATTAAAATGATTTGAGATGATTTTTTTTTTAATTCACGTTACTACAACTTAATAAACCATAATAATCATGAAGTGTACATACTTTTTACCAGTTCTCAATGAAGATTTTTTGAAGGGCTTTTATTTTTTCTATATTTTTTATTGCGACGATTGAGTTCGGGCGTGATAATATATATAAATATATTTTTCCCATCCATCCTTTGCTTGTATTGTTTAAAACAAAAAAGCATCAGAAAGCTACAATTTCCATCTTTTAAATGAATCAACACTCATAGATTGAACAAATTTTGATTTAGTGACATGTAATTCAGTGCGTCGGTGCCACAGTTATAATGTTACACTTGACTATTTTTTTTTCCGGAAAAACCGTGGCTTAGCGATAAGTTTTGTTAGGACATTTTTTGTTCATAAATACGTGATCTATCCATCTACATTTTTTATTTTTTCCTAGCTTGATTTAATTTCAAAATTTTGAAAAAATGGATTAAAAAAATTTTCATAATATTCTATATGAAACCATTTTTTAATATTATTTTTTTATACCGTGCGTGTAGCCGCGCGCTAGGCATAGGGAGTAATAATTACAACATCGCGTGTGCCAGCTGGCTGAAATGAAAGAACTGAAAGCTGGGACCCTCCGCCCGGCGGACGAATTTACGGCTGTGTTGTCAAATCTCTCGCGCTATGTGAATGTACATGCCTAATGGGCAATTACACGCACGGTATATTCTACAATTTTAATATTTTATATATTTACTAACTACAAGACTAGTACAATGGAGTGTTATAGTACTATGTTTAATATAGTATAAATAACACATTTTTCATAAATATGTAAAATTTGCCCAACTTTGATGAGCACTAGTATGGGAACGGGTGGTCCAATATGCATCTGATCTCATTCAATGCAGAATTTAATGCCCTACAACTTTTAATAGGACTATGTTTTCGATATTGTGAGTCCTTTACGAGATATAACCGTAAAACCGCAAAAATACCCCTTTTGGGGGGTACATTTTTACCTCCCCCAACCACTTAAACACAACTCCGCCGGGGGGGGGGGACCTAGGATAGTCATATTAGGCAACAAATGAAGCCATTAAGACAATAAAACCTTTTGTAGCTATTATTTCCGATTCGTCTTATTTTTTGGTTTTACACTACTGGCCTATACCTAGATAAAGATAGATTAGGATCTAAATGTTGGTGCTCGATAGGTTAGCATTTATGCAATGCTGGTTGCATATCCTATGTTGTATATATAATAACGTCAGCTGACAAATTTCAAATACATTTTGATATTACGGTTTTCAATGTAAATACCAACGATCTCAGGTAGGTACGTTAAACAGTAATAACAATGTTCAGTCACGTTTGTCTCAGTAAATCATCAAATCAAAGGAGAAGCATTTGACATGGTTTCCTATATCCCTGAATCCATTGAAAAAATTTTTTGATAGGCTTTTAGAGAAAACTTGAACTCAACAAAAAAATTTTCCTTCTTTACTTTTCAATAGCCTAGTACCATTCTATAAAGTTGTCTCTAAAAGCCCATTAAATTTTTTTTGCATCGGTTCAGGGATGTAGGACAAATTGTTGAATTTCGTTCACCGCACCGCCCCCCACAAACAAACGTTATATCTATTCTATATGTCTAATATTATACCCATTGTATAATCAGTCCAAAATATTAAATAATCATCGTAGAAAAAAATTGCACAGAAATTCGTTTCATAACAGGTTGAACTCCAAAAATAGAATAAAAAATGTCTGTATGGGTGTATGTATGTTGACAGTTTCTTGTAAACACGATAACCTCTATCAGACTTAAAAATTACGTTTCGAATTATAATTTTTATGTAAAATAACATAGTAGAATACCTCCTATTGAAATTTGGCCACATCGACGCCATGATCGACTGAAACTATGTCCGGTGTATAACTGAGGATCTGGTAATTTAAAAAATGTGACAATTACACATGGCAACTTTCCAAATGTATTGTTGCCAACAGGTTTAGAACTTCCCTAAACTGCAAAAAATCAATTTGAAATGTCATAATTGATCTATTATTTGAATATTGTTGGTAATTATCCAGTGATTAAAAAAAATTGGGTGATGGTCTGTGAGAGTGGCCATTTTGGAAAATCGGTGCCATATTTGATTCTTATTGAAAATGCACTGCATAGGCATGTAAGGGTGCTGAACACGTTCCCGATGGTGTAAATACTGAAAAGTAGTTACTAATCATTATTTAGTAAGACAAATACGAATTAACATCTTTCATTTCTATACTAAACAGATTTACAGTGTTTTATAAAACACGAAGTAACATAAAATGATTAAGTCAATGACATCACTAGTTTAAGTATATGACATACCTAATACATAACAAAAAATAATATATGACTTCTTATAGTCTATTGTCCATGTACTGTAGAAAGGAACTAAAACGTTAAAGGGTTTTTATTGTTTAGGTAAAAACTTGTTGTAAGTAAAAAGGTCCACTTTTCAGATTTTTTTTTTTTCGAAAACTATGAATTTTTTCTATAAACGCGTCAATAGAAAAGTGTGTAGAGAATTAAATTTCCAATCGAAATGGCACCTTCGGAAGTAAAAAACTTCTTTTTTTACAAAAATACGGCCAAAAAACAAAACAAAAAAAACGAAAAAACGCCATTTTTTATTTTTTTTTTTTATTTTAGCCTGTAACTATTTTTCGGGTACATTTAGGCATAGACATTGCTGCATAACAAAAAAAGCTGGCGTTTTACCCGTTAAAATGAGATTTTGTAAACAGTTTTACGATTAATTGTGACCGAGATATAGCGTTTCAAAGTTTGCAACTTTGAACTTTTTTTGCTAATTTTTATTATTTTTTTCAAATTTCGTCCTGTAACTTTTTTCTGAGTGAATTTCGGTGTAGACATTATTATATTAAAGTGAAAGCTGACTTTACGTCCGTTGAAATGGTGGCTGGTAAAAGTCTCTACGACAAATAGAAACCTAGATACAGCGTTTCGAAGAGTGTTACTTTTATTAACTTTCTTCCAATTTTTACGTTCTTTTTTAAATTTCGGCCTATAACTTATTTGTCAAATACAGATATTGCTATGGAATGTACTCACCGCATTCTTGTTTAAATGGTCTGCAATAGAAGTTTATGTGATCAATAGTAACCAAGATACAGTCTAGATATAGTAGATTATTGTACTTAAAAAATAACTTTTTACATTTTTCCACTTCTGAACTTTATTATATCACGTGTTTTTTTTTGTTCAAATAACTTAGATTAATAACTTACATTATGAAATTATTCAAATGCTGGATTTAACATATTTTCAAAATCAAAGTCCATTTCTTCAACGGCATCTATGTAAACATCGTCATCCGTTATTTGAGGTACATCAGCGATTTCACAGTTCATTCCCATACATTCTTTGCAAAAAATGGAGCAATTCATTCCCAATTTCCTGCAACCACAGTTTCCTCTGCGTCCTTTGGTGCATTTACAGGCTATTATTTCCAGCAAAACTTGTGGTGCGGGAGGTTTATTTGTCAAAATTGGTACTAGTCCATTTTCTGAACTTTTCCAACCCCAGATGAGAGAATTTACAATATTTCCTTTCCAATGTTGCATTTGCAAGTAAGTTCTTAAACCATGATGTTTAGCAGCATCAGTTGTTGGAGGCAATCGGGACAATGAAAATTTCGCACCTGTTGAGTACTTCTGAAATAACTTATAGCGACAGGTGCTTTGGCCATCAATTTTCATACCGTATAGTAATGTTACAATACATTCAGAAGCAGAACCGATGGCTGCTGGACTTACATTTTCACACAAAAATTCATTTAAATACTTTTCCAAAAGCAAAATATTCTCATTAATGAAATTCAAGAATCCAAAAAAGGAAGAGGTTGTATCACAGCCACTGAATGCATAGACGAAGCCAAGGTATTTTTGTAGATGATTAAATTTGAAACTATTATGGTTATATAATTTGGCAGTTACATTTCCTATACTAGGTTTAAAAATATATATATTTTCATTTTCTTCTGGTAATAATGATAAGATAATAAGAAGATCGACATCTTGACCAACTATAACAACATTTTCTCATTGAGATGCCTTATCTTTTGCAGTTTTTACAATTAGTACGTCTGCATCCTCTTCAGCTTGCCCAGTCTCAATATTATTTTCTTCAAATTTTTTAATTAAATATGAAATAATTTTTTTTTATTATTTTCATTTGTCAAAAATTTATCAGGTTTTGATAATGGCTTTGAGTAATTGAAATGTGCCAGTAAGCTGATTTTCTGAGGCCGGAAATACGAAAAATGGATAAGGATAATAAGGAGAAAAAACAATACTTTAAGATGGGTTAAATTTCTATTGCAGACCATTTAAACAAGAATCCTGCGAGGTCATTCAGTGTAGCAATATCTGTACTTAAAGCATTTGACAAATAAGTTGTAGGCCGAAATTTAAAAAAGAACGTAAAAATTGGAAGAAAGTTAATAAAAGTAACACTCTTCGAAACGCTGATCTAGGTTTCTATTTGTCGTAGAGACTTTTACTAGCCACCATTTCAACGGGCGTAAAGTCAGCTTTCACTTTAATATAATAATGTCTACACCTAAATTAACTCAGAAAAAAGTTACAGGACGAAATTTGAAAAAAAATAGTAAAAATTAGCAAAACAAGTTAAAAGTTGCAAACTTTGAAACGCTATATCTCGGTCACTATTAATCGTAAAACTGTTTACAAAATCTCATTTTAACGGGTAAAACGCCAGCTTTTTTTGTTATGCAGCAATGTCTATGCCTAAATGTACCCGAAAAATAGTTACAGGCTAAAATTAAAAAAATAAAAAATTGCATTTTTTCGTTTTTTTTGTTTTGTTTTTGGACGTATTTTTGTAAAAAAAAAACTTGACTTCTGAAGGTGCCATTTCGATTGGAAATTTAATTCTCTACACACTTTTCTATTGACGTGTTTATAGAAAAAAATTCATAGTTTTTGGAGCAAAAAAAATATGAAAAGTGGACCTTTTTACTTCGATCTCAAAAACGCACCACTTTAAATGGTAGCACTCCGCGGTTTTTTCATATTTTGTCAATTGAACATAATGAACAATAAAAATCCTTTAACGTTTTAGTTCCCTTCAACCCTCTTTTTTTGTACATAGACAATAGCCTATTATATCTATAATTTGAAACAGCAGGCGTTATAATTTATTTAGTTGCAATATTAAAATACTTATTACGACAATCAATAATGGCTACACTTCTGCAATTACAGTAAATGCCACAAGATATTCCATTTGAAAAACATAAACATGAATCTCTTGCACACTTTAGACATGAGGAGTAACTAGGTACAAGTTCGTTGCTGGGAGGAAACAGTGAAGTTGTACGTGAGGGTTGCAGACAATCACCTACATCTTCGTAACCAAACTGTATAGAATCAAGTTGCGTGAGGTCATCATTTAAACATATTAGATATACATGTGTGTTGTAGTAGGCCCTTAAAATGTGTGATCTAATCTAATTGATGCACTGGCTGGTGGGAGGTCTTCTATGGAAATGTTTTTTCCCACGTGTGTAAAGAAACATTCGTAATTCGTCCATTGTTTTACAAACTGATCTCTTTTTCAAAACTTGTACGAGATATTTTTCTGCTAATTGTATCGACTGCTCCATTACTTAACTTGCAGGAATTCCGAAGTTTGTGAGAAATGCTTCGGGTGTACTTGCCATTCCAGCATGTTTTGCACCTACTTTGCTAGTGCAGTCAGACCCAGTTAGGAAGTGTAAAGCAGGAAGTACATATTGGAAGTACATGGTACATAGAAGTGGCATATTCCAATTTGTTCAGCTTTTATATGAACGGGAATTAGGCGCGTCGTAGCTCCAACATCTAGACGAATCCGCAATTCCTTCAATTCAAGATTCTTGAAGTAGGCAAATAGTGGTTCTTAATAGGATTGTCTTAAATTGATTTGCTGTACGGACATGTAGTTGGGTATGAAAATATGTTACATATTTGGCCATATATTGCTGCATTTTTCTAATAGATACGATTTGAAACAGTCTTGAAGTTTGACTTTGTTGGAACTAGAAGACCGAAATTTGTCTTTTTGTACAGGAATAAGTGTATTTTTAATGGAGTGAAGATTAATTGATTCACATGTGCCACGACGAATTCGTTCGAAACTTTTTGGCGACTTATCAAAGTAAGAATCAAATATGAAGTCAATTCTTGCTGCTGTATTTGTTATATTTTTCACCTATGAACAGACAGCCTCGCAGAAATCTCCATGTTTTCAAACCTTTCACAGAAATCTTTCTAGCGTAAGCCTTGAAATCCACAATATAACAATTTGCAAGATTTGATAAGTTTGCTGAACCACCATCTGTTTCGGTTAATACCTTTTCAAGTTCTGAGGATAGTGTGCACTTGTTTGTCCTAGTAAAATAACCCGTTTTCATCGAAAAGGAAAAAATTGTCAACGATCTCATATTTTAACAGTTTATTAATGGGGTCTCTCTCTCTCTCTCTCTCTCTCTCTCTCTTGCTAGTTGAATATTGTGTTTTTTTTTTTAGGTGCCTTGGATTTTACAGTCTGTTTCTCTGTGAGGATGCTATTAATAGGTGGTAAATTCGTCTTATGGATGGTATCTGAAATATTAGCTTTCTTATCAATGAATCTGTCTTTGCTAAATATTTCATACGTTTCATTTCCTATATAGTGCAGGCAAATCCAGTTTTGAGTATGAACTATCTGGGGACAGCTATTTCTTTATCGAAATGGATAGCTTTATTCATGTAGAATGAGGATATAAAAGTCCCGAAAAATCCCAATGTGAGCTAAAGCCACCATTTAGAAAAAATGGCCGCCAGAACCGTTTCTTTTAGAAGGATATATCTCAGTAACCATTGCTCCGATTTTAGATTTCTTTTTTTCGTTCTCTTCCCCTTCTTATGTACAATCGAAAGTGTTATTACATCTTTGGGCATAAAATAGAAGATAACTGAAGAAAATAAGACTTGAATTCTTGGAAATATACAAGGTGACCAGTTAGTGCTTTCTCGGAAGATTGTGTAAAAACGGTAACTTTATAAAAAAACATTTTTAACAAAACTTTCAACGTTTTATCTCTACTACAACGTGAAATTATTTTCAATTATACAAGGTGTCACAAAAAGGAGTTACACAAGAATGTATAATTTTTTTAATGGATACCCTCTAATTTTTTGACGCCAGTTAAGCCTCTAGGGGTCCTGAATTACACCCTAAAATTTTTCGCCAATCGGATGGAGCGTTGCCAAGTTATAAATTTTTTCCTGTTCTTTTGGCAAATTACAAACATTTTTTTGACTACCATATCTCCGCGATTTATTAATTGTTTTTTCTAAAACTGTAGGGTGTTATTCGATAACGATGCATTTACTGAAAAACATTTTTGAAATAAATTATTATTATACCGGGTGTCCAAAATATTTGTTTACATTTCTTGTTATTTAATTATTATTTTTCTCAAATTTTTTAAATGGAATGCCTATATTTTTTTACATGGATGAATAAAGCATAAAATTCCCCACATTCTAATATTATACACTTAATTTTTATATCAAACCGTTTTTGAGATATGATTATTTCAAATAAGTTTTGCGTAAATTGAGGTGCTTTTTATTTGAGCATTAAAATCTAGTATAGCTTTGGTCTTTTGTTTTGCGTTTTTTTTCACTCTATGATATTTCTCTAATGTGTTTAAGATTATCGTGATTAAGTTGAATTAATATTGTTAATATTTAAAAATACGAATTATAATTATTGTCAATAAGATTTAATATCTATGGTAAATATTATGTTATTGGTGAATGTGATGGAAATTGTTTATTGGCATCAAGAATGTGCGGTCAAAAATATCCCTATAGGCGTCTGAAAATAAGGAGTATGCCAACTGGTGGTCTATAGTTAAATTAATTATGGGCTTTTCTGTCATTGTCTCTTTAGTGTACGATGATATTAACAATAAGTAAATGATAAACTGAGATGCTAAGTTATTAAAAATATGATAGCATTTAAAGGGGCTACAATTGGCTGAAGCCAACCTAGTCGGTATCCTTTGTAGATTGCAGGGACAACTCGTGAAAGTTGAGTTGCACTGCAATGTTCAAAGCATACCCTCTTTAATGTAGACACCTTTAACCAGGCATTGAGAGGGGAAAAGCTGGTGCAAATAGCCGTGGCCCGAATAGCAATAATAATGTCCTAGACAATCACACATTGTAAGTGAAATTTTTGAAATAAGCAAATATATGTAATTCCAGTATATTTACTATTGTACCATGCCCTATTATGTCTTACCCCTGAATATTTCTGTTTCATATTTTACAAAATACTGTTTCATTTATTTTACTTAAAGAATTAATAAATATCTTTTCACTTATATTCAATGTACCACTAATTTCCTGGGTACTTGAATCTGAGACACTTGTTTGTGAACATAGGGCATACACATTTATTAAGTTTTTTGTTAAATATGTTCTGCATTTAAAACATATTCCCCTTCATACACACACCTAGAATTTTTACATTTTTCCCAAATGTTCCATACATTACAATATGCTTAACCTAAATGTCACTCATGTTTCCTGAAAGAAAAGTGATTTAAACTACAACTGTACATAAATTTAAAGAAATATTTTAGTTTATTAATATTTAACTAGCCAGACACCGCTTATGTCGAAGAAAATGTACTTTTCAAGGGAAAACTAGATAACCTAAAAAAATATGAATTTTGCTTAATAATGCCATTAATATCTTGCAAATCACTTACAACAAAATCTTGCAAACCTTTAGGTCATATATTATTAATGTTATTATTTTTAACGCCAAAAACAACAATAAACAGAACAAAATCAATATAAGTATTCGCCATATAAATAAACAAAAAGCCTATAATTAGTTCACGAGTTCTCCACTTTGGCGCTGGCATCTTAAATTCAGACGCCTATAGAAGATGTCCTGATGTGAGGTCTCTAGAAAATTTGAAAGAACGTTTTGAACGTATTGGAAATTTTGCATATGAAAAGAAGGCGAGACGATGAAATATATTGTAATGAAGAAAATGAGATGGCTATAACTTTAGCGGTAATCGAAAATCCTACGGCAAGTGTTCGGAAGTTAAGTAGGGATTTAGAGGTCAGTGAATCTAGTGTTTCCCTATGTCTTCGTAAAAATAAGTTTCACCCCTATCGAGCTCAGCTGCATCAAGAGCTTTGGGATGTGGATTTAAATCGTAGATTAAATTTTTGCCAGTGGGCTCAAAACCAAATTGGAGAAAATGAAGAATTTTTCAAATTTGTATTGTTCACAGATTAATCAACGTTTCATTGCAACAGATTTGTGAATAGGCACAATTTCCATTATTATGCCAGAGAAAACCCTCATGTTGCATAGAAAAATCAGAGCCAGAGTTTAAATGTAAGGGGAGGAATTGTACATGATTATGTTATTCATCCTCGCTTTTTTAAGGGAAATGTGAATGGAGCAGTCTTCTTAGATTTTACGTAAAATAATTGAGCATATTCCTGATTACATTACAAATAATATGTGATTACAACTTGAAGGTTCCACATTTAAGTAGAAATGTTCGTTAAGTCATTAGTAATCAGTTTCCTGAAAGGTGGATAGGAAGAGGAGGTCCAATATTTTAATAAACTGTTAAATAATATCTAATTTATTATTTTATTAAACTATGTTAGGTCTCATTACATGGCCGCCTAAGTCACCCGACCTGACTTCAGTGGGTTTTTTTCTTTGGGGATTTGTGAAGTCAGACGTTTATAAAGTAGAACCAACAACTCGTCGGTGTTTCAATCGTATAAATGTAGATATGTTACACTGTGTAAGGCGCTCATTTATCAGTGTTATCTGAATCAAAATGGTGGACATTTTGAGTAGTTGTTTGTTAGGTTAGTTTCAGTATCGTGAAAAAAAATTATTGCGCAAGAACCGTTCATTAAAGAAAGTGTACGATATCAAAATGTGAGAAATTGTAAGCGTTACTCATCCATTTAAAAAAATTATAGGCTTTCCATTTAAAAAAATTGAAAAAAATGTAAAACAAAATATAGATTTTAATGCTAAAATAAAAAGCACCTTAATTTACGCAAAAATTATTTGATATAATCATATCTCAAAAAACGTTTGAAATAGAAATAAAGGGATATTAAAATGTGAGGAATTGTATATTTTATTCATTCATGTAAAACAAGGATACCTAGGGATTCCATTAAAAAAAAATGAGAAAAATAAAAATTAAATATCAAGAAATGTACGCAAATATTTTGGACACCCGATATACTAAAGATTTACTTCAAAAATGTTTTTCATTATTAAACAACATCCCACATTTTTAGAAATAACGATTAATAAATCGCGGAGATATGCCAGTCAAAAATGTTTGTAAACTGCCAAAAAAAAAAACAGAAAAAATAACTTGGCAAAATATTTTAGGGTGTAATACAGGGCCCTTGGAGGCTTAACTGGCGTTAAGGAAATACAGGCTGTTCTATTTAAAAAAAATTATACTTTCTTGTGTGACTCGTTTTTGTGACACCTTGTATAATTGAAAATAATTTTAAGTTGTAGTAGAGACGAAACACGAAACATTGAAAGTTTTGTTAAGAAAGTATTTTTTATAAAGTTAGCCGTTTTGCACAATCTTCCCAGAGAACACTGGCTGGACACCCTTTACCTATATCTTAATGTACATTATTAAAAATGATTACAATTTTATATATAAATAACTACTACTCCGTTAATATTTGAGTTAGTAACATTGGCCAAAAAACAAATGAAAGCTAATTGTGTGCTCTAGAACTTTTATTAAAATTATTTTTTCAAAAATTGACTAGAAATTTCAGTACAAACGTCTCGAGTTTACAAAAATTTAAATTTCCGTAATATTTAACTTATTTTATAATTTCATAAGTTTATTGTTTAATTTATCGTAAAATATGTAATCATACTTTCTGTAACTTGTGGAGCGAGGAATGAAACAAAAAAGAAATCTAAAATCGGAGCAACGGTTACTAAGATATATGATTTTAAAGAAAATGTCTCTGGGGGTCATTTTTTCTAAATGGCAGCTTTAGCTCACGTCGGGATTTTTTGCGACTTTATGTACTTATCCTACATTAATAGAGCTATCTATTGCGATAAACAAATAACTGTCCCCAAATAGTTCACGCCAAACCCATTTTACACTGAGATTTGCCTGGTCTAATAGTGAAGACCTGAAGTAACTTATTTTCACAGCATCTTCAACAGTCTGTTCCGTAATAATGTTTCTCAGTTCTTTTGCCCCTGTAGAAAAATGGGTTTTCGTTATCTGTAATGAAATTCATCATCGTTTTAATCTTACTTTCCATATTATTTGATATAATTGATGATAACTCATGGTGTGCTGTTAGTTCATAATTCTCTGAATAAACATTGGTAACATTCCTGTACATATTACTTATTATTAATGCAAGCAGAAATGATTTCCATATCCACTAATAATTATCTGTTATAATAGGTATGGTTTCAGTTTTATACATTTCAATTTTTGTTAAAATGTTTTTTTAATGACTTCAACGTGTACAGCATCCTTAAAAACATGTAAAATAACACCTCACATACTTATGCAGTGTATTTTCAATAGTCATCAAAGATGGCGTCCATTTTCCAAAATGGCCACTCATACAGACCATCACCCAATTTTTTTTCAACCACTACACGATTACCTACAATACCCAAATGTGTGAATCTCTGGTAAATGAATGACATACAGAAGCCTTCTCAGCAAATGGACTATAATGGTATATGTGGTCATATAGGTTCTAAATGATCCCCTCTATCACCCTCTTAAAACTGTCTATCCCATCTACCATGTATTATTTTCTGATTAATCGCATATTTAGAATTATTCTTCCCAGGTTTTTATTCAAATTTTTAATTACTAGCGGCACTTAACACGTTAAAATATTCTCGCCCAATCAATAACCTTTTGACTTTCACAAAATGGGTTAATAACATATAATGGCGATTATCCCAGCATAGGTATTTTAATTTCAGTTAATACACTGGCCGCGGTCTCGGTATTTGCCTTATTTTATATCAAAATGTCTTAATGGAAGAAAATCCCACGCATAAATTGATACTATCGCAGCTATAAAATTCTTTATATACACAGGTGTTGGGTATAGGTTTGTTTTAGCATTGCAAATATGTATAGTTTACTACAGTACTTGGAACAAAATAATAATAATGTAAATTTCTTTACAGTGGCTGGCTATAGTCCATAATAATTATATGCAGTTTTATGGTTGATGTAGCTCCCATTCATATTCTAATGTATTCTCGGCCCGTAAAAAGTTAAAAAGTGCCGGTAAAGTAAATAAATTTATAATAACATCATGGGAAACTTGAAAAAATCACTAAGGCGTGTTACATATTTGTAGTAAGACAGTATTTGTAGTTTGACAATAAGACAGATAAGTAAAACTTACGACTCATTCAAATCATGTTTCTAGTAGTATAACACCAAAATTTAGAAAAAATCCTAAAATAATTAGTGTATACGAAGTCGAAAAATACGTATAGTTCAGTCAATGAATGGTTTCTAGAGGGAAATGCTGAGATCACAATTTTTGACTAGAGGGCTGTGTTTGGACTATTTAGGAGGTAAACATACCAAAAGTCCCCGAACGTAGGAGGTGGGGGTGGGGGGGTGCAGGGGGCACGAAGAAGTTCCTGGTTTTTGGTTATTCGCTCATATCTCGAAAACGGTTAGCCCTAATCAAAAAGTGGCTATATGCAAAATTAAAGCTGACTAAATTTTCTACAATAATGTTTCTATTATTTTTTTTTCGTATCTGCTGGTTCAGTAATGAATTGTATATATTTTGACTGTATTCTAACTTTATTATAAATTTATTATAAATTGAAAATAAATTTTAATAATCATCGTAGAAAAAAATTTCTTGTACAGATATCCGTTTCACAGCAGACTGAACTGAAATATCGAATAAAAAATGTCTTTGCGTCTGTAAGTGTGTGTGTGCGTGTATATCTATGTGTGCGTGTATACCGCTTTTTCTCTCACTTCATAATAATGTTATTAAAAATACCATGTTCCATATTTTAGAATAACACTGATATATCATCTAATTTAAACAAAGTTGGTTTGCCTAACATACACCCGGTATATTGCGGTTTAGAAATCTTATACACCTTCTTATTTTTGTATACTTAGTAATATTTTGCTCTGAAATTAAAATAAAACGTATTTTACGTATGAGAGTTTGTAGGCTTCTGGTTATCACCATGTATTAGAGATATGGCCCAATTTCAATAGGGATTATGGTAATATGCTGTTTTACATATGTTTCAAATTGAAATAAAATATTTTAAGTCTAACAGAAGTTATCGTTTTTATAAGAAACGGTATACACGCACACATAGATATATACGCACACGCACACTTACATACGCAAAGACATTTTTTATTCGATATTTTAGTTCAGTCTGCTGTGAAACGGATATCTGTACAAGAAATTTTTTTCTACGATGATTATTAAAATTTATTTTCAATTTATAATAAAGGACAAGGGTAGATAAGGGCCTTTTTCCGCCCATCGGCCATGTTGTATGTCATTATATTTTCCGAGTAGTATATGTCTTGACGAGTAATAAAAAACTGTTCTTTGAAATAGTAGATTATTCAGTGAGTGTATAATGATGGCTATTACTCGCGGGGGTGATGTTTGCGGCACGAGACGAAGGCGTGTCGTAAATCATCCGAGTGTGTAATAGCCATTATACGCGAACTGAATACTATAATTGATCCACGACTATCGCATGTTTTAACTGTTTTAATCGTTTAAAATTGAAAAAATAAAGTTCATTTACAGTAAAACGTTGACGTGTTAAACGTCAAACACGAATATATGCACGAAAACATGGAAAAATGGATTCGCCGTTTCCTTATGAAAATTGCTTGTTCCTGATTCGTCAAAGGTGCGTTAGAATGAAAACAACTAGTTCCTGGTTGGTTAAATAGGTGTTAGAATCAGATTATGTTCATTATACGTTTGGTTGGAATAATGACTATCATTATTTGACAATTGTTAAATGTAGTATGCAATGATTATACGACGATCGTGGATACACATATTCTTATTCAATACATACCACAATATGTGGCTTTGAGCGCTGACACGTTTAAATTCGCACGCAACGTCGACACTACTACGACTCCCGCGGAAACGATTTTGTTTTTTATACATTGAAGCGCTCGATGAAACAATATAAATTAACCATTATTTAAAAGCTTAAATGCTCAACAATGAGATGAGGTATAGTTTATCTTGTTTCATCGAGCGCATCTAACTGAAATATACATTAAAAGTTCGGGAAAAGGTAAAAAATTACTAAAAAACTGCAAACATGCCCACTTTGAAATGATATTACTATGACCTACTGTTGCTTTTCAAATGTAAAACATATAGAAACATAAAGATCATATGTTCAACTATAAATAAATAACGCTTAATGACTTTAAGGAGAACTTTTGTTTTTTATGAAATTAGTGGGCGAAAATTATATAGCTTATCTACCTTGTCCTTTATAATAAAGTTAGAATACAGTCAAGAGATATACAATTCATTACTGAACCATAACAGGTACGAAAAAAAATTAATAGAAACATTATTGTAGAAAATATAGCTACTTTTTGATTAGGGCTAATCGTTTTCGAGATATGAGCGAAAAACCAAAAACCGGGACCTTCTTCGTGCCCCCCTGCACCCCCCCCCCCCCACCTCCTACGTTCGAGGACTTTTGGTATGTTTACCTCCTAAATAGTCCAAACACAGCTCTCAAGTAAAAAACTGTGATCTCGGCATTTTCCTCTAGACCCCCTTATTGAACGTTCATTGACTGAGCTAGTATTAAAAACAATTATTCATGGAACACAAATCTGGGCCAGAAAACAGCCGTTCCATAACATTTATCAATATATTTTGTCAAAGGATTCAACTCATTGAATCTTCAATTAAGAGAGAATGTATAGAATGAGAATGTAAGAAGGATGCCAAAGTTTTATGGGACATTAGGCCCAATACGCCCCAGTTTGTAAAGTGTACGAAGTAATTGTACTTGGTCTTACAAACAAAAAAGTCAATAGCCGTCAATAGTCGGATTCGGTTTCAGCAGGTCCAAATACATGAGGATACACCGATCTGGTCTGACCACTTTTTTTTGGTTTTGGGGGTGTTTTTGAGGTCAGGGGGGGAAAACGAGCAACCCTGATAATTCTGACTTCGGATTCGGTTTGAGCGGGTCCAAATACATAAGGATATACTGGTCTGATTCGCAGGCCAGACCACTTTTTTGGGGGTGTGTTTTTCTGTGGTCAGAGGTGAAAAAAGAAGAAACCTGACAATTTTGACTACGGATTCGGTTTCAGCGGGTCCAAATACATAAGGATATACTGCTCTGGTCCAGTCCGCAGGCCAGACTACTATGTGGCTGTGATATTAGTTAATAATGCTCTAGTGAGTACCCCATCATTTTCCGCTCAATTTTCGGCAAATTGAAGGTCATATTTGTAATCAGCATGCCAAAAAACATAAAATAGTACACTTTTCTAAGGTAGGCGCATTGGGCCCAAAATTGAAATCTTTCTTTGGAAGTGGAGTGGGCTACTCGATTTCAAGATTCCGATAACACAATCTCGTGAATTCCCCTGTTCAGCTTCTTAACATTCTTCTATTATATTCCCAGAGTCATGTAGTTAAGCGTTTACGGGGTTCCTGGGTTATGCAATAAAAGGATTTGCTGCTGGAGCGCTATAGACTTACTTGGTAACAAGGTAATAAGATTCCGAGGGCACAATCCAATTGATTCCCCAATTGAGACCGTGCTATTTTTTTTTCATTTAATCCTCGGGGTTATGGGGATATGAGGATACAGGGATTGCCGTTGAAGAGCTATGGCACCATAGGGTGCTTGATCCCAATATTCTAATATTACAATGACACGAATTTCGCTACTTAGAATCTCCATTTTTTGCCTTTGGAATTTCAGAATTAATGGGATGCTAAGGTTATGAGATCATGAGGTTGTGGATGTAACACACTTAAGCACTCGGATCCGGAACACAATCTCATTAATCCCCCCATCAAGATTCCCCACTATTTTTATCGGATTCTCAGAGTTATGGGGTTGAGGGGTTAAGGAGTTATGGGTTGGGTTATGAGTTATGGGGAGTTTTACGGTTTTTTTAAGTTTTGAGGTCAATACTAAGTACCACAATGTCATTAGGGTGAAGTTTTGAAGTTGAATCACTTTTAGAGGTCTGATTTAAATGAGTTGGGTAAGCAATATTATGATTCAACAGACTTTTTTGGTGTTAAAAAAAAACTGACGTGCTGGGGTAAAACTAAGGTCAGATTAGTGTTCAGCGACTCAAAATACAAGGGTATGGTCAGTACCCCAGCACAGACCACTTTTTTTTTGTGGGCCTGTGTTATTGTTGTAGAACCTCCCAGAATCGACCTAAGTCGAAGTCAAAATAAAAATTCGACTTAGGCAAAAATTTCATTTAAGGACATTTTCAAGAGTCTGAGAGACTTCAGAACCACAAATTATTCCAAATGGACCGTTATGAGTTGAATAAAACATTAGAAATAACCAGGAAATTCGAAGAAACACCGAATTTTACTTAGGAAAATATATTTTGGCACAGTATATAGTCATGTCATGGAAAGATAAATCACATACTTTTAAAAGGTACGCCGAAAAGGTAATTTGAAAATATTCAAAATATTTTCAACCTTAATTCCTCCGCCGAAGATATTGACCATGGAGGTACAGTCATTATATACCCTGTCCTAAAGACTGACAATACAATTTTAACAAGGCAATGAATCAAAAGGCAAAATCGACAAATTTGGCAAAGTGACTATAAGCAAAAATTGGCAAAAAATCAATGAAAGTGAACTAGGCCGGTTTCTCGCATAAAACGAGTTTGGATTCACCCAGCGACTCGCAATTTGGTCGAGTGCATTGGTGGTCAATACAAAGCGATGGTAGGAAAGCCAACTGCAGGGCTTTCCGAATAACAAAATTATACAGAAAACCACCGCCTTGTGCACAAAGGACTCAAAAGTCCATTTTGCCCAAAAGTTGTTCGAAGGTGACTCGCTGTAATTTTTCCTAATTTGAACCCCTACATAAGGCCAAGTAAGTCGTAAACTGACCGAACGTTATCAAACTTATGTAGTAAGTCCTTTTGAATGTCGTTTTAGTACGTGAAATCTCACGTTACGAGAACTTTAAAGCTAGGTATTCTCTAGTGAAACTAAATTTTTTTAGTAAAACATTTTTATGTTATTTTCAGTCAGCCGTAATTATCGTATTACAAAAAGTCATATAAATTTCTAAAAAGGCTTATACTTAATTCTGGGAAGGTCGCATGAATCTTTTCTACCAAATCGATTATTAATACGCTCTCACTTGTATGGTTAAAAAGTCAGTTGGGGAGGCGTGATTCTTTCACGTTATATCATTTTGCTGAAAATCACTATTATTTCATACTTAAATAAATGGTATTCTATGAACTAATTGCATTTTATTGATGTAAGAACTTGTTGCTAGTCTTAATCCCTGAAATTTTCGCTTGGAAGACCTAAACAACTGAGTAATCGGAATCTCATGATTCCTTAAGTCTGATACTCAGTGTTCTGGTCGCCTTTCGGAAGTTTGATAGGGATTTTTTTATGCGATTTCCCCAAAAATCTTTAAGTGCAGGGACCATTATTAGTAGGTAAACACACACAGATCACGTCAAAATCCAATCTCGTCAGAGAGAAAACTTCGATAGGGATTTTTTTATGCAAAAATAGTACAAAGCAAAAGACGTCAGACCACTTATTACTGTATAAACAGACCAAAATCACGTCAAATCCAATCCCGTCAGAGAGAAATCTTCGATAGGATTTTTTTATGCAAAAATCGCAATAATATAAAGACGTAAAGGCCCTTATTGTCAATGAAAAATTAAAATCTCGTCTTGAGAGAGCGTCGTTAATGATCTGAAGTAGTGCAGCCTTGAATCCATTACTCGTCTATCGAAGTGCATCTTATCTCGAACCCGATTAATATAATGAAACAAATGAAGTAATTTTGTCAATAGCTTTTTGAAAAAAATATGGTATACTTACCTACTATCCACCTGTAACAGAAGCTGATAGGTATTAAAAATAATGCTTGTTTATCTGTTCACGATAGAGGTCTTCGATACGGCAATTTGCTGATAGGCACAACGGAGAAATATAAATGTTTTTGTACTTACAGAAACTGCTAAAAGCTGCTGGAGGCACTACCTATACACTGGTTACAAAAACAAATTATAGGTTGTTATCAGGTGTAATTCGACCAAATTATGCATCTTCACCATTGCAAGGCAAACGGCAATTAGAGCAGCCATAACTACACTAACAAATTCTACATGTAGTTCCGCACAACTTTACTAACAAACTGTGGTGCTAAACTTGTCAAAACTAATTGGCAAAATTCATCGTAATAGTCAATTAGATGATACATAAGTCGACGCGACGCGCGACGTCTTCTAAGGCCGAAGTCTATCGAAAAAGCAAATCGAGTAGAGGTGGGTAGTACTCGTATGATTCGTATCATTGGTACGAATTCTTGCAGTGATACGAATGGTACGAATCCCACAAAAAAAAAAATTCGTACATTTGTATCACCGATACGATTGATACGAATATGAAATTTCGGTACCGGTATTGCGATGCGATACTCTTAGGGTCAGTTGTATAAAGTTAAACTTCAAACGGTGGATGGGGACCGTTTAACTGGAGATTTCAGATTTTAAAATATTCGTAACCTCATAATTGAAAAAAATATGATGGATATATTCGAAATATTTGATTATTACTATATGATTGTTATCAATGTACTGACAGCATTCGTTTTATACAACGTACTGCAACGTATTACAAAATCTGTGATATATTACAATTTTTTTTCTTTTTTTGTTGTTATTGTTTTTGTTTAGTTAACTTGCTACAAATGTACAAACGTGTATATAATGTGGTTAAATAAATGCTATATATCTATCTATCTATTTACTGTCTAATAAGGACGAAGAAATTATTAATGTAATAGAAGGTGCTCGAAGTTTAAACTGTACGATTAATATAAAATTATAATACTGGCCCCAACTAACACCACATATTAATATTCTATAATCTATGCTTAACACTGTGGAGTGTGAGTGTGGGTACGAATAGTACGAATGGTACGAATCAGTACATGATACTGTTTAGTATCATGGAATCAGTGGTACGAAACGTACGAATCTCTCGATACGAATCTTTTCTTGATACGGCTCGTTTGGTACGAATCATTAAAAAGAGTCGAATTGCCCCTCTCTAAAATGGAGCGCATTAATTCGTCATTTTATAGGTACCAAAGTGTGCGTAAGATTACAATCCCCCCACGATTCATTATGTCATGTTTGTACTCTCCTATTGGAGGAACAGACGAAGTTTCCCGCGCTCTAGCCTGGAATGTTAAAATTGCCTTGAAAGCAGTAGCGGCGTTGGATATTTTTACTGATAAAAATATAAAATAATGTAATTTAGCAAATTTTAACAAATGGTTTACCAAAAGTGAAGGAGTGACACTATTGGAGACTGCAGAAAGGGTAAAACGATGGAAGGAATATACGATAAAACTTATTTAATGATGAAAACTGCTAAACCTTGAAAAAAAATTCAAATTAAAAAGTTACGTCCATCCTTTATCTTCATTTCTTCTCGATATAGTTGGCATCTGTTTCAAAAGGTAAAAAATTTTTCGCTTGCTATATTTGTCCCTGCATTTTACCGACACAGCCTTAAATAATAATAATAAAATGTGACCTTTATTGCCCTGTTTATAAGTAAGAGCAAATTGTACGAAGCAGTAATTGTTTTATTTGCCGAATAGACTCGTGACGGTGTCAAATAAAATTATTTATAATAATTAAACTTCCATTTTGATAATAGACGAAGCGATCAAGAAACATTCAAGCAGATTCGTTAAGGATTACGACCTGTAGAGTGTTTCTGTACATACGTACAGTACAGACCATCTGACAGAGACCTATGGCAATTTTAAATTGCAATTTTAGAACTTTGTTAGTTTTATTTTTACTTTATAAAAACATTTCCTCAGCTACACGACGCTGATGAGGAGCAATAATAATATTTTAATAATAGTAATAATAATATTTTATTTTCAAACAGCCACAATATACAGTATCTACACAGAGGTAGTGAGTTGAAAAATACGGTTTGAGATATTTGACCATAAACTGTTTTCTATAGAAAAAAAAAAATATGTAGATCATTTTTCACAACTGCATATTTTGCTCTCGCCAGGCGAGACATTTACCAAAAAATTATTTCTTTCGCCATTTTTCTAAGATGGTGGCCAAATTTGGAATAACAGAGAGGTGCAATTTTTGTGTTATTAAGTACCCTAACCAGGAAAGACCGAAATTTAACCTAACCTAACCTAACCGGGAAAGTCTGAAATTTATTCTTGTTTTCCTCCATTTTTTTCCTTACTGTCACCTAAAAGCTCTCCCTATTTGGTCCATTTGACAATGGGCTCATTTAGCAATTTTTTTTTAATTCATATTTCGAAAGTACACCTTGTAGTTAGTAAATGTGCAAAATATTAGATTTTTTTTTAACTGCATCTCCCTCAAAATAAATAATTAAAATAGAGCGCGCGAAAATTCAGTGTGACGTCACACCACACCTGGCGGTCGACCTCTCGCCTGTTCCCATATAGTTTCATATGGCACACACGACGGACGTGCTAATTTCGTTCATACCTTTTAAGTGTTTTTTATTTTGTTATTAACATGGATAAAAAAGTTCCAGACTGTAAATGTACATCAGTGTCTACTCCTAATAAAATATTTATTTCATTACCAAGTGATGAAAGTATTAGGAATTTGTGGCAGCAAGCTATACACAGGGAAAAATTTGTTAGTAATAAAGGGACGAAGTATTTTTGTAAAGAATAAGTCTACTGCAATAGCTAACTATTAAAAATTGTACAATAATAAAATTAGCTTGAAGACGATATGGAAAATTATGTGTATTATAAAATACCTTTTATTTGCATATAACCAACAGCGCTATCGTCGTAATTTTGTCTGGCTGACCTAAAAATCAGATAAATTCGGTGGACTTTTGTTTATTAACGCGGGAATAAATCGGACGAAGGACCAGTCAGCGTAATGCTGACAAACTGAACTAATATTGATAATTGAATTTGAAATACCTTGTGACCTTGTGTATTAGCGGCACTTTCCTGGTGTTGTTCTCTTCTAGTTGGGCCCAACAATCTCCAGGTCTCCAATATGGGAATATGGCAAGGTACACAAGACACTCGCGTGGTGATAAGTAGCGGTTTTTATTATTTTGAAGTTGACCGAAAAAAAAAAATGACTTTTTATATTTTTTATGTAGCGTTATTATTATTCAATTTTGGTTGATATGGAAATCGAAAACAAATTTAGTTATAGAAACAAAAAATGCTAGCACTGTTTTCTGAACAACTTTATTAAAGTGGATATCTATCTAGTTAACTTACCTCTGTAATTTGACACCTCATTTCAGAACTTATGTAATCTTTATTATTATTAAAATATTCCATAACCATAAAAATGTCTGCACGGCAAAATGTTGATATCAGCCTTAACATATCCATTTTCTAGAGAACACATAATTTTATGTACAAAAAATAACAGAATCAAATAAGTTAAATAACGTAAAATAACACCACATCCGTACTGTGTACAACGAAATCTCTTAAACTGTAATTAATCGCATAACTTATAGAACCAGTGGAGTGGTGTGTCATCACCGATGCTCGTTCCGCGTCGTCGCACAGTGCCATCCAAATCACTCTACAGGTCGTTCAGTTAAAGTTATCTTTTTTTTTTATGTTCGTTTTGAAATTCTCTATCAATCTGTCGAGACGGATTTTTGATATTTGGGTGTAACTTTTTATAATTTTGACCTGAAACTGAATTATTAGTAAAAAAATATCGTATTATTCAATTAAAATCAGTCTACAGGTCACAAATATAAAAAGATTCGCACAATTTTAGTTTTAAATCTTTACTTTACAAATACACAATGGATCTGCCAAAGTAGATATTTTATTTCCTATTTTTATTCTTGACAAAATCGCTGTCAAATTTAAAAATTCACAAATGTGTGTCGTAATTTTTAAAATATTGTTTTTACGGAAGAAGAGATATAAAGTGTTTTAAAAATTTTTTGTTTCATAATTGATATTAAAATAAACTATTCTGAAGTATTTTGACTCACTGAAGCCAATTTTAGACAAAAAAATCTATTGCGTCAGTTTTTGTCTAAATTTTCTGTCAGATCAGTGTTCCTACTACCCCCTTTTAACCCCTATTATTTTTGTGCAAAATTGGTTTCAGCGCGTCAAAATACTTCAGAAAAGTAAGGTCAGAATCTTTGGTTAACATATTTTTTCTTTTTTAGGGGATAAAAGAGGTGGTAGAGGGGAAACTGATATGATAGAAAAAAAACTGTGTCCAAAATTGACTTCAGCGCGTCAAAATACTTCAGAGAAGTTAGATGAGAATCTTAGGACAAGACCTTTCTTTTGCCCTTTTTAGGGGATGAAAGGGATGGTACAGGAAAACTGACGCGATAGAAACAATTTTTTGTTCAAAAATACTTCAGAAATGTTAATCAGAGCCTTAGGACAAGACTTTTTTTTAGGGGATAAAAGAGGTGATAGACAAAAACCGAGGGGGTAACTTCTAGCGATTTTGTACACCTAATACCTATTCTAGAAAAATACCCTTTAATTCCCCTTTAATTCCTTGTAATTCCCCTAATTCCTCAAATACCTTTATTTCCTCCTAATACCTTAATATTTTCTAGATTATCTCGGGAACGGTGCACTTCCTGATAAAAATACCTATATACAAAATTATTTCTTATAAAATTCTCTATAAAAAACGTCTCTACACTTTTTTCCCTAAAATTAATAGTACCGTGGGAAATAAGGCGCACATATAAGGGTTGGTTCCGGACAACACAATAAATTGTAATCTTTACAATAATCTACTTTAAAGTTCAATACTTAACGCTAAAGCAGTAGCTACTAAACTCCGCCTAAAATTATAATAAATATACGACTTCCACCCTCTCACCCTATAAAATAACGCGATTTTTAATGAAGCGAGAATATTGTATATCGGGTGGCTCAGCCGATAGGGAGACTGTTGTAACTTTTGAATGGGCGAATGGATTTTTTTCAAATTTGGTGTAGTGATATAGGATGTAATTTCCAATTATATAATGTAAAGAACCAAAATGGCCGACTTCCGGTTTCGATGCAATTGACATGAAAATCAAATTTTTAAATAGAACAACCTCTATATTTTTGCATATTTGGATCCTGCTGGCCAAAATACATATGATTTAACCCTCAAATATTATTTTGATTTTCAAAAAATATAAATTTTTTAATTTTTAGTTTTACTCATAGAAGGCCGCGATTTTGCCAGAATTGTTAAAAATCGGTCTGCAAGCACCTTTGGAATATTATCTTTTCAGATACTAACATTAAACAAGATTTATGAAAATTTATAAAAATTTTACTCTCGATTTTACCCGAAAGTGAGTTTAAAATACCCGCTTTTTGGGTAAAATCCCGCACATTGGAAACCCTGAAGAGTAACAACCTTTACAGCAAGCTCTAAAATAATACAGTGACCTTGGGTCGTCTGAGATAGGGTAGTGGGAGAAATTGAAATTTTTTACATTGTGGTGGTGTATAGATATTTATACTTTTTTCGCGTAAAGACAGCTTTGAAAATAGCCATACGGATATTATTAGGTTTTTTTTATGTAAAAATGCACCGTTCCCGAGATAATCCAGAAAACCTCAAAATGGGGGTGGAAACGGTGTCCTAGGGGATGAAGCGCTCTATTTAGGGGTGGGAACTTTTCGGTTTAGTAATTCTTATGCTATCCTTAACATTTCTACTAATTTTCAAAATTTTATGAATTTTGTCTGATATAAATCTTTATATTACTGAACTAGAAGTCCATACATAGTCTCATCGGTAGTTTAATTAAATTAAATATTTTTTCTTTACTTGTTATTTTTAGCGCTAATCTCGGCACTAATGTTTTTACAACACTGACGTTCTTTCTATAAGAATTGGCATGTAATTCTTCAAGATAAACATTCCATTTCAATATTTTAACGCGCCCAAGTATGTACCTATACATCAAATTAAAGCAAATAAAACAACTTTTACAGTATACACGACAAAGTACCGTAAAATACAATCACAATATTCAATTAATTTTGTCTGTTTCAAACATAATTTAGTTAAGATAAAATAATAATACCTTATACGCGCCGATCAAAAGCCAACATAGGAGGGTCTCATATGGTAATAAACTATCCTTCTTAGTCTTATTATTCTTGGTAAGTAACTTCATATTTTGATAGTTGTCGGCAGTCGACTAACAATTCTAATCTAAATGATTTATTTTTATTACTTACCTAGGCACAAGACAACACAACTAACGTAATATAACGTTTTTAACACAACATAACCTCATTTAAATTCTGATGAATATGAGAGCATGCGCAAATCTCATTTAATACCTTTAATTCCATCCTAATACCTTTTATATCCTCTTAATTCCCTTCTAATACCTCGTAATAATATCTATTTCCTCCAAATTCCCCTTTAATTCCCTTAATACCTAATAATTCCTTCCGAAGTACCTTCAATTCCTTCTTAATTCCTCCGATGTGTACACTATTTCCCCTCAGCGGTTGCCCCCTCGACAAAAACTGACGCAATAGAATTTTTTTTGTCCAAAATTGGCTTCCGTGAGTCGAAAAACTTCAGAAAAGTTAAATGAGAACCTTAGGACAAGACCTTTTTTTGTAGACTTGTGTTATTAAAAATGGTATTTTCATTCAGCTGACAGAAATTTTGACAGCTGCCAAAAGTGAAAACTTTATATTAATATCAATTATGAAACTAGAAAAACACTTTATATCTCTTCTTCTGTGAAAACTCACAATATTTTCAAATTTGATAGCGATTTTGGCAGCTGTCAAGAATAAGAAAAGGAAATGAAAAATCTACTTTGCCAGATCCATTATGTATTTGTAAAGTAAAGATTTCAAACTAAAATTGTGCGAATCTTTATATGTTTGTGACCTGTAGACTGATTTTAATTGAAAAATACGATATTTTTTACCAAAAATTCAATTTTAGGTCAAAATTATAAATAAATGTAGCCAAAAATCAAAAATCCGGCTCGACAGATTGACAGAGAATTTCAAAACGGACATTTAAAAAAAAGAACTTTCTGATAACTTTAACTAAACGACCTGTAGAGTGATTTGGGTGGCACAGTAAGGTTTCGTCCCAGTGTGCGTCGGCCGTTTCAAACACGTTACGAATTCAAAATCAAATATTAGGGTTAATATTAACGCTAGCGGCTTAATTTTTTCACTATATACTTAAAAAGGAGTAAATACTTACGGAAAATGCAAAAATAAATTAAAAACTAAATATCACTAAATGAGCCCATTCTTCATCATTTAATAAACTCAGCTGTAAACTCTAGTAACTATTATTTATTGTGAATCTAATTATCATTAAAAATTCCCAATAAAATTTCCCAGGCTTAGCCCTCCAAATAGCAAAATAATTTTATTTTATTTTTATAAGTGTGGTGAATTGTAAGTGACAAGTCAAAAATGCAGAAGTATTACGTCTATAAATCTAGTGAATTTATGGCTCATAAATTAGTGGCTGTAATTAGCCTGTCCTCATAAACTGTTTCAATTTTTTGTTACATTAGAAATGTAAGGTGTGTGATACCATCTTATTGAAATATTTTATAGCTACTGTGCACGGAGACTGTGGAAGTGTGGAGGTCGCCCTGATGAAATTAGATTACATTAAATACAATCTCTTAGCTAGAGCCATTTATTAATATTAATGCTAAACATGTTTGTCACATTTAAATAATATTACAAAGTAATGGACTCACTGATTGAAGTCAAGTACTTCGAAGGTATCGTGGTTCATTCATTCAAATGATAACTGACTTTGAAACTAGTTTTATTGGTGGACATTGCGACAGTTTTCAGTTTAGTTCAGTAGTAATGTGTTGCAATCATAGCAAATTACATCTTCATTTCTTTTTTTAATTAATTTTTTTTTAAAATTTATTTGCTTTCATCATGATTAGAAAATATTATTTAGGTATTAAGCAAATCACAACTTACACACTTTTTTGCTTAATATGAAATTAACTATTTTTCCAACACCTTCCCAAGTAGCACAATTAGTTCCTCAAGATATCCCGAAGATAAAAATTTAGGAATTAGTAAATATCTTCTAGAGGTCTGTAAGAGTTCCCTAAGATGGGCAAATGTCAGCATATCAGTATTAAATAGTACTTCCCATGGTAATCGAAAAAAGCTATTAGTATAGAATCCTGTGAGCAGCCTTTTGCATACCTATAGAATTCCCATAGTAATCTTTTTGATATCTTATCGCTTACCAATATAAATGGTCCCGAGGACATCTTTATAGGATTTCTGTTAGATGTACCGCATCGATCCTGCAAACAGACTTAATTCCTGTAGTAATCTTTCGGGTATTTTATCGCTTACCAATATAAACGGTACTGAAAACATCTTTATAAGATTTCCATTAGATGTACCAACACACAGTTCTTATAGAATTGCCAGCGGCAGCTGGTGAAATGTTGGTTAATCAAAATCTCAGTGAGACATCAGGCCCAAACCAAACCAAAGATTAGAGATCGTTATAAGATTCATCCAAATAAATCGATGATCCCTGAGAGAATTTGAACGTTGCAGTAATGTTATTAATGTTCTATATATTCATGAGTATAAGATAATGCATGACTGATTATCGTCAGTGGTTTGTACGTGGCGTCATCTAGGAATAATTTCTGTAACAAACTACGTGGTAAGCAAACAAATTTTATGCATTAAAAGAATTTCTTCTTGCGATTTCTATAGGTGTTTTATTAGCGATAATAATAATATTTCCATTTTAATACTTTATTTGATCTCTGTAATACATAGAAAATAGAGCTGTATGGTAATTCCCTTTTAGAACTTCCAGAAGATGTCTACAAGTATTCTGTTAAGGATAATAATACTATTTCCCTTTTAATACTTTATCTGATTTCTATAATTCTTAGAAAATTGAGCTGTATGGTAATTCCCTTTTAGAACTTCTAGTAGATATCTGTGGGTTAACAAAAGATGAAATTCCTATATAATGCCCAGTTTACATTTCTCCAGTGCATAAAAGTTGAGCACATATAAAGATTTCTCATTTTGATTTCGGAAGGACTTCTAGAGTACATAAATACAACTATGCCAACTTTTAACTTTCCACATTACTATTACAATTATTTCTTGTCGCTGGGGTGTTGATGATATTCTCATAATTTTCAATTTTTTCCTTCATTAGGACCCCAAAGCCTATTAGCGGGGCAGCACACAAAAGCACCAAATTTTTTAGTGGTACTGGTTAGGTACGTAGCTTTCAATTTTTGATAGGAACCAACTCCTCCGTCGGCCATCTTGGATTTTATAGCGGCCATTTTGAAATATAGGTATATTATCAATATCTCGGATTCTAAATCACTTAGGATCACAAACTTGGTGTCTAAGTATACATATTTGGGGTCAAGAAATGCAACTACATAATTTTTAAATGTATCACACTATATATTTGTTCACTAATACATGTACCAATTAAAAACCCTTCACCGATGAACTGTTCTGTCCGGTGTGTCCACATTTTCTAATATGTTTTTTTATTTTGCTTTAGATTGAATTGTAATATAAGATGGATTGGAACAAGTGCATGATCTGTCAGAAAACAACTTCAGAAAATCTAAATGTCCACTTAATGCATGTGGAATCGAAGACAAGACAACTTCATACCTATCTTTCTTGAACAATATCAATGAGTTTAGAAGCTTGGAAACTAAATTTTGGAAGCGACATGAGTGCGGATGAACTGATCCAAAACCATGGTGCATGGCACAAATCTTGTTACATCAAGTTCAGCAATTTGAAGTTATACAGAGCTAAAAAGCGGAGAGATACTTCAGGAGGCAGCACAACTGTGGAGAAACGATACCGACGTGAAGCGAGTAACAAAATGGTGTGTTTGTTATGTCGTGGAAGCGATGGACTCCTTCATGAATTTCGAACATTAACAGCTGATACGAGCATACGAAAAATGGCAACAAACTGCAAGAAACCCAGTTGTTGGCAGCATTAGAAGGTGGTGCCATTGACGCAAAATATCATCCGCAATTTTATACAGCACTACAATTGCAATTTCTTTGAGTACTAACTTGGCAGTCTTAGCTAACAAAAGGACATCATGTTCGTAATCACATGACATGGCCTGCTGCAGCATTTCCCGCATGCCTTCTTCAAACACCAAAACTTTGTACTTTCCATCACTTTGTTCTTGCGCTTGTGGAAAGTAAGCTAGCACTTTCTCCTTCAATCTGATTCTATTAATCTACTTCCCAACGCCAAGGATTTTTAATCGGTTCTCATACAGTTCATGCAGCTTTGAAAATTTAAAGTAGAAGAAGTAGATTTTCCACACAGTTCTCTATATAAGTATAAAGCTCTACAAATGCTCTAGCCTCTATCTGACTTTCCTCTGCAGATACTTCCACCAAATCCTACTCTAGTTTCCTTAGGTGAGATCGGTAGCGATTTATTAGTGCTGCATAACGTTGCAGATGATATTTGGCGCCAGAGCAATGGGATCACCACTTATGTTGCCTACAACTGGGTTTCTTACAGTTCTGTTGCAATTTTTCGTATGCTCGTATCAGATGTTCGAAATTCATGAAGGAGTCCATCGCTTCCACAATATAACAAACACGCCATTTTGTTACTCGCCTTACACCGTGATCGTTTCTCCACGGTTGTGCTGCCTCCTGAAGTATTTCCCCGCTTTTTAGTCCTATCCAACTTCAAATTGCTGAACTTGACATAACAGGATTTGTGCCATGCACCATGGTTTTGGACCAGTTCATCCGCACTCATGTCGCTTCCAAAATTTAGTTTCACTGGAAATGGACTCCAAGCTTCTAAACTCGATATTGTTCAAGAAAGACCGGTATGGAGTTGTCTTGTCTTCGATTCCATATGCATTGAGTGGACATTTTAGATTTTCTGAAGTTGTTTTCTGACAGATCATGCACTTGTTCCAATCCATCTTGTATTACAATCCAATCTGAAGCAAAATAAAAAAAAATATTAGAAAAGGTGGACACATCGGACAAAACAGTTCATAGGTGAAGAATTTTTAATTGGGACATGTATTAGTGAATAAATATATAGTGTGATACATTTAAAAATTGTGTAGTTGACCCCAAATATGTATACTTAGACAAAGTTTGTGGTCTTAAGTGATTTAGAAGCCGAGATATTGAAAATATACCTATATTTCAAAATGGCCGCTATGAAATCCAAGATGACCGGAGGAGTTGGTTCCTATCAAAAATTGAAAGCTACGTACCTAACTAGTACCTGGAAAAAATTTGGTGCTTTTGTCCGCTGTGTCCACATCTTCATGATAAGCTGCCCTACTATATAACTGTGACAAATTTACAGAATCTACGTCGTATGTAAGTGGGCAGGATTTTTGGACATACAAACATATTTACATTCAATTTTATATACCATGGCATGCGGAAAATTTATCAGTAGGTTGTCCTACCGAAGAGAGTTAAAGAAACGAAAAATTAAAAAAATGCGACAAAAAAAAATTACCTTATTTTTTTGTAGAAATGTGCCGCCAGTGACTTTAACCAATCTGACGTAACGCGGTACAACCATATTACTTTATCAGACTTGGGATTGACACTATTGACAGCAAAGCTGGATAGGGTAGAAGTGACTTTTTAGTTTAAATCAAATCACACTACAAAAATAGCGAAATAAATCGAAAAGACATTGACCCTATCCTAGTGAACTCTACAACAACTAGATATAAGATTACCGTTTTATTTCCGACCGTTTGTACTCACCGGCTAATTCCTTTGTCGGCATACTCGGCGCTTTTGTTATTTGATAATAGGAATATCTTATATATTTTGCGTCTACTATACCTGTCGCTGTCCTGATTGTTCGACCGAAAGCAAAAAACGCGGCACTTTGACCGCACGCGCCAGCTTCACTTTTTATGTCAGTTAAGGAAATGTAAACATCTCCGATATGTTCTTTCATAAGTAAGTTCATCGCCCTATTACTGACCACAGACACGTAACAGTAGCGTATCTTCGTAAGTCTTAACCCTTTTTAAACTAAATTACCTCGGAGCACTCTAAAATTTTGCAGGGGCTTTCCCACATTGAAGACTAGTACACCATTTTATTTTCCGCATATCATGGTAAATCACGCTGTATAGTCTAGATTTGAATAGAGAATGCTAGCGAAAATTCATAAGAACTTTCTATTTTCTAACGCAAAAAAGTATGGCATGTTTTGCTCCAATCTTCAGGGCGGAAAAATGACGGTTAACTCCTGGACACGATTTTTTCCGTGAAGCTGGTATGGTCAAGAAACCATAATCTGAAGTAGAAAGGAATTATTAGTAAGTTCATAGGTTAATTAATTTTGAAATGTGCAATTTCCTCAAACAATCGAAATGATTTTACACATACGTATATATTAGATATATTAACGCGTAAACAAATATGTGGATTGTTCAAAATTTAAACAAATAGTTTAGCATGCAGATTACAAGAGAAATATCCAAAGAGATTAAAGCCATAGTTGACGTAATGTGAAAACATGTGTGGATGACAAATTTATAAAACATCCTATAAGATATTTAGAGATTTACTTCTAGAAATAAAAAACTTGTCTTAAAGAAGAAGTAACACCTGCTAATGCTGATATAAATAATTAAAAAATATATATTTGAAAAGATTTTTGAAAATTGCCAAGATAAAGCAGTGAACTAACTATACACCAAAATATCAAAATACAAGGAAACATTTGGTAAAATTAATGGTATCGAAAAAAAAAAATAAAATAAAAGAAAAAGAAGAACGAAAAGAAGAAGAAAAATAGCTATTTATGTAACAAGTTGCGAAAAAAGTGTGTTTTAAGCACAGGTCGCATAATTGTCTGGATAATGCGTCGAGTGCTTAAAACGCATCGATTTCTCAACGAATTTCATACAAGATTTTTTGTGAAAGCGGAGAATTTGATATTTTTACGCTTTTATTCGTATTTTTAACCATTTTGAAAAGTGGGCAGGCAATCTGTTTCTAAGGCATTGTTTACGCATTGTTTAATGTCAAGGTTCTGTCAAGTTCAAACGTCGCGCCTCGCCGTATTTCTTACAAAGCTTTGCGAAAAAATCGCCAAAAATGAGTGATAATGACGAGCCTTCGGATATTGAACAAGCTGCTGAAGGTGCGCTATCCACGTTAGTGCCTGAAAAGTCGAAAAATGTATACGAAAAGACCTACAACTTTCAAACCTGGGTCAAAGAAAAACATATTGAGAATTTTACAGAAAATGTATTACTAGCCAATTTCCTGAAGCTATTCAGTACCTTAAGGCCGTCAACTTTGTGGAGTAAATATTCGATCGCACCATGATTTATCTGAACAAAAACGTAGATATTAGCAAATTTACAAACCTAATTGCATTTTTAAAAAGGAGAGCTTCCGGACATGAGCCAAAGAAATAAAAAATATTTACAAAGCTGGAAATAGAACGATTTATGAAACAAGCCGATGATAAAAATTCCTGTTAGCCAAAGCTGTTTTAATCGTTGGAGTATTTGGAGCATGCAGGAGGGTAGAAATCACATTTTTGACAGTAGATGCCATTAAAGATTGCCAGTTATTTATTAGTGTCAACATTCCGAACACAAAAACTCACGTTCTAAGAATGTTTACGATTACTGAGGGATTAATAGATGGCATCAATTTTTTAGATATATTTCGTAAGTACGCAAAACTTCGTCCACTCAATACGACACATCAGCGATTTTTCTTGACATATCGAAGTAATAAATGCTGTGCCCTGCCAGTTGGAATCAATACAATTGGAGGTATCCAGAAAAATATCGGAATTTGATAAACTCTCCAACCCCAATGAATACACTGGCCATTGCTTCCGACGCAGCTCTGCAATAATGTTGGCAGATTCTGGAACGGACATGACACTTTTAAAGCGACATGGAGATTGGCGATCAAGCTCAGTTGCCGAGGGTTATATCGAAAATTCAATTGAACAGAGAAACGAAATAGCAAGAGAATCATAGGGCACAAAGATACGCCAAGAAATTAAAAGAAGTTCATACAGACGCAGAAGCTAGCAGCATTGCCAGTACTAGCAATTTATTCATTCCGACTACAAGTACTTGCATTGCTCTTACAGAAGAGAAGCTGGATGGCTCTAGTATTCACTTTAACAATTTACATAATTGTACCTTTAAAATTTATAATATTTTCATTGTTTTTAATGTTTCATTTTTACTTCTAGGCACTAGTGCCTAAAAGTGTCACGTTTATGCACTAGTGCCTAAAAGGTTGTCATTTCGAAATTCTAATGAATATCAAAATTTGTCAATTTCGAAACGCTTTCACAAAAAATATTATTTTTCTTCAAACATCAGAAAAACATGACATTTCTTAACCCATTGCACGACATTAAAGTTTAACATTTTAGACGGCTATGCTTTGCCATTAATAACGGAGGTAAAAGTACATTCTCTGACGCTGTGAGTGGCAGAAAAAGTAATATCCATAGCAACGCGTATTTTACTTAATACGCCGGCAATGCGATATTAACACAATGTGTCTTTGGTGGTGAAATTCGAGATTTTTTATCTTTTTTTTATAGCTAATAATCGACATTTGAAGAAAAAAATAGCATGTTCTATTCGGAGAAAAAATCACTTGTTGTGACTCGTCTGTAATTGCCGGACGAACGAAGTGAGTAACCTACAGACTCGTCAAAAAAGTATCACTTTTACTCCTAATAAGACAACATACTATTTTCTACGACTCACAGTGTGCCATTTGCAACTTCTAGGTGGGCTAAATTCTAGAAATTTCTAAATGAGCTTAAAATAGTTGAAGAGCTAAGTGGATAAAGGTGTTATGTCACAAAAACACGTTATTGTGTAATTTAACTCGAAAGTTTTTAGGCGAGAACTTTTTTGTTATGACGACTATATAGCTTGCATTTTGCGATGATATTGACATTTGATGTACTTTTCAGAGACAAATAACTAAAGTTGTCAGCTGTCATTATTTTCGAAAATTTTTAAAAATTAATGTACATAACACCTTTATCCGTTCATAAGTTTCTCTGAAATGAATAAGGAATTAGTGAATAAAAGTATTAAGAAATTAAACATATTTTATTATTATTAAAACATTGTACAATTTTTAGGTAGTCACGGTTTTGAGCCACAGTTTGGTCATTTCTAAGTATGTTGTGATAATACGGCCTTACCATTCATTTATGAATGGTAATTGTTCTTTAAGATTGGCCAGTTTTCCTACACTTAGGGTACCTTGTTTTCATTAAACACCGTTAGAGCAATACCGTCGGAATTTATCTTATGCATATTCCTTTTCTTTAAAATATCGACTTGGTAAAATGGAGTCATTTCATCTAGTGATGTAATAGTAGCACCCATAGGTGCCATTTTATACCGTCGCGAAAATAAACCTTTTCATTGTTCAAGTCTTTCTTCCTGTTGTACAAATTGAGTTTTGAGGCAATTCCATCAATATCCTTGAAATGATTCTTCATATCTATGACAACGGCGTCTTTGGGAGTTCTTAAAATTTCTCGATACTGGTCTGGAACGTAGATGTTTTGATGTTTCCTTACAATTTTCTCGACTCTGCCAAAGTCTCTGTCTGAATCTAAATATGAATGTCCCACCTCCGAAAATTTATGGTCGATATTCTCTCTTTAAAATCAACAACTGGTAAAGTGTAATGATATTGAAGTTTTTATTTTGTCCACCACAGGAGTCGGGCCATATTATAATGTGATCGATCTTTTCTTGGAAATATTCATTATAAATTTGTGAAAAGGTATTTAAGCAACTAGCAATTTCTAGGCTTTCACGGCTGGCCATATCTTCAGTCCATGTGAAAAAGAACGTTTTTTTTTTCAGTATTCCTCAATGTATGTATGCCAAGATTGTAAAACCATATTTGACGAAGGTAAAATGCTTTCGATGTACTTAATTTTGGCAGCAGCATGGTTTGCTGAAGATCTAAAGTAAGAAAGCAAATCGTTCTATCTACTGTAACTTTTGCTCCGTCACGTTTTTGTTGTTCGAAAGCTAGTTTGTAATTTTCTCCGTATTCTTTAGTATTATTTCCAGCATCACATTTGGGAAAAAATGTGACTTATTTCATGATCTCAATTAAACAATTTTGAATACCATGGACGTAATTTCAGCATTTTTATTGGGTAGGCAGGGATTTTTCACAGATAACCCAATAGATGTAAGCATAGCGAACCTTGTAATTCTTAAACGATAACCTTACAAACCCAAATGACCTTCGACTTGATTGGCGTAATTATCATACTTATTATTTTCTCCGCAAGAATTTCGGAATTTGCCAGATTTGCCTTGAACAATTTAATGCTCTTTCAAAATATTGGGTGGGCAGAAGCCATACCAGATATCAGTTTTGATCTTGTCATAAAAATTTCTACGGTCCAGCCCTCTTCTACTTGTCAGCATAAAAATGTTTGTACAAAAATCAACACCGCAAAGCGTCACTTTCCACTATTTCTGATTTACAGACTAATTTGCTAGAATACTTTGGTAAATTCGTATTTTATTATTGCATTTTATATTGATAATGTTTTGTTTTTAAAACATTATTAAAACTTGCCTGGGAAGAAATTGCCACTATGTGACTGATTTCTGCTGAATTGCCAAAAGGTATAAATGTGTTTATAGCAATTAGATACTCAAGTACCATCTCGACTCTTGTACCATCTCATACCATTTCGAAATTGAACGAAATGAATATTTTGGATTAAAACACTATAAGCACTATTTCCAAATATCAGCCAATTTATAAACATCTTACATGATTCATGAAATCGTTTATTCATTGCCATTTGTAATATCAGTTTACTACGACTGGACATTTTCACTATAATAGTAAGAAACACTTAACACAACTTGTCACATTAATGTCAATATAACATAACTTTAAAAGCAAAGTGTTTTGGATTAAAACAATTTAATATCGCACAGTAATGGATAAAGGTGGTATGTGATCATGACACCTTTATCCATTAAATTATATAAAAACCATATGTACATAAAACCTTTATCAAACATTAAAACGCATTTAGGAAAGGTTTATTATCCCAAAAACTTATTGAAATGATAGATTATAAGTTAAAATAGTTGTCTGTGTAGAAATCTCAAAATATTCAAAAATGTCACATAACACTTGTTGTTAGAAGACAGGAAAAATAGTGAAAAAGTTATAAGTATTAAGAGGTGATTAAGGGGGAGGTTGTTGAAAAATAAATTTGCTTTTAAAGTCCCGTAACTCTGTGAGTATGAAAATATGATATCTATGAATCAAAAATACTTAAAAAATTGTATGGGGGTTGTTTTTGAGGGGGTTGAAAGATAAATTTTAAAATTCTGAAACTTTGTGAACATGATAATATTAGATCCGTGAATTCGCTAAAAATAGTAAAAAAAATCTAAGCAATAAGGGGTTGGATTTGAGAGGATTAAAAAATAAATATAATAGTCGGGGAGCCCCCCTAGCTGTACGTGCACCCCCCGCCCGATCCTTGGGGACAATGTTTTTCATAAAGATTAATGCCTAAGCAACAATTTAGGACATGTCCTAAAAAAAAAACTGGCTGTACTTTCAAAATGGCGGCCATATGTTAAAAAAAACTGTTGCCAATGTTGTTTTTGTCATTTAACACAAAAACTGAAAAAGTTGGACAGAAACTTTTTTCACAAAAAACAACGTACATAAAATTTTCTATAATTTTGTACCTATACAATATTTTGATAGGAGTTACCATTTTCCAGATAAATGAGTCCAAAATTAAGAAAACATGGAAATTCATTCATTCATTCATTCAAAGTTTTTCTCCATCTTTTTTAGTTTTTGTGTTAAATGACAGAAACAATATTTGCATTTTTTTTTAAACGGACGCCATTTTGAAAGTGCAGCCAATTTTTTTCTTTTTAGGACATGTCTTAAATTGTTCCTTAGGCTTTAATCCTTATGAAAAACATTGTCCTCAAGGATCGGGAGGGTGCACGGACAGATAGGGTGGGCTTCCGTAGTGTTACGTTTTATATTGAATTTTATATTTTATTTTAAGAGATGAACCATTTATCTGGAAAATGGTAACTCCTATGCAAATATTGTATAGAAACAAAATTGTAGAAAATTTTATGCACTTTGTTTTTGGTGTAGAAATTTTTTCTCAATCTTTTTAGTTTTTGTGTTAAATGACAAAAACCATATTTGCAAATTTTTTTTTAAACGGACGCCATTTTGAAAGTGCAGCCAATTTGTCTTAAATTGTTCCTTAGGCTTTAATCTTTATGAAAAACATTGTCCTAAAGGATCGGGGGGGGGGGTGCACGGGCACTTAAGGTGGGCTCCCGTAGTATAAGTATACTTTAAAAAGTATGTAAAAAAAGTTTCAAAAATTTTTTTTGTCAATGCGCATTGGCATCTTGGATCTTTCGCTACACTCCTCAAACTTTTTTATTGGTCGCCCAGCTGGTATCCCAGCAGAGGTTGATGGCTGTATGTTTGAACCATTCTACAAAAAAGCAAAAGTGCTCTGAAAAAAAAAGTTGTGCTCGAGTGTGCTGGCTAAACTACATATTATTACAAATAGAAATGGTCCAGCTATGATATATAAAAAAATTAGCCTGGATACATGTGTGTATATGTTATTTACAGACATTGAAAGTTATTAAGCAAAGAAAAAATAACATGTATTTTTCATATGTTTTCAAAACATTCTTTTATATTGTTTGACTATCAGCCAGATTTATATTAATGAAAAAAATGTTGTACTTACCCTCACAAATAACATCCATCATTAAAAATTTACACTTAATTACGAACTGCCACAGTTAGATGTTGTCCAAAGTGTCGTTAAAATGTATTCTTTAACTTTTAATCCTTATTACTCTTCACCGTGGCCCAACCCCTCATTGCTTAGATTTTTTTTACTATTTTTAGCGAATTCACGGATCTAATATTATCATGTCCACAAAGTTTCAGAATTTTAAAATAATATTTATCTTTCAGCCCCATCAAAAATAACCCCCCCCCCCCTACTATTTTTTAACCATTTTTGATGTAATCACAGATATCCTATTATCATACTCACAGAGTTTCGGGACTTTAGAAGCAAATTTATTTTTCAACTCCTCAAAAACCACCCTCTTAATCACCCCTTAATGCCTAGAATTTTTTCACTATTTTTCCTCTCTTCTAACAACTATTTTAAGCTCGTTTAGATATTTGTAGAATTTTGTCCACCTAGAAGTTGCAAATGGCACACTGTGCGACTGTAGAAAACTGCACTTTTTTTCATCATTTTGAGTGCATAATAGTTATTTTTCTACCAAGGCTGCGAAATTCTTTTTTGCATACCGAGAGAAAAATTATCGCCGAGGGCGCGGGCGCTTACGGCCGAAGCAAGATAATCTCGAGGGCGTTAAAAAATTTAGCGGACATGGTATTCGCGAAAATATATCAAATGAACTCAATAGGGATTTACCTTCGATACAAAGGAATTCACGTATAAGGAAAAGTTTATATAGTAAAGTAACAGCGGAAATTTGTCATGATATATAAATCGCTGTCACATATTGGTGAATTTGTGTGTATCGAAAGTAAATCTCTGAAAATGACACCTCCATCTATGCTATATTTAGCAGTGGCCTTAATGTTACAGCGTTTATGTGGAAATGGTATATTTTCATGTATACAAGTAAGAAAAGTAAACTATACAGAAGCGAAAGTTAGGCTTCACGGCAGGACCGAATTTGAGAGCGAATGTCCAATATCCGTCATGCTATAACCGCCCCTTCTGTCAGCTGTCACATGCCATGTGACTATTGTTTACTTTGTGCGATTCATGGTCTTACACCGCTTACACGATATTTTGTGATTTTTGTGATCTTTTCGTTTAATTTTCGATGATTTACTATTCTGTTATTGTTTCTTTACGTATTAATATAGTCTAACGTGTTAATATAGTTATTGTGCATTTTTGCGAACGTTTCGTGTATATAAACTTATCTATCTCTGGGCTATTGTGTTTTATTTTTGGTGTTTTCAATGGGTTCTAAAGGAAAGGGGTGTGCTTATCGTCCATGTCCTTCCAGGACAGGTGAAACAACAAGCTTTTTTGTATTTCCAAAAGATCCTGAAAGGTACGTATATATTTATATCACTGAAACAAATAGAAAGTAGTACCTATTGGCTTTACTAATTAACAAGGAAAATGTTCGTGTTTCGTTAAGGTAACTAAAAAACAAACATCGCTACACTTTTCTTTATAAGTATATACGTTAGTACTTGAAAAGAGGCAATATTAAATGAAACCTTTATCTATAAATTGCTACTACGAATTCTGGGCAATCTCGAAGTGTGATTTAAAAAGAACATTTTTATAAAAGCAATAGGGTTTCTTGGCCTACCATGCGAACGTTTAAGTAGTATAAATACAATTATTTAATAGGTGCATTTTGTCTTTCCGGGTATTTTGCTAGTTAAACATAAAACTAGATAGTTTTCTCAGTGTATAATGTATTCAGTGCCTAATAAAGTTGACCATCTGTACAAATTTACTTCTCTCAGGACCGGATTATCAGTGCGTGGTTAAGCACTTTATCCTACAGCTAAATTAACTAGAAGTTTAGAATGTGCTTCTATTAAACATTTCAATATTGCAACTTCACATTCTAAACTTCTAGTTAATTTAGCTGTAGGATAAAGTACATAACCGCGCACTGACAAACCGGCCCTCAGTGTGATAATAACAGCTCCTACTGTCACTTACAAGGTCACGGATATGAGTCCTCCGACATCAAAGGTGTCGCGGCAAGCTTTCGCCTCTGCATAGTTTACCTTTTCTGTGATGTATACAAAACATTTTGACAGTTCTTGAAAAATCGTAAAAATGTCTGTCAACGATAATGATATTTCAATTTCTTGCACTCCTCCAGAGCTAAAAAGTATCGTAAATTCGGCGTTTTCTGATTTAATACCTGAAAAATCTAAACGGCAATACTAAAAATGTTACAGTATGAGAACCAAGATGTTAAGAAGGTGTCCGAAAACATTTTATTGGCTTATATGATCGACAAACCAAAAGTTATAAGAGTGACTTTTAGTTTAGCGGCCGTTATTAAGGGTAGCTGCCGCGAAATTGAATTTCGTGGATTGTTTTGAGAATGTGAAATACTCACTTCGCGTACGGCTGCACAAAAACATATGTTTATGTCAAAAGCAAAAAGTGTTAAAAAAAGCAACATTATTTGACTATTTTGTTTGTTAAGTTTTGTCTCACAATCTTTGCTTTAGAAACGAAGAATTTGTTTCGACGTTTAAGTTAATTTTGAAAGTTATTTGTGTAAATATGGAAATTAAGCAGTCGTAGAAAAAATATTGAATGAAACTCTTGCATAAGGGGACTATTTTTCACTCATGGGATTGCCGCACTCACCTACAATTCGTGCGTCAATTCTCCCATTCGTGAAAAAAAGTACCACTTCATGCACTTGTTGCATAAATTACTATTTTTTTGTTTCCAATTTGAAAAATAGTACACTGTGTATTGAGGTGTGGAAGCAATACATTCCCGGACGACGCGATGCAAATTGTTGCCGAGGCGCAAGCATAGGCCAACAAGCATCGAAGTCCGGGAATGTGCTTTCACACCGAAGTACACATACTATTTTTTCTGAAATCACAATCAATATTATTATAAATTAAGGATTTTGTATTAATGCATAACATGTATTCATTACAATCTAACTGCTTACTAATAAATGCAACTTTAATGTGAGTTGGTTTGTCTGCGTGTATTTATTCACTGTCCAAAATATACGTAAAAAACCGTACGGGAATATTACTTTTTCTGAAATCGATCGGCAATGTCTACATTTTCGGCGCGATTTCAGATCGAAAAATGCACAATTCCAGTGTTTTAGTCCGTTGCTAAGAAACTATCAGAAAACAGACCGGAAAAGATCCGTTGCCAAGCAACGATCAACAAAACCGTACGGGAATGTTACCGTACGGTTTTTTATATATATTTTAGACAGTAAATAAATACACGCAGACAAACCAACTCACATTAAAATTGCATTTATTAGTAAGCAGTTAGATTGTAATGAACAAATGTTATGTATTAATACAAATTCCTTAATTTATAATACTATTGATTGTGATTTCAGAAAAAATAGTATGTGTATTTCGGTGTGAAAGCACATTCCCGGACTTCGATGCTTGTTTGCATCGTCGTCCGGGAATGTATTGCTTTCACACCTAAATACACAATATACTATTCCCGGCCTAGACCGTTTCTTAGCAACGAACTAAAATACTGGAATTGTGCATTTTTCGATCTCAAATCGCGCCGAAAATATAATGTAGACATTGCCGATCGATTTCAGAAAAAATACATTAAACATTTTGCTAAATCATATTAAATTTTAAAGAAAAAAGGGAAACATTATTTTTTCATTCCGCAAAATAATGAAGAAGTTCCTAATATTCTTCTGTTGCGAGTATTCTTTACTTGATGATATTTTTATTACTATCTAGTTTTTAATAATAAAACCAGTGGGTAAAGTTCTCGCTAAATAGTTACATCTAAAATAGAACTAAACCTGACATTCCGGTTTACTGATGACTAACTAACATATCTCATGGCACCCATAAGTATTTTATTTTATTTAAGAATTTCAACTAGTACAATTAGATTAATTAACTTGAAATAACCATTTACTAACTTGACAAAGACATAAACAGCCCAGGGCAATTATTAAAAATAATAGTTGCGCAAATTTAGGATTAACAGAAAAACCAGCATGAAATTGGAAAAAATACATTTTACAAAATGTCATTAATATTACAAGTGCATTCATGGAAAACACATTGAAATATTTACGTGAGATTTAAGAGCATCAATGCTGCTGTGTCTTCTGATTAACGTATAAGATATTTTCATAACCGAGGAGCAGGATAAGCATGTGTATGCTGCCCCAATCATTTAACGAGACCGCTGGTGAAGGTGTGGTAAACATTTTCATAGACGGATCAAGGAAGAAGGAGGGGGCAGGATGTGGAATATATTCCAGAAGCCTGCAAATCCAATATAAATGGACTATGGATGAGCGAGCCAGCATAGTGCAAACTGAACTGGCGGGCATAACCATAGCCGCAAAAGAAATTGTCCGCAGACAAACTACGGGCAAAACAATCAGGATCTACACAGACTGTAGACAATCACTACTAGCCCTGAGAAGTTACAAAATAACCACAGGAGTAATATGGGAATGTCATCAAGCACTTGTGGGTGCCTCCAGTACGAACAACATCTCGGTATGCTGGGTGAAAGGACACGCACAGTGCAGTGGCAACAAAAAAGCCGACTGGCCAAGTAGGCAGCAGGCCAACTTATCTTTGGACCAGGCCTGGCCAGTTTGTTACCAATTACGACGACAATACAATTAATTAAGGAGAACACCCACAACGAATTTAAGAAGCTGTGGGATGAAACAAGCAGCTGTCAGCTCGCTAGGGAACTACTCACGTATCCCAACAAGAAAACAGCAATGGACTACCTGGCAATGACCAGAAGGAATCTACGTTTTATAACAGGAATCCAGACTGGACACTGTCCGCTAAGGAAACATCTATACAATATGAGATTAAGCGAAACACCTCTTTGCAGAGGTTGTGAACAAGAAGATGAGACGGTTCAACACGTACTCTGTGACTGTTCACCCGTCTCATCAATCCATCTTGGGAGAGCGTTGGCCTACCTTGGCCAATGTAAGGGAGATGCCCCTAGGCAACATCACCACCTACTTCGAAAGATTAGGTTGGTTGAAGGCCTAGGCGAGTGTCTGCCTAGAGGGAGGATGTACAAGGGGTCCAATGGGGCCTAAGTGCTGTGGTTTTTGACCACCCTCCTACTAATTCCATACTCCATACTCCCAATCATTTAACAATTTTGTTTCAGTTTATATATTTTTAGAAGTGGTTCGGACTCCACTATAAGCTGTAGGGCCTCGTTTCTCTTCACCTAACACAAAATCATTCTGGATTTTCAAGGAGTTACTTCGGTGACTTGAGAAGCGGTTAAGAAAACATTTTAAAAAAATATTTTTTTTAAGGTGTGTGACATTTTGTAACAGAAGTATAAAAACCAGCCTCTGTCTGATTCTTTTGGCGCAGAGGTTTATTTCATCAAAATTTTTAAATATTTTTACAGTGGGAAAATACCCAACAAACTAAGAAATCATGAATATGCCACAAATAATAAATTATAAACAATATCTTGATAGTAGTGTTAGATGATATTTTCCAAAATATTACTATTAGAAAACCATTTTTACGGGAGTTATGGGGGTAAAACGAAAAACCGCTGCCCAAGGAATCACTACTTCCACATCCAGATTTTCTATCCAAGTCACTCACAACGAAAAAATTTTGTATGTGAAAATAATTGTTTATGGAACTTTAATAACATATTATTTGAAATCCTCTACCCCAAAAACCCATAAAACGATACCCCACATCGGTAGTGGGGTGGGGGTGGTGATAGGGGATGGTAGTGGGGGTGGATAAAGTAAAAAAATATTTTAAGGTTTTTGGTTCTTGTACACACACTAAATCACAATTTTTTTTCATCCCCTTTAATAATGGGGTGCGGGTGGTAATGGGGGTGGCTAATGCCAAAGTTTTTTTTGAGATCTTAGCTTCTCTTGTATATACTAAATGACAATTTTATGAACTCTGACCTGCTTGATTTACCTATTTACCCCAAACTTACCCCAATTTACTCCCCAACTCTTCGACGGAACAAGATGAAAATATAATCTAGTTCTAGATCTCGTTAAAGTACATATGTGTACCAAATTTCAAGTCAATATCTCGAACAGTTCCAGAGTAAACGTGCGCACAAAAAAAGTTACAGACCGACAGACAGACCGACAGATAGACCGACAGACAGACAGAAAAATTTTTTTCGCTCAAACTTAAAATCTCGACGTTTCATGACATTCTAAGCCTATTTGAACAATAAAAATTTTTAAAAAATTTTTTGTCGTTACTATACTTCCACTGGATGTGGAAGTAAAATGGAAAAAAATGTTCACAAGAACGGCAAAAAGTGTTGAAAACATTTTTACATGTTCTGCGCACTGCATGCATACATCTTATTCCGGTTACTGGTGGCCATTACACCCCTACTCTTCAAATCAGTATCAAACTTCAAGAAGTGTGGTACAGATATTTTCAAATTTTCTGGCGTCAACTCTTGAGTCAAACAAAATCTAGTTTGAAAATCTGAACATTTTGCAATGATGACATCTGTAGTTAGACTACGAAAGATCTGTAGTTTCCAAGGTCCACCACGTGGAGGTTACTCCCTCTTATTATGGGGTGTTTGTTTATCGTGAGTCCCTTGCCTCTCACGAGTGGGAATGCCTGTTTATTAGGAGTCCCCTTGGCTCTCACAATTCGGGACGACTTTTTGTGTGAAGTAACCAAAAATGTATATGCCTGGCTGAGCTCAGTTAAGATGGAGTGGGTAAGTGGTCGTAGTTGCTGCAATGGTCACCTGAAAACAAACTACCAAGAGCATTTTAACAATTGTATATTTAATAATAGGAACAAACATCTACTATCAAGTTATGATACACGTTTAAATGGGGGTGTAGCCCAATGGTGGAAAGTACCTGGTGGACTATATACACCTGGGGGCCTCTCTCGAGAACGATTGAGTGGTACCTAAATAGTTATATTAAAAAAAACAAACAGTGTATGGGGTCAAACGACTCTAAAATTATATGTCGCAAGGTAACGTAGGAAAAGGCCTCTTACTCGTTGTATAAAAAGGAGCGGGCAAAATTATACCCTACAAGGTATGCTAAATACTTAATTATTAACACTCAATTACTGCTACTGTATTATTATTCGAAATGATACGCATTAAGTGATGCTCTCTACTCTACTCTATCTCAATCTGGTTTGGAGACGAGTATTGAACATTGAGCTATGCGTAGCAGACAAGTAAAATCAACTATATTTGAGGATTGTCAGGTAAGAAAACAAATTTTGTCTCAACACAAAAATACTCCTTCATAAAAGTCGCACTAAATCGAAAAATTGCAAAATATCATAATTTTGTCAAGAATGCTTGACGTCGATCGGCTGCTGCGCCGAAGCTATTCAGTTTAATGAAAAAATATATAGCATATATTTTGTAGAAAATTTGATGCTCTTTTATTTTCATAAGAACATTTTTTGCCGTATGAGGCACCCGAAGCGAGACATTTCAAAGAAACTGTTTTTGTGCGCCATTTTTTCAATATGACGGCGCCGGCGGCTGAGATCACATTTTGCATTTTTTCTCATTTCATTCAGGGCATCGAAATCTACAAATTCCCAAAGTTTCAATATTCCCGCACTTATTCGGACTAAACACCATGTTTTATGCTTTCACCGCTGTATTACTGTATTATAAGGGGGTGGTCGATGGTCGGACGTTCAGCTCCAACTTCCAACGAGGAGACAAAAGTAAACAGGTGTAAAAAAAAAGGTTACTTATAGTCAGGTGCTTTCTTGGACATACATAACACTCCGTAGGTCCAGATTTCTTGTCTGTGCCACCGAAGTGGGTCGTACGATTCCAGGATCGTCGACAAGCTATCCCCCGCTTTGTCAGTACGCGTTGTTCCCCGAATTACTCCTCGCTGTTGAGATCCACACGTTCTTTTTGGGCAGTCGATTGATACTGTATTTATCCTTTGCATGTAATTGCGATAACGCCCTTTGAGTGTGGCGTCTGTACTTGCCGTGTTTGGAAGGAAGATTCCAATGCATTCCATTTATTAGCTAGATAGGCTATTTATTAATTCTAGTATTCTATACATTTTTTAAACTTTATTTTCAATAAATAGTATTAATGAACTCTTTAATTTTCTTGGTTTGAATGATTAACTTTGATTAATCCCTCGGGTGTCTTCGTGTGTTGGGTCGACAACTGATTTTGAAAGGATTCTCATTAGATCTCTTAAGTTTGTTATTCAGGACATCGATAGAATCACTTTGACGAGACATTCTAAAAAAGTGATTACAAATTAAGAATGTTTAGAATATAAGCAGTGTTTAACATCAATATAAGGGTATCATCTGAATGTAGCTGGTGAGAAGCAGTAAGCAATCTATTGGTAGGTATAACAACTTCTTCGTATCCCGTCTACTATCTTTGGTGCCTGACATTCGTCCACTCTGAGAGTGGACGAACTATCCTGCATTGGAGAAGAAACGACCATAAAAAAATCAGTCACATCCTTCGGACGAGTTTAAAAGGTTCATCTGCATTATCACGTCCAAAACAAATTAAAATAATGAAACCGCTGCAAAAAGACAATTGATTATTCACTTTTTTATGCTTAATTTGACTCCACTAATAGTACAGTAACTAGAGGTTCTAATTTCGGAATAATGTCATATGAGACAATTTAATAGCAAATGCATAAAAAATTCTTTATTATGCGGGTGCATGTTAATTTAAGAAAACAACATGGAGCTGAAAAAGAATAAAATTTTGGGACGAAAAAGCTCTATGCAACTTTTTATATACATTGATAGTAGTCTTTAAAATGCATACCGGAGAATTGTGATTTTAACTTGAAAAAGTAGGTATTTCAAGACGGCTCACCAAAGTTGTACAATTTATACATCTCCGACTTTCCGGAGTTCCCAAATTCTAATCTTGCCAAGTACGTTGACGACACGGCCATGTACGTGCATTCACACAACGCTTAAACATCCAATATGCTGCTGAAGGCTCGTATTACAAGTGAAAAATTCGGATTAATACCGAGAAGTCCGAGTCGATTCTCTTCACTCGCCGGTTCACCGAAAATCGGATTTTAAAGCCACTTTCGATCGGGGGTAGACAAATTCCTATTAAACGGTGCGTGAAATATTTGGGGGTTAACTTAGACAAACGACTGGCGTTTAACAACCACATTAACGAAATTATACGAAAGGAGTAGCAGACTTGAGAGAAATAATAAAAAAATGTTATACACGATGGTTATCAGGCCGGCAATCACATACGTGGCACTGGTATGGTGCAGCATACCGGTCAAGACAATGAATAAACTGAAAGTTTTAGAACATAAATGAATGCACCTCATCTCTGATTCCGGCAGGGTACACCCCCTCAGAGATCTCTATGCACGTTGTCACGACATAACCCCACTAGCGGACTACGTCCAAGAAATCTCACAAAAATTCTATGAGTTCAAACTGGGCGATAGTCCCCTAACCCGCAACATAACCCGAATCAGAGAACATAATGCCATACTTTTCGACATCAAACACCTCCTACAACACCAGGCGTTGCCTATTTTCCGGCAACTCCCTTAGCCACAGTTTCAAACTTTATCCTTCCTCAACTTTACATCTTCAATCTTTTCTATTCTCTCTCTTTTGTACAATTTGTTCTTGTTTATCCTTTTTGTTCTTGTTTATCCTTTTTGTTCTTTTATTCTTTTGTCCTTTTTGTCTCTAAATCTCCTCTAGACAAAAAGATATTAAAAAAATTCAAAAAATTAAAACATTATAAATCTTAATTTTTCTTTCCGAACTCTTTCCTGGAGGCAGGGAGACCACCAGGGGCAGTTTTCGATCGGGTTTTATCGTTTAGTTTTTTTCGAGTCAACAACCAAAATTTATTCAGTGCGCGTGTGCTGCGCTAATTTATAGTGTAATTTTTAATTAAAAATAAAATTCTTCTTCTTCGTATTTTCGATATTTACATTGAAGCCACGTTCTAGCGGCTTGTATATCAGTGCTTCCGGATGAGGAAAGGAAATGTCTATTTGAAAGACGTTGAAACAATCTGTAGAAAACTGTAGGTCGAAAAAAGCGCTAAAAATCTGTGGAAATCTGCAAATAAATTGCAAAATCTGCAGTTTTCTGTTATAACTTATATAAACTTACTGATCACTGATGCCACTGGCACTAACTGCTAGAAGCCAAATTCAAATCTTTGATGGAACGAACGAAGCAATCTGAGGTTTCTTGATAGTAATAAAAAGAAATAAAGCAAGAAAATATATTCTTACATAAACAGTTCAAATAACAGTGTCGGTCAGGGACGTACCGTAAGACTTGGGAGTATTGATATTTTCGAAAATGGAATATTATTACCCAATTTTCACGAAATGGAGGGGATTGTTGAGAAAATCTGAAGAAACGAGCATTTTGAAAAACAGATGTTTATCTGTAGGTGACCCTTAAAATCTGTAAAAAAAAACAGATAAATCTGTAGATCTGGGAACACTGGGTATAGATAGAAGTTACGTTATTTAAGACGAGGATTACGTAGTGGATATAGTATCTTTCGTAGGGGATGTAAAGCAGTCGGTCCATTATCTATTAAATGTTAGGCAAGTAAAAGATCCCTACTTTTCGACAGAGAAGAGGTTCAGAAAAATTTAAAGATTAGGGTAGTTCGTCCCCTGGCGCCGGTTTTAGGCCTTGCTAGAGGAAATAGTCCGACGTTAAATAAATAAAACATACATACATAAATAAAACACATTTAGCGAAAAAATGTTAGAGACAAATTAGAAAGCTACTAAAATGATGATGTACTTCGTATACTTCTGTAGAGTGTAGTTTCGGAGATTTAGAAGTATAAAGATGGCGTCCGAACGTTTATAAAGCGAAGTATTTAGTTTAAATGTTCGAAATCTCAGAAACTATGACATTTAATCAAAAATGCTAGCAACCACAATAAAAGATTAATTAAGCCTCGAATTAAGCTTTCAAATGATTTTTTGACTTTTTCTCTAGCATAAAAAACAAACAAGTTATGACAGAAACAATGCGCATCTTCACATTGTTTTTATAAAAACATCGCCATTTTGTTACTGCAAGTAGTCAGTAATTAAAAAAATATAATTCCCAAATACTTCGTTAACATATAGTATGACTAAACGCTCAAAGTTGTCCGTCAGTTTACAGCACTTGTTTCAGAAAAAAATTACATTTAAAACTACAAAAAAATGAAAAAAAATTGATTCTTTGCAAATATCTCAATAAATATTAGTTTTCGCGAAAAAATGATGAAGATAAAAAATAAAGCTCATGAATTGAGAATGAATTTGTTTTTATTTTAATATTTGAAAACTATGATACCTACGTCAAAATACTAGGGACCAGAATTCAAGATAATTAATCAATCTTTAAAATGTTTCTTTGTGAGTTTCTTTGTGAGTTTCTGTATCATAAAAAACAAAGAAGTTATGGAAGAAATAATGTGCCACTTCACAGCAATTTAAAAAAATCCCAAATACTGTTTTTCGTCAAGGATAGGATTTTTCCGAATGACGGGGAAATATGCATTTATTTTCGATTTACTTTAAATTTAAAGTTTAAAAAACCAAACATCTTTAAAACTGTTTTAGGTACTTGCTATTGTTCAACAGTATACAACATATTTTTTATTGTACATTTGGTAGATTGTGTGAGTCGGACGAAAACCCGACTATTGTTCTGATGCAACCAGATTAGTTCTCTCCTCCGTTTTCGAGATGGTGGCAGAATTTCTCGTTGGGATAACCCACCCCCGCAAACGGCCAAAAACCATCCCGAAACGAAGGTTAACGTGTATTATAACAGTTTGAGGGACTCTTACTTGGTGATCCCCCATTTTCGAGGATTCTGAACACCCTGGTGGTGCCAGACTTTCTCGTTGGGATGACCCACCCCCGCATACGGCCAGGGGTTAACGCGTATTATAATTGTTTTAGGGATTCTTACTTGGTGATCCCGCGTGTCGAGCCCCCCCGTTTTTGAGGATGCTACACAGGAAAAAAACATTAAGATGTCATCTCGATCTCGTCAACAAAAACTTTATATGGTTGTATTCCTTTGAGCAATGGGAAGTATCTGAAACTATTTTTTCTGAAATCGATCAAGAATGCCTACTTTTTTGGCACAATTTCTGATCCCAAAATACGCTATTCTAGTATTTTTGTCCACTATCAGAAAACAGTCCGGGAGAGTTACTTTTCCGGCCTAGGCTGGAAAACTTATCCGGACTGTCTTTATATATAAAAGTTACTTTCCCGGACTGTTTTTTATATACATTTTAATATGCATATACAGGGTGTCCCGAGTTGCATAGGCCAAACTTCACTAAGGAATACAACTTTTCAAAATAACAAAAAAAGTGCTTAGTTTCCGACAAAGGGTGTTCAAGTGATTCTCCTGAAAATGTTTTTTTTATGAATATTTTCGAAACGTCTAAAGATAAACAAATGATAATTTACACAGGAATTTAACATTTTATGCTTTTTAAGACAAAATGACAACTATGTACGAAAATCATTCAGGAGCGGGTGAAACTGGGGGGGGAGGACTAGGTATAATTTAGCCCAACTTTATTGTGTGACACTTTTACATTAATTTATGAGCAGAACGTAAAAATTTGAACGGAGTGGCCAGGCTCTTGCACCTAATCGACCGATCCACCGTTCAGGATAATTACTGTCTACCCACAAACGGTTCTCAACAGCAAAATGTGCAGGAGCTCCGTCCATTTGAAACCAGCATTCATTTCTTAAATTAAGAGGAATATTCCCGAGATATTGAAAAAAATGGTTATTTAAAAAAATCATTAAATAATGGTCCTTTTAAACGGGGAGGAAGGATGTGGGGCCCACAAAAAGTCTCGTTTATAACACCACACCATACATTAACGCTAATCTCCTGTTGAAATGTCCTAGGGCGAATTATATGGGGATGCCTATGAGCCCGGATTCTTAAATTATTAAAATTAACCGATCCATTACGGTTTAAAGTAGCTTCATCAGTCCAAATAATTTGACTTCCGAAATCGGGATCTTGTTCCATGGCATTTATAAACCAATTACAAAAATTGATACGTCTTTCGGGATCACCTGGTTGAAGGCTTTGAACTGGCTGCATTCGAAAAGCTTTTCTGTGGTCTTTTTTCAGAATCCGAGAAACTTTGTTTTTGGAAACATGCACAGCTTGCGCACGCAGCTGTTGGACCGTTCTTCTGATACTTAATTTATTATTATTGTTAAATTTGGCCAAAATTATGTTTTTAAATCGCCCATTTCGCTGTTCTTCATTTCTTGGACCTCTTTTAAGTCCAACATTTCTAAATTCTGGGTGGGTTCAAATAAAAACATCTTTAGATGGTTTCCTTCTATTAGGAAATCTTCTGCGATATTCGCGTATCGCGGCATTCGCGTTTCCATTACAATATCCATAAATAAAATGAATATCCGCGTACTCCACATTACTAAACATGACCATTTTTTACTTTTCAATACAACACTTTTTCTAAAAGGAAATAATGAAACTACAGAACAATGAACTACAGAAAACACAAAAAACAACAATGTCATTATTGTCATTCTGGCATGCTAGATTATTTTTCATTTGTTACAAACATTACAATCATGGCACACTCCTGCATACCAGGAATGCTGGTAATAATAGTTACTAATTAATAAAGTTCAGATAAGATTTACTCAAAAACTGATAATTTTAGAGAAAAAACACAAGAGACTTTTTTTGTGTATAAAATTTCAAGTTTTTAAGTTCTACTCATAAATTAATGTAAAAGTGTCACATAATAAAGTTGAGGCTAAATTATACCTAGCCCCCCCCCCAGTTTCACCCGCCCCTGAATGATTTTAGTACATAGTTGTCATTTTGTCTTAAAAAGCATAAAAAGTTAAATTCCTGTGTAAATTATCATTTGTTTATCTTTAGACGTTTCGAAAATATTCATAAAAAAACATTTTCAGGAGAATTACTTGAACATCCTGTATTTTGGAAACTAAGCGCTTCCCGACCCATGTTTATAGGAACTTTTTTTCTTATTTTGAAAAGTTGTATTGCTTAGTGAAGTTTGGCCTATGCAATTCGGGACACCCTGTATTTGTTTACTTTTATATATGTTATATATTTATAATAATATTGATTGCGATTTCGTAGTAAAAGGACATTCCCGGACTTCAATGCTTCAATTTACATCGTCGTTCGGGAATGTATTGCTTTTATACAATTTATGATTTTTTAAATATTTATAATAAACCGAAAATAAACGCATATTTCGCTCTCACTCTACAAAATCCTATCCTTAATATATAGCATCACTTAGGTTTTCACCCCTTGAGGGTAAGAGCAAGTATCGGGACCAAATATAAACTTAAGATGATCCTGTTACTAAAATAATCATCCCTAAAAAATATAGAAATTAATTTTACATATTTATCTATAATATTTGTAAATATGAAATTTCAAAGGTGTAAATCTCTGTTATTACCCGAATCACACCCTATTGACTTTCAGCAAGTTAATCTCCCAAAGTAACCCAACTCAGGTTTATCGCAAAGGCTAATGGGAGCAGCATCTCGGTTGGATATGCAGCAAACAAACCGAAGTGGACTTTCATACAAACCGGTTACCTGTACAGCGTTCTCTCAAAAATTATACAAATTCCATCAACCAGCACTTCGCGTTACCTCTACGTCTAAGTCCACAGTCTCTCGGCACACCGCGATTTCTTGCTTCTTTAGTATTCTGTCTACCTTTACTCACCGGACAGGTATATGTGGATCTGTGCGCTCGATTTGTAGTCGGCCTCGCGTATCCTCGCTCAATTTTCAGTGGTTTTAAGTGGTTGTGGTTTACAAAACGACATTTTTGGAATTATAAACTTACATCGTTTTGCTTAACTGGCTGTTTTAAACTAGGTAAGTTTTATAATTTTGCAATCGATTTGTTTATCAAGTGAAATTTAAAAGTACTGTATGTGACAAGTTTTTCTGGTCAGCAAAACTAGTTTACTTCATTTATTTTGCACAGACTGCAAGAACATTTTTTATGTAGCAAGACTGGACCTAAAATGATCTCACGTAAGTGGACGTTTGACTTTGCGCTGGATCGGAGAAAACTTTAATTTTTGCAGATGGTAATAAATTTATTTTACAACATTGACATAAATACGTGTTTGGAATATGAACAACCTGAGATCTACAAATGGAGGTGAAATAAGTGTACTTGAATAGGACTAAAGAACAAGTAGAACCTTGCATTGTGATCTAAACACTTATGTTTCATTATAGATCACCTCCTATTTAAAAAATTCCATGTGTAAGCATTAATAGAATTAAATATAAACTTTAATCAGAATAGCAATAATGACAAGTATATGTATTTTAAAAATTAAAATAATAATTAATAGTTGTCAGTTGTAAAAGTAATGAATCTGTGGAATTAAAAGTTGGATAAAATGCAAAAATAAGAAAATCACATCTCTATTTGAATCTCAAATGGAAATTATAATTATTGAAAATATGAGGCTGAATATTAGGCTAAAAACTGTTTATTATAATCATTGATTATGAGAAAATAAGTGAAAGAATAAATTAGGTTGAAACATTATACTATAAGTTAATATACAATTGTTAAATATTCTGTCACCATTCGTAGTGTTTTTGGAAATAAGTTAATTATTTAGGTATAATTGCCACTCCTAATCTTATAAAAATGTGTAATATCTTTTACTAATTGATCTTTTTCAAAAACAATAGGGTTCTATCGTTTAGTTGACATGAACTTATTGTCCAATTTTTCAATACGATCAGACTTACAAGAAACGTGATGGGCGGACAGACACATAGATATTCTGAAAGCACAGGCCTACAAGAACAAGCAATTTCTGGTACCTGAATAGTCCTTTCAGACGTATTTTGTGTCGCTGAAACCGAAACTGACATTTGTTTTATTTCATCAGATCAAAATCTTCATCTATGGTCCAGAACTACTCTTAAAATGGGGCGAAATTGCTCAAAATGAAAAACAAATTGGGAAAATATGATATATTCATGTATTCTGGGTCGCTAAAATCGAATGTGATATTTGCTTTACTTCATCAGATCATAATTTTCGCCTATGAACCAAAACTACCCCAAAAATGGGGATATCTGTACCTGTTTATGTGGTATATATATGCTTATCTCTCTGAACTGACCCAAAAATGTTAACCGAATAAACTTTGGAGATAATAAGTATCAAAAGAATTGGCCAGCAAATTGTAAATCCCACCAGAAATTGATTCTAAGCTTTAGAAATGAGACTGTAATTTTAGAAAAAGGTTAAGAGATCTCTTAGGTTAGGTTTAGAAAGAGATTTACACACTTGATGTAAAAGTCAATTAGTATATAAGCAGATAGCATGCATATTCTTCCTACTCTCATGGAGTTAACCTGCAAATATTGTCCGGTTTACCCGATTTTTGGGCCATAAATAAAAAAATTGTGTCCTGATGGTGAGATATGGGTGTCAAATTCGGCTTCGGCGTATCAAAACACATATCATATTTGCACACTTCTTTTAATTTTGGGAAATTTCGCGGTAGTTGAGGTAGTTTTGGAGCATAGGTGAAAATTGTGATCTGATGAGTAAAACGAAGATCAGTTTCAGAATCCGAAAATACGTCGGAAAGGACTGTTCAAGAACCTCATAAATTGGTTTTTTTTGTAGGCCTGTGAAGTTATTACAATTCGATGACTAACACGACGATATGAAGATTTTGTTTCCTCTATCATATTTACGGTTTTAGAATAATGCAGCAAATAAAATATACTCCATTTCTGCGAATAATATAATAAAGTATCCTTTAGACGATCAATAATACTGTTAGTTTTATAAAATACTAACAGTATTACTGATTGTGTAGGGATAGTATTGAAGTAAATGAAAAAAAAAATTGTCAACAACAGAGAAATTTGAAAAGAATTTATTCAGCAATTAGAAGTTTTCCCGAAACGTTGGAACAGCTCTGTAACCCTATTTACTACATGAAAACAGATAAACGGCTTCAAGCCTTAAAAAAAACTGCTATAGATATTGGTAGTTGCCAGGCTTTCTTTGGGATAAATTGAGTGTCATGCAGTATCACTTTTCCTGTTGAATGAAGTAATTATTTCCAATAATTGATTAAATAACTTTTCAGACATACGAAAATAATTTTGATAATCATCAGAATTTTTATTTCGTCTAAAAGATACTCGTGAGTTAACTGCTCTCTTTTTTTTAACTAATCTTTTACCTGATCACGTATATTTCTCCTATTCTTTCTTCGTACTGCAAAACCTCTAGACTATCGAAGCAAGCTTTTTCCTTAAAAAAAAAAATAATAATAAATAAATTAAATAAAATTTTGTAAAAGAAGTTTCTAAGCGGGCATAAGTCAGAAATAACGATTTTCCTTTTTCTAGAATACTGATAATAATATCTTTGGAGTCATAACAGTATTAATGTATTGATTACATTTGATCGCATTGAAGTATTGAAAATTATTTTGTTCTGATACACCACCAAATTTTCTTGAAATTTTCTTGAAAGACTAAAATATATGCTCTAAAGATTACAGAATGAAACACTCTATACTTGATGCAAAGTTTTACATATCACAAAATAGCATTAAAATATCCATACTTCGAGTACTTCCCATCTGTACATAAAGTATTTCATTACCTAACTTATGTGGTATGCTATCTGACTTTTTCTTTTCTCATTAGCACTCCATATGATATTTACACTCTATTATTGCATAGCGGTTAACCATTTATATTATAATCATTGCATATTTCTAGTGAACAGAACATAGAAAATATTTAAATTCAAGTAGAGAAATTTTATGTAATTTTCATACCTACTAATATTATAAGAGCGTTGATATATCTGAGAAAAATTATCATTAGATGCTCACTTTTATGACATACATAAGTAAATATGACCTTTTTACCGAAAACTTGATTATACTTTTATTTGCTGATGAATTAAATCCAGTAAAACACAAAATGTAGAAAAAACGATAAATCATTGTTACATTTTTTATGTTGATGACAACATTGATAACTGAAAATGAAAACAGATTATTTATTTCGAATACAAATTTCATATGCCAAATTATAAGAACGGCTGAAGTATATATTATTTATTAAAAAAAAATCAGATTTGCTGTTATTTTTACCCACCACATCTGCATCTTATTTAAAATCGCGTTTGCTTTTTGCTTTTGGTTATCAACAACAGAAAGACTTTACGAACGATTTAGGTATATAGTGTATGATGAATACTGGTTAAATTTAAATCGTTTTTTAGTATGTAAATTATGTATTGAGTTTTATCAAAAACTTTGCATAACTCAATTATACCGCTCATTTTGCTTTTATACTAAAAATAACATAAAATCAAAAATTTTGTTTTTGGGCTTCGCAAATTTCACTTGAAAATGCCTAAAGGAAATATTTAAAAAACCTTACTATAAATTCCAGAGAAAAAGAATTTCTCTGCAATCGATAAAAGTTTCAGAATACAGAAGATAATTTTTCTATTAGAATTTCCTTCCGAATTTCATTCATTGTCTTTTTATCCTAAACAGTTTTTCAGATACTTACCTTGAAAGTTATTACCGCACCTAGCCCGATATCAAGTAGAGTGGTTAAACACACACGTCAATTTCTAAAAACATGTATATTAAGATATTAGCTTATTTTATGCACCTGAAGTTTCAAACGTTCGCTTAAACGAATTTTAGATGAAAAAGAAAAGTTAATAAAAACCACACATCGATTTAGGCGTAAACACTTCATTGCCACATTTGCTGACAATTATATCCACAATACTTAAGTTTTTACACCTAAATCGAAGTGTGGCTTTTATTAATTTTTCTTTTTCATATGAAATTCGTTCAAGTGAACGGTCGAAACTTCGGGTACATCTTATGTTATAATATTTATTGTTGCTGCAAGGAATAAACTCTTTACAGATACAGTTCCATTTGTATGACTACAAGTCACTCACAATTTCTAAGAAAAAGACGAAAAAGAAGAACAAGAATTAAAAATGTAGAAAAGATATAACTTCAGTTTTGCCTGCTTTAAAAATAAAGCGAGTAAATCTAGCGATATAGATAGATTTAAAGGAATAAGATAATTAATGAATAGAAGGTGCTAAATAGAGAGAGGAGATTTTTGCAAATATTTTTACAAATTCTTACTGAAGAGAAGTATTGTAATCGTGAAAAAAGCACTATTCCAAATTACCTACTTATAGGATTTACATATTTCAGATTAAGATTACGAAAATTTAGGTGTTTCAATTCAGTCTATCGATCGGTTTCTTGGCTCTATATCTATATCTAAAATAATATTTGACTGAATATTATTCAGCAAGTAAATAAGGCTAATTGCCATGGGAAAAATCTGGTATATTTTGATCGAAAAATATAGACGCTGAACACCCCAAAAAAAAATAATTAAGGAACAATGTTACGAAAAACAATAATACTTAACATGTAGTTAACACAATTGCTATGGAAGAAATCTATTTTAGTTTTAGTGAAAAAATATATACGAGGTGGTCACTAAAAGAATAAAATAATTAATAATAATCAAAATAATTAACTGGACTAAACACGTCCACATTTGACGGAGGATGTAGAGAGTAGACTCTTTTGTTTTTATGAACTACTCCAAGAAAAAGTGAGATCATTACGTTGAAACGGTACCGCGAATTTCCCAAAAATGTGAGTGTAATACTTATTATACTATAAAGTCTTTTAAAACTCTGATTAATTAATATATCGCTTATAAACCACATATTTCGTGTTGAAAATATAATATACTTTTATTTCTAGTTCCAGGTTATTAACTCTTGCCAAAGCTTTTCAATTTGCCCGATATTATTTAGTTAAAGAGTACCCAATAACTTTGTGCGATGTTGCTTGTCGGCTCTAACTCAATTTCTGGGTAAATTATATCATGTCAATATGATGAGAGTGAGATATCGTAAAATACTAATTGTCCACTTTCATTTTGTACACTTTCTGAAAAGCTAATATATGTTACACACAAATAAAAAAAATATAAATAATTATGAAAATGTTAAAATAAATATTATCGAGAACAAGTGTGTTTTCGTTGCATACATTTGAATAACTGCTGGGTCCAAAACTAAATCATAGCATTTTTCTCGCGACTTACATTTATTACAACGCATTTTGTTATTATTCTTAACTATAAATTAGTTGGTAATGATGATGAGTTCATGACAAACTCGTTAAAATTGAATTGAAGATATACAAATATCCATTATTATTTCTTTAGTTTATATAAAATGCTCGTAAAAACCATCAGATATTTTGCAAATCACCAAAAATAATAACACCTATTTGATTTTTTTTTATTTACGTAATCCATTTTTTCGATAGGAACATTACAATAAAACCATCTTATACTTTAGTATATCACTCCCTAAAGCGTTTTATCTTGTTTGGCAGTACGGCCGTGATTGTATATTATACTACTTAGTAGTATAATAAAAAAAGATACATATAAAGTGTCAGACAATTTCGAACATATTACATAATAAGTGCAAGAAAGAATTTCTTAAAAGCTTGTTAGTATAGGTATGTTCTTATTAAAACATCAGGTAACTCATTTCAAAACCACAAGTGCCAATAGAGGAAGTGGTTTTAAGAACTCCTATTTTATGGCTATGGTATATTATATTTGCAATGGATTGTTTCTCAATGTACAGACACCCAAAGAAAAAAATCCCTTCGGGCATGTTATTGTAGCTAGGATAATATAATTCGAAAAAATAGATTTTTTTTACCCATTACAAATACTTCTTTTTACAATTATTGATAAACATTATTAGCTGCTTAGTTATTAGTTAGTTAACATTAATTACGAATTTTGTATCAGACCAGATAGATGTCGTATACAGTGATTTCACGAAAGTATTCTATAGGTCTAATCATTATGTTCTATGAACCAAATTAAAAGTATTCGGATTATCTGATTTTTTGCTATGCCTCTTCAATCATTATATAATAAACAAATTTCTGCAGGTGTCGGGAGTTCCTCGAGGTGCAATATTGAGACCCTCTCTTTTTCATCATATTAATCAACGACATTTCGTTAAATTTAGATGTGCCTTTCTTCTTATATGCTGACAATTTAAATTTATTCTGTGAGATAACATTTCAATGTCCACTGTGAATGACTTCAAAATGCATTAGGTGCGATTAATAAATAATATATTAGAAATACGTCATCTCTAAACCGACTGAAATATAATGTAATTTTCGAGAAAAACTAACCTAATCCTACAACTTAAGGAAATATTAAATTAGGAATCATATTGATATTGAAGTTATATTTGATCTTGAGCTGTCCTTCATCCGATATGTATAAATATTGGTTGCATCCGCCTTTAAAAGCTTCGGTTTTGTTTCGGAAACTCTAAATATTTTATTAACGTGCACACTTGTATAATGAATTAAAATATCGTCTACATATATACCAAAAGGGGATTTTAAAAATAGTTATGTCAATTTCTTCCATAAAATACTCTGCTAAGCTAGGTCTTGTTTTTATTGGTAAAAGGTGTTGTCAAAACTGGGAATAGTTTTCATATATTCATGGTCTGTTATGATTATATTAATGTTCCTATCGTCTAACATTTTTTGAATTATTTCGGGGCGCTCCATAATATATGGTATATTTGATAAAAAAATATGTTTTAAATTATTGCTAATCTCTACTGCCCTACTGCCATGGGTAGGTGTGAAATTAGTTATAGTATGTATTAGTTTAATCATAATAAATTAACATATAATGCCTTGCAATGTAGACAATTAAATTTATTTATTCACTATGTTTGAGAACGTTGTCTAGATAATATGAAACTTAGTCGCAAATAGAAGAAATATACTGATATTAAGCAAAGACATTTTGTGTTCTTTATTTTTTATAATGAAATATGTTAAACTAACAAACAACTACATTGATTTCTATTTTACCTTTATTAAATGGCATCATCTTCGTTAAAAATATGTTCTACGAAATATGGACACGTTAGTTACTTTATCAGAACTATTGGTACTTTTTATTTACAACGTTCATTAACTTTATTGCAATACTATCTGATTAATTTAAAATTAAGTAGTAATTTCATTTAAGAACATATCTGTTTCCTCAGTATAATTAGTTTTGATTAGCTTTTGCTTTGTGTCGTTGGCCCTCAAGTTATTCACATATGGCTAAAACTCGATCTGTCCAGAAACTCAATTAATATACCATCAAGATTATTCAAACTAACCGTACAAACTAGTTATTATCAACTGAAAAAAAATATTAATTTCCTTTAGCATCCTGTAGTTAACTTTAATTTGTTAATTTTAAGTACTATTTAATAGTTAGAACAAATTTCAATTTAACGTTTGCTTTTAATTTGTATTTCCTATTCATATATGAATATTTCGTCATTATTTCAAGCTTAGTTTCTTTTTAATGCGTAGAAACACTGTGGATAGACACAAAAAGCCAATGGGAATATTCTTGTAAATACCACGGAAAAAATAACTTAAAAAATGAAAAGATTATTTCAGTCACTGTATAATAAACAATAACAATAACACACCGCAGATAATGCAACCCCCCTTTATCCCTGAAGAGACCTGTGATCTATGACCATTGTTCTTTAACGTAATTCTTGTTTTATAATTTTACCGTTCAATTCTGTACACGATTTTCAAATAACCCTACAAAAACGAGTAGTCGAACATTTTTTTTTGTAACAAGTCAAATACTGTGAGGATACGCATATTTTGTCACACGCCCAGTTCGGGTTCCGAAAAAATAAATCTCCCACTAAAGCTTTAGTAGCAGTAGTTGAAAATGTAGTCGACGATTTTCACAGGGGTACAAGCTCAATGGCTACAATATGCGACCTCACCAAGGCTTCTGACTGTGTCAATGCTAAAATACTGATGCATAAATTGGAATACTATGGCATAAGGTAAAATATGCTTGAATAGTTTTCTTCTTATTTATCCAATACGTAAATCTTAATGGAAATGAGTCGGGATTACTACCTATTAAAAATGGTGTTCCGCAGGGATCTGTTCTAGGACATATTTTATTCCTCATCTACATAAATCTACGCAAGATGCTATTGCATTTTTAACATCGCAAATTTCTCAAGCTTTGGATAAAAGTAAACCCAATTTGTGTGTGTTTTTAGATCTTGCCAAAGCATTTGATACAGTTAGCCACCTGCAATTGTTAGATACGTTAGAGGATATGGGATTTAGAGGACCAATATTAAAACTTTTGAAAGACTACTTAACGAACAGAAAACAAATAGTTAAAATTAATTCAACCTTAAGTGAAGAATGCACAGTTGAATACGGCGTACCTCAAGGTACCGTATTAGGACCACTATTATTTATATTATATTTGAACAATTTACTTACTCTAGGAAGCAAGGGCACAGTGATAAGCTTTGCCGATGACACGGTAATCTTCTATGAAGACTGCACTTGGCAAGATCTGAAAATACAGGCAGAGCAAGATTTAAAAAAAATAAAGGAATGGTTTGATTACAAATTGCTTACCATAAATTTTGCTAAGACTAGATACATACCGTTCAGCTGCTGTAACAGAAAAATACATAACTTCAACTCCCTAAATATCGACTCTGAGACTGAAATAGAACAAGCGGAATCCATAAAATACCTAGGTATTACCATCGACAGATTTTTGAGATGGGATATACATCTTAATGATGTATGTAATAAGCTAAGAAGCATAATATTTAGATTTAAATTCTTAAGGACCATCTTAGACATAGCTAACTTAAAAATCATTTACTATACATTGGTTGAATCAAGATTATCCTATGGTATTATCGGATGGGGAAGTGCAGTAAAACACCATATAAAAAAATTAGAAATAATACAAAAGAAATTTTTAAAAATCATGTTGGATAAACCTAACACATACCCATCGGACAATCTATAGAAGGATGGAAATGTTCTTGATATCAGACAATTATTCTTTTATACTGTAACAATAAATCAATTTAATAACAAACATTCGTTAATAGCTGTTAACCATACTTATCAGACGAGAACAAAAGCAACCTCTTGCAGAACTCCATTTTCCTCAAAGTCCATAGGACAGCGAAATGTCTCCTACCTCTCTCCCAGATTTTATAATTATCTTCCAGACGAAGTAAAAAAATTAAATTCTATTAACTTATTTAAAAGAAAAGTAAAGAAATTTATCCTAGAAACTAATAGAATTAACATACACAAAGTAGTGGAAATGAAAAATTAGCTAAACCCTAAACTTACTGTATATATTTAATTCATAATCTCTTATTATTACTTATTATTAGTCATTACTATTAAAATTAAAATAGATTTACTCTAACTCAATCTAAAAATGTATGTTTAAGCTTATACATTATAAATTTAGTAGATTTTTTTTTAAAATTATTATTTATATATAAATTGTTAGCCAATATTTTGGAGCTTTTTAAACTGTAGTCATCAAATAGTTACTTAGTTATGAAATAATGCAAATATGAGAAGTGTATGTAGATCATTATAAACAGATATAACACATCATGAATCTGAAACTATTGTTTTCCTCACAGACAGTCTACGACTTTGTGAGTTTCTTGTTTATTTGTTTGTAATATATATCGACATGTATTGTATATTACGTTATACAGTATATTACATTATGTACCTACTTGAATGCAAATAAACTATTATTATTATTATTATTATTATTATTAATGATTCACCTTTCTCTGTCGGTCAGAGTTCATGTATATTATATGCAGATGCACCACCATAAGATAATACTGACTTAAAGATATAGATAGTCTAATTTCTGCAAAAAGCTGGTTTTCTTCCAACAAGTTAAAACTAAACGAATCGAAGACCCAAAATATGCTTTTCAGCTTAGATAAATAGGCGTAAAAGTCTGAATCTAAATTGCTTGGGAATATACTTGACAGTAGCTTAAATTGGTTACCTCAAGTGGACTAACCTGTTCTAAAATTTTACCTCAAATTTTCTACATTCAGTTAAAATGATCTCTACGTTCTAATGCTCTACGTATTGTGTATTTTGCGATAATACATAGTCACCTAACCTACGGTATTACCTTATTGGTAATGTATGAGTACAATTAAAGAAGTAAGAAGCAAAAGGATATAAGTACAAGAAATTAAATGTGAAGAAAACCAGCTTTAAGGTTTTTACATTTTCTAAAAATCTGGATGCATGCTTGATTAAATATTTCTTCAATAATTTATAATAAACACGGTGCGAATTTGGAATTTAATGGAATTTTGAAAGTCAGTATAGCTTTTTTTAAATGAACTTGTTTGAAGCCTAATTGAGAAATAGAAAAAACTACTTGTTCCATTTAGTGATTTCAATGACATAGTAATTTCACCACCTCATAGATGGCGTTAATCTATAGAAAATCACTTGTATCTTTTTGCTACCAAACAATTTGGACTTTTGGTTATTATACTCTTCGCAAATACGAAAACGAAGAGTATATTGCATTTGATCGGCACATTTCTAAAACCGGAAATATCGCTCGCAGACAAAAAATTTTCATATCGTTGTGTTAGTGAACGAATTCTGAACAACTTTCAAAATGTCCGTCTGTCCGTCCGTCCGTCACGTTTCTTGTAAGCACGATAACTCAAGAAAGAAAAATCCGATTGTACTGAAATTTGGACAGTAAGTTAGCATTAGCTAGAGGAAGAACCCTATTTTTTTGAACAAAATCGATCAGTAAATGAAAATGTTAATGATTTAACATTAATGATTTAAATTTGAAAAAAAAAATTGTTTTTATGTTTTTGTAATTGAATAGATGTCTGGTGAAATGATAAATCGATCAGTAAACAAAAATGTTATTAATGATTTTAATTCGAAAATTTTTTTTTGTTTTTTATGTTTTTGTAATTGAATAGATATCTGGTGAAATGATATTTCATTTTAATATTTAAATATTTATTTATTTTACAAATACACATTTCATAATGTAATATACAACCGTGAAAACATAATTTTAGCTCGTCTCTTATAATGTAAAAATTTACGTTTTTTTACGTGTTAAGTGGTGGTGTAGTTCTTACGCTTTTGACTAGGAATTTTGGTTCGAAACCCAAATGGAGTATGGTATCGTTTTTTTTATTTTTACTTTATTTTACCAACTAAGTTCGTACTATAAAATTAAAAATGTCTAAAACAAACATTATTTAAAAACAACTGCGAAGAGTATCCTATAGAATGAGTAACAATTATATAAAAAGTTCAGTAAACAGGCGAAGAGTACGTTTTAACTTGTTCAAATCTGTAGTAAATTCATTATCGGAAAAAATGCACTTGTACCCTTTTGCTTCTTACCCATGCAATTCTTTGTTTTGCAAAAAGCAGCTGTTCGTGCTATTGAAGATGTTGCTTATGGTACTCCGTGCCAGGTACTTAAAAAAAAACATAGGATTATGCCTTTGCCTTGTATTTACATTTTTTAACTTTATTGTAAATTCACCAGCAGTTAAATGCGTTTCTAAAACATTATGATATGCACTCTTATAACACTAGAAACGCAGACAACCCAGTTCAACAATATTTTAGGATCTGCATCACCCGGAATATTAAATTGAATGTTGTATATAACAATTAGGAAGTTTCCTATTTTAGAAATATCATGTACATTCAACCTCATTTAGTAGTCTTTCAGATAACTAGTCAAACAAACAAAAAATTATCTCGATATATGAAAAACTCACGAACTTATTCAATTTCTTATTTGAATACTTCGCCTCGGCTGAAGTCCACCGTGACGTCACAATACACAACGCGCTGACTTGCCATGCCGGCGGCGCGCCGTATGTTCCCTTTATTTAGTCGATTTTCTGAAATGTCACAAAATGTCACTTTTGATTCATCCGCCGAATTTTCGAATTTCGCCGTGCAATTTACGATCAGGTTTATCTGGAAGACTTCCTCTTTACGTCGCGACATCATACGGCCGTCCCAATGGTGTTTTTCGAAAAATATGAACGTGCCAAAATTGCATGTTTTAGCAATTTTTTCGGCTCTCAAATGCAAGCTGGCTATAAAATGCCGGTGCATGCCAGCAAGTATAAAGGTGCCCGAGCCCGCTCGCTGTTGGCGGAATCATGTATTGTGACGTAATCGAGCCTCAGCCCAGAGGATCGCAGCATTTTAAACTTGGAAGGACCATAATTTTTTTATTTGTAGAGATAATTTTTAAAAAAAATTACAGATATTTTTTAGATTTTTACGACTATTTATTATGAGAAAATGAGAAAAATGGAAACTTCCTAATTTTGTAAATTATGTTTGCAATGCCATTCCTAAAATGACTTTTATTTGACAGTTTCAATGAATCAAAACAATGTCATTATTGACAAGTGTAAAATAAAAAAAAAAAGAGTGAAATAAAGATTTTTTCTACACCTATTTAATTATATGAAAATTATTAGCATTTTTTTGGTGAAAAATCGTGCCTATAATTCACTGTAGTGAATTATCGATTCATAATTCACTGCATCCGGCCAATCACAAATACAAATTTAAAAATCATTGTTTCGCTGATTTAATGATATTTTAAATCGACCCACGATCAATTCTTGCTGCTGCGGCTGACAATCAACTCGCGTGACAGTGACAAGTGTACCACCGTACCGCCATATTGTTTGTTTACGTTTTCGACTTATTACGAATAGGTACCGATTAATGCTATCAAATTTCAGTCTAATTAATTTGTTTAATAGGTGTAGAAAAAGCATAGTATTACATTCGCGATTATGGCCATTATTCACTCAGATGATTTGCGCCACTCTCCTACGGCTCGTGGGCTCAAACGTCATCTTCCTGAATAATGGCTATCATAATCGCTCATATAATAATATACTATTATTTCACAGTGTGAAATAAAACTTCTTGATTTCTATGGAAACAGCAATAGAATTTAGTCTATTTTTACCAAATTATATTGTTTTCTAATTTCGAATGGCGATACAAAAAATTTTGTAGATAACTCGAGACTAAAATGTGTTTTTTTACTCGTGTAGTTTATAGCACTCACCTTCGGCTCGTACTATAAACGCCCCACTTGTAAAAAAAACCATTTTAGCCATTTGTTATATAAAATCCTATTAAGGACACTAATGCCATAATAGTTATTTATGTACAGGGTGATTCACCGTAAATGTCCCCCCCTCTAACTTGGTTATTTCTAGACCGATTCGAGAGTTTCAAAAACTAGATTAAATCATTTTCTGGCAAGTTTTTATGCGTCATATTGAGAAAATAATGACGTTTAAATCAAACCATATTCAGGGTGTTACTTGATTTTTTTTAATGGAACACCCTGTATCTAACTCGAGAATCGCAATCCTCATTTTTCTCTGATTTCAAAAATATAAAATTTCACATGGCTATCTTTTGAGTTTTTCTAATATTTACAAGAACGTCGATAAATTATAAATTACAAACTGATCAGAAAATTTTAAGTAGGCATTGAAAACGATGAAGCATTTTTCAATTATTTTAATTGCCTCTACTTTTCCGACCAGCTCTCCGACATCCATGGCGCTTAGCGCCGCAGATAAATGACCGAGTCCGGAGTGGAATGCCAGAAAGGCACTTTTTGTAAATATTGATGCATAATAAGTTTCATTTCATTTGATGAATCAACAAAGAATAAAATTAATTTGAACACAAAACAAGAAATTTATTGAAGGAAAGCAAAGGAAAAATTACAATAACTGTTCTATGTCTCTCTACCGTCATTATTTACACATCAGTTCATTCTTTTATTAAAATCTCTGGACATATTTTCCAAAATATTGCTCGTATTGATGAGATCAATTACTTCAATGATTATATTTTTGAAATCTGGGAAAAATGAGGATTGTGATTCTTGAGTTCAGGGTGTTCCGTTTAAAAATTAAGTAACACCCAGACTGTATATGGGTAGATTTAGACGTCATTATTTTCTCAATATAACGTGAAAAACCTTGCTAGAAAATGATTTAATCTTGTTTTTGAAATTCTCGAATCGGTCCAGAAATACCCAAGTTAGAAGGGGGGACATTTATGGTGAATCACCCTGTACCAAGTGCACTTTTTTTAAGGCCCGTAGGGCCGAGGTTTGCAAGTATTCGAAATCAAAAAATAGCACTGTGCGACCCGCGGTACCTATTATATTTTTCGTCATATTCATGAATGATTGAACTAGAAGAAACTTGAGAAAATTATTGGAAAACTATAATTGTTTGAGTCAGGTTTTTGCTAAGCAAATAATAAAGGTAGCGATGCTTGGAATATCCATGGCAACAGTCAATAAAATCAATTTAGGATGCGTTTCTATTCAAATGACAACCACTGTCAAGATAAATTAAATCATATTATTACATCCTTGAACATTTTTGAAAATAATGTCGGATACAGAAGATATAGCAAGTATGGATGGCTTGTCTCTTCCAAAAAAATTAAAACGTTTAATACTTGTTATTTAAAAGAGAAAATTTTCCCAAATTTACTTTATTTCCTTAGGGGCGTTATGAAAAATAACGATCCGTTGCCAATGGCCACAAGAATTTGGTACATAAAATATCACTTACTATCGACAAAACAATGGAATTAATAGTTATTAAGGTACCAAGGGTGTTATAATAACGCACCGAGGTCGGCAGTGTACAATCCCGAGGGCCTCTGGCCCGAGGGAATGTACGTCGACCGAGGGCGTCATTATCCTATAACACCCGTGGTGCCTTCAACGTTTAATGTCCTGCAAGTCTGTTATTTAATTCGATTTTTTTTTTGACATTTACGATTTATTAATTTGACATCTATTATGGTCAGAACGATTTGATTTAAAAGAGTAAAAATCAAAATTGTTTGTAAACGCCGCCGTTGCATAGCAACGCATTTTGTTTGTCAATAACACTATCATAATTTGCTTGTTTTGGGTTGTATTATAATTTTATAATGCCCTAGGGCATTATAGATATTCATAACGCCCTAGGGCGTTATTTTTCATTTAATGTATCTCAAAATAGGATGGTTATTGTAAAATAACAGACTTGTAGGACATTAAGTATATTTACGAGGGAGGTATGACGAAAATATGAATTTTAATACATTTTATAAATTAGTTAAGACATCCCTAATAAAGAAATATTTTTACAGTGTAAATTGTGACTCCAAATGTGCTTTTACTGTATGTAAAGTGGACATTAAATAAATATAATAATAAACATATTTTAAGTAGGCTGGTATGGTCAACACTGTATCTAAATAACAAACGTATTTCAGTATTTTGTTATCTTTTTAGAGTGTTTATTCTTTTGTATATTTTTCACTAAAAGTATGTCCCATGTTTTCTTTGGCAAACAGTCAGACGGACGGAAGGACTGGCAGAATTGATATAGGTACCTTAATTATCGTAATAGAATTTTTACGATTACAAAACTTTCCATCGGTGAGCGAGGGAAGTAAAAAATCATTATATTATTTATTTTTACGCCTTTTCCAGTAAATTAGTTAGTTTGCTTCCTCATTATTAGTTTAAATTGTTTATATGGACCCGTTTAAATAAGCATATTCGTTCAAGGAAATGATTTAGATGTGCACACACAAAGTTACCGCATACTCAATCATTTTGAAATACTCTTTTCTAGCTGTTTTCGCCAGATAACTTTCTAATCTTTTAATGAGACCAACTAGTGCAATATTTATTTATGCATAAAAAATAAAGAAAAATGCCATGGGAATATACGATTCCTTGTATGAAATAAACATAATCATTAAATAAATGCATAATCATAAACAATAAGTTTAATATGATCAATGAGAAAGCATTTTCTTATGTGGTCTATTGTTCATTTGAAATAATGAAAATGACCCTATTTTCACACATTTAATGATTAGATTGGTGTTAATAAGGACCCATGGCATGAATATCGTATTAGGGGCGTGTATACTGTACAGAATCCCACGTTACTGATATACCTACGTTTTTTTAATTTGAAACCGCATAATAGAGCTACATATATTGAGTTTAAATTGTTTGATATTACTAATATTTTGTCAATTACATGCTTTAATATGGAAGGATATTGGGATTGCAACGAAATCTAATTTAATTTAACAATGGCGGTTTTATTTTAAAAAAGTACATTTTGTCTCAATCTTTAGTGAGTATATATTTTTATTTATAAAAGATCATTTATTGTATCAGCTGTTTAAAAAATAAATAGTTTAATCAAACGGTAAACTTATATAATGGCGAAACTTTAAAATTCCTACAACGTTATTTTGAAAATAGAGAGCCTTAAAATTGAGAAAAGCATAAATGTTTCTTTAAACAGAAACTTTCCAAGGTGCTGTATTGATATATTTTCATATTTTACCTACCACTGTAATATATTCATTAGAATATAAAATCGGTATTGCTTTGGAAATCTTTTTTATTTTTTCTAGTTGTAGTTTTGAAAATCACTCACGAATCAGATGATAAATAGAATAGACTGGTTACACATTAAATTAAAATATCTCCTATTTCTGTACCTTTTAATGTCCACAATGAACGTTCGAGTGCAGGTCTCAACACAGGATCGCAGAGGCTACTAGTTCAGAACTTTTCTTAAAATATGCGCGGTCCCAATAGTGCTTCGATGACCTGGCAGTTGTTGTAGACTTCGGTCAGGGCCCTTCTTAAAGTTCCAAGGGCTACTACTACGATTACATAGCCCCACAAAAAAAAATTGATCTGGATGACTGACCATAGTATTCCTATGTATTTTTCGACGCTGAATCCGAATCCCAGTTCAAAAAAATTCGTATACCCCCAAACTTTTGAGCTACAGCCAAAAACAATCCCGAAAATGGGGTAAAACCGTCCCATACATCAGGATTCAATGAATGGTGAAAAACATGGGAAGGGAAAATGTTTTATATTCAGCAGTCACTTACTTGAATATTGACTGGAAAACTACCCTTATAATATGCTGAAATCTCCCCCTGTACAAGCATAGAGTATATAAATGCCAATAAATCGCGAGAAATGTTAAAGTTTTTATAGTTTGGAATACAGTACATGAATCTTACGCGTGTCTCAAAACCACCCATATAACAGGGTGGAAACCACCCTTATATAAAAATAGACTGCATGAATACCAATAGATTGTGGGAAATGGAGGAATTTTCGATGTAGAAATTTTTCGGAGGAGTTCGTCAACAAGGTTTGACCACAGCAGTGGAAATAGTACTCCTCCTCATTGAGGGCAGCCTGTACTCACATTTGCCTCAATGGTAGCCTCGCCTAGATTGGATACTATTATTATCTTAAATAGGTTTATGTGACATTTTCTTTTTTTTTGTTCTATTATTTATTAATTCTCTACCTCTCTTGCAACACTACTAGTAAACATTGTATTCTATAAAAGACGTAATTGTAATAAACAATTAATACACAATAAATATACAATTCATAAATACTCAATTATACTAGGTGATTTTTTGAACGATTAACTACTGTTCTTAAAATAATCGAAAGTCCAACAAAGAAAGAAGCACTGCACTTAAAAAAATGGGCACTCCCATAATATTGCTCACAGCGATGAGAAGTATGATGTCCTCTTGGTATTCTTAGCCAACACATATTTAAATTTTGCAAAGGTTAGAAACCAAAATTTGTTAAATCTTCCAAATTCTATTCACGCAACATTATTGTGAGTCAATTCAATGTGTTACCTTATGTATTATTTATTAATAATTCGCGGTTTTTAAGTCATTTGTTATGCATGCATATTTAAATTTTGTACCTGTCATATCTATTTCATTTCCTTCATTTATTCTATACAGATCGTAAATATTTTTTACAAGGAATACGCACATTTAAATAGCGTTTGGGCGAGATGACATTTATTTATGTATGGCATATATAATTTATTACGAGGATAATTACATTCTATTGTCAAGTACTTTTATAATAAGTTATTTGTATTCAACTGGCATTAAACAAAAATGTGAACTTATCTATTATGAATGAAATAAGAGAGTAATGAAGATACATATTATCATGCATATCGCAAATCCTGAATATAATGTATTCCTATAGTATATTGATTGAGAAATTTTATATTATTACCAGCACTGTTCATTGTATTATTTCATTAATCATTAATGGAGATCCTTTTCGCTAAATAAATACAGAAAAAGATATTATACTCTGTCTTCCATATAATTTTTGTTATTTGAGATAAATTTTCTATAAATGTTTAAGAAGAAAAGTGAACAATACGGTTTTTATTGTAAAGGAAAATTTCACACGTCACTTTTTTAGCCAATCAGAAGTTTGTTCTTGGCTTCGTTACCATAGCAACCCAAAAAATTTCCGGAAATTTTCATCCTCCAGGGTATCCTCAATGAAATTAATAAGTGGAAATTTTTCTGTCAAATTATTGACATATGATCATATTTGATATTTGCTTTTATATAATGGAATTTTATTTGTCATATTAAACGAGATAATCATAGAAAAAAATCATTGAGCTCGTGAAACAACATTTTATTTCATGTTTAATTATGATACTGAATATTTCAAATGTGTCTGAAAATTCTTTAAAAACCCCCTAGTGTTTCAATGGTGAAACTTAGTTGAAACTTCCAGTAGCTTTTTCTGTACTACGTTGAATAACTTCTCATTTTGGTTTTCAATGAGGTATGATAAATATTTCAATTTTGGATGGCTTTTGTTAACCTCACAAAGTTCTTTACAATATGTGCACAATGTATATTTCTGTTCTTTTTCCATTCTTTGATATCTTATTATTTAAAAACGTCGAAAACAACTAACTCTGTTAAGTTATAATATGCTGAAACTTAGCTATACCATGTGCAATATTAATCCAGTCAATGAGTGCTCAAAAGAGTAGATGGAATATGCGAGACTTTTGACTTCGTTAGGAGTAGTTAGCAGGTAAATATACTAAAAGTCCCCGCCCCTGGGAGGTGAGCTTACGCTGGGAGGAGGGGGGAAGGTCCCATTTTTGGGTTTTTCGATTATATCTCGGAAACGGTGGACTCTAGAAAAAATATGTTCTAAATAAAAATGAAAGCTAATTAAATTTACTATAAAATTGTTTCCATACATATTTGTTGAATTTTCAACGGTTTTCGAGATATACGTAATTGAAAATCGATACTTTTCGAAAAAATTATTTTTACTTAACTCTTTTTGTCAAATATTTGCCTCTAGTGCCTCCCACGATCGTTTCTCAGAAAAATTGTCAGAAACGAAGTTGCAGAGCATTAAATTTCCTTCCCTGATATACACTTAAATGATAATTTTTTCAAAAATTATCGATTTTCAATAACGTATATCTCGAAAACCGTTGGAAATTCGACAAATATGTATGGAAACAATTTTATAGGAAATTTAATTGGCTTTCATTTTTATTTAGAACATATTTTTCTGATTCCACCGTTTCCGAGATATAATCGAAAAATCCAAAAATGGTACCTTCCCCCTTCCCTCCCTCCGTAAGCTCACCTCCCAGGGGCGGGGACTTTTAGTATGTTTACCACCTAACTACTCCTAACAAAGTTCTGAAGTCAAAAAGTCTCGCATATTCCATGCATTCTACAATATATTCATTGACTGGACTATATGTGCATAAACATGAAAATAAACTAAAAAAACAATGTTCCACCTATTTCATAAGAGTTGTCTTAAATAGTTTTCAGTAATTTTTTGAAACCAAAATGGGTGAAAAAGATATTATTTATCTATTATACAAATATAGGTACTCCGGTTCACCCAAATTGTTGTAACATTAGAAAATATAAGAAAAACAGAATTCCACCCATTTTAGTGAAGAAAACGTAATATCAAACATTTCAGTGAATACGTAGTAGCTTTTTGCAACTAAAATGAGTGGAATTATTTTTTATAACATTGCATATATCTAGATATCTTTCTTACAACCATATAGATATCTAGTGTTATGGTGTTAAATTAGTATTTATTTAAATTACGTAGGTATGAAATTTTCTTATCGAATCCCCCGCGTGAATGAATTAATTGAAGGAAATTTTTCTTGTACATAAATTTAAGAAAATTTATGTACTCAAAAAATTTCCAGCAATAATTCAAGCAATTGGGAGATTACAAGTGAGAATTCCCTAATGAAGAAATGTCAGACATGCATCTAATGTATGCCTTAGCGGATTGTAATAATACCCCAGTCAAACAGGAACAGGATGTTTGACGGAAATAACTGATAGAAGTTTTGAAACTAGACATTCATTCGGGTTTCCTATTGAACATACTAAAAGCCCTGACCTCAATCTGATGCGCTAGGGCCGCCATCTTGAAAATAATGGTGGTGCGATTAAGTTCTTTGCTTGTGTCTCGTTAACTACTAGCGATATCAGAATTATGTCTATGTAAAAATATGGCTAATAAAATTCCCTTAAAAATATGCTATATACATTTTTTTGGTATCTATTGTTATAATTTTTAAATACGAAAATTGCATTTGATCGACACATTTCTAAAACTGTAAATACCGCTCGTAGAGAAAAAAAGTCATATCATTGTGTTGACGTCTATCCGTCAGTCTGTCCATCTATTCGTCTGGCTTTCCGTTTGTCATATTTTTGTAAGCACGATAACTTAAAAAGGACAAGTCCGATTTGATTGAAATTTGAACCGTAAGTTAGTATTAGCTAGAGGAAGAACCCTAGCGTTTTGAAAAACAAATATTAGTAAATGTAAAGGTTATGGCAAAGAAACTTTATTCGCATTTCCCAAATCGTAGAGTACCAAGTGAGAAAATTTTTCAAAAAGTGCACCAATAGCTAAGAGAACTAAGTGAAACCGGACGTTTTAAACTTGACCCCAACAGGTATTCCGTTCTGTTTCAATGGCGAAAACTATGGGAATATCTTAGAAAATGATCTTCAAAATCTGTTCGAAAAGTTCACGGTTTATGCACCGTGTCATTTAATATTTTAGTTTAGGAATATATACAAACCATATTCTCTCAGCGGTGAATTGGTCATGGTGGACTCTGACAGGCCTGTACGTTCGCTAAATCTGAATCCTTAGGACTTTTATTTTACTTATGAAGATACTGTCTCATCTTGGCCAGTTACCATCATAGAAGAACTTCATCAATATTTCTAGGATTGATGTATTAGGGCGAACATAAGGAGATGAACCCAACGATGTATTGCCGAATTTGAAGCAGTTGGAACATCTTTAATTTTTTCTTGCTCTAATAACTTGAAACGTATTCTGTTAATAACTTATTCATTAGGCGGCATGGTGGCTCAGTCGGTTAAGGCGTATTGAGTGGCGAACCGACTGTCTATCGCGTTCTGGGTTCAAGCCCCAGCCCTGGTACTGACAGTACCGGTAGGTATGGATGTATGTCTGCCTTTTTCCAAAAGTGTAACCTCCTTCTGGACAGTCTTGGTTTTTGATTTCGAGGTTGTCTACTGTATGTTTATTAAATAAAGTTGTAATGCATAACTTAGTATAACTCGATATCCGATAATTTTCAGACTTACATTGGGACTTTTTTCATCATTTCGATAAGTATACTACCCAGTGAGCAGACACCTTCTTTTGTTGCACCCTGTATATAAAACGATACTAGCTGTTGTTTCATTTCGTAACGAATTTGATTAATATTCAGTGTACTAGCCGATGAGATAATTCTTTAAAACAATAGAATATATGTTACTTTATTTTGGAGTTAAACTCCATTTAGTGATATCATTGAACATGCTCATTTATCGTTATGATCACGCACCAGAATGGATTTAAAGAGATCAATATATTTTGCTCTATCCGCCTCACTGTAAGTGAAGTCAAATAACTTAGTAGGTGCGTTTTCTATTGATCTTCCTTTTCTAAGTCCATATTGCCAATGTGTTAACATATTGTTTCTTTTAAATAGTCTCTGATCCTGTTGCAGATATTTTTTTCTGTTATTTTAGAGATAACACTAAGTAGTGGTTGCCTGTAATTTTCAATAATCTTCCTGACCCTTTTATGAACAGGTATTACCACTAAAGTTTTAAGTTCCTCAGGGAGGTAGTCCTTTATAACAATTTTGTTAACTAAATATAATAAGATGTCAATAATATTCAACGAGTTATTTTTAATTACTTGACTTAAACCATCCAGACGCCCTGATTTTTTATTATTTAATTCATTAATTACACCAAGAAATTCGTCTTTTGACATTTCATACAAATTTAATGAATCTGTTTGATATTCGGAGAGCGTGCATGATAATGACAAATTGTGACTCATTATATTATTGGTTGCAATTTGGGCAAAATGTGGAGCAAAAGTATTTGAGATTATTCTATCGTCATATAAATTTACTTATACTATTCTTTTAAATTATCTACAGTTATTATGACAGAATTAGTTCTTGTCATATTAACTTATGATGATTCTACAATGGCCATTAAAAGAACAAGGGTAATAATAAGTAGACGTAGATATCATGCCAAAGAAATTATGTATAATTATATTACATGTTTTCCCACAATGCAAAAGTCAAGACGTATAATTATACAATTTCGGTCCCCTAAAGAACACAACTGTGACTGACGTGTCAAAGAGAATAGAAAACTCTACGGAGTAATAACACAATAATAGGGCTGTCACTCTTAGAAATTAGACGTCTCATATTTTTTTTTTTATTAAAAGCGTAGGAGATATTTTCATAATTTTGGCAATTATTTTAATTCCATTGCAAACCTATAATTTATTTTGAATTATTACAAGCCAATGAACAAGTTTCTAATAAAAATATTCTTAGGTGGGCTTTAGTAAGTATGTGAACTTTCTAACACTCTTTTTGGGTTAAAAAAATATGCAATACGCCTCAAGGCTACACTGCGCTTAGTATACATGTTATCTTTTAGAAATTATTTTACTGTGTCTATGTAACCATAACAGCCTTGTACTATATCTATACAGGAGATTCCAAAAATTAAATTTAAATCATTTATATTTTGAACTATTTAGGAGGAGTCAATAGTGCGCGAACGGTCAATAACTCCTCAACTGTTTGAAATCTGAAAAAAAAGTCTAAGATAAAAGTTGAGGGACACACAATTCTAAAATTATTTTAACCTCCCCACAATAAAATCGTGGGAGGTCACTACAATTAGTCCAAAATCGAAAACGATAACATCAAATCTTTACGTTTTGAGATCCCAGGAACCCAAAAAAGTGGTTTTTGGAAAATGTCTCTGTGTGTATGTATGTTAGCACGATAGCGGTAAAGCTACTAAATGGATTTGGATGAAACTTTGCATGATGGTTTATTTAGTGCTCCAGAAGATCTGAAAAGGTTTTGGTTGAGATCGGATTACGTTTAGTGCCGTTTTGGCACAACAAGTTGTTTATTTTATGATTACTTACAATTTGTAATCAAACCATTAAAAAGCAGTAAAAATTCCGATTTCAACGATATATCACACTTGCACCTTTTCGATTTGGTTTCCGTTAAAATTTTTTTAAAAAATTCGTTATATGTGCACACATGACAACATCCAAAAAATATTATTGGTATTATTGTTAGGGGAAAATGTATTTTGCCATCTGTCAAAAATATTTGGGTTAGTAACCTTTGTGAATGTTGATTTATAGGTTATGGTACGTGACTTCACAGCTAACCTCAAAAATATATATTTCTTAAGATTTAAAAATATTACGTACCTATTATTAAAATTTCTGCCTGGTTCCCGTACTTTCAACTAAAATCTAGTACAGTGTAATGTTTATGAAGTTCTAAATTCTTTGTCCTAATAAAATAGGACTCTTTTTGTAGGTTGGAAATCTAACCTGTAATTAGCAGTCTATTTTTATTAATCAACAATATAGAAAAACTATTTGCGTGAATTTTTAAATATTTGCTTGGAACCACTGTGGCTCCAAGCTAAAAATGCGTATACAAACATTAAAAATGAGAATATACTTGAAAATCTTAAACATGTTATATCCCTAAATATATTTCATAACCTAAAAATCAACATTCGTAAAGGTTACTAACCCAGATATTTTTGACAATGCCAAAACTTATTTTAGTTTTTTTTCAAAGGTAATAATTGTTTATAGCCGTGTTCGGATATTACGTCTGATTGACGGGACGTGACACAATCGTTCATTTAATGCAAATCGAGCTAACTGAACTAAATCTTAAACGTTCGAATATTACAAAATAAAGAGCTCGGACGAAGCTCGACTTGCTCGGACCTTTTTTAATCGAGCAGGAAGATTTTAATTTGACGCAAGCGTAGTCTGCTTGAACTGTCCATAATGTTATTGACTTGTTGAGGTTAGAGTATCATTTGGGCTAAATTCTGTGTTATTATTTCTTTTTCGTTATCCAATATTCTACAAAATCTTCGAAACGTTATCTGTTAATACCCTTATAATATCCGGCAATTGAATAACATGCAACTTAAACAAACATGAGAGGTTATGTTTTAACAGATTGCTTGTAGTCCACTTCAGTTCGCTCGATATTTGTTCATGAAATAAATGGCTCCAAAGTCACGTGTAATTTATCTGTTTGCTCAGTGCTCTGATTTCCGATGTAATATCCAAATATAGCTGATAAGGATCCACCATGTGGGGAGGTTCCAGCCGCTTCCAGTAGCTGCCGATTTTTTAATTCTACACAGTGTTTCATATAGTGATGACAATCTAATGTAAGGATTTTTTAACCCAACATTATTTCATATGTTTGTATTTAACTCTCTATATCTTGTTATATTGGATAAGATGTCTCGTAAGAGAGACTTTTTTTTAAAACTATTTAACGACGGCCTATTTCCGCTACCAGGGCCTATCACCGATGCCAGGAGACGAGCTACCCACAACCTGGAAATTTTGCCGAACCTCTTCCCTTAAGAAGAGTAGGGACCTTTTACTTGCCTAACATTTAATAGACAACGGACCGCCTGCTTTGCATCCCCTCCGAAGGATGGTATATCCACTACGTAATCCTCGTCTGAAATTACGTAACTTCCGCGTATACACTGATATACAAGCCGCTAGAAGGTGGGGTGAGAACGCTGTATTTCTGTATTTCCCAAGTACTAACAGCGCTCGACGTTGCTTCAACGGAATATCGACTGACATTCACAATGAAGTCGCCTCTACGCTCGCCCCTTAAGAGAGACTTCTTATTAGAATACTAGCATACTTTGCCACTGGAAAATATTTTAAATGTGATCTCAAGTATTTGATTTAAGGACAATTGATAAATAACATTTTTGATAAAATATCTATTATGTTTTTGACAATTTTAGAGGTACCAAGCCGATCCTAGTACACTTAGTGCGCCCCGTGTGCAAGAAAAAATTAATTTGATAAGAAAACAGCAAAAATTATTTTTAAATATAGATTAAAACTAAGAATCTAAATCACATAGTAAGCAATTATTTGTTAATATCATTGAAAAGAAGATAAAAGAAGCTACAATCTGAAAAAAAAAAAATTGCTGTACGACTTGATGCACTTAACAATCGACGATTCAATTTTCGACTTTGCTTTTGTTTTTTAGGCGTCGTTGTCAAGATGTTGCCAATTTGAAATTTGGTATGACGATTTCGCTCCACGAGAGGCACAGTTTCCTAAAATTCCGTTAAAATATTTGCATTATTGTTTAAGTTATCATCAATCAATTACGATACGAGGATACAACCAGAGATATTTAAGAAAAACTGCGAAAAAACAATTTTCCACATTCTTTTGTTTAAACAAATGACTTACCGGACAAAAATTTATTCAAATAACTTTTGCTACACTCTTTGAAATGTATCCGACAAGTTGCAGCAAAAAAATTGCTATTGTAAAACAATTCCCTACAAATTTTAATTTTACTCCACTAATAGCAGACATATAAACAGTAATTATAAAACATTTGATGAACATATTACAACATTCTCTTCACATATTTAACTAAATATTTCAGTAATATTTATATAATATTCCAAGATAACATTCGAACGAAAATATTACTAATGCTGTTTATTGAATATTTTTTTGGGGTGAATCCATATTTTAGCAACAGCCACCAAAAGTCGAAAATCACTAATAAAGAATATGTGGGGGCTGAACCATTGGGGTTGAAATGGAAAATGGGTCGTCGTGCAGGTATTTTTCATTTATCAATAATAATAAGCCATACTGTACCAAATTTGGAAATAACTAGTAAAGAGAGGGACACAGAAATGAGGTACATATTTCTTATTTGACCATAGGCATAATTTGATTCCTTATTTTTCTCCGCATTACATTACCATCTCTACCTGTATGAATAAAATTCAAGCATTGTCAGTTCTTGAGATTTCTAAATATATGTTACCGCTTTTTAATTGAAATAGTAAAATAATTTTAGGTATTTTATTATTTTTTTGTATGTGCCGTGACCGGAAGCTATTCTACAGATGAATTTTTAAAAATAATTTAACCTCTGCAAAACAATGACAAATATGATAAAACAAACAAAATTCTACAAACAACTAAACTTCTCAAAACGCGCAAGATAATAGTATATAAGTTAAAATTAAAACGTTCTTGAATAATTAAGATTTTTACCTAGCCTTAGCGATCTAACTATTGACGTTGAAAATTTTCCTTTTATTAAAGGCTTGCTCGGCTACACGAAGAAATACTCAGAGATACGTAAACGCAACAGTTTTATACACAAAAAAAAAATAAATAAAGTTAACAATGTGATTGAGAATCAGAAAACCTTATTATAGCAGAGCATGTCTACAATTAAATACATGACACAGTATCATAGAAAGTATAGTTCTAAACATTAAAACATGACGGCCCTACCTAAACGTAGCTTAGATGGAAAGAGAGAGCTGTGTTAAAAACAGGTGATAACAGGAGCAATATAAGGTGTTATTATTATTAGCCTGTGGGTAGGTAATTAATTATTCTAGTAAAATATGATTCAATTATTATTATTAAAGTCGCTAGATTTTCTAGTTATTTTGCTTTTTCTTTCTTATTGACAACATCGTGATGGACGTTTTGTGACCCAGACATTACTCTAGTTAGCTTCCCTTTGCTATGTGGCGCATTTGACAGTATCACACTGACTGTCGTGGATGTCTGTAGGTGTATGGCCTCACCAAAGTTCTACCTCATCAGCTCCTTGGTAACATCAGTCCAATGTCGGATTTTGTGTTGTAACTGAAAAACCTACGACTTACCTTCATTATTAAGTATCTGAAAGAGCGTAGAACTTAAATTTGTCATTTAAAGAGCAGGTGTAAAAAAGTTTGTTAGGCTTACCTGACTAATAAGGGCCGGATTGTCAATACAGCGATAGGTTAGTTTGCTCCGGAGTTAAACGTTAACTCTAGGATACAGTGTTTATTTTGGTTCAGGGTAAAAGTAACATTGGGTTAAAGTAAGAGTTAATTTAGCTCGAACTTCAAAGTAGAGATTATGCCTGTTAGTCTGAGACTAAGCCAAAAATGTTGTTTCTTGTGGATAGATGCATGGAAAATCAAAGGTATTTGTTGCTTTTTCTGACAATGGAAGCTTTCGACGCAATAAGCGATGATGACGATATTTTGGAATTTTTGAAACACAAAAGACGGCCCTACATACTTAGGCATCGAAATAATCCCTTCGAAGATTATGATAATGTGGGCTTTTCCATCAGGTTTAGTCTAAGGAGGCCTATAGTAATGTTTATTTTGGAACAAGTTGAGGCATTAATAGAGTTTCTAACCGATAAGAAAGATTTGTAATGCAGCTAAAGAGCAAATATTAAAATATATTTTATTGTATTATTGAAATCATTCAGCTTCTTTGGCCCACCTAGATACTGTATCAGTTTTTTTATACTATGTTTATTTACTATTTTAATTAATAGCAACCGGTCTGCTGATGGGAAAATTGAGGCCACTGTCTGCCTTTCCTAATCCACACCATAAAATGTAGTGGATAAACGGCTCGGGGTTTAACACTTACTTAGACCTGAGGTTTAAATTATCCTGGGGTTCGCTGACTAAAATTATTTTTCAGCAGGTGGGGCTTGCAATTTACAAGATATGCGCAGTGAAAAATAAACATATTAACCACTGAGTTACCGTCCCTTATTAAAATAGTTAAGAACGAGACAATCAAAAGAAAAAACTATATAACCGATATGGCCAGCACTTAACAATTTATACAAGGGTATGCTATCGTAAATGCGCAACGAGGTGTACATTTTTTTAAATTTCCATTCCATTGATAACACCCGTACTGTCGGATAAGGGACAATGATACAATAACCTGCCCATTGACTTAAAAAATAAATACAGAAATGGGTAAAGAAAACTTCATTTGCAAGTTTTCGGAACGAGATTTTGTTAAAAATGAAAGTTTCCAATACAATATGTGAGTATTTGAAAGTTTCCTTTGTAGACTTCCGAAATACTTAAACATTTTATTAGAAACTTTCATTTTTATCAAAACTTCGTTCCGGAAACTCCAGAAAATTTCCTGGATACTTTCATTGGAAAGTTTTCTTTACCCATCTCAGAAAAAATACTCACAATATCTTCAAACTTTTTTAGAAACATAACTATTTCATGTATTAGAAACATATTACAACGTATTTCACAGAATCGTAAAAAGGAAGTTATTACGTTATATTTGCTCCTAGAATAGTGCTCAGTTATATTTCGTAGCTAAACTGAACATATCATACCATAACGCCGATAAGCAAGGCGTAAGTGCAATAGTTTTGTTTATATAATATTCAGTAGTAACTTGAACCTCCTGGGAGCATTAAGCGAGAGAGAAGATGCTCAGATTTTTAAGGTGTGCACGTGGGGCTTGAATTCTGCTCACGTATTTGACAAACAGGTCTTCAAACTACAGCTGTCAACTTCTTCAGACGATATTGTATTGAAACAAAAGCATATATACCAATGGGGTTATTAGCAGGAAATATAACATTCGAGGTACCACATGGGTCCCTACTTGGACCCTCGACATTTCAATATATTTAAATTATCTATCTGATTCCGATATTTTGTTTGTACTGTCTTCTAATTACACAGTTATGATAAATAAAACAAATTAAACAAGTTTTCTGCACGATATGAGACAAATCGCAGTTGAGGGCTTCCAATTAAGTCAGTGTGATCAAACTCAACTGAAATCGATAAAAAAGCACGTAAGATTTTCTTCAATTTTGAAATTAAATCAGTTGGACAATTCTGAGAATATAACGTTAAACTTAAAAAAATAAATATCAAACACAATCTTTAGACAACCTCCAAATCTAAAACCAAGGCCGTCCGAAATGGCGTTCTTCTTCTTCTTCTTCTTAGAGGGGCGACGAAATGTTTCTGTATTCAGACCTGTAGCCCATTGTGCTGTGCTTTCTTTTTGTGCTTCGACAAAATCAAGGAATTTTCCCATTCAGGCCGGAGTCTAACTCAAAGGCCAGAATTCTTCCAGTAGAGGCATTTTGCTTTACTTCTTGTATTGTTTACAATAAGTTCCAGCAAAAAATACTAATATAAGACTATTGCTTTTTAGATAATTTAGATCATTTAGGGGCGGCCATTCAACAAATACGTATGCAAAAATGGGCTATTTTTAACCATCCACTCTTCATCCCTTGTAACATTTGTGAAATCGACCATTAAACTAATGTTTTAAAAAATATTTTGTTGATTAGTTTTCCATGAGGAAACATTCACTTTTTATGAACCCCCTCCTCTCCTCCATTATTCATTTTGCCACATTTTCAGTATCCGCTCCATATTCATCGAAAGGCTCCTTAGCTTTACGACACTAAACACGTGTTCTAAAGAACTTAAAATTGTAAATAAATCGTTGTTTTGCTGAAATTTTAATTATTCAATATGGGCTTATTTGAACCACTCGCTAGGTATACTGTTAGTGCTAACGGCAGGTAGGTAGTCAATATATCATATTCATGAACAGACTGTGAATCTACTGTTGTTGTTATCAATTATTGTGTACTTATTTGGTTGTTACACGAAATTAAAAAGTTGTTCAACAAATCCATATCGAAAATTGCATTTCCCGTTTTCTGAACTACTTTCTTCACATTTTTAACAAAACCACTTTGTAAAATATTACCTCACCAATTTCTAAAACGCATAGCACAAAAATAAACTGTTAAGTTGAAGTATTAAATTTAAACGCATTCGATAAGTTTTTTTAAAGTAAAATTATTAACTATTGTAGTAATACTTATTACCTATATTTTTTGTGTACAGTTCTAACAAATACGTTTTTCTTGTTAACCTAATAAATCGAAAGACAATGCATTTAACTTTATTCGCGTTGTTTCAAAGTAATTCATTAAAGAAACAAATTTCATATTATTTTCTAAATTTGCAAAACATTATAAAATGTTTATTAATAGGTCAACTAAATATTGCATATACAGCGGATATATAAATAAATTTTCGCGTATTAACAAAGTATTACAATTATCTGCCTTCAAGACCCTGAAATTGCTCCTTTCTTTCGAATGTCTTGAGGACTAAACTTAATGGCTTGTCGAATGTCGATAATTGCTTAAAACGCACTAAAATATTGTGCATACACACGTTCACAACACGCACTGCTAAATAAACAAAAATGAGTGAACAAATTACCATTTTCTCTTTCCATGCTGCAATAGTCTTTTTAGTAATTTTACGATGTTTGTAGGTTATTTTTTTGGCACTTTTAAATATATATAGCATATATTCGAATTAGAACCTCTTTTATTTGATTTATTTTGTATAACTTAGAGTTAAATATCAAATACCTCGAAAACATTAATCTACGTTAATATTTAGAATTAATTAAAAATGAATTATGGGTTCTTGCTACTACCAGAGCCTAGAATGGCCATGCTTTTCTTATTACAATTGGACGTATTTACGCAAAAAGGAAGCAAGCGACAAAACGTAAGTTTTGAGAAATAGGGGGCCAAAGTTTATGAGTTTTTTAAGGAACGGAACTTTTCTTTTAATGATCGTAAAGAATCAGTGTTTCCTACTGGACAAAAATTTTCAGAATTTTTTCATAAATTTTTGTTTTCTATTTTGAAATTTGGTGCTTGGTTCTTTTTTGCATTTTATTATATGGCTTGTTTATGTTTGTGTATAAAAAATAAAATAAGTCATTTTAAGCCCAATATGTTATTATTTGAAAAAACTAAATATCTGTTGTCAAGAGTATTAACATCTTATATCAAATTATCTGGTTCAAAGTCCGGAGTGTCACCAAATCCATTTATATTATCCTCAACGTTTTCACTGCGAAAGGCGTTGAGTAAAACTCATCACATTCTTTTGGGATAAGGTGCCAAATTGATTTTATATCTCGCATTTCTTTCTGCGAGGCCATAATGGATTTAGATCCTTTTTGTAAAATATATTGATAGGGCGACCTCGTTTTTTTTTAATGGCGAGCTCCACTGGTTTTTCATCTATAAAATTTTCTTTTATGTTAATAGAAAAAGGCTCCTCCTTTAGTAGTGTAATTTCCCGGATTTGGAGCTTATGAACGTTTTCTCCATTTACCTCCTTCTTTCGGTTTGTGATGTTTTTTTCTAAATTATTCCCAGTTCCGAAAAAAAACTCTTCATTAGATACTTTTTGCGGCATATTTCCATTACTTTAAAGTAATCTTGGGTCGTGTATAGACGTTGCTGCCTATTCAGTACCGCCTCAATTTTATCAAAATCGTCATCATTCGGCAGGTAGCTATGGCCTGGTATTAAGTACTTAAGAGTATTTTTTTTTAAAGAAGGGTGGACTGACTTCTTTTTATTTTCTTACCTTCGATATCTGAAGCATCTTAATTTCCACTAATGCACTTTTTAACCAGCCCTAGAGTACGCCTTGAAATCGTTTTTTTACGAATGAAATATCTAAACTGTAACAAGACGGTGTTTACCTTCTCCACAAGCTAGCATATACTACCATAAAAGCATAGAATACGTAGTAATAGCCTTCGCGTACTAGATTGCGCTATTTGCAAAAAAGAACCAAACCTTCTTATTCCAGTACATAACGACGATATATCAATTTGCAAAAAGGAACCATATCGTTTGGTTTCATTTTAGATAGCAACTTCTATCTTCAAAAAGAAACCATGTGGCTCGATTCTTTTTTGCAAAACAACTTAGGACAATTTTATGATTTTAAATGGTTTCTTTCCAACATAACCACTGATTTACGTTAATAATAATTCATTTGGTTCTCTTTTGCACAATGAAGAACAGACTAATTAATCTACATCATTTCCTACTACGTCCAATTGTTATCTTGGAATTCGTTATTGCTAAGTCGGAATTCACAGATGATGAATTAGTTTCTAAAAACACTAAAGCTAATAAATTGCGAAACGTAAAAGTAGTATAAATAGTAAATTATACACAATGCAGGATTTTGTCGTATTCCTCTTGATTTTCTAATATTATTATTAGAATGTGCTTTCTGAATGATATTGTCATCATTACTACTATTACTAGAAACGCAGTGCTTGTAACAAATGCTGGTGAAGGAAACTATGTTTAAATTGAAGGAGTCCCGCCGCATTCGCGCACCGTTTTCGAGCTTTATGGCTCTCGTCAGACCGTTCATTTTTGGCAACTTAATAGAAAATGCGTCATCGGGGGTGGACGCCTAAAAACAAAAATGTTGGAGCTGAAAGAGAATCAAATTTTTAGAAGAAAAGGTTCTATTCAACTTTTCATATAAATTGATAGTTTTTAAGTTATAACGACTAGAAAATTGGGAATCTAGCTTGAAAAAGTGGTATTTCAAATGGGTTTTCATCAAATAGCTGGAAAGGTATTGCATTGAGCGAAAATATGCTAGAGACAAATAAGAAAGGTACTATGGAGTATGGAATTAGCAGGAGGGTGGTCAAAAACCACAGCACTTAGGCCCCATTGGACCCCTTGTACATCCTCCCTCTAGGCAGACACTCACCTAGGCCTTCAACCAACCTAATCTTTCGAAGTAGGTGGTGATGTTGCCTAGGAGCAACTCCCTTACGTTGGCCAAGGTAGGCCAACGCTCTCCCAAAGTGGATTCTAAAAATTGAGGATTAATTTTGTTTTTTATTATTTTCTGTAAAATTAATGGAAATATAAAGATTGAGTTCGAACGTTTATAAGACGAAGTATTTAGTTTAAATGTTAAATATCTAGTATGACCTAGACGGCATAGACTTGCTAGCGTCAAAACTCATACTTACACTTTACAGGGCCAGCCGAGCGTTACTTACCAAAAATTTGGAAGCCAGTTAGGGTGGTATTTATACCAAACGTTGGGAGACATTCCCATAATCAAGCCAAGTCCCCAAGATCCATAAGTCTTATGTCATTCCAATTTAAGACAATGGAAAACATGCTTGACAGACATATCAGGGATGATGTACTGGTTAGAAGCCCACTGCATCAAGGCCAATATGCATACAGAGCAGGCATGTCGACAGAAACGGCACTCCACCAGCTAATTCAGAAGGTGGAAAAGACGCTGGAACACAAGGAAGTGGCGCTGGGTGCCTTCCTCGATATATAGGGAATATTCGACAACACCTCCTTTAACTCAATCATTAGAACTGCAAGAGAGCGTGGCGTTGAGGGCACCTATTGCAGGTAGGTAGGCGCTATGTTCAAAGGTAGGGTGGTATTCACCTCAATGATGGATGAAACGTTAGGCGCGTCAGTTGCTGGGGATGTCCGCAGGGTGTATTGTCCCCTCTGCTATGGAACCTTGTAGTTTACGGCCTACTGGAGAAACTCACAAACGAGGGATATGCTGACGACATAGTCATCATAGTTAGGGGGAAATTTAACAACATAGTCAGGGACCGTTTACAGAAGGCCCTGAATATGGTGAAAAAATGGACCGATGAGGAGAGGCTGAAAATCAGTCCTCAAAAGACCAGTGCCATCCGATTCGCCAGAAGGAGAAACTTGGAGGGATTGGGTCCTCTAATTCTTCAAGACACACAATTACAGATGTCGGGGGAGGTAAAATATATTTGAGTCACTATAGACCCAAACTTAGTTAAAACCAACATCTGGATAGCGTAATACATAACTCTGCATTCGATTGTATGGCAAGACATGGGAGCTCAAGCCTGGTATGATGCACTGGCTCTATATCAGTGTAATCACATACGCAGCCTTGGTATGGTGGCCTAAGGTCACTCAAACCACAGCAGCTAACAGGCTCCCGGGTACATAGGCTGGCCTACCTAGGAATTACAGGTGCAATGAAAAGCACCCCAACAGCAGCCATGGAGACCCTATTGGATCTCCCTCCACTGAGTCTTGTGATTCAGGGGGAGGCCAGAATGGGAGCTACAAAATTCTCACAACCTGGCTCCTCTTGGAGGCAACTCGGAGCACATGAGGATAATAAACATTGTAGCGGATCCTCTATTGAGCATGAGGTCGGACTACATAACACCAAAAATTACATTCAACTAGCCCTTCACTATCACCATTGAATATAGGGAGGAATGGATCACAGGTGCTCGTGATGCTTTACGCAAAGTCCTGGCCTGGTATAACAACGAGTTCAGAATGGAATCAGGAGCTGAAGCAGGAGTACATGGTGAAAGGCCAAATCTCTCTCTCTTGGACAGCACGCCACTGTATTCCATACAGAAATTCTGGCTATACTCGAGTGTGAACGTGAGAATGTCAATCGACGATATGTGAACCAGCAGATCTCAATTGCATCAGACAGCCAGGCGGCAATTAAGGCACTAGCCTTTAACAAGGTGTCTTCCAGACTGGTTTGGAACTGCCACGAAGAGCTCGAAATTCTGGGAAAGGGGAACAGAGTAAGTCAATTCTGGGTGCCGGGACATACCAGTATAGAGGGCAACGAAAAAGCTGACGAACTTGCTAGACAAGGAGCAGCTGATACATTCTATGGCCCAGAACCCGCGCTGGGTATCACAAAAGGCTCAGCCAGAAGGGTAATTAAAGACTGAGTCAAGAGTAAACACAACCACTACTGGTACGGGAAAACACTTATCAATGGACCATATTCAGAACAAAGTGAAGAACTGCTCGCAAAGAATAGGATTCAATTGAGAGCCATAACAGGTCTTCTGACGGGACATTTTCCCGTTAAGAAGTACCTGCATTTAATCGGAAGGTTTGCTGGCGACCTTAACTGTAGACTGTGCGGTAAGGTACCAGAAACTGTAGAACATATTATACATGACTGCGAAGCTTTGGACCGCAGAAGGTATAATAGTCCAGTCAATGAAAGAGTTGTAGAGAACATTTTGGAGGGGAGAATTTTTCTCTTCAGGAATGTGTTGGGGGTAGTCAGGAGGTAAACATACTAAAAGTCCCCGCCCCTAGCCCCGCCGCTTCAGTAGGAGAGGGGGGTGGAAAGGTTCCTTTTTTCGATTCTTCGCTTATAACTCGGAAACGATGCGTCGTAAGAAAAAAAGTAATCTATGCAAAATTAAAAGTAATTAAATTTCCCACAAAAATGTTTATATTCATTTTCTTCCTATGTGTCATATTTTACGAGATATTCGCCAGCGAAAATCGATAATTAATAAAAAAAAAATCAATTGTGTACCTTGAATATTTCTATCAAAGCGGTTTACCGTGGTCTGCTAATAAATCACAGTCACAAAACAATCTTTATTTTACAACACTCGACGTATTTACTAACGTAATATTTTGTCTAAGTCTAGACATTTCCTTAAATATACAGTGTGACACACTTAAAATGAAGATACCCTTATAACTTTTTCATTTTGTTTCCGATTTGAATCAAACTTTACTCAAGTATAGAACAAATTAGGATCTACTTATGACCAGAAAATCATTCACCTGCTATAATGGCAAAGGTATCTGCGGTACCAAAATCTGAGGAAAAAGATTAAAAATCATATTGATTTTTAATCTTATGATCGACGAATTTTACGTAGCCACCACAAATTGCGGAAACTGAGGACCCCCTTTGCCAGATGAGCTTATGTATGAGATATCCCCCATCAATAATCAAATCAAATTTTGGTGTATGTACGTTTGTGGCGCCGATTGGATGCATTTTTAGAATTTCTAACATTCAAAATGTTTTATTTTTTTCAGCATATTTTGGTACCGCAGGTGGCTTTGCCTTTATAGTAGGTGAATGATTTTCTGGTCATAAGTAGATCCTAATTTGTTCTATACTTGAGTAAAATTTGATTCAAATCGGAAACAAAATGAAAAAGTTATAAGGGTATCTTCATTTTAAGTGAGTCACACTGTAGATTTAAGGAAATGTCTAGACTTCGACAAAATATTACGTTAGTAAATACGTCGAGTGTTGTAAAATAAAGATTGTTTTGTGACTGTGATTTATTAGCAGACCACGGTAAATCGCTTTGATAGAAATATTCAAGATACACAATTGATTTTTTTTATTAATTTTCGATTTTCGCTGGCGAATATCTCGTAAAATATAACACATAGGAAGAAAATGAATATAAACGTTCTTGTGGGAAATTTAATTACGTTTAATTTTGAATAGATTATTTTTTCCCATACGACGCATCGTTTCCGAGTTATAAGCGAAGAATCGAAAAAAGGAACCTTTCCACCCCCCTCCCCCCTGAAGCGGCGGGGCTAGAGGCGGGGACTTTTAGTATATTTACCTCCTGACTACCTCCAACATATCCCTGAAGAGAAAAATTCTCCCCTCCAAAATGTTCTCTACAAACCCCTTTTGGGCATTCATTGATTGGACTATAATATCTACGGGCAAACACAAACAGACTCGGAAACTATCAACACTTGCCCATTTTCAGACCTGAATCACCTAGTCAGTGATACAGGAATATTAAAATTGATAGTGTAAACTACGACAGGGAGAGTACAATAAGCCCAGGAGGTTGCTGTGCCCTCGGAGTATTCTTTACAGACGAGCCCTTGGAGGAGGGGTTTTAGTCAGTTATGAGCTAGATTCTGAAATTTTGCCTATCGTTAACAGTACTTGCTTTAGATGACCAACCCCCTCAAAGTATGGGCAATAATTCTAAGAAATTTGGTATGCATTTGTTATTAATGTAAATAGAATGGTTAAAGACAATTATCGTTAGTTGTTTTGTGTTTACCTCTTCGGTTTTTACTAGACGATGCATTACTCTATGATTTACTTCATAGACCAGAAGCACTGTGGAAAGTTTTGGTTTGTGTACCTAATTAAACACTAATATTTCTTATAAAATTACTGAAAATGGCCCGAGATATATATTATTTTTTGCTCACCTTATGCTGGACGTAGCTTGATGAAATTAATATGGGACCCACGCTGAGCCTTACCCTACAGTTTGAAAAAGATTTCATAAAAATCGCTTAGGCCAATCCCGAGTAATGTTTGCCCATAGAATACATACGGACCAAATTGAGAACCTACTACTTTTATAAACTTTATGAAGTCTGTTAAGAAATAATGTGAAGGGTATATATATCATTAAAATTCATATGCTCCAGTCGCCATCTCTTGAGTTTCCTAACTCCCCGTGTATTAACTTCACCGACGGCTAATGCAGTCAAAAATTTCCTCGGTAAGTAAAAAATTATCATACTTTTAGTAGTTTTAGTAACAATTCTAACGCACGATGGAATATCACCGAGAATCAGTTTAATGATCTTTGATCAACCTTCATTTCACAAAAAAATTCCACCTTTAGTTTTCCTTCTCGGCACGCGCGGAGTGGGTACCACGTAGAATATAAAACTGTATTTATTATGCAAAATTAGTTAGATTTTGCGCTTAATCAAGCCTGAAATATGGTTGGAGAATAATAATTCCGCTAGTGGTTATTTGATAATAATAATTCAAATAAGTACGAAAGTTGCTTACAGTGAACATAACACCAAAGAATACAACAAGAATGGAATTTGTATATTAGTCGCTGATGCAAATTACAACACAAATAATGGCACAAAACCACTCGAGAAATACAACACATGCCGCACATTCCTGTGTTCCGCAAATAAAAACGCATTATAAAATATTTTAGTCTAGGACATAGCTACATATATGGGGCTTGGATATAGCATGTTGGCATTGCTGTTATGTTTTAGCAAATATTTTTCTGAGTATTTTATCTTATTTGAGTCAGACCTCCCCCCTGACCGTTTTGACGCCGCTAGCCACCCCCGAAAATATTCAATTGTGGAACAGAGTATAACACTTTGGGGGCTTGGTGTTAGTTGAAGAGGGTATCTTGACGATCGACATTCGATATATATACATTTAGAAAAAAAAATTTTGGCACTCACAGAGACTAACTATTTTTGGTACAAAAACTACAAGTTTGAAAAGGTGCCAACATCTTATTGAAAAGCACCAGTTTTAGCCAGTTTTAGGATAAAAGTCCAATCTTTGGACAAAAATCTGGAAAATGGGCAAGCAGAAAATGTTGGCATGTGGTTTTCCAGCAATGAGCATTGACAACGAAAATTTTCCGCCTGCTGCCAATTGCACGGAGAAAAAATGTTGGCATATATCGAATGGTGATCACCAAGATACCCTAAGCCCCAAAGTGTTATACTCTGTTCCACAATTCAATATTTTCGGTGGTAGATAACGCCAAAACGGTCAGGGGGGAGGGAAGGTCTGACTCACATAGGATAAAATTCTCTGAAAAATATTTGCTAAAACATAACAGCAATGCCAACATGTTATATCCCAGGCCACACATATGTAGCTGCCTCCTAGACTATTTTAATAGTATTATTTTTATTTCTTGTGTTCTAAATAGTGCAAATTTTCTGCAAAAAATGTTCATCTTGTTTTGATTCGTGGCAGTTGAAGAAGAAGATCCTTGAATTCGACACGTGCTATGCAACTTTCGAACATGCAAAAACAGACAGCTGATTTTTATAAAAATACCTCACAATGCATAGTTTTGAGGTCGTGATTTGATTTGGAATTGTAAAATTGGAAAAAATTACACTTTTTCATTTTTTTTAAATGCTATTTTCATCAGAGATGGGTAAAGGAAACTTTCCAATAAACGTTTCCAGGCAATTTTCGGGAGTTTCCGGAATGGAATTTTGATAAAAATGAAAGTTTTTAGTAAAATATTTGAATATTCCGAAAGTTCCCAAAGGAATTTCAGAAACTTTCAAATATTCAAATATTCCAATATTTTATTGAAAACTTTCATTTTCATCAAACTTTCAAATGGAAAGATTCCTTTGCTCATCTCTGATTTTCGCACTATTTTTTTTACCACAATTATTTTCGTATTTTTCATATTTCCCTCTATATTCATCATTTCTTGTCGTAAAAACTTGAAATTTTTAGTATCAAATATTCAAATATTTTGCTTTCAAATGGTGTATGCAAAAATAATATTTGTTTTGATATGGCTGAAAAATAAATATTCATGGAAGAGTCGTCATTTTTGCATAATTAACAGCGAAAAAGTGTGGATCGAGGTAACTTTTTTATTTTTCAAAATATCTGCATGCTGTAAGTTGTGACCAATGGAATTAAATGAGAAATATTTTTATTATTTGGAGCATTTTAATAAGTCAAATAAGTTAAAAAAAAACGGTAACACAAATATTACACTAACGCGCAGTCCCTAACCGTATACGGGCGCGTCGTTTGGTGAAATTAATGAAAATGGCGCATATATTATTGAAAATTGCTTATTATCTATGTCTTTATATAGAGATGTCTAGAATTTACGAGAAGTATGGACCATTTACGAGAAGTACCGGACCATGGAGAGAAGTATGGACCATTTGTTTCCAATTAGTAAAACGGGCATAAGCTATTAGAGAAATATCAGTGTATATATTTTTTTATTGGTACCCTCTTTTGCTTATTTAAAGTACACCTCACAATGTTTAAATTCAAGTTTTAAAAACGCGCGTTTTATAGTTACCATGGCAACATCAAAGGTAAGCAAGTACAACTCGTTCATCTGTATCTGTTACCTTTTGCTTTCCATCCATTTGATGAACTTGTTGTATTCATTTTTATAAGCGTCTTCCGATTTTTGCGGTGTAATCAATGTTAGAACTCATTTTAAAGCAATATACAATCAGTGACAACTGTAGTGATAATAATTAATCCTATGTGACAGATTGCAAATTAATTTTTGTTTTCTCATTTTCATGACACTGACAGGTATCCTGATGTCACATCACGAATTCAACCATTTTACATTCTTAATTCTTATTTCAATTTTTTGTAGTAATTATACCAGTATTTATGATTTCAAAGTGTACCAATAAAAAAATAGCGTAAAGTATTCGTGGATAACTGGTCTTTAAAACACTTGCTCTATTTCGAGCATTCCGGCTGCGCCGTCGTGCTCGAAAAATTGCGAGTGTTTTAAAGACCTTAATATCCACTTATACTTTAATATACTATTCTTATGTTTGTATTTGGGTATTTTGTCACTGTAAAAATGTTTAAAAATTTTGATGAAATAAACCTCTGCGCCAAAAGAATCAGACAGAGGCTGGTTTTAATACTTCTATTACAAAATGTCACACCTAAAAATATCTATATATATTTTCAAATGCAAATACTTCATTTGTAGTGCAGCATATTTTTGTGCAATAGCAAAGGTATCATTTTCGTGAGTCGTTTATGTAGGAGCAAGTGTATATATATTTTTATTGTGTGTTTGTACAATATGTTGAATGTACTTAATATACAGTTCAACTATCTTGAGCTCTTAAGCAATTCAACTGTATTGAGCCGCCATTTTAATCGAGAATATCTAAAAAAACAGAGGACCTGATAAAATTGAAAAAATATTGTATTCATTGTCTTTATTGTGAACCAACCACTGAAATTTGAATGATTTACGTTGAATAATTTTGAAGATCTGTTAAGTTATATTGAAAAATTTGCCACTATAAACTCATTATATGACGGAAAATACATATTCTACGTCGATAATATTTTAGGCAGCGATAAAACACTGTTTTTTTTTCTTCGGTGAAATTTTTTCATATATTTTTTTTTAATTTCGGAATTATTGTCAAAAACATTACTTCGTGCTTATTCGGTTGCTAATGTCAGTTTGAAAAGTGGAATATTGTTTTACATAACTAGCCGATTTTTAAAACTGTTCAACGTAATTTATTCAAATCTTAGCGAGTGGTTTACAACTGACACATAATAACCACAGATTTTGAATTTTTTCAGCTTCTCCGTTTTCGAGATTTAGCGGTTTTTAAAGCAGCGCATACAACGTTCATATTTATCACAGTTCTATGACACTAAATTGTTATCAACAACTACATTTCACTTATACTAGTACTCTATCTTTAATAATAAAAAAGTTTCCTCGATACAGACTTTCTCAATGCCGTTACTGAAAATCTCGGAAAAATCCATGTGATCTCGAATGAAAATATTTTTTTGTAAAAGATATATGTTTTATGTATGGCAATCGATTTATCATGTTTCAGAATATATGTGTCTAAACTTTCATGCCAAGTCAATGGTTAGAATGGGATTTGGAATGTAAAATTCTGCATTTCCAAGCATAAACAAGTGGGATTTTTTCCGTAATCGCAATTCCGAATCGAAGTGCGACCTCTATAATTGGATTCTGCAGGTCATTTTACATAAGAATATGACATCCGTCTTTGTACGTTCACGAGTTATATAGACCACTTTTATTTTGCATATTTTAAGTTTCCCATACATTGAATAGTACAAATTTTCGTTCGTGATTTCCCCGGTTTAGTTTGTTGAGATTTTAAACGGCATGTTAGAGGTATTTAGTAAGCAACAAACAAAATAATAATATCATGACAATTCACAATGTAATAATATAATTAATAGTCTTCTATTATTCTCGCGATCTGATGATTGGATTCGTATGACTCCCAACTTTTTTACGCTGTTCATCAAAAGGCAAATTCAGACAGGCAGAAAAAAGTGAAAACAAATTAGAGATTGTTTAGGTACATATTTTATTAATACATATTTATATTAACGAAATTAGAAAGTAGACTCGGTTAAAAAATAGCGTATTTTTTGCGTAATTGAAATCAACTGATGGTGTTAACAGTGTTCTGTTTTAATGTTCAATGGAGTAAAATTAATTATTTTAACGAATTTACTATTTTAATTAAGTTATTAATAATTCAAAACTTAATGAATTATCATAGTTCGTGGGCGTTTATAAAAACGATTTAATAAGAAAATATCCCACCGGGCTATTTTTTTAAATTTAAATATTTGTTGAAGAGATTTTTGATACTATATTTTGAACTTCTTATTTCAAATATCTCTTTTACTATAAGTCTCAGACTTCCTAGATTTCTGAGAGCCTTAGAAGATACTTGGAAGGCGGTTAACAAATCTTATTCAAATTCTCTGCCGAAAATTAAAAATTCATAAAATTATACGTGATTTACATTGATATGCGGAAAATAAAATGGTGTACTAGTCTTCAATGTGGGAAAGCCCTGCAAAATTTTAGAGTGCTCCGAGGTAATTTAGTATATTAAAAATGATTAATACTTAGGAAAATACACTACTGTTATTGCCTAGGTCAGTTATAGGGCGACGAACTTACTTGTGAACACCGGCAGATACAAAGCACCGCCGAAGTTGGTGTTTTTGTATTATTGACGGATTAAAGTAAATATCTCTTATATCTACTTGTTGTCTTAGAGTTCACTAGCATAGGGTCAATGGCTTTCCGATTTATTTCGCTATTTTTGTAGTGTGATTTGATTAAAACCAAAAAGTCACTTCTACCTTCTCCAGCTTTGCTGTCAATAGTGTCAATCCCAAGTCTGATAAAGTGATATAGTTGAACCGCATTACGTCAGATTGGTTAAAATCATTGGCGGCGCATTTCTACAAAAAAATAAGGTCATTTTTTTGGTAATTTTTTTTAATTTTTCATTTTTTTAATTCCTTTCGGTGGGGACAACCTACTGATAAATTTTCCTCATGTCATGGTAGATAAACACATCACAGATAGTAGACAACCCAAATCCAAAGCCAAGGCTGTCCGGAAGGGGGTTACACATTTGAAAAAACGCAGGCAGACATCCATACCCACCAGTGTTGTCAATACCGGAACTAGGGCTCGAACCCAGAGTGCGATAGAGGGTCGGTCAGCTTATTCGCCATGCCTTAACGATTGAGCTACCGTGCCGGTTTCACCCCTGTATTAAAAAACTTTTTAAAAACAAGCTTTTATTATTATTTAGGTGTACTAAGGCGAAAGAAATAATAATATATTATGTTGAATTAACTGTCTTAAAAAACGCTCGTGACAAAAATTTTCATATCATTGTAGGTGTTAATGAACGAATTCTGAATTTTCAAAATGTCCGTCTGCCTGTCTGTCCGTCCGTCGCGTTTCTTGTAAGCCACAATAACTTAAGAAAGAAAAGTAAGATTGTATTGAAAGGGTATAGCCGGAAAAGTTAGGGAAATGTGCCCCCGCACTTACTGAGTTAAAATGGCTTCCAGGTGATGCAGTTTATAGAGTATATTACACGGTAAAAATTTTAACCCGCTACTACCCCTACGAAGGTGGAAAAAAAATAATATGTCTTTAATTATTATATATTTTTTTTTTCGGTTTCTATGCAACCGATCGATTTGAAATTTGGCACGAGTATTGCTTGCGTGGAGATAACTTACTCCAAAAAATAAGGTCATTTTATGACCATTTTAACCATCGGAAAAAAAAAAATATATTTTTTAGAGCACAAAAGGGTGGCTACCCTTCGTGGTACAATCACCATTCTATGATATATTATGTCTTGACACTTTGTGATTATCATACTAAATTGTCAGATTTTTTGCTGTGGTGGAACAATATGGAAAAAAATATAATTGGGCAAAATAAAATATTTACACATGCCTCTTAGTTGTAACAGTTAAAACTTATAGCCTTAGTAGGTATTGTTGCATATCTACAACTGACGCGCGGTGCCAGTGCGATGTTGCCAAGTCTATTTTTTCCCCAGACGTACGGAAATTCGGCACAATCTGGCATTACCACTTCTGAAGATTCCAGAGTTCACCCCCAGGGGCGAAGTATTAACTCTCTAGGAGAGCTTGGGGAAATGTTTAGCAATGAATGATGTTCTTTGTAATTACTGTCGCATTACGACATCTGAAAACGACATACTGAACCAGATGAAGAAAGTGAGGGAACGATCGAAGAAGACCAGCCTTTTGTGCCTTCGACATCTTCTAGCACTACAATTAGTGACTCTGATGAAATAATGAAACTACCATTGCAAAGACTCGTTGCTACACATAAATACTGTTGCATATGTGGTGATGGTAAAGCACTGACCGTAATACCCACTGCTGTGAGACTACAGTGCTATCGAAACAAACAAATATACATCCCCGAGGCAAAGATTGCTGTAAAATACATACATCGCTTTTATGAAGACGATATTACTCATCTGGAACCATATCCCAATTGTAGCTCGATTCCTAGATCGGATTTTCGCATTCTCTTGAATTCCTTAACCCCAATAACAAATCTAAAAGGCTCTGCAGACCACTGCGGTTTATCAACGAAGCAATTATTAACGTTTACAGGCTTAACGGTAGATGCCATTTACGAATTAAACTCACTGTTGGAAAATTCAAGTACAAGAACTTCTTCCGTCCTTGTTTTTCTATTAAAACTGAAAACAGGTAGTAATAATGATAACAGAATGACCTCCTACATTACTAAATTGTTCGATATGGTGCCAGCGTGCAGCGAACTTGCTAGGAAGCTGACCATCTTCAGAATGGTATCAATGGTATATTATTAAGGTTGTAATTAATAACCACAACTAATGAGATAGTCTGATAAACTGCGGTGTTCTGTAGAGCCTTTTAGAGTTGTTATGTTATTGGGGTTAAGGAATTTAATAGAATGCATAAATCCGATCTAGGAATCGAGCTACAATTGGCATATGTTTCCAGATGAGCAACGTCTTCATAAAAGAGATGTTTAATCAAATATAGACACATTTCGCGCCCAGAGATCCATCAGGACGACTTAAGTTTACTGAGATAAAAAATTATCCATCTGCGTAGCTGGCTGATGGAACCCATCCAAGGCCAAAAATGAGGGGAAAAAATCAAATGTATTTTACAGCAATCTTTGCCTCGGGGATGTATATTTGTTTGTTTCGATAGCACTGTAGTCTCACAGTAATGGGTATTACGGTCAGTGCTTTACCATCACCACATATGCAACAGTATTTATGTGTAGCAACGAGTCTTTGCAATGGTAGTTCCATTATTTCATCAGAGTCACTAATTGTAGTGCTAGAAGATGTCGAAGGCACAAAAGGCTGGTCTTCTTCGATCGTTCCCTCACTTTCTTCATCTGGTTCAGTATGCCGTTTTTCAGATGTCGTAATGCGACAGTAATTATAAAGAACATCATTCATTGCTAAACATTTCCCCAAGCTCCTAGAGAGTTAATACTTCGCCCCTGGGGGTGAACCCTGGAATCTTCAAAAGTGGTAATGCCAGATTGTGCCGAATTTCCGTACGTCTGGGGAAAAAGTAGACTTGGCAACATCGCAATGGCACCCGCGGTCAGTTGTAGATATGCAACAATACCTACTAAGGCTATAAGTATTAACTGTTACAACTAAGAGGCATGTGTAAATATTTTATTTTGCCCAATTATATTTTTTTCCATATTGTTCCACCACAGCAAAAAATCTGACAATTTAGTATGATAATCACAAAGTGTCAAGACATAATATATCATAGAATGGTGATTGTACCTCGAAGGGTAGCCACCCTTTTGTCCTCTAAAAAAATGTATATTTTTTTTTCCGATGGTTAAAATGGTCATAAAATGACCTTATTTTTTGGAGTAAGTTATCTCCACGCAAGCAATACTCGTGCCAAATTTCAAATCGATCGGTTGCATAGAAACCGAAAAAAAAAATATAATAATTAAAGACATATTATTTTTTTTCCACCTTCGTAGGGGTAGTAGCGGGTTAAAATTTTTACCGTGTAATATACTCTATAAACTGCATCACCTGGAAGCCATTTTAACTCAGTAAGTGCGGGGGCACATTTCCCTAACTTTTCCGGCTATACCCTTTAGACAGTAAGTTAGTGTTAGCTAGAGAAATGCGCTGAAATATGATTCTCGAAAGATATTACAGACATCCAATTTTTCTTGTAAGGTGGGATGGTCCAGTGGCTAGAGTTTTGGCCTTGCAATCCAAAAATCGTGTGTTCGAATCCCACAAAGGATACATTTTTTTTTTCATATATTTTTTTTCACAGGGTATCACAAAATTTAGGATGTCCAAAAACTAAGATTATTTAAAAGAAAACTGCGAAGAGTATCCTATAGAATGTGTAACAATTATATAAAAATGTCAGTAAATTGGCGAAGAGTACCTACGTTTTTAGCTTGTTTATTTATAAATTTTATTAATATACGTTTCATGATATAATTTTCATTTATCAAAAGTAGATTTTAGGATACCTATATATTATGAACATTCACATAGTTAGTAATAACTGATGGTGGTGTAGCGGTTGCAATTTTGACGCAAAGGTCACGAGTTCGAAACACGCGTAAGGTTGAATCTTTTTTTTTTATTTTGCACTGATAAATGTTTCACCAACCAGGTTGGTTAAAAATGTCAAAAATTAATATTATTTACAAAAACACTGGGAAGAGTATCTCATAGAATGTGCAACGATTAATAAAAAATTTAACAAACCGACACGAAGTTTTTAGCTTGTTTATTAATATGGTGCATATTCATTTTTTATCATGATTTTGCAACATGCCTTAATAACTATCGAGATAACTATTAAGCAATGTATGGTACGTTACAGTTACAGGATTGAGATATACAGGGTGACATTCGAAAAAAAAAATTGAGGGTGGTTTCACGGTTCCAGGGGTGTTATCAGATGAAGTAATTCATGCCTTATGAAGATTTTTTTCTATGCATTTTTATTTTTTCAAATGACGGAGATATCGAATGTTAACGTAATTCTGGGAAACCCGGTACATGGTTGCGTTAAATTAGCTTGTCATAGACTTTTAAAACTCCAGGATTTTATGTGATAATTCTAAAATATTTGCTTATAATCAATAAATGTACGTAATTTAACATGCTAAAATATAGTTAAAAAAACTGCAAACAGTGAAATATATTTATTTAACTATTTATAACTCATCTGTCAACATTCTGAACGCTGTAGTATATTTACAAATGTTAACGTTAATTAAACATTTAATTCGTTAGCAATCTTTGTCGGTACTTAATGGATGCCTTACCTTCTCTTTTTCATTGACATGAAATTATAGTCCAAGAGACGACAGCAACATTTTTACCATCATCAAACACACAGCTAATTTATGAAAAAAAATAAAAGTAGACAGTGTAAGGAAAATGAAAGTGCTTGTCACCCTAAACAAATCCTGGAACGTTTGCTTAGCTAATTAAGTTTAATTAATTAGTATTTGGCATAAATTATGTAACATCCCGATGAAATTTACAAAATTTTCAAAGAAATATCTGCACTTTAAGAATATTTTTGCTAGCGTTATCCCATCCTGGCTGAACTATGTGGCTGACCACATTGAAGAGGCGGTTTTTCAGTATCTCGCTTCTGTCATTGAACACCCCGTTCTTATTTTTTAAATTGTAGGTTAAACCCAACAAATTAGGACGTGTGACGACCCTACACACGTTATGGAGTAGGGTTTGGTTCGTATGCAGTCAGAAAATTACTCTGGTTATAATGCAACTTATTTTGCTACACAAGTGCTAAAATCTGTGTTTAATGTTATTAATAATAATCGACGTTAAGAAATGCACACCCCGCATTTGCTCATGAATTTTTCTCGAAAACTGCTAACAGTAAAAAAAAATCAAATAATAATAATAAGTGTTCTCCTTTCCTTTATTCTCATTTCTTCTTGATATATTTGGTATCGATTTCGACAGAAAAAGTTTATCGATTGATAATATAATTGCTAATTATTGTAAAAAAACCATATTTTACTCTTTATTATATCAATAAATTTTATTCAGTAATGTACAGTGTTCCAATAATAAGTATTTTAAAAGATACAACAAAAATTCAACAAGAAGTGTGGTGCCACTACTCTTTAATCAGATAGTACACGTCTATATACCATAGCAACTAATTAAATTAAAACAGTTTTTCCAACTTACCTTTTTACTTTTGTCTAAGGCCCGCATTTTCTCAATTATCCTCTTCAAAACACTAAAGGTTGCATACTCATCGAGAACTTTATACAGGGATATATTTTTCCAATAATATTTCCATTGCGTGATTACGCATATCCTTATTTACATAATAATTATTTGAAATATCCCATAAGAAGGGCATATCCCTGTATAGCTCAAAAATTGTACCCCAAATCTATCGTTCCATTTCCGTCATTGTACCAATACGCACTGATGACTTCAGTGGGCAGTTAAGCACTGTCGACTGTCACTTCCTTCCAAAGATACGAAATACGTTTCAGCTTTCGGCTTATAAATGAAACGCTCACACTAATTCGCCCAACCGACGTACACACGACCAACTCCGAGTCCCAATACGGGAGATTAAAAAAGTACCCTACCAAGTAGCAAAAAAAAATCCAAAACTTTGGACTCGACAAGTTGTATCGTCTGTAGACCTCTCAAGGCGTCTAGAACACAAAAAAAATATTAGTCTGAGCAAAGGTTGGTAGAAATACGCGGTAAATCGAGTTTTTTGAGTAGCACCATATTAACTGTCACTTTAAGTATTTATTGTGTTTATGATTAATTTATATTATGATAAAGGGTTAGTAAAAAATAATATATAATATGTAGTGTAATAACAAATTTAATTACTACAAGAACAATTAAAACGTAAGAATAACAAAGGGTACATAAAATATAAAATAATAAAATAGTCTAATAAAAAATATAATAAAATTAAAAAAATATTCTTTCCATAATAGTGCATTCTAGTAGCATTCTGCCACATTGCATTAACAAAAGCGGTTCGTAAAATTTTCTGCTATTGTGATCTCTAACATGGCTGTATGAGCTGTATTGTAGCTGGCTGTATTGACTGAAATATCTTATATTGTTGAGAAATATTCATCTTTTCTGTTAAAGGCATAAAATTGTTGTAATTTTTAATATCGTTCTGTTAGACTGTATCCTGTTGACTGACTTCTGTTTTGTCTTCGTAATCAAAAATATTGTTAGAATTCGTTGATATCTAAAATATGAGTTGAAGCTTCATATTTATCAGTAAATAATCTTGAATTTAATCTTGTCCTTTCTGTGAAAAGCAGTATTGTAGTCGCAACCGGTAAATGCGTGAAATTCTGAAAAAAACACGGCACAATTGTGTCGAGATTCAGTGCTAATTGCGAATAGTTTATATAACATATAACATATAACATATAACATATAACATATAACATATAACATATAACATATAACATATAACATATAACATATAACATATAACATATAACATATAACATATAACATATAACATATAACATATAACATATAACATATAACATATAACATATAACATATAACATATAACATATAACATATAACATATAACATATAACATATAACATATATCATAATACATTTTTTCAGTATTTTAATGTTGTATGTATTAATTAATAACCAAATTTTTTGAGTATAAAATTTATGAACACTGAACAAATGAAATTATCAGAATGTCAGAATTTGACGATTTTCGAAGTAGATGGGCATTTGTTTATATGAAAAATGATTCTGGCATCGACTTCTTCGTGGAAGTATACAAAATCATATTCTTAAACTATATGAACTATGTCAATGTCCGATACAAATGAAAAACATTGTTCTTCTACAGCGAAATAAATTTTTTTATTATTAAAAATGAAAACCACTGAATTTTGTGACTAATGTTTGATAATATGGTGTTTGATCAAAATGTTGGGGTTGTCCCTTGGACTATTGCACATGAATATAAAAGTCACTTTTACTGTTGGTAAGCAGGTGCGCAATATATATTTACAATTATTAATTATGTCCATACCTGTATTAATTATGGTACGTACTAGCAATTTATATTATCGTTTTGTTGCATTACTATTTAGACAAAAAGCAGTAAAGTACTATAACTGTCCACCTCCGCACAATTTTTATTGTAAAGTCATAAATGATTAATTTTTATAGACCTTCGTCCTAGAGATTGTAGTAGAAATGTAAAAGGAAATCGGCAGTTTAATTTCCTCATTACTTATTTAGCACCTAGGAAGAAGTTAAAAAAATGTTAACTGATAACGCAATTTTGATTAATTACTAGTTGAGATTTTGACCAATTACTCGTGAAGGAAGAGCACGGACATATAAACGATAAGGCAAAATTAAATTCTACAATATCTGCGATTTGCTCTCACAATCTAAGGCACTACAGAACAACAGACAATTGTCATTAGCAACTTTATAACTTGATAAATATTCAAGAGTGAGTTAGAGTGCTCTTCCCCTTTCATAAAGCTATGATTGAAACCGATCGCTTTTATCAGCAAGACCGAGTGCTCGCGCGTCGAACGAGAATAGAGCACACACTTAGCGGGGTTTGCAATAAAACTGCTGCTGGTTGACCTATGGTATGGTATAATAATGTTAAAAAAATTGCCAGATTCTCATTAAATAATTTAGAAAGTAACTCGTTAGAGAATTGCCAAAGATATAAACAACTGAGAAATATCAACATATTCTTCACTAAGGGCCGTTACTTTTGGTCCCGATTAAACTTTAACCGTCGGCCAAATCATTGAAAGTACAACTGTTTCCATGGTAACTGAATTGGTTTGACCCACCGTTAACGTTTAATCGGGAGGGCCGCTTTTAGGGCCGTTACTTTCTGTCAACGTTAAACGTGGTTAAACTTTAACCCTCGGCTAAATCATTGAAAGTACAATTGTTTCCATGGTAACTGAATTGATTTGACCCACCGTTAACGTTTAATCGGGTTTAATCGGGACCGAAAGTAACGGCCCTTTTAGAGGTTCAGATTAAACTAGAATTTAACTAGAAGTTTCACATAGAGGTTTAAATTGCAGATTTTAGTATTTTGTAAAATACCGGTTTATAAGCGTTTGTCAAGATCGCCAGTGTTATCGTTACAGAACTTCCCAGAATCGATCTAAGTCGAAGAATAAATAAAAACTTCGACTTAGGAAAAAATGTATCAAAAGACAATTAATTTAGAGCATAACATATTTAAGGCATCAGCGCGGAAAGGATTCATATACGCTCACAAAAAAGTAAGGCAGAAGAAGGCGCACAATTCAAAAGTACGTCAAAAATTTCACTTGGTAAATTTTTTTTTTCCTTGTCCAAAAAAAAAAAATATTTACTAAGTGAAATTTTATAACTAGATGTTAGTTATTAGTTGACAATTTTTATTATACATTGTTGATTTAAATACGAGTAGTCTATAATTCGTTTTTGTCTATTTGTAAAATGGAGTTTTTATTTTTTTACTTCCACGTCCAGTGGAAGTATAGTAACGACAAAAAAATTTTTAAAAATTTTTATTGTCCAAATAGGCTTAAAATGCCATGAAACGTCGAGATTTTAAGTTTGAGCGAAAAAAAATTTTCTGTCTGTCGGTCTGTCTGTAACTTTTTTTTGTGCGCACGTTTACTCTGGAACCGTTTAAGATATTGACATGAAATTTGGTACACATATGTACTTAAACGAGATCTAGAACTAGATTATATTTTCATCTTGTTCCGTCGAAGGGTTGGGGGGTAAATTGGGGTAAATTTGGGGTAAATAGGTCAATCAAGCAGGTAAGAGTCCATAAAATTGGTATTTAGTATATACAAGAGAAGCTAAGGTCTCAAAAAAATTTTTGGCATTAGCCACCCCCATTACCACCCCCACCCCCTTATTAAAGGGGATGAAAAAAATTGTGATTTAGTGTATGTACAGGAACCAGAAACCTCAAAATATTTTTTTACTTCATCCACCCCCCACTACCACCCCCCTATCACCACCCCCCACCCCACTACCGATGTGGGGTATCGTTTTATGGGTTTTTGGGGTAGAGGATTTCAAATATTATATTATTAAAGTTCTATAAACAATTATTTTCACATACAAAGTTTTTTCGTTGTGAGTGACTTGGATAGAGAATCTGGATGTGGAAGTAGTGATTCCTTGGGCAGCGGTTTTTTTAACTTCAAAACGCGTGACAACTTGGAAGGCCTGAGTATCCATTTGAATACATAAAGGTACCTTAAAAATGCCTCGATTTTTAAACTTCGAGCTGTTCTAATTTTAAAACAGTTCACCTTGAAAGAAATTTGTCTAAACAAAAGTTTTGTAAAATTTTATAATGTAAAATATTGATACTAATTAATTACTTCATAGGAGCAACGGGGATAGAGATAATTGCAAAAATCTGCAGCGAAGCAAAATTCTGACGGCTGTAAATCGTAAAATATTGACAAGGAAAAATATTTTAAATAGAAGTTGTAGCTTTTTTTATTTTCTACAATATTGGTAATACCTAATTTTGGGGTAACACTAACAAGAAGGATATAATTGAGAAAAACCTATTTTGACCGTTATTTTTCCAACATGGCGCATTGTGACCGTAGCGCCAACGATATTTTTGTGGAAGACATTAATTAATGATTGTAGTATATTATACAAATGAAAAATTCCTAGTAGGAATTATTCACGGGTACCCCCTCCCGTTTTTTTTTGTTCTACAGACTGCTATTTGGTGATGTGAAAGATATAAAACATAGCTGTCCAATAAACACAAAATGTATAAAACATTAGAAAGAAAAACAAACTACCAAACTTATTCTGGTTGTTTTTCAACGTCGTCGGATAATTATAAATTTGTGAACGTATTGTTAATAAAAAATATTACGGAGAAACACTAATGAAAGTAATTAATAAATCATAAAATGTAATGATATAGCGATGAAAGTACCTTCTTAATAAAAAATTAGTAGCGTATTTGGAAAAAGGGCAATTAAATTCTCATTAATAATATTTTCGTGTATTCACATTCACGTCATTAATATAGAGTATGGCAAACATTGCCTTCCATAAAACTTGTTACCTTACTATATGTGTATGTATGTACGAGTGTTGTATACGTATACTTAACATGTTCAAAACTATTGCGTAAACCTCCATCTAAGTACTTATCTTATAAACAATTCAAAGCACTTACATAGCAATCAAAACAGCTTGAGGTAATAACTATTAACAATAAGTTCATAAAATACCGATAAATCTATTGTAATGGCTTAGGGTCATTTTATTACCTACACAGGGATTAACACGCCACAGGTAACGTGCAAATAAATGGGAGTGTTTTGCAGTAGAAAATAATTCACTACTGTTGAATTTAATTTATGACTATTAATTTATTAACAGTTTATCAAGTGAATATAGTAGCACTTTTATTTTAAAAAATACATCCAGATGGTTTTTGGTCTGTAGATTGATGTATCATTGTAGCTTACTTTTGCGAAGTGAGGAAGAGGTTTGGCCTCCATCTTTGAAAAATATTCTTCTTAGCCACCCTGATAGTACTGTTAGTTTTAACCAAAGCGTAAAATAATGGGGTTAACGGAAAATAAACATGATAATTTTTTATAGAATGGTAATTATATTAGAGACTAAATCTAAATTGGCATAAGAGAAAAGGATAACTATGCACCCCGAATAACTGATAACATAAATTAATACAGAAATTAAGAGACAGAGCATTAAAAAAATATAAGCAAACCCGTGCAAATGAACATCGGACATACTATGAACAGTTAAGGAACTTGACAAACTTGGCTATAAAAACAGAAAAAAGATTTAAATTGTTTATGGAACTTTAATTATATCATATTTGAAATAGCCTACCCTAAAAACTCATAAAAAGATATGCTAAAAATTGAGGCCTTTGGTTTTTGTACGCACACTAAATCACAAGTTTATTTTTTTTTCACCCCCCTTAAAAGTGGGGTGGGGGTGGTAATGGAGGTGGCTAATGCCAAATATGTACTAAATGCCTATTTTATAGACTCTTACTTGCTTGATTTACCTTGATTTACCTTACCTTATCTTTATTTACTCCCAGTTACCCTAATTTACCCCCCAACCCTTCAAAGAATAAGATAAAAATATAACCAAAAACTGAACCGACAACCATTTTCCCAATGGCGGCACGAACGCAACAGATTGTGTTCAGGACATTTAGTATGTTTAATAGTACATCTTAATGAACAAGTTTAAAAGCTCAGTTATTCCCCCTAATTTTCACTATTTGACTAGGGTTATAAGTGGAAAATGTTTTACAAAATAAAACTACATGCTCGTGTTATCAAAATGGGGTTATTTCATAATTTGTATTTACATTGAATTTGCATTCTAGGGCTAATAATAACTAAGTATATGTAACGGCAATTTTTTTTATGGACGTTAAATAATTTTAAATTCAATTTATAATTTGAAAGAGGTTGTTCCCGCTAAAAGCCGTGACGTCAATGGTTACGCATGCGCAGTATAGTTCAAGCAGTAAATTTGTATGGCAGCCATGAAATACAAACTTCAACATTACCATATTGACACACGTGACTGACATCTTGTTTTGCCGTTTTCGCTAAATGTCAAAAATGCCACTTTTCATTCGTCAACTCAGGAGAGGAGAGAGAGCGACTAACCGTGTCGTCTCTCACATAACCGCGGTCTAATCCATCGCCACGTCTTAGCAATACGTAAAAGTGCCATTAAACATCCATACACTAGCCAGGATCGAACCCGGCACTCCGTGGTCACAAGTCTAACACCGTAAGCCTGCGCCACTGAGTAGGTAATATAATCGTTTTCGTTTTATTATAGATTGCAATTATCGCTATAATTCCGATGTTATTAATCCAAACTCAAAAAATGCACACTGTCCAAAGGTTTACATATTTTTAAATAGCCAATATATTTAATGGGTTTAAAACTTGGGAATGGTTTGGTTTAGAAGAAATTGTCTATTTTTCTTAGTATAGAGAGTCACTTAATTAATGTTTCGCCTAAAAATCTGCTGATATTTCTAATTTCTACACTTTATCATTTGTAATTTGCCTATTGCAAACAACATCGATAAACAAGTTATAACATATGACAGGTTTTCATATATTTAATTGAAAATTTACGTTGTCAGAACAACAATAAAAATATACGTAGATACCAATTTTAAAACTTTTAACAACAGTTTTTTTTTTAAATCACAATCTGATATAGAAGATAATAACAATAATGAAGTTATAAAATGGAAATTGCAGGATACCAGTTGATTGATATAATCTAGGTATAACTGAGTATACAACGACCATAATTGATGGCTAACTTCCAATTATCTAACATTCTGTAAAATTGGTATAAAATTGCGATTTGAAATTGATTGAGTGTGAAAACAAAATAATTAGCTGGCATTGGAACAATTACGCAATCTTATTAATTACTCATTTATGTTTAATAAATTTCTGATTGCTATAAAACTTTTACCGGCCGATACATTCGCCTTTAAGAAAAAACACTTATATGAAAGTCTCTAAATACGGTATTAATTTTAGCGTTAATCAATAAAAAATTTGGTAATTTATAAATCTGTAATAAATATATTTTAAATGAATATAATCAAGCGATAAAAAGTAGACTTATTATAAAACAAAAACAACAAATATGCAAATAAGCTTAATATTAAATAGTCACGACAACAGCGGTATTTTTTAAATAAATCAGAATGGTTTAAAGAGTTCATTGCTAAGTACAAATACCGATTTTTTTCAGAAAAGTAAATAATTGTAATTTATTAAAAATATTCTAAATTATACTTTCAAATGAGATATTGCTGTGGTATTGCTGAATCAAATTTCGACAAAATGTAGTAAACGTTTTTGCAAGGAAGGATTTGAATGGAGATCATTATAAAAGAAAGCGCAACAATAGAACATTATAACGTTGATGATATTCGTAATTCTGTTAATTGTTATTGTTATTTTTTAACTGGTGTGTAGGTGCACAACGTTTGCAGCATGTAGTTCCTGTTAAATTCGTTTAATAGTTTCTATCAACGGGAAAAATAATAATCAAGATTAATAGTATATATTACTTATATATACCGGGTGGGGCATTTAAGTTGCGAATAACCTGAAAGAAAAGCATTTTCGAGAAAAATGTTTGAGACAGAATTTTCATCATTTCAAAATCGGGATCTAATGATTATATATATTTTTTAGTTTGATAGAGAGCTTTACGACCATTTGAAGGTCAACGTTGTTATTTAAATGGAAACACCTACTTTTTCTTATAGATTCGTGAAAATATAAACAAGTTTTGTTTCAACCATTTTTCTCATTGCCCCCATTGTGTGCGAGTAATTAAGAATTGAACGTGAAAACGTAGAAGCACACATCTCTGTAATTAGAAAACAAGAAAGATGTCAAAGTACTCAAATCTTTGCAAATGAAATTAAGTTTAATGCAAGCTGTAATAATATAAAATGAGGCTGGGGATTATAAAAATAAAAATTAATGTTTATTTAAAAAGGTTAGAATTGCTTTTTTTATAAGTAGAACAGATTATATTTATGACTGTTTTAATTAATCATCTGTTCGTTCGTATTTACACTTCCATTACTATTATCATCTTCACCACCATAATCATTGGCTCGTCATAGTCCAGCGAGTCCTCCTCTTCAACATTAATATCAGTACACGAATCTCACTACCTCCACTGATTATTGTTGTCTACTCTCTCCCTCCACTTTTGATATTATAAAGACATATTTTACTATTACTATCACAAGCAACAGACTTACAGTTTACCTACTGCAAAAGTGCCATTACAAAGTAAATACCTCACAAATGCTCTTCGTTTCTGCACTAAAGTCTCCTGGGGTGCTGATATCAATATCTCTCTTATAATGTACAGATCAGATCGCTGATTAGATCTGTGACAGATTACACAGCCACACACACAAAAAAAAGTTCTGTGCAGCGGACCAAATTATATGGATATGGTGTATTTTTGGACGCTGAATTCGAATCCGTAGTAAAAAAAATCTATCGTGTCAGTTTTGTTTTTTAGTCAAAAACATCCCCTAAAATGGTGTAAAATCATAGAAATAATGTAATAACTCTTAATGAAGTGTGAAAAATGGTAGATGTTTTGTAGTCAAGGGTAGAAAATATAAATTCGAGCCACAGTAAGCTATTTCTATAAATTAAAGCGAAATCCGCCCTTATTAGGCTTGAAAACTACCGCTAAAACTCAAAAGATGCAGGTGAGTGTGAATAACATGTGCAAAGACCAAATTTTTGTATATCTTAGTGCAAAATATTTGATTCTGGTGCGACAGCCAGACCTTACTCTCAAAGGGTAGAAAATCAACCCTATGGAGGGTTAAAACCACCCCCACCCCTCATAGGTTTCAAAACGGGGGAAAAAATTGAGGCTTTTATAGTTTTAAGCAGGCTGAACAAATATGGAGTGAATTCAGTCCAACCACCGACACATACTAGACTAGACTAGAGTCTACCCTTAGTAAGAGCTACCGCTATGCTCAAATGATGCATATAGGTGCTATTGAAATTCGGAAACAGTCAAATACTTGTAGCTTATAGTGCCAAATATACAAATCTGGTGCGACAACCACCCAATCCTAATAAGGTTGAAAATTACCCCTATTGGGGACGGACGAATTTCATTACTTCTAATATCTTGGAACAAAAATTCATGCATTTGTAGTTTTAGGCAGGGTAGATAAAAATGGAGTAAATTCATACATTAGGCATTAACCAGTTGTGTTTTATTTAATATTCCGTACCTGCTTATTCAACTATTTATCTTAACATTTATCAACTTATCTATCTTTTAATCTGTGTAAAGCTATTCTTTTTCCTATTTATATCATACTTTCGATCATCAATCCAAATACTTTCTTTTCTTATGATTTTTCTCTCTTGATTGATTGATTGATTGAGGTATATACCAGCGTGCGGTAGGCATTGCTGCCACTCCCAGGGTTATACAGCTGGGCCTGCTACGTCCGCGCTGGGTTGGACTAAGGGCATGCTTGTTGCCAGCAGCGAGAGCCACATGGCGCATGGTAAAGGAACATGGGATGGGAGGTGTAGGTATTTATGAGATGCGTTACCGCATTGTGTCGTGAGGGAGCGTTTAAGCTCCCTTTTTTGTGTTTTTGGTTCTGGGCATCTGCCTCTTCTGAATCTTCGTGTAAATATGCGCTGTGTCTTGATATGGAGTGTTTATGCTCCTCTTTTTGTGTTTCTGCTTCTTCAAATCTTCTTTTGCTGAGTCTTCTGATTCCTTGGTTTCCAATGCTGGGTTAGATTTGGGTCATGCTTGTTGTCAGCAGTGAGAGCCACATGACGCATGTTTTTTCCTCGCTTTTCTTTCCTAGTTTTTTTTATCCTCTCGATTGTTGTTTTCCACGTGTAACATGGTCTCCCTATTTTTAGTTTGCTGCTGTTCAGTGTTAGCGCTTTCTTCTGCTGTCCTTTTTGCTTTAACCTTCTTGATCCTTGCCCTTATCTCTCTGCTTACCAGGGTATGGTCTATTTGTGTGATTGAGCTTCCATTACTCCAGGTATCAATGCAGGTTTGACTTTTGCTTCATGTATTTCTTATTGTTAAGTCAAACATGTGCGCTAGGTTTTTCAGCGCGTTTCCATTTTCGTTAGGCCATGTGTGGAGTATATGTGCATTGAAGTCTCCTAATAGTATAATGGACATTTTTCTTGTTTTTTCCTAGCGTTAGTGTGTGCCGGTTTTCTTTTTCTAATTGATGGCTTAGTGCTCCATATAGACAGTCCTCTCTTCGGTTATTACTGATTTCTTTCTCCTCTTTGCCGCCTGGCATCATTTCACTGCACTATATATACCATTATTTACTGCGTTAGAGGGGAAGCACTGTGTAAAGTTTTGGTTTGTATACCTAATTAAACACTATCTAATATTTCTTATCAATTACTGAAAACGTTCCGAGATATGTATTATTTTACAAACACATCCACTTATACTTTTTTTAACTATATTTTTTACACGTTCTCACTATTTAACTTTTATAAACTTTTATGGGTATCCATTGGTGAGAAAGCATTATAAAGCAGGTCTGGTCGCCTCGACAGCAAGATGACAAGTCCAATGTGTTGTTGCATTGTGTTCGTTATTTAATGTTTATGCTCCTCTTTTTGTGTTTCTGTTTCTACAAATTTTCTTCTTCTCCTTCTGAGATTTCTGATGCCTCGGTTTCTGGTTCTGGTAGGGTATATCGCTGCGATTTCTTTGTGGAGTTCATTTTTCCCACTCGCTTTCTTTTCCAGTATGTATAGTCGCTTCTCAGTTTGTTCATGATCCTCTTAGTTGTTGTTTTCCACGTGTAACCCGGTTTCCCCATTTTTATTTTTTCGTTTCTTATGGTTTCTTGAGTCAGTTGCATGAATACCCTTTCTGCTGTCTTGTCTGATTGATCAATGATCTTGATCATTTTGTATGATTGCCGTGGCTATGTTTTCGTTTATATTTTCCGTCCTTATTTCGATGGAGCTCTCTCGTCTGGTTACCTATGCAACTTCTCTACTGGCCTTTTCATAGTGTTGGCGTGTGCCGGGGTTGTTATGTTTTCTCCGTCTAACTGATGGCTTAGTGCTCCATATAGACAGTTCCCGTCGCCATCGATTTTTGTACCAGTAGCTGATGTGTCTTCGTTGTTACGTTTTGTATTGGATACATTATTTTTGTGTTCTCTGCAGAGTTATTATTTCTTGCTTACATTTTGCGTATTCTTCCGGAAACTTTTTAAATAAAATTCCTTAACCTTACCAGAGCCGTACCAGATGTGAAGTGTAGACAGTCAGTATGTTCTTATAGCATGCATGAGATTTTTTAAATTTCAATGGCACTGAAACCAAGCTAATAATGGGCAACAATTTTATCCAAGTTTTTATTATTTTTGAATTGATTTAATTTGGCGCGGTGTACTGTTACTCTAATGGTACGCCACTAGTAGTATTTGCTGGAAGAGAATTGTTTATTAACTTATTTCTAATTTATTGCATTTCAGGTCTGTTTATGAAATTCTTTAAGTACTACAAGTACTTAAGACATAAATATTTTAAGAGTAAAGTGGACTTATCTTGATTGATTTATGGCCTTTCCTTCCTTCGGGTCGGGTACCTACTCGATATTTGTCGACTGTTTTCACTTTTTTAGGCTGCACTGAAAGATTTAATCACTCGTATTAATTAAATATTAGCACTCATCACTTAATTGTTGCTATTCGGACACTACCACCGCATGCACAATTTTTCACTTCACAACGAATGTACTTTTGATCTATTTGGGCCAGCTTATTACCGGTTTTTCTTCAGATTTAAAGGGACGTAATCTAATAGGCGTCTATTCACCGTAACGTCTCTAGAGGGATTCCCTTTTCTTATGATTTTTCTCTCTTATCTTCAAAATACCCTTTCCGTGGTTTTCTTTTCCTATTTTTTTGGTCATGGATGTCGGATGTTATCTCTTCAGTGACCATTTTTTTCTATCTATGTAAGCCATATACCTAAATTAACTAAATTTCCATCTATTTATTTCCGTCCATATGTGGGAGTAGTTTTTAACCCCCCTCCCCCCATCAATAGGGGAGATTTTCAACCTTATTAAAAAGATGGTTGTCGTACCAGATTTATATATTTGGCACAATGAGCTACATTTACTCCATATTTGTTCACCCTGCCTGATATTTTTTTCCCGTTTTGAAACCTATGAGAGGTGGGGGTAGATTTAACCCTCCATAGGATTGAGTCTCTACTCTTTGAGAGTAATGGCTGGTTGTCGCACCAGTCGTCACCTGCCAGTGTGAATATTGTTGGCAAAACTGGCCTCTTTGTCACAACGGGGGGTTTCTGTCACCCTTGTCTGAATTAAAGCACATTGTTATCAGTGCTGGTTTTAGCACTACCAGCGTCCTGGGACGAGATTTCTACAGCGCCCCCTATCTGCTGTCCAAAACCATGCGGAAAAAAGTAAAGGGGCGCCTATGGTGCCCTTTAATGTCTGACGCCCTGGGCGGTCGCCCAACCGCGCCCTACCCTAATGCCGCTACTGATTGTGATCTGTATCAAAATGACATGGTCGACAAAATGGCTAAGGAAGCCACGACAAGTGGCATCCCCCTTTCAGTTAAAATACCTGCGACTGATTTATTTACCATATACAGCGTGATCTACCATGATATGCGGAAAATAAAATGGTGTACTAGTCTTCAATGTGGGAAAGCCCCTTTAGAGTGTTCTGAGGTAATTTAGTATATTAAATTATTAGCATTTGCGAAGATACATTACTGTTATTGACTAGGTCAGGAATAGGTTGACGAACTTACTTGTGAGAGAACGTACTGGAGTTGTTTAAATTTTCTTAATTGGCATAAAAAGTGAAGCCGACAAATGCGGTCAAAGCACAGATCAAAGTGTCGCGTTTTTGCTTCGAACAATCGAGCAATCAAGACACCTGCGTGTTATTGACGGGTTTCACTAAATATCTCGTATATCTGCTTGTCGTTTCAGAGTTCACCAGCATAGGGTCAATGTCTCTTCGATTTATTTCGCTATTTTTGTAGTGTGATTTGATTAAAACCAAAAAGTCACTTCTATCCTCTCCAGCTTTGCTGTCAATAGTGTCAATCCCAAGTCTGATAAAGTGATATAGTTGTACCGCGTTACGTCAGATTAGTTAAAGTCATTGACGACGCATTTCTACAAAAAAATAAGGTCATTTTTTTGGTCATTTTTTTTAATTTTTTTAACTCCTTTCGGTGGGGCAACCTACTGTTAAATTTTCCGCATGTCATGGTAGATCACGTTGTATAAGAAAAAGTTCTTTAAGAAATGGCAATATCAATACGATCAGGTACACGGAGCGAGGTACAAATTATTATCAATTAAACCCCCTGATTGCTGAGTCTAGATGGCATGACGGATTCCCTGTTTCAAGACCTTTTTATTCTATTATTACACGTTTTCAACTTCACCAAGGTATATTTCCAGATCACTTATTTAAAAAACCGCTGCCCAAGGAATCACTACTTCCACATCCATATTTTGTATCCAAGTCACTCACAACGAAAAAATTTTGTATGTGGAAATAATTGTTTATGGAACTTTAATAATATAATATTTGAAATCCTCTACCCCAAAAACCCATAAAACGATACCCCACATCGGTAGCAGGGTGGGGGTGGTGATAGGGGGTGGTAGTGGGGGTGGATGAAGTAAAGAACATTTTGAAGTTTCTGGTTCTTATACCTAAATCACAATTTTTTTCATTCCCTTTAATAATGGGGTGGGGGTGGTAATGGGGGTGGCTAATGCCAAAATTTCTTTTGAGACCTCAGCTTCTCTTGTATATACTAAATGCAAATTTTATGGACTCTTACCTGCTTGATTTACCTATTTTTCCCAAATTTACCCCAATTTACCCCCCAACCCTTCGACGGAATAAGATGAAAATATAATCTAGATCTAGATCTTGTAAAAGTACATATGTGTACCAAATTTCAAGTCAATATCTCAAACGGTTCCAGAATAAACGTGCGCACAAAAAAAGTTACAGACAGACAGACCGACAGACAGACAGACAGGCCGACAGACAGACCGACAGACAGAAATTTTTTTTTCGCTCAAAACTTAAAATCTCGACGTTTCGTGACATTCTAAGCCTATTTGAACAATAAAAATTTTTAAAAATTTTTTTGTCGTTACTATACTTCCACTGGATGTGGAAGTAATTGGAATCCTAAATGATCTATGTGGTTGTAGACAGAAAGGTGACATTAATCATATTTTCTTTGGTGGCTCTTTACATATCCCTGATCCTGAATCATTGATCCTTGTAAGTGAACATGTGGGTTTTCAGCTACCAATGAATCTTAACTATGTTCTTTTAAGCAAAAATGTAAATGTATTCCGATTAATCTATTATTTTCTGTCTCAATGTGGTACAGCTTTTTAACATTAGTTGTCGTTTATCAATTAGTTGTCTTGACTTGTGATATTTATTCCTAATATGCCTTTGTTTACATAACCTCTGTGGTTTAATCTACTATCCGCGGTCCAGTCTATGTGTAACTTTAAATCGCCCTGATGGACCCCTGGGCGTGAAATGTGTCTATTCTTTTTACTTCCTTTTCTTTTCCCCATCTGTGTATCTGGCTGATGGAACCCATTCAAGGCCAAAAATTGGGAAAAAAAAGTAAATACCTACCTCGAGAATTTGAAAGACGTCCAACTTAGCTCAACTTTGAACGCTAGTTATGGTAGAAATATTCATCTGGCGATAAAAGCATATTGAATTTGTTTTGTAGAGTTTTATATGCATTAATTACTTCCACATCCAGTGGAAGTATAGTAACGACAAAAAAATTTTTAAAAATGTTTATTGTTCAAATAGGCTTAAAATGTCATGAAACGTCGAGATTTTAAGTTTGAGCGAAAAAAAAAAATTCTGTCTGTCTGTAACTTTTTTTGTGCGCACGTTTACTCTGGAACCGTTTAAGATATTGACTTAAAATTTGGTACACATATGTACTTTGACGAGATCTGGAACTAGATTATATTTTCATCTTGTTCCGTAGAAGGGTTGGGGGGTAAATTGGGGTAAATTTGGGGTAAATGGGTAAATCAAGCAGGTAAGAGTCCATAAAATTGGTATTTAGTATATACAAGAGAAGCTAAGGTCTCAAAAAAATTTTTGGCATTAGCCACCCCCACCCCATTATTAAAGGGGATGAAAAAAAATATTTTATTTAGTGTATGTAAAAGAACCAGAAACCGCAAAATATTTATTTACTTCATCCACCCCCACTACCACCCCCCTATCACCACCCCCACCCCACTACCGATGTGGGGTATCGTTTTATGGGTTTTTGGGGTAGAAGATTTCAAATATTATATTATTAAAGTTCCATAAACAATTATTTCCACATACAAAGATTGTGAGTGACTTGGATGGAGAATCTGGATGTGGAAGTAGTGATTCCTTGGGCAGCGGTTTTTATACATAACTATTTTTGTCATAAATTCCATGAGAAAGCCGGAAATCGCGAAAAGTCATATTTTCGTGACATTGTCCCACCGGAAGGGGGGGGGAGGGGAGTTCCGGACCCCATTCGAGTGGGATAAATAAGAGCTTCTCAATGACAATCGGATGAACCAATCTTTTGTTTTAGTTATTTTTGCTCCAAAATACTTGTAGCCTAGTCTATCACTACATAACGTAAAAGCTTTTCACCAAATAATAGACACCTTCAAAGAGGATACTAAAACCTGACAATTGTTGTTTATTACCACAGCTTAGGATTGCATATAGGTGTATATTTCAGACCTCAAGGCATCAGCTATTAGATGGATCTGTTCTGAAATTTGTTTATAATGTGCATTATTACATCGAAAGTAATTTTATGAAACGATGCCGCAGAAATCTTAAATTCATGATGTGGAGTAAAATTCTTAGAAAGTGATAGTAATGTAATCTAATAACTAATAAACACGCTTGTGGGTTTAAAGTAAATAGATTAATGCAACCAATTACTTTTTTAAATTCGAAAAGAGAAGTGGGACTTGTATAAACAAGCTATTTCCTTGATTGCATTCAAGAACTATGAATAATTTAATTATGCACATGTAATAATAAATTTCATTATTTCAGAGCCATGATATTATATCGTTTAGAGCAATATAAGGTTATTCTAATAGCATTTGTCTATGAAAATGTTAAATTCAATTTTTAATTTAAACAACATTCATTATATATTTATACAACCACTGCTGTAAGTATCTCTTTAATAAGGATTTTATTTGACAAAATAGAAACTTCCATATTGACCGACTCACTGGTGTTAGGCATAATGCACTTTTTCGCATAAAACACAAATTGCCATTGCCCATTTTTCGGCAACATAACTAGCCACACCGCCTTTCTCTATACAACTATAAAAACTCTTAAATACAATTTCTGATCTCTAACTCTCTCCTATCATTTCCCTTGTTTCTCTCTGTTATTTGTTTTCTCTAAATTTTCTCTGCCCAATCACAATTTATTTTTGAATATCAAAATCTTTAGAAAAGCAAATATTTTAAACCATAAATTGTGTGGTCTTGCATAGCCGTTCGCTCGTACTGCATTGCTTGGAACGGGTTTTTTAGTTAGAAATTTTCCCGTGCAGACCAATCGCTATAATTTCTTTGTATCGACCCGTCGACAAATATTGCAGTAATATTTTGACATAAGTCATGTTTTCTTTCGTAAAATGTTTTCTGCAAATAGAGCCACTCGTGCTTTTAAGTTGTATCTATAAATTTATTCTTTAGCCTATTGCTAATTTTTTTTAACGTAACTTTTAAATTGAAGTCTTGTGTGTAAGTAGTAATATAATAATATATAATAACATAAACACAATAATAATAATAACATAAACACACCACATAAGTTAATAACTCCCAATTTCAAAGCCAAGGCTGTCTGGAATATATAGGCTAGGACACGTCAAACACAGCTTTCAATGGATTATAAAAACGTTAGTACAAAATAATTATCAAAACTAAAATTAAACAGAACTGAATACCGAAGCAGGCAAATCAATTATTACATGTTAAACACACTCGTCCTGGAAGCAAATAAAATAAAAATGTACTTACTCACGGTAACTCACAAAGTAAGGTAAGGAAATCAAAACCTTGCATCGTACAACATAACTCGTTGTATTTAATGTTCTCTCTGCATAACCTAATTATTATACTTCTTAAATTAAAAATAAGGATTAAATAAGTAGGTACATATTTATAAATATCAGTGAACACTTTAATATAATAATTCTTCAATAATTCAGAGTACCTAGTTTGCCGTGTGGTCTAATCTAGCGTTACTAGATGGCGGTACTATAACAATATTTCATCTGATATCGACAGCCTTAGAACGTATTGACGAGAGATTGGTAAAATGTGGAAGTGCTCTATGTATTTACTCGAATGTAATTAGTCGAAGCATCCCAGAGAACTCTTTACAGTGAAGACCAGTCTATGCATTACAATACCTACGGTGTTTTTCTTGATTGTCATTACATTCAAAATATGGCGAATTGCGTGGACTTTAAGTTTCTGCAGCTGTATTTGTTAAATATGTATATTTACTTTGTTTTTTACTACATGATGGAAATGCATTTTCATGTGATGTAAATGTTGAAATTGAAGTAAACTCTAAAAAATGTCAAATTACAAAATACAATATTAATGATGTACTTAATGAATTATTTATTCGTGAAATATTCTTCACAAATACCACTCGTGCTTTTAAATTTTATTTATAAATTTTTTGTTTAAGCTAAGTTGCCAGAAGGTAATATAATTAAATAAAACGTTTTTTAGACTTGTATAGTATTTGCTGTGTACTTAATTTAAAATAAATTTGTTTTTGACTTGACTTGTATTAGACTTACGACCACGGGTCATGGGTTTGAATCCTGGCTAGGGTATGGATGTGTAGTGGCATTTTTCACGTGGCAACACGCTAACAGTGGGCTAGACCGAGGTTGTGTGAAAGACAACACGGCCAGTTGCTCTTCTCTCCTGAGTTGGAGTTCAGCTGCGGCCGATGGCAATGTCGCAGGGAATGGGTGTTGTGTTGTTGTATATGTGTGCGTGTCCTGGTTGAGTAGTGGAATACCCGCCAGGGTGTTAATATAAATAAGACATAAAAATAAAAAGAAAATATGAAATATTGAATAACCATTTTCGTGTAACACTCCAGTCATTTCGTAAATTTTTAGGCCACGAAAGAACATTAAACATGGGCGGAATTTTTTTCTTCATTATTGTTGGGGAAGGGCCCTCATTAAGAATCAAAATTTTTGATCTCGGGGCGTTGCATTAGCCGCCTTCTTGTTATAAAAGGGGATAAAGTTAGTTTCTTCGGAATAACTCATTTCCTGTTGGTTCTAGTATAATTTGGTTGACCACAGTAGTCTAGCGTCTACCGCCCCGCGGTGTTACAAAAATCTACCCTCGGAGTCGACGATGTTTATATACTTTTTGTTTATAAACATAAATCGGATCAATGAAATACTAGAAAAAAAATTACAAATGATAACCAAATTCGCTTCATTACAATGCTAAAAAAGAAATTTGGGAAATCCCATTTTACGTACGTACATCAAGCTGTCGAAGACGTGGATGTTTTAATTATTCGCTGTTTCAATGATAAAAACATCGTCTTAATAGATGTTTTTTTCGCAATTTATTTATTTTTCTTTAATTTTTTAGTGCATTTTGAATGAGTAATTTTCTAAAGTCGTATATTTTCATTGCGGGGTGGTCATATTTTTCGCAATACATTGGTATTGCGGTTTCCTCTGGAAACATTGGTTTCTAGAGGGAATTATCTTTTGAGTAACGCATGACGTCAAAGTCTGAAAATATGGATCTTATTATGCAAGAGAATTGCAACAAGTTTTACTGGCCAAGTCTTGTTGTTCTATTCAAGTTGTTATTCTATCTGTTTTGTTTTTGTTTACCGACTACAGCATCAATTAGCTCATTCACCGCTGCTTATTTTTTTTAAATAATGCGTTAATTTTTAACTAATTGATTATTTAGTTTCAGTATATTATTATTATTGTGGTATTCGTATCTACAAATTTAAATTTAATTGTATTTGGTTTTATAAATATTTCGTTGTTATTTCATTTAATTAAATTAAGTAATTAGTGCCAAAACAATTACTTAATTCAGGTATTTGTTTGGTTTAATTGAAATAGATACCACAGAAATTTACATTTCAAAACTAAACTACTAAAATTTGCATTAACCGCATTAATCGGAAGGAAATTGTTGCATTTTTAAAACTTCAGGCAACCTAACTTTTTGTACAACAATTACAATTGGATTGTTGACGAATTTTCAAAAATAATGAAATATAGTAGGTAATAGAAGTGTTAATTTCGTTACATATTTGGAAGAAAAATTCTGCTCAACATATTTTTAAAAAAATTATTAAACTTTGACTATCTGAATGTGCCGCGAAAACGGCAGTTAGATGTGCCCTTAGTTTTTAAGACTTGGTGCCCTTGAGAACTTTTGTTCTATACATATCCAGAGTTTCAAAAAGTTTGACCGAAAGCCATTTCCCATAAGGATTTAACTATGCTGCACGTAAAGTCCAACTTCAGAGGGCTATATCTCAAAACCATGAGTTTTTAGGACTTAGTGCCCTCGAGAACTTTTGTTCTATACATCAAGAACTATCAGAATTCCAAGTTTCAAAGAGTTTGACTGAAAGCCATTTTCCATAAGGATTTTGTTATGCTGCAGAATGCAAGTCCAACTTCAGAGGGCTATATTATTATTATTAGAAAACGCGAGCAGATCCGAAGATCCGCAGTACTCAGGCCTATCGGCCCATTGTACATTCGCGACATTTAGGATCCCCTAGAAAAGACCAGTGCTCTCCACGAAGGAGAGCAGCCCTTTCCAAGGTAGATCCCGTAGTTCCTCCGGCTGTAGAAACTGCGTTCTGAAATACCTGTACCTTGACACTCCTATTGGTGCACAATGGCACAGGATATGAGTGATGGTTTCATCCTCCTCTCCACACATCCTACAAATAGGATCATCTTTCAAATGCATTGTATGCAGGTGTTTGTTCAGAGGACAATGTCCTGTTATCAGGCCTACCATCCGTCTCAATCGCTCTCTATCGAGCCCAATCAGCCACTTTACGGTGGAGTCAATCGAGGGCCCCTTTATATGGAACCTCGACTGCCTCATTCCGGGGGCCTGAGCGCAATAGTCGTTAAACTATACCATAGCCCAGTCTTGCAGCTCTGATTATATCAGACTTCTTGGCAGACCGAAGGCTGGCTCGGGGCCAGGGAAAGGAGTTTTTGCTCCTTCGCCCGCCAAACGGTCTGCTTCTTCGTTGCCCTCGACTCCACTGTGTCCGGGCACCCATATAAGTTTAACTGAGTTACGTTCACACAGCTCAGTCAGAATGTTTCGACAGTTCAGCACAAGCTTAGAGGTCACCTTGTTTGATTCAAGAGCCCTCAAGGCTGCCTGAAGTGGCGCCGATATACGAGCCCTTGGCTTCCATCCGTGTACACCAGCACCGGTTCCCTCCTGAGTCTTCGATCCGTCTGTGTACCATTCCAGACCTCCGGGACTCAGAAGATTCATTTTATCGCGTTCCCAGTCGTCTTGACTAGGGAACACGACTGTATATGGAATAGTGAACTCAAAGACGGGGAGACACCGGTCGTTCTCTGACCGAGCAACGACCTGGTCCCTTATAGGTAGAGCTAGAGCCTTTGTGTGCCCCAGCCCTTGTCCCGTCGCGTTCCACATTCCACCTTTAAACAGTCTATTTGCTGCTTTCCTAGCTTCCAGCTTCACTTCGACATGCAAGGGAGTTAGTCCAAGGATGGTCTTCATTGCAGCCGTTGGGATGGTCCTGATTGCTCCTGTTATTCCTAGACAAGCTAACCTTTGAACTTGATACAGGCGAGCCCCAATTGTGAAGCGCTCCTGGGAGCGCCACCATACAAGAGCCGCATATGTATGAGGGGTTTCACTATAACGGTGTACATCCAGAGGGTAGTCCTTGGATTTATTCCCCACTTTTAAGCCCGAAGATACGCTTGCACATCCATAAGGATGCGCAGGCTTTCCTAGCTTGAGTTTCCACGTGGTCCTTCCATGACAGTTTGGAGTCTAGGGTTACTCCCAGGTACCTCACTGTACGGGAAAGACACAAACGTGTGCCCATGAGAGAAGGAAGCTGAAAATTGCTTGTCTTTCTCCTTTTAGTGAATAGCATTAGCTCTGTCTTGCCAGGGTTGATAGAGAGCCCGTGTCTGTTACACCATAACTGAACTATGTTAAGAGCCCTTTGCATGAGCCCTGCGATAGTCACTTCAAATCGGCCTCTTATCATGATAGTCAGATCGTCTGCATATGCTTGTGCATAGTAACCTGCTTCGTTCAATTCGACCAGTAGCCCGTCGAGCATGAGGTTCCACAATAGCGGGGACAGTACCCCACCCTGAGGACAACCTCGGCCCGCCTTGGCCCTAACTGAATCATTGCGAAGCGTGATTTCAATGTTGCAGGTGCTCATCATGGACGATATCCACTTAATTATGGTGCCGTCCACGCCGCGGTCCGCAACTGCTGGACAGAGAGAATCGAATGTTGGGTTGTTGAATGCTCCTTCGATATCCAAGAATGCTACCAATGCCAGTTCTTTCTGCTCTAACGCCTTCTCAGCTCTAACAACGATCTGATGAAGGACCGTCTCTGCAGATTTACCGGCTTGGTATGCATGTTGATGGGGATGAATTGGTGATGACACCAGTATCCAATCCTTTATATACTTTTCTATTATATCTTTAAAAGAAAGGAAGTCAGGCTTATCGGTCTAAATGCCTTAGTCTGGTCATATATGGTACGACCTGTCTTTGGTATAAAGACCACTTTTACTTCTCTCCAGGACACTGGTATGTATCCCAGAGCTAGGCAGGATCTAAGTAGACGATACAGGTGTCCCAATAGTACCTCCGCGCCCTTTTATATAAGAGCCGGATATATACCATCAGGTCCCGGCGCACAGTGGCGAGAAATGTCAGTGTTCCACCCAAATTACTCTAGAGATCGTAAATTTTAAGTTATTGAGACATTCTTTTTTTTAAATGTTCATCTTGAAATCACCTATCGGTCCCTCTAGCCGGATTTTGAAATTTCATTTTTCATTTTTTTTCATTTTTAATAGAAAATCATATTTTTACAGAAAAATACTGTTTTTTCTATTAAATTTATTCTAACGGGCCGTAAATTTGAGTTTTCGTAACAATTTTTTTTCTTCAAATCTTCGTCTTTTAATCAGCTATTGATCTGTCTACATCAATTTTTTATTTAGTTGTTGACAACTGTCCAAATGACTGTCAAATATAAAAAAATACGATTTTTAGATAAATAATTCATACAACAGCAGGTTGGTGTTCAGAAAAATATATATAGTGTTTTCAGTGTATCTGGTTCCGAAGTTGATGGGAAAATATGTATTTCTAAATTTGGCAGCTGCCATAATTGTTGTCAAATTTCCAAAGATAGATGGAAGAGCTTATTAATTTTAAAAATACCCTGTAAATGTATAGAAAAATAGATATATATTGTTTTTGATCCGTTTAATTTAGTAATTGACAGGAAAATATGAGTTTTAAATTTGGCAGCTGTCATAATTGCTGTCAATTTTCAAAATATGGAGGTAACACCTTATTAATTTTAAAAATGCACTATAAATGTATAGAAAAATAGATATATATATATATATATATAGGTATAGACGGTATATTGTGTAGCCCGATATATCGACAGGTTGTTCATAAGCCCGGCATTTCCCGAGTGTATAAATTAACAAATTTATTAAATATGGCGATTGTTATGAATCTTTTCTAATAGGAAGCCACTAGGGGTAGCTAATTATTATTTTTCTTTCAATTATATAAACATGGCATATTTCAGAGCCCGGATATATTTACTGATCCTTTCAAAGCCCGCTGTATATAAGGATATAGCTAGCGTTCGTTCTCCGTCCCAGCGATGTTGCCAATGTAATCGGGCCTCAGTAGGTTATATTTTTATAATATATATTTCTTTGATGCATGCATCATCACGAAGCACAATATAATAGGAGTACTTGCTATACTGCGCCACTACTACCATTACTGTTTACAGTAGAGACGCTAATGGAGGGCCAGCTATTAAAGGAAATATATTCATTCTTTGAACGCCAAAATAATATAACAGTTACGTTTTTTATTATTCATTGTTACGAATTTGAAGATATATTAGAAGAACCTAATAAAATATTAGGTTATTTTTTTTATGCAAGTAGACATTAATTATTAATAACTGATAATGTAATTACTCCGTGGTAGGCCTATAAGTATTTAAATATTTTGAATTTGTCCTCATTTTTTGTTTTCCACTTTTAAAGTATTGCCTTATTAACAGTAAAATAAAAATATGCAAAGGGGTAGAAATTAAATTACGTTTATTTACCTAACACAGATATATAAAACGAATTGTTTTAATAGTACAGTAACATCAGGTATAATAGTAAAAGAATCCCTTGATGCAATTTTTCGTTTGAAAATGTACTTATTTTGAGACAGCAAGTGACCTTTGTGTTTCCGAGTATATGGGTCAAATATGAGCAAAAAATGATTGCCATCAAATAACAACAAAGCATGAAGTTCTCTTTGAAGTATTTATAAGTTTTTATTTAATTTTATTTCACTGTCACTATAATACTTATAGGCTTAATTTTGAAAAAGTTATTACAATGACCTTTACTACGTACCAGCTGTCCCAAGTTGACATCAATTGAAAGTTGCATTATATGAAATAAGATTTCAGATTCAGTTTGTCCCACTGTGCAAAGAAATATCTTTAAAAATTAAAAATATATATTTTTTTAAATTGCGCAGAACCCTTAAAGTGTACAGATAAACGTATAGGGACAAAAAAGTGTCTTCTTTACAAGAGCTTTCAAACAAAAAAAAAAAGAAAATAGAAATCGAACATTAGGAGCTGAGATAAAAAAACATTCATTGTGGCTAATGGCAGCCATCTTTAATGGTCGCCATTTTGGTGTTGCACGGATTTTAAAGTGGCTCCCTATCTGGAAAGTTTTCTTTTGGCATCAACTATGACCACAGAAAGTGGCACATCCCAATCAAGAAGTGCAGATTTTTGGCTTATATAGCCATGTACCCGACGTACTATAAAGCACAAAGTTCCCTTTTAAGCATGGCAAGCAAAAATTTAATATTTTCTTTTATTGATTATATGTTATATGCTAATATATATGCACTAATAAAAATAATAATAATTATTATAGTACAGTACCTAGAGATAAAAATATACAAAACTTCGGAATAATGTCATATTGAATGGATTTCGTTCATTTTGGAAGTATAAGCTTCACAAAAAAGTTTCTATATTGTGCGGGGGCTTGCTAATTTATAGGGGGTTGATGCCACCCCCTCTCAGGGGGTGGCACTTAAAAAATATATATATTTATTGAAGCTGAAGTAGAATCAAATTTTAAGAAGAAAGGTTCTATGCAATTTTTCACACAAATTTATTGTTTTTAAGTTATAACAACTTCAAAATTGCGATTTTAGCTTAAAAAAAAAAGGTTTCCAAACGGCTTTCGTCAGGTATCTCGAAAAGTATTACTTTATCGAAAAAATGTTACAGACCAATTACATAAAGTACAAACTGGGAATTAATTATATTTTTTGTTTATTGATGTAGGATTAATAATTTCGGAGATATTTAAGTTTACATTTGGCGTCCAAGTGTTCATAAGATAATTATTTAGAGTGAGAGTTAAATATCTCAGAAACTGTGACACATACGTCAAGGATGCTAGTAAGTAGAATAATTGGTTATTAATTAAGCTTTCAACTGTTTTTTATTTGTTTCTATAGCATAAAAAACAAAGAAGTTATGACCGAAGCAATGTGCGTCTACACATTTTTTTTAAACAACGTCGCCATTTTGTTACTGTAATTAGCCAGTAATTAAAAAAAATAATTTCAAACACTGTTTCTCATTAATATATAGCATGACGTAGATGTCAAATTTGGTTTGTATACAGCACTTGCTAGAAAAAAAATACAGTTTAAACTATAAAGGTATTTTCGATAAAAAGATATTTTGTTTTCCTTTTCCAAATAGGTATCTCAATAAATATTAGTTTTATTGAAAAATGGGTAGAGACCAAAAATAAAGCTCATAAACTGATAATGAATTTAGCTTGTTTATTTATTTACATAGATTTAATAGTTTCGGAGATATGAAAGTTTACAAATGGCGTCCGAATGTTTATAAGTCGTAAAATGCAGTTTAAATGTTAAATATCTCAGAAATTGAGACACCTACGTCACGCATACTAAGAAATGAAATTAAAGACAATTAATTGCGCTTTCAGATTATTTTTTACTGGTTCCTGTAGCATAAGAAGTAAAGAAGTTATGATGTAAAAATGAGCGTATTTATATTTTTTTATATAAAAAGGTCGCCATTTTGTTACTCTAATTAGCCAGTAATTTAAAGAAATTATCTCAAATACAGTTTTTCGTTAGGATGTAGCATTACCTAGATATTCAAATTTTTTTGCTCATTCAAAGCACTTGCTTTAGAAAAAAATGCATTTTAAACTTTAAATGTTATTTCGAAACGCTTGGATACCAAATATAAACTTATCTCCGAAATTATTAATCCTACATCAATAAACAAAAAATAAAATTATTTCCCAGTTTGTACTTTCTGTAATTGGTCTGTAACATTTTTTCGATAAAGTAATACTTTTCGAGATACTTGACGAAAGCCGTTTGGAAATACCTTTTTTTTTTAAGCTAAAATCGCAATTTTGAAGTCATTATAACATAAAAACTATCAATTTATGTGAAAATTTGCATAGAACCTTTTCTTCTTAAAGTTTGATTATATTTCAGCTCCAATAAATATATATGTATATATTTTTTAAGTGCCACCCCCTGAGAGGGGGTGGCATTCACCCTCTATAAATTAGCAAGGCCCCGCACAATATAGAAACTTTTCTGTCAAGCATTTACTATTATACCTCCAAAAATGAACTAAATCCGTTCAATATGACATTATTCCGAAGTTAAAACTTCTAGTTACTGTACTATTAGTGCAAGCATATAAAATACTTGTGCCCGATATTAATTAGTCTTCGCAGGTCATCTCTTAAAAAAGAATTTGTGTGATATTCTTTTCTTTTCTTTCTTTTCGGGTTCAAAAGTTACTAACAATAATTGCCACAAAATATGCTTTTTCGTTTGAAAATTAAGCAAGATAGGGCAAAACAATATACGTAACTTTTCGGTAGAGCATAAAATTCTCTCGTATAATTGTTATAATAAAAAACGGTACATTTGATAGTTAAATTATCGTTATTAAAGGTAATATAATATTTATATTTTATTTTATATAATTGTTTATAATTATATAAAAATTTTGTTTAATAGTTTTCCCAATATAATGTAATACTGCGTACAGTCATAATACGTTTTCCTAATGTATATGGGGAAGCTAGTTTAGGTTGACCTCTTCCTTTTGTGTGTAAACTCTTTTGTGCACCTTTTTTTTTTCTTACATTCTTCTACCTACATTCAACTTAAATCTTAGTACGTCGGATGACTGGCTCTATCGTTCACTAACCCAATACCGAGGTATAACCAAATAAAACCTATTTCATTTTATTCAGCAGGTTTTTTTACATAGGAAATCACTTTTGACGACACTCTCCATTGGTCGAGACTGAAGTTACAAGAAAAAAACAAAAAAAAAATGAAAATAACAAAATTCAAATTCAACCACGAATAACTTTCAAACGAAAAAAGATAAAATTATATATTTTTTTTTAGTTTTATAGTACAAACGATTCTCTTTAATTTGATGTATAATTTATTACAAAAATAATAACTTTAACATTAAAAAAATGACGTTGATTTAGATGGTACACAAATTGTCAATTTTTTTGAAAGGTCTAACTCATTGTAACTCGCTTATGTATTGAGCTATTCGAATGTTTTATTCACCAAAAACTGCCAAATTTCATAGACTTCATTTTGTCTCAATTAATGCTGGGTCTAGCTCTGTAAATAAAAGCGGCACAGCCTTTTAAACACAACGAAGCGCGCTACGGTGACGAGGTCGCGAGGCTTCCCCACTCGTTCCCGGTACATCCCGCGTTCACCATAAATCGCGCAAGGCTACAATCAGCGGCCGTAACAGAAGCTTTAGAATTATCTTCCTTTATTGTAAGATGATAAAATTAACAAATCAAATTGAATAATATATTAGTTGTAATAATCTGCTATATATGGTGTCATACTACGCGGGTGGTGCATTAATAAAGGTAGGTATCAAACAGATATAACTGATTTTCAGATATTACATTGTAAAAACCGCTGCCCAAGGAATCACTACTTCCATATCCGGATTTTCTATCCAAGTCACACAACGAAAAAATGTTGTATCTGGAAATAATTGTTTATGGAACTTTAATAATATAATATTTTAAATCCTCTACCCCAAAAATCCATAAAACGATACCCCACATCGGCAGTGGGGTGGGGGTGGGGGTAGTGACAGGGGGTGGGTGTGGGGGGTGGATAAAGTAAAAAAATATTTTGAGGTTTCTGGTTCTCGTACACACACTAAATCACATTTTTTTTCATCCCCTTTAATAATGGGGTGGGTGTGGTAATGGGGGTGGCTAATGCCAAAATTTTTTTTGAGACCTTAGCTTCTCTTGTATATACTAAATATCAATTTTATGAACTCTTATCTGCTTGATTTACCTATTTACTACTAATTTATCCCCTTCGACGGAACAAGATGAAAATATAATCTAGTTCTAGATCTTGTTAAAGTACATATGTGTACCAAATTTCAAGTCGATATCTCAAACGGTTCCAGAGTAAACGTGCGCACAAAAAAAGTTACAGACCGACAGACAGACAGAAATTTTTTTTCACTCAAACTTGAAATCTCGACGTTTCATGACATTCTATGCCTATTTGAACAATAAAAATTTTTTAAAATTTTTTTGTCGTTACTATACTTCCATGGATGTGGAAGTAAAATCATGCCAGCTAGTAAAGTTTTTACTTTGCTTCGTATATTTTAATATTTTCCATAAAATGTCAGAGATAACCACATAATCAAAACAATTATTTGCCATGCTTTCACTAACTCGTAGAGGCTCTGAACGATTAGTTGGATTTTTGTACATAACTATATTTTTGTTTTCATGTAAACTGGAAGGGTTAAAATCGGTTAAAATTGGATATACGATCTAAATATGCTTGTGTAAATAGGCTGTTCTTTTTTTTTAAATAATACTATTCCTAGTGGGATTTTTACCATCTAGCCTGTCTTCGTTTTGATCAAAATTATCGCTGCAATAAATGTAATTGTTTTCTTCAGAACTTACTGGAGGAACTCCAGGTGGTATAAAAATGTCACCAGTTTTTACTAATACGTGACTAGCTAAAGACGTTAAAAATGTACGTATTTCATCGTAGGAATAACCATAGCCAAAAGAATAAAGCATATCATTAAGTTCTTTTTCTTCTGACGGCACGAAACACATGTAGTGATCTGTAAAGGATTAAAAAAATGACCTAAGCTGATTGTTTTTTTTCCATAAGTATTAATATAAATTCCATTACTATAGATATAACGTTTAAATCAAATTTGTATATTTAGTATCCACGACATAAATGTTTATAACAAATCTGAAACTTCTTGTTTACATTTATGTTCATTCAGATTAGTAGTCGTGTTTTTTTATAGTTTTAAAACATCCAGCTATAGCTTCTCTTAAGATACCGGCAGCTTTATCAGGAATTGTCAATTCATTCTCAAGAAACCAAGTTTTCTTCGCCTGATTCACTTGTGACTAACAACAAAAATCCTTTTAGCTTTATTATCCCTTGACTGAACTGTTGTTGTATTTTCTTTGTGTTCACAAAACACTTTGTTTGCTTAAATGCTTTTCTAATCTCTTTCTTATATTTCCACTGCTATAATAATCTAATTTTTCTTCCGTCATTTCTTCAAATATATCATTAAGGCGTGTTTTTAGAAATATTAGAGTTAAGAATTCTTTTTTGCAAAACAGCAAGATAAACCTCCTTAAATAAAATATTTAAAGCTACTTTAAATTCATTTTTTTCTTTCAGTTGTTTAGTTTGTACACATTTAATTTTTTTTGCTAATACACGCTAAAAAAAATTTGTAGAGCAAACAAAAATTTTGTTGCGTATATACAAAGCAATTTTTTGGTTGATGTTAATAAATTTTTGTTGCCTCAAACAATTTTGTTTGGAGCAACAAAAATTTATTAACATCACCCAGAACTTGCTTTGTATATACGCAACAAAATTTTTGTTTGCTCTAAACAAATTTTTTTTAGTGTGTATATTTTGCATAATAAATTTTATGATAATTTCCATTAGCCCAAATAAATCTGAATAAATGTGTAACTTGCCTTGTATTTCTGTATCACAATGCGACACTGCAGCTTTAATATATATTTTTTTCTAGTTTCCGCACCCGTTTCTGTACAAACTGGTACTTAAAGATTTTCTTAATTTATTCTTAATTTTTCTGGATTTTCCACAAATCAGACAATGCCATTTTATTTTAAACTGATTTTTTTTTCTTTATTATAACCACATGAAGGCTCACTTGAATTGTTTTATCGCGTTACTAATATCAGAGACAATACGTATTATCTTTGCTAATGTTATTTATTACAAAAAGATGTCAGACAAGAATAATGAAATCGGTATCGAAGGGTGTGCAAATAAGTGCCACCACTTTGTTTTATAAAAATTTTAATGAAATTGCATATTTTCTTTCATTTGCACAATTAATAATAGACCTGATGCCAGTAACAGTTGGTTTTTTACCATTAGATTTTCACTGCTTTCAGCAGTTTCGTAAAACAAACATGTAGTTTTTCTCCATTGATAAAAATGAATCTACAATATACATAAACTGTAATAGCCTACATGTAAGTAAAATAGTATATACTTATTAATATTTATCCAGACAATGAGGCCAGCAGCCGATACGTTTCTTGATGGGGCGAGAAAGTAGCGGGGGCGGGAAAGGAAGCCTCGCATCTTCGTCGCCGTACTGTGCTTCGTTGTGTTTCAAGGGCTGTAGCACTTTTAGTTAAGAAATTAGATCCAGCATTAATCGAGACAAAATGAAGCCTATTAAATTTGTCAGTTTTTGGTGAAAGAAAAAATTGAATATCTCGTTATATAAGCGAGTTATGGCGAGTTAAGAATTAGAAAAATGTTGCTGATTTGTGTATCTTTTTGAATTTTGCTATTTTTTTATGTTAATTTTTTAATTATTGCAATAAATTATACTTCAAATTAAACAGCAATGTTTACTTGTCAAATCCAAACAAAAATTTTATTTTTATCTGTTTTAGTTCTAAAGTTATATTTGATTAAATATTAAATTTCTAAATTTCTTTTTTTTTTAGTTTTTTTCTTATATCTTCGGTCTCGACCAATGGAGAGCGTCGTCAATTTTGATTTCCTATGTAAAATAACATGCTTTAATAAGTAGTGAAGGTCCCATCTGGTTATACTTCAGTATTGGGTAGGTCAAGAAAGAGAAGGCTTTTCGCGCTCTGCCCGACGGGCCTGGTGACAGTTGCTTTCTTGCACAGAGCAATAAAACAATTAAAGCGTCTCAAATGCCAAAAGAACTGTTACCAATGGTATACAAAAGCTACACAACGCCTGTTTAAAACAAGATAGAGTTATATTACAGTATTTAGCCATAAATCTAACTAAAAAATTATTAGTCCTAAATTACTATGACGAAAATAAAATGTATAAATGAAGTATAAAAAATTATTTTAGAATTTGTTAAAATTAAATAATCAAAACATTAGAATACATTACAACAAATTAACTGAGCAGTTGGAAATTTAAAATAAAATGAAGTCATTGTTTATAAGAAATGCTTTAGTACAGAAAAAATAATTTTCAATTCCGTAAAAATACATGGCGAAAACTGCAGTCCTAGAGGTAATGACGTATACTTCACGAAAAGAATTATTTGTAGATGGTACAAATTTTTTTCTTTATTTTTTGAATAGACACGTGATATTTTTAACTTCAATATTTTATAAACAACTCGAAAAATAGAGCAATAAAAGATATAGTTTCACTCACTTTCGTTACAGATTTATGCATTATACCACTATATTTTTTAAATTATACAGAGACAGTAATTTTTAATGGTTTTTATTTTCTTGCTAGTTAACAAATTATCAGAAAGTTTTTTGTCTATTTTTATTCAATGCTTAGATTTAGTTCAGGACTTCTTATTGCACTTGTTACCACACCAAAACCAAAAACAAACTAAAATAATAAAATCGCGGCAGAAAGAATTCCTTAATCACCTTTTTTGATGCTGTCATAAAGTTGTTTAGGGCAAACGCTCTGCTCTTTTCCCACTAATATTTTCGTTAGTGTTTTCTAACTGTGATTAAAATATACCTTTTTTATCTAAATATGTAGGTATGTTATTTGCCTACATGTAATAAAACAAGAATAGCAGTAGGCTATGTTTTGGTTCTAACATGTGTAAAATAAAGTGGACATTTCGGACAGAACGCTTTGGTTATGCAGACAAAATTAATGTTTTGAATCTAGTTTTTGTCAATTTCCACGGCATACTTGATACGAGTATTTTCTCGATTTTTAAATTATTATTCACAAAAGAATTTTCATGTTTATGTATACGGTTGTTTTTGTTATTTTTTTCTATCTAAAAAAAATATAAACACATTCGGCGATTGTTAATAACAAATTGTTTGTTAAATAAACAAATAAATTCACAACAAAAAAAATTCTTTTTTCCACCTTTTGGATAATTGCAAATAATAAATTTAGGAATAAAATTTTTTCTTAATAACATGTTTAAATAATGAAAAAAGACAAAAGTGATTATAAACAATTAAAAACAATTTTTAAGAATTTTTTTAAATCTAATATTCTATAACAAATAAAATGGCAGAAAAATATTTTTCAAAAGTACGTAATTTATCTATTTATTTATAAAATTTGTTTAAACAAATAGCAATAAAATTATCAGAAAGTTTTTGTCTATTTTTATTCAATGCTTAGATTTAGTTCAGGACTTCTTATTGCACTTGTTACCACACCAAAACCAAAAACAAACTAAAATAATAAAATCGCGGCAGAAAGAATTCCTTAATCATCTTTTTTGATGCTGTCATAAAGTTGTTTAGGGCAAACGCTCTGCTCTTTTCCCAATAATATTTTCGTTAGTGTTTTCTAACTGTGATTAAAATATACTTTTTTATCTAAATATGTAGGTATATTGTTTGCCTACATGTAATAAAACAAGAATAGCAGTAGGCTATGTTTTGATTCTAACATGTGTTAAATAAAATGGACATTTCGGACAGAACGCTTTGGTTATGCAGACAAAATCAATGTTTTGAATCTAGTTTTTGTCAATTTCCACGGCATACTTGATACGAGTATTTTCTCGATTTTTAAATTATTGTTCACAAAAGAATTTTCATGTTTATGTATGCGGTTGTTTTTTTATTTTTTTCTATCTAAAAAAAATATAAACACATTCGGCGGTTGTTAATAACAAATTGTTTATTAAATAAACAAATAAATTCACAACAAAAAAAAATCTTTTTTCCACCTTTTGGATAATTGCAAATAATAAATTTAGGAATAAATTTTTTTCTTAAAAACATGTTTAAATAATGAAAAAAGACAAAAGTGATTATGAACAATTAAAAACAATTTTTGAGTTTTTAAGAATTCTTTTAAATCTAATATTCTATAACAAATAAAATGGCAGAAAAATATTTTTCAAAAATACGTAATTTATCTATTTGTTTATAAAATTTGTTTAAACAGATAGCAATAAAAATTTTAAGTTTATGTAATCTTATAGTATTTTTGAATATAAAAACAGTAAGAGTAATTAAAATTAATACATACTTGATACGAGTATTTTCTCGATTTTTAAATTATTATTCACAAAAGAATTTTCATGTTTATGTATACGGTTGTTTTTGTTATTTTTTTCTATCTAAAAAAAATAAAATGGCAGAAAAATATTTTTCAAAAATACGTAATTTATCTATTTGTTTATAAAATTTGTTTAAACAAATAGCAATAAAAATTTTAAGTTTATGTAATCTTATAGTATTTTTGAATATAAAAACAGTAAGAGTAATTAAAATTAATAAAAAGAAATTTTTTCCAACGGGGTATTGTTCCTTTAAGTGTTTAAATAATAACATAAATTTTATGAATTTCAAAATTAATATCTAATAACAAAAAATATTTTTACTTGTTCCGGACGGTTTCAGAGCATCGTAACGCCTTAGTGTTCGCTGCGCGGAGCTCTATTTTCAACATTAAATTAAAATTATTAATAATCTCGTTAATAATAGATGTAGAGTTTCGGGAGTCGGGACTTTTTTATTGGGAATTTCTTCCTCTTTAAGAATCTATCTTTCTTTAAAATTTTTAATAGTTTTCGAGTTATTTGCAAAAAACGGAACTCGTTATTTTTTCAATTTTCATTAGTTTATAACTTTTGCAATTGTTTATGTGCGGTTTGAAACTTTTGCACATTTTTCTAGACGTCATTCCGAATCCAATGAAATCAAGATAGGTGCATGACGTCAGATGCACCATGCAGGGAGACCGACTATAAATATAAATTCAAATAACCATCATAAAAATATATGTGTTCATTAATAAAAAAAACCGCTGCCTAAAAAATCACTACTTCCACATCTAGATTTTCCTGCCCAAGCCTTTTATAGCAAAAAAATGTCGATACTATATTTGCAATCCACTGTGTAAAAATAATTGTTCATAGAACTTTGATAATATAATATTTGAAATGGTCTATCCCAAAAACCCATAAAACGATGTGCAACATGGTAGTGGAGGTAGTAGAGGGGGAAGCTGTTGGCAAAAAATTTAGAGGCTCTTGTACACATAAATCACAATTTTATTTTTTTATTCCCTTTAATAATGTGGTAGAGGTGGTGGCGAGTGCCAAAAAAGTATTCAGGCCTTTTGTTCCTTTATACACACTAAATCACAATTTTACCTTTTTATTCCCTTCCATAATCACCTTCAATAATTAGAGCAAAAACATTTTTTTTACGATTACTATACTTCAACTCCACTACGTGGATGTGTAAGTAATAAGTATTCCTCAGTTATGACGTTGTTCTCTTTTGCACGTCCAAATAGAATAAAACGATTTAAGTTAGCCCATCAAAATTGTGTTTTTTTAGAGACCATGTAGGCTTGACAGGGAACCAAGACAGATCACGTCATGCGGTTAGGTGCACCATACAGTAAAGGGAACCTGACTTAAAAAACCGCTGCCTAAAGAATCACTATTTCAACATCCAAGTCTCTTACAAAGAAAAAAAAGGTTGATACTGTATTTGCAGTCCATTATGTGGAAATAACTGATCATAGAACTTTAATAATATAATATTTGCAATCGTCTACCACAAAAGCCCATAAAACAATATGACATATCGATAGGGGGATGGTAGTGGGGGGTATAGCTGATGCAAAAAAAATTTAGGCCTTTGGTACTTATACACACACAAAATCATAATTTTATTTTTTTTCGTCCTTTAATAATGGGGTAGGGATGGTAATGGGGGTGATAGTGGAAGTGGCTGATGTCAAAAAATTTTTGAGTAGGTACTTGGCTTCTCGTACATACACTAAATCCCAATTTTATAAACTCTCACTTGCTTGCTTTGCCTATTTATCCCCCCATCCCAAACTTCAACGGAATAAGATCACAACATAATCTATTTCCAGATCTCGTTATAATACAAAGGTCATCATAAACGGTTCCAGAGTAATCGTGCGCACAAAAAAAAATTACGGACAATTTTTTTTTGCTCAAACTTAAAATATCGACCTTTCGTGGCATTCTAAGCCTGTTTAAAAAAACATATTTTTTACCTTTATTATACGTTCACTCCACTATGTTGATGTGGAAGTAGTACCAGCTTATAGTGATTATGGACAATGCCTATATATCCTTATAATATGTAAAACATCATTCTGCATAATAATAATTATTGTTTAATGACCGATATTTCTTCAAGAAAATTTTAGTACCAAAATTATAATAATTAAGTATAGTTTTATTGAATACTGAATGCAAAAAAACACAATCCTAATTTAGGGACATTTATTTGAATTTCTGTATTACACTTCAAAAGACATTTTAAGATGTTTAAGATGCTAACAACTATTCTTCTTTCATAACACTGTACCCTGTATTTTATAATTCTTAGTAGGCATATGAATTTTTGAATTTAGAAAAATTGTTCGAATATGATAAAATACTTGTGAGGTTAAAAAATTGATTCAAATAAAGAGCTTTCATTCATCGATTGTGACTTTATGAAGAAAGTATTTAAGAGGAAATAATAATCGAACGTTATCGAGTCATTGCAACGATGCCAAATATCGGGCTATATAACGTGCGATAGATATCAGCTGTATAAGAGTCTTGGATATACAGGAACAGCGCCGCCTGACTCAGTAGTGCTGAACTAAAAGTGTATCTCGGAACATGAAAATATGACTTTTTGAAGCCCACCCCAAAATTTTGTAGGAAGGAAGCTAACGTGATTTGTGGCCATTTAGTGATGATATACACAGGGGTACGTTGATGAGCCCGACCCCGGGCTGCACAACGTCAATTCGGGCTGCACTACAACCGCTCAGTGTATGAAACGGGCCTGTATATGACCATGCATATCTCTATATATATATATATATATATATATATATATTGTTTTTAAACTGCCAGATTTAGTAGTTGACAGGGAAATATGGTTTTTAAATTTGGCAGCTGCCATAATTGCTGTCAAATTTCAAAAAATAGAAGTTAGAACTTATTAACTTTAAAAATACCCTGTGAATATATAGCAAGACGGATACAAATTGTTTCTAATGTACCTGGTTCCGAAGTTCCGACAAAATACGATTTCTAAATTTGGCAGCTGTCATAATTGCTGTCTCATATCAAAATAAAGTAAAAGCTTATAAATTTTAAAAACACCCTAATATATATATATATATATATATATTGCTGTGTCATTTACAGTGGAAAGAGTATAAAACTCATTATAGCCAGATAGCGTGACATTGATTTTTACAGACCGTATTCCATACATTGCAATGCACTGTACGGTTTCAGACGTGAGAAATTGCATACACGACTCTGTTTTCAGGAGGCTAGTGTTAATGACTTTGTTGAAACTTTTAATATTACCAAATGATAATTGGAATACTTCAGTTGTGTTTGAAAGTTACATGCAATTTTAGTATAAGCTTTTCTATAGTTATAAGTTATGAAAAGTACTGATCATAATCAAACCAAATAGACTTTAAATTAAAGGTATTTATTGGTACTCACTCCACATCTAGGATTCTCTAAGGTATTCTCAGTTCAAGGGGGTTCCTAGGCATAAGTTTGGGTGCATAGTTTCACTTCAACCAAAATAGGGAAAAGACTTTTATAAAAAAGATATGAAATTATAAATCTTGTGCTCCAAATGTGAGAGGAAGTTATGTTTATTATTCCTAGTAACTTTTATGGGATATTCACTCCACATCTCCTACGTTTCTATTTGCCCATTTTTATCGTTTGCCAATCTAAAGGCTTTTTCATATTAAATTTATATTAAAATTGTTCAATATAGTTTCATACTTTTGTAAAAGTAGAATTAGAGTATTATGTAAGTTCTGAATGGTAAATTTCTTAGTTTTTTGTATTATGAAGGCCATAATGTACAAAATAGAATATTTATTGATCTAGCCTAAAAGGCATTTATATCACACAAGATTCATATCTAAATGAGCAGAAAAATATGAGGAAAAGTATTACAAACTCAAAATTCACATTCAGTAATCAGAAAGTTCAAGATATAATACATTTCAAAATTAAATTCATGTCAAAAAGAAAAAATCAAGATATGATATCGATGAAAGACAGTTCTCAAAAAAATTATGACAGAGGGGATTAAATTTTGAAAATTGAGTAAAAAAGTATATAATTTTCAAGATATTATAAGATACGAGACTCTAATGAAATAGTCAGTCAAGTGATGATAAATATTCTATGGTTAAAAAGAAAATTTGTCTTAAAATAAAAATTATAAATTGATATTCTGGAAGGTTGTAGTTTGATGTGTTTATCACTCTACAAAGAAAATAATATATAAGGTATTGCTTATCTATAAAAGTGCTTAATCCAAGTGCATCGAATAGTGCCACGTTATTTTGAAGGAGATAAATCCCAAGCATTTTTAAAGAAAATCGAAAACTACAGTTCACAACCACCACGAGAGAAGTCTTTCGATTTGGATCGGCTGTTTGGATTCTGACGTTATCAGTTCGACACCAGGTATAGACGTAACATGTTTTAAGTGCGTGTCGTGAGAGCTCTAAGACGTAAGTAAAAACAATATAACTTTGAGTAACAAAATTTTAGAACTATTAATATTAGATTAAATACGGGTTGCAACCAAATCAATTTAAGGCCTTTAGTTTCATAATTTTAAGTATTTATTTGTCAACATTTATAAATTTTAAAAAAACCATTCAGATAATTATAATTAACCTTTCATTCACAACTGTTAGAGTTTGTTTTTTTCAATCAAATATTTTTCAACATTTCAGGAACCGGCTACTGAGACAGATTTGTTTGCATCATTGCGAACCTTCTCGTGCTCTGATACTGACAGCACAGGTTTATGGTGTCTGTCAAGATTTATTGATACTTTGTATCTGGCGTCCAACTCTTTTAACTTCAATAAAAATATTGTTATGGTTTACAAATAAAATTCATCATTATTCAAATTCAAATTTCCAAATCATCATAACCATTTGTAAACACAAATAATATAACAATTTGGCTTCTATAACGTGGGGCAATTTAAGATATGTTTTTAAGAGTGTGTCATAGCATTTTAGTAAACCTTTGCAACAATAAATCATAAACTTCTTTAGAAAACTTTTAATAAAATATAATAAAATAATTTAGTTTGATAATAATTTGTCATATTTGGTGGTTTGTTGCATAAAACAGGCTTATTTAAAAGTACATGAGATTGAGATCAGGTAAGATGACAGACATGAACCCAACTGAACAAGCACCTGGCACATCCACACCACATGACACACAAGAACTCGATCAAAACACAACGGAACAATCAGGAGACACCTTACTTACACAATCACACCCTGACACGAACATAATGCAGCAACTAATGGATATGATGACAGGTTTGACTGCAAAATTAGATGAAACAAAGCAAGAAATTAATCACAACGTTAATACTAAATTAGACAAAACCAAGGAGGAAATTGAAAGGAAAATTAATGAAAACGTCAATACTAAATTAGATGAAACCAAGCGGGAATTAAATAACAAAATGGAGGAAACTATAAAGGAAATTGTTGAAAATAATAAAAAATTGGAAGAATGTGTAGAGGGAATCAAAACGAGGGTGGAAAACTTAGAAGGTATTACAGGAGACATCATTGAGGACATCAATACAAAAGTGAGATCGGTTGCAGAAGAAGTGAAGGCAGAAGTAAGGCTCAATGTGGAACATTTTATGGTAGAAAGTCTTACCGAAATTGACGGAAGATTGAAGAAACAAGATGAGTCTCTCACTCAAAGGTTCGAAGAACAGGATAAAACGATTAATTCGAAAACGCAGTTTTTGCATGGACAAACTACACATACAGCAATACACTCACATGCATGTACAAAAACACAGTTTTACTTTTATGGAGACACACGAACACACCCGAAAGTTTTTATAACTAGACTGAGACAACATATGAACACACTACATCCAGATGCCTGTTTGAAACAAAATATTCAGAACATGCTAAAGGGAGAATCAGAATTTTGGTATGAAATGATTGAGAATAAATTTAAAACGATTGAGGAATTTGAGAAATTGTTGTATAAACAATATTGGAGTAACCATACTCAACAAAAAGTTAGATTTAACCTACTTAATGGGAAATACTATGAAAACTTGGGAATAAGTCGGGAAAATTATGTTTTGAGGAAAATTTATAATATTCTACACCTTGAACCAAGCTTCACTGAAAAGGAAATGATATGTTATTTAGGTAGACACTTTTCTGATGATATACATAACGTCATCATAACGCAACGGATAGAAACTTTAGACAATCTTATAGAATATCTTAGGGGAATTGATGATCATCGAGTAGGATGGAGAAAATCAAATAGGGAAAATAGAAATGACGGACAGAACTATAATAGGCAACATTTTAGATATGACAGGGGAAATAATTATAATTCTGGAAAATTTGATAGCCACGAAAATGGAAATGACAAACAGAATTACAATAGACAAAATTTTAGATACGACAAGGGAAATAATAATAATAATTTTGGAGAATTTGATAATGCATATCAGGGTAGAAATAACAATTATTACAATCAGAATCGTAATAATTATAATGGTGATAGAGACTCATATAGAACAAATTCTTATCAAAAGCGCGAATATAATGGCAACGAATACTTACAAAGAAATAATACTTATGCTAATCAGGGAAATGATAAACGACAGGTGCATTGGGAAGATAAGAAAGGTCAAGGACAAGGGCAACGAACAGACGAACGTACGTATGCGCAAATTACGAACACGAATTTACAGAGAGACAATGGGGGAATGCTTAATTCGCAACAGGATCTGAATCGAATTGATACAGTTGTGCAACTAAATGAAACGCCTGGGATCCAGGATTTTCGGTAGGTAACATTTTAAATTCAACCACAACATATGGCCACATGCGCGAATTCATTGGAACTGAGTTTGATAACGGATCACATAATTTAAAAAAAAATAATTTGCCTATAATTAATATCGAAATTAATTCGTCTCAATTTAAGGCCTTAATAGATACGGGGTCTGAAATTAGTTTAATAAATGAAAAAATAATGAACAAGTACTTAAAAGTCAATAACAAAAATAATTGTATTAAAATATCTAAGATTAATTTAACGAGCGCTATTGGAAAAAAGTTTGCGGAATGTAATAAAGTATTACATACAAAATTTATGGTGGAAAAGTATGAATTTACTGGTAATTTTATTGTAGTCGGAGACATGAATTTCGATATCATAATTGGGGAAGATATCTTATCACAACTCAGGGCAAAGGTAGATCTAGAAAATAGGCATGTAGTTTTAGAAGGTAATGAAGTACCTATGAATAATATAAATATAATGCGGTATATAAATAATGATAATGGCTTAGGAGCCGAAATATATAATATAAATAAAATGCGAAATAATTTTGCAGATAACGGCAGAGAAGCCGATTTACGTAGTTGTAAGATACCCGAAGAGTTGTTGATAGTTTGTCCTGACAAATATGATAAACTGATGCATGAACTTTTACAAAAATATGTGTCGTTGATTAATTTTGAAGCAAGAGTAGCAACAGGCTATGTACATAAATTACAGGTAGATGAAAGCAAAGATTTTAAATGCAAAACGTACCCTATTCCTTACAAACATAGAAATTTAGTACAGATTGAACTTCAAAACATGATAAAGTCTGGTATAATAGAATCGGCAAAAACAAACTATATCAACCCATTAGTAGTGGTAAAAAAGAAAAATAATTCTATTAGGCTATGTCTAGATGCTAGAAATTTAAATTCAATAACTAAAGCACAGTTTGATGCCCCCCAAACAATAGACACAATGTTATCAAGAGTAGGTAAAAATACAATTTTTTCTAAATTAGACTTAAAGAATTCATTTTGGCTCATTCCATTGCATACCGAATCTCGAAAATTTACAGGTTTCAGTGTGGATGGACATATTTTTCAGTTTAGGGTGGTTCCATTTGGCTTACAAAGCGCATCTTCGGCTCTAGTTCGGGCGATGCAATCTATCCTCGATAAATATGATACCTTTTGTCTTCATTATATAGATGACATCTTGGTATTCTCCGAATCGGAAAATGAACATCATAATCATTTGGATATCATTCTCAATGCATTAGATGAAGCTGGTTTAAAATTAAATATAGAAAAATGTGAGTTTTATAGGACATTTGTTAAATATTTAGGTTATAAAATCAAACAGGAGGGAATAAGTATCGGCGAGGAAAGAGTTAAAGAAATTAAGGAATACCCACGTCCTACAAATTTAAAAATGTTGAGGGGATTCTTGGGCGTTTTAAACTATTATAAAAAATTCATACCGCGGCTCTCAGAATTGGAGGCCCCTTTGATTGAACTGTTAAGAAAAAGCGTTAAGTGGAAATGGGATGAGAGAAGAGAGAATGCATTTAATGAAGTAAAAAAGAACTTTCATGACAATTTACTATTATATAGCCCAGATTTTTCAATACCTTTCACGTTACGTACAGATGCTTCAGATAATATCATTGCTGCAGAGCTAACGCAAGTCCAAGGGGGCGTTGAGACTCCAATTTGTTTTGTATCTCGTATATTAAGGCCATACGAATTAAGATATTCAGTGTCCGAAAAAGAGATGTTGTCTGTGGTATATTCAATCTCCAAGCTTACGTTTTTCCTGACTTCAAATCATTTCTTTCTTGAAACAGATCACTCTGCATTGTGTTTTCTAATGAAGAATCGTTTCGCAAATAATAGAATCTACCGTTGGTCATTATTAATCCAAGAATATTCTTTTACAATAAAACACAGACCGGGTAGAGACAATATAACTGCAGATGCACTCACACGCAACCGCCATGTTAACACTGACCACAATAACACATTTACCGTTGCTCTAAACTCATTTGAACACGAAGATCAGTTATATTCAAACATGCAAATTCTACATAGTCAATCACTTCTACGCGAGTTACGGAATAAAATACAACATCAACCACACAAAGGTTTCTCATTAAAAGAAAATTACATAATCAAAACCATTGCATTGGAGGAAAAATATGTTATCGATATACAGTTCGCGACTAAAATCATATTAAATCTACATGACCGATATGGTCACATTGGTGTTAGAAAAACATGGTTGATATTTCGGGAAACCTTTTATGCAGAGAAGGACTTAAGCTTGGCCAAAGAATTGATAGCAAGATGTCATCAATGTTGTTTGGGAAAGACAAAAAATCATGTTAACCGAAACACTGTAAACAGTATCGTTACAAAATCACCATTAGAACTAATTGCGTTAGATTATGTAAGCAATTTAATTGCAAGTGAACATGGTTATAGGCATATTTTAATTATAATTGATATCTTTACTAAGTTTGTTAAATTATACCCTACTAAGAGGTGCAACACGGGAACTACGCAAGAAAAGTTGAAACACTATTTTAGAATGATAGGAAAACCTTTTAAACTACTAGCAGATAACGCCACATATTTTAACAATAATAGATTTATTAACTATATGGAAAAACAGAATATCAAGGTTATCTTTACAACAATTAGACATCCTCAAGCAAATCCTTGTGAACGATATATACAGGAGGTCATTAAATTCTTGAGATTAATCATACAAAATAACCATACTGAGTGGCCTTTAGCCCTCAGTGATGTTGAATATTACATTAACAATGTTCCAAATACAGTTACTCTCATTTCTCCCATTACATCTATGTTTGGACTACCACCGACAAGACCATGGACAGACAATAATACTATAAATTTGCAAAATATACATCAGTTAGTACGAATACGTCAGGAAAGAAGTACCAGGAAATATTTGGCACGGGCTAACAAAAAAATTAAAAAGAAAATTAAATTCAAAGAAGGAGATCATGTAGTAATTAAGCGTTTGAAGGTATCGGATCCTAAACGAAACATTTGTGGAAAGTTACTTCCACCTTTTGAAGGTCCATTTATTATTAAAACGGTACTTAATGACAATACTTATGAATTGAAGAATATTAACAATGAGTATATCCGTGGTAAATTTCATATTGAGATGATATACCCGTACAATCCAGATTGAAACATGTACTTTTAAAAGTAACTTTACTATGTGAATGCCACATCACATTCTTAAAATATCAAAATTTTCTCTTAAGAACAAAATTTTTACATTTCTAGGGGGAAATGCTGTGTCATTTACAGTGGAAAGAGTATAAAACTCATTATAGCCAGATAGCGTGACATTGATTTTTACAGACCGTATTCCATACATTGCAATGCACTGTACGGTTTCAGACGTGAGAAATTGCATACACGACTCTGTTTTCAGGAGGCTAGTGTTAATGACTTTGTTGAAACTTTTAATATTACCAAATGATAATTGGAATACTTCAGTTGTGTTTGAAAGTTACATGCAATTTTAGTATAAGCTTTTCTATAGTTATAAGTTATGAAAAGTACTGATCATAATCAAACCAAATAGACTTTAAATTAAAGGTATTTATTGGTACTCACTCCACATCTAGGATTCTCTAAGGTATTCTCAGTTCAAGGGGGTTCCTAGGCATAAGTTTGGGTGCATAGTTTCACTTCAACCAAAATAGGGAAAAGACTTTTATAAAAAAGATATGAAATTATAAATCTTGTGCTCCAAATGTGAGAGGAAGTTATGTTTATTATTCCTAGTAACTTTTATGGGATATTCACTCCACATCTCCTACGTTTCTATTTGCCCATTTTTATCGTTTGCCAATCTAAAGGCTTTTTCATATTAAATTTATATTAAAATTGTTCAATATAGTTTCATACTTTTGTAAAAGTAGAATTAGAGTATTATGTAAGTTCTGAATGGTAAATTTCTTAGTTTTTTGTATTATGAAGGCCATAATGTACAAAATAGAATATTTATTGATCTAGCCTAAAAGGCATTTATATCACACAAGATTCATATCTAAATGAGCAGAAAAATATGAGGAAAAGTATTACAAACTCAAAATTCACATTCAGTAATCAGAAAGTTCAAGATATAATACATTTCAAAATTAAATTCATGTCAAAAAGAAAAAATCAAGATATGATATCGATGAAAGACAGTTCTCAAAAAAATTATGACAGAGGGGATTAAATTTTGAAAATTGAGTAAAAAAGTATATAATTTTCAAGATATTATAAGATACGAGACTCTAATGAAATAGTCAGTCAAGTGATGATAAATATTCTATGGTTAAAAAGAAAATTTGTCTTAAAATAAAAATTATAAATTGATATTCTGGAAGGTTGTAGTTTGATGTGTTTATCACTCTACAAAGAAAATAATATATAAGGTATTGCTTATCTATAAAAGTGCTTAATCCAAGTGCATCGAATAGTGCCACGTTATTTTGAAGGAGATAAATCCCAAGCATTTTTAAAGAAAATCGAAAACTACAGTTCACAACCACCACGAGAGAAGTCTTTCGATTTGGATCGGCTGTTTGGATTCTGACGTTATCAGTTCGACACCAGGTATAGACGTAACATGTTTTAAGTGCGTGTCGTGAGAGCTCTAAGACGTAAGTAAAAACAATATAACTTTGAGTAACAAAATTTTAGAACTATTAATATTAGATTAAATACGGGTTGCAACCAAATCAATTTAAGGCCTTTAGTTTCATAATTTTAAGTATTTATTTGTCAACATTTATAAATTTTAAAAAAACCATTCAGATAATTATAATTAACCTTTCATTCACAACTGTTAGAGTTTGTTTTTTTCAATCAAATATTTTTCAACATTTCAGGAACCGGCTACTGAGACAGATTTGTTTGCATCATTGCGAACCTTCTCGTGCTCTGATACTGACAGCACAGGTTTATGGTGTCTGTCAAGATTTATTGATACTTTGTATCTGGCGTCCAACTCTTTTAACTTCAATAAAAATATTGTTATGGTTTACAAATAAAATTCATCATTATTCAAATTCAAATTTCCAAATCATCATAACCATTTGTAAACACAAATAATATAACAATATATATATATATATATATATATATATATATATATATATATATATATATATATATATATATATATATATATATATATATATATATATATATATATATATATATATATATATATATATATATATATATATATATATATATATATATATATATATATATATATATATATATATATATATATATATATATATATATATATATATATATTATTTTTGATCTGTCTGATTTCGTGACTGATGGAAAATATCATTTTTAAATTTGGCAGCTGACATAATTGCTGTCAAATTTCAAAACATGGAGGTAAGAGCTTATTAACTTTACAAATACCTTATAAATGTATAGAAAAATTGATGTATATTATTTTTGATCTATCTGGTTTCGTAAGTAATAGGAAGATATATAATTTTTAAATTTGGCAGCTGCCATAATTGCTGTCAAGTTTTAAGGTGTGCAGATTAGAAGTTATTAATTTCAAAAATACCCTTTGAATGTATAGACAAATAGATACATATTATTTTTTATCTTCCTGATTTATGAACGGACAAGAAAATATTATTTTTAAATTTGGCAGCTGCCAAATTTAGATATCACACTTTCCTGTCAACTTCGGAACCAGGTACATTAAAAACAATTTGTATCCGTCTTGCTATATATTCACAGGGTATTTTTAAAGTTAATAAGTTCTAACTTCTATTTTTTGAAATTAGACAGCAATTATGGCAGCTGCCAAATTTAAAAACCATATTTCCCTGTCAACTACTAAATCTGTCAGTTTAAAAACAATATATATCTATTTTTCTATACATTTATAGTGCATTTTTAAAATTAATAAGTACTGTATTTTGAAAATTGACAGCAATTATGACAGCTGCCAAATTTAAAACTCATATTTTCCTGTCAATTACTAAATCAAACAGATCAAAGACAATATATATCTATTTTTCTATACATTTACAGGGTATTTTTAAAATTAATAAGCTCTTCCATCTATCTTTGGAAATTTGACAACAATTATGGCAGCTGCCAAATTTAGAAATACGTATTTTCCTGTCAACTTCGGAACCAGGTACATTGAAAACACTATATATATTTTTCTGAACACCAACCTGTTATTGTATGAATTATTTATCTAAAAATCGCATTTTTTATATTTGACAGTCATTTTGACAGATATCAACAACTAAATCAAAAATTTATCTAGACAGTTCAATAGCTGATTAAAGGACGAAGATTTGAAAAAAAAAATTGTTACGAAAACTCAAGTGTACGGCCCGTTAGAATAAATTTAATAGAAAAAACAGTATTTTTCTGTAAGAATATGATTTTCTATTAAAAATTAAAAAAAAACGAAAAATGAAATTTCAAAATCCGGCTAGAGGGATCGATAGGTAAATTCAAGACGAACATTTAAAAAAAAAGAATGTCTCAATAACTTAAAATTTACGACCTCTAGAGTAATTTGGGTGGAACACTGGCATTTCTCGCCACTGTGCGGCGTTTTAAATGGGTCAAATGTCGATATGGCTCATCTCAGAGGGCTATATCTCAAAACTATGAGTTTTTGGGACCTAATAGCCTTGAGAACTTTTGTTATACACATCAAGAACTACCAGAATCCAGAGTTTCAAAGAGTTTGACCAAAAGCCATTTCCCATAAGGATTATGCTATTAGATTATTATTTCCTGAATACCGAAAATTAAATATGTGTGGTAATATACCAGATTTTATGAAAATGCGGCCACCCATTAGCTTACATTGCTGGTAGTTTTCCATATCTTCTTCAAGCTACAATAAACATTTTCTAGCACTCTAATAGAACTAATTGTCAAACTCATAATGAAATGGCCTTCACAACAAAAACATTTGATCTTTGTTATTGATACACTTGTCTGGTGGCTTTGAACCATTCATTTTTACGTTCATCATTCATTACTGGAACATTCAGTTTTCTGGAGAATTGGTGGTATTATTTACACATAAACTAAACCGAATTATAAGTTATAACGGCAACTAAATTTGAAATTAAATATGTCAAATTAAATTGACGTCATTCTCATTTTCCTCATCACTATCAACGAATTTCTAAATTAGCACCCCTTTTCCCTTTTATGGTTAAATTCTCCGCTGGTATATGAAATGTATGTATTTAAATAATTGATATTTTAATATTATAAGATTTTATTTACAACTTTTACATGTTTCTAATTATTTTTTAAAGAGAAATGTTATTGTTTCACATACAATTTTAACTTAGTGCAACAACCTAGTTATCATAATTTCCAAGCAAAAAATTAACCAAATTAATTAGGAATAAATACTCTACAAGAGAGTGACAAGAAACTATCGTTTAAATATTTTTGGTCTACAACTTTTACTTTAAGTTGCAAATGAATATTCACTTAATTTCCGTAAAATGTAAAAACGCTGCTCGGGCTGCCTACGTCTGTTTAAATGTAATAAAGTAAACACGAATGCCTGTGTATAAAAGTTTCGGCAAAAAAAAAGTAAAATATGTCGTTAACGAAACGTAAAAAGTATTGTAGTAAATTAGGTAAATCGCCTGAACTAGTAGAGCAAACCGATTTCATTTTCTACGCATATTATACGGATCTTAAAAACACACAAATATTAATAAGACGCGGAGATTTTCGGTTATTTTGCTCAATTTCTCTATGGATTTTATCGATTGACAGTGATGACTCTGTGATGGAAAATTGGAAGGTCTTGATCATTCTCTTTTTTTGGGTTATAGGAAAATACACGATTTTTTTGTTTGTTTTGCAATTGACTGTAATCTAGGCGAAATTCTCTTTTCTTATCAATTAATTAACTCGTTTATTTAGTTAGTAGTAGTTACGTAGTAGTATGAAACGACTAACAGAATGGCATTCTGGTTCTAAGGCTCTCGGGGATGATTTCTCCTCTTTGATTATTTTTAATTCTTGACGTTTCCTCTGAAGCGAATTAACTTCGATTTAAAAAGAACCACGAGAAGACGGTAGAAACGTTAAGCATTTAAATTAATGACATAAACACATACCCACACGATACCGACTGGTGCAGTACCTACGGTGTTAGGCTTGCGAACACGGTGTCAAAGGTTCGAATCCTGGCTAGGATCTGGACGTGTAGTAACGTTTTTCACTTGTTGCTAGTAGTAGGAGAGCTGGCGAAGGATAATGATCAAAATTTTCACTGATGGCAGTTCATTCCTTGGCCTTTGGATATGTCAAAACCGATCGTCTGATATTTCAAAGTGGTAACATTAACTTTGGGGGTATTCAAAAAGAGGTGATTTTAAGTTTTAGTGAACCATATCGATCAAGAAAAATTTTTGCAAGGGTGGCTAATATAGTTGGTTTAGACGGCATTTCTACCTAGGCAGACGATTTTTCTGCTAACATTATCATAGCAGACGCAACTCAAAATGGCAAAACATCACATTTAGGTGAACTATATTGATCAAAAATATTTTTTTCGTCCTTCGATTTGTTTATTTATGGTACAATAAATAACGAAACGGCAGACGAAAAAATCGGTAGCATCGTCCTAGCAGATGCTGTCAAAGTAACAGGTCCGGTTTTTATCAACATTTATCAAGAAAAATGATATAAGGAATGATAAATACAACTCAAGATTACATTTTCGCACAGGCAGACGATTTTTTTGGTAGCTGTCAAAGTAACAAAAATCACGTTTCGGTGAACTTTATTCATCAAAAATAATTTTTGCGTCCTTCGATTCGTCCACTTATGGTACAATAAATAACGAATCGGCAGACGAAAAATCGTAGCGAGAAATTTTTTAAATTTTTTTTATGTAAATGGGTTTAGAATGTTGCGAAACGTCGAAATTTTAAGTTTGAACAAAAAAAAATCTGTAGGTCTGTCTGTCGGTTTGTCTGTTTGTAACTTTTTTTTGTGCATACAATTACGCTGGAACGGTTTAATATATTGACTTAAAATTTGGCGCATCTATGTACTGTAACGAGATCTGGAACTAGATTATATTTTAAGCTTATTCCGTCGAAGGATTGGGGGTAAATGGGGGTAAATAGACAAAGCAAGCAAGTAAGAGTTCAAGAAATTGGAATTTAGTATATGCATGAGAAACCAAGGTCTTAAAAATTTGTTGGCATGAGCCCTATTATTTAAATGGACCACAGGTCTCAATTTTGTTTTACATCAGCCACCCCCGCATTGCCATCGACCAGTAAACATCCCTTACCGTTCTTCATACGTAATGTACTATTTATTACCAGTTGAATTATGAAAGTGAGATTAAACTTAAATAAATTGATCAAATCTCGAGGCCCCCCGACGATTAAAAAAAAATTAGATCATACTCCGTTAAGTTCGTAGAATCTCCAATGTTGAAAGGAAATTACGCAGTTTTACACCATTTTTTTAATCTCGAACTAACGTCGTATCGCGCTCACCATTTAATAACCTAACTGTATAAAGAAACTTCTAATCTTAAGAATATTAATATTATTACACCCATCAGAGTCGCCTTAAGGTAGATAAAATAATGGCAGTCAACAACGTCCATTTTTTTCACGAATATTAAATATTTGTTAGCATAAATTAATTGTACATTTCACAACTTTGTCTCCGGTAGATCTATAATCAATTTTCAGATAATTTAGATTTAGAAAAAATAAATTAATTTAAGGTAATAATTATCGACGTCTCACCTGCTAATTTACCGTTAAGACATGGCTGTCACAAAACATAAATAATCTTGACCTAAATTGTTACTAGCAGTTAAAAAGTTCGCTACTTATAGTAGGAGCATAAAGTCTTGACAGTAGCTCCGTTGGCGTGCCAATTTACGAGCTTCACAAATTTCATAATTTGTTTCGGCTATTATTTATTTTTTATAATATTATATTAATATATTATATTTAATAAATAGCCCTACGGGTTTTAACGATCTGAAACCTGTAGTTTCCAAGGCCCGCCACGTGGAGGTTATAGTAAGATTTTGAACCACTTATTATGGGGTGTTTGTTTACCGTGGGTCCCTTTGCCTCTCACTAGTCGGGGAACTTGTTCATTGTGAGTCCCCTTGCCTCTCACGAGTCGGGGTGCTTATTTATTGAGTTCCCTCGTAGCGCCAAAACTGTAATAATCTTAAATATAGGTGCGTGGTAGAACGTATTCAACAACGTCGATTCAAGTATATTTTCCTGCTGTTTGCTTTGATTAAAATACCACAAATTTATCGCTCTACTCTCAGGGTCGCGTTGACTAGGTGTGCGAAGTGTGCACAAAATTCCTTCGTCTATTTTTGGGGTGCCATTTTTGAGATCCCCCCCCCCCCCGCTCAATTTTTATTTTGGTGGAAAATTTTTTTGCGAATATCTCATTAATTTTGAAGTACGATTTTTTTTAGATTCGCCCCCCTCGCTCATCAATTTTAAAGTACGAGGCGGCATTTTAGAATTTGGTGGAATTTTTTTTTTCAGATTTCTCCCCCCTGCTCATCAATTTAGGAAGCGGCATTTTAGATTTTGCACACCAACGGCCAAATCTCTAGAAACGGCCCTGTCCACTATCCACACTTTACCCTCATACTGCAGCTACCGAAAAACGGTCTGAAGGCATCTTTTCCAATTAAAAATAAACGCTTAGTAGGCGTCAATATCAATAATGCTAATGAGATAATTTTGATAAGAATCTTACAAAAGATATATCACAAAACACATACATGACAAGCATCATTATTAACGAACAACGGAAACGGAAGTTTGAATAATAAAACACTTTATAAGGCGTAATTATAGACTTGCTTGCCTGCAAACACATATATAGTTTGAATAAAAATGCAGTAATTAATTATGGTATGTGAATTCCTTCATTTGGATTATTATAATCTGGTTAGAAAATGCCAGGTTCCCAGTGATTAACAAATTAAATTGTAGGAAATTGGTAAAGAATATATTAATGAAAATTAAAAAAAAAACAAAGATGCGTTTTCAAATAGTTAATAGATTGTTGTATATTTTTAGACCGTCCGAAGAAGAAATGAGATAAGATTTGGTAATGTAGAAAGGGAAAGTAAATGCGTATTAGTAAATTACTTTACAAATAAAGTAGATACAAACATATTATTCCTTTCAGTGAAATGTTTAAATAATTACACGGACATACACACAAAAAAAGTTTTGAACTACCTATACGTATTTTGGGGTGCTGAAACCGAATTCGAAGTCAGAATTTTTACATAACCTCACAAAAAGTTTATAAATTACGTTTCGATCTTCTATTATAGCGAACACTCTTCATTTCGAAAGTTCTGTGCGATGGCAGTCTATTCCTCTCCTTTGTAGTTTCTGATATATCCCGTTTCAACATCCAACAGTAGTCTGTCATCATATTCTCATTCCATCTTCCTTGATATCGACGCTTCATTTCGCGAATATCTTGGTGAAACCGTTCCCCTTGCTCTTCACTATAATCTTCTAGATTTTAAGGAAATTTTATATGGGTGCAAGAAGAGTAATTTTAGGTCCAATAGGCAACTTAGGTTCTATAAATTCTTAAGAAGCTCAGCGACTATGTTTCTATAGTCTGGGTTCTTCGAGTTTACAAGAAATCCTTCAGTGACGTTTCTAAAACTTACCCATGCTGCTCTCTCAAGGTCATCCATTATGTTCTCAAAATTTTCATCTCTTAAGAGTTTTTGAATTCGAGGTCCATCAAATATTCTAAGCATTGGATAAAGAAGGTGCATGTTTCAAATACTTGGAAAAGAAATTTCCTCAACTCTTTAATGCGAAAATGAAAGAGGGAATATTTTAAAACCAGCAGGTTCCTTTTCCAGTTAACATTAAGTTATTTTTCGTCTGGCTTTTCCTTCATGCGATAACTTATATCGTGCTTACAAAATATGTGACGTACAGATGAACGAACATATTGAAAATGATTCAGAATTAAATGACTAACACAATGATTTGAGAAATGTTTTTTCTATGAGCGATATCTACGGTTTTAGATGGGGCGAGGGCAGTTCGTCTTGACTATAGTCCATCTTGACACGAAAAGTTAAGCAACGTTAATTGAGGTTATAATTTCCTTCTAGCGGCTTACTATCAGCGTACACGTAGAAGCTATACAACTTAAGGCGAGGATTGTGTAGTAGACATACCATCCCTCGAAGGAAAACTCCAAGTTCTACTAGTTTATCTATCAAAACAGTTGTGTGATCTTGATCGAATATACAAAAAAATGGTGCATCTGAAATATTCAACAAACCCGTATACTACGGGAGCCCACCCTAAGTGTCCGTGCACCCCCCCCCCCCGATCCTTGGGAACATGGTTTTTCATAAAGATTAAAGCCTAAGGAACAATTTTAGACATGTCCCCCCAAAAAAAAATTGGCTGTACTTTCAAAATGGCGTCCGTTAAAAAAAAAGTAAATTGCAAATATTGTTTTTGTCATTTAACACAAAAAATTTTCTACAATTCTGTTCTTATACAATATTTGGATAGGAATTACCATTTTCCAGATAAATGATTCAGCTCTTAAAATAAAATATAAAATTCAATATAAAACGTAATACTACGGGAGCCCACCCTAACTGTCCGTGCACCCCCCCCGATCCTTGGAGACAATGTTTTTCATACAGATTAAAGCCTAAGGAACAATTTTAGACATGTCCCCCCAAAAAAAAATTGGCTGTACTTTCAAAATGGCGTCCGTTAAAAAAAAAGAAAATTGCAAATATTGTTTTTGTCATTTAACAAAAAAAATTTTCTACAATTCTGTTCCTATACAATATTTGGATAGGAATTACCATTTTCCAGATAAATGATTCAGCTCTTAAAATAAAATATAAAATTCAATATAAAACGTAATACTACGGGAGCCCACCCTAACTGTCCGTGCACCCCCCCCGATCCTTGGAGACAATGTTTTTCATAAAGATTAAAGCCTAAAGAACAATTTAAGACATGTCCCCAAAAAGAAAAACTGGCTGTACTTTCAAAATGGCGTCCGTTAAAAAAAATTGCAAGTATTGTTTTTGTCACAAAAACTAAAAAAGATGGAAAAAAACTGTCTGCACAAAAAACAAAGTGCATAAAATTTTCTACAATTTTGTTCCTATATAATATTTGGATAGGAGTTACCATTTTCCAGATACCATTGTTACCGTTTTCTGCAAATTATGATATTATTATTATTATTATTAATTTTTTTCAGTTTATTTTATTTTTTGTTATGTTAATAATATAAAGTTATATTTTACTACAATAATTGTCACATTTACTTCCTGTAAGTGATTTACCGATATATGAATTTCCATGTTTTCTTAATTTCGGACTCATTTATCTGGAAAATCCTATCAAAATATTGTATAGGAACAAAACTGTAGAAAATTTTATGTACGTTGTTTTTTGTGAAAAAAGTTTTTGTCCAACCTTTTTAGTTTTTGTGTTAAATGACAAAAACAACATTGACAACAGTTGTTTTTAACATATGGCCGCCATTTTGAAAGTACAGCCAGTTTTTTTTTATAACATGTCTTAAATTGTTCCTTAGGCTTTAATCTTTATGAAAAATATTGTCCCCAAGGATCGGAAGGGGGGTGCACGTTCAGCTATGGAGGGCTCCCCGACTAGTATATTATATTATACACAGATATTTCTGGATTCTTAAGTAAATCGTCAACGTTATCGAATGGGTTTTGAATAACTGTCAATCATAATTATTATATTATTGACTATAAATTACTTTTTGTGTCAAAGAGAATATAAAACTTAACTTTATACACAGTTAGATGGTATTAGAAAATGGATAACTTCCGGCGTCACAACAAACGCTGAAAATATAAGTGATGAGAGGAATTATGAATATCGTTAAATTTCACGGTATACGTGACGATTATTTGTTAAATTAAATTTACTTAGATATTACCTATTATATGGTGAATTAACTCTCAAAAACACTATCATTACTTTTTGCAATTGAATCTGAGCATTAAGCTGTAACCGAAGCAAGAGTTTTGAAAGTATGTTCAGGAAACGAAGGTAGTAAAGATGTATCAATTATGAGGAAGCAAAACAGTAATAGCTATCAGCCTATTTGATAAAAAAATAATTAGTTGTTGGGTAAGGTCATAAGATGTTGATAACTTTCAAGATTTACGTCTTTTAATAGTTGTTTAGAGGATTTTATTGCTTATATTAACACTTTGAATTAATGTATTATATTATTTATGAAAATGACGCATTTATCGGAGAATTTTAGTAAAATTCTCAAGTGATATTTTATAATACCATTTGAATGAAATAAATAAAAATTTGATTTTATATAACAAAATGTAAGAACGCATATGAAGGAGAGGAAATATCACAAAATAGATCAGTCACATTGTAACAGAATTTAGTGAGCTTGAGAGTCTAAGAATGAATTTAAAATCACAGAATTACAAAAATTCTCCTACACCGTTCTGACAAACATACTTTTGGCAGAATTCCCAATATTAAGAACTGGGGGTTAGTGAACGCATTGAGATAAAATATGATTTTTATTTTCTGCACTCTTGAGTTCTATGGTGTGAATTTATGACAAAAAGGTGAAGGGAGTATAATCAAAGCTTTTTGATAATCTGTCTTTTGTGCCGTATACGCCCGCACTTAAAAATACTTAAAAACCTTTTGCACTCTTCTGGTAAATAAATCCTGGTCTGGCTCCGAGTCTGTTTATAAGACTTTACTGACAAAGGAATCCATATCATCACTGACAGCCAAGCAGTTCTCTGACTTCTGGGCCTCCTACTCAGGAGTCCGGCAAGCGAAGCTCCTTATCTCAAGGCCTTTGCCGAAGCGAGCAAAACAAGTCCTGTGACTAAGCAGGAAACAGGTCAGAATCGGGGTAGGTCTTTTGACTGGACGTAGCTCTCTTTGAAAACACCTGCACACTATGGGGGTGGTTGACAGCCCTGACTGCAGATTCTGTGGGGACGAGGAAGGAACTTCCATCCACATCCTAACTTCCTGCCCTAGTCTTGTGAACTTGAGGCACAAACACTTCGGCATTGGTTGGCTGGAGGAAATAAGGAATGCGCCCATAGGAAGGATTATGGCCTTTGAGTTAGAATTCGGCTTGAATGGGGGAATTTTCTAAATTCCTAGCGGTAGCACAATAGGCCACAAGGCCTAAGTACAGCGACCTTTTATGGCCTCGCTAAAAGACGGAGAAGAAGAAGGAGTGGACCTCAATATTGATATTAGGTAATTAAGGTCAATTAACTGTGAAATTTCATTTAATAATTTTTAGTTACTTTTTTTTTTGAAGGCAGGTGGTTCAATTTAAAAAAAAAAGAAAAATTCACACTATTTAGTGGCTAGCTTCTACGCAGTAAAATATCCGTCGTTTTGACTTTTTAAGCTTTAACATTAGGCTCCTTATCAGAGAATCCTGAAATCATAAATTTCATGTCAATCTGCAAAAATATTATTTTATCGCAATTAATTCCATTTTGAATTCTTAATTTTTGTCATGAGATTCGTTATTCTACTCCGAAAACATCAAACTACTAATTTTAATGCAATTCTGGCGGAATTTGTATTTTTCATCACAAAATTAAAAATTAAATTAAATCGTCACTAGCGACTTCGCCCAATTCTCGAATAAAAAATATTGTTTCCAATTTTTGCTCACCTTATAATAGACACGAAGCTTATGAAATTAAAATGGGACCACCACCGAGCCACAACTTGCAATTTGAGAATGATTTCATAAAAATCGGTTAAGCCAATTCCAACTAATGATTAAATAAACTAAAAAAAAAAAAAAGAAGTAGGTTAGAAAGAGACGGACATTAGATGGAAGTTTGATTACAGTCTACAAGAATAATAATATTTTTTAATCTGTATACCCTCTAATATGTATTTTCAAAAAAATTTTACTGTTTTTCTTCACGGTTTGAAGGAGATAACATTAAACGCATTAATTAAAAGCCACAAAATCTAATTAATTAAATTAAATCACTTTCAGGGTGTTTTATTAAATTATAATTGAGGACTAAGCAACAAACTAATTATTACTATTTGTTATTATTAGTAATTAATCTCATCAATTAACTAATCTAAACGGGTATGAAATATTACTAAGAGTATTTAGCGGCGAGGTAAAGAAATTTTTATAAGAGTTAAATAATTGGCCTACTAATTTTATGGTGCTAATTATGTTATAAATCTTAAGTTTGACAGGCAAAATTTCACTTTTTATTGCTGGACAAATTTAATTTTAATTTAACACTCTTGAGACACGGATATAATAAATAATATACGAAAAGTTTATTAGGTACCTTAATATACGATTCTTCAATGCAGTAAATAAGCCGGAAAAAAGTGTATAATGTGGAAAAGTGCTGGAACAGCACCGATTTGAAAATTACTCTTTTTTTCACGTGTTCCCTAGACCCCCAGGAACATTAATCAGCATTGACCCTGCATTACCTCCGAAAATGAGAAAGTTAGGGGGGGGGGGGGGGTGAAGTGACCCAAAAAGTAGCTGTCATAAAAAAAATATTTTTTTCTGGTCTTCCGTTTTTGAGATAATTGATCTTATATTTATACGTTTGAATTGTATATTAGTTATTTTATTTGGTTTTTAAGAATATTTCTTAAGACAAATGCCCTTTCTAATACAGAACAAAACTATAAAAAAAAAGAGGACGGACCGAGGGGCAAACCGCGAAGGAAATCTGGTGTACACTCAGAAGGAAATCCGAGGAAATCTCAGGAAATATTTTTCAGATTTCTCCCCCCGTTCTTTAAAAAAAATTTTTTTTTTATCAAAGCGGAAATCTGGAGGAAATCCAAGGAAATTTGCGTCATCTTCGTCAAAGAGGAAATCTGCTGTATAAAATGTTGGGCCCTCGGGACGAAAAGCTTCTTAAACAACGATTACTTTATGTAAATGTCATTTAAATCGAAGTTGTCAGCAAAAGCGACCAAGTTTAATATCTACTGTTCCATAATCAGGTACACGTGAAATACGTTTATGTATATATAAATATAAATTAATGCAATGTCCAGTACCTGTAAAGTACAACTTGCGTCAGTATTATATAATTATTTATAAGCTACAGTTAAATTGTAAATATTTCTCGGTATTAATTAACTCAACTCTTGTAAAATGCGTCATTTGTAACTTTATAATTTCTTGTCACTGTGAGGGGCGTTAGTATTACCTAACCCTAATACTGCTAAAGATTATACCACGTTCTAAATAGCGTATGATGACTTGCATTTAATTTTTTCATACGTATATAGTTTTCTCCACTAAAATACTATAATAATTACAGAAAAATTAAGCTAAACCAGGAATATATTGGTTTCATTTAGATATTATGTTCTCCCGATCCTTCCTTTCGTCGTATATATTTTTTTAATATCATATAGCTTTGAATAATTTTTTTATGGTTTTCATGACTACAGAAAAAGCTGCCCACGTCAGGCCAATTTGCCTAGTGATTTCTGCGGTCTGGTTTTCCTGGTTAAGCTTGATGTCGTGGCCGAGGTACACTTATTTTTTAACAACTTCAAGCGTATGGTAGTCGAGTGTGACCTGGATGTTATCTCGACTCATGACCTTGACCTTTAGGAGGTTCATCCTCAGGCCCACGGACTCCGAAGTTTCCTTCAGCTCTCTTAGCATGAGTCCAAGCTCGTCGGCATCGCCGCTCATCAGGATGATGTCGATAGCGAAGCGTAGGTGACTCAGAAACTTCCCATCGATATTGACTCCTTTCCTTTCCCAGGTCAGGTTCTTAAACACGCCCCGCAGTGCCAGAATAGTTTTGGCGAGATAGTGTCACCTTGTCTGACTTCTCTCTCAATAGGGATTCTCCCGGTGACTAAGTCTTCGCCGGCTTTGACGTGGGTATAGACAAGTTTAATAATAATAGAGTGTTAAATTAAGAAATGTGCAGTAACAAAATTTATTGTAATGTTTAGTAAATTTTATATTTGTCTTTTTTTTTAGATTGACAGTTTTATTAGATTGTAAGTTTTCTGAATAACTATAAAATTAACGCTTCCTTGTACCTTACCCTGTAATTGGGCAAGCCTGTTGGGTACTGTAATGCTAAGTAAATAAATAGATAAACAACTCTGAAGAATTTTAAGTTCACTGAAAAATATGAAGATATTTTAATATCTTGGCCAGCTTAGGGAAATACTTAATATTTACATTCAGGCATACTATTTTTGTGTCAAAAATTTATTTTCGTTTCACCCTAGTGTACAACAATGTGTGGTATTTGTAATGGCATAGGTTGCTTAAATGCCCCTAGATTTAAACCAAGATGATAAAGAGCAAGACAATGTATTATTGAGTTATTGAAACTTTTTGTTGCTATGTGTGAAATGGCTCCTTTGCTTAATTCCTCAATTTTTACTTCCCTCTAGATTTTGGTCAAATTCATACCCAATAACCATTTGGTTATATAAAAGAAACCATAAAGGGTCTCGCCGGTTAAGTATATGGGATTGGGCCCAACTGCTTATTGGGCTATTTATTCACATGAATGTTGCTTATGACCAGGAATGCTCAATAAAATATATAATAAACTTCTATTCCCTACATTACCAGAGTTTAAACTTTAAAATTAATTTTTTTCAAAACTATTGAAGATAATTAATTGAAATTAATAGTAGACGTTGATATGAAATAGCTTTATATTTTACATTTTTTTACATCCCTATTACGTCATTTAGTATATAAAAAAAATAATTTAATTTTTGCTGTTTTTATATTGAGTGACACTTACCAAAAAAATCTATATTATTTAACACTAACATAATTATCGTGTGAAAAAATTACTTCAAGGTCAAATTGGGGGAAGATGCTTAAAAATATAAATCTAGATAATAAACACAGGTACGCAAAAAAAATTTGAGTACGAAGACCTAGACCACTTAATTCCTACTCATTTGGAAGCTAATAACCAAAAAAATATACTACCACTTTTAGCTTGGCTCTCAATTATTTTTTTTTGCTTCAGAAATATTGACTTTATTAGACAATATGGTAAGGACATTTTAATTAATCCACAGTAATATCTCTTCAGGAAAGGAAACTAGCGAAAAATGTTTCAGACAAAAGTGGTTCCGTTCAGAGAGGGGCATCTTTTGAGTAGAATAATTTTTCCCACCCCTGATGAGCTTGGGGCGGGTAACTTTTGAATTTTTAATGGCACTCTCCACTTTTGATCGCGTATTGTGATTCTACGAAAAAAATTACATAAATTTTGTACCAAACATTTATTTCTCCCCCCACCCTGATAAGCAGGAACGGAGGTGTAACTTTCGAATTTTCAAAAATCTGCAGAGGAACATATCTGAACTAGGGCATTTTTAGGTAAAATGTTTCAAACAAAAATTGTTTTGTTCAGACAGGGGCATCTTTTGTTTGAAACACTTTTCCTAAAAATGCCATAGTTCAGAGATGTTCGCCTGCAGGATTTTGAAAAATCGAAAGTTACACCGCCATCCCCGCTGATCAGAGTGGGGGGAGAAAAAAATGTTTGCTACAAAAGTTATGCAATTTTTTTCGTAGAATCAGAATACGCGATCAAAAATGGAGAGTGCCGTTAAAAATTCAAAAGTTACCCCCACCCCCCGCTTATTACGGATGGCGGATGGAAAATTGTTCTACTGAAAAAATGTCCCCCTCTGAATGGAACAACTTTTGTCTGAAACATTTTTCGCTAATCTCCTTTCCTGAGGAGATATTTCTGTGGATTAATTAAAATCGCCTAACCATATTGTGTAATAAAATCAATATTTCTGGAGCAAAAAAAATAATTGAGAGCCAAGCCAAAAGTAGTAGTATGTTTTTTTGATTATTGGCTTCCAAATGAGTAGGAATTAAGTGGCTTCGCACTTAATTTTTTTTTGTGTACCTGTGTTCATTACCTAGATTTATGTTTTTAAGCATCTTCCCCCAATTTGACTTTGAAGTAATTTTTACACACGATAATTATGTTAAGTGTTAAATAATATATATTTTTTTGGTAGGTGTCACTCGAGGGGTTGATATAAAAACAGCACCCTCAAAAATTAAATTATTTTTTTTATATACTAAATGACGTAATAGGAATGTAAAAAATGCAAAATATAAAGCTGTTATATCAACGTCTCCTATTAATTTCAATTAATTATGTTCAATAGTTTTGAAAAAAATTAATTTTAAAGTTGTTACCCCCATAACTCTGCTAATATAGGGGATAGAGGTTTATTATATATTTTATTGAGCATTCCTAGTCATAAGCAACATTCATGTGAATGAATAGCCCAATAAGCCGCTGGGCCCAATTCCATATACTTAACCGGCGAGACCCTTTTCTACCACTATGCTTAAATAATTTTGGTGATGAAACAATACTGTGAAAAAAAATTAATGTTGAAATGTGAACATTTTTACAATTCAAATGTGATCGACAAAAATATAATTCTTGTGATTTTTAGGACTGCTACGATAATTAAATATTTGTTAGAAATATTTTTGAATGTAAAATATTAAAGTTCTTACGATTAGAAACTCAATGAAAAGAGTTTCATGAAAATCCATTCACTATAGACGGGTTCCGAGGTAAAAACGTAACTGCATTCGACTACGTATGTTTATGAAGAAGTTTCAAATATTTTACGCGATAATGGTAAAAAAGCAATATAAAGTTTTCCAGTTTTCTTTAAATTATGAAATAATGGTTATGAGTTACATAATAATGTATCTTACACATTACGGTGAGTGATGTGTTTCTCATGCCCTTAATTTTCACTCTCTTGCAGAATTTTGATTTGGACCCTAGATTGGGCGTAAATATCAAAAGACGACTAATAGTACACGCAAATTAGATTAAAAAACAGTGAATAGAAGAAATAATTTATAGAGTAATAATATTTGAGATGCGTACTCTAAGATACGGTTAGAAATAGATACCCGAAAAGTCCCCCCCCCCATATAGGAGTGGAACGTCCCTTTTTTTTTGTAAAAAACTACCCCCAACGGGGATTTAAACCTGGTTTTTCACTTTTATCTTGTAAACCGTTCGTCGGAAAAGAAACAAGCATAGGAAGTAAAAAATTTGTCGTTAAATTCTTCATAAATGTTCCATTAACCTTGTAGCTTCATTCCTGAGCATTTTTTTCGTTAAAGTAACCGGTTTTAAGATATTCGCTGTGAAACTTCGAATATGATCGATTTTTACCTGTGCGTTCCAAACTCTGTTCGGAGGCGAAGTAGGTGAGGATAAGCTACAAGGTAAATAGGACATTTTTTATGCAGAATTTAACGACAAATTTTTTATTTCCTATACTTTCTTCTCTTCCGACGAACGGTTTACAAGATAAAAGCGAAAACCCAGCTTTAAGTCATCGTTAGGAGTGGTTTTTGGCAAGAAAGGGACGTTTCACTCCTAAATGGGGGAACTTTTCGGGTATCTATTTCTAAACCCATCTAGAGTACTCATCTCAAATATTATTACCTTATAAATTGTTTCTTCTAAAATGTCTAATTTGGGTGGACTATAATCTAAGATGGCTGCCCAGTTTTGGAGCAGTTCCAACATTCGAATACATGGGGACTTTTAGTATGATAAAATGAAATGAAAGAGAACCTAATACCTCAATAATTAATTGCAATTGTGTATGAGCCTATTCATAAAAATATCGATTTTGCTCCTATGGTTTTAAAAACACCTGAATCATTTGAAATCACAATTTTCCTTTCCATCCAATACAAGAATGTATAATTGTAAAAATAATAAATAAAAATTGAGATTAGCTCCATCTAAAAGCAAGCTATAACACATTATTATGTAAAATAATGCATTAATTTTTTGTGACTATAAATAAATAATGTCAATTATAGATAAGTTGAATAGGATTTATGTAAACATGGCAAATAATCAATAAATACAAGTCTAAACACTTCCGCAACTCCTTAATCCACCTACATTTTATATAATTGTTTATTAATGCCAAGAAACATTACTGTTATAAGATGTTCGTTTTTATCTGAGTGAAGGTTGTTACAGTAGATGTTCGACCTTTAATTATACCATGCCATAAGTTATACCCACGAAGGTGCGCTATGGCATTCCTTACAGGGAGCCTATATAAGACAAGTGAAATTTAAATATTTAAAAGTGCAAGTCAATGTTGCCAACACATCCTGTTAGGAATGCGCAATCTGTGTTGGTTTGTAGCATTATACTTCGTTTAGGACATATTGTGTCTGTTTTCGTTAGTGCTGCTCATTAATATTAGAAATTAAGAAATAAATAGTAATTAATTTTACTGTACATAGTACAGTATACAGAGATAAAAAAAATATGTAAAATTTAGGAATAATATATCTAATGATATATACTTTTATGGGCAATTATTGGAGTGAAAATATCTTCAGTTTCTATATGGTCCCGAAACTTGTTCTTATCCAAGAGGTGAAAACCACCTTTAAATTTAGATATTCAACATTTGAAAAAGCATTGCTGATTTATTTTTAAAAAATTATTTATGTTTTTGGGATCGTTGATTACGAATCTGAAGACAAAATTAAAAAATTCAAAATGGCGGCTGCAATATGGTCGATGAAATTTTTTCCAAAGCAAGTGTTTCAAACAAAAAAAATGGGCACCCAGGCGATGCTATAATATATATTAACGAAAAACAGTATTTTTGAGAATTTTTTTTAATTATAGTAACAAGATGGCGACATTTTGTTTAAAAAAATGTAAAGACGTACATTGTTTCGGCCATAACTTCTTTGTTTTTTAAGATATAAACGTAAACAAAAAATCATTTGAAAATTTGATTAACCAGTTTCAATTCTAATTCTTATACTTTTTAACGCAAGTGCTATAGTTTGTAAGATATTCGACATTTAAATACTTCGTCCTATAATATTTCAAATGCCATATTTAAATTAACTTTCTCCGAAATTATTAATCCTACATAAATAAATTAAAAAAATAACTGATTCTCATTCTATTAGCTTTATTTTTTATTAGTAGAGGTCGAGAATTCGAAAAAGTCGTCTAGAAACGTGTGCCGTGGAACATTGAAAGGTAAAAATGTACTGATTACGCTATTACATATTACTTGACATGCATATACACCCCCTAAATTCGTCTGGCAATATCGGTGTCCAAACAACCCCCAGGGGTGAAAAACCGGAAAAAACGACAAATTAGATATTTGCCTCAACTTTCTAGCAGTTTTTTAATATTTGATACAACAGAGTAATGGCTATTTATATGCAAAAGAAATGCATTGTTTAAAGCGTAAACTATTTCCCAAAGCCTTGCGTAACTTTCTTATTATGCGAATATTTATTTTGTTATTTTCGCAAATTCGTTCCACTCTTGATTGTAGATAGATGAGCGAAAATTTTAAAAATTTAATAAGAATAAAACCTGCAGCCCATACTATCAGGATTCGATTACTTTTTTCAGTTTTAAATTTCGATCATAAATAAGCGAGTTATGAATTAAATAGTTAGTTGTTGTCAAAATCACGCTTCAACCCCAGTTGCATCTGTCTCAGCTTCTACCATCTCCCGTCGCGCTCGAATATACCTTCCTGCTCGTCACGCGACCCGCGAAGCTCTATATGCACTTATAAAAATACACAGTTGTACCTAGAAAATTGTTTGGTTACATGTTTTTAGTGTTATTTAATTAAATACTTTTATATATTTATAAAATTGTTACAAAATATGGAGTCTTCGTCTAGCAACACGGAAAATGAACTAACTGCGGAATTTAAATTGCCGATTAAATGTCGAAAAGTTTATAAATCAAATTGTATAATTTGTAATAAAAGTGGAAACTTATGTGAAAGTACTGAAAGCAATTTCATTAATTTTAAGAAGTGTTTAAAAATAAGAATTTCACTGAACAATGAAGAGAGTGAAAAATATTTGCCACTTGCGAACTCAAAGGTAATGTGGCATAAAACATGTTATTCATCTTTTGCAAGCAAAAAAATATTTCTCTTTCAAATAATAGGAAAGTGCTTTGTAATGAGAAATCAGAACCAGTGAAAAAAAATTAAGGAGTGATAGACCAACATTTAATGTTAATTTATGTGTATTTTGTCAAAAATTCAAAAAAATCAAAAAGTTGTCCCAAATAATGACAATTAGCATATGTACTAAATTTAATTTAATATCTACGGTAAACAGTGATTTACTAGAGAAAATTGGTACCCTAGACCCAATTGCAACAGAGGTTAAATATCATGCTAGTTGCTTTGCTATGCAGTGGAAAATATATAAAAATCTTGTGAAAATAAATTGGAAAACCCAGAAAATACCAGTTTATCTGACGTTGCCTGGTGTAATTTAATGACGGAAATGAATGAGGGGTTTTTAAAAGGTAAAGTGTATACTTTCTCAGTAATTTATAATCGATTTGTTTTGATGGGTGGTGAATTAAATTATAAATATTTTCTAAAGAAACTAAAAAATCATTTTAAGGACAACATAAATTGTGTAAAATCGTACAGAAAAAATGAGTCAATGTTAATTTTTCCTAATATAAAAGAAGGCATTTATAATCAAGTACAGGTTTTAAAAGAATCAAACACAAATTACAACACTATGTTTGAAGAGCAGCAATCATTTCTATAAGTGCACTAAATTTGGTGACATTACAAATTAAAACCGATCTTAAAAATACTCCTGGAATTGATCCTTTAGAAATACCCAGCATTGAAAATATGAGAAAATGTGTATCAGAATATTTATATGATTTGATTAGTTTATTATTGTGCGATTATGATGATGAGGATAAAAATTCAAGAATTTTAAGCATTGCTCAAGATATTGTTTTCTGCTATTTAAATTCAAGAAAAATGACACTAAAACATATATCAGTTGAACTTAGTATTCACCAAGCTACACGTTCCAAAAAAGAAAATTTAAGGAGTTGGAAAAATTTTGTATGTTATTTATTGTATTCGTCTACTACTTGTGATAACATTAATGATTTGAGAGCGAAGATGGCATCTCAGATAAATTACCCCCTACAAGAGACGCTTTGAAGCAACACTGTTTGAGATCATTTTACCAATTTATTATTTGGAACAATACTTTAAATAAATCCAATTATTGATATGCCGAATCATTTAGAGTTTTGGTGGAGAGTAAATGAAAATGATTCCTATTCACCTGTATGGACAAATAAATCACCAATGCCAACTCTTACAGCAGAAATGTCATTCTGTTATTGGAAAACAGGTGAAAGTACCGCAAATTTATAAAATTACGGTTTTTAAATGAATGTCATTTCAGGATGCGCAACATGAGGTGCCAGTGCAAGAAAAATAAGTTGTCGTGTCTGGGAAACTGTGGTTGTTCGGGTGATAATTCTTGCCAAAACGATTACACAGAAAAAAACATAATTGTAGATGAAGAAACAGATGAACAATTCTTTTAATAAAATAGTAATTTTCGAAGTTGTTACTTTTGTATCTTATTACCATGTGCATTTTTGTCACTTAATGTAAAAGTGTTTTAAAATAATTTAAACGCCAATTCTACTTTTTTATTATTACTCTTAATTGTTTTATAAATAATAAATTACTATTATTATCATTAAAACAAATAAATAATCATTAATTTTAGAAGTAGTTTTCTCTCGCCAAATTCAATACACTGTATCTAAAAACTATGTAATTTAGATCATAAATGCGTGTGTTTATGTCATCTTTAACTTATTTTTATTAAAACAACTACCTCTTAATTTTTCCATTATACATATTAATATGTTCATTTTTAATGAATGAATTTAAATGGCAATACAAAGAGCTTGCACAACTGCGCAAGCAAACAAGAGTGAGAGGAAAGATGATAGAACTAGAGATAACTGTAGTCGGGGTGCCGCGGGGATTTTGTCAACAAGTTAGTATTTGTTTCATAACTTTCTTATTTATAAACATAATATAAAAATAAAAAAATGTTCATAATCTAGATAGTATAGGCTATAACTTTTATTCTTACCAAATTTTTGAAATTTTTGTTCCTGTGAGTACAAAATAATAAAATAAATATATGCATAATAAGAGAGTTATATTCGTTTTTAAAAAGCATTATCTGCTTTAACCAATACAATTTTTTGTCTATAAATGACTATAACTTTATTAATATACATAATATAGCAAAAATTTTGAAATTGCTAGAATGATTAGGAAAAAATCTAATTTTCCATTTTTTTCGGCTTTTCACCCCTAGGGGTTGTTTGGACACCGATATCGCCAGACGAATTTAGAGGGTGCATATACATGTTAAGTACCATGTAATGACGTAGTCAGTACATTTTTACCTCTCAATGTTCCACGGGAGTCAAGATAGATCTTTTTTTAAACTCTACTATATCCCTCACATTTTATTGACATACTTGGAAAGAAACAAAAATTTTACGTTATCTCGAAAATTTCTTTATAGCTGACAATGCATTTTTTTTCTAAGCAAGTATTGCAGAGTTGCATACAGCTTTTTCTTCTCAAAATTTGCTTCTTCTTCAGCTCCAATGCGTTTGTTTTTTAAGTGCCACCCCCTGAAAAGGATACATTTCTTGAAGAATCGAGTGTTGCTGTGATAAGTTGCTCAAGATTTCATTAGAAGGGACCGTCAGCACCGTCTGCCTGTCTGAAAGATAGAGAAAACTAGGGTAAGCCAGCCCTTTGTGAGTTTCGTGATATTTCTAGGACGTCAAATTTTGTACAATTGCCGTAAATTGAAAAACCAAGACAAATGCTCAAATTTACAGTTCAAAAGGCCACCGCAGGTGTAAATTTTCTTTGAAAACGCAAAAAGTTCACTATTAAAACGCTGGATTTGATTTGCTTACGAGCTTATGCAAACAGCTCTCAAGTTAATTGATAATTATTGTATAGAACGCTCTCTCTCAGCTAACCCCCAAAAGACAGAACTAGTACAATTCACCAAGAAAAGGAAGCTACCCCAAATGAAAACACCCAAATTATCGGTCACTGAACTCCACTTAACGACTGAGGTTAAATACCTGGAGCTTATAGTTGACCACATTCTGAACTGAAAAATTCATATGGAAGTAAAGATATACATCATAATGGGAATAACGCAAGCGGTAACAGAATCTACTAATACAAACACTAGTTAGTAAATGAGAGTAGTGTAGCCCTCTCGTTATAAATAACTGTGGGGTAGACTCAGAGTTAGTACTGCAAATAAAGAAGGCCTTAGATGTGCTCACACAAAACAACAGTATCAAAGAACGCAATGATTAAATTGATAAGAACGCCCTGTATGTCCTGGAACCCATAAGTGCTTTCGGATTTGGTTCACAATTCCCTGATAAAGAACTATGCACTCAAACGACTTGCAGATGGCTGGACTGGCCTAAGCAATTGCAGTCGTAAGCTAGATAAGCACTGCCTGCAGATGTCCAAGCACAACCTATACATGTAAGTAAAATTACTAGCAGAACACTCACTTTCCACCTAATCCGAGCTTTGGTCACAATTCACCAGATGGCGTGCTTGATGGCTTTGCCTTACTTTTCGTATTGTAAAAACCAGTACATTTACCAGAACTGCTTACTTTTAAAAACTTTTTAAAACTAACAATAAAAAGTACTGTACTGGTAAAATCAGTACGAATCGTACCTCTTGTTTAACTGGTGGTAAGTTGCCGATCTTGCTATGTTCATTCTCCATCGAATGATATAATCGCAGAGCAGGTGTTGTCAACAAGAGCTCGAAAGTATATTATCTTGTTTACAAGCTCATATCCACCAAGCCTTAATGCGTTTTAAAATAAGTGTTAATATATCGGTGAAAAATTTCAAACGTGAACATTTACCATTTTTCCACTTCACTTGATGGGAGCTTTAATTATTCATTATGTTATTTAGATACTCAACGACTATTTTGAAAGAATGAGAAAAAATCAGACTCTATATGACATAGGTGCTACACAAAAGGCAAAAGTTCACAATTTGCGCCAGACAATCACTGTATGTAACTGAACGAATAAAAATACAAATTGTTATTTAAATCTATTTAAATATTAATTATTTTCTCTCCATTTATTTATTTCTTTGGATTTGCTCTTTTCTTCTCTTAATTCTAGTTCGAGGATCTGAGCCACTAATGATTCGTATGTTAATAGGTATTCGATAAAAAATGTACAATGATTTTACATAGTCATGCATACTAAAGTAATTTATTCAAATCACAACAGATTCCTTTGTATCGCCCGCCTTAGAATTAGAATTTACATTGATTTATATACTGTTTACAGTAAAATATTTATTGAATTAATACAAAAAAAAACATTTAACTTTTTACAAAACACTCCATTCCTTATTTAATTAGAAATATACGCATAGAATATGAGTTATAAATAATACATTACACAAACAAACGTTTTCCCATATACTAACAGTAATGCTCTCAATAAGGCTGTGTATTGAAAGTATTTAATATATGCTCAAGGTACTTTTTTGTTAGATAATTGAGGAGGACGTATTGCATAAAACTCTACACACGTTATAGTATTGTTATAATATGAGTACAAATAATTAGCACTGTAAAACAAAATATTAAATAGTAGTTTGTGCAACAAGAGTGGATATGGATAATCCACTCGAGTTGTACAGTATACTTTTTCTACGACCAGCTTAAGAAAAAACTACAAATTTTACATTAAACATTAATAAGGGCATGTGCATCATATAACTAACATAACTTCAAATTTTAGGTTTTTTTAAGTTTATTCTCATTTTTAATGTTTGAATGCGCATTTTTAAATTGTTTAGAAATTCACGCAAATAATTTTTCAATATTGTCGATTAATTAAGCAATCCAAACCACTTGACTTTTAACATAGTGGTGGGCAAATATCCGGCAAACGTTTGTTTTCATTCGTTAAACGGTTGTTAAAGAGTTGGTTTTTCGGTTGCCTTGGCTACGTTTCCGCGAGTTAATTAAAATAAACCCCGTGTTTGTTCACTACGCCATATTGCCTAAATAATTTGACAGGTTGTTGGATTGCCTAATAAAAATAGACTGCTAATTATAGGTTAGGTTCCTGACCTGCAAAATGTGTGTTATTTTATCGTGACAAATGTTTAAACCTTCATAAACATTACGTTGAACTAGATCCTGGTTGAAAGTACAGGAACCAGGCAGAAATTTTAATAATAGCTACGTAATACTTGTAAATCTGAAGAAATTTATATATTTTTGAGATTAGCTGTGACGTTACGTGCAGATGCTCTAATAGATCATTTTCGGTCACGTGACTTTGACGCAGCTGTCTGGAGGGCACCCGAAACCTCATCCAATAACAGGCAATGAAAATGAAAACAATTAATTAGAGATGGGTTGATATTTAACAACCTATTGTTTTATTAAAAAATAACAGCTTGTACCCATCTCATAATTTGTTGGGTGTCCTCCACGCCGACAGCGTGACGTCAACCGATTACACTGACAATTACTTTAACATCTTACGCACTAACTTAATTTTTTTAAAACGAATAGTTGCCTATGTACTTAATACACGAACTGTGATTGGTCAGTTTCATATCCATCCTAGATAGTATCTGAAATATTATATCCGTTCAATTAACTGGAAATGCCTACTAATCTATTCTATAGACTGGACTGTACAGAAAACAGCAAATTTACATAAGGGAGTAGAAAAAAGTTTTATTATTGCAAAATCTCACCAAATATCCCAACCCGACCTGAGCTATATTATCAGAGCTGTTGTACATACCAATAAAATATATTTAAGCTTTAAGTACCAGTATTATCCCATGTTTTTCCTTGTGTAATTTCCCTCTTTGCCGTATAGTGGAGTCAAATTAAGGATCAAAATAGATGAATAAGAAAAAAAAATTGTCCTATTACCAGTCGATGCACTTAAACAAAATGCGATGGAAATTTCGAAATTATTGTTGATTTTTAGCCGTTTTAATAAATATTTTGCGTAAAATTTGGCACGGAGATTTAGTTCAATAACCACCAACTTTCGTTAAAATTGATGGATTATTATATCATATTTCTCAAACTGATAGAAAAGGCAATTTTTGGTGGTTTTTATTTTTTTACAAATTTACAAATTATCAAGAAGTTTCTTCATATGCCTAGTCTTATTCATAATTTTATAGCGAACAGTTTCGTAATTTTATTTTTGCGATACGATTACTATGACCTGAGATAATAGGGAAAGTAGCAGAAAATTTCTGTGTTGAAAAATAAATTGTTAAAATTTTACAAGAAGCAATGGACGGATTTTACAAAAAATTGCTCAGAGCACTTGTTATTATATCTACAACAAATTAAAATAATAAAATTGCTATAGCCAGATAATTCCATTCAAATTTTATTTTGACTCCATACTAGTAGTCCTTCTTGTGTCGTCTATTTTTAAATTCCATGAAAGACCCCTGGAGAGAAGCGTGTGCCCCTATTTTTTCCATTACGATCCAAAGCCAAAAACAAAAAACTATCTATCTCCAAAATCTCAAAAAATTAAAATAGTTCGGTAGTGCCTTCCCCATATGTAATCGTTAGGGCGATAATAAGAATAGATAATATGCAATACATCCAAACATTTAGACCTAAAAATCACTGTCAATTAAATCAATACATCCAAATAACATTTTTCCTAAATTTCTCTTTCTATCTGTGGATATAAATGATTGTCTACACTTCCTCTCAACCTCTCCCTCAGCCATTTGCGCAAATTTTGATTCCTCGATTCCAAAAACATTATCACTCCATATTTTCAATTAGCTCCCCTATGTCGCCTCCCCTTAATCATGCCTCTTCACTTCGTTGCGCAAAAATAAATTATATAACTAATCACTTGCAAATTACTGCTCATGAAATTTTGAAAAAAATTCTATGATATTAATATTGATTAAAACATACTTTCTCCTAAAAATAATAAACACAATATATAAAACGATATAATTAACATCTAATAATATAATACTGCTTATTGTTGTTATGCAATATTTTAACGAAACAAATTTATTTTTCAGCAATCGGAGGACGTCGACGCGACGCTTAGGTAGGTGAAAACATTACTAAATATAAATATTATGCTTTTCGTTGGATTATGAATTTTCTATGTAATTGTTGAACATTCTATAATTTTTTGAAAGCAAGTTATTTTTTTATACTTACTCGTAATACATACAATTTTAATTATCACCCGATGATGCCATCTCGATTGGTGAAAAGTTCGTTAGTATACTATGCAGTATTTGTTGTGTTTGTGGAGATTTATTAAAGGTTACAGATGGATAGACAGACGGACGAACAGACAGGGCCAATATTTGATGGCACTGGACAAATTCCTTCTTGTTTTTTAAATTCTGGTACCGGAATATGGTACCCCAGGTTCCCTGATCATAAAAGAGGGCATGGAATCAGGAAACATAGGGAATCATATTGGGGTACCAAAATTTAAAAATCAAAAACGGAATTTGTCCAATACCATCAAATATTGGCCCTTATTGATACTTAATAACGTACAGAAACTTATTTCTGTAGCCTAAAGGGTTCCTGAAGTATTAAATAAAAACCTATTCGAGGGCTCCACCTTCGAAGGGTCCCTATTCCCTTAGGAAGAATTTGCGGACATATATTTACGTTAACTTTATTTTGATATTTTTGCATGTAGAATCTGCACCAGGACACCCTGTACAGGTCAAAATCTAAAATGATATCAAGTTTACAACATATACAAACACTTTACCTCATATATATGAGAAACATTTGCTAATGTATGTTATAACAAACACTATATAAATCAAAGACAAAAAGTCAATATCAAAAAGGAACAAACATACTAAACCAGACGATTACGAACAGTTTACTTAATAACTTAAAAATTTTGTAAATAAACAAATATTGGCATTTGTATTTGATAGTAAAGTATTAAAAGTTGTCTTTGCAACAGGACATTGAATGGATGAAAATTATCATTATTTCTTGTAATAAATCTAGGGACTTTAAAAATTAAATAATTGCAGAGTCTATGTAGTCTCTTTTATTATTGACAATAAATGTATTGAAAGTATTCCCAAATTGTACAGCATGTTACCACTGAAAAATCACGAGCACCTAAATTTGTATAGAGGTTTTTTTATATAATCATATGAATTAAGAAAAAATCATGATCCTCACAAGTTTGATGATTAATCGGTTCGAATAAAGTTTTATTCTTCCTCAGGACTTTAGTGAAACAAACCCACTAAAGTCCTAAGGAAGAATAAAACTTTATGCGAAACGTCGACAAGAGGAAATATCCTCGTTTATTTTCTTATCTGATACACCGACTAATTTCCAAATTAACACTTAGATACGGATACTATTATACTGAATTTGTCTTTCTTCTGCATTTTTCGCGAAACTATCATAGTTTCAGCTGAAATTTTCTCCTATTCGTATTATGCGGTCAGAATTCTATTAGATATTAGACCAAAATTACAAGTTTTAAAATTTTTGAAACCCCCTATTGTCGAAGCTGCAGTCACAATTTTGTATAAATATAGTGGAAAAAATATAGTAGTCTTTTAGTAGTTTCTCTTTGATAAATAATTAACTACAACATAGTAAAGTTCAATTTTTGAATAATTAGTACGTTATTTGTGTATTAATATTGCTCTAGTCTTTTGCGAGATCCAACAGACAACATCCTACGACATCTAATGCAATTGTACACTCGTTGTCAATACCAATTAAAATCTTGGATTAAAAGTTCTAAACGATTAACTTATTTTTCTCACTATAGTGACAAAACAAAAAAAGTAGTGAAAGGCCTATTAAGAGAAAATTAGTAAATTAACTTGATCTACTAATATTATAAGAAATTCTAATAACTGTGGCAAATTCAATCCGAGATATTTTATTTAATTAAATCCGTAATAACTGATACAAATTTTAATGACAATTGAACATCATTTCTGATATGACTGGGTACTCTACGCATAATTAACTGCCAAATTTTCACCAGCATTAACACTGTAAGGATGATAAAGGTCCCTCCCTTTTTTTTATTTACATTGATTAGAGTATGTGGACTCCATGTTTTTTGATACGCTGAGTCATAATTCGAAGTCCGTTTTGCTGTAACAGACCTCAATTTTTTTATAGCTCCATTTGCCAACCCCAAAATTATAAAAAAAATCTATAATTAAATGCAATTGACACGACAGTAAATTTATATCCCAAAAGCCGGTTTGTCCGTCAATACTAGCCTCTAGAATCAACTAAAAGATATTGTGTATCGGCTTTGTCATAAACTACCCTCTCTCTCCACTCACCCCCATTCAGAGCGTGAGAAAATCGGTTCATACTATACAACAGGACATGTTGAAAAAAAAAGAATGTAAACAGCCTATAATGAAGAAAAAGATTACTAGTATTTCATTTTAAACACACCCATGAAATTTATTATAATTTACATGTATTGGCCAAATTTTGAGGTCTTCGAAACTTTTGAACTTTCTTTATATATCAGATATATAGCTAGCTATAAGGAAGCCATTAAATAAGCATTCGTTTCCAGCTTGAATACAAAGGAAATTATTTTATCAATATTTTATAAAGACTTGTAATACATATAATTTGCTGCTACAAAATGAAGACACATTATTAATTTGCAAAAAAATGTCAAATTTTCTTTATTAAGGTAAGTAAGAAGATATTTTTTGAACCCACTATTGTCTAAATTATATTATCTATTCTAAAACTAAAAATTACATCACTGTGTTAGTGATCTAATTCTGCACAACTTTCAAAATGTCCGTCTGTCCATCCTTCGTCCGTCATGAAAAAAATTGGACAGTAAATATAAACGTTTTGAAACATTAAAAAAATGTATAAATGTACAGGGTGGACCAAATTAGATGGGATTTGGGGCTTTCTCTAAAACTATGGGAGATAGACAAAAACCAATATAGGTGTCTTGAGCTCGATTTTCGAGAAACAAACTATGGCACAAACCGCGATCGTCCATCTTTTTCGACTACCGAGCTACAGAGCCTTTTTGGAAAATTGGCATTTTTTGATGACCTCTATATCTCAATTACCAAGTGTTGAATCGAAAATCGAGTAACTTCTTCTTAAGGCACTTTTTGAGTAGAATCTGTTGCTGATAAGAAAAAAATTATATATGCCTCAGTTTTCGAGATATAGACACAACTTGTGTTTTTTTAAATGGAACACCCTGTAAATTATTCCATTACTCGATCACAACTTAAATTAGCTATCCAACGATATATCATGTCATATCTCTAGAAAAAGAGGTGCTCATTTTTTTTACGGTAGTTTGAATACCGAAAATTTTATTAACATTCTACGACAAGAAATAAGAGCCCTTTGTAGACAATATATTTGTAAGACAATTTCAAAGATTAATTTACCAACACGATGGCGCCCCAGGTCATACGTCAAATGAAACACGAAATTATTTAAATGCTCAATTTGGGGAGGATTGGATAGTTATCTATATATCACTCAGGACTAGTTTATCAATGTCTAGTTAGCTAAGTTAACTAAATTGATAACTAAATTTAGCTAACTGGACATTAGTAAACAACAAAGTAGTTAGGTTTTGTTTAATTTTTAGGGAATAATGGTCCTATTTTGTGGCCAGCTAGATCTCCCGATATAAACCCTGCCGACTTTTGGCTTTAAGGTTATTTAAATAATATTATATATAGAGAACGTTCTAATAACACAAAAAATTGGAAAACAAAACTAGTACCAAATGCTGCAAGGAAAAGGTGTCAAAAATGCATAGATGTTAATGGAAGACAATTCGAACATTTACTGTAGTTTAGTTTTCCTGTTTTAGGCAAAATTATTTTATACTATAAGAAGTGTTGTTGTTGTTAATAGTTTTCCATGGCCTAATTACAAATATATTAATTTTTCGAATATTAACTACTTTTTCTAGAGTTATGTCTATATATCGAAAACTGAGGCATGCATAATTTTCTTCTTAGCAGCAACGAACTTCACTCAAAAAAGTGCCTCGAGAATGTGTTACTCGATTTTCGATTCGACACTTGGTAATTGAGATGAAGTCGTCCAAAAATGCCAATTTTTCAAAAATGCTCTGTAGCTCGGTAGTCGAAAAAGATAAACGTCTTGTCTGTTTCTCGAAAATTGAGCTAAGGACACCTATATTGGTTTTTGTCTATCTGCCATAGTTTTAGAGAAAATCTCAAATCTCATCTAATTTGGTCCACTCTGTACATATGAAAAGTTTGTTTTTCTTTCTGATAATGCTCTACAATAACAAAAATGGCTTCATTGACATATAATCAAAATTTAAAACACAAGTAAAAAATTCACTTATTTTCAAAGAACTGCAAGAGTATTACATAGAATGTTCAACAATTGAATGAAAACTTCAAAAAATCGGCGAAAAGTACAATGTTTACAACTACTTATTTTTTTTCAAATTACTAACAGACGCCACGAAAAAACACGTCATCATTTTAATTGTGTGACATCTTACGATAAAAAGAAAACAAATTTTGATAAAACTCAAACCAGTTTTGAACATTTCAATGTTACTACTTGCGAAGTCTCCCTCAGTCATTCTAGATCTTTGGTATATTTTTAAAAATATTACAAGTAGACTTAGCTAATACAAAATTCTCCAAAGATTTTATCACCAATGTGGCTCATTTCAAAGTGATACACCCCCCCCCCCATACCTCTGTTAATAATCTCTGTTAAACAATTCCACAGTTTATCTAATATTTCCGAAAAATTTTCTATACTTCTAGTGTATTATTGTGGTATGCACATTATATATATATAAAAAAATACTGTACGGTTTATCTAATTTCTCACACAGAAAATTCACAACTGAATTACACAGGTACGCAAAAAAAGTGGTCTATTTCTTGGACTCCGTCGGTTAACCCCCATATATTTCAACGTGCTGGACAAGAATCAGGTGTCCGTTAAGCTCCATAACCCACCAATTTTTTTTTATGAGGTTCTTTAGGTTTTTCGCGATTTACTAAAAATTTGTGAGTTAAACGGACAGCTGATTTGTGTCCAGCACGTTGAAATACATAGGGGCTACCCAATAGAGTTCACGCTTTTTCTTTTTTTTTGGGGGGGGGGGTGTATTGGGTAATCCCTATGTATGTCGACGTGCTGAACATGAATCAGGTGTTCGTTTAGCTCTACACTCAAAGAAAATGATAGGTGAATTCAACCAAAAAGAGCATATGAAATCGCGCCTATCTAGTTTCATAGTTAAATCAATCAGAAAAGAATAGTCATATACAACAACTTTATTTGTTTTCGTAAACAAATAGTAGTTTAATAATCATATCTTCTTGTAGAACAACAAATTAAATAGCACAATGACATTTTTTTATGTTCACTAACCATTTTCAATCTGGTCTACAATTAAATAGTACAACGACTTTGTTTTTTGTTCACCAACTAATTTTTAGGTTGATCTACAATTTATTGTATGATGGTTTTTTTTGGTTAGCCAAAAAATCCCAGTATTGAGACATCAGACCACCCAAACCAAAGATTAGAGATCGTTTATAAGATCCATCCAAATATATCGATGATCCCTGAAAAAATTTGAATATTGCAACCATGTTATTAATTTTCTATAAAATCATAAGAGTATAAGATAATGCATGATTGATTATTGTCAGTAATTTGTATGTGGCGTCATCTAGGAATAATTTCTGTAATAGACTACGTGGTAAGCAAGCAAATTTTATGGTAATTCCCTTTTAGAACTTCTAGAAGACAACAATAATATTGGTTTGTTGTACAAAGTACAATAATACAGCGAACTAATACTGGGTTAGAATTACAATTCGATAATAATTAAAAATAAAGTCTATTATTTATCTAGTTTCATTTGACAAAATTCAACAATTAATTATTAGTAAGATGAATAAATTATAGTCTTATGCACCTATTTTTTAAGTTAATGTTTATTTTGTTGTGTGACAATCACCTTTTGTTTAAAAATACTATTAAATATACTTCAATTTAACAAAATGAACAATGTATATACTATTTTTTTGATGAATTTAACCCATACTATTTGCAAACAAAAGCACTGATGCGACGTCTTAATTCATCAAAGTGGATGGCAGAACGATGTTATGTTTATGTAAACAGAACTGCGAGTTAACTCTACAATAATATTGGTTTATGTGTCAACTATAATAGTAGAGCAAACTGCTACTGGGTTTACAATTACAATTCGACAATAGTTAAAAATAAAATATACTATTATCTAGTTTAATTTGACAGAATTCAACAAAATAATAGTCAGACGAAAAAAATAATAGTCTTATTCATCTATTTTTTAAGTTAATGTTTGTTTTGTTGTACGACAACTTTTTATTAATTAAAATAACAATCACCTTTTGTTTAAAAATACCATCAATATAATTTAGTTTAACAAAATTAACGATATTGTTAGTTAACCATTTTTTTTGTTGAATTTACCCATACTATTTCTTTGAGTTATGACCAATTTCTAGTAAATCTCCAAAATAACCTAAAGAAACTCATAAAAGCCCATAAAAAAATTGGTGGGTGATAGAGAGAGCTAAACGGACACTTCGTGTTCAGCACATCGAAATACAAAGGTGTTACCCAATGTAGTCCCAGAAAGAGACTACTTTTTTGTGTGCCTGTGTTATTAATGTGAGAAAATTCAAGTAACTAACTATCTACTGCATTTAAACATATTTACATGTAACAACAAAACGTAACATTAAACAAAACTGTCAAAAGCAATCTATTCACAACTAAGAAACTGTGTTCATGTTGAACGATAGACTCCACTAGTCAAAACAGGAAGGAAGTTCGCATACTGAACATTTGTATATTCGCAACAAAACATTCTATTGTTCGTCAGATTACTGAATTTTCTCTATAATTGTAGAACATTCTACAGTATTCTTTTCGCAGTTTTTTGAAAATAAGTTCATTTTTTAGGTACATTTGTACTTGTAATTTGAATATCTTCCGATGCTCCCATCTTGTTTAGTGAAACGTCCGTCATTATACTATGCAGTGTACTTGTATTTGTAGAAGTTAATCAAAGATTATAACAATCTTCATGTGCATTTTTTTCTTAATATGTTTTATAACTTTTATATTTACTAATCGATTTTCCTTCAAAAACAATAAGGCTCTTCCTCTGGCTAATACTAACTTATTGTCGAAATTTGAATACAATAGGTATTTTCCGCGTTGAGTCATCTTGTTTACAAGCAACGTGACGGACATGTAGACAGACGGACATTTTGAAAGTTGTTCAGAATTCGATGACAAACATAATAATATGACATTTATTTTTCTACTAACGACATTTACGGTGTTGGAAATGCGCTGAGAGAAGTAATCAATATGCCTGTAAATTAGGAAGTGGAAGTAAACGAAAAAAAATGTAACGTTAAAACATGCGAGGATTATTTTGATTAATATTATGCATCTTAGTTCAATATACATATCTTTAGTTTGTGAAGAATAAATACATAAAAAGCTTCTTTTTATATTTACAAACATGTTCGGTAAAAATATATTTTCTAACGTGTTAAAATTTGAACTTTAAGCTCTGTCCCATAATATATATTTCAATATGAATTGATGCTCCATGAAGCAAACAGTGTAGATAAATTTAGTCCGCATTTCAAAGCATAGATTCCTTGAATAGCATCAATGCAACAGTTAATATGCAATATGCAATTTTCCATATTATGCACCGAGAAATGCCTCTTGTAAATTTAAATACAGATATTTATCTTCAAATTGTAAATAGCCACTATTTACATTTTCATAAATAGCATTAGAAATCCGCCGTAATGTAGTCAGTGATCTTTCTTCGTAATAGGACGGTATTTCTAGAACGAGCTTCAACATTTAAACTGACTCGCAATTGTATCTACATGAGATATGAGATGTATAATCAAAATTTCGAGGTTAAATGCAAGGAATGGAATGCAGTTAATTAAGAGGTTATACACTTCCTACTTGCATAACGTGCACGAAAGGGTTGCAAATAGATACCACTGTAAGCAAAATTCAGATTTCTGTGCAAAATTAAAGTACACAAGGTATTTGGAGTGTCTTTTTTTAATCTATTTATTTAATGTCGGCATATTTTCGCTATCAGGGCCTATCACCGACGCCAGGAGACGAACTACCTCCAACTTGGAAATTTTGCCGAACCTCTTCTCGTAAGAAAAGTAGGGATCTTTTACTTGACTAACATTTAATAGACAAGGGTCCGCCTGCTTTATATCCCCTCCGAAGGATGTATATCCACTACGTAATCCTCGTCTTGAAATTACATAGCTTCCGCGTATACACTTATATACAAGCCGCTAGAAGGTGGGACGAAATCGCTGTGTTTCCCAAGATGGATTTCACCCATCCAAGTACTAACCACGCTGCACGTTGATTCACTGGAGTACCGAGATACATACAATTCGATTCAATTCAGTAACAATTCATTCAATATTTAATTACATTTATGCGCCTAGCTGGACTCCGGTCCGGAGCCAGCCGCACAACCACGGCGCGTGACGTCGTGGTCTGTATGTGGCTTAGCGGAGCGGGTCCGGCCTAGCTAGAACGATAAATTAATGTGGGACGTTAGTGCTCCTGTCTTAAAATAAATAAATAGAAAAAACTTAAAACTAACAGTACAGTTTGGATAAACTTTTAAGGACTTAAAGTTACACTTGTTGGTTTTTATTCACAGGGCACTTGTTAGAGCGCACTGCCGTTTAAAGTTTCGGTTACTGATACGGGGAAAACTCAATGAAAAAACCCGTTCGAGCAAATGACGTCCGTTGTTCTTGTGGTCCATCCACCTCCAGGAAGGTAGGGTGAAGAGGAGGTTGTGGTTTAAAAGGTATGGATTTTTCGTGAAGTTATTGGTCGAGGGGGGATTTTGGAAAGCAGACAAAAAGGACAAAAGAACAAAAACTAACAAAGATTAACAAAAAAGGAGGTGAATAGAGGAGATAGAAAGGGATTTGAGGTAAAAGGTGGTGAACAGGAGAAATTGTGGTATAGGAAAGTGTGGCTAGGGAAGTTGCCGAAAGATAGACAACGCCTGGTATAGTAAGGGGTGTTTCAGGTCGAAAAGTATAGGATTATGCTGTCTGATTCGTGTTATGTTTCGGGTTAGCGGACTATCGCCCAGTTTGAATTTGCTAAATTTTTGCGATATTTCCTGGACGTAGTCCCCTAGTGGGGTTATGTAGTGACAACGTGCGTAGAGATCTCTGAGGAAGGTGTACCTAGGTGTTCTAGGACTCTAAATTTCCTCATTGTCGTGGCCGGGATGCTGCAAAACACCGGCGCCGCGTATATGATGGCCGGCCTGATCACCATTGTATACAGCAATTTCTTGTTCGTCCTGTTCAGTCCGCTACCCCTAGCCAGGAGCGGATAGAGACTCCTGGACATGGAGTAGACATACAAAGTCAAGACGCATCTACGCTCGCTCCCGTGTTTGGAGTGTATGTACAAATATTTTGCATGATAACTTATTGGACTAAAAGAAGTAAACAAGTTTTGTCAAATTTTTGCTTTATTTTAACGGTTTTGCCGAAATTAAATATTTTCTAAATATACGATATTTTCAGGCCAGATAGTACCCATAATATTGTCCAGGTCAGTATCCTCGGTCAAACTAAACCAACTTTAAGGTCCTTTCGCAACATACAGCTCTGTTTTTATTACGTTCATTGTATCCATAATGAAAAATATTTAAAAATAGACTAATAAGTGCCGCCAAACATATTTGAGTATTGCCACTATCTTTCATAACCATAAGGATTCCTCCGCTGTAGGCTCCGACGCGACGGCTCAAAGAGATATTTCACGTGTTCTCCTTGCGTTGCTTAGCCGTAGTCTAAGCCGCCGCTTACTCATGGCACAATGTTGCCAATGTTTGATTTACTCTAGTTTTAAGGTAATTAATAGTAAAATAATAAAACTGGATGTGATGAACAACGCGATTTATTAAATATTAATTGAAATTAAATTAACCGTTATTAATTTAATTACTGCAGTGATTAAACATGTTTCCATTATAATATACAAAAAAAATGGTGGGTTTTATTCTCACCCTTAAAATACGTTTTTGCAGTCACTAAATTACTGATATTAGTAACATTTTATCATTTCCTTTTTTTCTCTTAAAAAAAAAAGAAAAACTTTTAACTATATTAAACTGTACTTTTATGTGTAGCTGTTGTAATATCTGTTGATTATGTTTTTTGTTGATATAGTGATGTTATTTGAATTTATATAACTTGGGACTAGTTTTTTAAATGTATTGTATAGTTTGTCACGTTCAACACCCTATGGGTATTTGTAAAAAAATTCTCTCTTTTATATGAACAAATAAAGACATACCTATCTATATATACAACGTGATTTACCATGATATGTAGAAAATAAAATGGTATACTAATCTTCAATGTGGGAAACCTCTGCAAAATTTTAGTGCTCCGAGGTAATTTAGTATATTAAAAAGGGTTAAAACTTACGAAGATACGCTACTGTTACGTGTCTGTGGTCAGTAATAGGGCGACGAACTTACTTGTGAAAGAACATATTGGAGATATTTACATTTCCTTAATTGACATACAAAGTGAAGCTGGCGGGTGCGGTCAAAGTGCCGCGTCTTTTGCTTTCGGTCGAACAATTAGGACACCGGCAGGTACAAAGCACCGCCGAAGGTGGTGTTTTTGTGTTATTGACAGGTTTAAGTAAATATCTCTTATATATACTTGTTGTTGTAGAGTTCACTAGCGTAGGGTCAATGTCTTTTCGATTTATTTCGCTATTTTTGTAATGTGATTTGATTAAAACCAAAAAGTCACTTCTACCCTCTCCAGCTTTGCTGCCAATAGTGTCAATCCAAAGTCTGATAAAGTGATATGGTTGTACCGCGTTACGTCAGATTGGTTAAAGTCATTGGCGGTGCATTTCTACAAAAAAAGGTAATTTTTTTGGTATTTTTTTTTATTTTTCATTTTTTAAACTCTTTTCGGTGGGGAAAACCTACTGATAAATTTTCCGCACGTCATGGTAGATCACCCTGTATATCTATGGAATAATTAGGATTGTGAAAAAGTACTAAAATGGTAACAAGTAAATTGACATTAAATGTCAATTATTGTTTTCAATTAAAAACAAATTAAATAAAGTAAAACTATTTTATTATTTGCACGACTGCAAAACACATGCATACAAGATGACCTCCTGAATCCAAAAATGTAAAAATATACAAGGTGTTCCATTTAAAAATCCAAAGTTAACATCACTTCCGGTGAAACCGGAAGCGACATAAAATGATAAATTAGTCAAATCAATGCATATTTAGCCGTTATATGATGTGCCCAATTTTGAAATTCATACCTTGTAAGATCAAGAAGATATAGGGGCGAGCGTAATTTTGTGGTCACCCGGTATATCAATATTGGAAAATTTTAATTATACACTTGAATATGTTCATGTATTTTTGTTATAGTTATGAAAGTATACAGAATAACCAAAACGAAATCAAAATAGACGTTTATGTCCAGTTTTCATTATTATACAAAAAGGTTTGTTGTCTGTGCTATCATTAAAATTTCTCAAAGTTATCAGTTAAGACACCTTTAAATATCTTCGTTGCACTTTATTTACAGAAGAAACAAAGTTATGAAAACGATTGAAGTAAAATGTCACAATGAGTCTTATTTTCAATATTTGTATTGGAAAATATCACGTGAAAATCAGGAACAATCATTTTTGTAACAAAAGTATGGAAAATTTAATTTATTAATTTTGTGATTTTTTGGTATTTAAATCCAGAATTGAGTACTTAATTTCTAAGAATAATTTTGGAATATTTTGAAAAACTAAAACTTGAAATTAATTGTTTTGAAAATCGAAATTTTAAACTACTGTATGGAATTTTATCCTTTATGTACTTATCCCAATGTTCAGTTATTTCCTACCCCTGAAAGTTTAGTATTGTAAAACAGTATTTCTGTGAATCTAAAAAAATTAAATTAGCTGATACTCCCATTCCACAAAGAGAGTACAATTTTGAATACATTCGGACAAAGGTACAATAATAAAAGCCGTATTGAGACATATTTTTAGAACACTGCTTCGATATTGGTTTAACCAACAATCCCAATTCTAAAAGTTAATATATTCTTTTATATATTATATTCAACATTGTAATAATAAATCAATTGTCGTGGGAAGAAATGGAGACGTTATGAAGAATACGTGACGTCATTGCATGAATGAACAAATTTCCAAGTTAATTTTAAAGAGTTAACAAATTCATTTGCATTTGGAAAGCAGTATACAATAATTGGTAGTTTTTTATTGATTAGCTAAAATATTGTTTTAATTTTGGTAAAGACAACAAATCTTAATGAATCTTTAAACCAATAGCAACAATATATTTCAATATTTCACGGCGCGGCGTTAGGTAGAGGAGAAATTTAAATACAAGTGGGTATAATATCAACATTAAACATTACTACATTATGTTGGCAACGTAATTAATTTAGGGTTTAATGCAAAATGATCAATCAATATGTATCAATTAGATAAACAAACACATACTTTCCATAATGTTCCACTTTTTAAGGACATTTTGACAAACCCAACAAGCATGATGTGATAATTCCGAATTATAAAATAAATAGAGGATAAGACAGAAAAAGATATACCTGTAAATAACCAAAAAACCTTATCAGTAATAAAACAACAAACACTGCCTAGAAATAAAAATATAGCAATTCCTAAACAATCAAATACAGGACTCCCAAACAATTATATACAGAGGTAATTAAACAAACTAATTTAGAAAGTAGGTATTTTCATAATAAATAAAAAAGTGTGTAAGTTGTGATTTGCATAATACCTAAATAATATTCTCGAAACTGCTTCTAATGAAAATAATTTAGCTGCACTAGATCACCAAAGAAACATAATGAATGACATAATCAATTTAGAAGCAAGTGAAATAAAACAGGATAAAAATAAAAGATAAGGACATCAAAATGATAATGAAAATTGGCAAGTAGTGCAAAGGAAAAACTGGACAAATAAACGGAACGTAGAACAAGCAGAGCATAGTGAAGAAAAGTTTAAAGGTGTGGCTTTATCTGTACAAGGTGTCCCAGGAAGTAACAGAAGAAGGCATAAACGAGTTTTTGAAAAGAAAAACTGGCGACGCGGTGGAAGAATTTATTGCTAAGGACCTTAAGGAACCACATGGTTGCAGCAGATTTTAAGAATAAGGACGATTTTTACAATCCCTCATTTTGGCCGAAAGGTATATATTATAGAACATTTGATTTTAAAAAATACTATGAGAAGTATAACACAAGGAGCGTACTAATAATAACACTGTGGAGATACTTTTTTATAAGTAGTGAACTAATAATAAATGAACCAGATAGAAAGTGTATAACTCCAAGCTATAATGGATTAAAAGCTGGTATTGTCAAAATCTCATTAAAAAGTGGGACACTTTTCTATATAATTTAGCAGATCTCGAGAACTGTTCAACATAAGTAGTTATTCAAATTTGAATGAGTGATTCACAATAGACACATAATGAACACATAATTTCTTTATTTTTTCCGCTTCTCCGTTTGGGCTGTCACCAAGGAGCCGATGGGAAAGCTTTGGCGAGGCTGTGTGTCTATCAGGCAATCGCGACAGATGGCGTGATGCCGTCAGACGTAGCATACAACAAAGGGAGACCAACTAAAATAATTCATCAATCACAAAAAGTCTGGCAATGTGATGTGAATAAGAAAAATAAGAATGCTGAAGGGAATCTAAGGGTGATTCATGAGGAGAGGATCGTACTTTACCAGAAGATAAAGAATATTGAGGTGATCTTAAATCCCCATACAGTTTTCGAAATACAGGGTGTTTTATATCTGTAATGCGTAACGGAACGTAATGCTGTAACGGAATCCAATGAAATTTTGTATTTTGGTTACAGTAGTCATTCACCATCAAATGCCTGGGATCTTTATAAAATATCAGGGCCGGACCCAGATTAAAAATATCTTTTAATTATTCCTAGAAAATAACACTGTATACTGTTTATTAATTTTTTTATATTGAAATATTAATTTACATCTAGAAAGATACAAAATATTTTGGCACCATCTCACTGTTTAAACAAAAAAATAATAATTTTTGGGGATTCATTTTTGTTAAATAAGAAATTGAGATTATAAGCAAAAATGAAGCTTATAAAATAGCAAATCGATTGTTTTTTTAATTTCTGTAGATGTAATACGAATCGAGTTGTGGCCCTTTGAAGGTGACTCTTTGTTCGCCGAAAACTGAATTCGAACCTTTTAGCGTTAAATAACGGAAAAATGGAAAAGTTTTGGAGGAAAACATATAAGACATTTTTAACAGTAAGTGACGAGACCTTTAAAATGAGATTTGGTAAAAGTCGTTAGCATAAAAACTAACAGAGTTATGATGAAAATAAAATAGTTGTCTCATTTTTTCGGGGAAAAAATCAGCGATAAAACCAATGGCATCACCGCAAGAACTGAAATTAAACGTAATCCATTCATAATTTACTTTATGTAAGTACTAGCAATATGTTCTAGAAGTTTGATCGGTTTGGGATGCCTAGATTTGAAAAAAAGTTTGATTCAAATTTGAAATGATTTTTGGAATTTCTTTAAAAATTTCAATTTTTCACAATAATTCAAAAACTAAAAAAGATACTAGATAGATACTAGAGTATAAAAATTGAGTTTTACTTTTGCTGAATTTTTTTTTTATTTCTCTAGGATAACACCGTTATAAGTTTGCATTTGAGTGCGAAGACCACCTTCCCGAGCCCTTTAAACTGAAAAATCTCAAATACGAAGAGTTCAAGGAAGTTCAACTTTATATGCCTTAAAATTTTCTGCCAAATGGTTTTTGGAGCGGTTGAATAGCTTAAAAATTAAGGAAGTTATCGTTGAAAAACTAATCGCCCTTTTTCGGTAAAATTTTCGGAGCATGTAAATTGTTATTTTATGATAGTACTTCAGAGCTGGAAGAAATTTTAGAAACCGGCACAATATTACTGTACGGAGCTGCTAAGGAGATACAGTTAAAAAAATTGAGCCGTGTCGAAGACTTATCAGCATTTCTCGAGCAGATGCGCTATGATTCCTTTATTAAGGCTACCACTAAAAACAGTGCTGTGAGATTATCATCCCTTGTTCCGACAATTGATGCTCTGAATGAGCACATTAAGAGGGTTTATTTACAAACCCAGATGTGGCTTGGGAACAAAAATATTCGTTCAACTGATTGGGGATGGATTAATAATGAAGGATTTTTACTACCAATCAAAATGCTGAATATGCCTGCACCGGAAGAACTCCTCAAAATGATATTTTGTAATTGCAAAAAAGGATGCGGCGGAGCTTGTAGTTGCCGAAAAGTTGGACTTTTTTGTAACGCAACATGTGGAACATGCTCCGGTGACAACTGTCAAAATTGTCCTCCAATTACAAACCAAGAGGAGGAGGTCGATAGTGATGATAGTTCTTCTGATGATCCATAGATTTTCAGTAAATAAAATTTTTATTTTTCCCCTTCAAACTCATTCAATAATTTCAGTTTTAAATTTTAAGTAAATATGGTGGTTAATCTTATCGCGAGCGCGGTTTGTAATGGATGAAACGTTGCAATAAATCATAAATTCTATTATAAACAGTGACGGGATTTTAATTCATTATCAATGTACCACTAAAACATTTCAAACTGTTGAAAACTAATTTTTTTAAAAAATTGAGTCATAAGCGGTGGTTTTAAAGGGCTGAAACGTTGTAACACATCATAAATTATATTCCAGTACATGAAATAATGTTTATTCTACATATTTAAACATGATTTCAATCTATGTAACGCTTAAATCCATGTTTTTATTTTTTTTCCCAGAAGGGGTAGTTTTCACCCCCAAAAAACAAAAAGCACACATCAGGAACATATAACTTTTGAAGACGAGGGTTAGATAAGCTTAATTACAAATTTTCATCAAAATCGATGTTGTCCGAAACAATTCAGAGGTAATACCCTATTTTTAACGTCAAACACTGGACTAGATCTACGAATCCGTCAGTAATGTCTCAATTAAATGACACTTTTTCGAGCTGTTCCATTATACGGATCAATTATTTGCTTATTTTAAAAAATAAAAAACTCCTAAAACTGCACTTGAAATTCTTAAAATGGCCATTTAGTTATGCTTTACACAGTCAATTGTTAAACAAATAATTACCGATACAAAACGGTATATTAACAGTAAAAATTAAAAGTAAATGGTTTCAACCAAGACACTGTCTCGTGAGGCATAAAACCAATAATAAATAAGTCAATAAATATCGTAATGCTTAAACAGACCCATTACCTATATAATTTCCGATTTATTTCGGATACCGGCTAACAATAACTTGTAGGTCATGATGTTAACAAGAAATTCTTCACTCGTCAAACAATTAAAAAATAAATTGATGCTTTTGAGCATGAATGTTGAATGAAAATGATATAAGCGGTGCGCTATTTTTTCCCTTTATGTTTTTTTTTATTTAACGGGTTAGGTTATTAAACTGAATCGGCATTGTAATTTTTTCATGATTCTCACACAATGGCACAAAATTACAGTTAAATAATTTTATATCTTAAATATGACACTAGAACGAAACTGTTTTAATATATCTCTCGCACTGTCTTTCACAATCTTATTTCAATGTACAAAGAAATATGAGAGAAAATTTAAATTTAAAGACGTAAGATCCGTCATATAAATAATTCTACATATTGTTTAGCTAACCATTCTTCTCAAATTTCAGTCAGTGTGTGTTTCGGGCTAGATAAATTCCAGATCGATGAAAAGAATAGAACAAAAATATATATAAAAAAATACCCCATAGAAAATATACCCACAGATACAGTTCCCACATGGATAGACTAAACATTAAAAATAATAATATTGATAAATAAAAAGTTTCACAAAGGAAAAAATAATACAACCTCAATAATGGTGAAAGAGAAATATGAAGTATTTAACCAAAATAGTAGGAAATATCAATATAAACTCAAAATAAAAAAATTGAGTTTAAAAATATACTATAGAAATTTTGGTGAACCTTTCAGTTCCACATCCAAAAAGTCACACAGAAAGCAACAATTGTCCTGGGGAGATGCTGGCAGATGTGTCCTATGGCTACGGCACAAGGGTTGTAAGACCCATGATAACCTACGGGTCGGTTGTGTGCCGGACCAAGACACTGCAGCTGAGAGCAATAGGACTATTAAGTTCAAAGGCTGCTTGCATGTGCACCACGAGAGACATGCTTCCATAGCTGCATTGGAAGTCCTTTTAAATCTGACATCATTACACATATTTATCCAAGAGGAAGCTCGTTCAGTGGAGTAGAGGCTAATGCAAGACACAGCATAAGGCAACAACGCGGAACAGAGCTCCAAAAGTTATACTCAGAGCTGAGGGCAGATGCCATTTTAGGAATGCCCACGGATACTATAGTCCTACAGTGTAATTTAAACAAAAATTTTCAAATCAAAATACCAGCCAGAGAGGACTCGGATCCTCAATATCGGCACTAATAGTCTGATATACGGACGGTTCCAAGACAGAACAGGGAGTCGGAGCTGGGATTTACGAGATAAGATCGAAAACAAAAATCCCGATAAGTCTAGAAAGGCACACCACAGTATTGCAAGTTGAAGTGACCGCTTTACAGTGGTATGCAAAAGGAATAAAGAGGCAAGGACTCAGTCGACTGCCATTTTTTCCGATAGTCAAGCAGGGTTAAAGGCAATCGATTCCATATAAAATAAATTTAAGTCTAGTATGGGATGGACCTAGGGAGTCAAAATAAAGCGACCGTGGCATAGGTTCCAGGACACAAGGGACACAGGCGACGAACTGGCTAGGGAGGCGCGTCTAGGGCCCTAGTAAAACCAGAATCCTTTTGAGATGTGGTTAAGCTATGCACACGAGCATCCATTAATAAATGTGTACAAAATAAATCTCTGGAATGGTGGAAAAGTTTCCCTCGACAGAGACAGACCAAAGAATTCCTTAAAGAATGATCAGCCAAATTTATGCAATACCTACTACGCTAAAATAGAAAGGCCATTAGGATAATGGTGGGTCTCTAACAGGACATTGTAGACTTAAGAGAAGAAGGAAATATCAGTACATGTGCTAGGCCGCTGAGATTTCAATTACTTGGCGAGGAGAAACCAAGAGCAAATAGCTGTACGAAGTAGCCCTAATCAAGGTTGTGGAGTCTGATTCAAAAGACAAAGCTGGATGAAGAGCTTTAAGTAAAACTAGAACGGGAGCACCATAATAGATTCATGTGAGTCGCGGTGGTGAAGGCCAATCAGCTAGCTCCTCCTTTTGAAACTGAATTTCAGTCTGCTTCTCAGTCAAAACTAAACAGTGGTAATTATTCTGTAAACAGGTATCAATTTTCTAATCATGAAATTGACGAAAAACAATTTCACAAATTAGAAAGCAAGAATACCAAAGATAAATAAACAAACAAAAAAACATATACTTAGGGTTCTAATCAAATTTAGTTAATTTCGATAAGAAAAACATGATTTTATTTAACACTAGGTGAGAAATGTATGACCCTGTGTAGCAAGATGTTATTCTAAATAATTAGTTGCTAACAGTTATTGCCGGAATTACCTTTAACATAAATATAATAAACATTTAAAAAGTATTAACCATGCCAAGGCAGGCACCTACATGGTCATGCTAAAAGTTTAAGAGAATAGATATTCATATAAGTTAAAAATTAATAGTCATTATTTATATTACTTTTAGCTCTTTTACTATAGAAAATTAATTACTAAATTTTACAGCGTTGGTGCTATAAGATACTTTCTACCTCAGCTGTTAATTTGATAACTGTTTATTATTTAAGTCAAAATTATCTCCCAACTCTTCAGTGCCAGTAATAGTTTAGAACAGTCAATAACCAAAAAAAGCTTAAATTATGGTAAAAAAACATCAGTAGCATTTCATTAACTCTGAACACCATTATTAGGACTATATGGCAGTCCTAAGGAAAAGAGAGAAAAAAATTAGTCTGTCAGATTTTCACGTCTTCTATCTTATATGCACGTGTTCTAAACTTTTTTCTAGTTAAAATATCTGATATGCAGTAAGGGAAGGTTGAAAAACTGTTATTTTATTTGTTCTAAGTTCATATAATAGCACATTTACAATTGATAATGTCTCAATTGCATTATGCGAGATTATAGTGGATTGTGTGAGTCGGACGAAAACCCGACTATTCTCTGATGTAACCAGATTAGTTCCCTCCCCACCGTTTTCGAGGATGCTGAACACCGTGGTGGTGACAGAATTTCTCGTATAGAAGATTAAACCCAAACGGGGTCAAACGCGTATTATAATTGTTTGAGGGACTTTTACTTGGTAATATCCCGTTTTCGAGGATGCTGAACACCGTGGTGATGGTGGAATTTCTCCCCAGAGTGACCCACCCTCGTAAATGGCCAATAACAACTCTCCGCGTTCTTAGCATGCCCCCGAGCAAAACTCTCCCTTCCCCGTTTTTAAGGATGCTACACAGGAAAAAACATTAAGATGTCACCTTGATCTCGTCAACAAAGTAGTCATCTTCATTTACTATGGAGTTGAAAAAAGATGAATGTATATTTTTTGTACATATTTTTTGGGAAAAATAGGTTTATATAATAACTGAAACATCTGATTTAATTAATTATAATACATTATATAAAATATTTTTATTGATGGGCTATTCTTTGTCATTGAGGGGGTGAACGGGTGTCAAGCACTCGATTCGTGGTTCTCTCCGTGTTCGGCATGCTCGAAAATAGGGAGAAACCTTTTTGTCCACTGGTATGATGAGAGCGTTCTTGCATCCCCTTGGCCGTTAACGGGGTGGGCGGATGTCAGGCACGCGTCCCAGTGTCCTCCCTACAATTGACATGCTAGAAAACGGGGGATTAATAAGTTAGATTCCGTGAAACATTATCAATACGCGAGTTATGTCAGCCACCTCGCTGACATCTGCAAGAAACCGGACACCGACGCTAGATAAGGACATGTTAACACAATTTTATTACTCATGTTTTTATTCAGTTACATTTTATTCGTTGTAAGAGCAACATGCAATAATAAAATTTAATTCATTTGTGTGTAACGAAAATTGTTTTTAAAAAACTTCTAATAAAGGCTAGTATCTTATCTCGCGTTTGACCCCGTTTGGGGGTGGTTTTTGGCATTTGGTTGCATCAGACAATAGTCTGGTTTTTCGAGTATTTTTCAGACTCACACAATCCACTATTACTAGATAGGGCTCTTTTAATATGTCTATTGATATAACCGCATAATATGTAACGGTCCATTTTTTAGCCCTAGTCATAAAATTACTTGGACAGATCCTGTATTTACGCTTTATTGTCAGTATAAGATAGTCTTAAATCGCGCCATACAAATTCCGTTTCCTATATTATAAAAGGCTATTGAACAGTATAGAAGCTTTCTTGAGTTGGCGTATTCGTGCTTTCCTTAGATTGCTCGTAAAGGAAAAGATTGCATAATACTAGTTAGCGGGATGAGCTCCGAATAATAGGCGGCCGTAATACCCTGGTGAATTTACAAGCCGGTCCAAATTTCAATTACTCGTTCCACAAGTAATCCCTGTTCACTTCTAATGTCTTAAATCTAAGAAAAATAAGTGAATGCATCGAAGTTCCCGACTAAAAACTGTAAGTACAGATTTATTTTACGTCGTTTCTGGTCCAGTAAAATGGCTGTGCTTAGAAGCCATGTTCCCGTTTTAGCAATAATTAAAAGCAATATTGCTTATATTCTTACTATGGCTTAAAATTTCTTAAGTTACAATTTGGAACTCCTAGTTAAAACTTTTTAAGTTTCAAATATGAATAATATATTTACTACTGTTGTGACACACTTAACACAAACGATGATTTTCTATTTTCAGCTATTTATAATCATTTTGAGTATTTTGGACCTGCTCGGAATATGAAATTTAAATTTATAATAATAAGTTTTGATTCATCTCTGCCAAATTTTATATTACGTAAAAAATTAACGTTACTTTGCTTTTAGTATTATTATGTTGTAATTTAAGATTTGAGTACACGTACATACCCATTAGAATTTAAATATATGAGGCAAGTCATTTTAACCCAAATTGAATAAATTACGTATAATGCGTTTTACGACTAGAAAGAGAATGTGTCAACTACCTTTATAAAGAACTGTATAGTTTAGAATCATTTTCATTGCACTCAGTATACGATAGAGAGTATGCTACCGTGCCGTGTTTTGGCGGGTGACTCTATAAGGACAACCGTCAACTATTATACATGGAAGTTATTTACGAGCACTTCAATCAAATGCTGACATGAGTCACTAAACACTTGGCAGAGAGAAGCAGCATCCAAGACTTCCATGTGTAGCAGCAATCATCACCGTCTGAATGTTTGGGGTCGTGAGTGCAGAATAATGGACAGTGCCTGTGTCTTTATCAATTTTAAGCTGTACTAAGTAAGCGACTTGCAACAAATACCTTACTACATTAACAAGGCATGTCATAAAAATATGTTATGTGCATTAGTATTTCTTATCAACAAGAATTTGTAGATTATCTATCTCTTAGTCTCGCATTTAATTCTAAATCTTAATTTTGTTAGAATGATTTCAGGCAATGTTAACACATTAAATCAGTTTGGTATCTATTAAAAATGTATTCATTTCGTACCTAGTCATATCATACAACACAATGAATAGATTACATCCGTGTTTTTTTCTTAGTTTCCAACCCAGAGGAATTGCTGTAACAATTGCCGAAATGACGTGTTAACATAAAAAAATAAAATTATGATTAGTGATCGCTTTTCGATTCAAAACTAATTAGTATGAGTAACTTCCCCATTTAGAATTTCTTGAATCCATCAATTTTAAGCTGTACTAAGTAAGCGCCTTGCAACAAATACCCTACTACATTAACAAGGCATGTCATAAAAATATGTTATGTGCATTAGTATTTTTTATTAACAAAAAGTTGTAGATTATCTATCTCTTAGTCTCGCATTTAATTCTAAATCTTAATTTTGTTAGAATGATTACAGGTAATGTTAACACATTAAATCAGTTTGGTATCTATTAAAAATGTATTCATTTCGTACCTAGTCATATCATACAACACAATGAATAGATTACATCCGTGTTTTTTTCTTAGTTTCCAACCCAGAGGAATTGCAGTAACAATTGCCGAAATGACGTGTTAACATAAAAAAATATAATTATGATTAGTGATCGCTTTTTGATTCAAAACTAATTAGTATGAGTAACTTCCCCATTTAGAATTTCTTGAATCCTAAGTAATATTTGTTGAAGATAGAAGTTTCCTGCTGCTTGATTGAATATGCTATTGTTTTTCTTTAATAGAGGGCTAATATATATATGTGAAGTTTCTGACAGATTGACAGTTAAAGTTTAGATTATTCTGTGTTCCTTCTTAAATGTATTCTATTTTACAATGTATACTCTGCAAATGTTTTAAATAAAACGTTAAAACTTAATAGGTTATGGGTCCAAGCCCGCTCCACTGCACAAACTGTGATATACTGTAATTTTTTCGTTGATTCGACGTGTTTGTCAAACGTGCGTTTGATTCCTGAACGATGGAGACAAGTGCGAAGTGGAAGATTAAACCGTTGGAAGGTTTAGCAAATTGGACAACTTGGAAGTATCGTATCATCGTATTACTTCGTATGTATGAAGGTGCACTTGAGAACGTCGAGGGTAAACTCACAAAACCGGTTGAGCTTACACCTTCTTCTTCCGTTGAGGACATAGCTAATCGTGAACAGAAATTTTTGAAGTTTAACGTTGGTGAAAATAATGCTATGATGGTATTAACAAATAGTCTTTCAGAAATTGTTCTAAAGCAGGTAATGCGTTTCACTACTGCTCGAGATATATGGCTAGAACTTCATCGTTTGTTTGACGGCGATGCTGAGGATAAATCTTACAATTTGTGCACGAAATTTTTCGGATATAATACTGTATCTCAAAAGACAATTGTAACAATGATATCTGAGTTAAAAACTATATTTTGTGATCTACAAAACGAACTTTCGACGTCAACAGATCCCGTAAGATTACCCGATTTACTATTGATTTGCAAGATTTTAGACATTTTACCAGAATCGTACTTTCCATTTAAGTCTAGCTGGATGCTTCTCAACAAAACTGAACGTACCGTTGACAGTCTCACAATTCAGCTTTGTGCATACGAGAGATCTTTGGTAATACGTGAGAAATCTAGTAACGAATCGGAGGCCTTGATTGTAAAAGGTATGTTACCAAAATCTGATGTTACAAATCAAAGTTCATCTAACAAAACAGTGAGAAAGTCCAAATCAAACGCCACATGCAATTATTGTCTTAAAAGGGTCATATTGTACGTTTTTGTGAAAAATGGATCAAGGATGGAAGACCTGATAAATCTAAAAATCCGACATTCCGGTCGAATAAAATGAACGACTCGCCTACTCAATCAGGTTCATCTTTTATGTCAATCTCGTCATTAGTTTTCGAAGTTAATGACTTACAAGTTACACCAAAAGGCATGGATTGGTATGTCGACAACGGAGCTACCCATCATGTCACAAATCAACAGAGTATTATCGACAATTTTCAATATTTTAATGATTCCCACGTCATCATTGCCGCAAATGGAGATCGAGCCAAGGCTGTTGGAAAGGGTACCGTGAAAATTGAAGCTTTGGTGAAAAATTCCTGGGAACCTGCAACTCTTCATGACGTCTAGTTTGTTCCCACAATCAGTAAAAACCTATTCTCAACATTGGCGGCACAAGACAGAAATCCATCGAGTGAATTCATGTCAACTTCGCAAGAGTGCGCACTAAGCAACAAGGAAGGCAAACATGTCACCTTGAGTGGTCATCGAAAGAGAAACGGAGGTCTTTACAAGTTAGACATTCGAGTCAAAGAACCAAATGATATTGAGATCAACATGACAACTGGTGTTGGTCAACTTCAACTTTGGCATGAGCGTTTATGTCACCAAAATAAGAAACACGTTCAAAAATTCGTCAAACATCAATATGGAATTTCGCTTCCAATAGATGGAGAAGTGTGTGAAGGGTGTGCATATGGAAAGGCTCATAGATTAAAGTTTGGATGCCGAAGTCCTTACCGTGCCACAAAACCTGGTCAATTGATTCATGCAGACGTCTGTGGACCCTTTAATGAATCTGTTAGCGGTTCAAAGTATTTCGTGCTCCTTAAAGATGATTTTTCATCATACAGATTCGTGTCCTTTATGAAAAACAAATCGGATGTCGCAGAACGTCTACAGCAGTTTATCAATGAGACTATTACGGCTGGTCACGTGATTCAGGAACTGCGCTGTGACGGAGATGGTGAGTTTGATAATGCAGATGTACGACATATTCTCAACGAACATGGCATAAAGCAACGTATTACGATGCCGTATACACCACAAGAGAACGGTTGTGCAGAACGAGAAAATCGCACGGTTGTCGAAGCAGCACGATCAATGATGCACTCTCACGGTGGTCTACCTAAGAGCATGTGGGCTGAATTGATAAATACGGCAACCTACGTACTGAATCGTACTGTTCCGTCTTCAATAAATGATAAAACACCATTTGAAATTTGGTACGGTTACACTCCGTCAACAAAACATCTTCGTGTCATTGGAACTATTTGCTATGTTCACATTCCGAAGGAACTACGTCACAAAATGGACAAGAAATCTCAACGTTGCAAATTAATCGGATATGACAATGATGATGGTTACCGTTTTTGGTCCTTGGAAAAACACAAAGTCATACGTTCGAGAGATGTAATTTTCCAAGAGGAGCCAATTACAACGCCGCGTGTAAGTTTCAGACCACCCAAGTTATCAAGTTCTAATATACAAAATGAACGGGATAACAATAACGAATCAGACGATGATGGTAATGAACAATGTGACAAATCTGTCCATGAGGTTGACAGATTTTCAGAGTCAGAGGACGAAGAGCCTCCCCCAAGTTCATCTGAAACAAATGAGTAACAAAGACAGCTTCGAGATAGGACAAAGTTACAACCACCAGATTATTTTCGCAGTGATGATTACGTGTTGACTGTTTATGCTGATGTCATTGAACCACAGACGTATCAGGATGCAGTTAGTGGATCTCACCGAGCCCAATGGGTCAAAGCAATGGATGCTGAGTATCAATCTCTTCAAGAAAATGACACATGGTCTTTAGTTTCTCTTCCGAAAGGTAAAAAGGCATTGAACTGTAAGTTTGTTTATAAAGTAAAGACGACCTCAACCGGTGATGTGGACAAGTTCAAAGCACGACTTGTAGTGAAAGGTTTTTCACAAAAGAAAGGTTTAGATTACGACCAAACCTTTAGCCCAGTCGCAAAAGCCCCTACTATACGAAGCTTCATAGCGGTAGCAGCCAGTGAAGGACTGAAGTTGACACAATTCGACGTGTCAACAGCGTTTCTATATGGATATCTTGATGAAGACATCTATATGAATCAACCACGTGGCTACGAGGATACGCCTGACCGTGTTTGTAAACTAAATCGAAGCCTCTACGGGTTGAAACAGGCACCGAGATGCTGGAACAAGCGTTTCTCGAGTTTCCTGCTTAAAATTGGTTTCAAACAAAGCACAGCCGATCCTTGTTTGTTCACTCGGGACAACAATGGACGAAAAGTCATGTTGGTGCTGTATGTCGATGATGGGCTGGTTGCAACGTCGAATGATGAAGATGCTCAAGAATTCATCGAAAGTTTGAAAAATGAATTCAAAATTACTGTTAAAAATGCAGACTATTTCTTGGGTATCGAGATTAGCTACAGCGAAGATGGTTCTATTAAGCTTAGTCAACAAGGCTACACAACGAAAATTTTGGAACGTTTTCGCATGTCAGATTGTAACTCTGTTCCTACACCTATTGTCAACAATGAATCAAGGGAAGCGTCTAGTTCGAAACAAGATCAAGAGTTCCTTACCGATCTGCAGTAGGAGCTCTCATGTATTTAATGACTAGCACACGACCAGATATAGCGTATGCTGTTGGTTTTGTTTCAAGATCACTAGAGAAGCCAACACACGATGATTGGATGAAAGTGAAACGAATATTTCGCTATATTAAGGGTACTCAAAATTATGGTTTGGTGTACAGGCGAAATAATGACCACAATTTGGAATGCTACAGCGATGCAGATTTTGGTGGTGATAAGGAAACGGGACGGTCCACAACAGGTGTAATTAGTATTTATGGAGGAACAGCTGTCTCGTGGATAAGTCAACGACAGGCATCTGTAATGCTTGCAACGACTGGTTCAGAGGTAGTCAGAGATAGCGAGGCTGCTCGTGAAATAGTTTGGTTAAAACGTCTTTTCGAAAACATGGTGCCAAAAATAACAAAACCTGTTGTTCATATAGACAATGAAGCGGCAATTAGATTGTCTTAAAACCCAGAATATCATCGTCGAACGAAGCATATAGCCATACGTCATTTTTTCATACGAGAATGTGTTACTGATGATATTTTGGATGTCATGAAGGTTTCATCTGAGGATCAACTGGCAGACATGCTTACAAAGCCAATGCATGGTTCAAGATTGAAACAGTTGTGCTCAAAGCTAGGTATCAAGCAAGTTTGAAAAAGAGGAAGTGTTGAAGATAGAAGTTTCCTGCTGCTTGATTGAATATACTATTGTTTTTCTTTAATAGAGGGCTAATATATATATGTGAAGTTTCTGACAGATTGACAGTTAAAGTTTAGATTATTCTGTGTTCCTTCTTAAATGTATTCTATTTTACAATAAAACGTTAAAACTTAATAATATTCAGAGCAATCAGTTAAAATCAAGCAGAGACGCCATTGTGCTAAATGACTATTGTAGTAGAGCAATTAACATTAGTTCAAGCTGAATGGGTATCATTGATATAAAAAATAATTAGTGAGGTTTAAGGATGTTTTTGGGAAAAACAACGTAAAAGCCTATTAAAAATGTCAAGGACGAAGTTAAATAATTTATAATAGTCATCATTATGTACAAACTAAGACCACAGTCGCGCTGTGAAATGAAATGTACGTCGAAATCCAAACAATTACTTCAATGAAAGTCTAAATATAGTTTCATTATTTGTAGCTGGCATTAAACTGGGACATCCGACAAAACTGCTCTATTGGGATCCTTTAGAAATTATCAAATATTCATTTACTAAATCAGTTTATGTATTTGATATTACGCCATTCTTTTATTACGAATATTTATGCTATTGCAAATTTTATCTCGTATCGCCAATATCACGCTGGGCAGGCAACTTGAAAATTGTAGTCTACATTGTACTTCTCGCCCAAAAAAGTTGTGAAATCAATAATAGAGCAGCGATTTCTTAAGTCTATCGTGTCGTTTTTTTTTTTTTGGCGTAGAACCAGTTCAAACATATTAGGTTCCTTTGAGTATGTCACCGGGCATATGAAATCATATGTTACGACATTTTTTTGTGGTCTCGAACTTTTTAAATCAATAAAAAGTGAAAAAAATGTATTTTTAAAGAAAATTGTTTTTTTTTGTTTCCACCGCCATATCTTTCAAACTATTAAAGGTACCGAAATTTGTTTTGTGTCAAATTAAAGCACACACTGTAGCGCTTTTACCAATATAAACGGTTTGGGCACAATTCGCACTTTCATTTCTCTAAAAATCAAATAAACTAAAAATACATATTTTGTGTATTGAAATCTTCACCAATCGATAAACTTTTTTGTTTTTGAAAATATTTGCATACATGCAGCGAAGAAAATAAAGCCTAATAATCACAAAAGTTTTTGAAAAAATATGTTTTTGCCTAAAGTGTACCGTTTGGCAACAGCGATTTTTTTTATCAGCGCTAAACGCGACATTGGGACGCAATTAATACACCTCGCATGCAGGTTGGTCAGATTAGTCACGTAGAAGTAGCGTTAGTTGAATGTAGATTAATATATGGCATTCTAGGTTGGGGTGGAGTTGCTTGCTGTCATCTAAAAAATTAGATATCATTCAGAAAAAGTGTGCCACCCCCTCTCAGGGGGTGGCACTTAAAAAATATATATTTATTGGAGCTGTAATAGAATCAAATTTTAAGAAGAAAAGGTTCCATGCAATTTTTCACATAAATTGATAGTTTTTAAGTTATAACGACTTCAAAATTGCGATTTTAGCTTAAAATAAAAGCTTTTAAAAAAGGTTATTTTCAAGCGGCTTTCGTCAAGTATCTCGAAAAGTATTACTTTATCGAAAAAATGTTATAGACCAATTACAGAAAGCACCCTACAAACTGGGAATTAATTATATTTTTTGTTTATTGATGTTGGATTAATAATTTCGGAAATATTTAAGTTTATATTTGGTATCCAAGGGTTTCGAAATTACCTTTAAAGTTTAAAATGCATTTTTTTCTAAAGCAAGTGCTTTAAATGAGCAAAAAAGAATTTGAGCATTTAGGTAATGCTACATTTTAACGAAAAACTGTATTTGAGATAATTTTTTTTAGATTATTGGCTAATTAGAGTAACAAAACGAGTAAAAAATAATTTGAAAGCGCAATTAATTGTCTTTAATTTCCTTTCTTATCATGCGTCACAATTTCTGAGGTATTTAACATTTAAACTGCATTTTTCGTCTTATGAACGTTCGGATGCCGTTTGTAAACTCATATCTCCGAAACTATTAAATCTATGTAACTAAATAAACAATTCATTATTATTAGTTTATGAGCTTTATTTTTGGTCTCTACACATGTTTGGACAAAACTAATATTTATTGAGATATTTGGAATAGGAAAAAAAAAATACGTTTTATCGAAAATACCTTTATAGTTTAAACTGTATTTTTTCTAAAGCAAGTGCTGTATACGAACCAAAAAAGTTGAGCATCTACGTCATGCTGTATATTAATGAGAAACCGTGTTTGAAATTAATTTTTTTTTTAATTACTGGCTAATTACAGTAACAAAATGGCGACGTTGTTATTAAAATAATGTGTAGACGGACATTGCTTCGGTCATAACTTCTTTGTTTTTTATGCTACATAAACAAATAAAAAAATAGTTAAGAGCTTAATTAATAACCTATTATTGTATCTATTAGTATCCTTGGCGTAGGTGTCACAGTTTCTGAGATATTTAACTCTCACTCTAAATAGTTATCTTACGAACACTTGGATGCCAAATGTAAACTTAAATATCTCCGAAATTATTAATCCTATATCAATAAACAAAAAATATAATTAATTCCCAGTTTGTACTTTCTGTAATTGGTCTATAACGTTTTTTCGATAAAGTAATACTTTTTGAGATACTTGACGAAAGCCGTTTAGAAATACCTTTTTTTAAGCTAAAATCGCAATTTTGAAGTCGTTATAACTTAAAAACTTCAATTTATGTGAAAAATTGCATAGAACCTTTTCTTCTTAAAATATGATTGTACTTCATATATTTTTTAAGTGCCGCCCCCTCAAAGGGGGTGGCATCCACCCCCTATAAATTAACAAGCCCCCGCTCAATATAGAAACTTTTCTGTGAAACATTTACTATTATACTGCCAAAAATGAACGAAATCCGTTCAATATGACATTACTTCGAAGTTTTGCATATTTTTTACCTCTAGGTACTGTACTACTACCACCTGTCTTTTTATTATTAAAAGGAGACTATTTAATATTTATTATACAATTTCTTAATATTAACAACATATGATCAATACTGCTGTACAATATATGAAATATCGAACAATAATATTGATCCCCTAGATGCTTTTGATCACTACTGGTTTTGTACCTATCGAAATAAGTTAAACTATTATATACACCCCGACCGGGATCGTCAGATCGTTGCAGTCGGCAGGCTTGCTACAGCCGAGCGCGCAAGAATATGACTTTGGCCCGTTAAAAAAAATCGCTGACTCAATACTATGAACGGGACATGAAAAATTTTTATCCTAAAAACTTTTTTCAACTATTGGCTTCAATTTGTACGCAGCATGTATATACAAATTTTCATAAATAAACTTTTTTCTCGATTGCCTAAAATTACGTTACCGAAAATAACAAGTTTGAGTTTCCTATTATTTTACCAACTTAAAAAAAAATAAATCGGGTTCACGTGGGACGTTGTTCGAAGCGCTATTGTGTCTACTTTAATCTAAAAAAAAAATAGCTTGATAGCACAAATATTTTCAGAGATATAGCGGTGGAGACGTTAAAAAACATATTTCATTAAAAATCTATTTTTTTGAGTTTTTCCGAAATAAAAAAGTTCTCGACCACCGAAAAATGTCGTAAAAAACGATTTCGTGTACACGATTATCTTACTAAAGAATCCCACTAAGTCTGGTTTGGTTCTACGCCGGTTTTTTTTTTCTCGGAAACTAAGCGACTTTACTTCCAGATTTTACTCTACTATAATACCGTTTCGTCGAAACCATAAAATGAATATGAATACGAATATTTAAATAATGGATCACAATATTTTTGACTAGATAATTCTGTGATTAAATTAAATAAATAATCTATTTAACAATGTTGTATTGGTTTACATATTTTTATGTGTGAGACATTTTATAGTATCCAGAAGTGTTCAAAAACCAACCACTGTCTGTTCCATTTGGCGGAGATATTTCTGTCATTAAATTTTAAATAACTTTGCAAAGTGTCAAATTCCCAATAAACGGTAAGAAAATACTATAAAGTATTTGTCAATTCTCATTCTATTAATATTTCATATTAAAAAACTTAAATTAAAAAGTTTCTGTTATCTACTGGCAAATAATCCAGTAAATAAGCCTGAAAAAAGAGTAAAATGTGGAGAAGTGGTGAAATAGCACCGATTTTTTTCACATATTCCCCAGACCTCCAGAAACATTCATCAGCATTGACCCCTGCATTAACCTCCCACCCCATCATAAAAAATTTATAAAATTAATATTTCGCATCGAAAATGGGCTCTAGGGGGTTTTCTGGGTCGAAATCGAGCAATTCCATATTCCAGACTGGAATATGTGCTATGGAAAATTCCATTTTTTCAGAAAAAATTTAAATATTAACGTTTTCCCACGAAAATGTGCTCTAGGAAGTTTTTTGGTCGCTGATCATGATTCTGAGGTCCAAATTTAAGAATTCCATATTCCAGACTGGAATACGCGCCATGGAAAATTCCATTCCAGATTAATTTAAAGCGCACATTGAGGACATCAATCAAGTATTAGACGGTGGAATATAATGCTTATTAGAGTTATACAATTATAAAATAAATAAATCGGATTTGAATTTTGACTGCGAAGCAAAAACTGCCCAGGGCCAGATATAATAATTTTTTGAAAAAAAGAAATACACAAAATATGAAGTCAACGAAGAAGAATACGGTAAATATAGCCACGTTGCCTCCCGCCGTGGATGGTTTTAGAGAACATCTTAAACGAATGTACTACGAAATGCAATCTTGGATTGGCTCTTAACAGATTATCATCATAACAGAACCACACCACTGAATCCAACTGACTGGGATTGGAAATTGTCTTGCATCCCGTAAGGGTGACCGAATGAACCGCCCGCACCAAAAAAGATTATGGATGCTATAATGTGTGGCTGCCAAACTGGATGCGGAGCAGCTTGTGGTTGTCGCAAGAATGGCGGATATTGCTCTCAAACTTGTAAATTTTGTCACGGGAACAACTGCAATAATTGCGAGGCACCTGGAGCTGCAGACGTAACGAAAAATGAATCGATTTGTCTGGCTGAGATATCGAATGAACAGCAAGATGAAAGTGACACTGAACAAGAACCAACAAATCCTGAATTACCACTTCTCGAATATGATTCAGATTATGATTGATATAAGTGGTGTAAATTATATAAAAAATAATGATAAATTAATAACTATTTTATCACACAGAATAACCACCTTTTGCACTAACACAATAAATGCTATATTTTTATAAAAATTATTATCTTTTACCTTTACTTACCTCACTTGAAAGAAGAAAAAATTTGCATGCATTCCTGCAGTGTTTATAAAATTGCCATGTATATTAATTTGAAATGCTTGTAATATTCATATATAACTTTTTCCTTCAAAGTAAAAAACCACTGCCCAAGGAATCACTACTTCCACATCTAGATTTTCTATCCAAGTCACTCACAACGAAAAAATTTTGTATGTGGAAATAATTGTTTATGGAACTTTAATAATGTAATATTTGAAATCCTCTACCTCCAAAACCCATAAAACGATACCCCTCATCGGTAGCGGGGTGGGGGTGGTGATAGGGATCATAGTGGAGGTGGATGAAGTAAAAAATATTTTGAGGTTTCTGGTTCTTGTACACACACTAAATCACATTTTTTTTCATCCCCATTAATAATGGGGTGGGGGTGGTAATGGGGGTGGCTATTGCCAAAAATTTTGTTGGGACCTTAGCTTCTCTTGTATATACTAAATACCAATTTTATGGATTCCTGCTTAATTTACCTATTTACCCCCCAACCCTTTGACGGAACAAGACGAAAATATTCAAATTTCAAGTCAATATCTCAAACGGTTGCAGAATAAACGTGCGCACAAAAAAAGTTACCGACAGACAGACAGACCGATAGGCTGACAGACAGACAGAATTTCTTTTCTATCAAACTTAAAATCTCGACGTTTCATGACATTCTAAGTCTATTTGAACAATAAAAATTTTTTAAATTTTTTTTGTCGTTACTATACTTCTACTGGATGTGGAATAGGGTGGAGCGTAATTTTTTTTTTTTTAATTTTGTTAGCGGCTAATCTGGAAAAATTGTCTCTTGATACAAAAAATGTTTTAGGGCTCCCCCGATCCCTTAAAATTAGAAAACATGTTTTTTTTAAATTTTCAAAATGGCTACTGTAAAAAAGTTTTCCGTCAAGCCCTAGAATAACCACATTTTTTTTTGAATTTTTAAAAAAATGTTTAATGGTTCCCCCGAGCCCTCAAAAATGTACATTTTCACTTTTTTTAAATTTTTGAAACGGCCAATGTGGAAAAGATTTCTAACGAGTTGTATAGTAACTACAATTTTTTTTTAAAATGCAAAAGAAATGTTTGAGGGTTCCTCCCAACCCTTAAAATTTGCCACTTTTATTGTCATATAAATATTACTTACATTTTACTACATTTACTTAAATTTATAGTCCTTTTTGGTTTAAAGGTAGGCATTAGTTGTCGTGAGTCAATCCTTCCTCTAATAAAGCCATCTCTATTTACCATCCTACATACCGATTTTGATGCTTCCGTTACCAGACAAACACACCTCTCAACACCTTGTGTATGGCACGGGAACTTTGGCAGTGTAGGAATTTTTAGACCACCACGTACCATTTCTGTTAGATCTGCTGTTGAAATGTGAGCCAAAATAGGTGGTTCAGTAATGATGGTAGTTTGCCAGTCGATCAGGTCCGTGTAATCGGTTGAATTAAAGTTGAGGGCAGGTACTGCAAAAGTACGAATACCGTCTGTTGCTTTCATTCTTGCGCGCAATACACGTCTAAGGCCTAATTCCCTTATGTGATTACGTTCGTCCGTAACCATCGCAAAAAGAATAAACTCAGGGTGCCCGAAGTAACCATTTCTTTGTATAACAGGATCAATAACAGTTTTAATGTCATCACTTAGGCTTTAGACGTATATTGCGTGCAAGAATGAAAGTAACAGACGGTATTCGTACTTTTGCAATACCTGCCCTCAACTTTAATTCAACAGATTACACGAATCATATTGACTGGCAAACTACCACCATTAATGAACCACCTATTTTGGCTCACATTTTAACAGCAGATTTAACAGAAATGGTACGTGATGGTCTAAAAATACCTACAGTGCCAAAGTTCCCGTGTCATACACAAGGTGTGTTCGTCTGGTAACGAAAGCATCAAAGTCGGTATGTGAGATGGTAAATAGTGATGGCTTTATTAGAGGAAGGATTGACTCACGACAACTAATGCCTACCTTTAAAGCCAAAAAGGACAATAAACTTAAGTAAATGTAGTAAAATGTAAGTAAAATTTATATGACAAAAGTGGCAAATTTTAAGGGTTAGGAGGAACTTAAACATTTCTTTTGCATTTTGAAAAAAATTGTAGTTACTATACAACTTGTTAGAAAGCTTTTCCACATTAGTCGTTTTAAGAATCTTAAAAAAGTGAAAATTTAAATTTTTGAGGACTCGGGGGAACCATAAAATATTTTTTTTAAAATTCAAAAAAAAATGTGGTTAATCTGGGGCTTGACAGAAAACTTTTTAACAGTAGCCATTTTGAAAATTTTAAACACATATCTTTTCGGCTCGGGGAGCCCTAAACATTTCTTGAAAATTTTTAAAAAAAATACCACAGAGTTTTTGTACCAAGAGACAACTTTTCCAGACTAGCCGCTAACAAAATTAAAAAAAAAAAAAAATTACGCTCCACCCTAATGTGGAAGTAATTGACTTGAAAAATTATTTTAAAATACTCGTAATATTGATTGATTGATTTACCAGCGTGCGGTAGGCATTGCTGCCACTCCCAAGTTATACAGCTGGGCCTGCTACGTCCACGCTGGGTTGGACTAAGATCATGCTTGTTGCCAGCAGCGAGAGCCACATGGCGCATGGTAAAGGAGTGTGGGATGGGAGGTGTAGGTATTTGTGAGATGCGTTACCGCATTATGTCGTGAGGGAGCGTTTAAGCCCCCTTTTTTTGTATTTTTGGTTCTGGGCTTCTGCCTATTCTGGGTCTTCTTGTGAGATATGTTGCCGCGTTGTGTCGCTGCTATTTGTGCTCCTATTTTTTTGTACTTCTGTTTCTACAGGTCTTCTTCTTCTGAGACTTCTGATTCCTCCGTTTCTGATTCTGGTAGAGTATATATCGCTCCGATTTCTTTGTGAAATTCATTCTTTCCCATTGCTTTTCTTTCCCAGTATGTTTGGTCCTTTCCCAGTTTGTTCATGATCCTCTCGATTGTTGTTTTCCACGTGTAACATGGTCTCCCAATTTTAAGTTTGCTGCTATTCAGTGTTAGTGCTTTCTTCAGTAGGTGTGTTGGTTTCCTTCTTTGGACGTGTCCCCAGTACTTCATTGCGTACATTTCTATCCTTTTTGTGATTGTCTTCCCTTCTAGTAGTGTTGATGTTTTATGTCGTTTTTGCCCTGTTGTTTTTCTGAGTAATTGGATGATGTCTCTTTCAGCTTTTCTCAAACTTCTTCTGTTGGCTTTTGTTGTTGCCGCGTTTTTAACTCCATATGTCATTGTTGGTAGTATGATGGCTATGTATAGCCGTTTGGCCAGGCCCCATGATAGTTTGTTTTTCTCAATGAACGGTATAATTGCTCTTGTGACTCTGTATGCTGTTTTTATTCTCTCCTTTACTGTTTCTCTCCTTTTCAGTTGGTTCGTCAGATATGTTCCTAGGTATTTCAGTTTGTTCGTTGTTCTTAGGGAGTAGTCACCTATTTTGTGTTCTTCTCCACTGATCCGACTTTCTTTTGTTGATGGGTCTCGCTTCATTATTAGACATTTTTTGAAATTTATTTTCAGCCCAGATGTGTCCAAATGCGGTTTCATGTTTTCTAGGAAGTTGAGAATTTGTTGCTCTTCTTCTGCGACGATTAGGAGGTCATCGGCGTAAGCTAATACGATTGGGGTTCTCAGTGTTTCCGTGTCTTCGTTAAAATTTGGTGTTTCCCTTATTGTGTTTTGTATCGCTTGGTCTAGGACCGTGGTGAATAGTCGGGGGGATAGGGGGCATCCTTGTTTGACTCCTCTGTTCTTTTGTCTGGTTTCCGTCATTTGTCCGAACCATTGTATGGCAGTTGTTTCATGAAGGCAGGCCTTTATTATTTTGTTTATTAGATAGTGCGCCACTCCTTTGTTATACAGGGTGTTGACTATGGCTTCGTGACTGATGGTATCGAATGCCTTTTGGAGATTTATAGCGGCTATGTGCAGTTTTGTCCCTTCTCTCCATTTTTTATTTCAAAGTGAAATTCGACACGAAAAATGGCAGTACAGAATATGGAATTCTTGAATTTGGACCTCAAAATCATGATCAAAAACCCAAAAACCCTCCTAGAGCACACTTCCGCAGCACAATATTCATATTTAAATTTCCGCCCAAAAAAGGGGAATTTTCATAAAAAAACGGAACGAATTCCATACTGGAATATGGAATTCCTCAATTTGGAGCTCGGATTCGTGATCAGCCCATTTCCGAAGCAAAATATTAATTTTATACATTTTTTTATGACAGGGGGGTTCAAACCCCAAGTAACATTCAGAGGAATCAGTTCAAACCCCCCTGACTTTCTCATTTTCGGAGTTAATGCTGGGTCAATGCTGTTGAATGTTCCTGGGGGTCTAGGGAACACGTGAAAAAAGGAATTTTTCAAATCGGTGCTGTTCCACCACTTTTCCACATTTTCCGGCTTATTTATTGGACTAAAAATCAAGGGAGTTCGAAATAATTTGCATTTTTCGAATATTCGAATATTAAAATTTCATGCGATAAATCTATTTTTATTACTGTTTCTTTTTGTTATTGCGTACTTCTAAGTATCAGATAAAATAATCGTTATAATTGCCACGCTAATAATATGTGTTAAAGTGTTGCTTTAGGTGGTCTTTGCCGAACTCCTAAAATATGCAGGATAACTACAATAACAAGCATTATTAAATTAGAAACTAACTAACAAACTTCTGCTTAGGAATTTGCCAGCTGGTGATGCGCCATAATACATATTAGAGATGACACTTTCTGTTTCGGTAAAGCTACAAAATTAAATTATTTAGTCGAAATTAGTAAAATATAATTAATTACTTACCGCTTTGATGTTGAGCCAGATGTTTATTCAATAACATGAAAAACAGTAAAACTAATAAGCATTTATAAATCTTTGCTTTTAATAAATTTTACAACAAAAAATCTAATAAAATAAATAATTATTAGATTTCACAGTCATAAGACATATCGTCAGCTAAGTATTGTACTTAATTAGGTAAACCTTCATATATACTATAAATCATAGAAAATACTGGTTTCACAACAAACACAACTGGAAGTCTTTGTTGATACAGGGTGTGACTCCTTAGGTCACTTTATGTAGAAAAATTCATATGAACATATCGTCCCTCGAAACACGTAGTGGCTTATCTCAGTTTTTCTGATTTTTCAGGAGAAGCATTTAAAGTTTTAGAGTGAGCTTGCAAGTCTTTTAGGGTAATAGCTAGAGCAATTAGTGTCATTTTTCCTTTGTAGACAAATATTTGTGGCATAGTCAATTGATGTGAGCTAATGATTGCAAGGCAGCTGCCTCTCAGATTATGAAAAAAGTTGTATTAAATGAGTTACGCCAGTTTGTGAAATTTGTGTTTTTTCATTTTAGGATACAAAAGACCACTTACGCCATGTGGATAATTTTCAATTAAGTACAAAAAAAATGTTCTGAATAGAATAAAAACCTTTATTTGTAAAAACATAACATAAACTGCATAATGGAAATCAAACAAAGTTACTGAATATTGAAAATCAATAAAAAATAGAGGAGAAGGAAATCTATTCAAAAATAACTCAATCATCACCATCCCTAATGATGTGGAAGAGATTCATAAAAAACTTTGTGTTCGGTTAGTTTGATAACTGGGTGTTTTTCTTGACATAGAGCCATCAGGTCCTTATACTTTTTTTTTTGTTATCTTGTTTGGTTCTGGATTCAGACAATGCAGCGTGACTGTCTCTAAATTTACCTTTTGCCTCTTCAGTTTTATTGATCTATAATGTTCTTTAAGATGACTAGTCTTAAAAAATATTGTATCTGGATTTAGTTTACATACTTTGATTTCCATTATTTCATTCCATTTAACAGCATCCTCTCTGCTTTGTATGATCCGCAAATCTTGGGATAATTTTTTGAAATCGTAAAAATCATTGAATTTTAAGGGATTGACATCGAACGGATTTTGACGCCTGGCCAATTTGAAAACAGTATGCAGTTGTGAGGGCACAAAAAAGGTCTCCGGCATGTGATACGGCGTTAGATATACAGCTATGTACAGAATCGCTCTCATTTTGACCGTGGTAAGACTCGAAGTAACGCAAGTAAGTTATGGCTTGGATATTTTTGCTTTGCTGCTTTGCACTACCATTAATAGTAGCATAGCTGCCACAATAGAGTTTTTATTTTGCCACCACACCCGTCACTGTATAGTGAGACAAACTGGACATTATTATTATCGTAGTACTTTAGGTAATTTCGGTATGAGTTAATAGGCTATGAAACCACATATTTTAATTAGAAAAGTTATTTTATCGCTCCACCAGTGGCGTCCCTGCATGACCTCTGATATTTTTTACCAAGAAAGTAGTACGCCACTGACATTTTTCCATTTGGATATTTTTCTTATCACCCTGGTAAATTCTACATGAAAACGGTCTCTTGCGTTTTTCTCGTCAGACGTACAGTTCCTGATTAAAACAATTAAATTCAAATTGCTTCATTTAGCAGTATTGACTAATAATTTTTGAACACATAAATATAGTTATCCTCGAATAAATTACGTTTTTACAAACATCATTTTCAAAACAATATTTGTTGACATTAAGTAAGTTGTTGGTATTCAAAACCAATTCATCGTATTATTTCTTCGTTGTTTAGTGTTTCACTGGATTTTAGTTTTTCGCTGTTTTTATTCGGATATTTCAGTAAATATTGTGAATAATACGAATGCGGAAAAGGTGACAATGGATTACACAGCCCCACAAAAAAAAATAAAAGTTTTGTACCAGAGACGTGAATACATAGATTTTGTGTATTACTTCCACGTCCAGTGGAAGTATAGTAACGACAAAAAAATTTTTAAAAATTTTTATTGTTCAAATAGGCTTAGAATGTCACGAAACGTCGAGATTTTAAGTTTGAGCGAGAAAAAAATTTCTGTCTGTCTGTCGGTCTGTAACTTTTTTTTGTGCGCACGTTTACTCTGGAACCGTTTGAGATATTGACTTGAAATTTGGTACACATATGTACTTTAACGAGATCTAGAACTAGATTATATTTTCATCTTGTTCCGTCGAAGGGTTGGGGGGTAAAATGGGGTAAATTTGGGGTAAATAGGTAAATCAAGCAGGTAAGAGTCCATAAAATTGATATTTAGTATATACAAAAGAATCTAAGGCCTCAAAAAAAATTTTGGCATTAGCCACCCCCATTACCACCCCCACCCTATTATTAAAGGGGATGAAAAAAAAATGTGATTTAGTGTGTGTACAAGAACCAGAAACCTCAAAATATTTTTTTTACTTCATCCACCCCCACTACCACCCCCTATCACCACCCCCACCACGCTACCGATGTGGGGTATCGTTTTATGGGTTTTTGGGGTAGAGGATTTCAAATATTATATTATGAAAGTTCCTTAAATAATTATTTCCACATACAAAATTTTTTCGTTGTGAGTGACTTGGATAAAAAAATCTGGATGTGGAAGTAGTGATTCCTTGGGCAGCGGTTTTTTTTTATGCTGAATACGAATCTGCAGCCAAAAATATGGGCAGCGGTTTTTTTTTATGCTGAATACGAATCTGCAGCCAAAAATATGGATGGGTTACCCAGGTAGTTTTTAAGTAAAACGCAAAAACATCCCCTAAAATAGAGTGATACGGTAAAGCTTTATAATGGAATGCAACAATTTGTAAATACTTTGAGAAAACATTTTAAAATAAGATTTTCAGCATTAGAAAGAAATATATGCAAATTAAATTCATACCCACCCCTACGAGGTGGTTAATTCCATCCTTGAGATCAAATAACGAATGTTATAGTGCAAAACAAAGTGAAAAGCCATAAGGCTCGTAGTTTGTAATTCCAAATACACAAATGTAGGTTGACAGACAATATACCTAAAAAATATAATATAATCTTATTTTTAAGGGGCTTGAAACCACCTCTGCAGATCTAGGTAATTCTTACCCCTTTGAGTCACATATTTTTCTATTCAATGGTTTGGTCTAAATTTTGTTACCGCGGGTTTTTGTGGTCGCTGATTACGAATCCGAAAATTCCTGAATAAAAGATGACGGATCCAATATGGCGGATGTAAAAAATCGGAAAAGCATTCAAAATTTGAAAATTATGGCTGAAACTTGTTACTCGGGGGTTTTTGGAGTCGCTGACCACGATTCTCTGTAGACGCCTATTTGGTAAAAATTATAAAAAAAACTGTCTGTCAATCTTACAGATGTCAAACTGACAGGTGTCAAAAGGGATAAATGTCACTTTGACAGATGTCAAACTCACAGCTATCCCGACGTGGTTATAAGATTAATAATAATAATATACTATTCGCCATTCAAATTTTCCACCCAGCTTATGTAACTCGTTAGGAAAGGGGTACTTTCAAGCTCTAAATTATAATTTCCCACGGTATTGCCACGATGATCAGTTTTATATATTTGGCTCCAAATCGTCCCTATTTCATTCGTCCTCACTTTCACATTTAAGCGAGACAGTACACTGCAAATCGAATTTATATTCCTTGTTTCTCATTTTTAGACATTTGCTTATTTCTACTCATATGCCTCAATTTTTTTAAACATTCATAATATATTTCTTAGGGTGGTAAATACCAATTTCTATGGTACTTTTTAATCCGCCATAATGGGTCCGCCATTTTGGATTTAGGAATTTGCGAATTAAGACCCCAGAATCGTGATCAGCTACCCCCGAGTAACAAGTTTCAGCCATAATCTTCAAATTTTGAATACTTTTCCGATTTTTACATCCGCCATATTGGATACGCCATCTTTTCGGATTTGGACAAAATTTAGACCAAACCATTGAATAGAAAAATATGTGACTCAAAGGGATAAGAAATACCTAGGCCTGCAGGCAGAGATGGTTTCAAGCCCCTTAAAAATAAGATTATATTATATTTTTTAGGTATATTGTCTGTCAACCTACATTTGTATATTTGGAATTACAAACTACGAGGCTATGGCTTTTCACATTGTTTTGCACTATAACATTCGTTATTTGATCTTAAAGGTGGAATTAACCCCCTCGTAGGGGTGGGTATGGATTTAATTTTCATATATTTCTTTCTAATGCTCAAAATCTTATTTTAAAATGTTTTCTCAAAGTATTTACATATTGTTGTATTTCATTATAAAGCTTTACCTTATCACTCTATTTTAGGGGATGTTTTTGCGTTTTACTAAAGAACGACCTGGGTAACCCATATTTTTGGCTGCGGATTCGGATTCAGCATAAAAAAATACACAAAATCCATGTATTCATGTCTCTGGTACAGAACTTTTATTTTTTTTTGTGGGGCTGTGTTACGTATATGGTCCCGCAGATTGTAATGCAACAAAAGCCAGAAGGAAAGATATCCTAATCGTGCCTTGCCAGATAGCCGATTATTTTCGACTATTCATTGCCGTCTTTGTGAAACTGGTAGTTTCCAAAAAGGTACTTCGGAAGGTAGAACTCGATCTGTCAGAACACTCGAAATTGAGGAAGCGGTGCTGCACGAAATCTACGAACATCCTAAGACGAGTACGAGGAAGATTGCTAGCGCTTCGAATATTTGTCATCAAATTGTCGTCAATTGACGAAACAAATTTTTCTATTCAAAATTTCTATAATAATCATGTGTGGGCGGACGAAAACCTCTACGCCATAACCGAAACCCATTTACAAAAGCAAGTTTCGGTTAATGTACCTGCATTTTCTCCAAGAAGAACTACCTGTGTTTCTTGAAGATGTACGAATTGTGTTAAGGAATCAAATGTGGTACATGCACGATGGAGCTCCTGTTCATTTCAGTGTTATTGTTCGCGACCATTTACATGAGGTTTATCCTAATCATTGGATAGGTCGCGAAGGACCTCAGCAATGGCCAGCAAGATCTCCCGATTTCAATAGTTTGGATTTCTTTTTGTGGGGTCATCTTAAAACCCTGGTGAATAAAACTCCCATTAACACTTTAGAAGATTTAAGAGAGCGAATAGTTGCCTCGTGTGAAAATAAAGGTGGCCATATTCAACAATTTTTATAAAACAGAATTTATCATTATCAATGTTGATAACAATTAGTTTCAATTTGAATTTAATTGTTTTAGTCAAGAACTGCGCGTCTGGCGAGAAAAACGTAAGAGACCACTTTCATGTAGAATTGACCAAGCTAATCAGAAAAAATATCCACATGGAAAAATGTCAGTGGCGTACCACTTTTTTAGTAAAAAAATATTAGAGGACATGTTTGTAGGGACGCCACTGATGGAGCGATAAACTAATTTTTCTAATTAAAAATATGTGATTTTATATCCTATTAACACATACCAAAATTGAAAATAATATCTAAAGCACTTTCTGAGATAGGCATTAAAAAATAATAATTTAAAAAAAAATTCAACACCCTGTAGCAAAAAATTTAAGCCGTTGCGGACATATCTTCATATGAACTTCTCTTCATAAAATGACCTAAGGAATCGCACCCTGAAATATTAACACGCCATTAAGGAACACTCTGTAAGTTTAGCTCCTTTTTTTATGAGAAAATGTTTACTCAAAATCTTACAGTTTTAGAAATATAAAAGACTAATATTCCCTAGCGAAATTAAGCCCCAATTTTTAAATTATTATTAGACCTACGCAAATGTTTGATCTTTTAGGAAAGTTGTTGAAAACAATTACATTTTTTCACTTTGTACAAGTTTTATAATGGAGTATGATACCAAAGACTTCTAGTCGAGTTACTTTCATATAGAAAAGGTTGACGGGTATAGAATAGTACAGATCAATAAAAATATTTTTTAGACTGTGTTATTACACAAAATATAATGAAACTAAATACATTATTGGTCTACATTTTTCAATGTATTGCGTTCGGCTGTCAAAAACAAATAAAAGTTGATCGGAATTGACTAAAACCGGCTTACTTTATTTCGACATATAAGACACTGATTTGGAGAAAGATAAACAAATTAAATAAAGAAACAACTTTTACTAGTAATAAATATTTCTAACTTATTTATTATCATTAACCTCTATTTGATTACCATTCAGGAGTACTTACTAAAGAGATAAAAATAAAAGGAATAGTAATCGGAAGAACGTTTAAGGTTAGCGTGTACTTTTTAGAGTCATTTAAAAAACAATAGGACATTATAAGCCATAAAATAAATTATGGTTTTCATCGCAGTCATAAAAATGACAAGCAGAATTTTTTACAACTGTATTTACTATTACCGTTCTAAATAGTAACTATATTTATAAACAAATTTTAATATACCGGTTAGTTACCATTAAAAGCTCTTTGTTGGTTTTTAGGATTAATTACCTTTCATTATTTCATTAAAAAAGTAATGCAATCATACAAAGTTTCAAAATATATATTGGCAACAAACTTTCTTTGAATCCTAATATAGCTGAAATTTTTGATTTCTTAAAACATATGACTGGTTCAAAAGGACATATACATGTCATTTGCTTAGAGGTAAAATAACCATTTAATTGAATTTTTCATAGTTTTGTGATCGTTTTAGTGAATCTTGTATTATCAATAATAAGTGAAGTTCTGAAAATACACAAGATTATAACAGTAAGATCTACACGTACTGGAGTGAACTCAAACAATGGCGGGAGGGTTCTCTGTCTCTTGTAAATCTGCGGATGCGAGACCTCCCCCCCCCCCCCGCCCCTATGTGAGCACACTCCAGTATGTATAGTAAAAGAGTGGCCCTTATTTATATGGGCAATTTATTTTTTTAATTTTTTTGGAATGCTGCCCCCTAGAACTATTTTCTATTATGAAAAAATGATCACCTGAAAATTTCATCCGAATAGATACAGTTTAACCCGTGCCGAGAACGCTAAGATTATAAATAAAATGAATTCTTTATTGCAATAACAAAATATAAACCATTGTAATAACATAATTAGAAAAAAAAAACAAAATTAAAATTATTGCGTTATTGAATTATACAGCATTGACACAATCTATTTATCTGAAGAAGTACCCGTACACAGAGTAGATTTTTTGAAGTCTGGATACTTTTTTCGGTAGTCAGATACAACTTTTACGATGAACTGTTTCTGCTCATCGTTTGAGCTCAACTCATCATTGTATTCTTCCATCAATCTGACTCCTCTTTCTGCTGTATCGTTTGTAACTCTAATTTTTTTCTACAATTGTTTTTGCACGTCGATAGCCTTCATCTGCATCCCACTCGGAAGGATTTTTCTCGAGAAAAGATGTTTCTATGTTAAAACGAGTGAAAAATATTTTTGTCTTGGGAGAAGTAAATTCGTCCAGTTCTCCAACTTTTTCAAGATCTGAACGATTGTAAATATATTTTTTTCTAACGTGCACTTTTTTATCAGATTCATCGTTGAAATCTTCTGAACGTTCTAGTTCCTTCATTTTTTGACGCATCTTTTCTTTTATTTCAAAAGAGACATCATCATCAAAAAAAGAAAGGCAACAGCCTCAGGGCTCAAGTACCATAAATGATGGAGCAATTTAGTTAAAGTGATTTTAGATACTGCTTCATCAATGTTCCGATATTTATACAGATTTTTAAGTAGATTCAAATCAGACTGCGGTGCTTTAGTTGAGAGCGGAGATAGAAACCAATTTTTTGCATAAATTTTCACAATAAAAATACAAACGTCACGAAGTGCTTTCTTCATACTGGCATTCATCTTAAATTGATTTCTAAATAGATAAATCTTTAACGAATAATTTGCCTTTGACATCCAGCGGGCGTGATGCATTGCCCCTGGATAATGAAACTGTACATGTACACTTTCCTTTGAAACCCCACCTAAAAAAATTATGCATAACTCTGCAAATTCCTTATAATCACCTCTTAAAAAATTCGTTAAAATCTTCAAGTAATCAATTGAGGAAGATTTCTCGTCGTTGAAAATTTCGCATACTTCTCCATCTTCAACTCCTGATAAAAATTTACTTTTATCTATTTAAGGCCAGGCGTGATAAAATCTTTTAAAAAGTGCAACATTGGGACCAGATGTTCCCGGTATTTTAAGCTCAAAAACCGCTTTTAAAATTATTTCAAAAATTTGGAGCCTGCAGGGAAGATATCACAGTTTTCTTTCTAATAACCCTTCCAGAAGAACGCAGGCACCATTTTGTTCACCGGTATTCATCGCAGTAGTGTCAAAACAACAAGCCTTCACTGTTTCTTCCAAACCCCAGTCACACAAAACATGAAAAATCGCCGTAGTTTGAGCTTTGCCAGTACCACTTTCCAACGCTGGTACATGAAGAATCTGTTCTACATCCCCGTTGCTGATAATTATAGGAAGTCTATCAACCACTTCATGACTCGTTAATGCTGGTAAAAGCTTCCATCCCAATGAACTACTGCTGCATTCAAATCGATATTAAATTCATTCTTGATTTTTTCGACTTTTTTCTCTGGCTGTTCACGACGAGATCATTGGAGAGACGCTCTGTTTAAAACTGATTCATTTAAATCGTGTCCCAAGGCAACTGCTACAGCTGAAATAATATGAATAGCTTCCCGATCACTCACTTTACACTTATCAAGAGCAGAAACTAGACGTTCAGTGATTATTTGTTGGCGACCTCGCATTTTTTTCTGAGTAACTGCACATGCAGTTCGTTGTACGTCTTGCCCATTATCACTAACGTCTTCTTCACTTTCGCTCGTGCTCATTAATTCTATTTTCTGTCCTATTGACAAAAATCAAGAAATTAGGTAAATCAGGGTCTAATTGTAATACAAAAAGATTAATTAGGAAATATACTATAAAACTCACCCAGTTCATCCAATTCGTCATATTTTCTCTTCTTATAATTTTTGGTTTTCTTTGCACGCTCAAACGACCGCGTCTCCTGTTCTGCCAGCTGTTTATCAATACCATACATGTATCCTGGTCTTCCTTTCTCTCGCTGTCTTCTCAAAAACTCGATATCTTCTAGGTTCGTCATTGAAGTTAAGGCATTTTCCGCAGCGATATCAAAAAGATCGTCAAGTTCACCAACAAATTTATCTTCTTTCTCCAATTGCTTCGCAGATTTCTACTCTCGACTTATTTTTGCATACTTTTGAAGATCTCGCCACTCTACGTGCAACTTATTAGATTTTGGTATACAGTTCTTCTCACTTTGGGTTGGAATTCTCGCCTTCTCCCAAAACAACAGTGTTTCCCTAATCGCTAAACGTGCACCATCTTGTAACGTCAATTTTACTTCTCGCAAATTAAAAAATAAAACTATTAACACTTCTCTCTTTAATGGTAACTTGTTGCCAATATAATTTGAGGTGAATAATTTCCTATTAAAAATACCTCTCCATCTTTTCGCAAAGCTTTTCGAAGATGAAGCCATGACAAATAACACGCGCACAGAAAAACTGTCTTACATTATTCAATAATTACTGCAAAATCTATCACTATCAAGACTATATATGACTATCAAGACAATGTCAGTATTCCGTAACGTGGCAGACATTTGCGTTAATGAAAGTCTGAACTTGTCGATAGTCGAAGTAAACAACAATGAATCATGTTTCACCAACCTACGGTGCAAAGTTGTGCAGCGCGGCACGTGGCGGCTGGCAATTACAATGCAACGTTGTAGCAAGTATTAAAGCTTTTTCGGCACGGGTTAAATTTAATCAATTGCGCTGAAATTTGCAGGGATTTATTTTTTCATGGTGAAAGAACAATTTTAGAGGTTAGCATATTAAAATTTCCGACTTTGACAAATAAGGGCCACTCTAAATTAAACCAGTGAACTCTATCATTTTTAATGAACAATTTAAAAAATGCAACAAAGCACTACTTAGACATGGAGAAAAAATAAACTTTTTATTCTGCTATTCTATCACTTAACCAAGACACGCACACACAGACAACAACACAGCTGAAACTCGGAACTCAGGAGACTAGCCGTATTGTCTCACTCAACTACGTTCTACCCACTGCACCCGTCTAGGTAACACATTAAAAAAGCCACTAAACATCCATGGTACCCCATGATCTCAGGTCTCATAAGTAAGCAACTGCGCCACTGAGTCTGAAGTATATAAAGAGAATTTCGAAAATAATTTAAAATATTGCTTTGCATATTGATCATAGATATCCCAACATACCCATCCACCACCTCTAATAAACTCAACTCTCTACAACCAGGTAAATTTAAAAAGAAGCACAAACTCCTTGCCTATGTCCTCCATATTGTCCACTTCTACACCTGTTGCAAAAAACTTACAGATGTATGTCATGTCAACATTAGATCTCTTATCCTTAACTTGACATGTTTCAACGATGTAACGCTTCCAAATAATGAACACATAATTGCTCTTACAGAGACCTGCGTCTCACAAGACTTTTCTTCTAATTTAATCATCTCCAGATGGTGCCAACATGGATGACGAAACGGCGTCGTATAGTGTTTAAAAGTTCTTCACTTGCAAGTGAAATATAAATTATCTCAACTATATTTTGCAATCAGAAATAAATAAAGGCTTATACCCAGAATCAAATTAAAATAAACCAATATAATTCGGTAAAATTATGGATAAATTTCTCGATGTCCATGTAAATAAAGCCTTCGTATGAAATTGATTCCGCCCTTTAAGGCGTTACATTGTTTTGAGCCTTTCGACTCTCGGAACTTCAAGAGATACCGTTGCCACCTTCGAGTAGAAAGGATACGGCCTTAGAGGGGTTCAGGCATAATCCCACGGATGGCAGCTTCGCACCACACCGCCTGCTCGAGCGAATGCATGAACCAAATGTCCAAATTTGCGGTTCCTCTCGTACTGAGCAGGATTTTACTATCGCAACGATGAGTCATCAGTAGGGTAAAACTAACCTGTCTCGCGACGGTCGAAACCCAACTCATGTTCCCTATTACATATAAAGGAAATTTCGAAAGAATATATGTCTCTTTGAATCTGCTGGTAATACACCAAGATACCCCCTCTAATCTACAGAATAAACCTTTTAGCACGATTATTTCACTCATTAACGTAATAGCCACTGAGAGCTCGTTTTTTGACAACATTTCACCAATAAAATGTCATTATTAGTGGCAAACCAACCTACATCAGCTTTTGACAGTACCAACACGAAAAATTTATCGCCCTGATATTTTTGTTTCGACGCGTCGACAAATATCGCGATATTTTTACGTTTTGTTTCGTGGAATGTTTTCGGCAAACAGGAAAACTCGTGCTTTTAAATTTTATCTACAAATATCTTCTGTAGCTTATTGCTAATTGTTAACATAAATTGTAAATTGTAGTATTGTATTAATAATAATAATAATAAAAGTGCTTTATTGAATTGACATATACAATTCAACAGGCCATTGACCCGAGGTCCTTCAGCCTGTATTATATTATATACGTAGTAATATAATAATATAACAATAACCTAAAAACACCACATAAGTTGACAATTTTCAATTTCAAAGCCAAGGTTGTGTGATAAAATTCTAAGCAGTAGTGATATTACATACGATAAATCCTGTAAACAGTGGTGAAGCAGAAAATATTCTCAAACTATCCAATAAAATGCCAGTGGTGTAGACATTATCATAATATTTCTACATAAAATTATAGATTCTAAAAACCGCTATTTATCTATACGTTTTATTAATTAAAAGATCCAGTGCCCACTTTGTTATTGTACGAAATGCCGAATTATCCGAGTAATTGGAGTTTGAATGCTTTGAATATCATGCAGGTACACTAGCAATAAATTAATACATGTATTTAACAAACCATTCGTAATTAGTAACGTTTGGTGTATTAAAAACTCGTTTAGAAATGAAATTTCGCTTAATCAACCTCCTGAAAATTAGGGCAAATGTAACTATGATGAAAAATTGCTTTCAACTAGAGATGTGTTAATTACTGAGAACTAATTACTATTTCGCAATACGTAGATTGTACAGAACTTTGTACATGTACGAATTGCGACAATATTATTGAGGAAGACGGAGCAGAAGATGAAGAAGCAGGACAAGAAGAAATAGAAGAAGACAATGTGACTCATTGGATATTTTAATGTATAAGGTTTATATCTTCGTTGCCTTCCACCTATTGGATATTGCATATTTTAATAATGTTATTGTATTACGTTGATGATAACTTTAATTAGAAAATTGCCTTAATCTGCAAATGTTTGTTGTTATGATGACTTAAAGTGTAATGAACTTATTTTTAATCATTACATTATTGGCATATTATGAGAAATCCTGTATATAATTTTGAAAAGACTTCTTTTATTAAAATACCTAGTCTAATCAATGAATGCCCAAAAGGGTATTGTAGAGGACGTGGAGGGGGGGATTTTCCTTTTCAGGAATGCGTCCCCACTAGCGGGGACTTTTAATATGTTTAGTATGTTTACCTCCTAACTACCCCCAACACATTCCTGAAGAGGAAAATTCTCCCCCTATAAAAAAATTGTGGGGCTTGAAGGTGCCTAGTTTCAAGTTGGCGGATCGCGTTGATATTTATTATTGTTTTGGTGTGTATTTTTTCTTTCAGCGGAACAGCACAGATGGAAAAAATGTTCTCTTAATATCAAAATGAAGGAGCAAGTTATGTTTGAGGGTGACTATGGAGTGTGCTTTATTCGAAAACCGCAAGAGATATTTCTTCGAACATTTCTTTCTATAATCAAAGATTAAGAGAAAAAATATTCCAATAAAGTATCTATCTAATGTTTTTTCTTAATGCCTTATTTATATTTACGTCCTGGCGGAGTTTAGTCCCAGGCTATTCCACTACTCAACTAGGAGACGTACACATAGACAACAACACAACATCCATACCCTGCGACATTGCCATCTGCCGCAGCTGAGAATCGAACTCAGGAGAGGAGAGCGACTACCCCGTGTTCTCTCACATAACCGCGGTCTAGTCCACTGCTATCGTCTCGGCAACACATGAAAAACGCCACTATACATCCATACCCTGGCCAAGATTTGACCCTGGGACCTCGTGGCTGCAAGCCTAATACCGTAAGCAATGCACCACTGAGTCGATTTCGAGGATGGTTGAGCGAATCGACATTAGGCGTGGGCCTACTCGGAAACTATAAGGGAAATTTCCTGGAACATTTTTTTCTTTAATCAGAATATAGGACAGATTAAGAAAGAGAAATGTTTCAAGGTGGTTTAGCAATCCTCCATTTTGAGGGTGCTTTTGGGTTGTCCTCGAAAACTGCACTTCTGGAACTTTTCTTCTCAGTCTTTATTCAGTACAAGTTAGATTTGTAACATTTTTCAGTTGCTTCCAACTATAAAAGGGCACTAGTCATAGTCTAAATTAGTTTGGTTTAAATTGTAAGAATCGTTTCTTAAATGATTAAAAGTTAATTTAAACTCATCTTATTTCTGTGTTGTGCTGTCTGCAACTGTGGTCATTAAGCCAGTATATTAATAAAATATATTACTCTTGTGTTTAAATTAACATTTTTAATACACACTTGGAGGGGCAGGAGGTTTTCAGCCTAAGAGATTTTTTTGCCCGTCGCGCCGTTGTAATGAAAACACAATTTTGAAAGCTAACATTAAAGAAAATAATTAAATCTGTATTCGCTAATGGCGACAACTAAGATCAAATAAGTAGACTAGCAAAAGCAAGAAAATACCAAAATAACTCCAATACGCATATATTTCTATCGTCGTAAATTTATACTACACACATGTTTCCACGATTATTGTCAGCAAGGGAAAAAAGCTTTTACAGCCCCCAATCGCGCTACTTAATATTTCATTCGCGTAAAGTTAGGGTAAAACTCTCGACATAAACCTGAACCGCGATTAGATACTGCTTCTTATACATCAAGCTAAACTCCTTAACAAGGTGTGGCGTGAATATAAATATCGTGTTACAATTTCCAATAAAATAAGTTTTAATATAGTATTAATAATAAATAATTACCAATTACACTTATTTTATTACAGGTTCAAAGCACGAATGGAAAGGTCCCGTTTCTTGACTTATATTCATCGCTTAATAGGTAAGTTAATTTTATTTCTACGATGTGTTAAGTTATTCACAGAAAGTCTTCTTACATTTAACATGTAAAAATGGAGACACAGTGAGTATTCGACAACTATTCGGCCGAATAACTGAATAGTCGATAATATATCATTATATATTATTGTATATACATTTTTTAGTTAAAGAATGCCATTCAAACCAAATAGCGAATCAGTTATAGTTATTATAATTATCGTGCCATTCAAAAAGTCTGAAAATGAAAATGATAAAGTAAACATAATTTGTTATATTAATTCATATACCGGGTGGTTCAGCTGATAGAGACACTCTTGTAACTTTTGAATAGGTGAATAGATTTTTTTCAAATTTGGTGCAGTGGTATGGGATGAAAATTCCAATTAAATGATGTAGAGAACCGAAATGGTTGCGATGTAACTTACATGAAAATCAAATTTTTAAATGGGACAACCTGCACATTTTTGTATATTTGGATCCTGCTGCCCAAAATACATATGATCTGACCTTCAAATATTATTTTGATTTTGAAAAAAAATATATATCAAAACATTCTTTTCTTTTAATCAAGTATAAATTTAGTGCAAAGAGAAGGTAGACATTATGCATACCATTTTCTTCGTAAAAAGATCTAATTAAATAACAGGCTGTCCCATAGGGGTTCCATTTAAAAAATATTTTCGTTCAAAAACCAATATCGTTAAACTTAATGAAGAATAAATCGTGTTTAATGTTAGTATCTGAAGAGATAATATTTCAAAGGTGCTTGCAGACCGATTTTTAACAATTTTGGCAAAATAATATCAGGATCCAAATATGTAAAAATATACAGGTTGTCCCATTTAAAAATTTTATTTTCATGTCAGTTACATCGAAACCGGAAGTTGGCCATTTTGGTTCTTTAATATATAATGGAAAATTTCATCCTATATCACTACACCTAATTTGAAAGAAATCCATACCCCCCCCTTCAAAAGTTACAAGAGTATCCTTATCGGTCGAGCCACCCGGTATTGTACAAGCAGGTTTAGATAGTTTACAAGATATACATATAGTTATTAATTTATTACTTACATATTGTAATTAAAATTTAATAGTGGTGAATTCTGATGAAGAAAGACGCTACCGAATATTCGGCCGAATATTCTATTACTCGCCATGTAGGGACTCCGAATACTTTCTATCAGTATTCATTGTTTTTTTTTGGTTGTCTAACTTCCGGAATCACTGCAGCATCTTGGAAAATTATTGTGATATTCTCCCATTTGCTTTATGATAACCAATCCAGTACTCTGGTCCCTTGCACTAGCTTGTACAACTCCATAGTTGGTTTGGTTTCATATTCTGCTGGACTCAGTTTTGGTTGTCCATATATTGCCTGTCTCCTGTCATCCAGAGCCTCACAGTCGCACAGGATGTGGTAGGATGTCTCCGTTGCCCTATTGCATTGTCTGTATCTTAGGTCCCCGTTGAACAATTCCATTTTGTGTAGGTGTCCTTTCAGGGCACAGTGCCCTGTTAGGAAGCCAGTGATTATGCGGAGCTGATTCCTGCTTAGTGACAGCAGTTCTTCAGTCTTCTTCCTGGATGGTCCTTTGATAAAGGTTTTTCCATGTTGTTGCCCGGTTGTTTTGTCCCAGTATTCTTTGTGCTGATTCTTGACCCAGTCCCTTATTTGGCCCCGTACTGTGATTTTAGGCACTCCCAGGGCCGGTTCTGGGCCAACATATGGAGCTGAAGATTCCTTTCTTGCTAGCTCGTCAGCTTTCTCATTGCCTTCGATTCCTGTGTGTCTCGGCACCCACCGAAGTGTTACCGCTAGGGCTCTCAGTTCTACTTGGCATTCCCACACCAGCTTGGCCGTCACATTGGGGTTTAACAGTGCCCCTAGAGCCTCCTGGCTGTCTGTCAGAATATTGATCTGCCTATTTTTATTGGCTCTCTTATTGTTTTCTACTACGCAATCTAGTATTGCGTATATTTCTGCCTGAAAGACACAAGTGTATTTTCCTAGCGATGTGCTGAACTCTGAGTTTCTCATATCACTATATATACCGGCGCCAGTACCTTTCACGGTCCTTGATCCGTCTCTTTACCAGACCAGATCTCGCGCTTTTGTCGGTTAGCGACCATTCACTTCGATCTCCTATTTTTATCTCGAAGTTCCTGTTAAAGGTGTATTTAGGGATCATGTGGTCTGTGCTCATCAGAGATGTTGTCACTCCCACTCCCACAATCATAATTCGATTGTGCTCCAGTGCTGCGTATTTGTCGCTGGGTTTGTCTTGCAGCCTGAAGTGTCCCATCGCCTCCTCCCCCATTACCAACAGGTGAAGGGGTGAAGTTCCAGAAGGACCTCCATTGCTGCTGTTGGTGTTGTTTTCATCGCTCCTGTTACCGCCAGATGGGCAAGTCTTTGTACCTTGCTTAGTTCGGCGGCAGCAGTGGGCTACAACATCTTTGGCCACCATACCAAGGACGCACATGTGATCATGGGTCTAATCACCATGATATATGTCCAGTACATCATGCTTGGCCTTAGTCCCCACGTTTTCCCATGGGTGCGCCTGGTCAGCATGAGTGTGGTTTCTGCTCTTTTTTTGGTTCTGTTTAAGTGTTGGTTCCAGGTAAGTTTGGGATCTAGTATTATTCTCAGATATTTTACCTCGCCCGATAGATGTATTAGATCCCCTTGAAGTTTTAGTGGTCCAAGCCCATCTACTTTCCTTCTTCTGGTGAATGCCATTATGGTTGACTTTTAGTCCCTCTTCATCTGTCCACTTCGTTATAACATTTAGGGCCTGTTGCATACGCTCCCTTATTGTGTTGTTGAATTTGCCTTGTGCTAAGATGACTAGGTCATCTGCATAGCCTAGTGTTTTATGTCCTTCTCTGTCCAGTAACATTAGCAGCTCGTCCATGACCAGGTTCCACAGAAGAGGCGATAGAACCCTCCCCTCCTGCGGACGTCCTTCTATCGACTCGAGCTAACAATGTTTCCCCCATTATGGATGTGTATACCAATCTGTCCCCAAGCTGTAGCTGGTCGCATCGATCCCTTTTCTCCTCGTTGATTTCCTGATAGATTGTGTCAATGTCCAAGAAGGCACATAGTAGTACCTCTTTGTTTTCAAGAGCATATTCAGCTTTATTTACTAGCTGATGTAATGCTGTTTCTGTTGACATACCGGCTCTATAGGCATACTGGTCTTGATGTAAAGGTTGATTTACCAGTACATCATCTCGAGTATGCGTATCCAGTAGTTGTTCTAAAGTCTTTATTACAAAGGACATAAGACTTATCGGTCTTGGGACTTCGCCCTTTCCTCTTCCTTCCCACGTATTCATTGGTTACAATTACTTAACTCGTATCTGGCTTGCTTGACTTACCCTGTAAACGTAAACCATAAGTGACTCACATTTTTCTCATACCTCAAATACCGCTAGTTAAATATAACTAAATTACATGACAGCGGGAAAGTGATCACAAACAGTGATTAACAATAATTGCCATTTCTTTATATACACATACCTTCAGGCTACTTACTGATCTATATTAGTGATAAGATCTACGCTGGAAGGTATGACATTTCCAACACACTCACACACCTCACTTAATGAACCTTCTTTATGCTGAACACATCAAAATTACATTGAACTGCAATGCCATTATAGAATTTCTGAATTATTTTTATTGAATTTAAAATTGCTACATACTCATACGTAAATGTCAATATACAAGATATTATTAATTGGATTACAATGTACATAATTAAACGAACATTGTGATATTGTTAATATTTTGATATAACAAAGTTACAAGACATAATTAAGAGTAAATTGGGTAACTCATTAAATAGATCAAAAGTAGGTTATTTCATTATTATCTGAAATTTTTCCTAAATTTCATAAACACTAATAATAAATCCAATTATTGTTACTCAACTGTTTTTAATTATAATACATTCAAATTAGGCTTTTTAGAAGAAATACTTTATGTCTTAGTTAACATTGCTCAATAGGTAAGGGGAAACAAACAATGTTCGGATTCGCCAAGAATTCTTTAATATACGTCATATCAAAAACTGAGTAACTAATACGTACATATAGACCAGGGTCGATAATTCTTGAGCCCAAAAAAAATTATAGTAGGATGAAACCCATTGGAAAAGGTAGAGAATATAACAGAAATGAAAGGAAAAATAATTTACGGGCGATCTGAGGTCGGGAAGAGGAAGGGGGTGAGTTTTTAAGGGTAAAAAACGGTTTATCTCGATTTCCGGCAAAACTACAAGTCCTATGAAAAAAAGTTATGGCAAAGTTGTAGGTAATAAAAAGATCTACAACATTTGTTTTTACACTTTTTTCACATAACCTCAAAATTTATGTGAAAAATTCAAATAACCAAGTTTTTGGTTTTTTATTTTTATCTTTTGCAAAAAAATTTATTTTTTCACGAAATTTGGTGAAAACTTACCTTTTTATGTCCCAAACACACAGTAATTTTTTTGATTTAAAATATTCATTTTTTCACCTTATTTTGACTTAATATCGAAAAAGCACCCTAATTTTCAATCGAAAATTCTCACGTCAAAATATCAGCTTTTTTAAAAAAGTCGGTGGGCTTTTTGTTCGTTGAAATCTCTACTTTCTGATGGTATAAAAAAATATATACATTACTATGGTAAATGTTCTCAGAAAATGCAAATAAACGAAAAAAACTCGAATCCGAAAATTTTCTTTTGAATCATGAAAAACTGCCTGTAACTCGGAAAATTAGCAAGTTATAAAAAAATACAAAGAGAAAAAAAATGTTTAGAAGGCCTCAATGCATACGTCTGACTTTTTTCAAATTTTTAAATTATATATTTTTAAAGCGCTACAATGTCAAAGATGGGGGTAGTTTTTCATGTTTTTCCGGAAAAACTCGGTGAAGTCGCACTTTACACAAAAGCTGCAAATAAAAAAGTCTTGCATTTCGATGATACATTTACCTGAATTTTTTCAGATTTTTTTTTAACTTTTACATTTCCCCTCCCCCATTTTTAGGAATTTTCAAGTGGCCATATCTCGAAAAATAAGAATTTTTCGAAAAAATTCGCAAGAATAATAACATCTTATTTTGGGCCAAAAAAAGGTAAATATATTGTTTTCTTTTCATTTTTGACCTAATTCTACAAGTTACGGAACCCGAGATACCCCTTCCGATCATTTCCTACTCTAATCTTTTTTTCAACTTTTTTATTAACGTCATTACAAACACATTGCACAAGATTTCATAAAAATCTATTCACTGGCACTCAAGTTAGAGATTTTGGTCATTTAAGCGCTTCGTTGACTGGACTAAGAGCAGACAATGGTATGTTCAACTCAAAATATGAAATAATAGACCTTTCCCAAAATTGTTGCAGAATGAGAATACAGATTAATTGTTAAACTCTAACCCGTTTTTCTTTATTTTAACTAAAGCACTAAATAAAAAATAATAATAATAATATTTATTTTCCAATATATTCTGGGTGGGAGTGTCTGTATGACAGAACACTGGATATGGCTGGAATACTTAGAAGTAGGTAACGGTTCGTTAGTATAATGGTTACTACGTATGAAAAGGAGAACCAAGGAGATTTCTTATTTAGAGCTGCTCTAAGACCCACCTATAAACTTGGATTACCAGAACTCGCACATGATCCTATGGAAGCAGGTATTCCCTACGCCCTGAAGAAGATAAAATACAATTTTACACAATATTTTACACAATATTTTATACAATAAAATACAGTTACAATCGTGAAGGCAGAAAACCTGCTGAGACAGCATGGAGAAGCAAATGGACTCTTTTATGAACATCTACGAAATCAGAAAAGAAATCAGTCTAATGACTTGACGTTTGCTTTCCTAAAGTTGATAGGCTTAACATTGGATACCGAAGGTTTTGTGTTGGCGTACCAGGATGGAGTAATAAGTATCCGGATACACCGGAGATCTATTCTAGAGGAAAATGTCCAAACTACATGCAGGGCCTATAATTCATATTCTGAAATCCTAACACATACTCTCGGCATGTCCCATTCATACTGTCATCCTATAACATCAAGTAAAACACCAGTTCTACCACATCGATCAAAATCCCATAGTGCCATACGCACCCCAAGAAATCAAAGCAGTCATAGAGAACAGCATGTGCAAGATATATTGAAATTATTTCCTCCCAACAATCCGAAAGCTTAATGCCACCAGCCAAACGTAGTGCTTCTGGATTTAACTGGAAAAAAAAGTATATTATTGAATTCTCTTGTCCAGTAGAGAGCAATGTTACAACGAGAGAAACGCAGAAACAAGATAAATACAAAGACTTTCGAATTTATTAAGAAACCGAAAGATGAACAAATGTATAGATGTACCGCCCCATGAGTGATTCTTCATCAAACCAAATGCCAATGTGTTTCTCGCTGTTTGATTACGTTGATTTCTCCGTAATATGCAAATTGGTTCGTTATTCTTTTTTGCCGCCATTCACTCTATGTATGCGCAATTCTGGGTGATTTGAATATATGGATAATTGGCTATACTCTCTTGTCTGTTAACTTTAATTCACAAAACTATACATTTTGCTTATAATAGATCCTGGATTTAAATGATTGATAAATAGATAGATAAATCTTTATTAGTTCTTTACATATACCCAAACGGGTATGGAACATGTCAACAAAACTACCTAGTAGCACAAAGTACCGGACCCACACACAATCCATATAGGACTAATAAATCATATACTGGTCCCACACGGACCACACGTTGGTCCAACACTCCGCGCCACTAGGGTATACTAGCTTAATTTATAAAATATTGTGTATATATAAAATATGTAAAAGTAAACATTAAATGAGTAAAAAAGATTGCACTATACCTCAACATAGACATATCAAAACATACTAACATATAAATTAAAACATATTGAAAATGCTGGAAATCATTAAAATCATCATTGAAAAACTCGTCCAGAGTGTAGTAAGCTTTTTTCAGAGCTATAGCCTTCAAATTTGTTTGCACTTCTTTAATTGCACCATTTCTTAGAGTGTGGGAAACTTTATTATAAGTTTTGATTAAGGTATATGGCATATTCTTTTTAATAAAAGTAAAGCTTGTTTTGATATTCAAAAGATCATTCTTGTTTCTTGTGTCATATATGTGATTTCTATTATGATTCGCAAACAGAGAAGTATTCCGCACAACACTGAACTGCATATTGAGACACAATTTTCTTCATATTACCCAAATAACAATTTAAATTCTTTTTAGATTTATTTAGGTTTCATCGGTGTTCTATAATAGCTACCTTATAAGCCAGTGATTTATGTCAAATTTATTAAATGTCAAATGCACTTAAAGATAGTTTTACTTCCACATCCAGTGGAAGCATAGCAACGCAAAAAAAAAATTGACATTTTTTATTGTTCAAATAGGCTTAGAACGTCATGAAATGTCGAGATTTTAAGTTTGAGCAAAAATGTCTGTCATTCGGTCTGTAACTTTTTTGTGCGCACGATTACTCTGAAGCCGTTTAAGATATTGACTGGAAAATTTGTATCCGTCTGTATTTTAACGAGATCTGGAACTAGGTTATATTTTGATCTTATTCCGTTGAAGGGGGTAAATAGGTTAAATCAAGCAAGTAAGAGTCCATAAAATTGGTATTTAGTATATATAAGAGAAGCTAAGGTATCAAAAATTTGTTTGGCCACCGCACTATTAACACTTTCACTGCGGCCGTTCAGGCTGTGGGTCATCCCCCCCCCCCCCCCCCCATGCTGACTGGGTTTTATTGCATAATATATATTGGATAATTAGGTCTCAGAAATCGAGTAGTGTCAATAAAAATTGTATATACAGGGTAATCCATGATTTTTGGACTGACTTTCAGAAGAATCATACATACCTGGCCAAGAATTTCTTATTCAGTGCTGACTGGCATAATAAAAATAATAATAATACATATTATGGCCTGGCTCACATGAGAGTCCTGCGCACTGCGCTAAGAACGGGACCAACTCTCATGAGAGTCATGCGCAGCGAAAGTGTTCAAGGGGGTGAAAAAAAAATTGTGATTTAGTGTGTGTGCAAGAACCAAAGGGCTCAATTTTTTTTACTTCATCCGCTACACTAAAAGCTGAATCGTTATCATTTTTCGCCATATGCCCATTTTACAACTACGCATGGCTCCCATATATCGTGTGGATTAAGTGAGTATAGCAATAGATTTATTTGTATTTTTAATGCAGTGATTATCCTACCAAGTACATAGTTTTATAATACACTCTGAATATTCTACGAGTACAGATTTAGATAATTCTTTAAAACTTGAAAGCTTTATTAGTAGCAGTTTTAAAAAGAGAAATGTATGCCTTTCTGTAAGTGTGCCCTTGTACTTTTATAAGGGTTTTAAATAAGTTTTATAGAGTCCCTCCAGAGCATTTACGTTTATAAGAAGTCTTAAAAATAAGCTTCTAGAATATCTTATAGAGTATTTTTAAACTAAAATTGTTACTTGGGTAGGTACTAATCAAGACATTACCTTTCATCTATTCTTGGGCTCAAAAAATCCTTCTGGTGCTTGGAGCTTGCGTTTAATGATATTACAACATAAATAATTTCAAAACAATAGGCTCAAATAGCAATTCTGTAGTCAACCAGGTCTTATACGGTGACAAAACTGAACATGGCCACGTTTATCAATTTGCTTTCAATTATATAAGCGTGATGCCAGCTGAGATAATAGCCTCAATAATCATTAACTTTAAGTTTTTCCACTACAGTAACTATGTAAAATAATATTGTAGGTCATTAATTTTTAAAATGTCGTATCTCCATCATGCATCTAAGATCAGAAAATATCAATTTATAGGCAAGCACCTAACGTCGTGATTGGAACAGGAATAACATGCGTAATTGATTCCCTCTAATAAAATAATAAATCGAAATATATTGAATCATAATGAAAGTATGCGGGTAAAATATTTAAATTTCGTTGGCCTCTGCAACATAATAATAATAATAATTTGTTTTTATTGAGTATTATAAATATTTTAACACAAATCGTTACAACAGAGCGAAGTCTAACAGAGCTACTCCACTTAACCACTTAAGTATGAAAAAAATACAGAGTTGAATGAATGTTTTTAGACGTAATAATAAATATATAAAGTAAAGAGAACACAAATTATGTAAATATGCGTGAAAAAAAAAGAAACTACCTAACTACAATGTAATTAAAGAGAACGAAAACAGGAGAAAATGAACAAGTATTTTAGAAGATGTAGTTAAGTTATATTGCTTAAAATAATAGTACATATATATAATAAAATAAAGAGACTATATGAACCTATTAAACACGGTTAAAAATAATTTAAAAGTTTTTTGATTTAAGAAGAAAAATGATTTAACTTTCTTACGAAAACTGTTTAGTGACAGTTCTTCAGATCATCGCTAAGGCTATTTATAGTGTAGTGGCATTATACGTAAAGGATCTTGTAAACAGTTGAATGAAAATATGGCAATGATAATTTATTACTATATCTGGTATCTAATTGGTGGACATTATGTCTAAAGGAAAGTTTATCCCGTAGGTAACGAGGAGAGGAGGTATAAAGAAGTCAATGAACAAAAACTGACAAATGATATTTCAACACATTTTCAACATTAAGCCAACTAGCCCTGTCGATGAAGGCATTTACCTACAAAACTTGCAAATTGAATAATTTTTTTTTAATGAGTTTGTGAAAGAATATCCTGAAAAGTTTCGCTAGGGTGCAGAACATAAAAAAAAGCGAAAAAAAATTTTTTTCATCCATTTTTTTGTATGCATTTTTTCGAAAATATGCTCAATCAGATCATGATAAGAAATTGCGATTTTCACGATCTTATCCTTATAACTATGAAAATATTTTTGATTATTTTGAATATAAATGCTGAAACTTTTCCAATACATTAACAAATGTATAAGGAATCCATTGAATATAGCTGAAATGAGGATAGGTGTACCTGTAATAAATACAATACAGTAAAGGCAAGTAAAAATTCATTCGAGCGATTCAGCGGCTATGTGTGGTGTCTGTGTAAGCATTCATAACTATAGATGTTTCCTCCATACTCACTACTTATCCTCCTATTCATTAAGAAAAATGTATAATCAGAAAGAGAAAACAGCTAGCTTCGAAAAATATGTATCTGTCTATTGAAACTTAAATACTATTACACGAAGCGGGTTTCGCTAACCGTATAATAATAAATAATTTATTTTCCTTAAAAGACAATATGTTGGCATCTTGAAGCACCTTAATATTACAAATTTTTGTATGAACTAAAAGAATGTGAAGACGACTAGAGTAGAGTTTATAATGATCTCAAGCACTTATATCTGTTAGAGCAAGAGAGTCCTGTGTATGATTTTACGATAATCCTGAATACTTGTAGAATATGTAATATAACGGCAACATTTCTGTAATAAATGGAGATTAAAATATTTTAATTTGCTTTCTTTATCTACAAAATCTATTAAAAAGTAATAAATTCTTAGTTTATTTCTCAATCTAGTAGCATATATAAGACATTAAATGAAAGTTTTAATGTCAAATAAGCCACATCAGGAAGCTGGGTATAGTTTTAATTAAAGATATTCGCAGACATTTAATTTTATCGAAAGTATCGCTCGAAGTAGGTTATCTTTATCTATTCTTACCAAGTGATAAAAAGAAATGCAAAATCATATACGTTTGAAGTAATTAGGTTATGTAACAAGGAGAAAAGTTTTAGAGGGGTTTGTACATTTTTAGTTAGTGAATTGTGCTTGTAGTGCAGAGGCATAGTTTGAAATCCAGGAAAAATTTTTTACTTAAAATATAAAAGTATCTCGCATCTGACCTTATGTAAAAGTGGTTTCAGTCAAATGTCATAAAACTGGAGCACGTTGTACTTCAAACCATGCTGATTAAAAGTCTCAATGATCCCAACCCCCTAAAGTTGATTTCCAAGATATTTAAGCATAAAGTTTGAAAAATAGTCCTTGAGGTAAACGAGAAAAAGGCAAAAAAGCCCAAATATTCAGTGACTTCTCCCGTTTTCGAGGGCGGGGAACACGATGGTGACAATATTTCCCGACCTACCCTTCACCTACTACCCCTAAACAGAAAAAAAATCACCTATTTCTCCGATTTTCCAGCGCTAGGCTTGCGAGGGCTTGTCGAACCGAGTTTCTTCCGTCAATTCGAATAAAATACTGAAATACTGACCATAAGTGACCTAACCCACCTCCAGAGGTTGAAAGTACCCCACACCCACACCTAATAATGAAATGCTGGAAAACGCTCATTTTCGAGGGCAGGGAACACGATGGTGACAAATTTTCCGACGTTCTCTTCACCCACTACCCCCAAACCGGAAAAACCACACCTCCTTGCTCGTCAATTCGAATAAAATAAGTAATCCTCGATCAGACGAGACCCAACCAACCCGGGGCTTCAAGCAGCCTTTACACGAAGTGAACTTTTTATTCAGTGGTTTATAGGGAATCGACTGGAATATTTTTTGTTTTTTCATTGATTTCATATGTAAAAATATTCTCGTTTTTATTCATTCAATGATCATTCATTACATCTTGTTCATTATATACAATTCTTATTCTATTCAACACACTGTTCGTCCAAGTCCGCGTTCGGGTTAAGTGGTGGAGTAGCATTAGCTAAACTTCGCCAGGATGTTAAAATAAATAAAGCAATTAAAAGAAATTTAAATCATTCACTTTGTTGGCCATCAGAAAACACTCAAATAAGATTCCAATAATGAGCAGTTTTTTTAAATTTAATATCTTGATTAAAAATCGGGAATTTTTTCAAAAAAATTAAAACGAGATTATCTCGAAAACTACTCATCGGACAGGGTAAAACATGATTAAATTTACTACTTTACCCCCTTCAAAGTAGTACGTCTAATTTCCGTATAAGTATATTTAATTTTACATTTTGTACTTTTGTTTTCACATACATTTTTGCTGGGAAAATAAATGAATTAGACACGCTTCATTGCCTATCTAACTTTCGGTATAATAAAGTCACAGAAAATGTTACGAAACACTTTCCAAACTGCAACAATAAAACGGTTGTCTAGAGTTTAGATTCCTGTGGTGTTAACATATTAAATATTATTTCTTGCTTGTTAGTTTATTTACTGTATGCAACTTTTACATTTAAACAAGTAATTACGTGCCCAATAGATGACAAATACGATTACCAGGATATCAACTCTGTTACAGAAAAATATACATGACGAACGTGTTTGTTTAAAAATAAAATGCACGTCTCCAGAGAAAGTTTATATTATTATATGTGCATAGTCTCACAGAAGGATGATGTGCTTCACACAAATTATATTTTATTTCTTGTGGTAATAACACTGATATTTTTTCTTTTGTGCCTATGAATTCAAAATTTCTAATGGCATACATTAACTCTTTGAACTATGGTAATAGGTAATATGTACTTTTTAGTAGCTAAACGAATATAATATCTATAATACAGGATGTATTTAAAATAAAGTGAATATAGGTATTATTTTACAATTATTGCTTATAATAATAATAATAATAATAATAATAAGTCGTCTTTATTGTTTCCCCAATAAATAACACTAACAAATAATATTCTAAGGCAAAAATACAAAAGTAAATAAATAAATAGAAAACACATATGCCCGTATTATATTACTTCCACATCCAGTGGAAGTATAGTAACGACAAAAAAAATTTTAAAAATTTTTATTGTTCAGATAGGCTTAGAATGTCACGAAACGTCGAGATTTTAAGTTTGAGCGAAAAAAAAATTTCTGTCTGTCGGTCTGTCTGTCTGTAACTTTTTTTGTGCGCACGTTTACTCTGGAACCGTTTGAGATATTGACTTGAAATTTGGTACACATATGTGCTTTAACGAGATCTAGAACTAGATTATATTTTCATCTTGTTCCGTCGAAGGGTTTGGGGGTAAATTGGGGAAAATAGGTAAATCAAGCAGGTAAGAGTCCATAAAATTGGTATTTAGTATATACAAGAGAAGCTAAGGTCTCAAAACAAATTTTGGCATTAGCCACCCCCCTTACCACCCCCACCATTATTAAAGGGGATGAAAAAAAATTGTGATTTAGTGTGTGTACAAGAACCAGAAACCTCAAAATGTTTTTTTACTTCATCCACCCCCACTACCACCCCTTATCACCACCCCCACCCCGCTACCGATGTGGGGTATCGTTTTATGGGTTTTTGGGGGTAGAGGATTTCAAATATTATATTATTAAAGTTCCATAAATTTCCACATTTCCACATACAAAAATTTTTTCGTTGTGAGTGACTTGGAAAAGAATCTGGATGTGGAAGTAGTGATTCCTTGGGCAGCGGTTTTTATCGCCTGCTACATGCGAAGTTTAGCTTATGGCTATTCTTACACTTAACATGCTGCAGGTAGCATGATAGCAGTACATTAATAATTTTTTTAAATACATACAATTAAAGATGTAAAGGTACCTTGCAGCGAACTGTAATATATATTATTTTTAATATAAAAATGAATGTTAAATTCTGCATGTGAGAAGCAGCTGGGCAGAGGCCCGCTCCCTCCAAAAAACGCTGCCTGCACCGAACATGAACTCAAAAAAGATTTCCAGTCTAACAAAATCAGGCTAGACAGCATCTCCAAAAGAAGCGGACCCCAGCACAGGCGCCCCCCACACACAGACTCATTGCGTCAGTAGTAAATTCCGTTTCAAGTGATATTTAAAATTAGGAGTTTTTAGAGTTTTTATAGAAGCGGGAAGTTTATTAAATGACTTAACAGCATTATATGTGAAACTTCTTTGAAATATAGCAGTAGAATGATGAGGAAGAGTAAACATATTGGTTTGTCTAATATTAACATTATGAACATGAGATCTCATAATTAGCTTTGACTTCAACGAGCAGTCAATATTTACATTTAATAATTTGTGAACAAATGTGTTTAAGTGAAGTAATCTTCTGTTCTCCATGGTTAACCAATTAAGTTCATTAATTTTGTGTGATATGTGGTCAAATTTACGTAATCCAAAAATATAGCGAGCACAGAAATTTTGAACCTTTTGAATACGTTTTTTATAAGTTAGGGTAAGACATGGACCATAAATAAAATTACAATAGTTAAAAGCAGATAAAACAAGGGACTCGCATAGAACCTTTTTTAAAGCACCATTCAATATAAATCTGTTAGAGTATAAAAGTTTCATAGAGCAGTATGATTTTTTCAACAGATTATCTACATGAGTTTCGAATCTAAAATCATCATCTATAATTAAGCCTAAATTTTTAGATGTTGATACAATGGGCAAAGGGTAATTATTAATTCTGATTGAGATAGAATTCTTAACAATGTTGACTTTTGACTTAGCACCAAATATCATAACATGTGATTTTTTAGCATTCATTTTTAGATTGTGCTTTAGACATTTATTATACAACATATCTAAATCGCTGTTGATGCTACCCTCTGCTGCGACCATATTCTGTTAAAAAACTAATATAAATTTGAGAATCATCGGCATATGCTTGAACTCTGGAAAATCTTATAGACTTTAAAATATCTGCAGTGTATAAAATAAAAAGCAGGGGACCAATGGAACTCCAGCTTCTATATTAGCCAGATCTGAAGTTTTATTGTGAATTCTGATTTGTTGTTGCCTGTTTGTTAAATAAGATTTTAAAAAAGCCACTGATTCACAATCAAAACCATAATATTTTAATTTGGCACAAATAAGTTTATGATTAATAGTGTCAAAAGCTTTCGAGCAATCAAGCAACACCAACACACTAACTTTGTTTTTATCCGTAGCTAATAACATATCATCAGTAACTTGAGCCAATGCCATACTAGTACTATAAAATTTTCTAAAGCCTGTTTGAAAGGCGGGTAAGATATCATTCGAATTTAAAAACTCATACATTTGGATAAACATAACTTTCTCTAGAATTTTAGATATGCATGGGAGTATGCTGATTATTCTAATATCTGACATGTCCGACGGATTATTTTTTTTGGCAAAGGACAACCTATTGCAACTTTCCATAGTTCAGGAAATGAACTGATTTCGATAGCATCATTGATGATGTGGGTCAAATAAATATCAATAAAAGGACTACAGTATTGTAACATTGTTGCCGATATATTATCTGTTCCACAAGCATTTGATTTTAAGCTAAATAAGATATCATGTACTTGTTGCTCGGTTACCATATTAAAGCGAAAATCTAAATTGTCATTGAACTTGCTATTTTCGTAGCGATTAATACTGTCCTGACAAAGAGCATCATTAGGTTTCATAACAGATAAAAAAAAATCATTCATAAGATTAGGATTTGATAAGTGGTCAGGAATAATATTGTCTTTATATTTATTATTATTAATATTAAATTTACTTAAAGTTGCCCAGGTCTTTTTTAAATTGTTTTGTCGACATACATTATTTATATAAGCCTTTTTTCTGCTCTACAAGCTGCAAGAGAAAAATTTCTGGTTTGTTTATAATATTCCCAGTCATATTGCTGCTTTGTTGATTTATATACATTTAGTGCCCTTTGCTTTTCTTTTATGATCAATTTTATGTTGTCAGTTAACCAGGGAGCTTTAGGTTTTGAGACTCTAACTGGCTTGACGGGAGCAAAAATATCAAAGGATGAGGTCATGAAATTATTAAGTAAATCAACTTTTTTGTTGGTATCAGGTTCATAGATTATGTCAACTAAAGGCAACCCACTGAAATAAGTCTGAAATGTATTAAGGTTGAAATTAGAGCAATCTCTATATGTAACAAATTTCTGTTTGAATTTAACTGACTTCATGTCCAAGCTACAATAAACCATCCTGTGATCTGACACCATGTCAGCTAACAGAGTACCCGCCTGAACAACCAATTCATTATTACTGATAAAAATAGGATCAATTAGTGTGGTGGAGTTTCTTCTAATTCTCGTTGGCTCATTGATTAGCTGTTCATAATTATACGAATTATGGCTTAATTTTGTAATACCAAAGTGTTTAATGTCAAAATAAAATAATGTTATAACAAATAAAAACTCACATTCCGTTCTACGGGGAATACACTGAGTGATGAACTGCACAAGAACTTCACGGAAATAAATAATATCAGCAGTATTGTTCAATAAACACAATAAAAGCAGTAAGTACAAAAATTGTACAATGAGGTTATTTCATGTGTGTAAAAAACTTAAAAATAGCTACTAATTTGAACAGTGAAATATACGTAACAGCAATTAAAATTACTCTGCTATTTGTTAATTATTCACAAATCCACAAAAACTATGCTACTTATTATACTCTACGCAAAAACGAAGAGTATATTGCATACGAATATGGAATAAAAGAAATTATAGTAAAATTTTTACAAAAACATAATTTACTTGCGAAGCAGCAGTTCGGCTTTCGTGAAAATTTAAGTACTGAAGATGCCATAATAAACTTAACAGAGAAATTGTACAATAGCATTGATAAAACAAATCCATCCATGACTGTTTTTCTAGATCTAGCTAAAGCGTTTGATACAATATCGCATAAAAAATTAATTTCCAAATTACCTTTTTACGGATTTCGAGGGAACATCTTAAAACTTATTGAAAGTTATATTAGTGAAAGGGTACAACGTGTGAAGGTTGGGACCATGATCGGTGACCCGTTGGTAATCCAAAGTGGTGTGCCACAGGGAACCGTTTTGGGTCCTATTCTTTTCATTTTATATATCAATGATATTTTTGACGTAGAAAAAAAAATGCGATATTGTATCATACGCTGATGATACAGCTATATACATTGAGGGAAACAGCTGGAACGAAGTAAAAAGAAAGTCTGAAAAGTGGTTACAAAAAATTAAAATGTGGTTGGACGATAATCATCTTAAGTTGAACTATGATAAAACGAAATTCCTAACATTCTCGTCGAATTCAGCCACACAACCCCAGATGGATAAAATAATAATACATGAAGAAGAGTGCATGCCAAATAATATCTGTGGTTGTAAAATAGACATTGAAAAGGCACCCAAAATAAAGTGTTTAGGTGTTATTATTGACAGCTACCTTCGATGGGAAGAGCAAGTTTATGCAGTTTGCGGCAAGCTAAGGAAACTTATATATACATTTAAACTATTAAGAAACACTCTAAACCTTGGATTGCTGCGGACTGCATATTACGCTTTGGTGCAGTCGGTGATTACATACGGTATTATAGCTTGGGAGGCCGCCTATAATAATGTTATGAAACATCTATATACTGCGCAAAAATTAATTATAAAAATAATTTTAAAAAGGCCTATTCAATATCCAACCGAACAAATTTATTTAGAAATGCAGGTAAATAATCTACGAGAACTATATGCTCTTCAAATAATAAAATATATATTTAAAAATAAACAAACAATCATAGAACATAATTATCCCACTAGGTATGTAACAAAACTTAATTATGCTCCACTATTTATGAAAAAAAGGCTGGGACAAAGAAATTTCATATACATTTCAGCAAACATATATAACAGATTATCACTAGAACTAAAAAATTTTCATAATAAATCATATAGATATTATATAAAATTGGCCAAAGCTTAAATTAAACAAGAACATGTCTTTATTAATGAATTACTTGATGCAATATAACGGCTTAATCATTATCCAATATCTGATAAAAACCTTCTGTTTATAGAATACGCAATTCTCACATATTTTTACTATTTATTATAGCACAATATTTGCCACAGACAAATCACTTTGTGATTTAAGTGGCAGATTTACTTGTTTCAATAACGAAATTATGCAATATGAGTTTATATATTATATCTTGCAAAATTAATTAAGATTAAGATTATTGTCATAATTTGTTCTTGCTGTTATTGTTATTTAATAAATATTATTATTATTATTATTATTTGATCGGCACATTTCTAAAACCGGAAATATCGCTCGTAAAGAAAAATTCATATCATTGTGTTAGTGAACGAATTCTGAACAAGTTTAAAAATGTCCGTCTGTCCGTCTGTCCATCACTTTCTTGTAAGCACGATAACTTAAGAAAGAAAAGTTCGATTGTATTGAAATTTGGAAAGTAAGATAGTGTTAAGTAGAGGAAGAATCCTATTGCTTTTGAAGAAAACCAATCAGTAAATAAGAAAGTTAGGAGTGGGAAATACATTTTTATACGACGTAAGTAATGAAAATAAAGGTCAGTAAACATCAAAAAATTATAAGAAAACGTCTGGAGGCAGTTAATGGCAAAACTTAATATTAAATAAGTTTTATATAACTCGTGCTTTTAAATTTTATCTATACATTTTTTCTCAACCTAAGTTGCCAAAAGGTAATATAGCTCGTGTAAATTGGCAGTTTATTATCAAAGATTAAATCTCTCTAGTTTTTGTAATTTAAAAACTTGAGACACCCTGTGCGCTATATCTTGTAACCTATATGGCTGAGGCTGAGAAGTGTATTATATCATAAGGTATGAACTGCATTTCATTTACATTGTCTCTTCACGGAACAGCGTTTTGTGATTTCCTTCGTACACTCATTTCGAAATATTTTCCCCAGTATCACGCCTGATTTATAGTTATTATTGGTTACCAAACAAGGAAATATTAACTTTATTATTTAAGTTGTTTTAAGTTTGCTCACTATGGTAAACAAATTTATTGAAACAAAACGTTTTACAGCAAAAACAGCACGTTCTGAACAAGACGGCGACAATTTGTCGACAAGATTGTAAATATGCGCGGCGCCAAGAACGGTTTAATAAACCATACTTACTTAAACTAGATTCATCGGCAATACGAGACCCATTTCATTATCTCGTTTTGCGAACCAAGTAAGGTAAAAAATAGACATGTACAAGAAGAAAGAAAAATATAAATTTAATAAGTAACGATTGCTATGATGTATCCGCATACTAATTAGCAGGACATTTTTTAAACATAAGTTACATAAATATTTCCATGCCCCATAAATATGTTTTAAGCATATTTACTTATATTGCCTTACACAGCCTATTTTTACATCGATGCAAAGCCGACGTCGCAAAACAGAACAAAGCAGGCACATACGTTTGGGGTGTAAGTTTGTTTGTCTCACACCTTTCGTCTTATAGCCCATGGACATTTTGACCTGGACAAAATAAGTAAAAATCTGAATTTTCCCAAACCAAAATCCACAAAAATCAACAAAAATCCCAACATGGCTGCTCAAGATACTGAAGGTCAAAGTTGTTTGGAAATATCTCGCGTCCTATCCATCGGTTGCCCATCAGGTCAATATGAAAGTTGTAGAGAATTAAATTATCTACAAGTGTAAGGATAAATTAATTATAATATAAAGGGTACAACACTGAATTAAATATATATTGAATTATGATACATGTTCTCATTATCAAATACAGTAAGTAAGTGCCCAGCTAGCCAAAATACTATTCCCCCGTTCTGCGTCCTCGTCATAATCATTACTTATTTTTATATTGTTTATAAACTAAGAAACATGATACTTGATGACCACGGCGGGGGTGCCGGGAGATGACATAGGCGTAGGTGTCTATCACATTCGGCCATCCTGGAACTTGTCCTGTCCTCAGGACATCCGCCATCAACTGAATTTCAGGTTGTCGCCATCTGGGAATCCATCCATGCCCACTGGACCACATGACATCGCCAACTGCACCTTGTGCTGTCGTCAACCGCGAATGACCTGTGCCAACTGCACTCCGTGCCGCCGCCAACTGCGCATGTGTTGTGCCAACTGCACTCTGTGTTGTCGCCAACTGCGAATGACTTGTGCCAACTGCACTTTGTGTTGTCGCCAACTGCGTATGTGTTGTGCCAACTGCACTTGATATTCTCGCCAACTGCGAATTTGGCACTTGTTGTCAACTGCGAATGTATTACGCCAACGGCACATTATGTTGTCGCCAACTGCGAATGTATTGTGCCAACTGCACTTGATGTTCTCGCCAACTGCGAATGTGTTGTGCCAACTGCACTTGATATTCTCGCCAACTGTGAATGTATTGTGCCAACTGCACTTTGTATTGTCGCCAACTGCGAATGTAGTGTGCCAACTGCACTTGATGTTTTTTTTTAGCGGTTATCTGCTGATGTGCTCACCACTGATTACTTTAGCGGGTATCTGCTTATCTGCTTGCTACCAACAACTGTTAATGGTATCTGCTTATCTGCTCGGCACCAACATCTGTTAATGGGTATCTGCTTATTTACTCGCCACCAATAACTGTTAATGGTATCTGCTTATCTGCTTGCTATCTACCACTATGATGGTCTTGTGTATCCTAAAGCCTTCTCTCAGATCTTCAACCTTATAGTGGTCATTCTGTAACACTCGATTAATATAGAACGGCTCCTTTTGACGAGGCTTGTGGTTTATTTGTGGTTTATTCCCGTTACTGGGTTGTCGATCCTCCACATTATCATCCTCTTTTTGATACTGTTTTGCTTTTGCTTGAGTCTCGTCATATCCCTCTTTCTGAGCTTTCTGCTTTTTTATTATCTGGAGATGTCAGATCGCAACTAATGGACATCGATTCGATCCTAACTCTCCTTTTTACCACTCAAAAGGTCAAGATTCAACACTCATTCTACTCTTGTACCCAACTAGTACTTCCAACGAAGACACCTTGTCCACCTACTGTGGTTGCTACATAATTGAATACTATCCTATTCATTAACACAGACTGACCATCTGTCCTTGGAGATTCAACTGCACTTAGTATATGCCTGATCCCGTTCGAGAAACAGAACATCTTACATATTGTAGAGATACCATCTGTGTCTGTCTGTTGGTATTCTTCCTGGCACCCAATTAAGAATATTATGTTATATTATATTCGTAACACGTCGAACTTTAGTATTCTTGACTGATTCTAGAAAATGATAATAAAACCATAAATAAACTCAGGTGATAAAGATGAAGTGCGCGCAAAGGCACTGAACCTTCCCAACTGGATGGAGTCTACCTTCTCAATTTCCCGAAGATGTTCAATATGTTCATAATATAAACAAGTCAAACAGACTTGAATGTATTTTGTTACAAATTTCTTCGTTCACGGAAACCAGTAACTGTCCACAATTGTTTCAAAAGCCTTTCTTTTTTTTTGCATCATCGTGACAACATGCAAATCTGCCCTCTTGCACTTTTAAGAACGAACCAGGCTGTCCGTCCATTTTGCAATCTTTGATATACTTTTTCTTTTCTCAATAAATAGTCCTTGAAATATGCTAGAATTTGGAATTTCTTTTTCTTGTACAAAATCTCCTTTATTTTCGAAATTCCCCCATCTTGCATCTGCGCCACTCTGATCCATTCAACCTCTGTAAAGTCAATGTGACATTGATTTCCGCCATAACTGGGTTATGACTCAATGCATCTACATGAATCATTATCTTTTCTGACTTTTAATGGAACTGTCATCCGTGCGCAAATCAGTAGGTAACTGAAGTCAAAATAGTCAAGAAAGATTTTGTAACTAAGTTGCTTTCAAATTTTCAACCACATTAGTCTGAGCTTGGCTCCATTATCATTTTGTGTATTTTTTAACAACCTCGTTCCTAATCGGTTCTACCACACGAGCATAATCTTTGATAAATCTTCTGTGGTAGCCTGATAAACCAAGGAACTAGTGAACATGCTTCATGTTTTTTTATGGATGTGGCAATTGAGAGCTGCTTTAACTTTCTTCAATTCTAGGCTCACACTTTGACTATTGATCTCTCTTCCCAACCCAAATAATCATTTGTCACTCTGAAAAAGGAACACTTACTCAATTTCAAGATAAGATTGCTTTCCGTTAACTTATATAGTATATATTGTAAATCTTGTCAACCCTTCATGGAAGCTGACAGAATGGATAATTTAAATGCCACTTAGAAATTGCGACTATTTGAAAAGCCACAAAAGCCATGTACAGTAATTTGTAATGCCTATGTGGCGCCACAAGGTCTGTTTTTGTCACAGATTGTACAGTTAAACAGAGACTAAACCTAACCTAGTAAAGATAATTTGTAAAAACAATGATTCATCTGATCCTGAATAAAAGTCATAAAAGGCAGCAGTTAATGCGTTTATCCCTTTTTCAAGATATTCTAGGTCAAATTTTAAAAACATGATTTTTCGCGAATATCTCCCGCCAAAAAAAAATCGGACAGCAATAATGTTAACATGAAAGTTGTAGAGAACTCAATTATCTACAAGATTGGTATTTTAATTTTTCCCAAAACCTCGCAAATTTTTAAAATGATCCATTATTCATTTAACACTGTTAGTAGACGGTTTTCGTTTCTCTGGATATCTATTACCAAATATTTCACGTGTTCTTGATAAAACTTTGTTACAATCTCCACAGATTATAAACAAATTTAAATAATCCTCGTGCGTATAATTTAAGCGCCCCGGCATGATAATTAATACGTATCAAATGGTAAGTGACAGCTACATATATTTGTTTAGCACCCAACGTCGTCATAGCCAACTAAGAGTATCTGAACTTAAAATCCATAGCAAAATCCCCATATAAAAATATTGAATTGGCAATATTTGGAAAACTAAAAATTTTCAGAATAGACATCCATACACAAACTTACCCTTATTTTTAATGGTAAATAAGATAAGATTATAAAAATTGGGGGTTTCCATTTGAAAAAATTGATTTTTGACAGTTTTCTCAATTTCATTTTTATTCTTATTTTTTGAACATTCTGTATTAATACTTACCAAAATATTATAAAAACACTATTAAAGTAGGTCTTTCTCAACAAAAAATCCAACCCAAATTAGATAATAAAGGCTTCCTTATAAGAAAATTTGATAATTCTTTTAGGGCGTGCAAACGTCATTTTTGACAAAAATTTAAATATATCAAAAACGGGGAGACTTAGGTAAAATACATAATACACAAAATCGGCCTAGAATTAAAAAATGTAATAATATATAGGGTGTCCCATTTAAAATAAGCATCTACTTCCGGTATAACCGAAAGTGAGAATATTTTAGCCGAGTTGCCCTCATCGACATTAGTTTACTACCAAATTTTCAAAATTTTACTACTACTTTTCGAGATATCGATCGCCGCAGTTCGTCGTGGGACACCCTGTATATACCCTCCTAATCGTGTATTCTGATTCTCCGTGTTAAAAAAATGCCCTGAAAAACCCCTGGACGAGAAGTTTGTGACCTTTGTATATCCTCTTCATTTTGTGTCTGACATCTCTACGTCATATATTTTATTGTTTAGGTTAGATATAGATTTGTAATTTTAATTTATTTTGTAGCTGGCTGTATGGCCTTTGGTATTTACGCAAAAATAAGATCTAAAACCACAAGATGCGAATGCAAGATTATTTGTCTTGTCATATCAACAGATGATGTCGATATATTCTCCATCACGTGTCACGTATCCCGAAACTAAACTCAATATAAATACCGCCGTCTAGAGAGAAGTTACCCCAATGATTACTGCAGAATTTAATTCCGACCCCAATTGCTAGTGGCATCATTTCAGTTTCTGGATTATGTCTCTTTTCAGCTCCAGCGTGCTTTCGGTTCAGCTTTGGGCTCAAGCCGAGCTTCTCGTTAGTCATCGTTGCAACGCTGTGTGGGTCGGGGCGCACAAAAACGGGGGATGTGTTATTGAACCCGATGTGTTCCGATCGAATTTGACATTGCACTTGTTCTCCCGCGCCGCAGTTTCCAATATGTTCGGATATTAGTTGATATGTCGAAGGATTAGAAGGAACTATTTGCTGTGTGGATTAAGATAACGGAAGAAAGTTGTGTAAATAGGTAAAACCTGCATTTGAAAAATAAAAAAAAATTAAAAGTTAGAATTGCGCCAACAGAGCTTTTTATGGCCGATTTAAAAGGTTTAATTTCAGGTGACAAAATTTCTTGTAATGAATTTTTTACATTTTTGTATTGCTTTAATTTGGATCTGGTCTGATAACTAAAATCATTCAGTAATACAATTTAATTGTTGTGGTGATAGCGTGACAGTGGCATGTGCATATTCCATTTTACACTACTGCATTATAAGAATTAACCAAAAAAATAGCCCCTAGGCCAATTTTGGAATGAACCAATTGTATCAGAAAATGGAAACAATAACTTGCTTAAAAATAAAAAATAACTAATAAAAATAACTTAAATGCAAGTAGAACTAAGGACCTTCTCATTTTTAAATGTTCCCTGGTCGGTAAAAGCACTGCAAAAATTCCACCTAAAAAAATTTAACCGTTGGTAAAACCAAAAGTGCACGACCCGCAAGTTGCTTTACCCAATAGAAAAAGTCTCTGATTTTCACAAAAAATTACTAGAATTTTAGTTCACTAATCGATAAAAAAAATGAATTGAATACAAAATATAAAAAATCTTTTTGTTTTCTATTTTTTGTTTGATACAATTTTGTTTTTATCCTCTTTAATAATAAGGTGGAGGTGGTAATGGGGGGGTGGATGATGCCAATTTTTTTTTGAGACCTAGGCTTCTCCTGCATATACTAAATCCCTATTTTATGGACTCTTACTAACTTGCCTTACCTATTTACCTCCATTTGCTCCCCAATCCTTTAACGGAATAAGATCAAAATATAACCAAGTTCCAGATCCCGTTGTAATACATACGTGTACAAAATTATAAACCATTCCAGAGTAATCGTTGGCACAAGAAAAAGTTATAGACAGACAAACCGACAGACAGACTGAATTTCTTGTTGTTAAAACTTAAAATCTCGACGTTTCATGACATTCTAAGCCTATTTGGGGAAAAAAATACTTTTTTTAGAGTTACGATACTTCCACGATTTGGAAGTAAAACAAAGCTCTTGGGAAATTTTAACGATAACACCGACGACAAACCTATTTACCTAATAAGAAAATTGTTATGATATTGTTCGTTATTGCAATTATTTTGGTTTGCTTTGTTTATAATTATGTTACAAGCATAATAGTGAAGACTTTCAAGAATGTGTCATTCAGAAATTTGTATTTTCTTCAAAGTAGCTTTACCAGTCAAAACACAAACACAAAAATATAATTATCACTTTTGGGGTTTATATCGCCTTATATTTTGACGTTATCAGCTGAGAGTTTTTTCATGTCTAAAGTAATATATCGCTGCTTGTTTTTTAGATTTCGTAGTGTTTTGTGTTAATTGTTGATTCCATTGTTGTGGTTGTGGTTAATTTGCAAGTAGTTGAAAAACAAAATAAGAATATGTTAGATCCTTCAAGTGTTAAATTTATTGATCATATTAGTCAACAGATAAGTAAAAGTTCATATTAATCCATTTTGCATGACATGAATATAACTTCCCAATCATTTTCCGATAAATAGAAGTGTAGCAATAATCTGAATCTAAAAGATGACATTAGCCTACAATTTTATCGCGTTAAAGTGCACATAGGCATGCAACGGAACATGAAAAGGCAACAATTTTCTATTGCACGTTGGAAATACAGTATGAGGGTCGACAGTTAATACAATCGTTAATGTCCCAGTTGGTTTCAATGGGCTGTAACCAACATTAGAAAAACAGCACTTGTGCACGACAACTGGGAAAAATTTGTTCGCCAGATTTTCGATCAAAAATAAAAATTTCTTAAAAATTTTATGAGGACGGCGCACAGTGGGAAAAATATGCCCTTTTTGGACAAAAATCGGCCGACAGTAGAGATTTCAATAAAAATAAATTTAAAAAATGGCAAATACCCTTAAGACATTGTACTTTAGAGTAGTGCTGCGGCAAAGTGGTTTTGGGTTAACCTAACCTAAAAATCGCAAATATTACTTCCACATCCAGTGGAAGTATAGAAACAACAAAAAATTCGAGATTTTAAGTTTGAGCAAAAAAAATGTCTTTCTGTCTGTCGGTCTGTCTGTAACTTTTTTGTGTGCACGATTACGCTGGAACCGTTTAAGATATCGACTTGGAATTTAGCTCACATATGTATTTTAACGAGATCTGGAACGAGATTATATTTTCTTCTTATTCCGTTGAAGGGTTGGAGGGTAAATGGGGGTAAATCAAGCAGGTAAAAATTGGTATTTAGTATATACAAGAGAAGCTAATGTCTAAAAAAAAAAGTTATCATTAACCACCCTCATTACTACCCCCACCCCATTATAAAAGGGGGTGAAAAAAAATTATTTCATCGTAGATGACCATTCGAAAGCTTATTTTAAAGAGGAAGATTAAATAATGTATTTATTAGAAATAAGTTGAAAAATTTTTTGAATCCTATACATAACCTCAAAAGTTGCCAAAAAAGTAATTTTTTAAGTACTTAACCTAAAATATTTCAGATTCGGATTTAGCGCGAAAAATTACTTCGAAAATTGGATAATGTTAGGGTTAAAACTTTTAGGTTTATGACTGTTATTTAACACATACAATTTTTCACTTATAGGTTAATTAGGTTAGTCTAAATGCATAGGAATAAAATCATGTAGATAAAAAACTACCCTTATTTTTACCTGTCAGTAAAATAATATTTACAAGTCTAAACGCAACTAGTGACGAGTATTTGGAATATCGTAATTTTTAGATCAATCCCTGTTTTCATTTCTTTGAAGCATCGATAGGATGCGAGTAAGATTAAACATGAGATCAGCATAAAAAACCCTGAAGAACAACTTTTGATCACTTAAACGTTATTTCACTTGAATCTCGAATTTTCACCACCTTAAAACTTCAACTCCTATTTTAGCTACTTAAAAGGGTTATGGTTCATACGTTAAAAACGATTCAAGAAACTTGAGCAATTAACTTACGATCCCATAAAAATGAAATTGGTATCCAATTTACATGAACACTACTTCGTTTGTCTGTGACTCTCGACCAAGGAGGTAAACGCAGAATAAAGAGAAAAAAACCGCTGCCCAAGGAATCACTACTTCCACATCCAGTTTTTCTATCCAAGATTCTCAAAACGAAAAAAAATTTGTACGTGGAAATAATTGTTTATGGAACTTTAACAATAAAATAATATTTGAAATCGTCTACCCCAAAAACCCATAAAACGATATGCCACATGGATAGTGGGGGTTGGGATGGTGGAAGGGGGGATAGTGGGAGTGGATGAAGTAAACAAAAATCTTTGGTTCTTGTACACATACTAAATCACAATTTTTTTTTACCCCCTTTTATAATGGGGTGGGGGTAGTAATGGGGGTGGCTAATGACAATTTTTTTTGAGACATTAGCTTCTTTTGTATGTACTAAATATCAATTTTATGGACTCTTACCTGCTTAATTTACCTATTTACTCCCATTTACCTCAATTTACCAACCCTTCAACGGAATACGATGAAAATATAATCTAGTTCCAGGTGTCGTTAAAATACATATGTGTACGAAATTTCAAGTCGATATCTTAAACGGTTCCAGAGTAATCGTGCGCACAAAAAAAAAATTGGAAAATTTTAAATTAAGGCTGTGACAATTCAACGTGTAAAGTACTTCTCAGTAACAGCAAATTTACATTTTTTGACACTTATCCAGATACTTGCAATATGTTAGTTGTAGCAAATTTTGTCAGGTCTTGGGTCACAGCGACCGGAAATATTTTAGTGCCGACCATTTTACGCCCATAATTTGTAGCAGGTAAATTGCCCCCCAGTCAGGCTAGACTTGATGATAGGTTGTAGAAAGTGAAAGAAAATAATGAGTACGTACCAGTACTGTAAATGCACGTTTGGAGGTATTGTTTACCCCAAAATATGTTGGTTAAGGACATCCCGGTTGGTGATAAATTGGCTGAATTGAAATCTTTCTGTTTGTTGAGTGTTGGTTTCGCTATAGTTTTACTGTATAGCAGATATATTTGATGATTGATCGTTGTCCCCAATTTTAGCTCACACAGACAAAGACAAGCAATTCTTCCTTGTTTGATTTGGGCTGATTGAAGATTGCCAATTTTTTTATCAAAGATTGTTGTTTTTTGAGGAAAATATACGAGGTTATACCGCAATCGGAACGCATAATACTATCTTTACTAATTTGAAGTTTTGTGTGTATGTGTTATATTGATTTTGTCACCGGATTTCAAAAAGAATATATTGAAACTTAACCTTCAATTTAGTCAATTGCATCGATTTATTGACGATAAATAAATTGACGTTACGATACATAATTCCAACTACTTGGTGAGGAAAAACCAAGGGCAGATAGCTATACTAAGGAGCCCCTATCAAGGCTATGGAGTCTGGTACAAAGGATAAAGCTGGATAAGGAACTCTAAATGAATTAGATTAGCAGCGCCACAATAGATCCAAAGGCCAAGGCCAAGGCCAAGCAGCCAGCTCCTCTCTTCTGTCTAATCTAATTTACAATACATAATAGCATTAAAATATGGGCAGGTTACCTATAGGTTTTAAGCAATACATTCTCGTGGTTGATGTTCTCTACTACACACTTCTATTTTAGCTGCTTACCAAATTCGGCTGTCGTAACATATGAAGACCACAGGGGTAAATGGAGGTAGTCACAAAAAGTTAGTTTCGAGAAAAACGATTTTTTAACTTTGAAACCTCGCTGACTTTTAATGTATTCATAAATTTAATTAAAAGCTTCTGAGTTTTATTTATGAAAGTATATTAAACCGTTCGTTAAAAGCATTCTGAAAAAAAATTGTTTATACAGAAAAAAAAATACGAAACACAAACGATATCCAATTATTCAGGGGAAAAACAGGAATTGTCACAGAAATAAATGAGAATTCACGGAAATAAGGGAGATTGTCCAGTTTTACATCGC